>OY728151.1:746461713-748961713 GCA_963277665.1 Viscum album | reverse complement strand
AAAGGTATGTTCATAAATAAAAATTAAAGTAACATATAGTAAATATAAATATAATATATATCATATATAAATATTGTTTCATAATAATGGCCACCGTGAGAGTTGGTAGGGGAAAATTTAACAATCATCGTTTTATGAGGCAGTAGTTCACCACCCAGAGAAACAATATATTATAAATCCATTTGAATTATGTGTGTGTAAGTGCAGGTCAAATAAAGTGAACAATAATATCCCAGTATATTTATTATACTATTTTTGTTATAAAATAATTTAATAAAGAGAGTTTATGGGGTTGGATAAGAGAAAATAAATGATATAAGCTTGAGAGAATATAATATCTCAAATTAGGTAACTTTCTTTTGATTTAGGCAAAATGAATTTCTTGAATTGACTTCTTCCCAATGTAATTATTCTTGTAGGAAGAGAGTGATTTTAGGAGCTTATATGAGTAGTGTTCGGAAGATTCTAGGGGCTTGAGAGTTGTGATTAGGGATTAGAAGTGGTGGCATTTTATAAGAGGGATGAGGGGTACATTAGGAATGTCTTGAAAAATGATTTTATTATAAATAGAATTTCAATTTCAAAAGTTCAAAAACTCATTTAATTCAAGAATAAGATGATTATTGTTCGAAATAATCTCAAACAAAATGTTTTATACATGGTTTTTTCTCAAATATAACCTTATATTTTACATTTAACCCTTAGTTATTTAATTTAACTCTTACCGTGTTTTATTGTATAATCATACTATATGGTCATTATAGTTACTATAAAATGCCAATAGAACCACAAGTGTTTTATTAATGACATTTTAATCATTATATATGGAAATTGGATTAATAGTATATTTTTAGGGCTATTATATCATTGAAATAATATTTGTTTTAGAAAGACATTTATGTCAATTTTTATACTATTCATATCATGACTTTATTTTAAAACCCATAAAACACAATTCTATCGAAAAAACTTCATTAATTAAAAAATAAAAATTCATAATCATCCCTAAAACAATTTTATGACATAAAATGTTTCAAAATAAATTTATTTTAATATTTATAATATCATGTATTTAAATAATTCATTAATTAGGTAAACCCTACATCATGATTGTGTCACAAATAAATAAATTGATTTGGTGTCTAAAAATGATAAATAAAATATCATGATATAGGAAATATTTTTACATTTCTATTTAATAATTATAGTAATAATTATTTATTATATTGTCACACCCCGACTATGGATGCCTTTTGTTTTATTCTTTTCTCAGTCCCACGTCTTTGGACAGAGTTGGGTCCGAGTTTGAATTTTTTGATGCTTTGATGTTTTCAGTGGGTCTTGGGCCATTTTGTAGTCACCACACTTCTAGCGGTCACCGTGCATTTGGTTCGGGTGGGTGTGCGGTCATTGCACCACTAGTAGTGAACGTGTGGTCAGACATGATGGGTGCGCGGTTGCTCAACCATTTAAATAATTAATAATATTAGAAGAATAAATTTAATTAAAATCAATTTTATAAAATGTTAATTTATAACATTGTTATTATTATTATTATTATTTACTTTTATTTTTATTTTTATTTTAATTTTTATCCTTTCTTTCTCTTTATTTCTCTTTCTTATTCTCTTTTCTTTTTTACTTCTCCCTTTTTCATTTCCACATGGTGTTGTCCCCCTGTCCTACGCGTGACCCGCTCCCCTGCCTTTTCTCTCTCTGTTTTTTTTCTCTTTTGCACGCCGCATTTGCAGCACTGTTTCTCCCTGTGTCCTGGCCTTCCGTCACCCATCGCCTCTCCTATATTTCACACATCCTCTACCTTCGGACTGCCCGACCTCCTTATCCGACGCTCCCTTATGCTCCCAGCATAGTAGTCCGCGGCCAGTCCCTGCTACAGCTTTCCCTCCCTATCTAGCGTGCATGCACTCCGCGCCTGGAGCATGCCGCTCCGCCAGCCGCCCTCCATGATTGCTCCTCTCCACATCCTACCAGATTCCCTCCCTGTCGCCGACCTCACCTACAGTAGCACCCTTTCCGGCTTCCTTCTCACACTCCTCCCCATCCGTTCCGTAGCGACGCCCTACCTCCCTTTCCAGGCTTCCGCCTCGACCCATCATGCATCCAACCAACCTCCGCCAACAGCCCCTGCGCCTGCCTGCTACAGCTACGCCGTTCCCCCCAGTTACCTCCCACGCCATCCTCCTCCCTTGCGAACACTAGCCCCAACGGCTTCTCCGGGTTGGTCGCCTCTGTCGCGCCCCCCATCCATCCTATCCTCCAATAGCCAGCGCACCCCCCCTCTTTTTGGCCAGACCCTCCAGGACCCGCTACACCCAACCAGCTGCCCGACATCTTCCCTATTCTGCACTATAGCAGCTGGCACCCCATTTCCCTCCTCTCCTTTTCGTAGCTCCGCGGAACCCATATCTCTTCCCAATAGCTGGCCTCAGCTCCCTCCTTCACTCTTCGTCGCCGCACAATAGCCTATTTCCCGTCTCCCTCTCCGCTGTTGTACCGAGCCTAGGCGGTGACCCCACTGCCTCCCTCTTTCCCCGATTCCCACCAGCCTTGGATGAAACCACTTTCTGACTGCCCTGTCGTGGTCCCTCGCTAGCCTCACCCAGCCAGTGCCGACCCTCAACTATGCCTTGCAGCACACTCGGTGCCTTCACCATAGGCCATCCACCGCCGACCCACCTCCTCCAGTCACGGTGACATCCAGTCTGATGTACGAACAACCCTAGGGCCTACCCGTGTGAGCAACAAAAGCCTTGCGGGCATTGCCTCATTTCAATGCCTGCACCTGCCGGCGTTTCCCTGACCAACCCGCCTCTACCGGTGCGTTTTCTCCCCTTTGGTATACCCTTTTATTTTATGTTCCATTATTTTTTTATTTGATATATATATATATATATATATGTATATATATTACCCTAGTTTGATTAGAATTTTTATTAATTAAATATTATTTGGGACAGTTTGACTTTTTAGGACCCGCGTGGGTTGTTTCCGAGTGAGCACCATCGCCACACCTTGTTTCCAAGCTTTCACCATCATCACGCTTTGACCAAGAGGTTGGTCCCCCACTGCACTCACATTAAATTTAGAATTCATTAATTCCTTGATGTTTTATTAATTTTAATGAATGAGAAATAATATATGATAATTAATTTTTAAATGATTATTTGGTGTGAAAAGAGCCGTTTATTTTATACTGAACACCTGATACATTTTCTTGACGAGCGGACACCCAGTATTGAAAGAATGAATGTTTTTCCATTAAACACAATTCATGGAATTTCAAATGTACTTATAGTTTTAATGATAAATGATTTCTCCTGAACAATTTTTTTGGGTTTTCTCGAGAAATGAGGTTTTTCTTAAAAATTGGTGAAGGCCCATTTAGAACTTTAATAAAATAAATTATTTTTGAAAATCCACTTAGGGGGTGATCTTTGTTGTGTGTTGATTGCATGAGCTGTATGTTATGTTTGTGCATCGTGAATGATTGATTTACATTGTGGACGCACCCCTTTTTATTGCTTGTATTGACATGGGAACCTAGCATTGTGAGTGAATCTTATGAGAATGATTTCCGCACTGGTTTAGACTATGCACTGCCTAGTGGCCCCATAGTAGGGGAATACTGAGTAATTGCTGCTATGGGGATTGGGTCCCTAGGTTAAGACATGTAGGGCTATACCGGGCATTAGGGCGTTATGACGTCATCGAGTAAGGGCATGCTTTCAAGATGAGTCACATGTATGGTATGTTCTATATTGTTCACGATCTCCTAGGTTCTACCCATGATTCTTTTAGTGATTATTTTAATGTGGCGGATGATTGAGAGGTCTAGTTCGGTAGTTGGCCCATATGTGCCACTTTTTTTCCATTGCCCTTAGTGTGTGTCGCGTGTTGTGTTGTTTTCCTTCATCGCTAATAACAGAAGTTTGGATTAAAAAATTGTTCTCAGAAAATGTTTTAAAATTAAATGTACCTATTACTTTCAAACATTAAGATTATTTTTATTTAATTAAAAAGGGAAATGGACTGATACTTGTTTTAGAAATGAAAGTGCGTGTGAAAACTAATATTTTATATAATTTAGTTAAAACCTGGAATTGGTAGATTCTTTATTTAAAGGTAGTGAATTGGGAATAGAAATCGGGCTAGCCTAGTGAGTTTTAATACTCATGTCTATAGTTATTTTCTATTTTTAGTGTTTTTGCAGGCTAAGACTTTGGTGCGTTCTCCTTGGTAAACGTTTGATCGTGAGTTGGAGAGTGACCCGCGAGGTCACACAGAGATAGTGGTTGTCTCATTCGGTTATTTTTTTTGTTCTTGTTAGTTGGGTCACTCTGTTTATTTATTTTGCGCTCCTCAGTTTTATTTTTTCTGCATTATTAATTTATTTTTACGAGGAGAAATCGTTCCCACAGCCTATGTTGATGCCCTGGTGCTTGGCGCCAGCACGGAAGGATCAAGAACACCTCTCGGGCCATGTCATGGGCCGGATCGGGTGACCGGTTCAGGGTCGACCTAGGTTGGTTCATGAAAAAATGGTATTAGAGGAGGTCGAATCTTAGCGTACCTCACTTTTTAGAGCGCCCTTTGTTAATTGGGATGTCTGGTAGAAGGAGATTAGGACTGTCGGGGCACAAGAGGTAGGTTACGTGTCGGTGACTGGTCAACAACACTCGTGACGAGACCTGCGATACTAGGGTTAGTCCGGGAATTTAGTCACTTGTCCATGGTCGTTTCAGATTGTGGGATGAAAATGGAGGCGGATCAATTCACTTTTCGATCTCACATGGGTTGGTGACCCATGTGGAGTCCAAGTGTCCGGTTTAGGGTCCTCTTAGTGTTATTCTTTACTTGGGACATGGCTCACGACCATGTCGCTGGGTCAGACATATGCATTAGTTTCTCATTCCAGAGGGTTATTAATGCTTGTGTTTTCTTTAAGTCTCAGATGATTTGACTGTGCGTTAAATTTGAAATTGGTTTTTAAATGGAAAAGTGTTTTTCCAAATTGTTTTTGAAATTACAAAAGTGGGTTTCAAAGAGATGGTGTATCAATCAGGAAAAATGTGGTGTGTGTTTGGATTTTGTAAGGAAAAAAAAGAGTTTGAACCTTGACACTCTTTATAGAGTGTCACACATGCGTGGGTGTGTATAGAAAGTGCGTGGGGGCACTTATTTGCAGATAAGGTGAGCGAGATTGAATAAACACACATGCGACAGTTCATAAGGAGCCATAGGTGAGTTTTTAAAAATTGTAAAGAAATAATGGTTTTGGAAAAGTTATTTCTCCTTGTGTTGTATATGATTGGCTTATGGGCCTATTGTCCTAGGCTTGAGTTGTTGCTTTGATTGAGTTTTGGCTTGATGCCGGTTTCGATGGTGTTTCTCGTGTTGTCATGAGTATGCCACCCAGAAAGCCTCCAAAAGTCGTCAATGAGTTATGCTCAGTTCTCAGTTCCTTTTGTGTGTTGCTTTCTTTTCGATATAATCGATGTCTGTTAGAGGTAGTTGTATTGTTATAAAAGATAGTGTGTCTTCGGGTTATTGGGAAATCCAAGGATAGTTAAGGTTCGTACCGCCCTAGAGTTATTTGAGGGTTCAGTTTTGGACTAGTAAAGATGAGATGTCTCATCATCGTTGGAGTTTTGGGTGTGATTAACGGTGGTCGACTTCCACGAAGGCTCCCCACCTAGAAAGGAGTGCGGACCAGTGGAATCTGTCTCCAAGAAAGTATCCTCGTCGGTACTATCTCCTAGTTTGTCGGACCGCTCACTGGTGCGCCAAAAGTATGGACTGTATAGAAAATATAAGTCATCATGATGCATCCCTTTGAATATGTACGAACATCGTGGTTTTTCAAATAATCGAACGGAAGATGGATTTAGAGACCAGAAGATGAAAATTCATGACTGTGAGTCAAGATATGCATCAGCTATCAAGGCCCCAACCATAGGTCTCGCGGTGAAGCTTGCACATATTCAGGAGTAGCCGAGGGTGTGTGGAACCGTGGTATAGATAATTTCTTCAGCTTTGGAATAAAAATATACAAAATTTCCCTTATTATATTATCATCACTATCGAAAGTTAATCCTTTTTGTGGTGGTGTGATGAGCTCATTTCTCCACAATCCAGGAAGTCTTATCTTCTCTCAGTGTGGTTCTTAAGCTGTTTGGTCTCTCTGAATGGTGTGGGCCCATGAATAAGTGGTCCTATTCTATTTTTGAGTTGGTCCTAGCTATGTTCGATAGGGTAATGTTGGTTTCGTGAAGTTAATGGGAGTTTTTGAGTCAATTTCTCATCCACAAGTTGATGGATTGTTCTGTATCAAGCTTTCCGTAGAAGTCGTAGGTGTGTTGTTCAGTCGATGTGGGGAAAATTAATGAGTTTTGTTTGGGAGTCCCCGTGTTGGCCCACTAGGTGTTGTTTTGTTCGGGTTTCAATGGATATTGTATTAGTGAATTATAGTGGTGTGTTGAAACCTCTCATGTTCTCCCCTCAATCTCGAGTAGTGGTTTTTCCATGAATTGGTCGGGTGTAACATTTATTGGGAATGGTCACTCCGAAGATCTCGGTTCTCTATGTTTTTGTCCGTGAATGATCTCAAGTTGTGTCAACTATTGTCTTGATGAATTTCTGGGAGAAGTAGGTGTCTGTGGTGGGGAGAATTGTCACACCCCGACCACAGATGCATGCTGTTTTATTCTTTTCTCAGTCCCGCGTCTTTGGACAAAGTTGGGTCTGAGTTTGAATTTTTTGAAGCATTGTGGTTTTTAGTGGGTCTCGGGCTAGTACGCAGTCGCCACACTACTAGCGGTCACCACACATTCGGTCCAAGTGGTTGCACGGTCATCGTACCACTAGTAGCGAACGTGCATTTGGACATGGTGGGTGCGCAGTTGCTCAACTATTTAGATAATTAATAAAATTAGAAGTATAAATTTAATTAAAAAGAATTTTACAAAATGTAAATATATAATATTGTTATAATTATTATTATCATTTACATTTATTTTTTTTATTTTTATTTTTTATTATTTCTTTATCTTTTTTCCTCTTTATTATTCTCTTTTCTTTTTTGTACCCCCTTTTGCTCTTCCATGCAGTGCTGTCCCCCCCTGTCCTGTGCGTGACCCACTCCCCAGATTTTTTTCTCTCAGTTTTTCTCTTTTGTATGCCTCACTTACAGCATCGTTTCTCCCCTCGTCCTGGTCTGTCATTGCCCACCGCCTCTCCCGCAGTCCGCACGTCCTCTGCCTTCGGACTGCCCAGCCTCCTTGTCTGGTACTCCCTTCTGCTCCCTATACAGTAGTCCGCGGCCGGTCCTTGCTCCAGCTTTCCCTCCCTGTCCAGTGTGCCTACACTCCGTACCTGCACCCTACCGCACCTCCAGCTGCCCTCCATGCTCACTCCTCTCCTCTTACTATCAGACACCCACCCTGCCGCCGACCTCTCCTGCAGCAGCGCCCTGTTCGGCTTCTTTCTCACCCTCCTCCCCATCCGATCCGCAGAAACGCCCTACCTTAATGTCTAGGATTCCACCTCCACCCATCATGTAGCCGACCCACCACTGCCAGTAGCCCCTGCGCCTGCCTACTACAGCGACACCGTTCCCCCCAGTTGCCTTCCATGCCACCCTACTACCTTGCGCACACCAACCCCAATGGCTCCTCCGGGTTGGATGCCTCTGTCTCTCCCCCAACCATCCTCTCCTCTAGTAGCCCACGCACCCCCCTCTTGTTTTCCAGACCCTCCAGCAGCCGCTACACCCAGCCAGCCGCCCGACTTCCTCCCTGTTCATCACTACAGCATCCAGAAACCTGGTTCCCTCTACTCCTTGACGTAGCTACACGACACCCATCCCACTTCCTGATACATGGCCTCAGCTCCCTCCTTCGCCCTTCGTTGTCGCACAACAGCCTAGCTCCCATCTCTCTCTCCACTATTGTACCCATCCTGCATGGTGACCCGACTGCCTCCCTCTTTCACCGACGCCGACTAGCCTTGGCGGCCACCACTTTCCGACCACCCCATCACGGACCCTCGCTGGCCTCACCCAGCCAGCGCCGACCCTCGGCTTTTCCTTGAAGCACACCCGGTGCCTTCGCCTGAGGACAACCGCCACCGACCCAACTCCTCCCGTTGTAATGACCTCCAATCTGACGCGCGAACAACCCAAGTGGCCTACCCGTGTGCACAGAAAATGCCTTGTTGGTGTTTTCTCCCCTATCGGACACCCACCCTGCCCCCGACCAACCCGCCTCTGCCGGCACGTTTTCTCTCTTTTGGTATACCCTTTTATTTTATGTTCCTTTAATTTTTTTATTTGAAACATATATATACATATATATATATGTATATATATATATATTACACTAGATTGATTATAATTTTAATTAATTAAATATTAATTGGGTTGGATTGACTTTTTAAAACCCGCGTGGGGTGTTTCTGAGTGAGCGCCATCGCTGCACCTTGTTTCTGAGATTGCGCCATCGTCACACTCTGACCTCGAGGTAGGTCCCCCAGTGCACTCACCTTTAATTTAGAATTTTTTAATTTCTTGATATTTTATTAATTTTAATGAATGATAAATAATATAAGATAATTAATTTTAAAATGATTATTTGGTGTGAAAAGAGCTGTTTATTTTATACCGAACACTTGAAATATTTTCATGACGAGCGGAATCCCAGTATTGAAATAATGCCAGTTTGGCCTTCAAACATAATTCATGGAATTTAAAATGTACTTCTAGTTTTAATGATAGATGATTTCTTCTAAACAAGTATTTTGGGATTTCTAGAGAAATGAGGTTTTGCTTTAAAATTGGTGAAGACCCTTTTGGAACTATAATAAAATAAATTATTTTGGAAAACTCACTCAGGGGTGATCTTTGGTGTGTGTTGATTGCGTGAGCTGTATTTGATGTTTGTGCATCATGACAGATTGATTTACATTGTGGATGCACCCCTTTTTATTGCTTTTGTTGACATGGGAACCTTGCATAGTGAGCGAATCTTCTGAGAATGATTATCGCACTAGTTTAGATTTTGCACTGGCTAGTGGCCCCATAGAGGGGGAATACTAAGTTATTGTTACATTGTGGATTGGACCCCTCGGTTAGGCCATGTAGGGCTATACCGAGCGTTAGGGCGTTATGACATCATCGAGTTAGAGCATGCTTTCAGGATGATTTACATGTATGGCATGTTCTTGATTTTTCACGATCGCCTAGGTTAAACTCATGTTTCTATTAGTGTTTATTTTTATGTTGAGGACGATTGAGAGGAATAGTTCGGTAGCTCGCACCTATGTGCCACTTTTTTTCCATTTCCCTTTGTGTGTGTTGCGTGTTGTGTGGTTTTCCTTCTTGTCTAATAACTAAAGTCTGGATGCCTAAATTGTTTAGAGAAAATCTTTTAAAATGAAATGTACCTATTCCATTCTAACATTAAACATATTTTTTTTACATTAAAAAAGGAAATGGACTGATACATGTTTTAGAATTGAATGGGGGTGTGAAAACTAATATTTTATATAATTTTGTTAAAACCTGGAATTGGTAGATTCTTTATTTAAAGGTAGTTCATTGGGAATAGATATCGGGCTAGACTACTGAGTTTTAATACTCACGCATATAGTTCATTTTTTTAGTGTTTGTGCAGGATAATGCTTGGGTGCGTTCTCTTTGGAAGACGTTTGGTCATGAGTTAGATAGTGACCCGCAGGGTCACACAAAGATAGTGGTTGTCTTTTTTGGTTAGTTTTATTTTCTTGTGTTATTGTTAGTTTCTTCACTCTGAATATTTATTTTGTGCTACTCTCTTTTATTTTTGCTTCTTTATTTATTTATTCTTACTGGGAGAAATCATTCCAACAACCTCTGTTAATGCCCGAGCGCTTATCGCCAGCCCGGGAGGATCGGGAACGTCTCTCGGGCAATGTCGTGGACCGGCTTGGGTGACCGGTTGAGGGTCGACCTAGGTTGGTTCGTGACATATATTATCCCATATAATTTTTTTACTAAAAGATACATGTTTTTGTTACATTTTTCATTACATTAAATTAATTCTTATAAAATGTAATTTTCACATCAAAGTGGCTCCATGGGGTCCCAAAATCGATCCAAGGATGAACATGGTTGTACATATATCATCCAATAAGATTATAATACGTGTTAAGTTATTTTAATGTTATTATAATATTATTTTTTACCTTTATTTACAATATTTACCCTTTAACCACGATAAATAAAATAATTACTGAAGTTACTATACATAATGTCTAAAAATAAAAGGTCACAATTTATAATATTTTGACATACTGATTCCAAATATGGAATCCATTTTTTCAAATTGAAAATATAAAAGTTTCATAAATTAATTTAAAATTAATTCCCTTTTTAAAAACGAAAAATCATGTATTCATGAAATAAAAACTATCAAAAGATTGACTTGTGTTTATGTCCAATTTCATAGTTAAATTACATATGATGACCAAAATTATATTAAATGATAAAAATATAATATAATTAAACTTCAAAATCAAATAAAAGTACAATCTAACTATATAAATAAATTCTATGAAAATGCAGTTTTGAATTAAAATGCTGTATTTTTTACAATTGATTAATAAATGAACTTAATTAGAAAATCATCATAAATTTATCCAAAATAAAATTTGATTGTCTTATTCTAAATAAGATTTTTATTTTGTCAAATATAATATATAAAGGTGACAAAAATAGTTTTAAAAAGTTATCTCTATCAAAGTTGGTAAACCACCCTTTAAAAAAATATTAGAGTATTTCATGCATTAAATCAGATTCATTCTTAATTTAGGACTCTAAAATTTATTGGATAAAAGTAAATACATTTAAAAAATAATTATAATCATATTCTTTGTTTTTTATTTTCATTCCTTCCAATACAACGTCTTGGAATTAACTACCATTTAAAATAATAATATTATTATATTATTTTTCGATATAACTCAATGTTGTGTGTAACGTAAGATTTCATTGAAACCCAATGCTGCGTGTTGAGTACGCTATCAGTATATGATTCCTATTAAAAATAAAATTAATATAATATTAATAAATATTAATATATATGAAAATTTTTTATTCTATAAATACCTGGGTCGTTGCATCCTTCCCCCTTCAGAAAAATGCGTCCTCACAATTTTAAATTTGGGCATGGAAACATCATTCAAAATCTCACATCAAAAAAGGAGTCAATAAAATTATCACTTTAAAATAAATAATGATAAGTACAAAGGTCACCAAAGATAACATTTACTAGGAATACATGTAGGAAAACATAGATATGGAAGAGAAACTAAGTGTCATGTTCTGATTGAGAATGATAGAAAACAAGATTAGGAGAGAGTTAGCTACCAAAAAACCATATCCATGTTATGAGTTAAACATTCTTTGATCCCCCAAAAGTAAAAGTAAATGGTAAACGTTTCTGTTTTGAGTTAATTTTCATAATGTTGATGAATTTATTTTTGACATTGACTAAGAACATAATAAAATATACTTACATTTCAAGAAGAGTATCATCTTTAATAAATCTATACCAAGAACTCAACATTTCTCCATGGAAGGTTATTGATTGGTGAAATTTATTACAACATCTATAACATCTTCTAGTCCCTTTGAAACATTTTCCTAGGTGTTTCTTTCAAAATACTCAACACATAGTTTTCTGAATATACTTACCTTTATGATTATTACCTAAAATTTCATAGGTATTTGTTTCTAATATATATGATTCCTTATAAAAATCACCAAGGTTCAAGTATTCAATCATGACTCCAGATAGTTTATTTTGAATAACCACAAGAGTTCTCATTGAAGCTCTCATTTCCATCAGTTTATCATTCAAAAAATCGTCATGGTTTCCTTCACATCCATTGTTACTTTGGTTCCTACTAGATCCAACCATTTACTAAAACAAAAAATATTAGTGTGATTATATGAGTAAAATCATCATATACTATCTTATGAGGAGGGTAAAAACTAAGATATACTT
This sequence comes from Viscum album, assembly GCA_963277665.1. Classification (NCBI taxonomy): domain Eukaryota; kingdom Viridiplantae; phylum Streptophyta; class Magnoliopsida; order Santalales; family Viscaceae; genus Viscum; species Viscum album. Next base: position 748,949,651 of record OY728151.1, on the reverse strand, counting down.
ATTCATGTTATCTAAAAATATTTAAATTTATCTAAAATAACTATGAATCTTTCTAATATTCTAACCATTATGGTTATGTCACCTATTCTTAAATAAGACCCTAACCTCTAAAGTTATCTAAACCAACCTATGATACCAACTATAAGGAACCACCATTAAACATTACTTATTCTTGGGATAAGTCAATATTTTGACTATAATTCACATCTAGGATATTTTTTGGTTTAAATATTTATAAAATTACATCATAAATAATATATAACATCTTGAATATTACAAGTAGACACTTTTACTCACTATCTAATTTTTTCATAAAACAAAAACTCTTTAAAATGAACATCACATCCTTTTATGTTTTTACAACATAAATTTTCATTGATCCCATCCATGACTCTATTATTCATTATGTCTTGTAAAAAAACATTTCAAAAACATGGGATGATCATAAAAATCTTAGTAAGTGATACATAATGTAAGAAAATTGTTAGTTTTTTTAAAAAAAATTAAACCATGAATACTTTATCATATAGTTATACTTTTCATCTTAAAGAATTAGAAAAAACATTTCACTGAATATAAATTTTTTGTCACCAAAATATTAATATAAATCTCATTTAAAGCAATATATACCATATAAGGCAACTTTTTACATAAACATACATAAATGGAATAACTCTATGATCGACTTCCACACATGTCACTAAATGGAATAGCCATACAATTGACTTCCATACCCAATGAATTAGAGGTTATAACGTAAACAGCCGTCCAAGGTTTATCATGAAACCAACCGTCATTTGGTTTATTACATAACCACCCATAATTGGTTTATCACATAACCACCCGTCAAATGCCCATGTAACATTATATAACCATAACACATAAAATATTTTAAATATCAACATTTCACTAATAAAATTTCATTTGAAATCACAAGAAATCATTTAACGATATTGAAATACTGAATCCATTTCAAAAACCATTTTCAATTACAAAAACAACAAAAAATTTAATAAGGGGTTTATTTTACTTTTGAAAACATTAAGGCTTATAAAGGAATCCAAATAATTATTACAATGGCGGGGAGGTCATTGTCACCTCATATGTTAAAAACATTCCTTTTTTCATTTAGTAAAACGGTTCATAGAAACAATATTCCTAATGAATGAAAGTAAATGTAAAATTAGTTTATTATAAACTGTTTAATATAAGTAGGACTATATTATCAGAACATGCCTCTATAAATGGAGATTGAGAGGAAGTCCCTTACCTTATGTCTAACTTGACTCATTTGTTCTTTAATTTCCAATATAATAAACCGAAGGTAATTTATACATGCTTCATAAACATTTTAATTTTTATTATTTCTTTTATATAACTTATTAGCATTTTATAAAAACCAAATAATTATTTATGTTCATATCAGACGTTTTGTAGATATTCGGTACTTGAGTCAAAAATGAATTTGTTTTAATTACAAATTTCCATGTGGTCAAATGTACATTATCACTAAAATCATATTAATAATTTAAATATAATATATATCTAGAATATATATAGTTAGATATATTATATATGTATTTATAATAGTCCATAAAATTTTGATATAGTAAATAAATACACCGTTCAGGAAGACGGTAAGTCGTACGTAAGCATGAACACTACTTTTATTTATTTGTCATATTAGGAAATGAAAACTAAATGATACATAGGTATATTATAATTCCATTATAATATCATATCACATTTATATTTTACATAAGTTCATTAAATCCATCCTTTATAAGTTCTATTTATGGCATGAATGAGTCATATCACATTGAGGGGGTAGTAGTCCACACTTCCTGAAATAAAATTATCGTATTTATTTATCATGAAAAGTGTAATGGTATGTTTGTAACTGAAAAATACTGTATCATAGAGAAAATATAAATATAATATATATAATATATAATTATATTATATATCATATATAAATTTAGTTACATCATAATGTCCACTATGAGAGGTGGTAGAGGAAAATCGAACAATCATCATTTCGTGAGGCAGTAGTTTTCCGTCCACATAAACAATATGTTCTAAATCCATTAGATTGAGGTGTGTGTAAATGTAGGCTTAATAATTGGAATAAAATTAACCTCAAATATTTAATATACTGTTTTTGTTATCAAATAACTGAATAAAGAGTGTTTAGGGGGTTGGATAAGGAAAAATAAATGAAATGAGCTTGAGAAAAGACATTACCTGAAATCTGGTAACTATTTTTGATTTAAGATAAAAGGCTTTCTTTAATTTTCTTCTACCCAAGGAAAGGCTTCTAGTAGGAATGCAAGGATGTTTGGAGATTATTTGAGTAGAGTCTAGATGATCCCAGGGGATTGAGAGGTGTGAGTAAGGGTTAGAGGTGGTGGCATTAATAAGAGGGAGGATGGGTACCTTAGGAATGTATTGAATGATTATTTTATTATAAACTAAAAATAGATTTTAAAAAGACAAAAAATAACTTAATTAAATAAACAAGATAATTATTATTCAATATTTTCTCTAAAAATTGGTTTTAGATATGTTTTTTCACAAACGTAACCATATTTTTTAACTGTAACCCTTAGTAATCTAATTTACTCTTTCCGGGTCTTCCTGTATATTTACACTATATGGATAATATAGTTACTATAAAAGAACAATATAACCTCAAGTGGTTCATCAATAAAATTTAAAACATTATATAAGTCATTTAGATGAATATTATATTTTTAATACTATTATTTCATTTAATAAAATAATATTCGTTTTAAAAACTCATTTATGTCAATTTTTATACTATTCATATCAAGATTTTTTTAAACCACTAAAAGAATGATTAATTCGAAAAAACATTATTAATTATAAGATAAAAAGTCATAATCATTACTAAAATTCTTGGATGGTATAAAAAGTTTCAGAATAAATTTATGTTAATATTTATAATCCCATTTGTTTAAATCATTCATTAATAAGGTAATTGGCACATCATCATCGAGTCAAAAATAAATTTATTTATTTGATGTCTAGAAAATATAAATATAATAAAATGATATATGAAATATTTTTATATTTATAATTACTATTTATAGTTAAAATTATCACATATATAACCCCATATAACAATTGTTTTACAAAAAGATACATGTTTATGTTACATTTTTCTTTACTTTAAATTTATTTTTATAAAATGTCATTTTCACTTTAGAGTAGATCCATGGGGTCCGAAAATCAATAAAAGGGCGACCATGGTCTTAAATATCTCATCAAATAGGTTTAGGTAACGCGTTAGAGTAGTTTAATATTATATTTTACCCTTTTTACCAGATTTACCCTTTTACCATGGTAAATAAAATAGTTACTGATGTTACAATTCATACTGTCTAAAAATAAAAGGTACCTATTTACAAAATTTAGACCTCATGATTCAAAATAATGAATCAATTTTTTAAATTCAAAACAATTATGTTTCAGAAATTAATTCAAAATTAATCCCCATTGTCAAAACCAAAAAGCGTGTTTTTATGAAAAAAAAACAACCAAAAGATTGATATGTGTTCATATCCAATTTCAATGTAAAATTATTTAAAATGAAAAAAATTGGATTAAATGATTAAAATATAACATAATTTTACTTTTAAAACAATTAAAATTACAATATTACTATATAAATAAATTAGATGAAAAAGATGTTTTGACTTAAAATGCAGGATGTTTCCATATTCATTTAAAAATGAACATCATCAAAAAATTACCAAATATTTATTCAAAGTCAATTTTGATGTTTTTATGCTAATTAATAAGTTTATATATTAAAATAGAATATATAAAGGTGTCAAAAACTAGATTTAAGAAGGTTTTTCCATCTAATAGCGGTAAAGAGACCTTTAAAAAAATATTAGAGTATTCCATACTTAAAATCAGATTCTTTCTATTTTAATCCCCTAAAATTTATTGGATAAAAGAAAAGGCATTTAAAAAACATTTATAATCATATTTTATTTAGTTTTTTTTCATTCCCACTAATGCAATGGCTAGGCGTTAACTAACATTTAAAATAATAATATTATTATATTAGTTTTCGTTATAACTCAAAGCTGTGTGCAACGTATGATTTAAAAAAACCCGTTGTTGTGTGTTGAGTACTCTATCAGACAATGTGTACTATCTAACATAAAATTAATTTCTTAATCATAAATATTAATTGATATGAAAATTTATTATTCTATAAATACATGGGTCACTACAATAGATCTTCCTTATTTTTCCAAAATATGTATTAATTGAATCATACATATTTTTTTAAATTAAATTATTTTTAATTTTACTAATTTGATTATTTCTTAAGAAATATCTATTAGAATAATTTTCTTTTTTTCCACAGTAATAGAATGTTGTATTATTTTGAATTTTGTGTTTTTTCATGTGCATGTTTTTTTATTACTATTCCATTGTATTTTAATGATATATCAGTTAAATGTTATTGGATTTGTGTGATTATAGTCAAGTTTTATAGAAAATAGATTAATCTAAACTTCATTTGATTAGTAGGACGTCTTAAAATTATTTTATAGTACTCTAAATATTCAATTATCTAACTTTTGCAATTTTAGAAACTTTATAGTCTAGAGTTTTGAAAAGCTATAGTATTTAATTTATTGCAAGTTATATAGATATAGAACTCAAATTAAAATTGATTTATATAAATAAAAAATGTTTATATTAATTTTTTCAGTTTACATTTAACTATAATAATTTATTTTTGTTTCTTAATAAATTATCTGAAGTTATGCTATTTTATAGATGCAGTTTTCTAAAATATTGTTTCTTCAGTTTTTTGACAATTTCAGGAGTAATAGAAGTCAGATTTATTCAATTCTTGATTCGTTGGAAATATAATAAGTTTTTATAAAAAATATTTTTTTTACCAAAGTCCTTATATGATGATAATAACCATTAAATTTTTTTGATGTTTGTCAATGTATGTTGTCTTGTCTTTTCACCAAATATGGTTTGACAACCCAACTTTCACAATAGAGAAAATATGGTTCGACAAACCTACATTCTCAAAAGTGAATAGTTTGGTTTGAGAGATCTACTTTCACAATAGTCCAAAGTATGGTTTGAGAGCTCTACTTTCGTAATAGTGAAAAGTATGGTTCTGCAACCCAACCTTCATAATTATGCCAAGAATGGTTAAACAACCCTATGATACTTTGTTAAACCCTACATTACATTGATGAACACTATATTACTATGATGAAACCTATGTTACATTGATGAACCCTAATTTAATTTTATGAGCCCTAAGTTACATTGATAAACACTAAGTTACTTTTATTAACCCTAAGTTACTTTGATAAACCCTGCGTTACATTGATGAAACATATGTTGCTTTGATAAACCCTACGTTACTTTGATGAACACTACATTACATTGATGAACCCTACACTAATTTGATGAACCCTAGGTTACTTTGATGAACCCAACTTTTTTTGATTAACCCTACTTTCATATACCCTACATTCGTGTACCCAAATTTCATGTACCCAACTTTCGTATACCCTAATTTGTGTACCCTACTTTTATGATTCACCATTGACATTTTATACTGAACATTGATCTACTGCATATATATATATATTTACAAGATTTTCAAAAGTTTTTCTACTATATAAATTATTATTAAATCAAACATTTATGATCAAACAGATTTTAATTTTTTTGAACAATATTTAATGATAAAAATTAAAAAATTATTCCAATATATTTTTCAAATAAAATTGTAGGTTTCATGTCTATTTAATTTCAAATATTTTTATTTACATTCGGTTTGTTATCCTAGTTTTCATGAACCATTTTGACTAAATTTAAAAAATTGTTAATGGATTTAAAATGAGGTTTTAAATCATTCAAAACTATTATTTTTATAGTGATATTATTGGAATAGTTATTCAAATTATTTTTAAATATTTTTTAAATTTATTCAATAATAATAAAGAGGACACAATGTTGCATTTTTATGGAGATATTTTTGAAAGCTATTGACTCGATTTATTTTGAATATACAAAGGAAGTGGAGTGATATTTTCTACTGAATATTTATTCTCTCTCTCCCCCTCTCTCTATATATCTATCTTTGGAAGGAAAAGAAAATACACATAGGTTAACATATTCGATACTCTATTTTTCAAATAGAAAGTTCTCTAAATTCTAAAATTATTGTGTATTTGAAATGTCTTGGGACACTTTATTTCATCGCCTGTAAAACATCTCATGGAATAAATTTCTTATTCTTGAACATTTTCTGCCCTGATGAGATGAGCCGATCAAATCCTAAACAACCAGTGCCTATTAATTAATTATTTATCTGCTCATTCATCTAATTAAAAGTCTCTAGAAATATTTTAAATCTCTCAAACAAACATTATTTTTTCATTTTATTCTTGTATATAAATAAATATTACATTTTATTTTTTTTACTAATATTGTGACTACTAGATACTAAAGTTGTGATATAAGGGTTGTAACTCCATAAATCTAAATTCAGGACTATTCATGTTGTCACTCCCAGTGTTTAAAGTTAGGTTATAAGGGTTGTGACTCCCCATATAAAAGTCAGTGTTGTGGTTAACCCTCTACTAGAAAAGGATTCTATAATTAGGTTATCACTCCCCCTAAAATAAATTTTTTAGTTCACATGTATCTATCACCGAGTAGAGAGGAATAAGAGTAGAGTAATCCCAATTTTGATCAAGATACTTTAAAAAAAATATTTGTGTTATTTACTTTTTTTGCTTCTTATTAACCTTAATTTTTAACTCTGATAATTAATTTAATTAATCTAATCATTTGTGTAATTTTTTTAATCTATTCTATTTTACCCCACACTAGAACATCTTCCATTACCCGCTCCGATATTATAATTAGTACCAGAGGGGTGTTTCTTAAGAATAATTTATCTATATCGATTCCTTTTGATACCATTCAATTTTTATCATTGGCTACTCCTTCTCTAATTTATCCAACCCTTTTAACGAGTCCAATTTAATATTTAATTGTGCTATCTTATTCATGGACCACACAATATAATGAAAAGATCTTATAAGATTGAAGTATTGAAACTGAATGATTCTTGGATTCCTCAAAATAAACCACACTTTGACAGTAATGATTATGGATATTTGAGATCCTGAATGGAGGCTTACCTCAAACAGTTGAGGATTGAGAATTGGTCTATCATGTCAAAATAGTACTCACATTCTAAAGCTGACCCATATCCTATTACAAAAATTTATTCTACTAGATATGTTTTTAAATTATAAAATTTTTCATATTTTATATTTTTACATTAGAAGACATGTTTTTCATCATGTGTCTGCTTGCCAAAAAGATTGTGAAATTTGGAAGATTGTACAACTCACTCACCTTGGCTTTGACAAATTGATTTGAACCAAGATTTGAATACTTCATTCTGAGTACCAATACTTAAAGATGGGTGAATATTAAATAGTAAACCAAATTCTCCACATATTCAAAAGCTTTGTAAATGGTATGAATTTACATGGGGATGTTCTAGAAAACTATATACTTATTGAATGATTCCTATGAACTTTACCAAAGAAATAGCATGAAAAGAAAGTTGTGATTGATGAAATAAAAAATTTCAAAGAGTACACACAGGATGAATTGATAGGATCAATAATCCAATTTGAAGTAGAATTTAAGAACATAGTTGATGAAGATATAAAAAATGAAAAGTTGTATCTTTTTATTCTATAAAAGTTTATTTTAATGACTCTTATGATTCTGATCTATAGGATAGTGAAATATAAGTCATGGGTAAAATTTTAAATAGAGTCTAAAAAATAATTAAAATGAAATGATTCAGAAACTAGTTCTGATGAAACCATTAAAATGAAAAATATAAGGGAGGTAAAGCTTTTTATGTGACCCATTTTGAGTATAGGAAGGAATGGCTTATCAAACCTGATTTACGTAAAATAAATAATAAATAATAAATCAAAAAAGGACAAAAAGGATTTTACCACTTGATGAATTTATATAGAAGAAGATTATTCTACTGAAAAATATAGAAATGAAAAAAATATACTAACTTGTGCTTTAGAAAATCACTAGATAAGGTTAGTAATTCTAGTTTTTATTCTAAATATTCTGATTCTGAATGTGATTATAAAAACCCCAATATTTTTGAATTTTATAAAGAAATTAATGATTAAGAAAATATATTTTTAAAGATATTTATTTATATAATAATAATAAAAATAATTTGAAAACTATTTCTGAATATAAAGTAATTTTATTGGAAAATGAAAAATTAAGAAACATTGCTTCTACTTCTCATAAATGTTTTTTTGAGAATTTTCAAACTGCTCAAGATTTGAATTAAAATTTGAAAAGGAATGTTGAATGTATTAAACACAGTTTATCTTATTTTATTAATGGTGCTGAAAAATACCATGAGATGATTTATTTGGATAAAAAATATAAAAATAGAGATGGTTTGGGATATGGCAGGAGATTTCCCTCAATTTATAAAAATCATTTTCTAAAAAGTAAAATTTGTTGTACATCAACTCTTACTTGGTTTAACGGTTTCATGAAAGGTAATTATGAAAATGATTATTCTATTATATTTAAAAAATCCATAGTATTTACAAAAACTAATATTTTGAAATCCATATTATCTATAGTACATTACAATACATGTTAAAATTTTATATGGGTAACTAATCTATTTATTACTAATCCTATTGGACCCAAAGTATCATTGGTACCAAAAGTTTCATGTAATTGATTTTTGTAGGAAAAAATACTTGTATATATCAAGAATTACATATGGTTCATGGAAAGTGGATTCTCTAGGCATATGACTAGATAACCATCAATGTTTACCACTTACAACATATGTGATGGATTCCCTATTAATTTTGGAGAGAATTCCAAATTTAAAGTAAAAGTTGTTGGTAAAGTTGGAATTTCAGGTTATACTTTTATTTCTAATGATTTATATGTTTAAGGATAAAAACATAATTTAATAAGTATATCAAAATTATTTGATCATGTAATAGAAGATAAATTTAGAAATAAAAAATGTTTTGAATTCAAATATTATCTTTTATTATTTTATAGTATTCGAAAAGATAATATTTATATTGTAGATTTTCTAGAACTAACTATTAAAAATGTAAAGTGTTTTAATGTTGTACAGAGTGAGAACATAATTTTCCATCGATGTTTGGGTCATGAAAATTTTAAAATGTTTCATAATATCTCAAAACATGATAATGTGTTACAAATACCTTCGTTGATGAAAGAAAAACTCCATGTTAGTGACACTTACATGAAAGGGAAGAAACACAATAAAAATTTAGACACATCAATAAGATAAGAACTAATATACCCATATAGTTAGTATATATTGAATTATTCGGCAGCACTCAAATGTTGATCCTTTGTGTAAAGAAATATACATTAGTGATTGTTGACTATTATAGTTAATTTACTTGGGTATACATTATTACTCAAAAAATTATACATTATCTAGATTTACTAATTTTTATAAATTAGTTGAAAATGAAAAATATTGTATGCTTATTTCCATGTGTATTGATAAAGTATGTGAATTTCATAACATATATTAATAATGTTTTTGTGAAAATAATGGTTATTTTCATAATTTATCTTCTCCTAGAAGAAAATAGAAAAATGGTGTTGTAAAATAGAAAAAATAATACTCTTATTGAAATCGCCCAAATTATGTTAAGTGAATACTGTTTTCCTAGATATTTCTTGGCTAAGGATATTGTTTTGATGCTATATTTCTAATAGAATTATTATTAGAACATTTTTAAAGAAAACTATTTATGAATTATTTTAAAATAAAAATCCTAAATTTGTTTAGTTGAAAGATTTTGGTTGTATGATTTTTATTTTAAACTCAATAGATAATTTAGATAAATTTTATGCTAAGAGAGATGATGGTTGTTTTCATAGTTATTATAATAATAGTAAATCTTATAGAGTTTGTAATAAAATAACTATACTTATTGAAGAATATTTTCATGTAATGATTGATTAAAATAATGTTAAATTAGATTCTGATTCTAATGTTTTTTATTAGGAGTTTAGAGATTACTATTTCGATTAAGAAATTCCGGATGATAATAATGAATCAATTACAGGGGAGTATACTCCTTGTCAACCTGATCCAAAATCATGTAATGTTCACCAAGATCATATTGTTGAAAATGTAAATGGAAATTTTAATTCTTGTGTGAAGACCAAAAATTATATTTTAAATTTTTATACCAATTATACTTTTATTTTTGATTTTATTCATATTAATGATAATGATGATTTAAAAGATGAAAAATGGATTGTTTTTTATGCAAGAATAATTAAATCAGTTTGTCATAAATAATTTTTAGAATTTATTATAATTGCCTCAGGATAAGAAGATGATTGTAATTAAGTGGATCTTTAGAAAAAATATTGGTGAATCTAGATATATTATAAAACACAAATCCTGAATTTTTTCTCATGGATACTCTCAATAGTAAGGTATATACTTTTATGATTAATTTTCACAAGTTTCGAGGATATATCCTATTAGAATTTAGTTGTATTTTTCTTTTGTTCAAGGTTTTAAATTATTCCTATTGGATCTAAAATTTCTTTCTTAATTTGTTTTATAACTAAATAAGAATAATTTTCTCATCCTCATTATTTTGAAAGTGAAAAATTTACTAACCATGATTTTAAATTATCTTAATCCTTGTTTTGTATCAAATAAGAACCTCATTCTTAGTGTGAAAGGCATTGTTTATATATATTAAATAATTTTTTTTAAAATAGAGATGTTGATACAAAACTTTTTATTAAAAGAAAATTTGATGTTATTTTTTTTGTAAATATTTATTAGGTCAATTACATCAGCCACCACAGAACAGAATGAAAAGAAGAAAATTTCACTAAATCGCAATTCTGGGGACTTGACACCACAACATTCCCCTCACCCCCCAAAACCTTACCACCCCACCACCAACGGTGGGGAAAACATGTATTTGGGTAATTATGTACTGGTGTGGCCTCACCACCTGCACACCACACATCCCCAGTGAGGCCCAAGGTGGCCAACCTTGGGCTTAGGCCAGTTCCCAATAGGTTAGAGATCCTCATGAGTGGTTATAATGTCATATAGTGCACGTTTACATTCATTGAAAATATTTATATTGATGATATAGTATTTGGTTATTCCAGTGAAATACATTGTAATAATTTTTATTCATTTATATCTTCTGATTTTGACATGATCTTATTTGGAGAATTAACATTCATTGGGTCCAATAGTGAAATAATTTTCTAGCACATATTTTTCAACAACGCCTTTAGGCTCTTCTCAGTTTGAAAAAATAAAATTTGATTATGTTATATTAGAATTTTAAATTTCTGACAATTAATTTGTTTAGAGGGATTTTTATGATTTCTATATTCGTTTATTTACAAAAAGTCGGTGAAAAAAATTGGTGTTAAATATTTTTTTTATAATTGGTTTTAAATGGTTTGAATGTCTTGGTTTTTTAATAAATCCAAATGGGGGAGATTTTTTGTGCGTGTGCATGTTTTTCATTTGTTCGACTACATTTCTTCTATATTTAGATGATATACCAATAAACATGGTTTGGATTTTTGTGATTGTTGTCACATTTTATAGATAATATATTTATTTATAGTTCATTGGTTTATTTGGAATTCTAATGATTATTTTATAGTAGTCACAAAATTAAATGATGTTTTTATTGTATTTTTAGTTACTTTAAGAAATATAGTTTTGAAGAAATATAGTTTTGAAGAAATATAATATCTAATTTACTAAAATCTATACGGATATTGGATTCACTTGAAACCAAATTTTTTATGAATACTAAATCTTAATCTAGATTTTGTTAGTTTACATTAAAATCAAAAAGTGTGGTTTTGTAGGTTAATAAAGTATCTGAAGTTTTGCAATGCTGTTTCATACCTACAATTTTACAGAATGATATTACTTCTATTTTTTTCAATTTAAGTGTTGTAGAAGTTAGATTTACTCGATTCTTGATTCTTTGGAAATATAATAAGTTTTTATAAAAATATTTTTTTGTCCCAAATCATAATAGGATGTTAAGAGCCTTTAAAAATTATTTGAATTTTTCTAAAGTATATTGTCCATTTTTTTCACAAAGTATGGTTAAGCAAACATACTTACTCAATAGTGAAAAATATCATTTGAAAACCCTACTTTCAAAAGAGATAAAATTTTGTTGTTGAAACCCTACATCTGTAATAGTGCAAAGTATAGTTCAGAAACCATAATTTATAAATAGTGAATGCTATGGTTCGATAACCCAACATATTCAATAGTGAAATGTATTGTTCGACAACCCTATGTTACTTTAATTAAACCTAAATTACATTGATGAAACCTACGTTAATTTGATGAACCCTATATAACCTTGATGAACCCTATGCTACTTTGATGAACCTTACAATACTTAGATGAACCCTATGTTACTTTGATGAACTATACATTCATTTAACCTACATTATTTTACCATAATTTTGTTTAATCTACTTTAATGAACCATTCTTCTTGTACCCTTCTTTTAGGATGATGCTTTACAGTTTTATGCCGAAAATTAACCTACTGCACACACACACACACACCCACATTTGGATTATTTTCAAGGGGTTTTCTGTTGGATAAATTCTCATTAATTCTAAGGATTAAGATCATAGTGATTTTAATTTTTATGGTGATATATTTGAAGTGAACATTTAATAAATTATTTCAACATATTTTTCCAATATAGTTTGGGGTTTAATGTTTATTTAATTTAAAATATTTTTATTTACATTTAGTTTGTGCTGCTAGTTTTTGAAAACAGTTTTGACTAAATTTAATGAGATTTGAATGGATTTAAACCGATGTTTTAAAGAATTATACACTAATATTTTTCTATATATATTATTGGAAGATTTATTAAAATTATTTTAAATTGTTTTTATGATTTATTCTATAAGAATAATAATGCAAAAAATGTAGCATTCATTATGGAGATATTTACGAAATCTCTTGATTCAATTTATTTTGAATATCTGAAGGAAGTGGAGATCTATTTTCTAATGGATAGTTATTCTCAATATATATTTATCTATCTCTAGTAGGAAAATAATATACACATGGGTTAACATATAAGATACTTTGTATTTCAATGTGAAAGTGCTATATTCGTTGAGCATGTTTTGCATTTGCAACATCCTGCGACACTATTTTCCATCACCTGCATGATCTCTGAAATGATAGACTTACTATTCATAAACATATGCTACATCGATGAGATGAGCTGATATAACCACAAATAACTAGTTACTATTCTTTAATTATTTATCTTCTCATTCATCTGGTTTTGAGTCTGTAACACTATTTCTCATCTCTCTCACACACTCTATTTTTCTATGTAAGCTTTTATACACAAAAGAAATATTTTTTATTCTTTTTCTTCAGTTTGATACTCCCAGATTCTAAATTCAGGATCTAAGGGTTGTGGATCCTTGTATCTAAAGTCATAATTGTTCGGGCTATGACTCCTAATGTCTAAATTTTGGTTATAAGTGTTGTGACTCCCCATAAAAAACTCATTTTCATGTTTATTCCTCTAATAGAAATGAATTTATTAATTAGGTTATGATTCCCCTCAAAAATAATTTTTAGTGCATATGTATCTCTTCCCAAGTAGATAGGTGTAAGAGTAGAGTAGGCCCACATTGAACTGAAATACTGTAAAAAATCCTTGTGTTATTTACTTTTTATTATTCCTAATAAAATATATTATAAGATCTATTAATTAATTTATTTATTCTATTAATTTGATTAATCTTTTTATTATGGTATATTCAACCCCCCTAGACCACCATCAATTACTTGTTCCATCCTCACATTAAGCACAAAATAGGTTTTGTATAATTTTGATTTTTGACCCCTGCTTTCTACTCCAAAACATTATCTTTTAATAACATTCATTATAGGAATGTAATTTATATATTTATCTCCTTTAGTTAAAATAATAGAAACACTGTTATAAGATTATAATTTTTCATATAATTATTTTATCCTTTTTCCATGATCAATACAATTATTTGTAGATGAATTGAAATTTCTAATTAGTCATTGATGTTGTTTTAGCAGTGTATATTTTACCTAAAACAACATTGTGAATATTATTCAATGATTTATGCATATTAATTAATGAATAATATTTCTCTTCTAGCATTGAAAAATAAATTTCCATTTTACTATTTGAGAAACTACAATAATTAGAAGTAGAAGAGTAATACAATTGTACCACTTATTCTTATGTTTCCATAAAGTACATATTTACTCTGATATTTTTTGACTCTTTATTAGAATTAGATTTTTAAGGGCTATTGGAATCTTTAGACTCACTCCATGTATCTTTCATTGATATCTTCTCTTTATGTTCATAATCAGTTCTAATCTGATATTTATTTTATATCCTTATTTCATATTTCTTTTGGGGAAAATCAGGTCTGATGTGACCCAATTTTTTTCATTTAATTTAACTTATCTAGGTTATCATTAATACTTCTTATGGTTTTTAAAATCCTCTTTTCTTGTTGGATAATTTTCTGGCTAATTTTTCCTGTTTCACTTTAGTGACTGAGTATTCTGAATTATTGTCTATCTAGACATCGACTATTGATTTTCAATCATGCTTATGATATTTAACCTTAGGTCTAGTATTTTCCCATTGTTACATTTTAGTGAAATTCAACTTCATCTTGAATTTATTATTAGTACATCAACATTTATACAATTAATTCATTCAATTTAAAATTCATGATAGGTTATGATTAAAAAATAGCTGCAGATATTTCATTATATTTAGAGGGATGTAATCTGATTACATTTAGAGCTTGATCTGATTAACTAATGGGATATCCCAATACAATAATATTATTGAAAATATATATTAACAGTCTATTCATTTGAGTGATTCTATCTATATCAAACATTCTAAAGATGTCAAACTATAGTTTTTTGTAGCATATCTCATTTGTTTGATGTTGTTTGGTTCTTCATATGAGAAAACTGTTGTATTCACCATTTTATAGGTAGTAAGGATCTATGATACTCTATTAAAATCATTTCCTATGAGTCCACATCTTATAGAATTCATTGCATTTGAATTGATGTAACAACTGGCCTCTTTTTTATCATCCCAATTCTCTGGTTCATCAGGAATATCATAAGGAGTAATGATATTTGAATAGACTTTGAAGCCCAAATTTTTTAGATAAATGTTCTTATGTGATTTACAACATATTAGTTGTCACCATTAAAATATGTATCAAAAACTATAGACATACCTTCTTTTAGATCATCCATTTCCATATTATTTGTAAAGAACTTATTATATTAAAGATTTCCATAGATTTATCCTAAAAGTTATTCTTTGATGACAATTGTCAGGTCTAAATAATACAAAGGATACCCAAGTGGTGGGTGAATTGTGTATTTTTGAGAATTTTAACCGATTCTTCCTTTTGATACTCTATGTGATTTATGTAGATATGTAGTGTTATCTTCTGTATAAAATATGAATTGTGGATAAACATAAAGAATGAACACAATAATTTTATAGTGGTTCGGGAAAAAAATACCTTAGTACACTCCACCAACATTGTCTCTATGAGCTTTGGGAATTTCATATGAAAGGTCCTCTTATCACCATAAATTTCAAACCACAACATTGCGCATGCACTTGAAACCATTACAAAAAGTCTTAACAGATAGTTATGGTTCTTTTATAGGGAACTAGTTATCCTCATCATAGAAAAAGAAGATAAAACTTCACCACAACTGAGTACGAGAAATTAAAACTCCAATCAATCAACAGAGTTTTATTTGATGATGGTTCCTACTGAACTTCATAGATGCAACAAAAACAGATAGTATATGTATCTTCTTCGTTAGAAAAGAGTATCTTCAAGAAATAATAAATCTGATGTGATCCTGGTTGCAAATGATCTTCAATTTAAATATCAACAAATGGTAGAGGTAATATTACCTCAGTGCAAGGTTAATTTTTTTTCTCCAACGTATATCCTATTTTAAAAAATAATAGATTCTATCATTCATTTTTGTAGTATTGTAATATTTATTCATAATAATATAGTCATATTTTAATATATACTTCAAAATAAATTTTGATAGAATATATAGAGAAGATATCTTTTTTGGTATTCGATATCCAATAAAATCACCAAATATAACATGGAATTTCAAATTAAAATTGACCAGGGGAGTAATAATATCCCTTCAGAATATCAGTGGTTTTCTCTAATGGATATGTTTATTTATGTCAATCATAACAAGACACTTAATTAATTTTGGAGAAGATTTCAATTAGTTTGTAATACTATCAAGACCATTTTATGAATATTAGATTAAATTGGGGCATTAAAACATCACTATTGAATAGTCAAATGTGGGGTTAATCTACGTTGAATATGGTTACTTTGAATAGTATAGGGTGCCCTTGAAAAACATAGGGTTTCTTTTGATATTCTAGGGTTCCTTTTCATAGCATAGGAAATTAATTGTCATTTTCTAACATTAACATTGAAATTTATTTTACATTTTTATTCATACGTAGGGTTGATAATCCATACATTAATTTACCAAACATATGGTTGATGATCAATACGCAAATGTAGGTTTGTGATCTATATAAAAACTGTTCAACATAGCGTAGGTATGATGAACCATACATTTATTTACCGAATACAGGTTTTGAAAAATGATTCTAGAACACATCCTATATTGTTAAATTCCATATAACAAGATACATATAATTATGATATTTAATTTCATAAAAAATAATTAAATAATGTTCAATAGAAAACAATAGTATTTTGGAGCATCAGAATCCACATATAAGGAAAAGTACTGTTGAGATAATAAATTCCCAATAGGTGTGACCAGAACACTAGTCAACACCTCTTTCTCCCCTTAATCTTTAACTTCTAAATGAAACAAAGAGAATAAGTTCATCACACCCTAATTTTCACCAATTTCTATAACTATCTTGGTTAGAAACTTCCTACTAAAAATATTAGTGACAAAAACCCCCTTTCTTGGGGTATATGCTATATCAAAATTGAAATTATGGAGGTAATCTACCCAAAATATCTATTAAAGAGCCATGTATCTATGGGTGAAGCAATATTTCAGACACTTATGAAACAAATATAATATAAACCACTCTTTACAGAGTTACTGTTTTGAAGACATTAATGCACGAATCATAGATTCTAATTCATGTAAATGGGCAGGGTAGTTCATTTAATTTTTACATTAAAGGAAATATCCATATCCCATCACATGAGCATCCTCTATATATATGCACAAGAACCCCATTCCAAAAATATAAGAACAGACAACATATACCTTCCCAAGATCTTATAGAATAAAAACTTGAGCGGATTTAAACCAAACCTCCATATCTTGAGAAGATATTTGTAACTTCATATTCAACTCAAACAGTAATCCCTTACAAGACAAATATCATAAGTGGATGACCAATCTAGATATTTCCCAAAAAAATCACCGGAAATACTGAGCCAGACATTAGAACTTGCTGACCTCAAAACCCATAATTGGGATGATTATAGGACATCACTACTTGAATAATTTAATGGTACATGAAAATAAATTTTCAGAAACCAAAAACCCTAAGAACATAACATTAGATATCTAGGTACAACATATAGATACATAACATCATGACTATGTTTTTATATATTCCATGGTGACTTCCATTCTTCTCCATTATCTCAGAATAGACAAATATATCATTCATACATATCACCAAGAAGTTTTCTAAGTATTAATGAATGATATAACTCATAAAGTACATGAAAACAATAAAACCATTGGTAAGACCAAATGGAATGACTAAATACTCAAAATGAAAACACTAAATCTTAAAGGATATATTTGGAATATCTATTTTCCGAACACTCAAATAGTGATAGCCCAACCTCAGGAAAATTTTAAAAAATAATTGTTATCCCAAGAGATGACTGTAATAATCATCAATTCAAGGAAATATGTATTTACTTATTATTGGCTCCCAATTAAGCTAATGATAATATATGCAACAAAAGAGACCCCTTTTTTCTTCTTAAGAAATATAAAATCCCATAGTGACTATCATGTGTGAATAAATTTGTTTCCATAAATTTATTCCAAATGAACATTCATCTATTTTAACTCAGAATGAAAAATATGGTATGATGTAATACAAATGTGGCCCATCTTGGGGAGAAAACCAAAAATGAACTTTACCTCCTACTTGGATGAAAGCTCAGATAAATAATCTAAGAAACATTTGGGGTATCAATCCACAACCACTAGATGATGAATTTATGGATTCACCTAGATACATCAATGAAAAACCTAGTCAAATAACATGAGATAGATCCATACTTTTGAATAATATACCCATAATTCCCTAACATAAAATCCCACTAACCTTGAAAAATGTGAGTTCTACCTCTATGGGAATGAAACTAGACCCTTTGATCATCCAATCCATTTCAATGATTATATGAAAGAGGCTAACTCAATGAAAAAGATATAACACCTAATATCTGCCTTGGTAATTGCAAAAAAACACTCTAGTAACCTAAAACATTGTTCCTTTTCATTCCCAATGGGGTAGAATGGTTCATCACAAATAAAATTTACTATTCCTACATTCCAAAGGAATCTATAAAAATTAGTTAAACAATGGAATGGAAATAACTTGGATTAAATAATTTCAACTCTAAATAAGATTCAATAATCATTGTACCTCTTATGGTAGGTGCCCCAACATCTGAATCCTCGTAAACTATATCAACTATATAAAGACGAATATATTCGAGTCTACATTGAGTTTTATTAACCTAAAGGGAATAATTTTTTTCATCGAAGTGAGATACTACACCAATGGTGAAATTTTACCATAACTACAAGATTCTAATTAATGAGGATCCATCTCTATCTTCATGTGGGAGATTTCTACAGAAACACTAAAGATGGAATAGAAGCCCAAACTAGTGGAATGTCCTTGGAGACACCAAGCATTTAGTCTTGGGGTGGCCTGAATTCCTTTTGTGAAATAAAATAACTTGATTACCCCTAGAATAAGCCACTTGTATTAAATCATATAATTATTGAGATCCCCCTGTTAGACCCTGATGAGACTCACCCAACTTATTTTTTTAGCGAGAGGATAAACCCTGATTTTCCCCCACTATAGTAAAAGTACCACCGAAACCAATCAAGAATTATAGTTACATCTCACCCATCATTTATTTTTCAATGAAGACTTCATTGGTCATAAATAATGAAGAATAATCATTGATATCATTTCCTTCTTCAACCCCATTTCAATGTGTTTTTATAGTAAATAATCATTTGTGAGAGATCTGGAGATAAATGTACCAAATTGGAAAGATGAGTGGAGTATTCCATCATATACAAACTCCCTTTATAAAGGTTCATGAACACAAAGGCCTTTTCAACCATTAATGTATTTGGGTAAAATAACTGATTGAACACCGTCTGGAATGAATCCCACATGAGGTCCTCATGTAGTTTGGACTACACCATGGAATCCCACCACATGTGACTTGGTCCTTCTAACATATAATTGGAAATGAAAAATTTAAAATTATTGTGAGTTTTTTTAAAAATGGAAAATTTTATTCACTTTAACCATCCATTCATCAAGCCCCCAAGGCCCCTATTCACCACATAAGGTTAGTGGATTCTAATTGAGTAAAATCTATAGCATGGTCCACCATTATTTATGATCTTTTCCACCTTCTTGGTGCAAGTATAATATGATACTATTCATGGACTCGACAACATCAAAATACTTATGAGGATTTCCTATATAAAATTATCCAAAACACATAACCTACGATAACTAAGACATTTCTAGGAGGAAAAATATAAAAAACATAATGTATAATGTCAAATTAATACATAAATCAAGACAAAGGAATCAATTTAATCACATGAATATATCAAATTACTGTCGAACATATAATGAAATAAAATATTAACAAAACAATAAAAAACAATGATCAAATACAATACACATTCTTAGATCACCCTTGGAAACTCGAGGTTGATCCTGAGGAAAAGTTGGTTAGGTAAACCATGAGATAAACCTATCAATCATTGATGGACCTACTTTCATTATACCTTTAGTCCCCTAATAAAAAAGGTTTTTATTTCTTTTTTTATTGATTGAATCAATTTCAAATCCACATGTCACTTGGGTTACCCCTTTATAAGGCCTGATGCAAGTTCCCGATTCATATAGGCTATATAAATTAATAAGGAATCAAACTTAATCATCTAGGAATGATTTCACCCCCAGATAAAGATATCCATTACAAGGGTCCCAACAATACTTCTAGCATTACCCATCAATATCTTCGATATCCAAGAACACAAATAAATATTTTAAATATCTAATGACATCCAAATATAGAATACACAACACAAGATGTAAATAAAAAACATACACAATATCAATTTACAATTTATCAACTAGGCATGAAAAACATCATTTAAAAACATAGAAAAACAAATGCAAGGTTATGGATGAAGATATACTCTAAAAAGAATGAATCAAAATCCCAAAACACTGCACAAAATCCAAAATAAATGAGACCTACGAGCTCATTTATTATAATTCAACAATAGACAATGAAACTACGAGAAATTCCATTATTCGCGACAGGTAATTTGGGACGGGAATAAATCCCGTCACAAATAGTCCGTTGAAGAGGTTATTTATGACGGGCTGACCAACCCATCACAAATAACCAATTATTTGCGATGGGAATAGGCGCCCCGTCACAAAAAATTGTGCACGGATTGACGCTGTTTGTGCGCCAAACCGCGTGAAAGGAAATTTGGGACGGGTAGGCACTGCCCGTCGCAAATGCCGGGAGGCGGTAAGGCCTAGTTGCGATGTGGGGATCTCCCATCGCAACTAGTATGACACCCGAAATGTATTTGCAATGGGTCCCGTTGCAAATAACTGGCGGTGGTAAAAACATATTTTCGATAGGATGTTGTCCCGTCGCCCAAAGTGTGTTGGCAGGTCACTTTTTGCGAATGGTCCTGTCATAAATAACCTTTTAACTGCCGACCGTAATTAATGTGGCCGATGGTATTTGCAATGGGTCCCATCGCAAAAAAGTACTTTTTGTGATGGCACTGCAATCGCTAATAGTCTTGTCGCAACTAATTTAACATATATATACCCCCTCCATTTTCTTCTCTCTGCCCAAATTTCTTGTTCCTCTACTTCTGTAAACTCTTATTTTAGAGTGAAAATTTTTGAGAGTTAGCTTTTTTTACGAAAAGTTGTGAAGCCACCAACAATTATTAGAGATCATGTTTAAAGGTGTTTATGTTTAATTTACTTAAGTATTTATTTTTTTCATTATATTAATTTTAATTATAGGTGATTAGTTGTAATTAAGTTAGATTTAAATTATTTTTCCATCAGTATTTATTTGTAATAATAAAATTAAATAATTAGTATTAATTCTAAATAATTTGTAATAACGAATAATTAATAACAATAATTAGTATCGTATATAAATAATTAGCGGTAATTATTAATTAGTAGCTGTATTTTGTAGTAATTAATAGCAATGATCACTATTTAGTAATAATAATAAATATAATAATAAATATTAACAATTAGAAATAAAATATTATAATAATTATTAATGAATACTAATAAATAGTAATAAATACTAATAAATACAAATAAATACAAATATATAGCAATAAATTGTAATAAATTGTAATAAATATTAATAGATATTAATAAATAATATAATTAGTAATAAAAATACTAATTAATAGTAATAAATATTTATAAATAGTAATAAATACTAATAAAATGTAATTAATACTAATAAAAAGTAATAAATGCTAAAAAATAGTTATTATTAGTAATAAATAGTAATAATTTGTAATAATTAATAATAAATATTAATAAATACTAATAAATTTTAATAAATAGTAATAAATAGTAATAAATACGAATAAATAAAATAAAAATTAATAAAAATTAATAAATAGAAATAAATAGCAATAAATATAAATAAATACTAATAAATGGCAATAAATAGAAATAAATACTAATAAAAAGATAGAAATAGTAATAAACAGTAATAATTACTAATAAATGGTAATAATTGTTAATAAATACTAATAAATAGTAATAAATAATATTAAATACGAATAAATATTAATAAATACTAATAAATTGTAATAAATACTAATAAATAGAAATAAATACTAATAAACAGTATTACATTCTAATAAATAGTAAAAAATAGTAAAAAATACTAATAAATAGTAATAAATTATAATAAATAGTAACAAATACTAATAAGTACTAATAAGTACTAATAAATACTAATAAATAGTAATAAATAGAAATTAATAGTAATAAGTAGTAATAAATAGTAATAAATAGTAATAAATAATAATAAATTGTAATAAATTGTAATAAAGAGTAATAACTAGTAATAAATAGTAATAAATAGTAATAATTAGTAATAATTGGTAATAATTAGTAATAATTAGTAATAATTAGTAATAATTTATAAAATTAGTAATAATTAGTAATAATTAGTAACGATTAATAACTACTAATAAATAGAACTAATTTGTAATAATTAGTAACAATTAGTAACAATTAGTAAGAATTACTAATAAATAGTAATAAATAGTAATAAATAATGACAAATAGTAATAAATAGTAATAAATAGTAATAATTGGTATTAATTATTAATAAATACTTATAAAATCTAATAATAAGTTATAATTACTAATAATTAGTAATAATTAGTTATAATTAATAATAATTAGTAATAAATACTAATAAATACTAATAAATAGTAATAAATTCTACTAAATAGTAATAAATAGTAACAAATAGTAATAAATTGTAGTAAATATTAATAAATATTAATAAATACCAATGAATAGTAATAAATACCAATAAATACTGATAAATACTAATAAAGATAAATAAATACTAATAAATATAAATAAATTACAATAAATACTAATAAATACTAATAAATACTAATAAATACTAATAAATAGCAATACATATTAATAAAGAGTAATAAATAGTAATAAATAGAAATTCATAGTAATAAATAGTAGTAAATTATAATAAATAGTAATAAATACTAATAAATACTACCCCTAGTGATTTTGTATTCAGTTAATGAATTTGGAGTTGAACATTTGTTGTAATATAAAATGTTTACGATTTTTGTCTTTTATTTTAGTGTGAATATTGCATATTTTTTTAGTATTTTTAGTATTTTATTTTTTTATTATTTACCATTAGTATTATATATTTTAATATTTGTTTATTTTACAAATAATAATAACAATACTTTATGATTTTTTTATATATTTTTTTTATGAATACTAAAAATTTTATTATTTTTATTATTTTAATAATATTAATATTTTTTTTCAATAATCATATTTTAATTATTATTTTTATTATATTAAGTATTTTCAAATATTGATAATTTTAATAATATTAATAATATTATATTTTATAATGTATTTGTGACGGAGGGCACGTCACAAATAGAATAGATATATTTTTTAAATGTGTTTTGTAACGGGTTTCGTTACCGTCGTAATAAATTTTTTTGCGACAGACCCGTCATAAAAGGTTTATAACCTATAAGCTATTTGTGATGGAATGGTATCTCGTCGCAAATACTTTTTGCTATGGGACCGTCACTAAAGGGTCTTGTTTATATAATGTATTTAATAGGACATCTATTTGCGACGGGCCCGCTTTCTATCACAAATAAATTTTTTAGCAAAGAGACCATCACAACAAATACTAGTTGTGACACCGTTTTGTGCAATGATCTATTTTCTATGGGTGACCATCACATAAGGGTTTTTGCGACGAGAGCCCGTCACAATAATCCCATCGCAAAAAAGTCAAATTTCCAGTACTGTGAGGATATATAAGAGCCATCAAATTGTATAACACCATTAACATCATCTGTATCCTAAAAATCGAAGTATGTATATGCCCCGTGGCAGTATTTAGAGTTTGTGGAAATTTTATAAAGGATACCACAATGAACTTATATAAAAAAAAATTCACTGAAAACCATTGTTCTAGTTTAAAATATGTTTTAAAACATTATTTTTAATTAAGACATATCTTTAGAAATTCATTGGTTTTTTAGAACTGGGAGAAGTACCACAAATACAATTTAACAAAGCATAACTTATGAAGATAAAAGTAATTTCTCATAAAATTCATCATTATACAAATAAATAAATGGGAATAACGCATAAAGTAACTCATCCAAACTTGGAACAACACATACATGCTATAACCAAGGGTCTAGTGTGGCTCCATCTAACACAAGGTTCACCAAATGTAATAAGTGATAAATAATAACTCTTAGATATATAAATATCCTCTAATCACAAATAATAATCCTATTATATTTCTCATTCCCAATGGGAACCAATCTATAACCAGAGCACAATATAACTAGGGCTCCAATCATCTATGTAGCCCATAGATTGAAGTGCTCCCATGTGCATCAAAATAAAAACCATATAATCCAATAAAAATTTCAATGAGATAATCACATATTACCATAAAAAGTAATATATCAATCTCATTTAAAATCAGCTTTTGAAACCTCTTTTAAAACCCATTTTAATTTGAAAATCTTCATTGAGACATTTTATCAAACACATTTCAAGAAAAAATTATTTTTCTTTGGTAAAACCCTTTATAAATAATCAATCTACCACTATACATCCACATATAATCCAAATGGAAATAAATAACCATCAATAATAAAATTTGTTATCATTTTAATGAATAAAAAACAAATTAAAACATATACTTTTACGTATTCCATAGACATGATCACTTAGATAAAGACACATACCTTAAATCAAATAAATTATCATCACCCCCACTTTAAACATATTTAATTAGGAATATAGGACTCCCACAAACATAAATCACCAAGATACTTTTACAATAACACTCCCTAACACCAGTTTTCCCCAATAGCCTCCTTGGGATGCAATATTCCATGAAAAGGAAAGAAAATGGTGAATATAAGGGTTGAGGGGGAAGATATTGTTGAAAATAGAAGCTTACCTTAGGATAAATTAACAATGGTGTAATGAATCCAATTTTAGTGATTGATCCCTATGGATATATATGTGTGTGTGTATGTTTGTTTTTTCCCTTCAGTGTTTTTATGGTGGTATGGATGTCGCTGGAACCAAGAATAAATATATTAAAAATATTAACTATATTAAACCATTCATGCCAATAATTTTTTTTGTAAATAATGGTTTTCTTAATTATTGGAGTCTCACGTGGAAAATATGAAACCACTGTTGGTTATAGAATGATGTTTTACGCATAGCATGATATAATGATCATTTTAATTGGACTTTTGGTTGATTCACATTCGAGAAAATTTGTTAAATGAAATAAATAAAATATAAATATTGATGTAATTATTTATATAAAATAATGCCTTAACCTAGTGTCTTTATATTTAATCCCTTTTTTATTTATATATTTTTTACTTTTGATTTATGAATCTATAATACCTATAGTTATCTAATATTCCCCACAATGTTCTTCCTAATGTGCATGGAACTATCAATTTATGATTACATTTTTCATGTTGTAATTGTTATTGATAGTATAATCTCTTATGCGTTCATTAAAATCTAAAATAACTATAATGAAATGGAGCTATAATGTATAATTATGAAATTCAATTTGATTCGTCTATATTTTCTCCACTATTATTTTAATTCTTAACCATGGAACCATATGGGATGGTAGTTCGAGTATTATTGGCCCAATTTGAATCACGATGAAATCCCCAAAATTGATTTTGATATTTGCATATCTGAAAATGATGATAGATATTCTCAAGTTATTTAGGAATGATGATCAGATTGAGATATTTAAAAGTATTCAAAATTGGTATTCCTTGATTTTGGTTGAGTGACAATGATTTAGTAAGGAGTTTATTTTTATTTATAAGAAATGTGGCATGGGGACAACCTCCTTTTATGGCGAAGGCATGATTTATGATAATAGAGTCATATTCGATGAGACTTTCATTAAGATCAGAGGAAGCATAAATATTTGGGAATAAATATATTAAATTTTGAGACAAAAAGGAATTATACCATGTATCATAAAGGAACACATGCTATGTAGGACACTTACTATTAAAATTGGTGTTTCAAGGTTATGTAAAATATCCAATACAATGTGGATTCTCCTAAATAGTGTATGAAACTAAACATACAGTTGATTCCTATATAGAAAGAACACACCTAGGACCTTGGTCAGTCCCACATTCCTTATTCCCTAGGAGAAACACCATGGAAATATTTTTCCTCCTTCTAAGTGGAGTAGTGGGACATGGAAATCCTTGGGTATCAGGGTACACCTTGTGAACCCTAAGGGACAAATTTTTCTGTTTCTTTAAAAAATTATACACCTCATGTATTATTCTTGTTGAAACTGAATTTTAACCAAGATTATTCCTTCCTAAGTATAATTATGTGATGAATATGTCAATATTAATAATTTCAAAATCAGATAGATGATTCACGATAAAGTGACTAAATTTATCCTTCAAGCATGGTTGAAAAATTCAATAATCTCGTGTGATATATAGACTAACATTGGGGGTTAGAAACACCCTAATATATTGTATATTATTTGGTATAGATCCCCAAAATACATGATAAATATAGGGTTGGAACCATTCTACCCATCCCCATTCAGGTTGTGGGTCTCCTATCCATGGAGTTGGTAATGCCACATCTGAGCTCCAATAAGGTTATGGTCCCCCACTGGGGTGAGTACCCCCACGAACATGATGTTCATATAGTTAGGTTTGGGTCCCGTACTACATATCTGGTTAGAAATTGTTCATTATACTAGAATCAAGACAACAATGGATCTTGGAGTTGTGGGAAGACTTATCATCCATAGTTGGTTGTGAAGATTGAGAGCTCTCCCCTCAATATTCATTCTATTTCTTCTTTGATCATTTTTATAGGGTTACTTCTCCCATCTTTGTCTTATTTGGAATGATGAATATTTATTTATATTTCATCAATTTTTGGTTTTCATGGAGTCTTAATATTTATGTATATACTCAACCACGCATGGTATTATCCCACACGTGTCATATCTTATAAATAAATAATAAATTGTATAGTGAATTTTGCAGGCCTAGATTAGAAAGAACATAACTATACATCATGACCGTGATCAAAAAATAGTGTTTAGTATTGATGATATTGATTAAGACCTTCCTCCTCATTAGTTATTAAGTGGGGACACCCAAAATTTCTATTGTGGTGTTTATTCTCCACTTCCTCAACTTAGATATGTTTCTATTGTTGCACAATGGTTGATTTAGATGATTTTATATGCATGTTTCCCTCTCTGGATAGTTTATTTTATTTATCCTATTTGGTTTTTATATACATATAGGTGATCATGTTTACAGATTCACTAAAATAAGACTTACCATTTGTAAGATATGCCAACATAGAATTAGTTTCCACCCCTAGTATATTGGTGGTAGGATTGAGGTGTCACAATTTCCTTAATACTAGTTTTAAAACCTATGGAAATGGTGTTATGGTGTCTCAAGTTCATATTTCTTTACAGGGAACCCAGTGATGATGTGAATTCCAACATAACCATACAATTGTTCTCTTGAAACATGATTTTAAACTTGACATGATGAGACAATAGTTATAGGGAAATCAACAGTACATACATCATATAGGAATGAGTCTTTGACTTCTCAGTACTTTTTTAGTAAGATTCATAGATATGGTCACTTGAAAATGATACATCATACCAAATTCTAGTATCACACCAAAAGTACATGTAATTAGTATACCAGGATAGGGATGTGATGAAATACAGAAGAGTTATATAAATTTAGTGCATGGGCCCATTCTAGTGGTGGCCCATCTAGGTGAGTAGAGAAAAATGACTCCACTCAATGAGACTCATGTGGAAACACCACCAATAGTTTAGTATTTGTTTCATCGAAATGTTGAGTGGCTGATTATTCTAGTGGGAAATGGGAAGATAAATGTAGAATCAGGGAATTGTGTAATTTTTAATGAAAGTTAATGGCCAGGTTTCTTGATGAGAAATACCATCATATATTAACGGACTATCAAGATTTTTTGGTTTGTGTTTTCTTTATTATAGAGACCCTAATCGATTAGTTGGTAACCCTTGACCACAATATTATTCATGGAGTAGTTGGGAACTGGTTGGGTTTGGTCACCTAGAACCATGATGAGATGGATCTTACATGGATAGAGTTCTTGTACTTGTTTAATGATGAGTACCATAAATTGAAATTTTACTTCATATGAATTAAGGATCATCAGTAATTGAATAAAGGTGATAAAATTATGGATAATTATCTATATATGATTGGTGCACCATCATTACTGTTTGAGAAGGGAAACTAAAGGGACATCTGAGCACACATTTGATAGGGTGATAGAGCACGACTTGCTTATAGAGAGCTTCTTGATAGAGAATCATTTTGTAGATAGATCTGGTAGTGGATTTCAAAAAGTATATTCATTTTTTATTAATGGTTGATATAAAAATTTTGGTATATAACATACAAGGTCACAATGAAAGTGTTTCTAGTCTCAGATATCGGTAGCACATGAATAAAACTAGGAATCAATGTAGGTGAGATACATGTAGTTTTATGCCTGTGATGAGTGGGAATGACGTTTTAATAGATCTGTATGATGTTATTATAGGTATGGAATAGAAATCCAAGATACAAGTCTAGATATATTTCCACCATAGGATAGTAAGTTGGGTGAACAAAAATGTTACAATATTAACCTCTATTGTAAAGAAGGACTTTTTTGGTAGAATGAGTGGGGATTTTCAGAGGAAATATACAACATATCTCCCATAAGATGGAATGTTTAGACCTTGGTGTTGTGATATTTATAGTAATTTGGAATTTAGTGGTAGTATATGAGTACATGGATGTATTCCAGAATATATTTCCATACTATATCCACATTCTGATATTTAATAATATGTTGACTTCTACCCCAAAACTAGACCAATATATTCTGTACTACATCGTATAGTCATAGATATGATTTAGTTGTTGATGATGTAGTTTTATGATCTTTATAAGAAGGTTTTTATTAAAATAAATTCACCCCCAGGTGGAACCAATGTTTTTCACTATGATGGAAAACATGAGTTTAAGGATGTTCATTGATTATCATCTTCGGAATCAAGTGATGATCAAGAAAAAGTTCCATTTACTAATGATTTTTGAAATTTTTGACAGGATTAAATGTCAGATATTGTTCTTGAATATTGATCTCAGATATGACTACCCCAACAATATTGTTCATGAGTGGGATATTCTGACGAAGAAAATATGATGTCACTATGAGCACTATGTGCTCATGGAGAGTCCTGATGGTGTAACAAACACCACTGCTATATTCATTGGAATTATAGATCAGAACATTCAAACATTCTAAGACTACTTCATTGATTTCATTAATGAAGGAATTATTATATAATATATATCTAAAAAGGATCCTAGAATGAATTTAGGGATGGCCATTAACTTAATTTTAGAGAACCATTTATAAAAATATATATCAAAGTTGCAGTTCTTTATTATAGAGCTTCACTTTCTTGAGAATCTCATACCTGAACATTGTGTAGATTTGAAATTGACAATGATAATGTTTGGGATAACTTGGGAATGAACCATTATGGGTTAATGGTGTGAATTTTCCTCATCATTACATGGTAATATTTCCATTTTGTGGCTAAATTTCCTTGTATTACAAACCCTTTGACTTCTTTGACCTGAAAAGGGTAGCTATTCAACATGACCCAGAGATGTCAAAAAGCCCTCGATGAGCTAAGCCAATGTTTTACCAATTCATATTTTTAAGGATTCTAGAGGAGGGTTTTTAGTACATGGTATTCTTTGAATCCATGTTTGATGGGATCAGGTGATATTTTAATAGAGGAAAACAATGATAGCTTTATGTTATTGACAGTTGATGCCCCACCGGAAAAATAAAAGGAATAATGAATTAGAGCTGACAGTAGATGTCTAATCCATGATGATATAGATGTATTATCTTTTGGTTGAGATATTTTTATATTACATAGAGAACCAGAGTCTTAGATATATTATCCTAGAGAGACCTCAACATGATAAAGAGTCATTGGGTGGAGTTCCTTAAAGACTATAATTTTGAGATAGTATATAATACAGGTAAGGGATATATGGTTTTAGAATCCATATTCACAAAATCCCAAAAATTATTAGCGGTGGAGGTGTCAGAAAAATTAACCTCCTTATAGATAACCCCAATAGAGGAGAGATGGATAACGTATCTGAATTCAATGGTTGTTACTCCCTAAATTCGATAGTGTGTGAGAGAGGCTCAGTTGCATGATATCTATTAGGATGTTTTATGTGACTAGATAACTCTAACATATGAATAAGATTATTATTTTTAAGATGGAGAGTATGTAATCAATTTTTGAGTATGTAAAGTTTCTCTGATTGTGTTGTCTGAGGTGGTGTCGAGGGAGTTCCCTCGTTACACCCTGGTGGTACATCATGGAGTTATAAAGATGTACAGAGACATTCAATGAAATTTCTAGTGGGAATGTATGAGGAATTTTTTTTGATGTTTGTTTAATGATTCCTCAACAAAAAATATGTTGAGGAAGAGAATAAGGTTCCAATAAGATTGATTGAACATCTTGGGGTCCATGATTGTAAGTGGGATGACCTATAAATGGATTTTCTGATTAGTCTTTGATGTACTGTGAAATGCATTGTAATTATTTGGGTGATTATTTAAATCTATCCAAGTTGAATCACTTTCTCACCATCTAATAGTATATTTCAATAAATATTTTGGGATTATTTTATATGTGGAAGATTGTCAGTCTTCTTGGGGCTCTCTTAACGATTTTCTTCCACCATGATCCTGGATTCACATCAGAATTTTTCGAGGGGTTTGTAGGTGGATTTCAGAAACTAGTTATTAATGGGAAATATGTATTACCCTCATAAATGAGTCTAGTTGGAACCAAAAATCCATGTTTTGGAGGATATACTAGGATAATTCATGTTAGAATTTTTTCATAGTTAGGAAAATTACTTTCCATTAGTTTAGTTCACTTATTGTAAAAGTAATCCATCCACTATCAACATTAAACCATTTGAAGTTCTTTATAGGATACCCAACAGGTCAGCATTATACTGGTTAAAGATAAGTGAGTCATCACTTATTAGACTAGATCATTAGTAAGAAATTATAATTAAATATTAGGTGATATATGGAAAAATGAAGGATATTAAGATTTCATAGAAATATTATGGAGACCGATGTTTCGGACCATTGGTGTTCGATCAAAGCTACTACATGTTTATGATGTTCTCTCCATGATGAGGTTTTTGGGGTCATGTTAATGGTAGATAGTTTATTTTATCTTCATTTAGTTTTTCCAAGCATTTCATAGTTTTGTAGAGGATTATTACGTTCTAGACCTACCCCTGATGTTGTACTAAAGGAATGACGTCTCCCATGTATCACGACTGAGGAAATAAGTTAATGACTCTTCACATGTTATTGACATTGATGATGGATGTTGAGGATGGAGACACCTTCCTAGATTATGTAGTGGTGTTATATGATTTTTATGAGATGATCTTTCATGGGTGTGATATCCCACTTGTGAATGTTATTTGGAATCATGGGGACCTCTAGGAGAGCTCACGTGAGTGTGAGATCCAGATATAGGATTAGTACACTCACATTTTCAAGAAACTATTTCCATCCAGGGTAAAAGAATTTGAATATGTGGAGAATGTAATGAATCTGGTATTTATGATTGGACAATAAGTACATTTCAATATATTTATATGTA
Source organism: Viscum album (assembly GCA_963277665.1). NCBI lineage: Eukaryota > Viridiplantae > Streptophyta > Magnoliopsida > Santalales > Viscaceae > Viscum > Viscum album. The sequence continues at coordinate 748,917,401 of OY728151.1, read as the reverse complement.
TGTTTTTATTTGGAGTTGGTGTGGTGTTATGGGTGTTACAGGACCCTAAAATTTTCATATGAAATATATTAAACCATACATGTGTCTATTTTTGGAAATAATATTTTCCTATTGACCAAGGTATCATATGGAAAATATTATTCCAATATTAATTTCAAAACAAGAGGATTACCCCAGGCATAATATAAGGTCTGTTATCATTAGACCATTGATCAATGCAGAATTGCAGGTTAATGTTTGATGAAATAAATAAAATTAATTAATTCATTCATTAATTTAACAATTTTAATGATTTAACCTAGAAACTATCTATATAATCCATACTAAATAAATTCATTATAGTTAGATACATAACCTTGAATATTGAGGGAGAAAACATGGAGAAAATCTTTAATTAACAAATATGGTAGGATCGAGGATCAACGATCAAATTCATCCGAAATTATCACTAACATCAACATGTAACTTGAAAACCCATTATTCACCAATGATTGATCAAATAATGGTGCGTGGAATGTTATTTATATTTTTTTCATTTTATGTTTGATTCTTTTTTGAAAAAATTTGTCTACTTTATTTCCCCTACAATTCATCCCAATAAATGTGGGATAATAAATTAATGATTTCATTTGCAGGTTTGAATTATTATTGAAAATAGAATATATTATCCATCATTAAGATTCTTTATTTATTTTCTTATATGAATATATATGTTGTTGGGTGTTTATTACCTATTTATCTCATTGGTCAAACTGATTTTTTGTTTTTATTTCTTCCATTTAAAGGTTTTGGAGTTTCATACTTGTTACGTATATAATCACCAAGGTATGGGATTTTTCCACATATGTTGTGTTTTATACATATTAATTGTAGTTAGACAATGAGTTTGGTGATCCCAATGTAGCTTGAGTTTAGCTATACTCAGCTATGGTTATCATAAGTATGTGGTTGGTATCATAGATAATGAGTAGAACCATCCTCCTCATCTGTTGTTAGGTGGTGACCCTATTTATACATGGTTATTTATTTATTTTCTGCCATTGAAAGATATTGATATGTTTATATTTCTATAAACTTATTTTTTAAAGGTTACAACATTAATTACTTAGGATTGGATTAGTACTTTCTATTTATCCTATATGGTTGTGAAATATATAGAGGCGTTGATGTGTACAATTTTCATTTTCTAAAACCCCCCATTTCTATGATATGACAACTCGACAGAAGTTGATATCCATTAGCCTATAGGAGGCGGTATTGGGGTGTCAATCTCATCTTACTACCAATTTTGGTGGGCCCCTGATTGGATGGGTTGTTACAAAAGGATGTAAGGAAATATAGAAAGACTAGAGGGGAAATAATTATTATGAATATGGGGTGGGATGTTTCTTGAATGGGGAGGAAGAGTAGATGAAATGGAGTAAATATACTCATGAAAAAATGGTAAAATAAATCATTATAATGAGTTGGACATGGGAACATGGTTTAACTATAAGGTAATAAAAATCATGAACCTACCGTGAGTTTCATCGACTAACTTGAAAAAAGGTTACACTATTCCTAGATACCACTATATATTTGGAAAAATAATTTGGTAACTTTTAAAAAAGTCATTGCTCCCTAAGAACCTCTCATGAAATATCTTCTACATGGTTATGGCGAACTGTCTATTAACTTTTCATGATTCTTATTTATCATAAAGTCATTATTCCAAATCAATAACTCTTTATAAATCTAAAAATAAATAATATAACAATAAAAAATAATATATTCACCTACCTTTGACTGATAGAGTGTCATAGTAAACATTTATATCAGTTAATATTAAAATTAATAATTTACTATATAGAATAATTAAATTTCCAGGTAATAAATGCAATCGTGAGGGATTGAAAATCCTTTTTGATGTTGGAGTATATAATTTTCTGGTTGTTTCAATGATTATATATTTTTCTATCAAAATGATGAATGTAATTTAAAATAAAATGAATTTTTTTCCGCAAATCCTTCAAAGTTTCAAAATATAGTACTTGGGGTTACTGACTATATTTTTTGGAAATTGAATCTTAGTGTGAAAAGTGGAATTGTGGATTAGAACTATATCATTTTTATTATTTATTTTAATCAATTGAGTAGCCCTTATATATAAGATACATGATTAGAAAATCCACTATTATTGTAATGTGGATTTTGAATCAAATTTTGGAAATTTAAATAGTTTTTTTGTTCCAATATTTTCTTTGGATAAATCATTATTTCCTAAGGGAAGTAAAATGATTGCAAATATTTATGAATGAAGAAGTTGGTTCATAATTCTGGTCTTATTTTTCACATTATTCGTATTTATTGAAATTATTACATCATATATTATGGTTAATATGAGTCATTAGTTAATTTTCATACATGTGGAAAATAAGTATAAGGAGGTATGATATGTAAAGTCCAGTTTTTTTATTTTTAAACTTTTGCAGCATTTTCCTATTAAAAGATTTTTATAGAATCGATTATTTCATTACAACCCAAATAAATATATGAGATATAGAATAGATACAATATTTTTATCAGGAAAATAATAAATCATTTTTATGCTGGTTATTCTAGGAAACACATTGATTAGGTGAATCAATCTTTTACTTTAAAACCATTTTATGCATATATACATCTTTCATTTAGCGATTTCCATACATTTAGTTAATATGACAATAAATGGTATTGTTGGAATGTTTTTATAACCTAAAATAACCTACCACTTTGAATGTTGATGAAGATACCATATATCTATTATTTTTTATTTAATCAAGTACATTCAACGATGTATATCAATGTTCATTTTAATACATTAATTAATAACATCAATTTATTTTGGCATTATAGTTAAACTACAAATGATGTAATTTTAGAATATAATTTAACACTTAAAGTTACATTAGTGTGCCAATTAGTGACATTATTTTTTATTGTATGATATATGGATGGAGTACAAATCAAATATCATATACTTATTACAAGGGACATAGAAAAGTGTGTATGATTTTCATTGGAAGGAAAACCTATTTTTTAAATAGACATCATATATATCTTCCTACAACTAATCATATTCAAGGGAATTGAAATCTTTTCATAAAAGTTAATATTGAAAATGATTGACCACTAAAGTTCTATTATGTATTTTTCCAAAATATATCATATCTTGATTAACTCCTTTAACTTTTAGAGTAGCTATAAAATAATAAGAAATTTGTTGATTTGGATGAGATAAAAATTCTATAATGAAAACTCTTTTTTGGGACGTGCTGCATTTTTATTATTTTTTGGTTGATAACAGGTTATATATAATAATTATTATAATGAACTATTTTGATACATATTACACCTGACAAGACTATATACTTTGTAAAGGAATAATTATATCTTTCTAAAATTCATAAGCATCCCAAATATGACTTATTTGAAAATGAAATTTCCAAAGAATAAATGAATCTAAAGTTATCACATTCATTTTAGAATGAAATCCATTCATTATTCAGTCAGTCGATTGTATATTTTCAGTTACCATATGGTTATGACTCTATTTTGTATCTTTTTATCAGAAATAATCAAGTCACTGAATAAAAAATTAATTATTTGCACATAATAATTGAATGATTAATAACTATTAAACATAAAGGGTCATTTAATTATTTGATTTCTGATGTTTTGAATTAAATTTTATTCTTAAGAGATTACTGAGTGGAAAAAACAAGATATGATTCACCTAGTATATTAGAAAAAGATATCAATATAATTTCATTTAACATAGAAAAAATATTCCTCCATGATTTAGTTAATTTAAAAGGACATTTCATATTAATTTTTTTATATAAATAAAAATGTGATGTGCTGATATAGTTCTGATAGATTCAACCATATGAGAGGTTCTTGCACAAATTGAAGAAGAATGGATGTAATAATATATCAGTTAAAGACTCAACTATAGATTCATACATATAAGATGAAATTTAATATTTATGCTACTATTAATATTATTTTTAATATTATTCATAAAATAATATAATGGGTTGTAATAAAGAAAATTTTGACGATGTAACATACCATTTATTATCAATATTTATTCTGTCTCAGATTTTTTTGTTGGTGATCATGAATGATTGATTTCATGTGTTGAAAAAAACAAACCTCATACATATGTTCTAAAAATTTGTGATGAAATGGAAAAATTTGTGCATTAAGTCATAATTTTACCTATATTTTTAAAAGAATTATATAAAATTAATTTTCTAATAGTTTTATTGATTTTTTGACGATCATGTCACAAAAGTTCACACAAGTTACCACATCCAATTTCAAAGAACATTGGAACTGTAATTTTTTCTATTAGTTTTAAAAGGTAAGTTAAATCATTAACGGTTAAATATATGAATTAAAGATGTTATTTTATATTATTATTTGTTTCCAAAAAATTAGGTATCACAACATGAAAATTAAATTGATTTTTGATAGTGTTCACTTAGAAGTGAAACAAAAATATTGGTTAAAACATAAAATTTATTTATGTTTAAAATACTTTTATTTCATAAATGATCATATAGTGAATAAAAAAACTCAACTAATAGGAGGGTTATATGTAATTAACTAGTCATGAATAATTAAAATTGGTCTTTTATGAAATGTTTTATTAGAAAAATGAGTTATGTTATCTAGGAAATAATTACATAATAATACTTAAATTTTATTGTTTTGATTTTGACTGAGATTTGGGTATTCATCCATAATGAAGAGTCATTGAAATTAAATATATATATATTTTTATATAATAATCCCTTTATTCTGGTACATTAAGCACATCCTATTTCATATAAAAATAACTACGCTAATTTGATATATTTAATTAATTTTTAGAGTGAAATGAAAATAAAATATAAAAATAAAGATATAAAAAATGAAATTTATTTTTTGGATGTGAAAACTATTGAAATTATTATAGAGAATTAGAAAATATATCTATTTCATTAAGGCATATAGATATTGGTGATGACACATTATAGATAATGATAAAAGTTTCCATAATGTTTATTTGGCAGTCAATGATTTGGGAAATAATAAGGGATGACTAAATTGATGTTTGTATGGAAATAGATGATATTGAGGAGGAAGATTGAGAAATTGGGGCCAATGAAAATGAATATTAAGATAAAGAATTACAGATTATATTATATATATTTTCAAAATCATCATATATTAATTTTTAGTTAATTTTATAAGGCTTTTAAATTTAAAATATGTGTTAATAGTTATTTTCATGCAACATTATTATCTCCATATTTGTCTCAAATATCTCAATAATTGTTAAATGAGTTAATGTGTAGCTTGAATCAGGATGATCAACCTTGTGATGGACCTCATGGTTTGTCAACATCGATAATTGATGTTACACCAATAACATATTTGGGTTGAGGTCTTGTGTGATTGATGAATCCATATCATGTTCAGGAGAAGAAAATATCTATTGAGGTAAATCCATGTTAGAGGAAGTACATTTAAATAATAATTTTATTATTTTCATTTAGTTTATTTTAATTAATAATTTAGTCATCAATTATTCTTATTTTTAGAGTTTTTTTATCTAGTCATTGGATATGGTTTAGATATTCTGCTATTTTTATGTTACCTCGGTGTCATAGGATTAGGTTTCTAGCAACATGTGCCATTATATGTTCACGAATTTAATGGTATATAAAAAAATTATGTATTTAATTATAAATTTATATAATTTTTCATTGACTATATTATTAAATATATATATAGGGTTTATTGTAAAAACCTGAAATTTTAAAATAATAACATCATATTCAACAATGTATACAACAAAAAACACCAATAATAGAAGATAATGTATCACCATGATAGTTTATGATATATTTGTTTTTAAATAATTAAAATCACTTTTATAGATTTCAATGCACATACCAACAGGTTGAGTGAAACACGACACTCTATTAAAATATTATTATTTAATGAGGACAATTATAACCTAGATGATAATTTTGGGGGTATAAATAAAGATAATTAAATTATGAAAATTATTTTGAATAAATATTTATAAAATAAATTCATTCGATTTCGATAAATTATAAATATAATACTAATCATTTGGATGAAAAAGTTATGTTTTCTAAAAAATATCTATTTTTCAAAAAGGTTGTTTATTCGCACTTTGCGCACATTATTTAAAATTAAATCTTTTCACTTTTATAAAATTTATTTTTAAAAATAAATATTATTTTTTAAATATATGTAAAAATTATATATGGGTTATTTTTTATAATTCTATAAAATGATTAGTTTTATGACGAATAGTGGAAAACAATGATTTTTATCGAATACATCCATTTCATTTTAAATATGTACAGAATTAATTTCTAATTTAAATTATTTTTATAGTGAAATTATTTGAAACATATTACATATTTAATTATTTATTTAATTTTAATAAATTTCAAATTGGAATATGATATTAAATCATTTTAAACTTTTGAAGGATTGTTGTTGAAAAAATCATTTTTTGACATCCCTATGGGTTTAAATTTAACTTGAATTCTCAAAATTTGGTGAATTGAATTTGCTAAAATGGATTCCATTTTTGGAAAAAGAGTAATTAATTTTATCCAATAAGTTCAACTTCATTTTTGATCATAATGAATAGTGAAATCGGTAAAAATTCATTATTATGGTTATGGTAAAAATGGGGATATTGGGGGTTAAGCTCAAAGGATAAGGGTTAAAAATGACATAAAACATATCCAAAACTAGTTTTCAAGACATATATTGAATTTATCACCCCTAAGGTTCATTAATTACACATTTTGGGTCGTGTGGGATTATAAAAATGGGGGCATCACTTAATTTTATAAAAAATATTTGCTATCCCCCCCACTTATAAAAGGCCACCCATCCCTTCTCCACATCATGCTTCCAAACCCATTTGGTTCACCCAACGACCAACTGAAATACCTTCATTAAACCTATTCAAACTCACCAGATTACTTTTTTAACATAAATCCAATCTAGAATGTCTTTACTTATAAATTTAAATGAGTTCTTCGTAGAAGATTTACCATTGTTAACGTTCATATTTTTTAATTTCCTATTCCAAATCCTTAAAATTTTATTCAATAAATATAATATATAAGAAATAGTATAGGAAATATTTGAGGATTTTATTATGTTAAATTAATAACCTATATTCATATCCACATCCGTCAAATGTAAAATAAAACTGTCGATCAAGTGTATGCCAGACTACCGCCTCCCGAACCAATGTAATTAGTTTTCCATCACCAAATTTCGAGGATAGATATATTGAAGGATTTAATATATATATATATATATATATGTAATTTATGATATAATTATAATTATTTGTTTATAACACCACATATACCATCTTATTTTCATTTCAATTAAAAATGTGATAATGTCACTCGTGTGTACTAAGGGCAATAGCCTCACGAAGCAATGTGATTCTTTTTTCATTGATCCTTTACATGAGATGTAATAAGGATATATTTAAGGAATATATGTGATATATATGACATGATATAAATTAAATAAAATTAATATATAATAAACTTCCTTACGCTTTCTCCCTTTAATGGAATGATATTTTCACTTATGCATACCTACGACCTACCATCTAAATGAAGCGATGTGATTCATTTTCCATGTCAAACCTCTGAGAATGATTATTAAAACAAATATAATGAGTAAATATGAAATTTATAACATTAATATCATTTTATAGAGGATTTATCTATACCATAAGTATAGGAACTAGATCTTTCATAACAAAATATGCCTGAGAAAACAGGGCAGTTAAAACCTAAAACAATTAAAATAATGGAATATTAATAATAAATGGGAATTAAAATATTATAATAGAATCATAAATTATATTATAAATATAAATATTTTGTTATTATAAATTTAATAAAATTATTAAAACCACTATACATGAGTCTTAGATATCTACCAATGAATTTGAACACAAGGTAATGATTTCTCGTATCACTTTTACTTCTGTGAGACTTATACCATATTCACCACTTATTACTTTGTGTGGTGTATATACAGAACTATTTGATATTTTGTTTCATTTATATATTTACCTTAATGGTATTTAATGATTAATTTTATGTTATTTATTTCACAGGGTTTAGGATTCAAATGTCACCAAGGTGATAATAGTGTATTTCATAGTCTCAAAATATTTCTAGATTATTTATGATTAAGTATCCCTTAGGAGAATTATTTCATGTTTTTGTCACAGAAATAATATATTTCCTTATCCTGTGGTTATTAATTAACATTAAAATTAATATCACCATTTTACCGCTCTATCTTGATTAAATTTATTGATAAAATGTTTTTAAGAAAATCAACTTCATTTCTCTCTTCAAACGAAATTCATTTTTCGTATAGAATCTTATTTTCAAAAGATGTTTTCAAAAATGTTTCTAACATTTTCATAATGATATTTAATTAAATTTTTACCAATGATTTATTTATTAAAATTTTTCTTATAGTAATATTCATATCATTTTTCAAACAAATCCCATTAAGCTTTTAACAAAAATCTGAATTAAATTTTTATTTTAACAAATACGAAATAAATAGAATTTTATTACTTCAAGATCACTAAATGTCTTAATTAACATATTATAAGTATTAAAAGGTTACTTTAAAATAAAAAAATATTCATTTTTTCTGTATTTTTTGTTTTAAAATGATTTTCAAAGTTAAAAGGTTATTTTCCTCAAAAATGTTCTAATGGAATTTTTATGGTATTTCTATTCATCAATGACATAAAATATTTATTATAATTATAATAAATTAGAAATATTTTTTATTGATATCATATTTATTATTTATTTGGATGATTTATGATCAGTTTTGTGGAGTATGTACAATTTTATTACCATTCATCATATTAATCTAGATGGGTATTGATTATGATTATTTAATTAGGGTACGTATTAACATTGTGTATGTTATTTTTTCAGCATAAATATTTATTTTGATTATGTTTTACCCATTTCATATGAGGAATGAATTGGAATTAGTATGTTAAGGGTGGGTACCACTTATATATATTTCCTCGATGCATCAACAAGTCTCAAAAGACAAATTAGTTAGCAAAACTGACATGGTTTTACCCAAATAATTAAACAATATTGAGAAATGTCTGAAAAATATGTTTCAAAGGTATGATATTATGAATTACCTAATTAAGAGATTACTTATTAATGTTCCAAATTATATATGATTACTTATAATATCAATGGTTAATTTTCAAGATCATGTGATTATTTACATGACAATATTTGGTAATTATTTTTTCCTTCTATATTATACTCAAGTAATTGATTAAATATCATGTGTTTCACTGGTTTACCCTTATGTATTAATTATACTTTTTATTCACAATAGATTACATTATAAACATACCCCTAATTAGCATATATGCTCACCCCTTTCTATTTTTTATTTTATCTAAGATAACAGGAATTGTTTTATGATTTATATATATGGATACGCTAATGCGGAATATGATTTTATCAAATAAAACACTTTTGTTATTTTAAATGTTCAATTATAATGTAAATTTCAAGACTTTTTCTAGTTAACATAGATTAATAAACTATTTAGTCCTTTAGGATGGGATTAATTGTATCTTATTTTAATGTATTATAGTAACCACCAACTCTAGGATTCTAGGGTCAGGATATTTATAGTTTGTATCTATGGACGTTTTTTAGAAATAATGTGAACAAGATTTAGGAAAATAATATTAGGTAAAATAACCATATGATAAAAATTTAGTTTATGTACCGAATAACATCATGATGTTTTGGTAATGTATAAATATTTCTGTTTTTCTAGAAATATATCCCTATATATAAACTATTACTGGATGCGGTTTTGAAATAGATATACCTATAGGTAAGAACTCCAAAAAATTCATGCCAGACATGACTCGAGCATTACCCCATACACAACATCAATCCCTAATGCACATCTTATTTGACACTAATATGGGACATTCATAGGATAATTAACATTTTCATTGTAAACTATTTTATTGGATTTGATAATATTTTTAGGATTCAAAAACATTCCCAAAGAAACCATTTTTATGATTATGAGATTAACCATGCATTGAATTTTCTATATATGTTAGGTGTTTTAAATTTTTTTATACATTATGATTAATAATGTTACAATATAATCCAATGTATTGAATTTATACGAAAAGTTTCCTAGAATAAGTAATTTGAAACATATCAATGCACGTACTCCAAAGAGTAATAATGAAAATTTTCTTTACGAGCTTAAGCCAATATTTCAAAGTAAACTAGTATCACAAAAATTATCATCATACATGTACATAATACAATGTTATATCAAGTTGGATAAATAATTATATATGTATTATGGATTTTGTGGGAAGAAACAGAAGAAGGGAACTAAATTGTAAAAAAAATATATAAGGTAAATAATGGAAATATGGGTTTCCAACATGTGATAATTTTCTAAAGAAACACCTTGGTCCATTCCTGAATGGAATGGGTGTTTTCTTAAATTGTGGAGTGAAAGTCCATCAGTCTTGTGAATGTAATTAAATATAGGAAACCATTATTGGTCATTGATTTAATTATAAGCATATAGGGCATTAGAAAAATGAATTCCCCAAGAAGGAAGGGAATATACATCAGAAGAAGCCGAAGGATCACAGTCAAGATTATGATTTTAAGAAAAATAATGTGTGTTGATTAATTTTCTTGTGTTTATATTCATGAATTATGTTATAGGGATATTTTAACAATGATATTCTAGGTATAAGAATCATGAAATGTATAAGGATTGTATTGTAGTTCCTTTTCACTATGGATTCAAAAGCGTATGATGTATGGTACTGATAACCAAAAAATGTTATTCTATTGGAGAATGGTATTTCTAGAAAACACATTATTGAGGGAAGAAAACCACTAAGATTTTAATGATGTTTGTACAATAGTGATAGAGATATGTTTATGGGATAATATTGGTATCCTTGAAAGTGGTTAGTGATTTGTGTTATCTTTACTGGAGTTTACTACATGTTTGTATTTATGGAATATAGTCAACATCCTATAATATTATTTTTAGAAGCATGAATGTTTTATTATGATTTTTTGGTGATCAAGGTATTAACATATGTTTAATGATAAAATAACATCCACTTTACTTTTTATGAGGAATAAAATGTTTATTTAGCGACTTTACTTATAAATTTTTAGGCGTTGAATTTGGTCAGATATATTTTGGAGGAGAATTAATGTTAAACATTTGTGGAATGTATTGTGTTAAAATTAAAGTGTTATTGGAGAACATTTTATTATCATTTTTATATTGGAAAATATCAAGAGATTGGAGGACTGACTTTTCATTCTTTTATATAGCTAATGATCTGTTAAATATTAATTTTAGTGCTTCAGGCATAAAAATTATTACTTGATATTAATTTTATAGTGTAATAGATGAAGTATGAATTAATAAAATAACTTAAAAAGGATTATATTTTGCCTATGAAATAAAAATAGAGCATGCTACTATATTTTCTTATTCTCTCAATCACGATGATAAATGAATTACTCAACTCTTGGAAAAGGATTTTGAAACAAAAATGTTATATGTGTACTTTAATTTTTTATGAATACAATATCCTTTTAATTCATCAGAAATTTATTTCTTTTTGAACAAATAATTTTCCTATATCATTCATTTTCCTTCGATTAGTGTTCTCTATCACTCGCCATTAATCATTGGGTAATAGTATTTTCTTCCATGTCCATATCATCACATGCCCATAATGGTCTTCTATTTGGAAACCTAGTATGAGTTACTCTAGATGAACATCATACGTCCCTTACCCATTTACCAAGGAGATGTTTTATTAAAAAAATAATGATCTTGGGTTTCAAGATGGTTATACTAAAAATCAAAAAACTCGATTGCCGAGATTAAGATTAAATTATGTGGACATAATTTATTTAAGGGGGGTATAATGTAACACCCCGATATTTTAAAATAGGAACATCATATTAAATATCATATATTAAATGAAACAAAAACATTACAAGGGAAATTAATACCTTTATACTTTATGATATATTTATATGTAAATATATTTAATCTCTTCGATATCATACAATGCATGCAACACTAGGATAAACTAAACAAAATAATCTATTAAAATATTATTTTTTATGTATGAAATTTATAACCATACTATTAGGTTAGAAGGTCTGAATAGTAATAACTCAATTATGAAAATAATATAGATCACACTTGTATAAAAAAAATTTAATATGGATATATTTATTTTAAATAAAATAAGAATCATTTAAAATAAAAATAATTGTTGTATTGATTTTTTTTTCATAATGGAGGCCTATTCACGCTTGGCACACATTACATAAAAATTAATCTATAACAATTATATAAATTTTAGTAGAAAGAAACTATATTTTTAAATTCACACATCATAATTAGTTTTGTCTGAAATTTTGGTAATTTTATGAAAATATTATATTTTGATGAATATTGAAAAATAATTATTTTTATCAAAAACTATATTTTCATTTAAATTATTTACAAATTTAAATTTTATTTTAAATGGATTTTGAAGGGAATGTAATTTTTTTTATCATGGGGTGTGGAGAAAAAAAATATTTCTCAAGTTCAAAATTCAAAAAAGTGTTCAACCAAAGTTTCCTCTAGAGAGGATCCCCCAACAATCATGTTTGTCAATTGAAATTATAGAAATAAGTATAGGTTTGTTTTAATGTATTTATTTTAAAAATAAATAATAGAATAAATTAATTTATGAACACAAATTGATGAATAAAGTTGTCAATCTAGGGTATGATAACCCTTTTCAATGTCATCATGGTCATAAAAATCATTTCCCCTCTCTTTTGATTGATCGGAAAATGAAAAAAAATCCATGATCGAATTTTCAAACACTATTTGTTAAAGGATAAATAGAAACCACTCCATTTATGGTGAAAATTAGTAAATAATTACGAAAACATCATGGAAAGTCAAAGTAATTAATTTATTCTCCATAAAATATTAGAAAATTCTCTTTTTCCACACACATTCCAATGATCTATAGACACTCCCCACCAAACACAATATGTTCGATCGAGAGAAAATGCAATAAGAGGGGGGAGTTTAAAGATATTAAATAAAATAAATAAACAAATAATAACATTTAATCCCCAAATATTATCACATTAAATAATTTCAAAACCACAAATTATAGATATCATTCATTAGAAAAAGTGAGTTTTAAATTAAATTTTAAGACTCAGACACTACAGAAAGAAAAATACCCCTTCCCCAATCACTCAAAATATTTACCCCACTATTTTAAGGGTAATAGAGTTGAATGGGAAAGAATAGAGAATTATAAAACTTATAATTGAGAAATTATAAAATACATAGACCTTTAAGTACCCAATTTTCCAACACATTATATCTTTCTACTTTTTCAATGCTTTGATTAGATTTGGGTACACATATTTAATGGGTTTATGGGTGGAAAACTTTCCCTCCAAATTCCATCCACAAATATCTATAACATATTTTTTCATATAAATTTCTGATTATTAGGATCATTTGTTCATTCAATTTATTTATCTCTCTCATTTATGTCCCCCCTCAAAATATAAGCTTCTTTGGATATGTAAAAAAAGTTATTCATTAATTACAAAAGAATAATATTTTTGATGAAGTGACACTTCATCTTACATCATATTGGAATTTCCAATTGCTTATGAATTTGTTAACTTCTCCCTGAAAATTAATGTGGAAAGGTGGATTTAGGACCACATTATAATATAACTTGAATCACCTCATTTTGATATATGTATCATAAATTATGCCTCATTTACTAATGTGGGATCCATTATGCCAGATAGAAATATATTACAAATTAATCAATTTTTCTATGTCTATGGATGTTTGAATTAGCTCTAGGTCTAGAACAATGTTGATGACCAAAAGTAATGGAATCCTAAAAAACACTCCATTTTGATCAATATTTAAAAAATTATTGTTGAAATATAGACGTGATAGAAAAATGTAAAAATTATAGAAATAACTAATTTTTAAATATTATCCCCAAATTGACCAAAAATATATAATAAATTAATATCAGAACAAATTATTGAATTGGAAAGCATAAAATCATTGAAATAGAAATAAAATATTACAGAAATATTATCCTTATTCATTACCCCACACTCAATGACTTTTAGAATAGTATGCCTCAAAATCAAATGGAATAAAATTACAAACACATGATCATAAGATCCTCAAATTTGAAAAAAAAACAAAAGATATCATGACACCTCAAAAACCAATTCTTCATGTTCTCTGTTCCATCCATTTAATACATATTCACATTATTTATCCTCTCATGAAAATTAAAAACCTACTTCACAAGAATTTTCTCTAATAACACAAATGTTAATTTTCAAAAATAAGTTTGTCAAACAAAAGCATGAATGATTAACCATTGGATGATAAGTTCATACATCACAACCTAATGAGATTCATGAAAATGTATTTTTGATGAGTAATTTTCAAGGATGTTTCATGGAATTTAGTTGGTAGAATTTATATGTTAGAAATCCTAAGGACAAATAAAGAGTTCTTGAATATTTTTGATAAAAAATTATATGATTTTAAATTTAACACAATTATTTTCTCTTCCCCACTTCCCATATAAACATATCATCTCTTAGAATATTTGAAAATCTTATCGAAATCCTACACCATAAATATTTCAGCAAGAAATCATTTTTTATCCTTTTTTGAACCCACTAGATTAGAAAAAATTTCTTACCAATTTGTTTCTCCTGAAGAGAATAGATTTAGAAACAATTTTTTATAGTATAAAACACATCGATTAATATTTTTATTTTACACCTAATGTAGATAAGGTAATATATATCACATCAAAAAGGAAATTAGCCCCACACTTTTGTTCAACTAGATCATCCAATTTAACATCATGAATAGGATGACTATGGAAAATTGGCTTGTAATGTGGCTAAACTAACATGATGTCCATGGATTATGAAGGATAAAAGGAATATATGAAGTAGGAAGGAAAAAATAAAAAATATTCTCCAGAAAATGGGGCTTTAAATACGAAATAAATACCTCAATTATTTTAAACGCATGTACCTCCAATGCTTAATTTTGGTCAAAAATAAAATAAAATTGGGTTAAATCAAGTATAGGGTGGTTCTATCAAGGAATAATGTAAATGTAAATAATATGAAAAAAGTTCAAAATCATATTGGGATAATTATTTTAATGATAAATAACGTGTCATGGAGCATGATATTTAAAATTCCGAGGAATTTTCATGAAATTAAAAATGCTTTAAACATTAAACAAAGCATTCTTAAACATTAATTTTTGTTCAATTTCAGGGTATGAATTGGTTCACTAATAGTAATGGGTTTCAAAAATTGAAAATATAATCATTTTATATCACACATTTCAAAAAACTCAAAAGATTTGAAAAATAAAATCATATAAATTTGAAAAAGAAGTAGTTTTTTTGAAAAATATTTTTATTAATCCATAAAATACAAACGTTCTCTCACACAAAAATAAATGATGTAGTTTACAAAAATAGAATCATGTATATTTAACATATAATAAATTTATTTGTTGAATAAAAACAAATAATTGTTAATGATAAGTATAACGTGACTTAATGGCTGAGAAACACTGTGTTAAGCTTCTAAGTGATGAACACCGAAAACTTACAACCCAAATAAGATAAGAAAATATAATAAATTTATTTCCTAAAAATAAAATATAAATAAACTGATAATATATATATAGATCTTGGTTTAATCCCCCTTGTGGGCCTGAGGTTTTGACTTCCTTTGAATGAGATATTCTAATGGGTTATCCGCAATATGATAGTGGCTGGAGTTTCATGATCATATACAACAAAAAATTATTCATTCTAGATTTCAATTCATCCTTTTTTAGGAATCCATGGATATAGTATGCCAAATATACTCCCAATATAATGAGATAAATATTTCATTGCGAGGTTATGGAAATGAATTTGTCATCCACTTTCTTGATTTCCACTTATACAACCTCTTCTTCATTATCAAATTCTTTCTTTAGGTATGTTTAATAAATATAATAATAAAAGTTAATTTATGTGTGTGATTATATTTTAATAAAATTAAAACACAATGAATCAATATCAAATTCTTCCCCATCAATGTAAGAATATTATATCTCAATTTCATTTGGAAAACCCACTTGTATATCCTAATGCACTCCCTCTTATAATTGTTAAACATCATTGGGGAGCTCTATATATTCCTAAATAAGTGTATCATACTTTTATTACTCATCAAACAAGTAAATAGAATTGTTGGATTTGTTTGCAAATTTTAAACAAGTGGTGGTAATACTAAATTAATATTCAATAAAATTTGAAGATAATGAGTTCAAGGATTGATCTTATCCATATGTTTGTTCTAATTTAATTAATTATTAAGTGTAAAGTGTCTATTGAAGTCTAATTTCATTGGAGAGATCTTTTTATGTATGGTCCTCAATATTATCTTCATATTATACCACTTGGGTGGTTTCATCTTCTTCCAATGCTAGTGGGAGATACAAAGGTGTTTTCTCTTCTACTTTTCTAGGATGGGGAGATCATGTTGCACCCTATATTAATTCCATATTTCATAAAAATCTCATTGATCTACAATAAATACATCATAATGATAATATTATTCATAATTATACACCAAAATTGGTTGATAAAGTCCCAACTAATCCAATTCTAATTCTTTCTTTTTCTCCCATGGTTCTTCAAGAACAATGAAGAGTGGGGAATCCTATTCCACCACTATCTCATGATTGGGGTTTTATTGATACTCCTGAGATATATTTTCCATTTGGATATTCATATCCTATATCTTATCTATAATCCATTGTAATGATATTTTATTATTTTTTATCCACTTTTACATGATGTTGCACCTCAAAATTTTTGTTGAATGAATTCAAGGATGTGCTCCTAAAGATCAATTATTTCTCAGGTGAATCCCATCAACACTGTGTTTTTAGGGAATATTTTTTATCTTGAATGATATATTAAATTTATTATTCCATAATTAAATGGATTAGATATCCAATTATATATTTATAAAATTAATAAACACTATCCTCCATGTTCCAAGGTGAGTTAATTTTTTTAAAAAAATTTAAAACATTCAAATATTTACAATTAGATTATTGGAACTGACTACCCAAAAATAGTATCATGATTTTATACATGTAAATCATGGATTGTGTAAAAACAATTATTTTTCGGTAAAAAATGTACTAATGTGGTCATACAAGGTTGTCTCTATATAATAATGTTTAACAATCACGATTTTCACTTAAAATTAGAGAAATAAGTAGAGGTTTTGTTTCTGAAATTTTTTGATTTTAAAAATAAGGATTGCAGTTAAATAACGGTAAATAACATATTGATGATGAAATTTATGGTTTTAGTGTAGAATGACCTTTTTCAATATCATCATGATCAAAAAAGTCAATCCCACTCTCTTATGATTGAATGATAAATGAAATAATCCTCGATTGAGTTGGCCGTAACCCTTTGTTGATGGAAGAAATGGCTGCCACTCTTGTGTGCATGAAAATTATTAAATAATTTAAAAAAACTGAGGTAGTTCCCAAAAAAGAATTATTTCTCCATATAAATAGAGAAACAATTATCCTATTACAGTAACATTCAAATGATCATTAGACACTCACCACCTAAAATAATATACTCATTCGATAATAACTGCACTAGGCAGAGGGATTTTTAATAACATCAATCAAAGTTGTAAACAATTAATGATAGTAAAAATATAAATAAAAAACCATTAATAGAAATATAAAACATATAAAATATAAATACTTAAATATAATAATATAGTTTTAAAATAAATTACAAGACTCCAACATTACAAAATGAAAACTCCCCCTTCCCCAATCACTTAAATTTTTTAACTCTCCATGTGATTGGTAATATAGTTTAATGGGGAAGAATATAGTATAATGAAAATAATAAAAGATATAATATAATATCAAAATAACTTAACGTATCCAGTTATCTAACTCAACCCATCTTCCTCCTTTTTAAATGCTTTGAATAGAAGTGGATATACATACTTATAGGGATGAGTGGTGGAAAACTTTCCCTCCAGACTCTATCAACTAAAATTTCTGATTATCACCCTTAATAAGTGATTTATTTTTAGGATACTATCTTCAGAAAAGTTGTTTCAATATCCATTTTAAATGTGACCTAGAAATATATTATGGTTGGAAATTATTAATAATATTTATAACATAATTAATAAAGAAACCCTTTTGTGGCTAAATCAAGTCTTCAAATTCTTCTAGTTTTTCAGGTTTAATGGCTACCTTAATGAGAAAAAATTTCCGTTAAATTTAATGTCAACATGAGGGGTCAATTAATCTATATAACCCATCAATTATCTCACCATTTGGATGTATTAATCCTGAACTATACCTCATTTACTATGGTGGGTTCCATTCATTCAATTGGGAATATTTTTCAAATTAATTAATATTTTGGTCCTATAGAAGTAAAAATTTGTATGGATATAGAAGAATAAGTTGAATCCCATGAAAAAAAGAAGACATATAAAATTACTCAATTTGGATGAATATTCAAATAGTTTTTCTCAAAATACCCTAGTGATAGAAAACTATTACGATTACAGAAAAAATAAATTTCCACTTTTTAGGTCAAAATGCTACAAAAATCCTAAAAAGATGTAAATCAGTATAAATTGTCAAATTTGAAGGGATTAAATCATTTAAATAAACATAAAAGTAATAAGAATATTAGATCTATCAGTTAAATTTGGAAAATGATATTACAATGTATATAATTGTTGTATTTGTAATAAATATCATTTTGATTTCGGAAATAAAATCATTATAAACTTATGAATGTTAATCTTCGAAAAAATCACTTTTTGATGTTCTTGTTGGTTTAATTTTAAATTTAATTATTATAACACCCCAAAGTTTTAAAAATAAATTGGAATTCATGATATATCGAGTCTATAAATAAAGATAATTTTTAAAGGAGATATATAAAAACTAACCATTAAACATAATTTTTATTCTTTTATGTTTTGAATTTCAAAAATAAGTCATCTACAGTTTTGATTAGTAAGTTATTTGGAGTTTGATAAGACCAACTTTGTTTTTGGTGAATAGTAGAATACCCTTATAAATTGTAATATGAATAGTAATATGATTCTTATGAATAGTGAATATTGTTATTTTTTTCTTATGGTTATAAGATAAGGAGATCTTGATTAATTTTTCAAGGTGATGTAAAATCAGTTATAATTTTAAAATTGTTAATTTTTTGAATAAATTATGAAGTTATTTAAAAATTAAATTAATAATATTCAAAAAATTATTCAGAAAAAATTAATATCATTTTTAGTTATACATGTCAAAAAATGGTTCGGGTTATTTTTTTGGGATTATTCTGAAATACAAGAATTTTTTATGAATTGTAAACTATGCTAATGTACCGTATATATACATTATCAACTAAATACACCATTCATAGCATCATGTATGACGTAAGAACCCTTGGTTTGAACTCAATTGCACTTATTTCTATTTTGGGTCACATTAATCAAGACTATTCATATTTTTGGGCAAAAATATTAAACTAATGATAAAAATAATGTAAAACCCCTCCTCCCATCCACTATAAATTCCACCCTCACTCCCTCTTCCCATACCACATCTCAAGATTTGATAATTACCTAAATTGATCCAAATAACCTACCCAAGGCTCTTACCCACATCAACATCATACTAGTGTCACCAAATGGCCAAAACCAATGGCCTTAAAGAGGATCTCAAGGAGAAGAGGTCAATATGTAAGAATCCTCTTTCATTTTCTTATGTTTTATTTTCAATTCCTTTTCTTTTTCATATACTTCCTTCCCCTACCCTTATCCAAGAGGAATGAAATCTCTAGAATATTATATATTCTATATTTCATCAAGTTTATTGAATTTTTTTTCATCATTCTTCCTCTCCTCTTTCTCTTATTCTAAAAATAAAAACTCCTTCCGTGATGTTCCGATTTACCAAAATCGTGGATGATGTGTTTTCAATTTACATTAATTCCATTAAAATGGTTATAAATCAATTTTAATTGTTGAAATTAATTTACAATTGTATGATATATCCTCTTTAATTTTCTATACATAGCATATATACATAATATTATTTTATATAATGAAACTAGTTCATGATTATCGAAGAACCACCAAAAGAATCTAAACAAATATCACTAAAGATTGATCTAATGATTCATCCCCATACCATATAACCAAAATTATTTATGGAATAATTTAATATTCTTGATACATATTAATACCATTTCATTACCCTTATATAATTTCATTTTCATATGATTATAAAATCAAATACAAATCGGCCAAGGAAATCATGTAATGAATACACCCAATACAAAGGAAGGAAGAAAATACTAATGATTAAAGGGTGAAATAATTTTATGAAATGATCATATAACGTGCTGTAAACAAGAATATTTATGTTTAAGATATTAATAACACTCTTTTAACTATTATACATGAGGTTGAAACACATTTTAGGCAATACGAACCCGAGGTAAGGGGATTAATTTACCAATTTTCATTCTATGGGTTAACCGTCAAATTCATTAATTATGTGGTATGAAAATTGTTTGTGTAATTAATTATGATTATATTATGTTTAAGTATGTTTATTTACAGTGTATATACATATTCCATCCACTATATTGAGTTTCAATTCAATTATATGATATTTGTAATGGGCTTTCTTTTAAAATCATCTTATAAAATTCTATTTTACAAATTCAAAATAAATGTTTATATGAAATTATTAATGATGTATGATTATGTTCTGGTTTTTGGTTATTGTTTATGATGAATAGTGAGAACTATATCTCCCTCTAATGCATTGGGTTTTTTTTTGTTGGAGGTCAGCTATATTGTCACTCCAAGTTTAACTGTGATGGATACACATTAAGGTAGTCGTGAGGGTTACATTGTAAGGTAGCCATGAGGGTTAAAAATTATAAGGTATCCAAAAGGATTATAAGATTATGTAACTGATTAAATAAGATAAATTTATGTTTTTTTGTTCTTTCTATTTTGTTGAAATATCATGGAAATCTCATTTTTCACAAAGTAAGTATATATGGGTCACAAGTATGTCTTTTTGGAAAATGAGTTCATATGTTTATCAGTATTTGTGCACTAATGTTTTATTTTCTACTTTTTAGATCCATTATTAAGTTTTTTGTTCTTATTTAATGTTTTTAAATTATTTTCTCTAGTTATAAGGATTTTTAGGAAAAATAATGACACCAAGTTAAATGTTATAGGTCTTTGTCAAATAAAACATGTTTCATTTTGAAGAAGTTTTACATTTTGGATGAAATCGATTTTGTATTTGTTGAAACCACTCTGTATAAATTTTGAATGTTATGTATGTATTATATTGAAATTATATAATATTATATACTTTAAAAGATCCACAATGTGATATGAATTTATTCCTTGACTAAAATTCATGATTATGTAATGTAATAAGGTTGGGTTCTTATAGTTGGTATTAGAGGATGGTTTATATAACATTAGGGGTTTGTATGATGTTAAAAGAATACCATAAATTATTATGACTCTATGGTAAATTTTAAATGTTATATAATTTAAATATTACCTATTTTATTCAACTAAGATATGTTTGTTCAGAATGGTTTTCCATAGAATAAACATGGAAGCTAATGTAGAAAATCCCATACATAATGATATCCTTCCAAATCTACATCCTTGAATGGTAGGGATCAGAATTGTGTAGTTTTTTATAGTAATGGATCAATTGACATTAGAAATAAATGGTGATTTTATCTATGAAATAGAAATACCAGAGCTACCAAAAAGAAACATGACAATTGTGAAACATTTTAAGAGGCAACACCCTACTACTTTTAGTGGATCTTCTAACCCAGTAGAATCTGAATGATGGATTAAATCCCTTGAAAAGATATTTGATGTTATGTGATGTTATGATAATCAAAAGGTATGTCTTCCCATTTATCATTTTGAAGGTGAAGCTGATCAGTGGCGGTCCATGGTAAAAAATATCAGGGATAGAGAGGAGTTTGAATCCTTAGAGTGGGATGAGTATAAAAGTATTTTCCTTAAAAAATATTATCCAAAAGTAATTCAACTTAGAATGGAGAATAAATTCTATAAATTTATGTAAAAGGAGGAAGATTAAATCGAAATGTATGAAGTTAACTTCATCTGACTGTCAAGGTATACTACAAATCATATTCAGGATCTTGGAAGAAAAATCAACTATTTTTTAAATAGGATTGAAACCAAGATATAAAAGGGAATTGGCTTCTAAATATTCAAACAGTTATGAGAAAATTTTTCAATGTACTGAGAGGTTAGAAATAGAGTATGCTAATGATCAAATTCACTTTGACAACAAGGATTAGAAGAGTTCTAGGTGGAAAATGATGTGTAAGAATCAATCAAAGAAATCTAATTATAAGAAAGTATAGTATCCATTTTGTGGAATGTGTTGGAAAAATCACCATGGGGAATTACTTACCAAAACCATTATTTTTTTTGATGTTTAATGTTTATACATATTTCCATAGATTATAATTAAAATGATCCTAACACTAATCCTGATAAGAAAAATGTATAGTGTTTTAAATTTGGTTAGATTGGTCATTCAGAAATTACCTACCTAAAGATAGATCCAAATGATTCAAAGAACCTGAAATATAAGAAGAAAGATGTAGTGAGATCATTTACATCTACGTCAGCAGACATCGAGCCATCCCATAATGTTGTGCTAGGTAACTTGTTTGTTTACCTAGTTTTTTTAAAAGGTTTGTTTGATATAGGGTCAATAAATTTCGTTATTTATGAGAAATTGTATGGTAAATTGGAAATGTTGACACAAAAATTGTGACCAAAACATGTTGTTAAATCATAAGGGGAAACTATTATATATAAGGAGAATTATAAGAATCATTATATTGTGTTATGTGGAAAGACATTACCTCCAAATATTTTTGTTTTTACCTTAGAAGATTTCAATGTTGTTCTAGGTATATATTATTTTATGTTTATCAGGATAAGATTTATTTTAGAACAAAATACATTTTTTTTAAGAATGTTCTTCAGGTTGTATACAAGAATGAAC
The DNA here is from genome assembly GCA_963277665.1 of Viscum album. Classification (NCBI taxonomy): domain Eukaryota; kingdom Viridiplantae; phylum Streptophyta; class Magnoliopsida; order Santalales; family Viscaceae; genus Viscum; species Viscum album. Next base: position 748,893,947 of record OY728151.1, on the reverse strand, counting down.
CCATAAAATTGATAAAATATTTGGAAGATGAGAAACTGTTGGAAGATGGAAATGAGATTTATTTTTCTCATATTGCTGAAAACAAGGGAAATATTTATAATAATGACGTTCTAGGGGTAAATGAATATATTGATGTTTTTTCTTAATCAGTTACTTAGTGTTACACCTGTTGAGAAGTTGAATTCATTATTGAATTAGTTTCTAATATTAAACCAATTTCATATATCCCTTAAATAATTGCTCAAATAGAACATAATGATTTGAAAAAGAAGTTGTATTAGTTTCTTGATAAAGGCTTCATTCACCCTAGAACTTCACAATGGGATGCTCATATTTTTTCATTAAAAAGAAGGATGGTTTCATGAGACTTTGTATTGATTATTGATATTTGAATAACATCATTGATAAAATAAGTACCATTTTCCCTCATATCGATGAATTTTTTGACTAGCTTCAGGGAGTAAACTATTTTTCCATGGTTGAGCTGAGTTTGGGCTACAATTAGTTGAATGTAGAGGAAGAATACATTCTAGAGACTGTGTTACCTACGAGATATGGGTATTATGAATTTTTTGTTATGCAGGTTAGTTAACTAATAAACCTTCTGTATTCATTGATCTTCTGAATACAATATTTCATGAGTTCTTGGATAAATTTTTAGTTTTGTTTATTTATGAAATTATGGTATTTTATAAAAGTAAATAGGAGTATGAAATACATCTAAGGGATTTTTTGAGAACCTTTAAAAGAAAGAAACTGTATGGAAAATTGAGAATGTGTCATTTTTTGTTGCAACATATTAATTTTCATGGGAACATTGTATATAAATATGGAATAATAGTTGATCCCTCCTAATCAAAAGTTATTGATGAATAGACAAGACCATCAAATATTAATGAAATTCATATTTTTTTCTTGGACTATGAAGTTATTAATGATGGTTTGTGAAAAAATTGGCATGGTTATCTATCTTTCTAAATATGTTAACATGAAAATGTGTTTAATTTTTTCACACTAAAGAATTTGATGTTTTTTAGGAACTAATGAAGAGATTGGAGAATGCTCTAGTTTTGTCCCTAACTTTTAGAAATGGTGATTTTGTCATCTAAAATGATTTTTATTTAAACGAAATTGGTTGTGCTCTAGTACAAAATGATCAAGTAATTGCTTATGATTTAAGAAAACTATATCCTCATGAGTTAAATTATCTCACACATGATTTGGAACTAACATCTCAGGTTTTTATATGAAAATTTTGAGACATCATTTATATGGATTCAAATGTCAGATATATAATGAACATAAAAGTTAGAAGTATATATTCACTATAAAGGAATAAAACAAGAGGCACATAAGATTTATTAAAATATAAAAGTATTATTATTGCATGATCAATTACCATACTAGAAAAGAAAACAAATTGGAGGATTCCTTGAGCCAAAAACATCCTTATCTTTAACCATGATACGTTTGGAACACGATCCCTTGGTTAATGATTTGATGAAATTTTTCTTAGATTTTTTTGTGAAGGAAATACCTATGTTTTGTTTCAGGTTTCAGTATAGTCATCATTATCATATAGAACTATGAAAGCACAGAAAGAAGACCAAGAGATACAGAGAAATGTTGAATTGGTTACAATGGGTAAGCTGACAAAATTTAACGTTAATAATTACTCTATTTTAATATTTGAAAAATATTTTGTGTGCCTTGTGATTCATAAATGAAGAAAGAATTATTATGTGAAGATTATAGTTCTCCATTTCAATTTATTCCTTGGAGCACAAAGATGAACATAGACCTTCAAGAGTATTATTGGTGGGATCGAATGAAAAGGCATATTACAGATTTTTCATTGAAATGTTTGACATGTCAATAGGTTAATGTAGAGAGATAGTTACCAAAGGAGATACTTCAGTATTTACGAATTACATAGTGGAATGGGAATATATATCAATGTATTTTTTTAGGACTTCAAAATACTTATTTATGTAACAATGCAATCTGGGGCATTTTTGACCAACTAACTTGATTTTCACATTTCCTTCCTTTTTGAGATACAATGTCTTTGGATTAGATTTATCGATTATACCAAAAACATATTTTCATGTTACATGGAGATTTACTTTCCATTATATTTTAATAGATTACCAGGTTTACTTATTTTTTTAGAAGGTCCATAAAATGTCATTGGGCACATTATTAAATTTTAGTACATATTTTCATCCTCAATCAAACAGGCGGTCCAAAAGAACAATCCAGACATTGGGGGATATGCTTCGAGCTTGTTCAGTGTACTACTAGGGATTTTGGGATCAACATAATTCTTTAGTTGAGTTTTATTATAATAATAGTTTTAATTCCAGTATACATATGGCACCTTTTGAGGCATTGTATGAGAAGCGATGTTGAACTCCAGCTTTTTGGGATGAAGTTGGAAAATAAAGATGATGTGACCATAATTACTAGATGATGTGGATGAAAAAGTGATGATGATCCAACAACACATGAGGAAATATTAGTGTAGGTAGAAAAGTTATGCATACAACAAGAGAAACTAATTTACTTTTGAGATAGGTATCTTGTTTTTCTTAGAATCTTACCATGAAAAAGTGTTATGAATTTTTGTAAGAAAATAAAGCTAAATCTACAATTCATTGGACCTTATTAAATCCCAAATAAATTTGGAAAAATATCCTACAAACTATATTTTCATATGATTTTAACTCAGGTATATAAGGTTTTTCATGTTTCGATGTTGACAATGTTTGTACTAGATTCATCTCATGTCTTGAGCCTAGAAGTAGTTTAAATGGAAGAGAACCTTTCTTATGAATATAAACATGTTCATATTCTTGATCGAAGATAAAAATTAGTGTATAATAAGGTAATCCACGATGTAATGGTTTTGTGGAGAAACCGCATGGTTGAAGAGGCTGCATGTGAATCAGATAATTTTATGAGGAAAATGTACCCTCACATTTTTAATAATTAAATAAAAAAATTCTGAGGATGAAATTCCTAAAAGGTGGGGAGAATGTAACACCCTATGGTTTAAAAAATAAATTTAAATGCATGATATACAAATTATTTTCATAATGAAACTTTTTTAAGGAGATATTTACAAACTATCCATTAAAAATAATTTTTTTACTTCTATGTTTTGAATTTTGAAAATTAGTCATCTATAGATGTGATCAGTAAGTTATTTAATGTTTGATAGAACCAAATTCATTTTTTGTGAATAGTAACATACCCATATGAATATTATTATGAGCCTCATGAATAGTAAAAATTATTACTATTTTTTAAATGTTATAAGATAAAGAGATCCTGATTAATTTATCAAGGTGATAAAAAATCAGTTATAGCTTTAAAATTATTATTTTTTTGGAAGAAATTATGATTTTATTTAAAAATTAAATTAATCGTGTATAGAAAATTATTTTCCAAAAATGGATGTAATTTTTTAATTGCAGACATCAAAAAACTGATAGGGTGAATTTTTGGGATTTTCCTAAAATACTTGATTTTTTATGAATAGTGAAATACTGTAATATACAGTATATATATGTTATCAGTTAAATAAACTATTACTATAATCATGACTGATGTAATCACCCTTTAGAATAAGTAACATGAACTTCTTACTATTTTGGATTACATGAATTAATATTAATCATATTATTGGGAAAAAATATTAATCTAATGATTAAATTAATCTAAAACACCTTATCTCCAACACTATAAACACCTCCCTCACCCTCTCTTCCTCTCATACCTATGAAGCATCAAGAATTGTTTAACATATACCTAATACCCTTTCCAAGGCTCTTCCCCACATCAAAAACCTACTAGTATCACCAAAAGGAAAAAACCAATGGCATTGAGGAGGATCTCAAGGAGAAGAGATCAAGATGTAAGAATCCTCTTTCATTTTCTTATGGTTTATTTTCAATTACTTTTCTTTCTAAATACTCCCTTCCCATCCCCTTATCCAAGAGGATTTAATGGTATATAATCTTATTTATTCAGGATAGTATCATGTTTATGGATAAAATTCAACATCATTCTTCTCCTCTTCTTCGTCTTTTTCTAAAATTAAAAACACCGTCCTTAATGTTCCAATTTACCAAAATCGCGGATGATGTGTTTTCAATTTCCATTACATACTTATAAACTAGTTATAAAAAAAATTAAATGATTTAAAAATATTCAAAATTTTAAGATATATCCTCTTTCATTTATTGTAGTTAACATTTATACAGTATATTAGTTTATATAATGAAATTAGTTCATGATTATCAATGTACCTCCAAAATGATCTAAATGGATATTAATAAAGATTTATCTAATGATTAATCATAACAACAAATAAAAAAATTATTTTTGGAATCCTTTAATATTATTTAATAATATTAATAAAATTTCATTCCACTTCTATAATTTCATTTCCATCAGATAAGAAAATCAAAAACAAATCAGCCTAGGAAATCATGTAATGAACGCACATGAAACAATGGAAGGAACTAAATAATAATAATTAATGGGTGAAATTATGGTATAAAATGTTCAAATAAAGTGTTATAAACATGAATATGGTTCATAAATATATTAATAAAAATAATTTAACAATTATATAATAGTTTTAAATGCATTTGAATTAAGATGAACTTGAGGTCAGGGAATTCTTAAATCAATTTCTATTATTTTGGTTAACCATCTAATTCATTTATTATGTGGTATTAAATTTCTTTTGTGATTATTTAATTATATTATGTTTAATTATGTGTATTTATATTATATATATATAAATTCTGTTCAATATATTAAGTCAAAATTCAATTATATGATATTTGTAAGAGGATTCTATTTTAAAATCTTCTTTTAAAATTAGGTTTAACAAAAATCAAAAGTAATGCTTTTATGTAATTATTCATGTTTTATGGTTATGATCTAGTTATTGGTCTTTCTTAATGATAAATGATAGGAGCTATATATCCCCCAAATTCATTGGTTATGAGTATTTTAATGGTTGGCTCTATGGCTACTCCATGTGTAACTGCGATGGTTACACAATAAGGTAGTCGTGAGGGTAATATTTTAAGTAGCCATGAGGGTTACAAATTATTAGGTAGATGATAGGGTTACAAGATTATGTTATAAATTCACCCATATACCTTTAAAGTTCTATTTATATTCTTTTTTTGTGTAAATCACATGGTTATATCATGTTTCACAAAGTAAGTATATATCGGTGACAAGTATGTCTTTATTGAAAATGATTTCATATGTTTATATGTATTCATGGAATAATGATTTATTTCTGTTTTTATATCCCTTACTAATCTTTTTTTTCTCATAAAATTTTTTCAATGATTTTCATAGGTTCTAAGGATGTTTACAACAAATATAGAATCCATGTAAAATGTTATGATGATTTTTCAATGAAAACGGGTTTTATTTTGAATTTTTTTATATTTTTGATGAAATCGATAATATTTTTGTGGTATCCACAATGTATAAATGTGGAATGTTATGTATGTATTATGTTCTAATTAACAAAAACACTAAACGTGAAATGATCCTCAATGTGAAAGTATGCGAGTTATTAATTAAATTGATGATTACATAATGTAATAAGGTTGGGTCCTTATAATTATACCACTTCTATGAAGGGAATTTGGAAAAATAGATTCCTTATTTAGAATCAGAATAATTTATAATATCTTATATGAATGACTTAATCGGAATGTTTCTGATTTCTATAGAATACTAAAACATCACCTTTATGGGTGTGAATTGTTTGGGAGAGTCTGGATATACTAATAGAGCATGTAATTCAAAAAAGATATATCAAATAAACATTTATCCCATATCTATTTCATATGTGGAGGTTGTGTGGTCTGGGAAGAAGAGAGTTCCTAGGCAACTTGGTCCTTCCCAGGTTTCCCATGAGGTTTTAGAGGGAGTTGTATCTTGTGGAATGGTTCAGGTGCTAAAATCCATAGGTAATTGAGTGATGAACAAAAGGGGTGTGAAAGATTATGTCTGGTAATCAATTTGAATGGTTAGTGAGTGTAGAGCTAGATCAAGATTATTATGCTGCCTGGGAAGAGAGCCTAACTGAATACCAGGGTCTCCAAATATATTATTATTGTAATGACACTTGTTTTGTTCTTTCATAAGTTTATGGAGATGAATTTTAGGGTAGAGTGAGAATCAGTTTGGGAAAGAGGATGGACTATAAAAGAAATTGGGAATTAGGAAGTTTCACCCTAATTAAATGATAGAAGTCAAAAGGGAGCAAGGAATACTTTTGCATACCCCAACCAATGGAGAAAGGATCCACCAAAAAATTGAATTCCAAGGAGAAGGGATGAGTCAAATCGAGGTTTCCATGGTGAAGAACCATTCTTCTCACATGGTTACCAATAATCAGGTTGAGTCTATTGGTGAAAGGGAGTTTTTGGAATGAATTATTCAAATGAAGGAAGATATATTTGATGAACCTCTTCTAAGCAATCCCTCAAATGATGATAGTGATAATATGACTAAGAGATTTCTACCAATAATAAAAATAGGGTGTAGACAACATGGATAAAAAAAGAAATATTGTATTCTGGTAATAGTATTTAATGTATGGATGTTAAACATGTAAGAGTTCATTCAGATTTGGGACAAGTTGTATTACTCATTTGAATACCTTATCAAGGATGATCTAAATTTAGAGGTAAATTTACTTCTTTGAAAATTACATATGAATACCACAACTAATATGCTTAAATTATATTCCAATGGATCATATATATCTTATGATGTTTGAATATTTTTAGTCTGTACTGGCTTGGGTTCTCATTTTCCCGAAAATTATTTTATAAAAATACCTTTCTAGTCAATTACTATGGTTAAAATAAAATTTTATTTACTAGGGGTTAAACTATGAAGATAAGTGTTAAAAAATGACCCAAAATGTATCCAAATTCCATTTAATTTCTATATGGTGACCTTATATCCTCTAGGGATATATAATGATGTATTTTTATTCTTTTTCATGATAAAAACATGGGTATCACTTTATCATGAAAAAACCCAAGTGTGCCCTCTCCCCCACTTATAAAAGGACACCCTCTATCATCTCATATTTTCACTACCAAAAAAATTTTTATCAATAAACACCCACCTAAATCCATTAATTACTCCTCTAAAAACATCCTAGAGTAATTTCTGGATCATAAATTCAATCTATTGTGGCTTTAGTTATGAACCAAAAAAAGTTCTCTGAATAAGAGGTAAAATTTCCAATATGAATATCTTTTATTCTTACACCTCTTTTAAATATTAATCAATCATGGTAATATATTAAAAAAATTAACCACCATATACTAAGATTTTATTATGTTAATGTAACAACCTGTAACCATTTCCACTTCCATCAAATGGAAAATGAAATTTTCGTTTGTGTGTAAGGATGACTGCTAGATCGCGAACTGATGTAATTTGTTTTCCACAACCACCTTTAAATGATGGATATATAAATATGGATTAAATATTCATATATATTATGAATGATATAGTAATAATTATGGTGTTATAATATAACAAATACCTTCTTAGTTTTCTTTTTTTGAAACAATAGTGTCAATCGTGTGTTCAAAGGACTATCGCTTAGCAAAAATATTTTCTTCACTTACACTTTACATCATAATTAATAAGGGAAAATTTAATGAATATATGTGTATAAGTGACATGATATAAATGAAATAAAATTAATATATCATACACTACCATACCCATTCACCTGTTAAGGGAATGATATCGCCACTCATGCGTATGTATGACCTACCGTCTCCCCAACACAAAGAAATTCATTTTCCACATACAACATTGAAGAATTATTATAGAAAAGTTTATAATGAGTAAATAATATATTTATAACATTAATATAATTCTGAATATTATGGATCTATATCATATTAATAAGAACTCTAACTTTCATAACAAAACCCAGATGAGAAAACAGGACAATTATCTTCTAAAACAATGAAAATAATGGAATATTATCAATAAACTGGTGGTAAAATGTTATAGAAGGATAATATATGATATTATAAATATTAATATTATTTTTTATAAATTAATAACATTTTCAAAGTCATTATAAAACAATTTTATATAGTTTTTAAGGAACTCCAATATGAGGTAAGCGATTATGATCCCATATTTACTTATATGATACATATTCCATATTCACCACTTATTCCATTGTGTGGTGTATATACTTCTCTTTTTATACGTAATATCATTAATATATTTCACATAATTTCATTTAAATTCTCATTCTATGTTATTTCATTCATGGGGATAATGATTTAAACATTAGTAATGTATTAGGGGTGTATATCACAATGTCATCATTATTTATAGTTATTTACATTTAAGTATCAGATGGGAGTAATTATTTTATATTAAATTCATAAAAAATCTATTTCCTTATACTCTAGTTATTCATGATATTTTAAAATAATATTACGATTTTCCACTCTTTGGTATATAAAATGGTTGTGAATGTTTTTTAATCTCACTTAAATTTACTCTTCAGTCAAAAATCCTTTTCCTCCAAAACCATTTTTTAGAAAAAAAATTTCCAAAAGAAAATTATCATTTTAAAAATTCATTATTAAATAAATATTTACTCAGGTTTTATTTTTTACAATTTTATTTAAAATTGACCATTATTTCATTTTCCAAACATTGATCATTAGTCTTCTACTAAAAATGTGTATGAAATTTTTATTTTAACATTTACGACATAAAAAAATATTCTTATATCATTACAACTCAATGTTATGAAGTTTATTTTACTAGTTTTCAAAAGGAAATTTTTAAATAAAAACGGCGTCATAATATTTTGTGTAGTTTTTTTAAAAAATATTTTTAATGTGTAAAGGTTATTTTCTTAGATAATGTTTTAATATCATTTTTATGGTGTTTCTATTCATCTATAACAACAAAACATTTACTATACAAATGGTCAACTAGAGATATGTTGTATTGATATCATCCTTATTCATTATTTGGAATATTTATGCTTCATCTGAATATTTATATACAATTTTATTATGATTCCCCATATTACAGTGGATGTATTATTATTATGTTTATTTGATTGGGGTACGTTTTAACATTTAATAGGATAATTTTTCAATGTGTTTATTTTTTTTATTATTTATAATCTCATTTATAATAGAAATTAACTTTACTTAGTAAGTGATGGGTGGGGCTTGGTTATATATATCCCCTTGATGTATTTGTACGTCTGATGAGAAAAATCTATTGACGAAATTAGATGCTTTTTCCTACATATTTAAACATTCTTTTGAAAGGTCTTGAACATATATTTTATATTTCCAAAATATTTCATTCCATAATTTTTAGAATTTTTTTTGATGTTTCATGTGATTATTTGATTGTTGATAACATCCATGGTTACATTTCATGCCCAAGTGATTATTTATACTGTATTGTATTATCAGCATTTATTCCTACCATATAATGATCAAGTAATTTATTTAGATTAATATGTTTTTATTTATTTACCATTCCATATTGATTTTTCTTATTTATTCATGATTTCATAAATCATATGCATACCCTTACAAAGAATTTGATCTCAACACATTCTTGTTTTTTATTTTCTCTAAGATAGGATGAATTTTTTTAGATTGATATACATGGATATCCTGAGGGGAAATATTTTTTTCTCAAAGAAAATCCTTTTTGTAATTTTTTATTTCAATTGTAATGTGAATATAAATTATTTTTCAAGTCTAATAAGAATACTAAAATATTCTATCCCTTAGAAAGCGATTCATTGTACCTTATGACATTGTAATAAAGTAACCACTAACTCTGGGCTTCTAAGGTTGGTTTCATTAAATTTATGACCTCTTATTGATTATATAATACAAACCTATATTTTAATGAAATAGAATGTTTTCATGTATGAACATTTCCAATGTTTTTAAAAAATATTCATAGAATTTATGTTTTTGGAGAATCAGTGAATATCATTAAAAACTAATGTGTGTGTCATCAACCAAATTTTGTTCTCACCCAGTATATATGTTTGTACACTAGTAATAGTGCTAGGAATATTACTATTTAGTGAAAATAGATTTTTTTGGTAAATATTTCATTTTTAATTATATAAATTAACATAATATAAATTCAGTTTTCTTTTAAATGTTTATTTTTTAGGTTTATAGAGGTCTTATGAGGTAGAGATTTCTCAGATGTGAGATATTCAAGAAAAGAGAAATGTTTTGTATGGGGATTAATGTGAGTCAAATTTTGACAAGGAAGCTTGGATATGAATGTTAATGAGTGGATTTGATAAAGTCCATGGGATTAGTGTTTTTCATGATCAATGGGAGCTAGTTATTATGGCATTGAAAAAATTTCCTTATTTTTCATAAGGGATGCTCATATGTGATCATCATCCTTTTTCAATATACGAGTTTGAGGTCATGCTAAGATATCAAAATGATTCCATATAGATATTTACTAGAGTTCTGGAAGAGCAACGAAAATAGTAGGTGAAGTGGAATCAGTGGTAGGAGTAGTAGCATGAGCAGATGATGGTGTATCTTTTCCAGCTTTAATGTGGTTTAGGGATTTTGTTTTATATTCCTCATGAAGTGAATCATACACCCACTTATTGAAAATTCTATTTTATTATGAATGTATTTTCTAGGATATGGGTTTTAATTTTACATGAAATTGTTGTTCACAGATTTTATATTTCATTGATTTTAATGTTTAAATATATTTATTATTATTTAATATGAATTTGGGATTCTTTCACTAATAAAATTTATAATCTGATTTTAAATCCATCATAAAAAAGTATAAAAAAATTTTATTTTCATCATATTAAAATTTTTTCAGTAATAAAATTTCAGCGGTATAAAATATCTATCATAAATAATATTTGGGACAGAAATGATAAGTTCCTCACAAATAAAATAACTAGGACTTATTTTCGATGAGAATCATTAAACATTGAAAGTAGTATTTTTCATGATTTACTATTTTCATTACAAAAAAGAATGAACCTAAAATTAATTGTGATGGTTTCTTATAAATAAATGTTTTTTGTGACATGATTTTGAGTGATGAGATATTTAATATAGATTCCGATCACATTTAACTTTATGATATTGGAAACTATAACAAATATCCTATCACAAACAAACACCATATTCATAGTGACCATATCCAAAATTCATTACATGGACTCCAAATGTGTTTTTATGTTTTTGATAAACTCATTATGTTATTTTTTTTTGTATATGGGATATTGATGTAAATGTTCCAAAATAGTCATATCATATTCTTTTGATGGTCTATATCATAGATCATGATATGCATATGACACAAATCATAGGATATGATTTGTTTGTGTTCAAATGTGCATGAGTTTCTTAAGCCGTATATTATGATAGGCCTTCAATATTGGATATCATGTACATCTACTCTTCCATGTATTCCAAATGAATTTTCTATAGTTTTTGAATCGTCAATATTATTTATTGATGAAATTATAATCATATTATAATCATTCAAATGTTAAGTGATTATCAAGCACCAATGGGAATGTATTTTGAACAACTTATGTAAAATTGCAAATGTTAAAAAACATTAATTGACCTACATCATAGAATAAATGAGGTCTATATAATGGAGAGAGGTATTGTTTTTTAAAAAGTTCGATTTTATCTTGACTAACCCAAAGCTGTATTCCACCTTCATTGTCCAATTCTCATTGAAGAGGGTTCATGCAATCTCTTAGAGATCATAAGGACCATTTTTACCAAAAGATGATTCTAATTGTTGGTGGTATTCCCATGGTTGTGAGTGTACATTAGATATTTGTTTTTGATCTCCAACAAACCATATGCTTTAATATTTATAGAGATAAAACATTCCACAACATAGGTAGACCAATTTATATCTATTTTTTCACCACACATTATCTTGATGATGGTAGGTTGGGTAACCAAATGTGTTTTTTATATTATAATGGAAAATAAATAATCTAAAAATATCTATAAACAAGTAATCATCAACATTAGGTTTGATTTATTTCTAATGTGATATAGAAAAATATAGGGAGGGAAAGAGTTTATGGAGAGAAATATTGGGGTTGACTAAAATAAAAATTATTAATAAGGATTTTTAAAATTTTATAACATGTTTTATTGATAAAATTAAAACCATTTTTTTAAAATTATATTCCATGTAGATATCTAAATAATCAATATATAATATCAATTTTTATTGTATTTTGATATTTTTTATTAAATAAATATAGTATAAATATCTGTGTAAAATATAATTTTTTATAATTTTGAGTAACATAAAGAGTAGTAAAGATGTGGCTAATTATTAAATGTGATTGAATAATGAAGAATTATTTTACTAAAATATTTAATTATTTATTTCACTATGATATGAAATAATTTAATTACTTTTGATTTATTAAATAATTATATTTAGCAATTGGGGGATTACCCATGTTGTAATGTCCCCCCGTAATCCTTCATTATACCTGGGTTCAAATCCGCACAGAAGATATTTTCCACAGGAACTATCAGTTTACTATAGAAGGAAATGTAACACTGTAGAAATTTGGTCACTATAGAAGATACTATAGCAGGGTACTATAGCTGCAGTACAATTCTTCCTAAATGGGATTTTAGGCCTCTAGTCTTTCAGTCCGTCAGGGCGGAGGTGACAGAGGCATGCCATCTAAGTGGTGAAACATGCCTGATGTATGAATGGACTTCGAAAAATCTAATGGTGGGCCTATGGGATATGTAAGGTGATTAATTTCCACTAGGTCTTTAATCCATAAATATATACGTTAATAAAGAAGCTTGTTGGGTGGGTAATCCCTTGCGGGGCTATGACTCACCTTTTCGAGCTATGTGTGTTTTGTGTGTGTGTGTGTGTGATTAAATGTAATTGTACACCAAGAACCTAATATTATACATAATTATATTTATTTAAATGTTAATTATATTACTATGGTGGATGAATATATATATGTGACCACTAAAAATCATGGAAAAGATTTTTGAACTTTTTTCATCAGGTTTGAATGAGTCCAACATGAGGTGACACTAACTCAACGAATGTAATTTAATTGAGTTGATCAAATGAAGAAAAAATATATCATCTAAAAAAACACCATCCAAATCTTTGGAACTTGATATAGAGATTGATACACATAGCATTTTAATGGTAGGACTTTTTTTGGCTTGAGATATTTTGAGTGATCCATTTTCCCATTAAAACATGTCTTCCTTCCCTCTATATATCTCACACATCTCCACCCCATTATGAAAATGATTATAAGAAGATCAAATTGAATCCCTTTTACTTAGTGATAATCATCAACTCAATGATACCCTTAGAGGAATTTCTCATTGATTGGAGCAATATTTGGAATAATTATAAAGATTATGTATTTTCTATGCATGAAAGACAAGAGGTTTTATCAAGCTATAATTTTGATCAGTAATTTTTAATGTTATTTCTTCATGATTACATTATATCATCTTCAATTTATAGATTTTTTCAAAGAGTGTTTCCTTTTTTACAGTTTGAGAATAATGATGTAATGAATTTAATTTTTTTAATTTCCCCCTTTAATTATTTAGAAATATTTATTTTTGAGTTATTTATGAGTTGAAACAGTGTTTTGGGTGTCGTAGTTCCCCAATATTAAAATATTAAATATATTAAATATATTATCACATACACACATTATTTAAAAATTGATAGATATTCTCTTGAATGGAGTATCAAATGGGTAATCAGTGAATCCTATTGGATTCAAAAAGGTATGGAATCCTATGAATGATATAATATTCATTCTAAATAGGTTTTGAAACCATTCGATATCAAGGTTTGATATTTGAAAAATTAAATTGAATAAACTATATAAGAAATAAAATTGTTTAATTAGACATTTAACATTGTGAACCCTCTTTCTAATCCCCATTATAGGGATTCTCCATGGTTGGAAGCATAACCATGCGATATTGATAGGGATGGAGTGCCTCTAGAGGGATTTATATTGATGACTGAATGTGGGTAATTAGTGAATTTATGAATAAAATCAATGAGGATGCCCAATGAAATTGGTTTCTCTTAGTTATTCACCAATAATCAATCCATTTATGAGGTAGGGATTTTATATTAGTTGATTCATTCCCCAGGGTTGGAAGCATAATCAATGCGGGTTATGGATTTTGACTGGGTGGTGAGCCGGATCTCAGGGCTTATTTTGAACTGGAAAAACAGTTTTTTATTGTTTGGAGGCCATATCTCTCTTGGGAATAGTGTCTTTTCAGCCATCCCATTCCATGCGCTATCAGTGACCTCTATACCGAAAGGGGTGGTAAAATCAATTGACATGCTTTTGTCTAGGTTTTTTTTGGGATGGGGCTTCGGAAGGAAAGAGGCATTGGGTCTCATGGGGGAAGATGGCCCGGCCCATTCGGGAGGGGGGGGGGTAGGTGTGAAGAGCCTAGAGGTTACGATCTAGTGTATGCACGCAAGTTTGGATTGGGAGGTGGTAGAAGAGTGGTCTTTGTGGGGGATTCTCATGGCACACCGGTACATGGATAGTGATGGATCTTCTATGGTTAGGGGGTCATCGTTGTGGTTGACAGTTAGAAACATTGTTCCGGACATCTTACATCTCTCTCGGTGGATCTTCGGGGAGGGGAGTATCCTGTTTTGGAACAACAACTGCTCGGGCAATATCCTTGGTTATCCGGGATGCCATGTGCCTATGATTTCATTCAAGGAAGTGGCGCAGTATCCTTTCTTTTTTAGAGACATCCTGGATTCCGACCAGTGTGAGACTATTGACTCTATTCTCATCAACACAGAAAGGGATTGTTGTGTCTTCAACCCTTCTCCCTTGGGGATGTTCATGGTGAAAGACTTCTGTAGGAGCAGTGGCCCCCAGGGATAGCAGGTAGGGTGGAGTGGCTGGCTTTGGTGCAAGGTTCTTCCAACTAAGTTTAACTTTCTCACGTGGAGTATTCAAAGGGGATCTCTACCAAGTGATGAAAATATCAAGCAGTTGGGGATCAATATGGCATCTCACTACTGCTATTGCATTTACATCATCAAGGAGATGATGTCTCACATTTTCGTGACAGGGGATTGGGCGCGTTCGGTGTGTGGGTTTCTGGGTGGCTTCTTCGGGCTGTCCTTCCAGGCGGAGAATGTGGAGGTCTTTCTGTCTGTCTAGTTCTAGGGTGTGGATGAGTCTGAGAAGGAGAGGGAGGTGTGGGCCATTTCATGGAGCATGGGCTGTTGGGGGCTGTGGCAGGCTAGAAATCAGGCAAAGTATGAGGGGGCACTGTCTACGACGAGGGAAATCATCACCAGGTCACTCTTCATGCTGGCGGACTGGTCGCCGCTCACAGGTGCCTTGGAGGCTGTACCAACGATGTGGGAGATTCTCGGAGCTTGCGGTCTAGACCAAGCATCGGGTCACAGAGGCCAGGGAAAATGGGTGAGGTGGCAACCACCGTGCGAGGGATTGAAGCTGAACGTCGATGGCTCCTTCCGGTAGGGGGAGATGTGTGGGGGAAGGGCTGTGTGGGATAGGTCGGGGATCGTGATTCCAGCTTTCTATTTGTATTTTGGTAATGGAAGCTCTCGGCAGGCAGAGGCGTGATCTGTTCACACAGGTCTCTCCTTGTGCAATCAGAAAGGAATCGGTGTATCGCAGGTGGAGACAGATTCCCGAGCTATCTATGATGCGCTCCAAGGTAAAGGTATCTGCCCCTGTTAAATAGTCTATACGATAATGAAATTCAAAGCCCTCATGTATAGGAATATGAGCATCACACATACATGGAGGGAGGATAAAAAAGTGGCAGATCATCAGGAATCTCTTGCGGGCAATGATGTGTCAGTAATTTTCTATTCCAATGTTTCTCAGCTAAATCCATTGGGGGTGAATTTGATCCGGGGTGATTCCCTTGGCTTGCATTACTTTCGGCCTCCCTAGTGTTTTTTCCTTGTTTGAATTCTTCTGGAATAAAAATTGAAATGATGATGGTGGTGGTGGTGGATCACAAATAGAAGACGTAAGGATCAAACCCTTTTGTATCAATGAGATTAAAATGGGATTCACATGGAATGATGGGAAATCCCAATTTCATATAATTATTGATGACAATCAATGATAAATTTTTTTACCAATGAGATCATGAACTTTAATGGGGTTTTGAATGTGAATAAATTGGTAAATAGACGAAATGACAAGGTTCAGTGGGATATGAAGACAAAGAGGCATCTAGTTTGTATTATGTGACTACATGACGTGTAGTTCAATATCACACATAATGTACTTCATATTTTGATTAGGATAGTGTTTTAGACCCTGATAAATATCATACTACATGTGGAATACCCCCACTCATAACCTGATGGCTAGTTGACCAGTTCAGTGTTTACATTGAGTACATTCCTAGGTACCTAAGTTGAACCATATGGTTTATTCTATAGAACATGTAACCCATAGAGGAATATGAAATTAGAATTATGGTACACATCGAGTACCCCCTAAAACCTTCAAATCGTGTATCATATTCAACATGTCATGTAGGTTGAAATCTACATGCCATATAGAGGGCCATTACATGGACCTCAATCAGTTCAAATCATGTATCATATTTCCGTTTTTCTTGTTCTTTAATTTTATTCATTTTTCTTCATTACTTTTTCATTTCACTTTATCTCAAATTTAATCTTACCTATTACCCATGTTTCCTTCCTTCATTATTAATGATATAGGTTTGGGGAGGTAGATATAAAAATAGGGAGAGTGGAAGGGAGGTGCTATCATATATATCTGAAGGAGCTAGATAGTCGTGGTGTACCCATTGAGCATTGAAAAGGATAAAGATTCAGTGGTTTATACCCAATGATAGCCCATTTTCATGTTTTTTTTCAAAAATAAATTTATATTTACTATTGTATATTTTTAGATACCTATTTTCAGTGCATAGGAAAACTTGAGGTCCGATCTATATCTTTTGGGGAGAAAACATGGTTTTATGCCATTTTGAGGGGTTTCTCATTAAAAAATCCCGACCACATGCATGCGGTTCAAGAACAATTGTTATCAATACATCAAATATTGGTAAGGTGATAGTTTTATAGTTACACACCATGTATAGGGTGTGCATGATGTGTACAGGTTCTAATCATTGTTGCCAATTACATGTCCAGACAGTTTGTGTGGCGACACATGATCATGCAGAATACATAGACAAATCCTATGCGTGTCACACATTGTATATAAGTACATGTATAGTAAAAATACATGGCAATACCATGAGAGGTAAATCATTAGGTACCTTGTGTAGGGTACGCACAATGTAGTTGACTTATATTTCATGTACTTACATTTTATATGCTAATTATAGATGTGGTACCCGCCCATGTTTGGATTAGAGAGTACACACTGTGTACTAGGTTATTTACACCATCTACCCCTTACTTGTTACCGTAATTATGTGGGTTCATATCATTACACACCAAGGTAAAATAGTTATGTATGATTATTCAATTTAGAGTATAATTCCATATATATCGTGATGGAGAAACCCTTGAGGTGTATTGAGAAATCTGAGGAGGTGTTCAGAACATTTATTTACAACAGGGGGGTTTCCTCCAGAAACTAAATTAAGATATCTCATAAGAGAGAAACCCTAAATGTAAAATGGTTCTTGATCCTTCTCTCTAGACTTTTATTCAAAGACTCTTCTTGTTTGGCCAAGTGGACTTCTAATCTATTGACCTAGAGTTTCTTGTGGAGGATACCTTTTCCTTACCAAAATTTCTTATATTCCCTTGTGGGATTCCTTAACTTACATGAAGAAATAATAAATTTATTGTAGGATCCCTTTAAATATTTACCATACTATAGATCCCTTGTATAATGAATCTTCCAATATACATTTTTATCGTGGATCCCAAGTAGGAAGACACTTTTAATTTACTATATTAAAGGACTCCTAGTAGGATAAAATTCCTGTGTCTTGACATGGGGTCATAATGAATTCCCTGGTGTTTGAAAAACCCCATGCATGTATATAGGATTTAGTTAGTGATGGCCATGGGCTTCACCTTAAAACCCATAGAAAAAATTTTATCCTGAGAGGTAGTGGCAGTAGTGCTAGGTTTAGGAATTAATCCACCTTCACTCTTTTGATTATGCATTCACTTGATTAATGTTGACACAAATATGATTTCCATAAGTGATTCATGATATTTGGATGATGAGCCTAATGAGATGTGAAATTCAATATTAGGATTCCAATATGTATTTATTAGGATCAAAATTTTTATCCTCAATGATTTTTATATTAATGGGATACCGAGACATATTTTTTGGGAACCGGCTTCTGAGTCCATACATATTTTTATATTATTGCAATGCCCAGATATATACCCTAGGATCCTAATTTTGAGCCTTAGGATTATAGTTTTTGGGAATGGTTCCCTATGATTATGATGTTAAATCATGCATTCCCTATTGATTGTAATATTTGAGTGATGATGATGATTATGATCCCCCCAGTCGATTACTTGATTATAGTGTTGGACCTGGAACTCTGTACTATTGATTCGACATATAATCATTAGATGATTAAATTATCATCAAGTGACACCTAGTATGATCCATATGGTTGGGAGTGGAAAGAATTACTACAAAACCCAGGTATAATTATTGGGTATGGGGATGTCGATTTGTTTATATGAATGGATGTCGAGTATGTACATGAATCGGAAGATCATTAATTTTTCAGATCACTTAAGGGTTATCCCCTTAGGTATTATATGAGTCACAATGTATTGATTTTCTATAGACCAGGACATAGGGTTCTGGAAACAAATTGGATTTACATGGATTAGTAACATGGAAGAATCCACGGTTACATTTCAATCCCATTCGATTATTTTTATGGAATTGTTTTATCATCATTTATTCTGACCATATAATGATCATGTAATTTATTCAATAGAATATGTTTTTATTTATTTACCTTTCCATGTTGTTTATTCAAATTTAATCATGACTCCTTTCATCATACGCATACACTTACTAAGCTTCTATTCTCTCCCCATTATTATTTTTTATTTTCCCCAAGATACGAGGAAGTGTTTTATAATTTATATACATGGATATGTTGAGGGGAAATATTTTGTTCTCAATGAAAATAATTTTTTTAATTTTTTTATTCAATTGTAATGTGGATTGAAATTATGTTTCTAGAATAAAAAGACTACTAAACTATTCAATCCCTTGGGATGCAATTCATTTAATCTTATCCCAATGTAATAATGTAACAACTGACTCTGGGATACCAGGGTTGGTGTATATACATTTATGATCTTTTATTGATTATAGAATACAAACCTCCATTTTGAAGGTATAAGAGGCTTTCATTTATAAACATTTCCAATGGGTTTAAATAATATTCATGGTATTTATGTTTAGGTATTATCCATGAATATCATTGAAAACTAATGTGTGTGTCATCAACCGGGTTTTGTTCTCACCCATGACTGAGAGAGATTGGAAACTTACTTGATATGGGATTATTTCAGGTGTAGATCATCTTCTAGATGATGGAACCTGGTAATATATGATGTAACACATAGATTCAAGATATGTACATTAATATACATCATAAATAGTTGTTAAATAATTTTTATAAATAATATATATATATATATATATTATTAATTTTATATAGTAAATTTATACAACCAATTGTTAGTTATGTGATTATAGAGATTTATGTGTATTATTGTATGTACACTAGTAATAGTGTTAAGAATATTACTTTTCAATGAAAATAGAAAATTTTGGTTAATATTTCCTTTTTAATTATATAAATTAAGAAAATATAAATTCATTTAACCTTTAAAAGTCTCTTTTTATGTTTATACAGGTCTTTTGAGGTAGAACTTTCTCAGGTGTGAGAGATTAAAGCTAAGTGAAATGATGTGTTTGAGGCTTTATGTGGGTTAAATATTGTCAAAGAAGGTTTTCTATGGAAGATAATGAGTGGCATCGATAAAGTCCCTGGGATTGTTGTTTTTTCCTGAGAAATTTAATCTAGTTATAATGTTATTGAAACATTTCATTATTTATCACAAGATATGCTCATATTTTATCCTCAAACATTTTCACTATATGAGTATTAGGTGAGGCTATTATGTCAAAAGGATTATATATAAATATTTACTAGAGTTCCCAAAGAGTATCGACAATAGTAGGTGAAGTGGAATCAGTGGTAGGAGTAGTAGTAAGAGAAGATGATGGGGTATCTTTTCTAGCCTTCATGTAGTTTTGGTATTGAGTTTTATCTACATGATGTAGTTAATCCTCCACCAAATTGTTGATATAAATATTTTTATGAACATATTATCTAGGATATGGGTTTTATTTTAAAATAAATTGTTGTTTACATATTTTATATTTCAGAGATTTTAAATTTTTTATTTATTTTATGTTATTTCGGATGAATTAGAAATTATTTCACTAGAATAATTTTTTATTAGATTTTAAATCCATCAAAAATAAGTTGAAAAAAAATATTATTTGCAACATATTAAAATTCTTATCAATAATAAAATTTTCAACTGTATAAAATATGTATCATAAATAATATTTGGGACAGAAAGTATAAATTCATCACAAATAAGATAACTATGACTTATTTTTTATGAGAATCATTAACTATTTAGAATTTTATTTATCATGATTTACTATTTTAATTACTAAAAAGTATTACCTTAATATTAATTTTTATGGTTAGTTATGAATAAATTTTATTTGGGACATGATTTTGAGTGATGAGATATTTATGATAGATTCCCATCACAATTAACTATCTCTTATTGGAAATTATCACAAATATCCTATCACAAATAATCACAATATTCATAGTGACCATAACCAAAATATTATAGGTGGGTTCCAACAGATTTTTAATTTTTTTGATAATCTCCTTATGTAATTTTTTTTCAATTGTTATATTGATGTAAATATACAAAAATGGTCTAATAATATTTTATTTTTGATCGATATCATAGACCTATATATGTACATGAATCATACCATAGGGTTCAATTTGGTTGTGTTATAATGTGCATTATTTTATTTTTCCATATAATATAATAGTCCATCAATATGGGATATCATGTGCATCGATTCTTCCATGTATTCCAAATGGGTGTTCAATAGTTTTGAATCATCAAGATGATTTATTGATCAAAATATAAGAATGATATAATCATTCAAATGATAAATTATTATCAAACACCAATTTTAATGTATTTTGAACAAATTATGTCAAATTGAAAATGTTTAAAAACCAATAATTAACCTCTATTATTTAATAAAGGAGGACTATATAATGGAGGGAGGTATTCTTGTTAAAAAGTGTGATTTTATCTTGTCTAACCCAAATCCCTCTTCTATATTCATTCTCCAATTCTCATTGAAGAGAGTTCCTACAATATTTTAGAGATCACAAGGTCCATTGGTACTAAATGATGATTCTAATGACCGGTGTTATTCTCGTGGTGATGAGAGTCCATTAGATATTTCTTTTGGATCTCCAAAAAACCTTCTCTATCAATATGGATAGGTCTACAACATTTCACAACATAAGTACACCAATGTATATTTGTTTCCTCACTAAAAATTAGCTTAATAATATTAGTTTGGGTATCCAAATGTGGTTAGTATACTATAATTGAAAATAAGTAATATAAAAATATCCCTAAACAAGTACTCATCACTAATAGGTTTGAATTATTTCGAATGACATAGAAAAAAGAGAGGGAGGGATAGAGTTTGAGGAGAGAAATATTGGGGTTGACTAAAAGAAAATGTATTACTATTGATTTTTAATTTTTTTAACATATTTTATTTATAAAATTGGTATCAATTTTTGTTTAATAATATTCCATGTCGATATCTAAATAATGAATATAGAAGGTCAATTTTCATGGATTTTGATATTGTTTATTAAATAAATATGGAAGAAATATTTGTGCAACAAATATTTTTTTATCCATTTTGGTAACATAATGAATAGTAAATATGTGACTAATTATTCAATATAAATGAATAATAATGAATTATTTTATAAAAATATTTAATTATTTATATTTTAGAAACCATTCCTCCTAGCTTCAATTCATTTAATTTTGTGTTGTTCTTCGTTTGTAATCGTGTAATTGGTTTTTTTCTTATAATTCTATTTTATTGAAAGTTTATTCATAAATATCTCTTATTATCATCCAACATTTTTAGTTTAATATTAATGTTTTTAAATATT
This sequence comes from Viscum album, assembly GCA_963277665.1. Taxonomy (NCBI): domain Eukaryota; kingdom Viridiplantae; phylum Streptophyta; class Magnoliopsida; order Santalales; family Viscaceae; genus Viscum; species Viscum album. Next base: position 748,871,487 of record OY728151.1, on the reverse strand, counting down.
ATATATCAAGTTAAAACTTCTTCCCCTCATTTTCTTCCTCGTTCCATCGAATGACTATTTTTAATTCTCATTTACGTTTGTGAGTGTGTTCGACGCACCACTCTTTTCTTATCCATTTATTTTTCTTCTATTCATAGATTATAATAATAATCATTATAACCAGATTATTAATATTTTCATTGTATGAGTAAATATCTCATTGGGGTAAGTTATATTTTAGGGATGTTAAGCGATTGAGATATTTTTCTCGATGAGTTTTCTTTGAATTAACATTGTGTGTGTCGACCTTAACATGTCCTGGATTAATTACTTGTTTTGTTTAATGAGTGGTTTCAATGGATTACTAGAACCAAAAATACAATACTATATAGAATATATGATTAATATTAGAACCTTAAGTTAATTTAAGGCTTGGATTAAAGCCTTAACACATGGGAATTCCAATCAATGTCAACTTGTGACATGGGAGTCAATTTAATGAAATATAAAGAAAGGATCAAGGATTTCACAAGCCTAACTACCTAATGATTCAAATCAACCCAATAATTATCAATTTGTTAATCAAATACAAATAAATCAATTGTTTCAAATGAAATACAAACCCCCCCCCCCAATTAGAATACAATCAACCAAAAAAAGTCGACTATTAAAAAGTGTCATCACCGAGGATTCGACCCGAGTGATGCTATACACATTAGTAGAGCACCGAATCCTGACCAATCGATAGGTGGCAATCGTTCATGATTTCAAATGGTTCCATTTATGTGGATGGTTCAATTAATTAGACATTAGTTTCTGGTTATTGTAAGAAAACAAAAATAAAAAAAATAAAAACAAACACAAAGAAAAACCCACCTTCCTCTTAAAAAATCATAAATAAAAAAAAACAAATAAAAACCCATCTTACTCTTTACTTCAACATCTCTCTGAATGACCCGTAGCCTCCTAAATAATCCATCATATTTGTTTGAACTTGACATTTCTTGAAAACATCACCAATATCGGAGGAACATAAGAGATAATCAACTCAATCAAAAACATGTCCTAGTCCAACCCATTGAATTATATATGGCCAATATTTGGGAAAAAACACATAAAGAACTTGCTCCCCCTGATATGAATTACCAAACCCTTGGTAATCAAAAACCAAACATAGAGGATAACTTCAAACTCAAATCAAGTTTGATTTATCTTCTCTCTCATTTCCACGGGCTAGATGGTGAGGATCCACATCTCTACCATTAAGAGTTACAAGTGGGGTGCTCTACAATGAAGCCTCAAGGGGTTTCTGCGAACAAATCAAAATATGAGAATTCCATTTTCCCCTAGATGAATATGCCAAGTCAGGGCTTCACTACCTTCTTCCTGGTTCTATAACCACATGGAATGACATGAAGTGACTATTTTTAGAGAAATTATTCCTGCTTCATATACTGCTTCTATTCGAAAGGAAATAAGTGGTATTTTTCAATTCTCAAATTAATCACTCCAGGAATAATGGGATATGTTCCAATAGATTGTTTGAACCTGTCCACACCACCAAATCCCTGACCAAATCATGATCCAATACTTCTATGAGGGGTTATTGGGTATGGAGAGTACTCTTATTAATGCTACAAGTGGAAATTCTCTTATTGATAAAACTCATTTAGATGCAAGAGATATCATAAGTAACATGGCTATGAACACACAAAAAATCCATACTCGAGCACATACTCAAGTCAAACAAGCCCAAGATAATAAATCCATAGAGTCTAAAAAGACGACCGAGTGTATGAGTTAACATTCATGAATTGTGAGACAACTAGTTGTGGCTACCAAAGCCCCATCCTCATCGTCTCCACAATCAATGTTTCCTGGACCTGTCAAAAAATGTGGAATCTGCAACTCACCATCTCATCCAACTAACACATGTCTACAACTTCAAGAGGATCAATCTAATTCATCTAGACCAATGGATATCAATGCAGTATATGCTCAGATGAACCCCAACCCTCAACAATTAGGTCAGTTTTTTAGAGACTTAAACCAACACAACTCTAAGCCCTCCTCTTCTACCTTCAGCCAAGGCTCGAGGTATGGTAATCCCATTTCTCATCCCCCTCAATACCCTCATAAAAACCCAAAACAATTCTAATATGTAAAAGGTTGTAGAAACTTCCATTAACATTATACTTTTGTTCCTTAACCTCAAAAGATCAATCCTCCTCTTGCTCCTCTCCGATTTCACTATCTTAGAGAGCCTTCCTAATTCCCAAACCAGTAAAATATCTTTACAAAGAACCAAAATCAAGGTAATCCCAATATGGAAAAATCCTCTTCTTCCAAGAAACCATGGGAAAGTGTAGTAGAATATATTTCCTCCTTCACCCATTAAAGCTTCAAAAACATTGAAACCCATATCGGTCATCTTGCATGTAACGCCCCGACCCCCAGCTACCCAGAGTCGGTGCATTACTTCGTAACATTGGCATGATCACAAAAGATCAAGTCTCGAAAGACCGATTAGTTTAGTAGCCTTGGAAACACTAGATACATTCATAAGTCTTACATTACATCATAAATTGAAAAACTAATAACAAAGTCTTTATAGTCCACACTCATATCCTTTTCTGACTATCCCTGTAGGTCATTCATAAAATACTTCTTCACATCCTGGAAAATATTAAAACATTGAAAGGGGTGAGCTCAGATGCTCAGTAAGGATAACAATATTACAGAAGCTTTCATAAATAAACATAAAAATTTAAGGCAATGTATAACTAAAACAAAATCCTTTTAAACTTGAACATCAACATAATATGGCAAAAGTAAAATGAGATAATGCCATTCACTTCTTCACATGGATATTCTACTGGTCGAATAATCACATGCAATATCAATAACCACTTTCATAATGATGGAATGCATAATGCCAGACTATCATAACCACGTAGTCAAGGCCTCGTGCCAAGACCACAAATAAGATTTTGTCAAGGCCTCGTGCCAAGACACTAGTTTGTCTCATGAGACCTGCCGATGCATCGAGGAGCTATAGCGGGCTCCACCCGTCACTTATTAAGTCCAATTCATTCCTCATATGAATAGGTTTAAACATATCATAAACCATAACATAATCGTATCACATAAAACATGCATAAAGGAAACATAACATTTCCATATTTCAATCACAAGATATCAATACAACACATTGATATAATAAAAACGCTTTCAAAACCATTTTCAATACCAAAATAAAAGAAAGTTAAAACATTGTATTTATTTTTCATTAAAAAAAATGATGGCTTGTAGAGGAAGCCGAAACTCAAATAATGGTCACGGCGGCAGAGAAGTCATTGTCGCCGCATAAGTACGGAAAAAAAACATTCCCTTTTTTTTGTTTAGTAAAACGCTTCGTATAAAAAAGATTCCTTTTGAATAAACATAAAAGTCAAAGGGGTTTATACACCGTATAAAAGAAAGTTGTGTATAAAGCCAAATATGCCTCAATGAAAGGAGATTGAGAAGAAGTCCTTAAAAAGATCATTTTTAAAATAAAATAGATCTATTATGTATATTCACTATAGGTACACATAATGAAAGTAAAAATACAAAATAGGACATAATAATATCATGACATAATTTGGAAGTAGGAGATTAACCCAAAGAATGGAAGTTGGGTTAAGAAATTCCCTTACCTTGCGTCTTGTCCTGACTCGACCGTTCTTTAACCTCCTGAATAATAAACTAGAGTTAATTTATATTTACTTAAGAACCTTTTTGATGTTCATTATTCCTTTTATATCACTTATTACCATGTTATGAACATTAGGTAATTATTTAAGTTAATAACGGTCGTTTTGTCGATCTTTGGTACTTGAGTCAACAATAAACTTCTTATAATTACAAGTTGTTTATGTGGTAGAATATCCATTATCTCCAGAATTATATTCCTGATTTATATTTCATATATATCATATATATCCAGTATATACATTCATTTATAATATTACGTAACATTTAGAGGTAAGAAATGAAATGCACCGTTCATGGAGACGGTAAGCCGTACGTACGCATGAACGCTACTTTCATTTCAATTTCATATTTAATGGAACGAAATCATAATGATATAAATGTATAATATAATTCCAGTATAATATAGTGTATAATACCATTTACTCCATCCTTTATACATCCCACATATGGCATTAACGATTCAAATCACTTTGAGGGGGCGGTAGTCCGCACTTCCTAAAATGAAATTATCGCGTTTTACCCATAATGGAAATCATAAAGTATGCCATAAAAGATAAATAAAGAAGCATAAGTAAAACATAAACAAATTATATATCATATATAAAAATAGTTACATCTTAATGGCCACCTTTTAAGGTGTTATATGAGTGTTGAACAATCATCGTTTCGTGAGGCAGAAATTCGCCATCCACAGAAACCGTATGTTCATTAACCATTAGATGTAGGTGTGTGTAAGTGTAGCTTGAATACTTCTTATAACAACATCCTAGTATATTGAGGATACTGGTGTTGTTACAAAAGAAATGAATAAAAAGAGTTTAGGGGGTTGGAGAAGAAAAATAAAACAAAACAACATTAGAGAAGGCATTACCTCAAAATCGGGTAACTCTTTTTGATTTGAGCCAAAGGCTTCCTTGGGAAGAGTTCTGCCCAATGTAAGGCTTCTAGGAGTAATAGGGGGAAGTTGGGAGAGTATTTTGGCAGAGGTTGGCCGAGCCAAATGGCTTGAAAGTGTAAATGAGGTGGGAGAGGTGGGGGCCTTTTATAAGTGGAGAGGAGGGGCACTTTTAGAAAGATTGAAATGTTACATTATTTCACAATGCTTTTCGGATTATAAAGGTCCCACACTTATATAATTCGAGGCTAAGGTGATAATGTTTCGAAATATCCTCATCCAATAGGCTTTGGACAAGTGTAAGCCTTGGATGTTTCATTATCTTCTCATTTTATTTAAATCATTAAATAATGAGGTCATCGCTGCATCATAATGATGTCATAAATAATTTAATTTATTTAATGTATAAAAATTATAAAAAAAATACTATGATATAGGAACTCTTTTTAGATTTCTAATGAATATTTATAGTCAAAATTTGGACTTCTGTAACCCCACTTAAAAACTGTTTTAGTAAAACAACTCATGTTTGTGTCAATTTAATTTTAACATTAAATAAATATATATTAATGTCATTTTCCAACTAAAGTGGATCCATGGGGTCCCCAAGTTGACCCATGGGTTGTCTTGGTCGACCATGACTCATCCAATAGGAGTAGGACAAGTGCCATGCTCATCTCATATTATTAAAACATTATTTGTACCTTAAACTACACTAATTACCTCTAATCGCGATTAAGAACTTAAAAGTAACTATTCACCAAAAATATATTTTAATCTTATTGAACCACATTTTACTTCTTAATGACAACCATGTATGTCGGATTTTTGAAAATCAAATCACAGAAGTGGTAATATTTCATTTAAATGAAAAATCAGTTATTTAACTACCACTTAGTGGTTTCACTATTCATCAAAAATTGAAGTTTTTCAGAACAAAGCCAAAATTTCACCCTAAGCTATAATTGATATTCCGAATTCAAAAATGATGTCTATTTTACAAAATTCCAAACATATAAGTTGCATTAATTAATTTTATAATTAATTCCCGCTGTTACGACAAATAGCGTGTTTTTAAGAAACAATTTATATCAAAAGATTGGCAATTGTTTATGTCCAATTTCAATGTTAAATTAATTCTAATGACCACCATTAGATAAAATGGTAAAAATATATTCTAATTATACCTTAAAACCACTAAATATTATAATTTATCACAATAAATTATTTTGATTAAAAAAGTTGTTTTTAAGTATTTTTCACTATTCATAAAAATTAGAAGTTTTCAGAAAAATACCAAAAATTCAACATAGGCTAATTTCGATATTCCGAATCCAAAAATGAAGTCCATTTTGAAATATAAAATTTCTATAATTTTAAAAAGTGGTTATTACTATTCATAATGGCTACTTTGATTAGTCGCGGTATTTTAGAACTCGAAGTTGCGTACAATGCAAGCTATTTCATTATTGAATGAGAAGCGTATCATGGAAGCTCGGGGTGTTACATTCTCCCCTCCTTCAATAAATTGCGTCCTCGCAATTTGAAATTTTTCTTTGAAAATAAAAGGTTGAAAAGAGAAAATACCTTTGAGGAAAACCGACATCGGAAATAAGGTTAATAAATATATAACATTAAAAGAAAGCAGGATAAGTACAAAGGTCACCCGATATAGCCCATTCTAGGATTATATGAAAATATGGATATGGAGGAGAAACAAACCATCAAGGTCTGATGGAGAGTTATAGAAAACAGGATTAGGAGAAAGTTTAACCACAAGAAAATCACAAACTTGTGATTGGTTAAACGGTCATTGAATCCCCAGTTGGAAAAGTTAACCGACAACATTTTTGTTTTAGGTTACCTTTTATAATGTTGAGGAATTTATTTAGAAGATTTAATAAGAACGAAAGGGAATATACATACTTGTTATGTATACTTTCATTCATTAATAAATTTTTACCACAAACCCAACTTTTACTCCAAATGGTAATGGAACTCAAAAATATTCTATTTATCCTAATTGTATAAGGTTCAAAATGTTAACACATACCATTTAGATTAGTAAAACTATTTTGTAATAACCAGGGACATCCTGTAGGCTAGTGGTAGGAAATAAAGGCTTGTCGCACTATGGTTGTGGGTTCGATTCCTACAGCTTTGTCCGACACGACGGGTTATGCCCCACCCTGCAGGTTGTCCTTTTCCTAAAACTATAGTATTATAATATTCCAAAAATAATATTTAAAAATGCTTTAACCTTAAACAATACTATCCAAAGATCAACTTAATCCATTCCAACCTTTATAGTATCCAAAATACTTCTGTCCAACTCACAGTCCAAATTTTATAAGGAAGGTAAACATAATGAAGATCCTTTTTCCCACGTAACAACATGTGAATACCTTCATCATGTATTATTTTTAAACATACTGAATTACCATGATCCCTTATTCCTTATAGAATTCTAGATATACTCCTTCCATCCAAAAATGTATACAAAACATCAATCAGTTTCAAGGAAGTTAAGTATATCCAATATAATTTATCCAAATCAATCACGTCTTATTCCAAAATCACAATCTCAGTATCAGAACCATATTATGGTCTATCTTTCTCTCAACCATATATTTTCCAAAAATTTAACCTAATGTGGAGTCTATTTTCTTGGTTCCACACAATCTCAAGTCCTAGATGAAATAGTACTGCAGTACAATCCTTATATACTCCATAATTATTATAACCAGTACATCATTGATCCAACACTCAAATTACAAAATTCTTTAATAACAACATAAGAACACTAATCATTCCTCCTCATCTGTGGTGGTATCATAACTTGATTATTATCCAATAACATCATTTGGGGCATACTATGATGATTTGAACATTGGTTTGTGTAGTGTCCCCACTCCTTGCAGAGGAAGCATTGTACATTTGAAACCTTTTTCTTACCCTTGCAGTCACGCACTTGGTGTCCTTTTTCTCCACACTTATAACAAACTCGCATTCCCTTCAGGAAAATTCCAAGGTGTTTCTTCCCACAATTATCACATATTAGAAAATTCTTCTTTTCCCCCGTCCCTTTATCCATCATTCTCTCTTCCATCCTTTTCTTCTCTTTCATCCCTTCAAATCCATAAGACTCAGAGAATTCTCTACTTATCTTATTAACACATGATACTATTTCATCATATGTTGATAACACATGGGAGAATATTTCCCTTCTAAATGTTGGCTTAATACCATGAAAGATATGATCCTTCTTACTCTTTGGATCATATGTATTGATGGAGTTCAAATTCCTTCTACTGGGCGTCATTTCTATATAATGCCATAAACTAGGTTAGTTTATGAATCCAAATACATAATAACAAACTTGAAAAAACTTATAATAAATTGAACTATTTATGGATATAATCCATAATCATAAAAAGGTTTTCTTTGAGGAAGTATATCCTCATAACTGTTCATAGTGGTTTGTAAAGAAAACGAGAATTATCCTAAGCATATCCCCTGGGAGTGTCGTAACCAAGAGTGCAGCAAGGCTCGTTGTCGTGCACCAGTTCCCATTTGAGTCTAGCTCAAAGCGGTGTTTTCGGGTTTTACCCCTAGGTACATCTGTGCTAGAGCCGCCTCTACCTGCTCGTATCCAGACAGGGATGTATTGCTCGGAAAAATCACAACATCTCTACAATACTAAAATTCTAGGAAGTTGTTCTATACTAATCCTCAAAGTTCATCTTAGGTCTATGTGCTCTAATCAGAGTTTATCTAAATCTAGCTTCCAAGGTTTGTACTAAAATGCCTCTGATACCAACTGTAACGCCCCGACCCCCAGCTACCCAGAGTCGGTCCATTACTTAGTAACATTTTCATGATCACAAAAGATCAAGTCTCAAAAGACCGATTAGTTTAGTAGTCTTGGAAACACTAGATACATTCATAAGTCTTACATTAAATCATAAAGTGAAAAACTAATAACAAAGTCTTCATAGTCCACACTCATATCCTCTTCTGACTATCCCTGCAGGTCATTCATAAAATACTTCTTCACATCCTGGAAAATATTAAAACATTGAAAGGGGTGAGCTCAGATGCTCAGTAAGGATAACAATATTGCAGAAGCTTTCATAAATAAACATAAAAATTTAGGGCAATGTATAACTAAAACAAAAGCCTTTTAAACTTGAACATCAACATAATATGGCAAAAGTAAAATGAGAAAATTCCATTCACTTCTTCACATGGATATTCTACTGGTCGAATAATCAAATGCAATATCAATAACCACTTTCATAATAATGGAATGCATAATGCCAGACTATCATAACCACGTAGTCAAGGCCTCGTGCCAAGACCACAAATAAGATTTTGTCAAGGCCTCGTGCCAAGACACTAGTTTGTCTCATGAGACCTTCCGATGCATCAAGGAGCTATAGCGGGCTCCACCCGTCACTTATTAAGTCCAATGCATTCCTCATATGAATAAGTTTAGACATATAATAAGCCATAACATAATCGTATCACATAAAACATGCATAAAGGAAACATAACATTTCCATATTTCAATCACAAGATATCAATACAACACATTGATATAATAAAAACGCTTTCAAAACCATTTTCAATACCAAAATAAAAGAAAGTTAAAACTTTGTATTTATTTTTCATTAAAAAAAATGATGGCTTGTAGAGGAAGCCGAAACTCAAATAATGGTCACGGTGGCGGAGAAGTCGTTGTCGCCGCATAAGTACGGAAAGAAAAACATTCCCTTTTTTTCATTTAGTAAAACGCTTCGTATAAAAAAGTTTCCTTTTGAATAAACATAAAAGTCAAAGGGGTTTATACACCGTATAAAAGAAAGTTGTGTATAAAGCCAAATATGCCTCAATGAAAGGAGATTGAGACGAAGTCCTTAAAAAGATCATTTTTAAAATAAAATAGATCTATTATGTGTATTCACTATAGGTACACATAAAGAAAGTAAAAATACAAAATATGACATAATAATATCATGACATAATTTGGAAGTAGGAGATTAACCCAAAGAATGGAAGTTGGGTTAAGAAATTCCCTTACCTTGCGTCCTGTCCTGACTCGACCATTCTTTAACCTCCTGAATAATAAACTAGAGTTAATTTATATTTACTTAAGAACCTTTTTCATGTTCATTATACCTTTTATATCACTTATTACCATGTTATGAACATTATGTAATTATTTAAGTTAATAACGGTCGTTTTGTCGATCTTTGGTACTTGAGTCAACAATAAACTTCTTATAATTACAAGTTTTTTATGTGGTAGAATATCCATTATCTCCAGAATTATATTCATGATTTAGATTTCATATATATCTTATATATCCAGTATATACATTCATTTATAATATTACGTAACATTTAGAGGTAAGAAATGAAATGCACCGTTCATGGAGACGGTAAGCCGTACGTACGCATGAACGCTACTTTCATTTCAATTTCATATTTAATGGAACGAAATCATAATGATATAAATGTATAATATAATTCCAGTATAATATAGTGTATAATACCATTTACTCCATCCTTTATACATCCCACATATGGCATTAATGATTCAAATCACTTTGAGGGGGCGGTAGTCCGCACTTCCTAAAATGAAATTATCGCATTTTACCCATAATGGAAATCATAAAGTATGACATAAATGAGAAATACAGAAGCATAAGTAAAACATAAACATATTATATATCATATATAAAAATATTGACATCTTAATGGCCACCTTTTAAGGTGTTATATGTGTGTTGAATAATCATCGTTTCGTGAGGCAGAAATTCGCCATCCATAGAAACCGTATGTTCATTAACCATTAGATGTAGGTGTGTGTAAGTGTAGCTCAAATACTTCTTATAACAACATCCTAGTATATTGAGGATACTGGTGTTGTTACAAAAGAAATGAATAAAAAGTTTTTAGGGGGTTGGAGAAGAAAAATAAAACAAAACAACATTAGAGAAGGCATTACCTCAAAATCGTGTAACTCTTTTTGATTTGAGCCAAAGGCTTCCTTGGGAAGGGTTCTGCCCAATGTAAGGCTTCTAGGAGTAATAGGGGGAAGTTGGGAGAGTATTTGGGTAGAGGTTGGCCGAGCCAAACGGCTTGAAAGTGTAAATGAGGTGGGAGAGGTGTGGGCCTTTTATAAGTGGAGAGGAGGGGCACTTTTGGAAAGATTGAAATGTTACATTATTTCACAATGCTTTTCGGATTCTAAAGGTCCCAAAATTATATAATTCGAGGCTAAGGTGATAAGGTTTCGAAATATCCTCATCAAATAGGCTTTGGACAAGTGTAATCCTTGTATTTTGCATTATCTTCTCATTTTATTTAAATCGTTAAATAATGAGGCCATCGCTGCATCATAATGATGTCATAAATAATTCAATTTATTTAATGTCTAAAAATTATAAAAAAACTACTATGATTTAGGAACTATTTTTATATTTCTAATGAATATTTATAGTCAAAATTTGGACTTGTGTAACTCCACTTAAAAACTGTTTTAGTAAAACAACTCATGTTTGTGTCAATTTAATTTTAACATTAAATAAATATATATTAATGTCATTTTCCAACTAAAGTGGATCCATGGGGTCCCCAAGTTGACCCATGGGTTGTCTTGGTCGGCCATGACTCATCCAATAGGAGTAGGACAAGTGCCATGCTCATCTCATATTATTAAAACATTATTTGTACCTTAAACTACACTAATTACCTCTAATCGCGATTAAGAACTTAAAAGTTACTATTCACCAAAAATTTATTTTAATCATATTGAATCACATTTTACTTCTTAATGACAACCATGTATTTAGGATTTTTGAAAATCAAATCACAGAAGTGGTAATATTTCATTTAAATGAAAAATCAGTTATTTAACTACCACTTAGTGGTTTCACAATTCATCAAAAATTGATGTTTTTCAGAACAAAACCAAAATTTCACCCTAAGCTATAATTGATATTCTGAATTCAAAAATGATGTCTATTTTACAAAATTCCAAACATATAAGTTGCATTAATTAATTTTATAATTAATTCCCGCTATTACGACAAATAGCGTGTTTTTAAGAAACAATTTATATCAAAAGATTGGCAATAGTTTATGTCCAATTTCAATGTTAAATTAATTATAATGACCACCATTGGATAAAATGGTAAAAATATATTATAATTATACCTTAAAACCACTAAATATTATAATTTATCACAATAAATTATTTTGATTAAAAAAGTTGTTTTAAAGTATTTTTCACTATTCATAAAAATTAGAGGTTCTCAGAAAAATACCAAAAATTAAACATAGGCTAATTTCGATATTCCGAATCCAAAAATGAAGTCCATTTGAAATATAAAATTTCTATAATTTTAAAAAGTGGTTATTACTATTCATAACGGCTACTTTGATTAGTCGCGGTGTTTTAGAACTCGAAGTTGCGTACAATGCAAGCTATTGCATTATTGAATGAGAAGCGTATCATGGATGCTCGGGGTGTTACATTGCATCCCTCCTGAGCCATCAACAAAAATCAAATTTATCCCAATTCACAGCTCAACTATTACCCAACCCCGAGGGTAATGTATGTTCAATTTCACATATATTGTGGAAGAAAATTTCTATGCCTCAATATAAGTCTTCTAACTCCCCTTTAAATGTTGACTTAGAATATGAAAACAAAAGGAAAATTGATAAGGTTCCTAAAACCATTCCCTTACCTCCTTCTATTCCACTTAGGAATCCAATTACTTCTCCTCATTCCATTTCTAAGCCAAATATATCCTTTGAATTCGATCCTGATGTGGTCGACCTATTTAGACATGTTGAAGTCAACATACCTCTCTTAGATTCTAGAAACAATATACCAAAGTATGCCAATTTTCTTAAGGAATTTTGCACCCACAAGAGGCATATTTGGACTATTTAAAATTTTTCCAGCCAAGAGTCTATTACAATAATGTGAAATGATCTAGGGACCTGTATGGTTCCATGACAAATTGGAAGTTCCAACTTTGATGATGCACTCAAATACCTCAGAGCCGCAATTAATTTCATGCCCAAATACAACTTCTACAACCTTGGTCTAGGTACCTTACATCCAATGGGTGTTGTCATTCAGTTATCCAATCGAAGCACAACCAGTTCGGAGGGAAAAATTGAGGATTTCCTTGTCCGAGTCGATGATCTGATCGTCCTAGATGAATTCTATGTCCTTGATCAGGAAGGTGAGACAAATTCTCTTCCAATCTCCTCCAATTTTGGAATACCTTTCCTCATGAAATAAAAAACAAAATTGATATCCACGTTGGCATCCTATCCATGGAATTTGGTGACAAACAGATCAAGTTCAATATTTTCCAATCCATGTGATACCCATTAGAGAATGAATCTACATTCACAATCCATTCATCTGAAACTCTCTCTGGGAGTTTCTTGAATCCCAATCCCTCATGTTCTTCATGTTCTATTAGTAGTGGTGTTTCTTAATATTGCATCTACATTAACCATGTCATAAATGGAGAAGTTGATGTTGACATTAAAAATGCAAACACCATTGTTCTAAAAGATCTTGAAAACTCTTTGTAATTCCATCCCACCTCTAATATCCACTACTCTAACTTGGACAGTAATGGGGAAAATGAACAAGAATGTTCATTTTTGGATTCAAATCAGATTATCCAACATTCACTATTTCCTATCCATGATTTTTAAAATTATGATATATGTGAGGTGTACTTTGAACCACTGTGTTTATCTTATCCCAATGGGAGTGAAGGTTGTGTGATTTGTTCCATAATTAATAAAGTGACCACCGGTGTGGTTGAGATTGACTATTATTTAGCGAAAAACATTGATATAAATGATTTTGAAAAATGTATTTCATCTTATGACTCCACTGATCCTCATTACTCAACATTTTTAAGTGATGAAATTAACGAGTCAAAAACAATTGGGATCTCATACTCTGGTTTTGTGTTATATGATCCTTATATAAATAAACAATTGGAATTGATACATCATCCTGAATTCCAGATCCTAGAAAACCATCACTTTCTTGATAAAATCATTCCTCACATTGAAGACCAAAGGGATGATAGTCATATTCTCTTTCCACCCCCATTGAATTGAAAGAGACACAAAAAAGAAGTGATGAAATTATCTAAAGAATTATCGGACCTCACAAAGGAGAAGTTTTATCTATGCATACTAGAGTTGAGAAAATATTGTGGCCACTGTCGGACAATGGTTAGTCCACTACAACTATCCAGCTATATAAAAATAAATGAAATGATTCATGAGAGGCAACCCATGTTTTCTTTTACTTTTTGAAATTTTAATTTATTTTTTGTTTTTCATTAGATGAATAATTATTTTTCTTTTTCAAGTAACATCCCACATGATGCACATCAACATCCACTGACCTAACACTAGATAGAGATGGAAAACCACCAAATCCAAACTAGGGGGCACATGTTTCCCTTTAACTATTTTTTCCCTCTCTGTCTCTCTTCTTCATCCCTCATTTTCATTTTTTTATCACATTCAATATGACAATTTTTATTTACTCTTAGTTGTGGTTGTGTCTTTATAAAAAAAATAAAAAACCTCAAAAAAACAATTCATTTAAAAAAAATATATGAAATATAAATATTTAAATTTACATTCCTTCCAATTTTCAAAATTTTTCCAACCATTTTGGTGAGTCAAAATACATGGTTTTATCTCAGAAATCTTGAGTTTTAATAGTATATATGGATAAAGAAAATTGTGTCAAACCCAAAAAATATTGAATTCTCAATTTTTTATTTGGGAAATGATTTTCCCCACCCGTGAGGAACACCATTTTACTTCATCCCAAGGCCACATATGGCCATCTTTTCATAATGTATGTTTTTACCCCTATTTTCAAGTGTTGAGTTGGTGGAACTTCGAGTTTAATTTCTTAATTTAGTGTGCATTAATATGATAGAGGAATTTTATGAACCACATGAAAATTATAATAGCCAAATAGCCTCCAATTAACCATAAATTAATCCCCATTTTGAAATACCCTTCAAGACTATGAAAACCTTTTCTTTGATAGCCACATTACAAGCCCAATACCTTATGCAACCCAAAATCAACATGGATTTTCATTGCTTATTTTTTTGAAATTTAAGTGTGGGGGAATTGATTTTATTTTGGTATAATTTTTTTAATTTTCCCCTTGTTATCAAATGCTTAATGGAAAGTATCAATTTATGTGTGAGGGAGAGGATTTTATTCTGTGTGTTTTGGGGAATGTAATGTACTTTAATTTGTGTAATTTTTAAAATTTTATTGACAAGTGTTCTAAAAAAATAAAAAAAATAAAAATTAGAAATGGTTTGGTCCTGGGTGGGTCAAAAATCCCTCTTCACAAACCATTGATCTTGTTATAACTATTATAATTAGTTTCTTGAGGAGACCAATCATGGGTTTGGAGATGAGTATGAAATCTAATTAATGATTAAATTTCGAAAAAAAGAAAAAAATTAACACTTATGTCATTTGAAGATGTTTTGTGTTTTTTAAATATTTCATCTTCTCATCCCCTTCAAATTTTATTCCTCCATGGTGTCTTTTTTCACATAATATTTTCCTTTTAAATACGTGTTTTCAATTCCTTCCATGATTCATTTTTTTAAAAAAAATTGTAAACTGTATTTCACATGTTGGTATTTTTCCCCTCTTCTTATCTCTATTTGACATTAAATTCCTACCATTCCACAGCCACAGAAAACCCCCTTAAAAAGTCCTCTTGGTTCTTGTTCACTTATTGACAAGGAATAGAAGGTGAGAGCTCTGAAAAACTATAATATTTTCACTTTTAGTTGGTGAATGAGTGAATATCCATAAATAAATTTTATCATCTTGAGAGGAATATGTTTTGTGTGCCACTATTTTCCATTTCTAAATTTGAGTATGAAAAAATGAATTGTTTTTGGATCATTTTTTCTATAACATCTTTTTGTGGAATGCAATATGGATCAATGAAATTTTATAAACCTCCCCTGATTGGGGAAAAAAGAAATTAATATTTGATGATGAGGTAATATTATTTTTGTCATTGTTTTATATTTGTTGCATACGAGGACATGAGCATGACTAAGTGTGTGGGAGTCAATGTTATTAATATTTTCATAACTTATTATATACCCCCTTTTCTGATTTTAAATGAAATGTGCATAATTTGTGTAAAATATTGCTGCCTATCGCATGGGTGACCCAGGTTCAATCCCTGACAATGAAACCATTTGAAAGTGTGGTCGACTATCTTCAATTGACTAGGCAAGGATAAGGTGCTCTGCTAATGTGTATAGCATCACTCAGGTCGAATCCTCGGTGATGTTACTTTTTAATTTTCGATTGTTTTTAGTTTACTGTATTCTGATTGGGGGGGGGGTTATTTGTAGAGATTATGAAATTATTTATTGATTAATATTGGTTTAAAAATTTTATATATATCGGGGTGAGTTTCTCATGAGGTATTTAAGCTTGTGATATCCATAAGGCTTGCTTTATATATCATTAAATTAACAACCAATCACAAGTTGACGTTGATTGGAACTACCTAGTGTTATGGCTATAATCCAAGACTTAACATAAAAAAAGTTTCTAATTGTAATCATATCTTGTTTATGGTTGTGTATATATGGTTTCAATAATCCCTGGAAACAACACGTTAAACAAAACAAGTCATTAATTCATGACATGTTAAGTTCAACATACACAATGTTAATTCAAAAAATACTCATAAAAAAAAGTTATTAATCACTTAAAATCACTAAATTATTACTCACAAAAATGAGATATTTACTAATCCATTAAAATTATTAATAATCTGGTTATAAGGATTATGATGATAAATTAAGAAGAGAAAAAAAGAAAGGGATACGAAAAGAGTTGTGTGTCGAACACACACACAAACGATAATGAGAATTGAAAATAGGCAATCGATTGAATGATGAAGAAAAATAAGGGAAGGGGTTTTAACTTTATTTAAAATATTTTATGAAAATTTATATTAAACTACATATGGATGATGATAATAAGGGATATTGAATAATAAACATTCATTAAAATTTAATTACAAAAAAACAAACACATACACGATTACAAATGAATAACAACACAAAAGTAAATGAAAGGAAGCAAGGAGGAATGGTTTCTCAAGTAAAAAAAGATTTGGTAAGATACTACCAATCCTTTGGAAGATCCTTTTTTGTGAGAAAATATCCTCCTTTGCTTTGAAATTCCAAATCTTTTGAAAGGAGATGAGGGGATGTATTTATATCCCAAGGTGGTGGACTATTTGCATTCCAAAACATCCCCTTCTCTTGGATCGACAATTTGGACATCCAGAAAGCTGAATATTGAGATATCTACTACCTCAATGTTTTAGATAATAATTTTTTTAAAATAATCTAAAAATATGGAGGCATTTGGACTTATGGAGCCAATGTTATAGTCGTTTAATTAAACAATGTTAATCTGTCCATTTCAATCCATACTTTTTAGAAGGCCTAAATGTGAATGGTTTTATCAAAAGGAATATGCCTTCAAATCCATACACATTATTCAACAAAGTAGGTAGAATATATTTCTTCATTAATACTATAAAATATAATCTTGATTTAGTGATTACATCATGAGTCAGGTGAAGAATAGTTTCCAGATTTTAATATTCAACCAGAATGGTGTTCTGGATTTAAAAGCATCAGTTGGGCCCCTTGTTCATGTAGTTGGACCTTAAAAATTTTACCCCTAATTCAGTTTATTAATCCAGAATATATGGGGGATTTTAATAAAGTTAGGTCTTCATGATTTAGACTAGTAACCCAATCATCATGGCTGGTCATGTTTTTCACAATTTCCTTGGGTCTTCTTGTGTGAACCATATGACCCTTCAAATGGTCGATTTTTTCAAAGGTCTTTTCCAATAAAATGTTTTAATTTTATTATTTAACCCTGAAAAACAAAAATCAATAATGATGGGCAAGTAGGTTGAGAGTAATTATTAAAACATTAAACATACTCTAATCTAGATGAATTCAAATAGTGCTCTAAAATTTAATTTAATATTTAAACATTAATATTTCACACAAATTATGCACATTTCATATAAAATAAGTAAAGGGAGTATATAATATGTTACTAAAATATAAATAACACCAATATCAGTATTATATGAACTAATTTAATTACATATGATTTCATAAATAATTATATTTGTTGGTCAGGGGCTTACCCAAGTGGTAAAGTCTCACTGTAATCCTACATTAGGACCAGGTTCAAATCCAGGTGGGGGAAAATTTCTGCCGGTACTATAAGAGTACTATAGAAATAACATAAACATAGTAGAAATGTTTTCATTATAGAAGAGAGTATAGTGGGGTATTGTAGCGGCAGTACTATTCATCTGGAATGGGATTTCGGGCCACTAGGCCTTCAGTCTATCAAGGGGGTGGTGACACGGTCATGTCGTGCAGGTGGTGACACATGTATGATGTAAGAAGGGCCTCCGCGCAGTCCCATGGTTGGCCTATATTCCATGTAATGGGATTAATTTCTAACAGGCCTTCATTCCACAAATATATAATGTAATCAAGTAGCTGATTGGGTGGGTTATCCCTTGGCGGCAATGACTCACCTTTCAAAGCTATGTGTATGATGTGTGTGTCTATTTAAATGTAATTGTACACAAAGAACCTAATATAATAAATAATTATATTTATATAAATGTTAATTATATTACTATGACAGATGAATATATGTCATGTGACCACTACTAATCATGTAAATTAGTTTTGAGCATTTTTCATCATGTTACAATGAGTCCAAAATTAGGTGACACTAACATCATAAAGATATTTTAATTGATTTGATAAAATGAATAAAAAATATCTCATAATAAAAATCCATTCAAATATTTGGAATTCGATATATAGAAGGATATACTTAGCATTTTAGTGGAATGATTTTTTTTGTCTTAAGATATATTGACTCATCCATTTTCCTTTAAAAAATGTCTTCCTTATCTATATATCCCTCATACATATCCACCTTATTATTTTCATGATGATATTATGATCAAAGTGATTCCCTTTTACTTGGTGATAATCATCAGATCAATGATACCCTATGAAGAATCACTCATTCATTTGTGCAATATTTGGAATAATTAAAAGATTCTATATTTTCTATGAAAGAAACATTAGAGTTTTTATCAAGATATAATTTTGATCTATAATTTCTATTTTTATTTCATCATGGTAAGATTATATCATATTTATAATATCATATTTTCTCAAATAGTGTTACCTTTTTGAAGACTTGAGAATAATAATGTAATGACTTTAGTTTTTTCAATTTATCCCTTTAATTATTCTAAAATATTTTTTTTGGAGTTATTTATGAGTTGGAACAATGTTGTTTTGTGTCTTAGTGCACTAATATTGATATATTAAATATTTTAAATATATTATTGTACACACACATTATTTAAAAATTGAAAGTTATTCTCTTGAATGGAGTCTCAAATGGGGAATCATAGAATCCTATTGGATTTACAATGACAAGGAACCCTATGAATGATATAATATTCATTAAAAATCAGTTTTGAAACCATTAAAAGTCATTGTATGATATTAGAAAAATTAAATTAAATAAATTAGATAAAAAATAAAACTAGTTAATTAGAAGTTTAACCCTGTTAACCCTCTTTTTAATCTCCATTATGGGGATTCCCTAGGGTTGGAATTATAACCATGTGAGATTGAGAGGGATGGGGAGACACCAGAGGGATTTATTTTGATGAGTGAATGTGGGAAATTGTGAATTGATGAATACAATCGATGAGGATGGCCAATGACATTGGTTTCTATTAGTAATTCAGTAATAATAAATCAATTGATGAGGTAGGGATTTTATATTAGTGGATTCTTTCCCCTTTATTTGAGAACTCATGAATGGATTCATTTTCTTCATTAAATCCCTTAATTTTTCCATTATTTTTCATGTCCCCTATAAAATTATTTACTATCCTTAACCATAGAATTAAAATATTGAATTTCATATTCCGTTATTTATTTATATTCATTATATAAATCTGTAGTTGGGTTTTCCATGAACAAATACGACGATGCATTGTTTATTTGTCTTTCTCTCATCATTAATTATATATTTAGCATCGGCTTATGGTATGTTAATGATTCAACTAATGATTTTGTTTTAGAGGTTATTGAACCACATATTTCTATTGGATTTTTTGATCATTGATGATGTTGATTATTTTTTGAAATGATACAAAATTATGGTGGATCACAGATAGAAGACTTGAGGATCAAAACCTTTGGTAGCAATGAGATTGAAATTGGACTCACATGTGTTGATGTGAAATCCCCATTTCATATAATTATTTATGTAATTAAATTATTTATTTTTTACCTTTGATATAATGACATTTAACGGGGTTTAGAATGTGAAAAATAGGGAAATGGAAGAAATGACAAGATTTAGTGGGATCTAAAGAAGAAGCAGCATCTAGTTCGGAGTACATGACTATATGAAATGTAGTTCAATATCAGACTCAATGTACTTCATATTTTGATTAGTCTAGTGTATCATACCATGATAAATATCACACTCCATGTGGATTACCCCCACTCATGACGTGATGGCTTGCTTACCAACTCAGTGTTTATAGTGCATAAATTCTTAGGTACCTGAGTTGACCCATATGATTTATTCTACAGAACATTCAACCCTAAGAGGAACAAGATATGTGAATTCAAGGGCACAATGAGTACCCCATAAAACCTTAAAATCATGTATCATATTCAACATGTCATGTAGGTGGAACTTTAAATTTCATATAGAGAGACATTACATGGACCTAAATCAATTCAATGTTAAATATTATATATCCTTGGATAACAAATCATATATTAATCACAGAACAAAATAAATATTATATATCCTTCATCTAGATCATATATAGACATAAAAGTATTATATTATGATTATAATTATACATAGAAAGCAATATTGGCCTTTTTTTAGATGATAGAGATCTAGTGAATGTTGTTAAAAGATTGTACCTTCCTTCAGTAACTGTATGATAACATTGTGGTTTTGGTGTGATCTTTGATGAAACATCACTATTAGTCCATACAAATTTCATATGAATGTAATGATGTGGGATCTAATAATTCTTATTATATATAGGCTTGGTACCCCCTATACACACTACAGGAATGGGAAGATTATCTATATAATCATTACCCCATCATTAAATATCTTAGTTTAGAAATGGGTCCTCTAGTAGTGTTGGTACCCTATCATAAGTGATGTGTCATTAGTGAAGAATGGGTCTCCAACTACTAATATGTAGAGTTTATGTTGGTCCACTAACATTATGATAACATTGATATTTTTATATTTAGGTAGAATCATTATTTATAGTATTCTATGAAGATTGATATATCTCTCTTCTACATAGATTCTTCAATTAGTATATTCCATCTTGTTGGGTTTCATTCCCCTCCTTGTATTATGTATTGAGCTAACTGTTATAATTAATAATTCCCTATTTTTTAAGGCATCATTTCTCTTATGTATGTACACATCCATGAACAGTATTTTCCTAAATATGTGATGTTTTTCATAGATGATAAGTAGATATATGGTTACCTTTATTGGACTAGTGTTACTAGAGCATAGTTTTACTCAATTATGGTAACTGCATGTTGTAATTATATTTAGAGATCATGATTGTGGAACATTTTATGCCCATAAGCTATTTGATTATAATTCCTTCCTTGGTTGAGTCTTTATTTTTACAATTTCCCATTTGTTAATTTATGATCATACTCAAAAGTGATCATATAGGTTTTTATAGAAATTTATTACTTATTTCCATGTTTAGTTATTATCATATTACATTATCATTTAGAGCCTAAATGTGTGTCTTATATAGTAATATATCATGATAAGGCATCCCATTTCTATGATATTTCTACTAAATACTTCCACTATCCCTTGTATAATTGGTGGAATGCATGGGGTGAAACACTTGGAATACGAATGGACTAGGAGGGCTCTAGTGGGTTGAGTCTTATTAATGTGGAATCATAGTAGTCTAATATTAGGACGAAGTCTATTGATAGATGTGTCAAGAGGATTGGTTTGAGAATATAGGGAAATTGTTTTAAGGAATATTTTATTTGGATATTAGGATAGGGAACATTGAGATTGTGCACTGCCCCGGGTAACCATACACCATATCATTAATAACCCATTTATCAAATTGATATGTGGAGAAATTGGTTGTATGGAAACAAAAGATTCATATATGTTATGGGAATGGAACATTGTCTTCAATTTACTTTTTTATGTCTAGTACCCAAATATTCTTATATAAACATAAAACAACTTGTTAAAATTTGCAATACCCTTATGAATAAAACTAATAAGTATTCCAAGATTGGGTCTTCATGATGTATAGTTTTGTGATGATGCTTCAGAGCAGGGGCCCTTTCCTGCGCTTTTCCCTCCAGGAATGAATAAGGGTGTTCCTCTACTATAAAATGGTGAGAATAAGTTCCTATAAAATTTTAGGATGATGATATCATTTAAAATGGGTGGATACTTTTTTTAGTGACCTAGGATGATGATATAAAAAATATGAGCGTACACCAAGGGTTCTAGTTTTTGAAATTGCTCATGCTTCCAGAACAACTAGTTCTTTGGGTAGTGGGGGACTATAATAAATCAATGGATTAGTTATTTTGAATCCTTAAAACACTATCTAATAAGATAGTTGATCATACATCCATACTTCTTGGTGAAACATGATGGTGGTGGGAATAATTACAAAAACTAATGATTAGAAGAAACTATCATAGAATGAGTTTGAAATCCTATTTCGTGTGGAGTACTATAATGTGGCGTTTTGATTAGAACACATTCAAGAGGAACTGGATATAAAAAAAGGTTAAATGAACTTTTCAATGTATACATCGAGGTTCAAAATCCTCAAGTGGTACTAACATAATATGGTACATTATATATTCTTTCTATTGAATTTTTTTGAATGGGTCCTTCTTAAAGATATTTGAGCTGGTCTAGTCCCTCTATTCATTCTCACAAATTTTTGCATGCAAGAGAAGGAATTGGTGATTGGGATATTATTATAATAGGAGAAAAATAATTCATGGGTAGAAATTATATATGATTAATTAGAGTCATTTTATGTAGTTTTCAGGCATCATACATCATGTTCTAAGTGTAGTAGGTCATCCCATCGATCGACTTAGTCTTGAGGATTGATGATGGAGGGATATCATTGGGGATCCAATCCACTGAAGGATGGATGATTCTATATAGTGTGAGGGGTGGGGTAATATAGTGCATAACTACTTAAAAAAACATGATTCTAAATGGTGATAAAGGGTGGTTAGACCATAGAAGGAGTGACAACACCATGATTAGAGATCTTCACAGGATGTTTTGTGTGGCCCTAGGGGGTTGGTGATAATAGAAGGGGTTAGAGGATTCCTCGTAGTTTGAGATATTTTGGGAGTATAACACTAGGATCTATTACCTCCACCACAACATGGTAGTTCGCTCTTGGTGTAGAGGGATGATGTCTATATATGTGGTTAGTTGAATGTCATAGAGGGATTTGACCCATCAATGCATGAAAAGTTTCATGGTATGTTATATGCCTTATCAAATTTACCCACAATAAATATTGATATAGGAACAAGAAATTATTTATTTACCATATACCTTATTAGATATATCGATGTTCTGATATAGATAGTTTCCGGACCCATTTTGTTAGAGACTCCCACACAGAGTGATTAAATTATCTGTTACATTTTCTGATGTTGTCAGTTTATTATTAGTGGGATTTTTTTTCTTTTGATATCATTTTGGTTGTGATGAATATATATTATATCATTATTTGTATTGATTGAATATCCAATTTATGTTCAGAAATTTATTGTCAATCTAGGATAGTAATGCTCAATTAGGTGGATGAGATTATTTTCTCCATCATTTGTGATGTATAATTTTTGTTATAATAAGTAGGGATTCACCAAGAATCTATAAACTGTTTTATCTTAGTAGGATTTATTTCCATTTGAGTTCCAGATTCAGTAGAAAAATATCTCCAAATAATTATTAATGAATACATGGATTCATTCCCCATAACTGTTTTGGGATTATCTATATGATTGGATAACGACTTATTCATTAACCTTCACAATGGGACTACCTATATATCTTTTGTATCATATAGAATGACCCCATCTAAGCTCTTATAATTAAGGTTGAATTTGGAGGAACTATAGAAGAAAATATTTTTCAAACAAAGTTTTCCCCCTAGGCCATGTTATTCAACAAAAATCATAACATAATCTTGGGGATATGCATTTATTACAGTCACATGAATTATTTGATGATTGAGAACCATATAACCTCTAAGTATCAATGACTACTTTGACTAATTCAAAGATGAAGGATGGTTCTTAATGATTGAATGCAGGCTTGATTAACACCAATTATGGTTTTGTGAGAAGAAAATTTCCAATATAGCGTTCTAATTTTACTATGTATATTATGATTTATTAGTGTTTCCTTTTTGAATGATTAATTCCCCTTCTATGTTAATATGAATTATAAAGGAGATCATATGGAGTTTTTTAGTTTTTTTGGCCATCTTCCTGGATGTAATCCTCAATTAATGTGAATTAGAGGGGGGGTATGCAGAGAACCCTGGGATGGGCTAGGAGATACATAATGGTCACTTTGTATAACATATCCATTAAAAGCATCAGTTCTATAATAAGCGAGGTCTAATTCAGGTGGAATCAATTGTCATTTGGTGTTTTGGTTATATACCTATAGAGAATAGATGTACTAAAGGATGGGGAACCACCAAAGTGTGTATTGGAGGTGCGATGTTTTTGTGGTTTCTCTTGGTACTATAGGATATATATGGAATATATTTCCAAGATTTCATCCCCTTTTACTATACTAAATAAAAAGGATAAAATACTATGTGGATCAAGTAATATTATATGGCCTATTATGTGTTGATATAATGAATGACTAGTAGTCCCAATTTTAGAATTCATGAAAAAGCTGTTGAGTATATAGTCTTCTACGATGTCTTTAGGGATGGTTTCAAATGTGTATTAACATAGAATCATATATTGATTACTTATTTTTCTAAGAAAAATATTCTCCAAGATTATAATTGTATGACCCATTACATATATTTGGTAGAAATAGTTTTTTCATTAAATATGTGGAAGCATTATCTTTGGGGAAGGTTGTTTTTTGGCTACTAAGACCATTGGAGTCTTAGGTACATCTTCATATAAATAGATCTTAAATGAAGAAAGAGGAGTTTCTTGGAATTATTACTGGTAAATGAATTTTATATAGTCTATAATATAGGAAATGGAAACACGGTGAAAATATATATTTTAAGAAATTCATATCAAGGTTTATGGAGGAGTCATAAAACTAGATAGTCTCTTGTATCACCCAAATTTTCCCAATGTTTTAGGGTTAAGCAGTCGGTTGAAGTGTAGCTTTGGTTGTCAAATCCTCAGAGACCTAAGAAGCACCTATAGACACACAATATAAAGGGATATATTTTTTGATAGGAAGTGGTCAATATGGGTTGATTTTATATGGTTTTAAAAGAGAACTAAGAGGTCTATGTGAATTCAAATTATGAGAAAATGAGTTGATCCTAGGTTATTTCATGGGGTAGATTGGATTAATTACTTTTTTAACAATTATAATTTCATTAGATTGAGAAGGACTCATTCATTGGATTCAAACTAACCTCCTCATTTGATGGTTAAACACCATAACAAACACTTTCTAATCACCTATACACCTGTAGGATAATTTTTATGAGCACTACAAGGTAAAAGATCAAATTATCACACAAAAGTGGGGAAAATAAATTCAATTAGGAAGAGGAAGAGAGAAAATCATTGAATTAAAGAAACTAAAATAAAATAAAATAATAAAATTTATAGAGTGAGAAATAAAATCCAATCCCGAACATTTATACTCCCATAGATCAACCCATAAAAGATTTATCTCTCCATTGATTATAGTTTCTCAATGGAAGCGGGATGCAGACTCATAAGGGAAGAATTAAAGAAGTAAAAACAACAAAATAATGATCACTCCACCATCGTGTGAATAATTTCACAAGGTTTGGGGTGAATATGTTCACACCATGAGGCAACTATATCAATGTGATATGAATAATAACATAATAATAGAAGAATAAGATCTTTTATAAAAAACTAAGGTGATTCAAACAACTTACATGAGAAAGTTAAACGTTACAAAGACAAATCAGCATAATAACATTACAATGAAAACAAAGATCTAGTATCACTAAACTCTCCAACACTAATTCCATAAATATGTATTTAGAATGCCATGGGTCGAGCCACAAAATTCCCAAGTCTCTTTAATTAATTTTGGTGGGCCTAGGTGGGTGGAAAAATTAATGTATAGGAGATTTTTCCACTCATTCCCCGAATTAGAAGCCAGCTTGCATCCACCGAAAAGAAGCGCCTACATGAACTTCTATATGAATGAATTAGAGTATTCCATATCAAGCTAAAATCTATCACAATAGGTCCTCTAATATGATCTAAAATTTCAGCCAAATGTATTTTTTGGTTTGCGAGATACGATTTAAATCATGGTTTGTTTTTCTAGGAAATGGAATCTGTCCCATAATTTCGTCTTCAACATGGTCCACCTAGAACTCCATTAAAAAGCCTGAAGTAGCTTGGGAAATAGATTAATTAAGTGTTCCACATGATATCCTCTATCTTTAGTTAACTGTTTTGAATCATTGGTCTTGAAACATGTCCTCTATAGTACTTTTATTGGGCTGATGTATAGTTCACTTCACCCTGAATGCCGTTGGTTCAAGGCCTACATTGGTGTCCTTAAAATGTGAGTATCCAAGTTCTCCAAAAGCATTAATTTTTTATTATATCATTGGAGACCTGAAAAAAAAATTGAAAATAAAATCAAGAACATTTTTTGTTTTATAAGATTTTTAAGAATGTACCATGTAATAGTTCATTTTAAGAAGGAATTACCATCATAATGTGAAATACTGTTCAATGAGTATAATGAAATAAAAATGGATTCTATGATTAATAATTAACATGAATATAATATTATATACAATTAATATTAGCCTATTTTAAGGGATAATCACACCCCAACTTGAGTTTTTCTAGTCCTGAGAAAAATATATCTCAAAAATATTAAATTTGAATTCCATTTTACAAAAACATTTTAATACACATTGCTCACCCAAGTACCTCATACCAAAAAAATTATGAAACCCATAAAAATATTCTTAAAGAAGCTATTTAGAGTGGAATATCGGAATCCCGAGCTCATTACTTTATTTAAATTCATCACCACATTTCATCCAATTTTAATTAACCATGATGAAGTGTTGTGCATCACAATAGACATGGGGGTTCATTTTTATTCATTGGTGAAAAGATGGAAGCATGAGGAGGAATAAAATTTTAATATTTATATTTGTATTCATTTGTTTCAATTTTTTTATTTTTGTTTTATTTTTTATTATTTTTGATTTTTTATATCAATTTTTTCATTGTAATTGAAATTGAACTCAATCTTGTTAACCCATGTAGCAAGACTTTTCCAATGACTCCTAGTCTCAACACCCTTAGGGCACCAAGTGACGCTCATATACTCAGGAATCATCTTGAGTTTACTCAATCAAAAACAAATTAAAATTAGCACAAATAAAGATAAAATTCCCAACACTAGGCCAGAAAACTATGGTGACACGACCCCATGAGCCGAAATCCACACATTATGTCTCACCATTTCTCTACATGAAATTGATTTTTTATTGAATTTTTTCTAGAATACTCATGTAAAAATTTAAATGATCACCAAACAAATTCCATTTATAATGGTACTAAAATAACTCAAAATATTATCCCATAATATAGATAACATGTATTGTGTCTTTTTGTTATTTAATGGATGAAAATAGAAATGGTGTAAAATCACATCGAACAACCTCACTTTCGATAATATTTTCACATGAACTTCAACATGCATTAAAATTAGAATCACAGAATGAAAAATTATTTGTATCCAATTTCAGAGTTTGAAATGCAAGTTATCATATTAAAGGTTAATGAAACGTTTCCTTCCACAAATTTGTCTATGCACACGAAATAATTTATTTTATATTATCTTACACCCAACATTGGATAACACTATCACAATTGTTTAATGAAATGAAAAAATAGAAGGGGGTATAAGATAAGAGTTTAAAGAAGACATTGAAAATGAGAATCATGGAATGAAGTCACATAGTGGATGATATTGAAAATGAATTCCCCAGTCTTCCTTTGTTCATTGGTTCGAGTCCTAGTGGCATAGATAGTTGTGAATGGGTTTTACCAATGAAGGAAAATGTGTGATTTTAATTTCTTAATTATTTTTTTTATATTTTCAAAACCTACAAAATCATAAAATTAAAATAATATAAACTTTTGATACATTGTATTCTTTTTAAATTTCTAGGTAATAAATTACTTAGGGATCATGCCACGTGACACAGATGAATATGTCACTCCCCTTTTATACCCATCCATACTCATAATAGAAGAATATTTCAATTGTCTAATGTACTATCATATAAATATTTTTTTAAACTACAAACACATAAAAATAAAATAAACTTATGATCTATTTTTTTAAAGATTTCTAGGATAGGTATTAGTTAGGGATCACACCACTTGACAGATGAATATAGAGATCCCCTTTCATACCCATACATACTCATAAAAGAAGAAGATGTCAAAAATCTAATATAATAAAATTATTTTTTTATTTTTCATTTAAGGTACAAACACATAAAAATAAAATAAATCGATGATACATTGTCTTCTTTTAATTTTTTGGTTAAGGTATTACTCAGGGGTCACACCACGTGACATAGATAAATATGGATATCCACTTTAAAACACATCATTACTCATAAAATAAGAACATGTCAACAATATAAGGTAAATTTTATTTATTTTTGTGTTTTTATATTAACCTAAAAACACATAAAAAAATAAACTGATGATACATTATATTCTTTTAAATTTATTGGTAGGGTATTACTCAGGGATAACACCACGTGTCAAAGATGAATATGGCACTCCCCTTTAATACCCATCCTAATTCATAAAAGATGAATAGGATAACAATTTAATTTTTTTAAAATATGAAAATGAAAAAACAAATACGATTCACAATGATTGGAAACATGAAAACCATGAGTTTCCTCCCATGCAATTCTTTTCTTTAAAATCGCTAGCTTGACTTAGACCCTTAATTTATTTTGTATTTTCCTCATCGAGGTGTGGTTCAAAATAGTATTCAGCAAATTCTTGTTTTTGGAATGGTTCAATGAATGGTTTGACTCTATGAAAATTAACATTAAAGATTTGACCATTGGAGGGATCTTGAATTTCTAAAACCCCATGGGGGTACACCTTCTATACTATGTATGGACCTGGCCATATGGACCTCAACATTCATGGGTGTAAATTATGTTTAGAGTTACGAAAAATAATAGGTTTACCCAATACAAAGTGTTTTGTTTTATGATTTCGAGATTGGAAGTCTTGTACATTATCTTTATTGGTCCTTGAATTTTCATAAACCTCCATACTAAGTTCCTCATGTTCATTGAGATCTAATTTCCTTTTTTTCTCCGATGAGAGGTCATAATTCATTTTCTAAATTTTAAAAAAGACCTTATGCTCAATATCCAATAGAAATTGGAATGTTTTACCACAAACCAACCTATATGGGGAGATTCCTAAAATGGTTTCATATGTAGTTCGATAGGCCCAAAGAGCATCTAAGAGCTTTCTTGACCAATAATTCCTAGATGTGTTAATTATTTTCTCAAGAATTTGTTTGATTTCTTAATTGGATAACTCATCTTGACCATTGGTCTATGGGTGGTAAGC
Organism: Viscum album; assembly: GCA_963277665.1. NCBI lineage: Eukaryota > Viridiplantae > Streptophyta > Magnoliopsida > Santalales > Viscaceae > Viscum > Viscum album. The sequence goes on along the minus strand of OY728151.1, from coordinate 748,841,707 downwards.
ATTGGAAACTGTGAGAAATTCCATATTTCTTCATTAGTGGTGAAAATGGATGATTTCAAAAATGAGTTCCACAGTCACTAATGATATACCTAGGAATTTCAAATCTAGAGAAGATGTTTTCCTTGAGAAACCTTTTCATAGATTTATGATCATTAGATTTTGTAGGAATGTACTCATCCCATATTGAGAAATAATCGATAGTCAAAATAATTTACAAATATCCCATAGAATTTGGGAAGGGACACACAAAATCGACTCCCCAACAGTCAAAGATTTCAGTCACTATGATGGGAGTGAGTGACATTTTATTCCTTTTTGTTATAGTTCCTACTTGTTAACACCTAGGACGGATTTGGAAAAATGTGTATGAGTCCCTTCAGAGGGTGGACCAGGAGAGAACACTGTGAAGAACCTTAGTAGATGTTTTCTTAGAGGAAAAGTGACCTCCACATGCCTCATTATGAAAGAATTTATGGATGGACACTTGTTCATGTTCTAGGACACACCTCCTAATTACTTGTTTAGGGAAGAACATATAGAGGTATGAATCGTCAAACACATAGTTTATGACAATATAAATGAATTTCCTTCAATAATGGGTCCCCAGGAATTTTGGAAAGACTCATGTTACTAAGAATTTATATATGTCTGCATACCAAGGGCAGTAACTCAAAGAGTATAGGTGCTCATCAGGGAATGAATCAGACACATAAAGGTTAAATAGTTTTCCATCAAATTCTAGAAAATAGAGATGATCAAATATAGAATTTTCAAAAACCCTTTTGTCCTTGATTTGGTGTTAAAATTCTTGTAAGAAAATGACCCACCTAATCAGTATAGAATTAGCATCTTGTTTCTGGAAAAGGTATTTTAGTGCGGAATGGTCCGTGAACACAGCCAAGGGGGATTCTAAAAGGCAGGACCTAAACATTTCTATGGAAAAATCAACAATAAGTAACCCCTTCTCAGTGGTAGTGTAGTTTATATGTGAATCATTTAACTATTTTCTTTTATTAGAAATTACATAAGGAGTATTATCACAATGTTTTCCTAACACAACTCATAAAGAAAACTCATCGGCATCACACATGATTTTGAGAGGAAGGGTCCAATTTTGGGATTTCATTATGGGAGAAGAGTTCAGAGTTGATTTGAGGGTTTATAATGAACCCTCACATATTTCGGTCCAAAAAATTGTGAATCCTTTACTATAAGACCACAAAGGGTACAACCAGTTGAACTAAACATCATAATGAATCGTTTATAGAAACCATAATTTCCTAAAAAATTCCTCACTTAATTGTTATTTTTGGGTGATTGTAGGTGAAGAATGATGTCAAACTTGGCTTTATCAACTTCAATCCCCCTACCTAAGACTAGATGGTCAAGTACTATTCCTTCTTTAACCATTAAATGGAATTTTTCCATGTTTATGGCTAGATTCTTTTCTTCACATCTCGAAAAAACTCTCTCCTCTTTCCTTAGAGATCCCTCAAATGTATCCCCAAACAAAAAGATGTCATCCATGAAGACCTATAGAAAATACCCTACCTTTTTTGAGAAGATTCCCATCATGCACTGATGGAAGGTTCTAGGGGCATTGCATAACTCGATGGGCCTGCGTTTGAAAAAAACGGTGCCGAATGGATAGGTAAATGTAGTCTTCCATTGATCCTCTACAGAGACATCAATATGATTGTACCCAGAGTAACCATATTAAAAATAGTAAAAGGTATTACCTTCCACTCTCTCAAGGACATGGTCAATGAATGCTAAGGAGAAATGGTCCTTCTATATAAATGTGTCAAGCTTCCAATAATTGATGCAAAATATCCAGCCACTAATCACCCTAGTTGGAAGAATCTATCCATCCTTATTAGTTATTACTGTGATTCCATCCTTATTTGGAACCACATATATTGGGATAACCCACTCACTCTATGATACGGGATAGATGATACTAGCTTTTAACAATTTAAGAGGTCATTTTCTCACTAATTCCATGATATTAGGATTGTGTTTCTGCTGAGGTTGATGAAAAGGATTTGAATCAGATTCTAGGACAATTCTTTGAGTCCTGATAAGTTGGGTAATCACATGAATATTAGATAGGGTCCATCTAATGGCTTTCTTCTTTCTCATAAGGAAATCTAGAAGTATCCTCACCTGATCTTCTAAATTATAAGAAAAAAAACAATAGGATGTGTTCCATTTTATCCTAGAAAGGAATAATTAAGTGTAGTAGGAAGTTATTTGAATTCAAGTTCAGGTTGGTTCCAAATTTTAGAAGAATATCAAGACATTGCCTCAATATCAATTTCTTTTTTTAGGGTTCCAGATAAGATTTATTCCCCATGTGTAGAAGTTTCATCTACTAGATTTGTTTGATCAGTGTTAGGGAAGGGATTTGGAGTGGTCTCCATGAATGTGGTTTCCTGAAATATATCACTTACTTTTGGTCTCAATATTTCATCATAGTAGAAATCAGAAAGGGATAATAGCCAAGGAGATAAACATACTTCATGTGAACAAAATAAATTAATCTCTTCTTGACATAATCATTCCTAAAATATTCCTTGATGTTCTATGGATTCATTATTAGTGATTACTATCATGTTTACTTCATGAAGATCCTAATAATCCCATATTTGTGAGATTTCATTATAGATGTTCAAGTATAGACTCATGTTTCAAAAGATGATGTTCATGATCCCATTTCAAACATGGATAACAGAGATGATTGTTGCATAGAGGGGACGAACAAGGATGATTGGTGTTTTTTTTGTTTCCTATGTTTGGATTGTTTTCAAGGACAATGAATTCAGTAGGGTAGATGAATTTTTATCCTTTTACCAGAACATCCTTTATAATCTCATTTGGAATTATAATGATATGATCAGAATGTTTATGTGTGATAGATATGGGTTAGGCCTTTTCTAGGCCTAATTGGATATACATAGCATAGCTAAAGAGATTGAAACTGGCACCTAGGTCAGACAAGTCTTTGAAAACATTGTTCTCTTATAGTTCAAAATTGATGTAAGGGAGTCTTATGTTATTTATATTTGTTGCAAGGGTTCTGTGGATTGTTGTGCTAACATTTTCTTCCATAAGGACTTTGTTCTTATGTGAGAATTTCCTCTTAAATTTGCAGAGGTCCTTTAGGTATTATGAGTATGCAGAAATGATTTGAATAACGTCGATGAGTGAAATGTTCAACTTGACATTTGAGAATATTTACCTCAACATTTCACAAAATTAGGGCATGGATTTCCCCCTCACGCGTTGAGGAAATGGTGCAGGTTGTGGGTTTGTTTGTTGAAGAGTTGTTTCTTTCACATTGTTATCATTTTTTTCAATTGATTTCCCACTTCTTATAACATTAACAGCCATTATTAGTTCATGAGTTTTTTGAGTTCAACTGGAATCTCCCATTGATGTTTGCTGTAGAATGTCCGGTCTGTTCATGGGTGCCTTTCTAGTTTTGATCGTTTGAAGTTCTAGTTTAAGTGAAGATAACTCTGGTTTCATTTTGTCTATTTTTTTTAAAAAATGTTCAAGGATAGGAAGAGGGACAGATTGGGTGGGGTCTTGTGTTGGTTGATTTATCCCAATAGGAAACTTTGGTTGTTGGATGGGTTGTTGGATGGGTTGTTGGTATTAGGCAGAAGGATACTGGTATTGGACTGGTTGTGGTTGGAATTTGTTATGCTTTTTAAAATTTTGTGTAGTGTAGGGGTTTGGGCCTCGCGGTTTTCTTGGTTCTTGGTTATCTTTCTAGTTGTAGCCTGGGTAATCATTATACCTTTGAATGAATGTGTTTTGGTATTAGGTATTTTGAATGTTTAGGGAATTGACATCAGAAGGAGTTCCTACTAGAATAACATCTATGATGGATGGAATCATTGGATAGTTGTCTGTTTTTTGGTCATGTTTATCACAAATTGTGCAAACAAGGTCTATAGTTTGGATTTAATAGATTTTTCTGAAGTCTATATCTTCAATCTTCATAGTGAGTCATGTGAGTTTATCCCAGAGGATTTCCTCTTCTCTAAGTGTTTTCATTCAAGTAGTTCTTTGTGTCTTTTCAGAATTAGTTGACGTTCCCCATGTTTTATTTTGTTCAGCTGTATTTCTAGAATGTTATAAGCATCATTTGGGAATTTGTTTTTAAAGGTCCCATTACACATCATGTCAATGAATTGTTTGTTCCCCAGGCCCAACCCTTCATAGAAAATTATGACTTGTTTAGGAATTGAAAAAACAATGGCTTGGAACCATGTTTTGGGTGTCTTTTAACCTCTCCCATGTTTCATAGAATGAGTCTCCCTCTTTTTCAAAATGGTTTTGGATGCACTTTTTATGTGAAATTGTTTTGTGGTGTGGAAATTATTTTTTTTTAGAAATCACTTTTTAATTGGTCCAAATAGTAGATGGATGAGGGTCTTAAAATTTATAATTAATTTTTAGCTCGATCCTTTTATGAAAAAGGAAATAGACTCAGCATGTCTTATTCAAGTTTATGTGGGGGACACATGGTTTCTACAAAGTCATTGAACTCTTTAACATGAAGATATGGTATCTTGGAATCCATTCCATGGAATGTGGGAAGGTGGTTTAGTACATGGGGTTTAAAGATGTAGTTGGAATATCCTATGGAATTATGTCAAATTCAGGAGGGGGTATTGGTCCAAGATGGAGTGAGGTAGTCGTTCATGGTTTCATCGACTGCATTCCCTATGTTTGGAGCTTCTTGGTTTTGGTGTCCCATTTGATCCCCCATAGGGTTTACCATTTGATTTCATTGAAGACCCTCCTTTGGACTTATTTTAGTTGGTGACATTAGAGTTTCAATAATATTTGGATAAAATGTAAACAATCCCTTTCGCGAACATGACTCCCATACCCTAGGACTTTCCACGATAACTAATCAATATGAGTTATTGCAGGTGTAGGTGAACATGCCCCAAAAGAAATAAAAGTGAGAAAGGGATAAGATAATAGAATTTTGGAGAGAATATAATAATGGGGGTGATTGAAAATGATTTTGATCTAAATAATTTACTTGGCCCCTGGAAATGGTGCCAAAATTTTTCCTCTCCCAAATTTACCCAGGATTTTAGGGTTAAGCAGTCACTTGAAGGGTATATTGGGATGTCGAATCCTCTGAGACCTATGAAGTACTAATTGATACACAATATAAATAAATGGATTTTTGGATATGAAGTATAAAACATGGGTTTATTTTATATGGTTTTAATAGGGAACTAATATATCTATCTGAATTAAAATTATGAGAAAATGAGTTGATCCCAGGTTATTGTTTGGGGTGAAATGGATGAATTCCTTTTCTTAACGATTTCAGTTTCACTTACTTGAGTAGGATTAAATCAATGAATTAAAACTAATCTCAGAAATTTCTACTTAAAAACCATCAAAAACACATTTTAATAACCTACACACTTGTAAGATCATTTTCATTATCACTCAAAGATAAAAGAGAAAATTATCACAAAAAAGAGGGGTTATTAAATTCAATAAGGAAGAGGAAAAGAGAAAATAATTGAATAAAAGAAACTCAAATAAAATAAGATAATAACATTTAGGGAGTGATAAATAAAATCCAATCCATCCCCTTGCAACTGCCTTTGATCATCCCATAATAGATTTACCCCTCTATTGATGGCCTGTTCTTAATGGAAGTGGCAAGTAGACTCATAAGGGAAGAAATAAAGAAGTAAAAACAAAAAAATAAATATCACTCCACTTTTGTGTGAAGAATATCACAAGGCTTGGTGAGAATAAGTTTACAACTTGAGGCAATGGTATCAAAGTGATATGAATAATAATTGATTAATATAATGAGAAGAACTTTTATAAAAATCTATAGTCATTCGAACAACTTACATGAGAAAGAAGAATGTTACGAAGACAAATTGACATAATTAAATTACAATGAAAACAAAGCTCAAAGATACATAAATCATCTACCAATACTGCCTTAAATAAGATTTTAGGATGCCTTTGGTCGAGACACAAACTATCCAGGTCTCTTTAATTGATTGTGGTGGGCCTAGGTGGGTCGAAAGTTTATGTAGAGGGGACTTTTCCACTCCTTCCCCGTAGTAGAAGCTAGCTTGCATCCACCAAATATAAGAGCCGAAATGAACATATAGATGGACGAATTAATGTGGTCCATATAATTATAACATATATACATGGATGTTTCCTATTATCTTGTAATGGTTTAGCCAAAAATATTTTTTTGTTTGGGACATACTATTAAAATAGTGGGATGTTTTTCTAGGCCACAGAATCTGACCCATTATTTCATCTTCAACATGGGCATCCTAGAACTCCATTGAAAATAGGAATTATATTAGGAAACTTTTGAATGAAATGTTCCCCATGATATCTTCTATCTTCATATAAATTTTGAAATCATTAGGCTTGAAACGTTTCCTCTAAATTAATTTTATTAGGCTAATGTCTAGTTCACTTCTCTCCAAGAATGTTCTTTGTTCAAGGCCCACTTTGGTGGTCTTCCAATGTGAATCTTCAAGTCCTCCAAAATCATGAATTCTTTCTTATAGCATGGTAGACTTGAAAATAAAATATGAAAATAAAATAAAGACCATTATTTATTTTATGAGATGTTTAAGAATGTACCATGTAATAGTGAATTTTAAGATGGAATTACAATCATAATGTGAAATAATGTTCAGTGTGTAAAATTCACTAAAAATGGTGTTTATTATTAATACATAACATGGATATTATATTATAATAAAATGAATATTAGCCTCTTTTAGGGACCAGTCAGTCTCCTTATAGCTAGAAGTGGTATATGTGAATGATGTTTTTTATCTCAGATTAAAGATGGTGACTCCATTAATTATTTATCATATGAGAGAGGCTATGTTGGTAGATATCAATTTAGAGGTTATTCACGACCATATATCCTCATAACATCACCTATATAGAATTTTTGAAGGCTGAGATCATGTTATCATCTTCCAAGGATGGACAATAGTTTTAGTTGAACTAAAATAGTTGATGATATGGGAGTAATATACTTCCCATTTGATGGTATATCCTAGTTTATAAAATATGTAACAACAATTTATTGATAGTAAATACGGTCAGGTATGAAGCAGAGTGTTGTAGAGTTTTTTTCTTGATTCCTCACCAATTAACTGGTGAAGGTGGATCATTAGATATCAACAGGACTATCCTAGACCCTTAAGGTTCCACAGTAGATATAAAATAGTGTATTGAATGAATTTATGATTCATATTTCATAGACAATGATATTCCATGATTATATTTGGGTGATTGTTGAACAACTTACGAATTCATCTCAATTACTTACCATCCACATGTATAGTTTTTAGGAGGGTTTTGAATACAATTACATATAAGAGATCATCTTCCTATATGGGGTTCCCTTAATGATTATATTCTAATATGATATATGATTCACTTAATAGTGTTATATATTATATAATAATTCTTTAGGGGACTAACAATGAATGATCATGGAATTAAACCCATAGATGAATGGCCATACATGATAAATTTGACAACCCAAATCATTAATATGCGTTATTCCATGATTTATTACATAAAACCCCTATGAAACCCATAACATAGTGTCTCATAGTGTATTTGGGTAATTAAGAACATATAATATCAACTGTAAATATATATAGAACAACATTATTTAAAAATTATTCAACATGATTCAAAAATTTCATCATTCTTCTATAACTACATGGGATAACCATGGGACATACATAAGAAATATGTGATATAAAATACCAATAGGGGAATAAAAAATCATGCCACAAGGTATATCAATACATGTCGTAAAAGTGGAATATCAAACTAACATACTAGGGGTGAGAATCATGATATTGAACAATATGTAATGATATAACATAATAGTATAGGGGAAACATGGGAATATGGTGACAACATAAATAATTTCATAAACATAAGTCTACAAAAACTAACATGTCGATATAAAATGGAGTATAGAGTCCGATAATGGATTAGTTTTAATCCAAAATCCCATACATGATGTTTCATGAGACAAAAACATTACCTAATTAATTGGAGTGTTATCTAGGCACACCCATCATAATATTTACTCACTCATGTGTGACACATATATCATTCAACATAGGATCCTATTTCATCACATTCAATACCATGATTTAGGAGTCTTGTTTAAAAATATATGGAATTACACAATCAAGGAATTATAGGTAAAATTATTTTAATACCCTTGAGTTGATAGGGGTATGAGTATTCACTACACAAATGTTTAGAATAGAAAATCGAAGGGTAATTTTAGCAATATAATGAGGGTACATAAAGGTTACAGGGAGGGATTTATGGGAGATAAAGGGGTATCTAATCCCTTTTAAATTATAAGGGTTATAAAATGAAAGTGTGAGAATATATTCTCGCATAAAAAATTGAATAATAAAGGCATGACATATATGATATTATTGAATGAAGAGGAGAGGGAGAGGATACCTTACCTTGAAGGAGTGATTCAAAAAGTTTAAAAGGAGACTACTAAGGGAATAAGGCACCTTAATAAGGACCCTAAGATTATATTTCTAAATAATATCAAGAAACATGGTATTTAAGTGATGGTAAATGGGATCTTAGGTGGGTTTATAAAAGAAAATAGAAAGGAGTAATAAATTCATTTTCTAATTCATGTTATGGAATCAATATTATAATTTAATAAAAACAAAAATCCATCCCATGGTTTTTCCCATAGTTTCTCCAAATTAAATTGTTTTTTCATTATTTTACAATTTCATGAACAGAAATCAGTTAAAAAATAACCTTGGTTACATAGAAATTAGTCATGTTTGTAAAGTGTTGATTGAAAAAATCTATAATATAATATGAATTTTGGAGGATTCATTATCAGTTTATAAAATTAATAAAACATCTTACATAAAATTATTTTTAAGTGGAAACATATATATGGTCTTGTATACATTTTATAGAACATATTTTTATCAATTTTGGTTCATTATGATTTCATAATACACAAAGTGTATTTATACAATATTTAATTTTTATAAAAAATTATATATATAAGAAAATTATTAAAAATTTACTACTTTATTATTTTGGAATGATAATTTTTTTAAAACAATTATTTTATAACACTAAATCTTTAAATATACTAAATTACATATTTAAAGAAAAATGCATACTTATTCGACGATTCTGGTTTTTTTTACAATAACTCTATTCTGAACTTAATAAAAGTTGTTTTTGAATTCAAAAAATATTATTATAAATTTTATTTATTGAACTTATTTAATGATAATATTTATTAAATTTTAATTTATTTAAATAAATTAATTAAATCATTAAAATTATTTTCTTTTCAAAAACTATATATTTCAGAAAAATATAATTCTAGTTTTCTCATATTAAAATCTAACTTCGATCATAATCATTGTCTAATAACTTAAAAATTAATATTAAAGAGGGATAAATATAATAATTTTTGTAACAATGAAAATAATAATAATTTAAATTTTTAGGTTCTAGATATATATACCTTTTTTACGCCACTGAAATATCTTTTGGTAAGGTGTGCAATAGTAATATTTTCATGGGATGTACTGAAAAAAATGGTTTGGGTGATGATCTTGATGAACTTAAAAATATCCTATAAATGGTTTTGATCATGATTTAGTTTTTGAATATCTGATTGGGATTGGATAAGGGAAAATTTGAGTTATGCTACGTCTCTCAGAAGCTTTGATAAATGGGTCTCATACGGTACAACCCTATAGTTCAAGGCCATCACATATTCAACCTATATAAAATTTAATTTCTCATAACCCTTAATATACTAATCATATTGGTAACTATATAAGAGAAATATTATTAATAGTTATGAGTCATAGTGGTATTTTAAATTTTAAAACCATATATCTATTCAAAATTTCCAATGTAGTGCATGTGTTTTCTAGAACATCATTTCTTAATAAATATTTTACTCAACTAAAAAGGTAATTTATTTTATAAATTATCTTTTACTATATTATTTCCCCCTTACGAAATTTCACCATTGAAATTTTAATATAATATATGAAAATAGTTGAGGGTACTTCTATTTCATCACATGTTATAGTTCCCAATTTACTTCCTCAAGCATATGGTTCTCCCACAACACTGTAACTAGGTGAGTTGTCTTGTTCTGTTGTAATTTGTCTCTATGATCATGGATCCTCACTGAATTCTCCTCATATGAAATATCATTCACTAATAGTCCCACATCTATATTAAGTAGCACGAATTTTCCAAAGGCCCCTTTTTTATTGATTTTTTATAATCACCTTTTCGAGGGATGAGGGGGAACACTTACAAGGCTCGTTTGCTTATAAATTACATCACCTATTTGTAATAAGGAAATAACCAAACTATAACTACTTGGAACTGATCCTCCCCAAATTCAATGTTGTGAAATCATCTCTCCACCTTTTCCGGGCTATTTGGATAGGCTTCCCACGCAAGCACAGGCTAGTCCAAATGGAAATTTCATACCCTCTATTTCATACAAATCCATTTATATTTTTCTCTTGTGGATGGACCTTCTCTGAATTCTCCTCTAGATTCTTCTTCTTTAAGAGTCTAACTTTTCCATTAAGCTTAGTTTCAGGTGGCCCAAAAGCCTATAGTTGGCCCGAATTACTTGAGGTGTCTAGAAGGACATGAGGTGGCCAGAAGGCCTTAAGGTGGCCCCGAAGACATTACTAGACTGAAGGAATTGGGTATCCCGAAGGCCATTAAGGACCCAAAGACCAAACCGGTGGCCCAAATTCCCATACAGATGAATAGTTCTCAGCTTATACAGTACTAGAAAGTACCTACTACAGCTCCTGCAACTCTACTACTACAGTAACTCAGAAATTATGTCTTTTCCTGTATTTGAACTTAGGCCACTTGGGTGCACTGGTCGGGTCCTCACCATCCTTGTTGAGGCTCTTGTGCACCTCTATATTTAGTACATGTGAGGGGTTTAGTATATTCTTCCTCACGAGTGATAAATTTAACATATCATGTACTTGAGATTGGTTCAGTGGGATTTCTAGTCAATATGCCACCACTCTGATGTGATCAATGATCTCAAATGGTTTTATTTATCTGGGACGTATAATTCCATTATTCAAAAACCTCATGAATTTATTCCATGAATGTATTAGAAGGAACACTTTATCTCTAACCTCAAACTCTAGGTCACATTGATGATTTCATATATAAATTTTCTCCCAATTTTTTTTAGATTTCATTCTATTTTGAGTTCTTTTAACCTTCACCCATATTTCTTAGATATGATCAGGTCTAATAAGATTATGCTCTCCAATTTCACCCCAGTATGTCAATATCTAAATCATATTCCCATAAAGAGCCTCATAAGGTTCCATTATATTGTAATAATTTAAATTTTTGTTATATGAGATCTCTACCAGGGTATGCTGTTGATCCCAACATCCTTGTAAATCCATTGAACATCATTTCATCATATCATCTAATGTTTAAACTATCATTTTAGACTGACTATCCATCTGAGGGTGATAAGAAGTGTTTAATAATAGTTTTATAATCAAATCAGGCTGATGGCTTCTCCAAAACCTTGAGATAATCCTCATATCTCGATTTGATAAAATAGAGAGTGTCACTTCATGTCATATTACCTCTTATCTTATGTATATAACAGTGAGTTATTCAAGAGAGAAATATTATTTGATAGTAATGAAATATGGTGACATGGTAAAGTGGTTTACTACCACCCATAAAGAGAAATTTCCTTTAGGTATCCTGGAGATTCATATGATAAAGTCCATGGTGGGTATTTCCCCATTTCTATACTGGTATAGAAAATTTTATCACCATACCATTAGACTTATTTCACATAGCCTTAACTTGTTGGAATAATCGGCTTTAGGATACAAACTCTACAAACTCTCTCTTCACGTTAGTCCACCTTATGTTCTTCTTCAACTATCTATCAACGTTAGTGTTCACTGGATGAATAGAGAAGAATTATCAATTCACATCATCCAAAACATTCCTCTTTAGCTATTGGTTTATGGGACACATATCAAGGTTCCCGAAATTATTACTCTTTCATTAGTGATGTTGAACATAAAAGTAATATCTACCTTATTCTATATCAACTCATCAACATTTTTGGCTTCCATGAGCCTCTCTTGAATGGATGATTGAGAGGTTATTTGAGTTTGCTATGATAAATATTCTTTTATTATTCCCATGTACATCCCCTATATGTACAGTGATATTGGATTCCTTTCAATCATCATCATTGATAGTGTTGTAGGAAACCTTATTCTAAGAGAATATACCACTTTATTCTACTTCCCATGATGGTAATGGATTGAAAAATCATAATCCTTGATCCAATTAAATTTCTACCACTAGAAAATATGAATCTTATTTTATGTGAATATATACTGGGTTATTTTATGGTCAATGCATATGTCACACTTCATTCCATAGAGGTAATCTCGTAGAATATTTAATGTTAATATCACCTTATACAGTTCTATATAATTAGTTGGTAGCTATTATCTTGGATTATAAATTTGTGGTGAGAATATTCTATCCCCCTTTCACTGTTCATGAGTACCCAAACCAAGACCTTTTTGGATGTATAACTTTAGATCAAAAGTCCTTCCCTTCTAGTGGGTAATGTGTATACAGTTTTAGTGATTACCCTCTTCTTCATCGATTTAATGGTTTCCTCACATTTATTATTCTAGAAAATCTTTTCTCATTCCTCAGTCATCATTATTAAGGGGCTTGAAAATCATGACTTTTTTCTCAAAAATTGATGACACTACACATCTAATCCATGGAAACAACATATACCTATCTTAAAAATAGGTCTATGACATACTCTGATTGCATTAATCTTTGACAGATCCATAGATTTCCCTTTATTGGAAATAACATTCCCCAGAAATGTTACATACTACTTTAATAATTTTGTTTATTTTAGTTCTCTAACATCTTTTCATTCTGGAAGTTTTTCATTATATTATTCAAATAGTTGTCACGCTCCACCTTGATTTTATAGTAGATTAGAATATCATATTCAAATACTACTAAAAATTTAGTGACGCAATATATAAATAACATATTCTGGATGTGTATAATGATTTTTTTTGAATTAGTGAGTCCAAATAATATCACTATTAACTCATAATGACCATAAATTATGTAAAAAACAATCTTGGGGGTATCCTATGTCTCATTTACTTTATAGTATTGCAATCCCAGATCCAACATAGAGAAATACTAAACTCTATATATATAATCTAATAATTCATCAATATATGGATGTTAATACCTGTTACATATTGCGGTATTGTTGGGATCATGATAATAATTTTAGAGTAAAATTGAACCACCCTTCATCAAAATTAATAGGTCTACTTCACCCCATGGTGCAGAACTCTGGAATTTTAACCCTTTTATTTAGATTCACCAATAGTTGGTTTTTCTAAGCCATAAGTTAAAAAATTACCATTCCATATAGAGTATTGGATATAAGAAAAGATCTAGGTTTAATATCGATTGAAAATTTTACCACTCTACTAGGTGGAAGACTATAAAATTCATTAGTAAACACATCAAAATGTTACCTCACAATGGGAATGTTTTCTAGTGTAATTGTTTCCTTAGTCTTAGACATTTGAGCAAGATATTATTTCTCATAAAAACTAGTATACATTAGGGAGATAAAAATAATAAAAGATATTAAATCGCCTCCTTTCACTTGTATATAATCAATGTACGATTAATTATTTGGAGGTCTCTTTCCTTCTCTTAGAAATTTATATTGGATCTATATAAGGAAATCCAATACATACCCATAATAACATACAATTATTTTATAGGAACATTGACAAGGTTCAATGTAAAGTTCAAGGCAATTATTTTGATAGGGGAGGTGTTATATACTTTGGAAGTATTAATTTCCCCATTTTATATTTTATCTAATAGCTTTACATTTATGATTTTTGATGACGTTTAGACCATTCTAATAAACTTGTAGTATATGAAAGAATGCATATAATGATGATAAAAAGTATAATTTCTATTATTGAATGAATAAATAAAATCCCATTCACCACTTCATTGTTGGGATCCACCTATATAGTTGTAATGGAATAAGATATCCCTTGATCTCTAGGGCTTTGTAGTTGTTGTCACTGGTTATCATCAACAAGACTTAGCTTAGGGAATTAGGTCTTACAATTTCCTTCTTCATTGTATTTGAATCATTTTTCAATATTCTAAGGGTGGAATAGATAAATACTTTCTTACATCATATTGGTGGGTTTTTCCCTTTATAAATCACCATCTAGGTGACCCTACTCCCCACACATAAATCATTTAATAATACCCTTCACGAAATTTGAAGGATTATTCTTCCATCACTTTTGAAAAGATGAAATATTTATATTTATTTACACAAATATATTTATCCATTATACTCCTAGAATGAAATAACATTTTCTTATTCTTATCCCCATGAGAAAAATGAGATACAATTATTTATATTTTTAATTTTAGGGAATATTGAACAATAATTTCATAGCTATCAGTGTATTGAATCTACAACAATTTTTGAAGTCTCATCATCATCCCACCAAAGATGTGGTCAATCATACATTCAGGGGTAACAGTATTTTTGATGGTATATCATTAAACTCATTTAATGTATTCCCTGGATTACCTAATGTATTCATTGTCTTTTAGATTAAGAGAAAAGAAATGTATTTCAATTTTAAGTCAGAGTGTTTGTGGAAAATATTTTCTGATCAAATTTTCTGTAATTCCACCACTCCATCTATTCGATCATCTCTGTGGGATTTATATTTTTTACTATTGTCCACCAATATTTTTCTTCTCCATATATATGAAAAGTTTCCATAATTTCCTTCTCTTGATTTGAGAATTGAAGGATTGAGAGGATATTCTCAATGTAGTTCATCCATTGTTTCATGATCAATGAATCATAATATACAATAAAAGTCATATTTCATTATCACATAAAGGTATTCATTTAAACATCATATTTATTAGGGGGATTTTGGATTTCCACTTTATTAAGTTTTCAATTCAAAATCAATATTCATGTGAGAAATTATTATTACAATGTTCTCGATTCCTGCTCCTATCAAGTTGGGAATCTCTATTAAGAGGTCATCACATTGCGCTTCATATTGGTTTTTACGCTATTATTCCTATTTGTAACCATTGACTATAATATGGGGAAATTATTTATGTTAATTTAAAAAATAATAAACCTGTTAATGGTAAACTTTGACAGTTAAAGGGATCACTCATAAATGAAATATATTTTTTAACAAATTAATTTCTAGGCTTTATTAAATGTCACCAATAATATATTTCCTAAAATAAAATATTATAAGAATTAATTTTCCATTTATAATGGTTTTTAATGATCTTGAGAATTTAACAACGAATATCCCCTTGGAGTTTGGAACATGGTTTGTAGAAAGGATTATTGTTTTTCACCAATTTATGATTGAGTCAATCTCAATACATTGTTTTTAGGGTTGTTACCCCCAGTACATCTATTACAAATATAAATCTAATTATAATATTTATTACTTGATTTATTTTACATGAAACCACATAATATTCACTATACCAAACTGTAGTGTTATTTTCTTTTGTTTATTATTTCCCCTATGTATTTTTGAAGACTATTCAAATCGTAATATTAAAAAATAACAGTACAATCCATTGATACTATCTATGAAAACCCATATCTTTGAAACACATTATTTCATGATTTATTATACAAAAGTTCACTTTATACAACATAGAATATACTAAGGTCTAGTTTATTCAAGAAAATAGGTACATAGCATAGAAACAAGCAACATATCACAAAAACAAATTATTTAAATCTTTTTTAACATGATATTATAATTCAATCATCCTTCTAAAACTGAAATAGATAATCCAGGGACGTATATATGAAACGTGTGAGCTATAAATCCCAGTAAGAGAATAAAAAAATCATAGAATAAGTAAAATAAATACATGTTATCCAGGTGTAATATAAAGGTAACATAAGAGGGGTGATAATAAAAATCATGAACAAAGAGGCATGATATTAACTGTTAGCATAAACGAAAGATAGTAATGTTGTGACAACATAAATAATGTCATAAATATATTTCAAGGATAACTACCATGAAAAAATAACATGAAGAATATAGTCTCATAATATATTAGGTTTAATGTCTAATCTAATACATGGCATCTCGCCAGACTAAAACATCACCCAATGATTTGGAGAACTATCTAGGCGCAATCTTTATAATATGAACAGGCTCATGTATTCGACATTGATAATTAAACTTATGAATCATAAATCATAACATTTAATAAAATTATTTAGTTTGGTCTACATAAATTAATTTCCAAAATAAATTAATTATATGTACATTTAGGTGATCTTCGTTGTGTGTAAATGGGTACAAGTATTCACAACAAAAATGATTGGGATGTGAAATCTCAGAATAATTTTGGTATTATAATGGGGAACATAAAGCTTCAAAAGAGGGTTTAATGAGAGAGAGTGGGATCTTAAATCAATTTTAAATCATAAATATATTAAATCAGATCTGTGAGGACATAAACTAACATGTGAAATTGGAAAAAAGGCATAATATAAGGGAGGGTCTTGAATAAAGAGAAGGAGAGGATACATTACCTTAAGTGGGTGATTTTATAAGATTGGGAGGAGCTTATTGCTAGACTGGAATCAAATTGGGGTATTCAATAAAGGAAAGGTAATATATTTCTTATTATCCATATTTTATTAGTTAAGATAAATGGTTTCTTGGATGGGTTTATATAGGAAAAGAGTGGGGAGTTCATTATTAATTTAAACAAATATGTCATGGACTCTATATGGAAAAGTAAGGAAAACCAAAAACATAATTTTTCCCCACATTTTATGAAAAATTTATGTTTTTTAATTAATAATTTTATGAAGTGTGATCACTAAAAAATAAATTTGGCGATATTTATAAATAATGGATTTAAAAACCTTAAAATAAAATATATGTTTTTAGGATTCCTTATGTGTTTATAAAAATAATAAAATAACATAAAAATATAAAATTATTAGAAAGTTATATATTTATTATAGTATACCTATTATAAAATATATTAAATCAATTTTGGGTCATTATAATGTGGTAATACAAACCATGTATTTATACAATATTTATTTTGTACCATCTAATTCGGTTGTCTCTAAAAATTATGAAAGAAATTACATTGCATAATTTTGATAGGTTGATTTCAAAATTAATATTTATATTATCAAAATAAATCAATAATTTTGATAAATTATACTTTTAAATAAATATTCATATTTATTGAAAATTACTTGTGGTTTTGACAATAATAGTTCTCTCGCCTTTATCAAATTTTGTATTGAATTAAAAAAATTATGTTATAAATTTTTTTTAATAAATATTATTTAATATTAATAATTTACTAAATTATATTTTATTTAATAAATTCTTAATTTCATCTATAGGAGGGTCTTGATTGATAATATATATTTACAAAAAAATACCATTCAAGGATTGTCATATAAAAACTATTTTTTATCAATATCATTATCTAATAATATAAAAAGTAATATTAAAAGTGATAAATATAATCATTTTTATTAAATAAAAATAATATTTTTTACTATTAGTGTTTATTTACATATCCCTTTCTTATACTAATTAATTCTCTATGGTTAAGTTGTGTTCTCGTGTGATTTTCATGGGGTGGTTCAGAAATCATGGTTTGGGTCATGATCATGATGAGCTTAAATTACTCAAAGAAATAGTTTCACTAATTATTTAGTTGTTTAATATTTTCTACGAATTAGATAATGTAAAACCCAATGATTATATATCCCTCAAAAGCTATGTTAAATGGGATTTATATGGTATAATTCTATTGGTCTAGGATATCACTTATTTAGTCTATGGCAAAAGGACATTATAATTCCCCTTAATATAATAATTGTAACAGTCACTATATAGAGGCTATATTATCAAATGTTGTGTTTCATAATGGTCCGTTAATTTTGACAGACCATATAACTGTTCAAACTAGCCATAGTAGTTCATGCGTTTTCTATAACATCATTTCTTAATAAAAAATTTAGCATTTAAAAAGGGTATTTTGTTTATAGAAATTATGGTCATTACAATTAATTATTACATTTTTGGACGATATTAGAAGAACATACATATGAGACTTAATACAAAACATGGAGGTTTAATTTCCCTTGATTTATTTCTATAACAATAATAGTTAACATCAAATTATCATTATGTCACCATTCAAGGTCTTGTATGAGAGACTTTGAAGGTCAATATTTTTCTAGATAGAAATTACATATTCATTGATTATGGGTAAGGATATGGTTCATGTGATGAAAGAGATAGTACTAGTGATCTTGGGGTGGATAATGATTTCTCATAGTTGATAATAATGTAATGCTAACCTATATCATATGACCCTATAGTTTGATAAGAGAGATCATGTAATCCTAAATAACATTCCTTGAGGTGGTCTATAGAGGTTTGGAAAAGGTGGAAACATATCTTCATATTTATCAAACAATTATAAATAATTCAAATGGTTGGAATTTTTTCATACCTATTGGATTTACTATAACAAATATTGTTTTTTAGGACTGGGAATTTGAGGAGAAATTTGACTTTTTTTCTCTTTCAGAGCTTTACCAGCGAAATAATGATGATTTCACCCTAGAATATTATCTTGGATAATTTTTATGACTAATCCTTTGGTCTCAAAAAAGTTTTTTACTCTATAAATAGAGTTTGGTATAATTCCAAGACATGAGAATTTTTTTTGAATAATTAATAAATAGTTTTTATTTAATTAAATATTAATTTATTCTCATATATTCATTTTGCCATAAATTTTAAATGGATCATAAGATTGAGATTACAACTCTACTACTAAGTCTAGAATGTGGTTTTTTTCCATGTGAAGACATAACTTTGTGTTTGGCACAATTGTTGGTCCCCTTTTTTCCTTTCCTTTCATTTTATTCCTTTTTGTTCTTTTCTTTTTTAATTTGACTTTCATTCACATGGAATATTAATCATTCTCCATGTGGATTTCCTTCTCCATGAACTATATATAGTAGGGGGGGTGGAGTGGGAAATAGGGAGATAGTAATGGACGTACTGTCTTAGAGATTAAGAGGAGCCAGATCATTGTGGGGTAGGCGTTGAGCATAGGAAATGATAATGATTCGGCAGATTCATCCCAAAGGTATGCCATTTTCAATTTGTTTTCAGAAATATCTTTATATATACCATTATAATGTTTTAGATCTCTAATTTCACTTCACATGAAAATTTTAGGGTCGATATTTATATTTTGGGGTGAAAAATGGGTTTTGGAACATTTTTGAGGGGTTTCCCATTAAAAAATCAGGATCACATGGCATGTGGTTCAGGAAGACATGTTATGTGTGCTTCCAATTTTGGTAGGATGAACGTTATATAATTACCCACCATGTATATGGTGTGCACGATGTGTAATGGTTCTCAATATTGTAAGCCATTACATGGACTGACAACCAGTGTGACGACACATGATCAGGTAGAGTGCATAACCAAATCCCATACAGGTCAAACACTTTATAAAAGTACATGTCTAGTAAAAATACATGTCTAAAACCTGAGAGGTACATATGTAGGTACAATGTGTAGGGTACACAGAGTGTAGTTGACTTACATTCCATGTACTTATGTTTTATATGCTAAATCATGCTGAGGTACCCTCCCATGTGTGGATTTGAGAGCACACACAGTGTACTAGGTTATTTACACCATATAATGCTCCCTTTTTACCATAATTAGGGGGTTCCATATAAATACACCCATGTATAAAGATTTTGTGTATGATTTGTCAATTTTGAGTATCATTACATATAGATCATGATGAAGAAACCCTTGAGGTGTATTGAGGAATCCGAGGAGGCATTTGAATATTTTATTTAAAATGAGGGGATTTCCTCGAGTAATTGAATTAAAATAAATTCTAAGAGAGAGACGCTTTATTTAAGACAACCTTTGAGCCTTATCATTATACATTTATTCAATGTATCATCCTTTTCACCCAAGTGGACTTCTAATTTTTTGACCTAGAGGGTCTTTTGTAGGATGCCTCTACCTTACTACGATTTCTAATGTTCCCTTGTGGGATTCCTTCACTTACATGAAGACTTAGGGAATCCATTGTAGGATCCCTCCACATTTTTACCATACCATGGATCCCCTGAAAATTAATCTTCCTATATACATTGTTATTGTAGATCCCATTTAATAATCCACTTCTAATTTACTATTTCCATGGATCCTTAGTAGGATGAATTCTCAGTGTCTTGACTTTGGGGTCCTAACGAATACCCTGGTATTTGAAAAAACTCAAGCTAGTATATAGGGTTTAGTTATATATTGTAATAACTTTCACCATAGAACCCATACCAAAAATTTTATCCTCAGAGGCAGTGGCAGTAGTGCAAGGTTTAGGCATTCAACCTCCTTCACTATTTTTTTTATTCACTTGATTACTATAGATGCAAGTATTATTTCCATAGGTGCTTCCTGATAGTTGGATTATGAGCCTAATGTGATGTGAAATTCATTATTTGGATTCCCATATGTATTTATGGGGATCCTAATTTTTATCATCATTTATTTTTATATTAATTGGATACCCACTCGTATTTTTTGGGATCTAGATTCTGAGACCTTATGAATTTTTATATTATTTGGATTCCCATATATTTATATATATATATTATATGATCTAGATTATGAGAATTATGATTATAGTACTCAGGAATGATTCACTATTATTATGATTTTAAATCATGGAATCCCTATTTATTGTGATATTTGATTGATGATGTTGATTATGATCCCACAATCCATTACTTGATCATAGTGTTGGACATGGAACTCCTCACTAATGATTGGATATATAATAAATGAATGATTTCATTATCCTGAAGCGATTCCTAGGATGATCCATAAGGTTGGTTGGGAACACCATTACTGCAACACCCAAGTGAACTTATTGGGGATATGGATGTTGAGTTGTTTATATGAATAGATGTCGAGTATGTACTTGAATCTGGAGATCATTCCTTTTTATGATCGCTTAAGGGTCAACCCCCAAGGTATTATCCGAGTTGCAATGTCATGATTGCGTATAGACCAAGACCTAGGGGTTTGGCATCAAATTGTGTTTACATGGATTATGTTTTATGGAATTCAGATTAGTGACCATTAACATGATGTCCAGATACTATATGAAATCCTTATTTATAGTGATTGGATAGAGGTAAGATTTATCTTAGGGACAATACATTTAATCCCATGTTGGTATGTAGCTTTGATAGAGACATTTAATGTATTAATTAATGAAGGTATTGTAGATCTGAATTAATGAAACCATGATTGAATATTTATACAGGACTTGATTTGAATGAAATCCATCCAAATTCAATTTCACATAATGTATAAACATTTAAGATTACTGAACCAATGATCAACCATAATTGATTTATGTTACTGTTCACCTCAAATATATATATATATGGGAATATATATATACAAATAAATATATATATATATATATGCCTGATGACCCATTTATCAATTAACTGGGATCATAGAGCATTGGATTGACTATGATTTCACATTATTTATTTCATTAACAATTTCTAGTTGTGTGTCATCTACGATGAGCTTATTGCATGTGAATTATATTATGAAATTATTTTTATAGGATCATTGTTGTGGTGGCCTATTGATATTATTTATCACCCCTTTATGTGAACCTTGGGGTACATGCATTCCTTATGTTTGATTTTCTAGTTGAGCACAAATGCATGATGGAGAGGTATAAGGCCCAAGGTTTCATGATTGAGTGGACCTACTCCCATGGATTTTTTATTGGACTATAAAAACATAGTAGTGTATTGGAGACTGGGTATATGGCTTGTTATGGAGTTAGTATGACAGTCATGTAAAATTATTTTCCATTTCATTTGTGTACTCTTGTATATGAGATAGTCCTAGTGGGCGATCATTATTTTATGTATGACATGGATTTTTGGGCCTTGACTGCATTACAATAATTATTTCATCCATATTATATTTATATCTTACGTACATTTTTTATTACACCTATATATGAAATCTAGTCATTTTCAATATTTTTGTACTCCGATATGAGGGGGTAGTCTCCCCACTATCATTCCCAAGGTCCATGCCTCTTGTAGGAAACCTCTTACATATGAGGAGGTGTGCTAGACGCCTTTTGCTAAACTAGACCAGGGAACCAGACTATTGAAATTCATGTTAGGATGTAACAAATTAGAATTATAGTTGTTTATTTCCTATTTTATTACTATTTAGGATATGGTAGATAGGAGTATTAGGAAAGGGTTGTGACAGATGATCGATATCATACTGATGAATTTATACAACTTAGTTGAGTAAGAAGTATTGATTTCCATGGATACATGATTACTATTCTGAAATATGATGTTATAATTATATATGGTTTTTTTATTTGTCTGATTCACACATTGTGGGGATGATATTATTTATTTTCCATTTTTTGATCTTTTCTCATTGGTAATAGGATGTTGACTAATTTTTAATCTTTGATAGAAAAGGAAAGAGGAAACTCATGCATCATATTTGGCATGTTGGATTCACATATTATATGCATAAAATTATGTGATTATTACTAGAAATAGAGGCCAATTATTTAAATTTCCATAAAAAAAATATGTGGTGTTTCCCCATATAGGTTATTGATACAATTATACTAAATATTCTGAACATATATATATTTCCTTTAGATGGAAGGCAATGGTGATCTACAGTGATATGTTTGATAGTGATGATAATGAATCAGTTATTATGTATGGGGGATGAAGTGGACCTAGTGGGTTTATAAGACACATGATGCATAAATTTTCAACCCCTTGTATGGTTTTGTAACATAGGTTTAGAAATTTAAAGTGTAAAAAACAACTTATTTTGTGTTATCCTTCATATATTGGAATGAAATTCTACTTAATGAAAATATGTGCTTATGATATGATGAAAATATTATAGATGATGTTGTGTACATTTATTTGAACCTTATAGATAAACTTTTACTATTGATTCATTCATTTTAGGTTATATAGTTGGGTTACATTGTATGATTCTGATAGACACCTGAAAATTTATAGAGAACTGGACCTCAGGGGTGTATTATAATGTATAGATTCATATTGGGTGTTAATTAATTGTTATTTACTACATTATATCATGATACTCCAAGAATAATATCTTATGATTATCCTTGTGGATTATCCAAGCCCTAGAAGGCTGATATTGATAGTTTTGACCCTTGTAGGTTAATGTTTTCAATACCACTTTTAGAGAGAGATGGTAGGCACATTAGATGCCTTATGCTAAGATATGTTTGTGGATCAAACCCCGTGATAAGATACCTTGTTGAGAAATTAGACCATTTAGACTGTGTGATGAGAACTAATTACCCATCATGACACTCAAACAGTGTTTCATTTATTGATAAAGTATTCGGATCATGATAAAACACTTTTGACTAGAACAACACTAGGTGAAGGAATTCCATGAAATGAATAAGTTAATAGATAAGGTGACCGATTTTGAAGATGAGTTCCAAGGAAGAATCTAAACTAATGAAACCAAAGTGCCACATACCATGGTTAACTAGACATATAGTGGGAGACTCATAGGATTGTGATTCAAGTGATAAAGGTACACATCACTTTTTTAGGATACAATTAAATTATTATATCATTGAGTTGTCATGTGAAAGATGAGGACTAATGGATTCAAATATGTGATATATGAATAGTTATTGGGAGTTATGATAAAATAAGAAATTTCTACCGGTGTTAGAGGAGACATCAAGAATAAATCTATTTTCATGAGATGATTAATTCTTTGTTGGACCTGTACACACAATATCGGGGGACATGGTGTCAGGTGTTGATTAAAAGAATGTATAGCTCAATTTGTGTGAGAATGGCCCCAGAGATTTATACACATCATTAAATTAAATATTATTGTACTCCTATTTATAGTTTATCATTCTCTATATTGAAATAATCTTGTGTATTCTACAAGAGTTTTGGCTCTATGTCTATATTCTTTTCATTTCAAAGATAATTTCTGGTTTGGGGGTGACAGCTATTTTGGTTACACTTAGGCAGTATTATATGGTAATACATATGTTGGAGAGGTCACCACTGTCCATTTCAGGGTGGTGACCCCTTTTTCAGTTGAAATTTGTAAATTTTCAAGGAAATCATTCTTGGGAAGAGGGAAATAAGTGATGTTATTATGTGATGATAAGGAAACTCTTATGGAGGAGAGGATTAAATTGGTCATGGTCAAATTTATTCCTTCATGGAAGAGTTATTAATGATGTGATACTTGTCATTGGAATGTCAGGATATAGGATTTTTGCAAATTTTTGAGATGGGATCATGGTTGTTGTTTTCCACCAAGGATTCTCAAGGATAAGAAGGATTATGGTGGGTATGCTATAACGACTCTTGTTTTCTGAGCTAGAAATTTGAGTAGAAATTTGAATATTTTATTTCATATTCTTGTAATGGGTAAAATATTCATTTTCCATAAGATGATTATCTTGGAAATTATTATTTACCACTTCTTTTCCCCCAGAATATGGTGTTTCCCTTAGGAAATATGTTTAGTAGAATTTGGAACCAGTCATATTTTCATGGAATAGTTAGTAGTTAATATATAATTAATTGAGTATTAATTTATTCTCACACATTAATTTAGATATATCTTTTTAATAAAGTATAAAATTTAGATTTACCCTTTCCTGTTGAGTATAAAATGGGGCATAAGTTTTCTAGTCTAAGCATAACCATGATTTGGGAACCGGGGTTGGGGATAGACTCATTTTCCATTTTCTTTTTGTTTTTTTACATTTTATTCTTTCAATTTTCTTTTCTTCTTTTCTCCCTTAGATTATCATGTACCCAAATTTTATCCTTATTTATCCACTTGTGATAATTGAGAAGATGAGGTTGATATAGAAATAAGGAGATATTGAGTGATGTACCATTTTGGTTATAAGGAGTAACCAGATCATCCTGTGGTATCCTTAGAGTGTGAAAACGGGTAAAGCATTCTCTAATTCTCCTGACGTTAGTCCATTTTATTTTTTTCCATAAAAAACCACAAATTTACCATTTCTGATTCTATATTCTCATTATAACTACTTAGGACCCCAGAAGGGTCAATCTATAGCTTTTGGGAAAAAAATGGGGTTGATACTAATTTGAGGGGTTTCTTATTTAGAAATACTGATCACATAGTGTTATGTTTAGGAACACACTTTTTGTTTTCTTCCCATTCAAGTAAGGTGGACTTTTTGGAAGGACACATCATGTACTAGTACTCAGACGTGTAGTTTATTACATGAACAAAAACCCATTTCAGGGAATATGGTCATGTACAGTACATAACCAAACTTCATGTGGGTCACACACCATGTAGAAGTACATGACCATGAAAAATATATATTTTTGTCCATGTAAGGAACATTAGTAGGTATCCAATGTAGTGTACTAGTTTTTTTACCTAAATTAAAATCCAAGTACATGGCTTTTACATGCAATGTCAAGCTGAGGTACACACTCATGTGGGGATTTGAGAGTACACACCATGTACTGGGGTATAAATATCATGTATTTCTCTAGTATTAGGCTTATTAGGGGTTTTTGTATCATTACACCTTGGATTAATAATTGGACAAACAAGTAGTTTATTGTTATTATCATTCCATGTTGATGATGATGGTAAAATCTCTATGTTTTTTAAGGACTTTGAGGAGGGTTTTTCTATTTTTTTTCTAAATGGATAGTTTTTTCATCTCATAATCAAATTTAAAAATCTCTAGAGTGAGAGTCCCTTTATCTTAGGTGGGACATTATCCATCTCTCTAGACATGTTTTCAATTATTATTCCCTTTAGTCTAATAGTTATCTTACCTTTTAACATAGAGTGTCCCATGTAGGATGTCTTTACCTTACTACTATTTCTTAGTGCCCCATGGGGGACACCTTCTTATACATATTTACTTATGGAATCACATATAGGATACCTCTATCTCTTTTTAATTCAATAGATCCTAGGTAGGATTACTATACCTATGTACAATGTTATTTAGGGACCCTTGCAGTATACATCTTCTTATACTACATCCATAGTGATCCTGAGTTGTATTCCTTTTCTGTTTCTTGACATAGGGGACCTACGGAGTACCCTTGTGTTTGAAAAACCCGGATATAGTACATTGGGTTTCAGTAGAAATGGTGATGTTTGTAACCTTAGAACCCATATCAATCTTGGGTGACAAAGAGGTAGTTGCTATAGTGGTGGTTTTTGGTATTCATCCACCTTCATTATTTTTTTCCATTCACTTGATTATTGTCAATGAAATTACGATTTCCAAATGTTCTTCCTAGTAGTTGGATAATGATATTGATGCAATGAAACATTCCTTATTTGGATTCCAATATGTATTTCACAGGATCCATATTTTGATCCTTATTGATTTTAATATTATTGTGATTCCCATACTTATTACTTGGGATCTAGATTCTGAGAGATTATTTATTTTTATATTATAGGGATCTTAGAATGTATTCCCTAGGTTTTGGATTTTGATCCCCCTGAATATGATACTCAGACAAGGCATCCCAATGATTATGATCCTTGGGAATGGAATCCTTCAGGGTTGTGAAACTCGAGTGATAAGAATCATTATTCTCTCCAAGGTAGATTACTTGATCATGGTATTGGACATAGAGATCTTCACCGTTGATTTGACATATAATTTATTGATGAATAACCTCTTCTCAAGTGGTGACTATGTTGTACCCTAGGGTCGGATGGATGTACCATTAATGAATATCATATATGATCTTCCTGATGATGGGGTTATTGATTCAGTTATATGAATGGATAATGGGCATGTTGTTGGATCTTGAGAACATTACTTTTAGAAATCATCTAACTATCAACCCCTTAAGATTTATTTGTGCCACAATGTCATTATTTCCTACATAAAAAGACCAAGGGGTCCTACATCAAACTAGATTTACATGGCCTACGTGTAATGGGATACAACTTAGTGACCTCTTCAAGATGTCCAAATACTATTTGTAACCCATCATTATAGTTATTGGTGGTGAGTATGGTTGATCCTTAGGCAAGGAAATGTATCCCCCTTTGATGATGTTGCATTCTTAGAGAAATTTATGACCCTAAACAAATAAGTTATTATCGATCGAGATTATTGACCTATGGATTGACTAATTATACACATCTTTAGTGGTACAACATCCGGCTCAATTCCCTTTTGACATGAATTCTAGAAGATTGGGATTACAATCCCAAGGATCGACATATATTCAGTTATACTATTTTTCACCTCACTAAAATATATATAAATATATATAGGAATATATATATCAATATATATACATGATGGAACATTTTATAGTTAACTGAGATAACATACCCATAGATTGACTGCGTTTTCACATTATTTACAGTATTATTCGTTTAAAGTTGCTTCATGGCTAGGACATGAATATTGAATAGGAATACACTTATGATAACATATTTATAGTTTCATAATTAGTCTGTACTACTATGGTAATTTCTGGCCCGTGTACATTCATATTGGTGTGTTTGCAGACCTTATGTCTACATTTCATGTGAATCACAAATACAAGATGGATAGGGATGAAGACCATGGTTGCCTGATCAAACTGATCCACTTGGGTGGGTTGTTTTTATCAGGATGGTGTAGATTAGATGTACCTTGGATACCAAGTATTTGTTCAGGCATAGAGTTATTAAAATATCCATATACTTTAATTCTCAATTTACATTATGTAACCCTATATATGAGATCATCTCAGTGGGCAGTCAATATTGTATTTATGACTTAGCTATTTGTGTCTTCACTACATTTCATTTATTTTTTGTTTATTCATTATATATATATATAAATATATAAATATATTTTATTCACACTGTTTATATCTGTTATGGATGATATGTGGTTATTTTATTACTCTAATATAAATTAATAGGTTCACCACTATCACTCCCATTGTCCCTCTCTACTAGTTAGTAGACTCTAGTGTATGGGGATGCACACATGGGGACTTATAGAACACCAGATCAGGGTACTAGATTAGGGGTATCTTGGTCAGGATTTTTCATTTACCACTACATTTGGTGTGATTTCACTACAAATTTTATGTTTTGCAATGGAGGAGGAACCTTCCTCATCAATCACACATTTTTTTTATGGAAAACATGACATTCAATATGAATCCAACTTTTCAGAGTACCTAGTGGAGACCTAGCTTCTAAAAGAGATGATCATTTATGAGAAATACATTCTACTAGTGTGAGTTTTTTGAAAACATTAGAACCAAAAAAAAAATCCTTTATAAGTGTGAGATCTATATGTGGGCACCACATGCTATCCTTTCTGATTATGTTGTGTATTTCAAGGTGGAAATCCTTGAATGTGGAGATGGTGTAACAACTCATGTTTATGTGTTTAGAGTATTTTAATACTTCTAAATATTATTAAAGGTTTCATTTTAGATCATGAATGATTCTTCCTGTGTCACAAGACATCTATATTTATTTATTAAAAATATAATTATATTAGCTCAGGGGAATTAAATATTTAAAATATGATTGATTTCCCCTTGAAAGGAGTCTCAAATGTGGGTTCTAAGACCATTATCAAATTCAAAATTCTGATTAAATATAATGATTAGTATAAATTTCATTCCAAAAATGTTCCAAAATTGTTATAATTCATGGGATAATATTGTATAAATTGTATTTAAAAATTAAATAATCACTGTATTTGAATAATTATATGTTTTAAATAGAAAACCCTCTACATAATCATTATAATTGTGATTATTTTTAGTCAGTTGCATAAACCTGGGAGATTGAGATGGAGGGAGTGATTAAATGAGGATATACTTTGACAACATAATGTTGAGAATTCATGGTTTTATGAAAAAATTATGAATTATTTACAAATATATTGAAACATGTCTATTCTTCAATAAAAAATTATCCTTTTATAAGTTAGGGATTTTTTATGAACATACCATCTTTGTTAATGGATAAAATAACCACGGATTTTTTATATTCTTATAATCCTTTATTTTTTACCCCAATGTCATGGACCAGTTAAATTATTGATTTCCAAACAACCTAGAATTAATTCAATACATTTGAATTCACAATCTACTTTTTCTTTTATTTATTTTTATTGATGGACAAATTCACCACAACCATCAATGATATCACTTTTGTGATTGTGTCTTTATACCCTTATTCTCTTTTTTTTCATTTTTATCCTATGATAGCCTAGATATTTTGCAACTGATTTGGTTTGATACATGACCAATATTTTTATTTTTATTGGCTTGTGTGATCATTGATGGAGATGATGACTTGTGAAGGTGGTATAGAACAATGGTAGATTTCATATAGAAAATGTGATAATCGAACCCTATAAAGGAAATATGACACATGCCAAGAATCACCTGGGATGACTAGATATCACAATTTCAATTAATTATAACCCACAATAAATGATTCAAAGTTTTTTCTAAAATACAAAAGCCTTAACTTGAGTTTCTGATTCAATTTGTGATGAAAGAATCCTAAATGAAATGATTCTACAAGATCTTACAAAGAAGAGGTGTTTAATTTTGGGAACATGACTATATAGTGTATAAATCAAGACAACACATTGTGTACATAAACATGTGCAAATGATACAGTTCATAAAAAATATAAATATTAAACGACATGTGGATTATGCACATATATTGTGCAATGTCTATCTTAGTAGTTCAAAGTGTACATGGAGTAATTTCCCATGACCATTAGTTGAACCACATGTCATTTGAAATGAGCCTTCACAACATGTTACCCATGAAGGAACATAAAACAAGAATATCGGTACACAGTCAGTACCCATTCATCCATATACATTGTCTAGAAAATTCTACACATTATGTAGGAAGAACACTACACACCATGTATAGTGTCAGTATGTGGACAAGATTATGATCAAGGTTACACATCATGTACCGTTATAGCTTGCCTTGTACTTATCCCAGACCATACCAATCTTATGTTTATTCTTAATGATATTTTTGGACATAATATTCGTATTTTTTCTGTATAATCCTATGTATGGTGTATTCTTATCCTACATTTCAACACCGCAGATGTGGGGAAAGGAGGATAAATAAGGTCACCTACTTTAAAAATGGTAGGAAAAAAATGAAGATTGGTTGTAATGTCGGGGGGCAATTAGGTTTGATACATCATGATTGAAAGGTGATGTTAGGGAATGGTTCAATCTAATATATTTGTATAGATAGGTTCAGTACCACTACTTTGTACCTTCTAATGTTATGAATCATTTATATGTTCAGTCGATACCCCTTATATTAGAGCTCGGTCCAGGTGTGGGTCCTCCATTTGTGTCGATACACCCTTGTTAGGTAAATTCCTATTCGATTGAAATAAGTATATATATGGAACAATACATGATTGGTGGTGAATTGTAGGATCAAAAACATTAATTTTTATCCCAAAAAGATACTTAGTTCAAAAGTATTTAAAAGAGTTCAATTCACTATGAGTCATAATGTAACAAAATAATTAATCATATTGGGCCCCAGATCTGATGAAAAAGAATATCATAATCTTTTTAGTTATAATAATTATTCCATAGGTCATAATTGAAATTAATTGTAATCATAGAATAAAATATATAATCAGTGTATGTGAGTAAAATATCATTGTCGCATTGGTTATGATGATTATAATAAAACTATACAATTGATTTTATAATAAAACATACATAATCATATTGAATAATTAAAATGATTGGAATCAAAAAATATTATAATCTGTATAATCATAACTAGAGTATTACAAAGTTAACATAATCAGAATAGTTATAGAGTTATCATAATCAAAATGGTTTTGATAAAAAAAATATTGAATTGAAATATGAATAAGTATAACAATTAATATTCTATTAAAATATATCAAAAAATGGAAAATAATACAATTATATTAACCCAAAGAGAAGGATATCCATTCACCAAGGAATGAATTCCCTTGATTGATACTTTTATGAAATTCTATCTTACCCACACTTGGGTATGCCCTCGATTCGATAATCAGTTTCATTATGTCTACCTATCCCTAGTGTCCCTCGATTAAAAATTTAATCATAACCTCTTTATTCATATCATTGGAATCCCCCAATTGTAATCACCAAAGTTCAAAATCTCACGAATAAAAAAAATATTGAATATTTCATGTATATAAAATATGAATTTCATAACTTTATCACATCAACGAACTCATAGAATGTAATTTTGGGAGAGCTCTCTCAGAGTTTTAGTTTTTCCAAAAGTATTGAGCTCATCCAAATGACCATGTGTTTATACCATTTTACCTAATGGTCATATTTGGACTCCATCATACATATTTCTTCGTGAAACCATAGAGGGACTTCGACACCTGGCACTCTAAATATCATCTTGTAACTGAAACAATGACATCATTTTTTATATGGAATCATAATAGAAGACATTATTTTGAAGAAATTTTTTTTCTTTCGATACTAAACTATTTTATTGATACTATAAAGTGGATATGAATAGAATATAGATCTTCTGATGAATTAAAAATGATAATAGTAAATGGGTGTTATGTTTTTCGTTATAATAATGAATAAAATTTATCTAGTCAGTATGATAATAAACGGTGTGTACAATGGAAATCATAATCGGCATGACTGGTGAAAATTGTATTAATCTTTTTCAATGTAAACTGTATCTCGTGAGTATGGGGAGAATCACAATCAGGGTTATAATGATAATCAAGGGAAAGAAAATTTTTCTAAAAAAATGGGTATGGTGTTTATCATATACATATGGAAAATCATAATGATAAAATTGTGAAATAAAATTATTCATCCAATAAACAAAATATATGAATTTATTTGAAAATAGAGTGTGTTATTTCAAAAAAAGGGAATATCAAAATTCAAAAATGAAACATTTGACTAAAAAATATCCCCATTTTCGGAAAGAAAAAAACCATAAGACATAAAAAATATATATATTTGAAAAACTAAATGAATTTTTTATTATAATTAAACACTTATACATTCTCCCTTTGTGTTTTAAAACCATTCTGAATAAAATATGAATATGAATATCCTCTCTCTTAGGTTAAGAAAATCCCTAACGATCATATTAAAAAAACGAACTCCCTTAATAATATTATTTTTCATTGGAGAATTTATCCCCCATTGAATACAATCTCCCTATATATAAAAATCATTCTTCCCCTTAATAACACATTCCCCTCCCTTTTTATTTATAAAAAAGTAATAAGGTAGATCTTCTAACACATAAATAAGGGTTACAGAGAATAAATATATGATGAAATCAAGGGTTTAATCATTTGAAATATATGAAGGAATAATCATCCAAAAATTGAAAACATTCCATAAAAAATATATAGATGACACAAAAATTTATTGATGTTTTAATCACAATACAATTAGAGTTCAAAAAGATCATTAATTTTCCTTTTCATTCAAATTTTCCTTCTTCATGAGATCCAAAATATTTGCCTTCATTTTATTGAACTCTTTCCTATCCTCCATGATTTATTCAATGGGATTTTTCTAAAACTAAAACAGTTCATCTTTTTCTTAAAAAATTATCCTAGGTATGGATTTTTTTCTTTATATTTTAGATTAACTTCTTGAAAACTAATTTGAACTTCTTGAGCCTTAATCTTTTCCTTCTAATATTTTTTAGTTTTGTCTTACAATTAAATCCTGTCAGTAATTAATAATAATTGATTTTTAAAATCAATAATTTCATATTTATAAAACAATATCTTTGATTGAAAAACATCCAGTTTATTCTCAATCACTTTTAAATCATCTGATTACTCCCATCTGGAGATCTGGATATTTTTAGTTTTTGAGCTATATCACATTGTAGTTTGTTTAATTCATATGAAAATCCACTCATGAGCTTTATAATATCTTCAATTTTCTCTTCATGATGATTTATTTTTTATTCAATATTGTGGGACCACATCACCTCATTATTAGATGGCTTATATGTGCTCTTTAGTACTTTTAACAGACACTTTAATGGTGACTTCGAGTTTCATCATTATTTTTTACTATATATTGATTATTTCCAATATTCGGTTTGGATTTTATGTAATAAAAAGTGATCATTCATTCAATTCAATGTAATTATAGTAATAAATTTTCAATTCTTCTATGATAATGACCTAGATATTGAACTCTTTTAAGAAAGATAGTTTGATCTAAATCTGTATTTTCTCCATAATAGGAAGCTCTGCAATCTAACATATATCATCTTCATCATTTGAATTATCATTTTTCTCTTTATCAGTTTAATTTCCATCATGGTAGTATTAATTTTGAATAAATATTTATGATTGATATCTATGACCAACATTCATTGATGGTTGAACCCCTAGGGATAGAAATTTTCTTGATGTTTTTTTAGTGGATATGACTTAGATTGTATTAGATTTTGAATTTTGATTCAGATCAATATCAATTTCACATTCATCATTTTATTCTTTTTATTCCTCTTCACTTTTCTCTTTACTCTCTTATTTTTCTTGATGGATGAATTTATCTATCTAACACAACTCAAAATATTCTCCCAAAACATATTCTTGAAGTACTTCTTGTCGTGCCAATTCCATTCTAACATTTTTTCATGTTTTCCTTATCTTGGATAGAGGAAGTGATGATCTATTTTGGAATTGAATCCCTCATATTGATTCAGGCACTAGATTTTTCACCAATTTTCAAAAGGCTATCAATGTTGAAACTACTGGATTTTATCCCTCTCTTTTTATTTTCCATTTTTTGTTCTTTTAGTTTTTCATCAGTCCAAAAAATTTCATCAAGGGATTCAGCAGAATTGAGACCTATTTTTGGATCTCCTTATACCCTTTCGGCATATTATTTTATCCAATTTTCATCCATTCCTTCACTATAAGCACTTTTTCTTTTGGTTTTAGAATGGTTTCATACTTTTCTTTATTTTATTTCTCTATAAAAAGAGACACATACTATTTAAAAACATCATGGGTTTCTACAACTACTTATTTTGGAGCTTCTGCTTCAGCATCCTTAAAAAACTTCTTAGAATCCGAATCAAAATGAATTTTCATTCCCTTTACTGTATCATCCCTAATCCAAAGGAATCATAAATTTCTCAAAACTGATGCGAGAGGAATGTTACAGAATTTCTGGAATTCTTGAAAAAATTACTTAGGATCGTTGGGAACATGATCAACTACAATTTAATTCCCCCATACATTAGGTTTTGATGGTTATGAAAATTTAACCCATTAGGTTGATCTTCCTAATATTTATGATATAGTAAAGAGGGAAGATATATGAAGCATTTAGAGTTTTTATATCACCACTCTAGGGGATCAAAAACCCATGTATCTAAAGTGTGAAAGGTCTATTTTCAACTGAAATATTAGTGTTTTTAGTTTTATCACCCTGAATATTGAAGATAAATTTCTCAACCATTTCCTTTTCAAAATATCCCTTTTTATTTGAATACTTATGGGAGGGACAATACACATCTCTTTAAAAAGGAATATTTAGGTAAATTGATTATTTCTTTGTTAAAATGCTAATTTCACTATAAAAAATTTAAAAACATACCTTCATGTTTTCTTCATCAACCTTCACAGTCTTACAGAATTTTATTACTTCATCCAAGATAATCGAATCTTGAATTTTCAGTTTCTCCATAGAAAAATTCTCCCATCCATGGAATTCAATGATTATATTGAGAGAAGAATCATATGTTTCATAAAAATATCTCGTTTGTAGTCTTTCCTAGAAGAAATAAATTTTGAAATAATATTTTGGTTCAATTTATTTAGGAGAAGTTGCTAACAAATAAAACATGAGAATGATGGAATCTAGTGAATAAAGAAAACATCACAATTAGATATTTGAGGAGGGGAAGAGCATCGATAAAAAATACAATATATTCGATGTGGGACTAGGAGGAACCCCTTTTTATAGGCATGGAGATGTTTCCTTTGAGATTATAAATTCTTAATTAGATCAACGTGGTCCCATGGTTGAAAATATTTTAACTCTTGAGGTTTTGAAAAAACATCTAAACAAATTTATCCCAATTAAAGTGAATTTGGTAAATTATTGAAACTTATACCAAAAAAAATAAAAGCATTTAAAACAAAGTGAAAATTATAAAGAATTTTACCTTCCTAAATCAAAGGATTGATTAGTTTTTTTACGAGACTTTACTTCATAAGAAAATAAAACATTGATGTAAAAAGTTTTGAGATAAAAAAAATTTGAGGTCATTGTTTTTTTTCTTGGTGTTGAAAAAAAATTGATGCTTAAATTTTTTTTGGTGATATCATTTTTTCTAAAGAAATAAATGTTTTATAAAAAAGAAATCATATATAACCCCCTCAGAAATGTATTACATTATTGTAATGAGATGGTTTAATCATAAATTAGATATCAATTTTTACTTTATAATGATCATCCCTAGCTTTTATTTAGTATATTAAAATCTATAGGAAGGTAATGGTTTTGTAAATATATCAACATGTTGCTCTTCCATTCTGATAAATTGTTTAATTATTTCTCCATTATGTTTATGATCCCAAAGAATGTGATGCCGAATATCTCTATGTTTTTCATGTGAGTGATGTGTAGGATTTTTACTTAAATAAATGGTACAGGTTTTATCACATAGTATTCGAGTTTTTGTAAAACATATTACATAGACTTTGAGTGTGTGTTGCATCCACAACAATTGGGAAAAAAACATTCCAACTACCATAATTTCAGCTTCAGTAGTGGAAAGTGATAATGACTGTTGTTTCATACATGACCAAAAATCTAATGAATCACCTAAGAAATGACAGGTTCTGAATGTTAATTTTCTATACATTCTATTTCCACTAATTTCGGGATCTGAAAAACATTTTATTTTGAAATCATAGAAAAAATAATTGAAAATTATCAATTCTATAGTTTCTTTCAAAAAAGAGAAAAATTCTTTTTGTGGATTTTAAATGTGATTTTTCGTATTTTAATGATATCTTGCACATAATAACGCTGAAAATATTAAGTCTGATTGACTATCTATTATGTATAGAAGGATTTTTATAATACCTCTAAAAGATTCTTGATCCACTGGTTGCCCAGCATCATCTAGATGAAGTGTATTTTGGGGGCCTATTTATGTACTAATAATTTTAGTTTTTTTGTATCCATAAATTTTAAGAAGATATTTTATATACATTTATTGAGATATATATATTATTTCTAGTTTATGAGATACTTGATAACCATGAAATAATGTGAACTCACCAATCATACTCATTTTAAATTCATATTTCATTATATTCTCAAAAGTATATGTTAATAATTTCATAGTTGATACGAATATAATGTCATCAAAAAAAATTTGAATAATCATAATAAATTCTCTATTTTTAAAAAGGGTTAGAATATCATTTCACTTAACAAGAATTTTTCTATAATAAAAATATGGTATGTCTATCATATGAGGGTCTAGGGAATTTTTATGTTCATATAAATCTTTGGTAAGTTTGTAAACATATTGATGATTTTTTTTATCTTCAAAACCAGAAGGTTTTTTCTATGTAAACATCTTCTTGAACATATCAATTATTTAAAGTACACTTCACATCCATTTGAAATATTTTTAAATCAATGAATTCAAGAAATAATAATTGAATTAAAATAAATTCATCTCTTGATACTGAAGCATAGGGTTCACCATAATTTATTCCCTCATGTTGGTTATAACATTTAGCAACATGTATTTCTTTATTTTTATTAATGATTCCATATTCATCACTTTTATTTCCGAAGACCCATTTTACACCAATTGTAGAGGTTTGTTTAGGTCATTCAACCATGGTCCAGAATTTATTCCTTTCAAATTCATATAGTTATTTTTGAAATTCCTTTTCCCAATATTAATCACCCAAAGCCTCATCAGGAGATTTACATACAAATTGGGAAAGAGAAGAAAATTTTTCTACATTATTTTTCAATGATCTTCTATTACTTAATAGTTGATTTACAACTCCAATTATATTATCACAAAGATTATTCTTAATAAACAACAAACATTGGTTTTATAAAACTTGTTCGTCTACATAAGGTGGAAATTATTATGGGGTGAATACATCAAAAAGTGTTTCTTGAGTATTCTCATTATTAGAAGAATCTTTTATCAAATGTTGATAAAATGATTTGGAAAACACATCATAATATGCTGGTTGGGATTGATTAAAAAAGGTATCAACTTCATCAAGTTTTTCATGTACTATTTTCTCAAAAGTAAATGAATGTTTATTGAAAACTTTATAATCCTTATTGGTAGTGTAATATGAGCAAAATATTCCTTCCTAATATTTAGAAGAAAATTTGTGTAAATTATATTTCAATTTAAAATGATTAATTTTCATCCAAATACTCTAATGTATGATGATTTTGGTTTTCATCTTATCAATAACAAATGATGTGTTTTATTAAGAAATGGTCTTATTAAAACACAAATTAAAATATAACAAGAAGTTCTAATTGCTTTAGCCCAAAATTTTATAGAAATTGGGTATTCGGTCAATTTTTTTCTTATAATATATTAAAGTATTTAATTTCTTCTTTCAACAACAACATTTTATTGAGGAGTTCTAGTGGATGAAATGTTATGAGTAATTCATTTTTATTGAAAAAATATTCAAAATATGAATTTTCAAATTCTTCACCATGATCAATATGAATATTTATCAATGGAAGGTTTTTCTTGTTTTTATATTTGGTTGTAAAGTTCATAATAAATTTAAAGGCTTCATATTTTTTTTCAAGAAAATAGACCCATATAAATCTAGTGCAATCATCTACCAAAAAATACAGATTATTTTTCTCTAATACTTCCAGTTTATATTGGAACAAAATGATCCTTGTGCATTAACTATAATTTATTAGTAGTTGAGACTTCACTAATTGATTTATATCATGACTTGTGTTGTTTTCCATTTTGAAAAGGGGAAAAGAAATTTAAATAATCAAATATAATATCTGATATATCCTTAATAGGAATTTTATTATATAATTTAAATATGTTATTAAGGTTACAATGTCCTACCTCTCTACACCATATCCAAGATTGATCTTCCATTTCACCGAGGCAAGGTAATTATTGACTCTTAGGTTCTTCGTAGATATGTTTGTAAAAATTCTCATGATGATGGATAGAAAGAATGAATTCATCCATAGAATTGTGTAATAAAAATTTATCATTCCTAAAATTCACAAGGTAACATTCATAACATAATGGAAATATACTTATAAGATTGTTCATAAGACCTTTTACAAATAGAACAATTGAAATCAACACTTTTCCATGAAGAACAATGTTACCTAAAAAATAATCTCTTTTTAATCATTATCTCCAAAATTGACTTTTCCACCTTTCAACTTTTTAATATTTTTAAAAACTTTTTTATTAACAGTCAAACGCTTAGAAAAAACTATCCATGTTCCATGTATTTTTGTTGGTACTTAATTATTTCCCAAAAAACAAAATAGTTAAGTTTTCAAGACTAAAACATTATTGGATATGGAATTTTTTGAAATAATAATATTAGGAACATACATTTTTCTTGATAAGTGGGATTTAATAAATCCTAGAGATTTAATTTTATTTGAGGAAAACATTTGTTCTAATTTACACCAATTTGACACTATGTTTAGAATGTGGCACATTTGGGAACAAAATTGTTATTTCTAAAGATGGGTTTTGAATGAGAGTATCCCATTACAGAACTATTCCTATGAAGAAAAAATTACCAACACCTATTATCAAACTTTATTTCCCAGAAGATAAATTTTATAAATGTTTCTTTAGAGATAATATTTTAAATTTTAGTATAACGACTAAATTATTAACCTGTCATGAATTTATTTTTCAATTAGGTTTTATCTCTTAAACAATTTTCCCAGTAATATGTTTTTCAAGATTCTTAGATTGAATAATCCTTTATAGAATTTAAATCCCGATGGTTGGTGAAAAAATTATTAAAATAAAATTATTTTTTATCAGGAAATTTGGAAATATTTGATACTTATTTTGTTAAAATATTTATTCTATAATTATGTTTATGATTCTTTTTGATTTTGAAATTTTCATTCAAAAGTATCTTCGAAAATCTAGAAACATTATTAAAAAAGGTAAAATATTATCCTTTAATGAGGAAGATTCTTCATCTGAAGACATAGAATTTTCTTGATCATGGTACATAGAACATGGAGAGATATTGGTAATGGATTGATCTGTGTGTACCTTTTCCATATGAAATTAATTCTCAATCGATATTTTGGAAAAAGTCCAAAATTTACCTATCTATGGGTTTCAATGTCGAAGGATTCATCAGATAAATCTCCACCACTTTAACTCCATGAATAATTTTTCATTATAACTTTCTCTATATTTTTCTTATGATATTTTTTCTGGTTCCTTTCAAAATTTCCATCTTTTCGTTCTATTCCATTATGCTTTAAACAATCTGTTCTGTTGTTTCCATATTTCATCTATTCATAGAATGTTAATTTAGAATCCTTCTTATCCTTATTATCATTTTTCTTATACATATATTGGTAATACTTCTTTCTAACAATATTGTTCATCTTTAGAGAATTATTGGCTCATTTATTTTCTAAATATTCTATATCCCTTGAGTTTTTTTGGGAAACAATATATTTATTTGTTTACATAACAATAAAAACCTTCATAGGAGTCTTATCTACTTTATGATTAGAAAAAGTAGTGAAATAAACACTTCCATTATTCTTCATTTCATTTTATTCATATCTTTTTAATTTATTATCATTTATAAATATAGTTCCAAATAACTAATCAAGAGTTACATTCAGGGCTTTCCTTGAGTCATAAATTTTTGTTCTCTTCGATTCCCATTCCTTTGGAATGATATCTATTATATTTTTTTCAAGGATATAATCACATAATACTTTTTTCCCATTAAATATAATCTATTTAGAGTGGTAAAGAATTTGTATTAAACTTTTTCTATCAGTTAATTATAGGGAAAAACAAAGGAATGATATCCTGCTCTATGCATGGATCTTTTTGTCTCAATGACATTAGATGTTCCAAAATTTGTAATCTTCTATTTCTTCCAAATGATATTTTCTACTTCATAAGGTGATATCCAGCTATATATATTCCTTTTCATAGAACAATGGTGCATATTGTGTACCATATTTTTTTTTATATTAATGTTTCCCATGATTTGTAAAAATTGCATGTTCTCTGTTATAAATTTTATAATATCCAATAAGCATTACAAAAATTATCAACCCTAGTTTGTTAAAAAATGCATTCATTCTATCACTCTAGTATTCATAGTCATTTCCTAAAAAATTGGTAGTCTTGTCACATTCATATTAATAATTTAACCAAAAATAATTCCTACCTTCTTTGAACCAATAAAAAAAATTCTTTTTCTATAGTACAAGTGAGTGTAGAAAATATTTATAAACAAAAAGTTAATAAAAGATATTAAGAAAAACTTGAAAAAACTTAACATTGCACTGGTATACTAAGTTGTAAATTCCTACTCTAATACCAATTATTGGATCAAAATATGTATGTAGATGAGAAAATAAAATAGGGGTGAATTTTAGGTTTAAAAACATTCAATTGTATCATTAAAATAAACCTAGTTTAAAAGGATTTAAACTGATTCAATTCACAATTCAACTTATTGTATACAAATTATTAATCATATTGGGCCTTGGATCTGATGTAAAACTTATAATAATCTATTTTGTTATGATATGTATTCTATAATTAGTAATTGAAATTTCTTTCATTCACTTAAGAAAAATTTAACTAGAGTAGGTGAGTTAAAGAAAATGATCATAACGGTTATGATGATTTGTATGAAACAATACAATCAGATCTATCATTAAGAGTATAGAGTCATATTGGATAGTTGAAATTATAATTATCACATTATATCATTATTAGTATAATCAAATCCATAGTATTTCAAAGTTATCATTATCATAATGGTTATAGATTTATCAAAATAAAAATGGTTATGATAAAAAAATAGTATATGAAGATGAATAAGTAAAACCATTAAATTTATATCAAAATCCAGTGGAAATGTAAAATACTACAATTTTTTAAACCAAAATATAATGATATACTTTAACATAGTATAAATGTCATTTGATTTAATCTTTTATGAATGTCTATCTTACTCACACTAGGGTATGCCCTCAATTCAATAATCAGATTCAGTCTATCTCCCTATCCCTGAAAGCCCTTTAATGTGAAGTTAATCAGAACTTGTATCTTCTTCTTAGTGGAATCCCTAGATCAAAATCACCAATGATTGGCATCTCAGAAATAAAAACAATGCTATTGATGATTTCAAGTATGCCTAACAAGCAGTTCACAACATGATCACTTCAAGGATTTTGCCTAATAAAATTTTGGATGATCTCATGCAGAGTTTTAGTTTTTCCAAATGTCCTATGCTCATTAAAATGACATTGTATTTATATCATTCATCCCAATGGTCATATTTCTTCAGGAAATATCAGTGGTACTTGGAGACCTAGCACTCTGATAGTTATCTTATAACTAAAAAAATGACATAATTTTGCAATACAGATTAAATGAGAATACATGAAATCATTTTTAACAAAAGGGATTTCATTCAATAAAATATTGTTTTATAAATTTGATAAAGTGGATAAAAATGAATATACATCTTCTAATGAAATAAAAATGTGAACAATAATTGAGTACGATGTTTTCCACTAGAATAGTGAATGCAATTTATCTGGTTTGTTTGATATTGAACGATGTGTACAATGGAAATTGTAATATGTGTGACCAATGGAAATAATATTTTTATTTTTCATGTTATATTATATTTAGTTGGTATGATGAGAATAGTAATCAGGATCATAATGATAATCATGTGAAGGATCATTTTATAAAAACTAATGGTTACAGTTTTTATCAAATTCATATGGAAAATCATAGTGATAAATTTTTTAAAAAAAGTATTAATAAAATATTTCAATATATGAATTTATTTAAAAATGGTGTTCATGATTTCCAAAATATAAAGTAATATAAAAATTCAAAATGGAATCTTTTATGTAAGAACCGGGATCTTCATTTCAGGTATGTCTTTCCTTTTTCTGGAGTTTTTTAGAAAAATAATGTTTCTGGAAAATTTTGAAGTTCACACCATGTACTTTCTGAGTACACGTCGTGTACTTTCTGAGTACACGTTGTGTACTCTTTTCCCCCTCAAAGTTGTGTGTTGTCCGTGTCTGGGACACACACACAGAGTGTAGGGGTGATGTGGAGGCTGATTTTGGCGGAGTATGGAAAGACCTAGTACACGCTGGGTACACTAAATGTACATGCTGTGTACTTTTTTGTCATTAAATGGACCGGGGTTGTGCCTGACGCACAGAAAGGTCTTCTTCTAGGTTCCATTCGACCGAGATCACCGAGGATCCGCAAATATTCGACGAGCCCCCACCACTTCGTCCGTCCTCTTTTTCGAGCACCATCAAATCCGTTGGAATCGCAGCGGTGAGTTCTCCCTTCTGCATGAGATTTGTTTTCAAATTCCTCCATTTTCTAAAGTTAGCGTGGATTGAGTGTTTTTGACGTTTTCTAAGATCTTTGTCGTTATAAAGAGAATCTGTCATCGTGGTTTAATTATATCAATCTCCTAGGATCCATGTAGGTGGTTTGTGACATTATGTAGAATGTCATTGAATATTTTGTGCAATTTCTCCAATTCCCTTGAACGAGAATTGTGTGTTTTCCTGTTTTTCGCTTGATTGATTTCTTGCTTGCTTGATTGCTATAGTAGAGGTTTACTTTTGTGATTAGAGTAGATTTTTCTGTACGATGGATGTATTCCATGCTTGTTTTGCTTGTGTGGAATTTTTCTAGTTGTAATGCCTAGATGTAGGATAGTAGAACTATTTCTTTGTTATGATATTGAGCCTTAATATGATAGCCAAGTAGTTCTTGAGGTTTACTTGGATGAGACACGTGTGCTATGCATGTTTATTTTACACAGGCCTCAGAGACCCTAGTGTGGTGGACCATACAGAGAATGGACGGAAGTGCTTCTCTAGAGTGTCCTTAATTACGATGAATAACCATAAGGTGAATTGATGTTGAGTTCTTCCTCAGAGAGTCTGTAGATCCTCGACACAGGCCACATGTGGAATTGACATTAAGTTCTTCCTTAGAGATCCTTTAGTACGATACAATAATATAGCGGGAATTGACGGTGAGTGCTTCCCCAGAGAGTCTATTAATTCTTTATCTTAACTAGAGGGGTGAGACTGTGTGTGCCTCGTAGAGGGTTTCTAGTACTTGTAGGTTGAACCTTAGGGGTTAGACTATGAGAACTACCCAGAGGTTTCATTTTTGTTCTGCTTGCTTGAGTAGAATTTTCTTATTTGTAGAATATATTATTGAATCTGTGGTTTGTTACTGTTGTGTGTTGTTTTGTTACTACTTACTGCTTACTACTTATAGTAATTTACCTACCATATATTCACTGACTGTTGGGAACAGATCTTTGGGTGGTTTCCTACTGGGAAATTTTCTCACACCCTAGTTGGGTCATGATTTTCGGACCAACCAGATTATATTGTTGCAGGTGTAGATAAGGGAAAGCACCCTTCTTTTTTAGGTTCTTGATTTAACTAGAGCTAGAGAGCATTGGACCGAGCCGAGGCTTGTGATGCTGAGGAGTTTCTGATCTGTTTTTCTTTTTCACATTGGTTTAGATTTGTATTCAACATTGTGACTTGTTTGGATATTTTCCTAGACACATATGTATCATGC
This sequence comes from Viscum album, assembly GCA_963277665.1. Classification (NCBI taxonomy): domain Eukaryota; kingdom Viridiplantae; phylum Streptophyta; class Magnoliopsida; order Santalales; family Viscaceae; genus Viscum; species Viscum album. The sequence goes on along the minus strand of OY728151.1, from coordinate 748,797,330 downwards.
ATCATTAACATATATTTCAGTTACAACCATTTATTTATCAGTGTTCCTCTGTTTACTCTTGTATGGTTGTATGTTGTTTACTTTATTGTTGTTATTGTTTTCTCTTCCACTGTGTACTTTTCCAATGAGGGCATAGTTTCCCCAATATCACACCCAATTCCCTCACTGCTAGTCGGCAGCCTCTGGCGTTTGGGGAAATGCGCTTGAGGCCATGTGGCGAACTGGGCATGGGGAACCAATGGAGGGGCTCCAGATTCAGGTTGTTACAAAGTGATATCATATGGTTTTCCTTTCTCTTTGAATTACTATTTGGAGACTTATCCAGGGATAGGATGGATTCAGTACTTGGTATTAAGCCGTGCCTGGGAGTAGCTAACCCGTGTACAGGGAAAAGCCAAACTACCTCGTTATTTGCAGTTTTTTGGTTTTGAGATTTTGCGGTTGATATGATTTTTCCTAGAGTGATTCACATGCTTTGTGTTGTTATTGTCTGGACTATTGCGGTTCTATTTATGTTGCAACCCGATCAGATGAGGGTATGCCATCTCATGCATCATATATGCACTTTTAGAAATCACATTCCATGAATTCTTGCCATGCCATCTAGGGTGCATTAGAGATTGCATGCTGTTGTGATAGACATTGTGTAGATTACGCATTATTTTGTGATAGATGATTGATAGAATCTCTACTTCCTTGTTAGAGGATTTTTTGTACTCTAAATTTCTTTAATGAATGCCAAGTTTTGATTTGCAGGGAGTATGGGCCCTCACAAATAGAAATTTGGCACCTCCTTTCCCTGTGTTCTGTGTTTTCTGGGCTTCTGTGTAGTTTGTAAGCTACTGCCTAGAAAAACCCAAAATACACGGCGTGTACTTTCTGACTACACACTGTGTAGTTTTTAGATGGTGTTGATGACCATGTTGGCATGGACATGCTGTTGTAGAAATTCCTTCAGGAAAAAGCCGTGTATGGTAGGTACATGCCTTGTAGTTTTGAGCCGTGTACCCGGCTGTGTCACTAACAACATGGTCCAGGGAAGCTCACGTAGAACACTCCATGTTATAAAGGAACACGCCGTGTAGTCCTGTCCAGGTACCTGACCGCATCACGAACAACACGGGTCAACGTTACCTTCTCGTAGACACACCGTGTTGTTTTCGGAGCACGTCTTGTCGTCTTGTTTAGGTACCCAGTCATGTCACGAACAAAACGGGAGGGTCTCGCCTTCACCTATACATTTATTTTTTTGTTCGGAACATTCCGTGTAGATGGACGTGTATTTAACAACACGGGTCGTCAAAGCCTTGTCTAGAACACATCGTGTTTTTTCAAAACACATTGTGTAGTCTCTGGTTATGTCAGACCATGTGGCAGGGGTTTAGAGTTCAAGTACACGGCATGTGTGGGAACAAAACTCCATGTAGTTTGGGGTGTTACACGACCATTAGTGGCAGGAGTACACGCCCTTGTAAATGGATAAGGAAGACACGCTGTGTAGTTTTTATACACACCATGTAGTCATGTTTTGTAAAACATGTTTGTATCTTTTCCCTGTTACCATTTTGTACTCCTGTTTTTTCAGTTGTTTTTAATCCTAATCTAAGGTATACTTCTGATATTTCAGAGTTATGCCTCCGAGACGTACTCCGATTGTGCGTCAGTTGTCAGGCAGTGATCAGACTCCAGATATGGCTGATCAAGGACTTCCTACCGATCCTCCAGTTGGGCCAGCCTTGGCACTGACTGTCATACCTATTGTAGGCGTTGATGCACAGTTCAGGGAAGGTTTAATGAGGATGATGCAGAACTTTTAGGGAGAAACACCTCCTGCCACGTCTATGGAAGACGTTTTGTGGGTTTTCCAGTAGCAGAATCCTCCTACTTTCTTGGGGGGGGGGGAAGGATCACAGGCTGTGGAGTCTTGGCTAGAAGCCATGCTGACTATCTTCGAGCATTTGGAGACACCTCCAGAGAGGCGAGTCAAGATTGCTTTGTACATGCTCCAAGACTCCACCATGAGGTGTTGGGACGTGATATCATAGGTGGGTCATCAGTGGCTTATGTCTTGGGAGGAGTTCCAGCATGTGGTCTATGACTACTTCTACCCGGAGTCCCTGACGGCTGATCAAGCCCGGGAGTTCATGAGTCTAGAGAAGGGTAATCATTCTGTCATGGAGTATTCCTCTCATTTCACTGAGCTGTAGTGTTTCACAGCCCTCCGAGATGCAAGTGGGTTGTTCCTAGAAAAGAAGTTTGAGGATGGTCTTAGGCGAGAGATATGCTCATAGGTGAATATCATCTAGTTGACTTCCATCACATCCATCTTCAACCAGGCACTGATGGAGGAGCACAATCTGAGAGACTCTGGAGCTGCGATCCAAGGTGGTTATACTTCCAGATCTATTGTTCCTCCATTTGATAGCAGGAAGCGCCGTAGGGAGCCTATGCACAGTGATCCAAGGAGGAGAGAAGCATCTTAAAGTAGCTAGGTCTTATGCTACCATTGTGGAAGGGCAGGGAACAAGAGGCCGCAGTTCCTGAGAGACCCAGTGGAGTGCTGATCTTGCAGCAAGATGGGTCAACTACTGCGGTTCTTCCAGGTTTTCTCACCAGCTACTGGTGACAGGGGTTCTTCCATGACTCCTTATTCAGGAGCAACACCAACAATTTCAGACCAGTCGGGGAACTAGAGTTATTCCGGCCGTTCGGTTTGAGGTGGAGGTTGGGGTCGTGGCAGTCAGTCACCAGTCCCTCAGCGCCAACCGGGAGGTTCATCTCAGAGTGGTCACGTTGGGTCATAGGGCCGTGGGGCATGCCAGACTTTTACGGTGGAGCAGACATATCAAGAGCAGGATCTCAGACCTTCTACAGTTTGAGGTACGATTTTAGTAGCCTCAGTTTTATCTTCAACCCTTTTTGATACTAGTGCTATGCATATCATTATCTCAGTTGACGTTGTGGAGATCCTTGGACTCTGTATATTTTCTTCTGCCGACTCGTTGCCACTAGACACAGCTTTGGGGACAATACATAAGTGTAGAGAGTTCCTTCTCGAGGTTGTAGGGTATCGTTTCATATGGGATCTCTATGTCCTAGAGATGACATGCTATGATGTAATCCTCGGGATGGACTGGCTGGTTCCCTTCCAGGCAGTCGTTGACTGTTATCGCCACATATTGAGTTTCGTGTCAACAGAGGGTGAATCTTTTCTTAATAAAGGTGAATGGGATGTTCAGGTGAGTCGAGCAGGACTTGATCATCATGGTCTAGGAAGGGTGACAGTCCAGATTGCTAGTCTTTATCTAGATGATCAGGGAACATCGCATCTAGACATTCCTCCTCTGGTGGAAAATTTCATGGAAATATTTCAAGTGGAATTTTTGGGTTTTCCTCCAGAGCATGAGGTAGAATTTTCTATTGAGCTCATGCTAGGAGTAGCACCGGTGTCCATTCCTCCTTATAGAATGGCTACATCTGAGTTAAAGGAGCTCATGATGCAGTTGGCGGAGCTACATCCTAAAGGTTTCTTCTGACCCAGTACTTCTCCTTTGGGTTCACCTGTCCTGTTTGTGAAGAAGGATGACAGTACCCTTCACCTTTGTGTGGATTATCGGAAGCTGAACCAGTTGACTATCAACAACCGATATCCCTTGCCGAGGATCGATGACCTTTTTGATCAGCTTGAAGGAGCCCGAGTGTTCTCAAAGATCGACTTGAGGTCTGGTTATCATCAGATGCGCGTTAGACCAATAGATATACCTCTGACAGCTTTCAAGAGTAGGTATGGTCTATACGAGTATACAGTCATGTCGTTCAGTCTCACGAATGCACCTGCAGTTTTCATGGCACTGATGAACTGAGTGTTCCATCCTTACATGGACTCCTTATTCGAGGTCTTCGTGGACGATATCATGGTGTACTCTCATACTCGACACGACCATGCCACACCTCTTGAGATCATTCTGAGTACACTGAGAGAGCATCAGTTCTATGATAAACTCTCGAAGTGCCACTTTTGGATGTAATAGATTCACTTCTTGGGTCACGTCATCTCAGAGGCAGGCGTGTCTGTGGACCCAGAGAAAGTGAGAGATGTAGTCTCCTGGGAGTAGACGAAGAATGTTTTTGAGCTACTGAGCTTCTTAGGGCTGTCCGAATACTACTTACACTTCATTCATGACTTTTCGAACCTAGCAGTACCATTGATAGGTCTCACCAAGAAGGGGGTGAAGATTTTATGGTCAGATTATTTTCAGTCAGCCTTTCAGGAGCTGAAGGGGAGGTTGACATCGGCACCGATACTAGTCTTTCCAGGGCCGGGTAAGAGCTATACAGTCTATTTTGATGCTTTAAGTGTCGCGTTAGGAGCTGTGCTTATGAAGTGAGATGGAGTCATTGCGTACGGGACTCAGCAGTTGAGGTCACATGAGAGGAACTGCCCTACACACGATCTGGAGTTGGCAGCTATTGATCATGCGTTACATAGTTGGATACACTATATTCTGGGAGAGCACTTTGTGGTCTTCACTGACCACAGGAGTCTCAAGTATATATTCACTCAGCGTGATCTGAATTTGAGGAAGTGCAGGTGGGTCGAGTATCTTCAGTATTTTGATTTCGATCTTCCCTATATGCTGAGAAAGGGAAATTCAATGGAAGATGCGTTGAGTAGGAGAACTCAGATTCAGGCAGTTCAGGGGGCCAATAGTGAGTGGCAGCTTATGACTCTGTTCTCTTAGATGCATCTAGAGGTGCATGATAGGTAGGGACAGACTTTCGTATCTTTTGTAGCTCTTACCTCTACACTACTTGATTGGGTATGGATGAGGTAGCTATCAGACTCAGAAGGCTTGGTCCTTCCGGAGAGTGTGTCAGGATGTGACCCTCTTCCTGGATGGACAGTGGGCGAGGATGATATCTTGTGCTTCCAGGGACGCGTATGGGTGCTATCAGATATACGCAAGGAGCTAATGCGGGATTATCTTTCCTCAGCTTAGGAAGTTCATCTTGGCGTCACCAAGATATATCGGGACCTTCATCTCCTGTACTGGTGGCCAGGTATAAAGATGGATGTTTCTGGTTTTTTCATGAGATGCTCTACTTGTCAGCAGGTGAAGGCATATCATCAGCGACCAGTAGGCCTTTTACAGCAGTTACCCATTTCGGGATAGAAGTGGAAGGATGTCGCGATAGACTTCATGACCGTATTTTCGAGGTATCCTCGAGGGAACGATGTTGTTTGGGTTATCTTATATAGGCTTAGGAAGGTTTCTCACTTCTTACCAATCACGGAGACCTTCAGGGTCGATGATCTGGTATGACTTTACATCTGAGTGATCGTTCGTCTGCATGGAGTTCCACACTATATTGTTTCAGATAGGGATGTGCGCTTTACTTATTGGTTCTAGTAGGAACTTCAGAAGGCCTTGGGTTCACAGGTACTTGTGAGTACAACATACCATCCCCAGACAGATGGCCAGTCCGAGCGTACGATCCAGGTGCTAGAGGATATGCTCAAAGCTTTCATTCTGGACATTGGTGGTTCTTGGGAGAAGCATATTCAACTTGTAGAGTTAGCCTACAACAATAGCTTCCATGCGACCATTTAGATGGAACCATACAAGGCTTTGTACGGTAGTCCATGTCGATCACCCTTATGCTGGCTGGAGGCAGGAGAGGTAGCTTTGCTGGGAAATCATCTTGTTTAGGAGACTTCAGAGTAGATAGAGCTGATTCAGAAGAGGATGGATACAGAACAGTCTAGGCAGAAATCTTCTACTGATCAGCGAAGACAACCTCTGGAGTTCGAGGTCAGAGATCGGGTTTTCCTGCATGTCGCACCGAGGATTGCAAACAAGAGGATTCAGAGGCAGGATAAGCTTTCACCGCGGTACGTCGGGCCGTTTGAGGTATTGGAGAGAGTTGGGATGGTTGCTTATTGGTTGCAGTTACCTCAGAGGAATTAGGCCATACACGACATCTTCCATGTCTCTCAGCTCCAACGTTACTTATCAGACCTGTCTCATGTCTTTCAGCCTGAGGAAGTTGAGCTCGAAGCGAATGCATCTTTCGAGGAGCATCCCATTCGGATTGTCGATCGCAGTACAAAGGTTCTCCATGGGTGTTATGTCCCTCTTGTATGGGTGCTATGGCAGCATGGGTGAGTACAGGACGAAACCTGTGAGAGAGAGGCCAATGTACTATCATAGTGGCCAGAGCTATTCGAGGTTTCTTCCTCTACGCCTTTTAGGGAAATTTGGGGACAAATTTTTTTAAGGGGGGAAGTTTGTAGGAACCCGGATCTTCGTTTCAGGTATGTCATTATTTTTTCTAGAGTTTTTAGGAAAATTAATGTTTCTAAAATTTTCTGAAGTACACGCTGTGATCATTCTGAGTACACGTCATGTACTCTTTTCCCGCTCAAAGCCGTGTGCTGGCTGTGTCTGGACCACACACACTGTGTGTAGGGGTGATGTGGAGGCCGATTTTAGAAGAGTATGGAAAGACCTAGTACATGCCGTGTACTGTAAAAGTACACACCATGTACTTTTTTTTCATTAAACGGACCGAGCTCATGCTTTACTCACAGAATGGTCTTATTATAGGTTACGTTCGTCCGGGAGCACTGAGGATCCGCGAATCTTCGACGAGCCCCCGCCTCTCGTTCCATACTCCATTTCGAGCACTGTTAATTGTGTTGGAATCGCAGTTGTGAGTTCTCCCTTGTACTTGAGCTTTGCTTTCCAATTCCTCATTTTTCTCAAGTTATCATGGGATGATCATTTTGTACATTTTCTCAGATATTCGTCATTCTAAGAATAATCTGTTGTCATCATTTACTTATATCGATCTCCTAGGATACAGGTAGGTGGTTTGTGCCTTTCTGTAGAATGTCATTGAATATTTTGTGCAATTTCTCCAATTCCCTGGAAAGAGAATTGTGAATTTTCCTATTTTTACATTGATTGATTTCCTGCTTGCTTGATTGCTATAGTAGAGGTTTACTTTTGTGATTAGAGTAGTTTTTTCTGTACTCTGGATGTATGCCATGCTTGTTTTTCTTGTTTGGTGTTTTTCCAGTTTACATGCCTAGTTGTAGGACAGCGGAACTGTTGATTTGTTATGCTGTTGAGACTTAGTGTGATAACCAAGTAGTTCATGAGGTTTACATGGACGAGACACGCACACTATGCATTTTTATTTTACATAGGGCTGTGAGAACCTAGTGTAGTGGACCATAGGGATAATGGATGGAAGGGATTCTCCAGAGTGTCCTTAATTATGATACAAGATGACAGGGGGAATTGACGTAGAGTGCTTTCTAAGAGAGTCTGTAGAACCTTGATGCGGGCCATAGGGGGAATTGACATTGAGTGCTTCCCCATAAAGCCTTTAGTATGATACGAGACTATAAGCGGAATTGATGGTGCATGATTCGCTAGAGAGTCTATTAATTATTTATCTTAACCAGAGGGGTGAGACTGTGTGTGCCTCCTAGTGGGTTTCTTGTACTTGTAGGTTGAACCTTAGGGGTTTGACTATGAGAACTACACAGAGGTTACCTTTTTGTTCTACAAGCTTGATTAGCGATTTCTTTTTTGCAGAATATATTCTAAAATATGTGGTTTATTACTGCTGTGTGTTGTTTTGTTACTACTTACTTCTTACTTCTTATAGTACTTTACCTGCCATATATTCACTGACTATTTGGCACAAATATTTGCGTGGTTTCTTACTGGGAAATTGTCTCACACCCTGTTTGGGTCATTATTTTGGGCCCAACCGGATTATATTGTTGCAGGTATAGATAAGGTAAATCACCCTTCTTCTTCAGGTTCTTGATTTCACTAGAGCTAGAGAGTATAGGACCGAGCTGAGGCTTGCGATGCTGAGGAGTTGCTCATATGTTTTTATTTTTCACTTTGGTTTAGATTTTTATTCAGCATTGTTACTTGTTTGGGTGTTTTCCTAGACACATATGTATCATGCATCATTTACAATTATTTCAGTTTCTGTCGTTTATTTATTTGTCTTCCGATGTTTACTCTTGTTTGGTTGTCTATTGTTTCTGTTATTGTTGTTATTGTTTTATCTTCCACTGTGTACTCTTCCAATGAGGGCATAATTTCCCAACTATCACACCCAAGTCGCTTGCTTCTAGTCAGAAGCCTCTAGAATTTAGGGAAATGTGCTTGAGGTCATGTGGGAAACCGGGCATGGGGCACTAGTGGAGGGGATCCGGATTCGGGTCGTTACATTTGACTCAATAGTTCCATTAATGTGGTATGCCTCTCTGACTACTAATAAAGGGAGGTAATGGTTGGCTAGTGGTCTGAGGTAAACATTGATTCATAGAGATGTTGGAAGACTTATCATCAATAGATATCTTTGACGATCAAGATCCCTCTCATTGAATTATATTGTCTTATAGGGATATTCTATCTTGTTGGTTTTTCTGCCCTTACAAGTCTTATTGCTTGATTTGACTGTTATCACTACTGATTCAATCAGTTTTATGGGTAATTATCTGGGGAATGTATATAATCACTTCTATATGTAGGCTTTATTTTAATTTCATTTCATAGGAATATGATAGGAAATTATATGATGACCTTGGTGGACTTGTTGTTTGGGAACCATAACAATACAAGGTTATGGTGGTAATATGCAGTGGTCAAATTTTGATATCATGAGTAGGGAACCTTCATTTCCCATTAGTTTTTAGGATGGGACTCCATTCATGGTTAGTAATGTATTTCCCCCATTTTTCTTTTAGTTATTTATTATTGTTCTCATATGTTCTCCTAGAGGTTGTTACATGCATTTATTTCCCCTTTGTTAGTTTATTTCTTATTAAACAACTTTATCTTATAGATCATAGAGGTGTGTGGTTTGTAAATGTACATTATTCCAATGACTCCAATATGTGTGACATTCCAACTCAATGCTATTTAGAAGACCATGACCAAATAAAGTTGAGCTTGGGGTGGCACACCCGACTTAACACCAACCTAGTCAATGCCCTAGTGGATGATGCCTTGTATATTTCATTCTCACCTCAATGATTATCTACATGAAGTAATAATTATTTTATTTTATAATAACTATATTGTCTAGGGGAATAATAATATACTACGTAAAAATTAATTTATACAATTATTTATCTTATAATAACATTTGAGGGGGTGGGAACTATCATTTTTTATGATCTTGCTCAATGATATAGTGATGATCTATGTACTAGAGTGATTATTGAATATGGATAATATTTTCTATGGGACTAACATTTTCAATTATGATTGTAAAAATGTTGTGTTATATTGTATGAAAATAATTTTTTTAGTGATATTCCAAATTGTTTTATTCATAATGAGTTTTTGGATGATATCTCCTTTTTGATTAACTGAATGAGAGTTTGATATTGTTTAGTTCATGTAATATATTATTATTGAATTATTTTTAAAGGGAGAAAAAATTTTATTTTCCAATGTTGTGAGATAGATTATATACATTGTTTGAAAAAATGAAAAAAGATGTGTCATATATATTTTTAGTGATATTATATTCCATGAGTTGATAGAGGGAGACAATAAGTCTATAAATTCATAATTGATTTAGAATATTTGTAAGAATCGTTAGGTTAAAAATTAGTTTTTGTGTTTTTTATTCCAATAAATGTGGGTGAAGTCATTTAAGAGGTGAAGAGACTAATTGATGGCCAAATTTGTGCTATAGAAAAAGAGTGTGAAATACTGTAATCTTGGAGTTAAGAAGTAATAAAAAAATATTATTTAGAGTGACATCAGATATGTGATTTTTAGGGTGCGGTTTTCACACATATTTTTATATGATTTTTGGAACTCTTTTTTAGACAATAAATTGGTAACTATACTCTCATCAATTATTTATATATTTTTTGAAGTTTCATTTATTTCATCCTCTACATTATAGTATTTCATTACATTAAATCATTGTGTGTTTATTTTATCATGACGTTCATTATTATTTTACTAATCATTTTCAATCTATTTTAATTCTAAGGATGGATCCTAACAAGACTAAATTTTTAATAAAATTTAGGTTGATGTTTAAAAATGTATCATTTTTTAATTTTTGATACACCTATGAATGGCTACAAACACCAATTGAGTAATCCAAAATTATTCAAATATAAGATTATATTTTCATGTAAATATGAAACATGGCCTAAAGATCCATTAAATTGTTTGTATTTTAGAGTTACTTATTTTTATGTTCATTTTTTATATTACTAATTATTATAATTTCAATTTTTTGGAATATTACTTGATTTCCTTATTGTAGGATATGTTTTTCGGTAGTTCGCATTCCACCACTGAGATCCCATGTGTATGTTATTTGTTCATTAGAACCAAAAATCTAAATTCAAATACAATCATTATATTCTTATCTTATAAGAAAATAGAATAAAAAAACATCTTCAGATAAAAATTCAAGAAACATTGAATATCCTACTATTTTAACAGTTGTAGTGAATAAACCAAACTGAATGTTCCAATCTAAGAAGGAAAATTTGAAACTTCTTGGGGAACATATTCTCAAGTCCATGTCATAAAAATATGAACATGACGATTCAAGATAAAAATACAATAAAATATAATAACACTAGATTAATCCGATATTTTTTTCTCAAACTAAAAAATTACAATACCTAAAGAAACAAATTATTATAAAAATATAGAGAACAAGAGTTTATTTCTATTTAAAGTAGAAAATATGTGTCCAAATATCATCAATATCATCAAATGAATTGAAAAATTTGAATTAATTTAAGAGGAAACATTAAACAATCAACATTAATGAAAATATATAATGTATTAAAGGAGACAAAAATATTAAATTTTTTCAGTCAAATTGGCTTATATTTATAAGGAATTGGTTCTAGGGATTTCATGTTTAGGAAAAGGAGGGTTATATACTGATATGGACTCTAGAATATTGAAGGAAAAACTATAGTCTTATATTAAATGATATATGTGGAAATGAAACTGAAATTGACAACATAAATTACCACTTATATTGTTAGAAACTTTTCCATGAACTCAACTCAAGTCCTTCAAGATACTAGGTTGTTGAAGCTATCATCAACAAATATCTCGGTTTTTATTTTATAATCCCAAACTATTTCCAAAACCAAATCTGTTTTTTCTACCTCAAATTGTTTTAAATGACCACAAACCCCAATTATTTATCTAACCATTTTATTTCATGGGATTTCAGTATTTATGTTTGGGAATGATGTTTTCTTGTTAATAGATCAAAAAAATGTGTTTGAAGAAGTGTAGAGGGTCTCTTGGAAGACCCACATAGTCTAGCACTAGAAGAAAGCTAGACCAGAGCCACCAACCAATCACTTTCATGACAAGTGGTCATAGGCCACTACCAGGATCATTGGCTATCTGGTGGAGTAGAAATATCAATATAGTTTCTAAAGAAGTGTTGTATAACTTGAAGCTCCACAAACTAGCTATTGGCCACCGAGTGGACAACAGGTCATCCCAATAACTCAACAGTTTGATAGTCTAGTTATTTAGTAGAGATGATCTATAAAGTAAAATTTAGACATTAATGGTGGATCTTTCTACTATGAATCAACTTACAATGAGTCTATTGACTTGTTTACACATAAGAATAGTAATGGTGATCTGTAGCCTATATAATGACCCGCAAGAGGCATGGAAACATACAATCAACATCAATTGATTAGAAGATTACATTTTTCAATCATCTTGAGTTCTCTGGATAAATCTATTATCGTTATGTATCATAACATTTCTCTCCCTTATTTATTCTTATTACCTCTCCCATTTTATTCTTACAATTCTTTGAAGGTATTATAGAGTGAATTTTAATGGATTTATCTCTTTCACAACTATATCCTCGTATTCTTCTTATCTTGGGTTCTCCACTCTTTGAAAGTTAGCTATTTGGGTTTATTACTAAAACCTCCTAAAAGGAAAGTGAATATTATTTTTATTTTTTTTATGCTACAAAGAATTATAAATCATGAATATTCTTTATTTGGTGTCTTAGAAACTGGTATTTCCATGTAATTTTTTCAAAATGTTTATTGAATACCATTAATGTCAAGGGATTAATATAAAAACTCTCAATCTATTGAGTGGAGGAGATGAAGTGAATCAAATTATGTAATTTTTTAACAACACTATAAAATATTATTTTAATTTTAATTTTAATTTCCACTATTCTTATACTTTTAATTCTTATATACTACACTAACCTTTTTATCTCATAATTTCATAATTATAACACTTTATTTAGATTAATTTTTTAAAATAAAATTTAACACCTCTTACTATATTACTTTGATAAATAGTTTTTTTCAAGGGAAGAACATTTTATCAAAAATTTTTTAAATTATTAATCGATTTATATGAAAAATATTTAATATATGGATTCTACCAATAACACCCAATGTGCTCCTGAATAACACTCAATGGGTCAAGCCCATTTCTATAATGGGTGGACTATAATGATTTGATAACACACCTATCAAATTTTTGTGGAAATATATGTTCCTCCATTTTAAACATTTTATTTCATGGTTAGAAACTATCAAAACAAATAAAAGAAAATTTTACCCATAATGATCTTTTAACACATGAACATGATTCAAAATCCATGAATTTTCTTAATTTTTTTTAGATTATAATGAATCTAATCTTGTTTACACATGTAAAAATAACCATGAAATTTGTAAATTTGTTTATGTAACTCATGTTGGAATTAATAAACTCAATAATACTGGACTTGTTATGCATCTTCGATTTTTTTATGTTTTATCAGGTTTTCTAATGAATCAATTTCCGAGATGTTTTCTCCATGTAATGACATTTATAGTGAAATAAAATCTATTTATGATGATTTTTACATAGAAATGATCATAAAACTGATATTATTTGTTTTACCAAGTTATTAGGTATCTTAATTAATGACAATTCAATAATATGGTTCTGAAGAAAATGTTTGTTGAATAAATCACTATATCTTTCATGATATTTAATATTACTATAAAGTTGAGGCTGCAAATGAAGAAAAGGAAGTCAAGGAAATGAGTACAATTTTCTTTAACCAAATCAATGATGATGATGATTATTATAGTTGCAGTATAGATAACCTAGCTATGATGAGAAAAACATTTGTGTGAATGAATAATTTTTTTCTTCATTGAAAAGAAGAAAAATGAATGAGAAGAAGTAAAGTTAAATTTATTTGAATAAGAAAATAAGGGACACATCAAACCCGATTTCCCCAAATTCAAAAAATTAAAATAAAAAATAATGAATGAAAAAAATCCATCAAGGTTCCCACATGGAGTGAAATTAATGATTCAATACCCTTTTCTGAATCTAGTGATAATGATGCAAAATATCTCATGGATAAAATCAATTTAAATGATGTGGTAAATTATTTCTCACAATCTTTTTATTCTAGTCATCTAAATAATGAAGATGTAAAATATGATTCAGGTATATTAATTGATTTTTTTTAACTCAACTCGAAATTAAAAGAGCATAATAATAAATATAATCAATTAGTTTTTGGAACAGATTTACATTTTAAAGAGAAAGATGAACTATTTTATAAATTAAAGGTTCATCATAATGTTTAAATATTAAAATATACAATAAAGGATCATAAAAATTATATCTCTATTTTCTCCCATGGTGGAAAAAATTTAATAAAAGATTGGGTTCAAACTGTCATGTGAAAAATAATTTTGGGATTTCTATTTCTATTAATAACAGTATCTTTAAAAATAAAACTTTTATCAAAATATTCTATGATGATAAATTTTATAATAATTTGTGAAAAGTGAAACATCTTATATATGATTTTTATTGTAAAAATTATCTTTATAGGAGACCCAAAATTTTTCATATCTCATAAATTTTGTTTTTTATAAAGTCTTATTAAAAACAAATATAAGTTCCAAAATCTCTTTAAGATAAATCAAGTGGACCTAAAATTTTGGTACCAAATTATTTAGTTTCTTGATTATTATATAGGAAACATTTTCTAATGAAATAATACCTAGGAGAAAAAAGGTTCATCGATAATGGGTGATTGAGACACTTTCCCGATGACTATACTGAGTTAAATTAACTTGAAAATATTTATGGGGACCATGTCAATTTGGTTGATAACTCAAGAAGTAAGATCATATTTATAGTTACTATTGGATTTTAATAATATAGTTTTATTAAATATTTTTATTCATTACTATTTTAAAAAAACGTTTTCTATGTATTAGTCAATTATGTGATAAGGGTTTTAATGAAATTTTAGAATATATTTTTTAAATGTTTTCGATTCCAAAGGATATCTTTTATTTTATGCTTCACTTTTACAAAATATTTATTTCATTGATTAAATATCACATTCAAATTAAAATATTAAATATTTTTGAGTTTAATATAGTGATTCATGATTTTGGAAAATTCACCTTGGTAATTGTAGTACACACACTTTTCATACTCAAATGAAATCATTTAGTATGAGATTTACCCAAAATTTATTTCAAATATAACATTGTTTCTGAACCTTTATAACTTGTAAATAGACACATATCATCCATGAAATATAAAAAAGATGTGTCCACCACTAAGGATAATGTTCTTGATCGTCTTGACCACTTTAGACCAATAAAAATTTCAAGTATATTAGGTAAATAATAAACTTTTGTATTTATTGATGATTATATAATATTTATATGGTTTTATTTCATAACACATAATAATGAGGCCAGTAAAGTATTATATATATATATAAAGATGGTTAAAATTGAAAATGGTTATAAAATAATTTCCATTTAGAGTGGTAATGGGCGTGAATTTGATGATAAATTTATTTTTGGACTTTTTTTAATTCACAAGGATTCCATTATTCGTTTTCAATTCCAAAGAATCCACAACAAAATGGTAAATTTGAAAGACATAATTAAACTCTTAATTAAATTTATTGAACTCTTTTAACTAAATTCAAACACCATTAATATGTTTTGTAAAAGTGGTCTATACTATTTCTAATATATTGAATCTTGTTGTCACAATACCTTTCCATAAAATACCACCAATGGACTTTGGGATGGAAAAATTTCTAAAGATTGATTTTTTAAATGTTTTTTAATGAAAATGAATTATTTAGAACATTAATGAAAAAATTAGAAAATTTTACCCTAAATCTCATTTAATATATTTTCATTGGATAGTATGACTCAAGTAAAGAATACTGAGTCTTTAATAGATGGGAAAAGACATTTGAGTAATCAATTAAAATCCACATTTAATGTTAATTTTTATAACCCTAATCCAAAAATTTTAAACATTGTGGCTCACTGGTCAAATTTCACATTAAAAAATCAAACTACTATAATGGAATTAACATTTTGGAATAACAACTATCCATCCCTTTACCCAATGCATGGGTGAAATCTAATGAAAATACCTTAAAAATGTTATCAGTTATTTGAAAGATGGTACTTGTACTTGAATGTTAGTTTTAAATGAGGTTGATCATCAAGATTTCGATTAACACTAAGAACCCCAAATTATTAATGACTCCGTTAATATTGAAAATTGGGTACAAGAAATAATATATGAATTGAATCAAATCAAAATGAATAATGTTTGTACTCTTTTTGAATGATTTGATGATCATACCATTATAAGTGCAAAATGGGTTTCTAGAAATTAATTTTATATGAATGGTATTACAAATCATAAAAAATATAGAATTGGAAAAAATAATATAATTAAAAAGAATGAATTTATAATGGTGAGAAATTTTCACCCATCACTAGGTTATAATCCATTATAATCTTAATGGTTTTCATAATCAACATATATTGTAAGCTTTTTCAAAAGGATTATACAAGTTATTTTTTGAATAGTTTTATTTTCAAATAGGATTTGGTTGAACAACCTCTTATTTTTAAAGGTTCAAAATATCAAAATCACTTTTCTATGTTAATAAAGGATCATTATGGGGTAATGAAATCCCCTCAGGATTGGCATAATTGGTGAACTAAATTTTATTCTAGAATTTTATTTTAAAATGGGGAAATCCAAATTCAATTTTTTATAATATATATCAACTGGCTTAATAATTTTTCAAATTTATATCAATTATTTCATTTTTAATTCTACAAAATAATCACATTTTAATTAATTTGCAGTTTTATTGAGAAAAAAATTTGAAATTGGTATTATTAGAGAAATAATGTTTTTCTTGGTTTTTAAAATTTTCAAAATATTGATGGTATTTTAATAAATAATATAACATACAATAAATAAATTTTGAATCATTTTCCATAGATCAATAAAAGAAGATATGTACACATATGAGTACTTGTTTTAAGTTAACATTTGATAAATCTAGTAAACTTGATGACATCATAATTTATCAATGTATGATTTTAAGCCTTCTTTATCTTATGGAGACCTTATTATAGATCATGTTTGTTGTTTTTTATTGTGCTAATTTTCAATCAAATAAAAAAATAAAATTTAAAATCTCATAAAATATTTTTTAGATATTTAATAGCTCTAAAAATATAGGTTTATTTTATACAGAAGACAATTTTTTTGATCATAATTGTTTTGATGATGCTTATTTTGATGGATGTAAATTAGATAGAAAAAGTAAACGTTTGAATTTCCACATAAATTACAATCATATTACCATTGATTTTGACAATACTAGTTCCATTAATATATCTAGGAATATATTTAAACACTCATGAAATAATAATATTTACCATCACCATTACTTTTTAATTGACCACTTTCTTAATAAAGATAGTATGTTAGAGTTTATTCTCATGGATATTAAATTAACTAGTATCTTCCAAAAACACTTTTTTTATAAATTTTTTTATTTAATTAAGGGAGAGTGGGAAATGTTTCTCTTGTGAATTATTGTATTTTATAAACATATTTATATCAAATAGATTGAATTAATATTACCCGTTAAATTATGTTACAATCTTTGAAATTATCAATATATTTTTTTAAAACGAATTTATTAAAATTATTTAAAATGACATTCATGTTTATGAGTTTTTTATGATAATCAAAAAAGGGGAGAAATATCTTTTTTCTATAATGAGGGATAAATTCTTAATATTTTATTTAATTTATATTTTAATCCATTTGGGGGATATATCAAACTGTATACTATTTTTTCATCTATTTTAAACTCAAGGGGTAGAAATGTATCTTTATATATTATAAAAGTCGAGTAACTATGACATTCCTAGAAAATACATCCTGGTATTAATATAAAAAATTTGATTTAGTTTCAGTTTATTTACACATAGAGGTAATAACCTCGAAACGGAATGGTTGGTTATTGACCTTGTCTTTACCCTCAGATTGTGTAGTTTTCCTTTATAGAGCATCTGGTTTGAAAATCCTCAAGGATGGTTATAGGTAATTGAATTTACCATTATGATAAATTATATACTTTTTAAAATTATCCAAGTAGAAAATCACTTCAAAATTTCATCTTTTAATAAAATTATAAAACATTGAAATAATTTTCAAAATTACATTTGAATATATTTGTCATTAAAACTTCTCAGATGTCTTTATCTATTATATTAATGTTTATTTCAAACTATTTTCAATCATCAAAAAATAAGAGATTATTATACCTAATATTTCAAATGATAATAAACACATATTATTGATTTAATAATTTCATTTAATGAGACTTTAGAATTTATTTTTGGAACACACCCTGGTTTTTTTAAAATATTATTTTTTAAATTAATTTAATATTTTTGATATTTTTCATTTCACAAAATACTGAATACACCTTTTATTATATGAAAGTAACTGTGTTTGGATTGTTTTATAGGCAAAAACATGTTGAGATTGTGCTACAAAAAATGAATCATATTATATTTTGGAATAAAAAACAATTTTCTTGGTTTGTGTTACGCACAATCCTAAGTTCTATTGATATCTTTCATTACACGCAAGACTGTGTTTTTCCAAACAACAATATATTATTATTATATTATTATTTGATATGATAGGATATAAAATTTCCATTAAATTAGTGATTATGAATTATATTAAATAAAATTAAAAAATATAGGGTTTATAAGATGAATTTATTATTTACCAGTTACATAGAATCAAAAATACACACCAATTGAAAATATAGGAAATATTTATTTATCCTTGAAAATTTAATTTGAATTTATAAATTAAATTAATTAAAACTTTGAATGACAATAATGAAATATTAATATTAATAATTCCATAAAATTTTTACAACATTCTCCCAATAAAATATATAGGCATAAGATAACAATCAACCCAATATTATGCATAAAAACCTATATTTATCGAAATGGTAATTTTATAAAATTTTGATGGAGAACCCATTTTAATTCCAATATTTTACTCTAAATATTTTTTATATGTCAAAATAATCTTTTTATTTGAAATTGAGACATTAATCTTTACTTTTGTTGATTTGTTTTGTATTTTACATTTAAGTTTCTTGTTTGGATGGATAATAATAAATACAAAATTTTAATTTAAAATAGTTTTTTCATAAAAATAATTTATAGTGTCAAATTATATATTTTATTAGTTTTAAAGTATCATTAGATAATATTTTTATCAGTTAATTATATGTAGGTCATTGTAATGAAATTAAAATTGTGTTTCAATATAAAAACATGTTAATATTTTATATGTTTAACTTTGAAAACTCGTTTTATCATTCCATCAACAGGATTAATATGAAATTAATTTTAGAAAACTATGTATTTTGATGTATTAAAAATTTATTCCATGTTTGGAATCAATTGTCCCAAAATTAGTAAGTAGGACCAATTTATTATTGTCTATTATTAATAGTTACCATGGAAAAAATTTGTTTCCATAGTAAAGGGTAAATTAATTAATTTTGTTTAAACATACTTTTATCGCAATAATAAAATCATCATATAAAATTATTAAAATTTATTAGGTGAATTAAATTATAAACTTTACACATAGAGATTGATATTAAGTCAATTTATGGATACTTTTCAATCAAAATGACTTAAATAATATTTAAATCAAACTAAGAAAAAAAATTACATTTTCATTTTCCTTAATTTCACTTATGTGTCCATATAAGAACACAAGTATGTTATGAATGAATATCAATGTAAATTATTAAAATAATAAATATATTTTCCTAATATAAATTTATTTGTTATGTTTTGTTTCACTTCAAGGAAATTTAGAAATTTATAATATATATTTAATAATAATTTAATGAAATCACATTCATGATTTTAAAAACTAGATCAATTTTATTATAGGGTTATAAAATATAAAAATTAGAATATAAATATTATTCATAAAGAGAAAATTTTTATATTAATAAAGGTATTTTATTTTTAGATTTTATTAAAGAAATAATAGTATTAAATAATTAGACATTGTTGATTTAGTAATTATTTTTTTAATAGAAATATCAAATAAATGTTATTACTAAAATTAAAATTAATTTAGGTGGAGAAAATTAATGTGATAAACAAATTAAATAGATAACCTTGAAATTATATAAATATAATAAAATATATCTTTAGAAGATAAAATATTATCATGATATATTTAAAAATCCACGAAATGAATCGTTTCAAAATTGGCACTATTAATATTTTATCATAATAATATTTTATTAAATTATTTAAAAATCATAAAATATAATTATAAATTAAAAATAATTATAATATGTAATAAAATGTACTAATATTTTAGTTTATGGACTAATTAACATCAAATAAGTAAAATTTAAAATCATTATATTTTGAAAATGTTTTTACAATAGTTAAAATTAAAATAGTTTAAATAAGGGTTAACAAAAAATATAAGGCTTAAAAGTACATAGAAACCTATAAAATCTTTTTTTCTATGTGATTAAAATATTATATCGTAATATATTCTATTATATTACCATTTTGAGGTATTTTATTTGTCTTTTAATTTATTATAAATTATTATTTGTGAGGGTTTTCTAAAGTTCCCCTCCCCTCTCGTATAAAAGGGTACATCTCCTTCTCTTTTATTAACACATCTAAATTGTCATAGAAAAACTATACTAATTCATCTTCCCAATATTAATTCATTCATAATAGTGTCCTTCCTTTAGGCTCAAATCTATCCAATGAGGTTTTTTAGTGCAATTCAAAATGAGATACACAAAGAAAAGTTAATGTTCATCAGTGTGCATTTTTAATTTTATTTCTTCCTTGAAGAGTAAAAATTATTTTATCATTTCATGTTTATGTTATAAAATTAGTATCCTTAATATACTGATATTTTTGTTTTATTAAGGTTTTGACGTACATGTTCACACACTTCTATCTAATTGGAAACAAACTTATCATTTCTGTGTATGACTGATTACCACCTCGCGAAATGATGATTGTTCATTTTTTTCCTTTACAACATATCCTGGTGAGAATTATGTGGAAAATATTTTTTTCTGATACAGGTGATATTTATGAAATTATTATACTTCTGGATAGATAATATCATATTTACGTTTTTATCATGTAATCTTTTGGGAAATGACAACGATGCTTGTGCATACGTTTGGATTACCATCTCCATGATGCGATGTGATTTGTGTTTCATGTATACTTCACATGGGTTGTAATAAATATGAATTTTATGAATATATATTATGTAAATAACATGGTAATGAATCTTTAATTTTGATATATCATATAATTTCCTATCTTTTAAAATGATAAGAACACAGAAATAGTGTTCATCTATACGTAGGGCTTACCATCCCCATAAACGATGTTTTATCTTTCATAAATATATCTTATATATATCTATATACTAAATTTATATGATATAGAAATAATTTTTTACATTATATAAGTATGTAAATAAATATATATGTAATAGGGTCACGAATAATAATTCAAAACATGTACGATAAACAAAGAGGTTATTACTCGAAACGTTTCTCTAATAAGGAATTGTTAATAAACAGGTAATATAAATTCCTAAAAGAGTCATATATGATATCATAAATATTATTTTGATTATT
Organism: Viscum album; assembly: GCA_963277665.1. Classification (NCBI taxonomy): domain Eukaryota; kingdom Viridiplantae; phylum Streptophyta; class Magnoliopsida; order Santalales; family Viscaceae; genus Viscum; species Viscum album. The sequence continues at coordinate 748,776,189 of OY728151.1, read as the reverse complement.
TTATAAGTTAATAATATTTTAAAACCACTAAAAAATAGTTTCAGTTACATATAGAAGGAATCAGAAGTAATATAGGGGTTAATTTCACAATATCAATATTTTATGAGATTTTGTATACATAAGCATGTAATAGAGTATATTTGTCACCACTTTCCATCATATCGTAAAAAAATTTTCCATAATATTTTTAATATTATAATAAATCTTTCTAAATTCATTCTTACCCATGTATTCCTTTTTATAAAACATTTTTAAGGAAAACTTTTTTTATTTCCCAAACAACGTATTTTTTATACTTTTATGGTAAAAGTAAGTGTAGAATGTTTTTTCAAATTATATAGAATTAATAGATATTTAAGCATTCATGAAGAATTACTTCCATGAAGATTCCCTTACAATATTATATGGTTATTTTGAAGTAAAATAATTTCGTTTAAAATTTCATGACATTTCAATTAATGAAAATGTTTCCAAAATAGAATGCATATTTTCCCCATGATTTTTTTCCAAAGTTCCCTAAAAATTATTTCACATCTAAGATAACATTATTCGATGATACATATTATTTAATGAGGATATGATTCAATGTTGACATTTTTATTCTTTCTTTGAATGTTTAATTCTCATGATAGAATGATATTTATGAAAGTCATTTCATTTATGTTGTTTACGATATGATACATGATTTATATTCATGTGGAATGTATTGGTATGATTCCATTATTAGATGGGTGGGACTGATATCTCTCTCCAATTCATTAGATAAATATTTAAATCTCATGAGAGCGACATGATGGACCTTTTTCACTATGATGGTATTTTCAGTGAACCATGACTAGTAACATGGTTATGGGAGTGGACCATGTCTACCAAGATGGTAATGGGTGTGAGACATGACTACCAAGATTGTATTAGGAGTGAAACCATACTACTAAGATAGACAAGGAAGAAATTCCTTTACTACTATGGAAATCATATTAAATGGTCATGTGTCTACCAAAAATGCCACTGCTTATTCTTATGTTATGATTTTATGGATTATGATCTTGATTCCAATACGATTAGTATATTATAAACTATAAATATTTATTCCCTAGTCTTTAAAAAGGAGTTTATGATCTTATATTTTCATGATCATGTTCTCATACCCTTATTCTCATGATATGTGTACATATTTACTTTGTATAACCTTAATGACCATCTGATCTCACCCCTTTTAATGTTTTATATTCCTCAGGTTATAAATAAATATTTTAGGTAGGTTTACTTAGTGGGAAAATCGTTGTGATAAACATTGAAGATCTTTCAATAGATTAGAAAAATGATATCTAAGTTTTCAAAGGAACTAAACTAATACTGTCTATTGTCATGTGTTTGTGAAATGTATTAAATATTCTATAAAAGTGAATTAATATTAATATAAATCATGTTTCTTTGTTAATTTCATTGGCATGGAGTTAGGTTGTAGATAGATCAAATAGTGGTGTATAAAGAAGTTTTAAGGATAGACTTGAAGAACCACATGATCAAGCACCAACAGCTAGCCTGAACAAAGCTAATAGCTAGCTAGTGGCAGGAGTAGTGGCACTTGGCCACTACCAGTACCACTATCCTGCTGGTGATCCTAATATCGTACTATTGGGATCATTCATCTTCCTCATAGTGGAGGTCCCAAAAGATAAATTAAACCACTAAAGGTGGATCATTCAACATTCACTCAACTTATAATGTATCTATTGACTCATTTAAACCCTTAATATCCTAATGGGAGATTTATATCATTTAAATAGACCCCTTAGAGTCACAACATTATAAAATCAACATTGATCAATAACCAGATTTCATTTTTCTATCATCTTTCATTTTGTTGAGAATACATTGGTGTTTCATTGTCATACAATTATTATCTATTATTTATTATTCGTATTATTCTTCTATCTATCTCTTCATTCATCATTTTATTATTCCAATATGTTCAAGATAACAGATATTACATTAGAATGGGTCGTCTCTAAGAATCCAACCTTACCTTATCCTTCCCCTATTAGGGTTCTTACTACTACGAAAGCAATGGATTTGATTTTCTTGAAAAAACCAAATAAAAATAAAATGTCTCTTCTTTGTACTGGATTTAATAATGTACCCAAATAGAAACAAAATTAATTCCTTCTCAGGTTTCATAGATACTAATAAATCCAAGTGATTTTCTATTCATGTTTTAGGAAAACCATTAAAGATAATGCATAAATCTATAACATATAAATAAATTATGGAGAGGAGATGTAGGGACTCATTTTGAGTTATTATTAAAATCCTTTATCAATTTTTTTTCTTTTTTTATTTGATGTTCAATGTACTTACTTTTTTTATTTATATGTATCGAACTTAATTTTTTCTCTCATAATTGAATAATTGTATTGATTTATATAGTATTAATTTTTTTAAAAACAATTGACCTCTTCTTGTTAACTTACCCTGTCCAACACTTTCAGCACTCCAAGCCCATGCTTTCAAAAAACCTCAATATGCCAACGCAAATCACACCACCTCATCGTTTAAACTCTCATCAAACTCCACCAGTATCACCTATCAAATAACAGCTATGTTGAAAAAATGATTTACCAATCTTGAATATGGCCTTGTCCGGTCCAATGGATTAATTTTCACAAAAATTTAATTGGAAATAGAATATGAAAATGATTTTTTTTTCAAATTTCCCCAACATCTTCATTAGAAATCACTCCTCATACCTCATCCCATTCATCGTTGTTCGATCCCTATAGCCCAAAAATCACCTTTTACATCATGGAAGAATAATAATTGAACCCACTACAGCTCCTCCCCACCTTTACTAGACAAACATACCCATCATAAAAGACCACGGGAAAATCTATTGCAGTAGCCATGTCACTGGAATCCCCCATGAACTCATCAATTCCACCCTTTCCATGAATTCCCTTGTGAAACTCATTAATACTATTGTGGATAGAAAATGAGTGGATCAGGAGTGTGGGTCTATCAGCAGTTGGTAATCATATGGAATATGGGTTTCTAGATGTGAGGTTCAGTGGGAGTCAAGAGTTACAACTATCTGACATGGTGGCCATCAAGGATTTTGATGGCTGGTGGTCAGAGATTATGTGACAAATGTCACTACTATTTCCTGACCCTTTAAAACCCCTCAAAAGGGATTTGAAAACCCTAAAAACATTTTATATTCTATTCTATTAATGAGGGGTGGGGGGGGGGTATTCCCCTTTATTATTGATAAAAAAATTGACGATAAAGGCCCACCATTATCACCAACATCACTGGCGCTGGTAAAGGCCAAATATGCCACAATGTGTTGCTTGAATAAAAACAAACTATAGTAAATACACCTATAAGATATATGAATATATGAAATTTAAATATAAAAGTTTTAAATCATGAATAAAAAACACAACTATATACATCTATTTTTTTTAATAATTACATTTACCATTACTGTTCACAAACACATAACAACATTAATGTTTCATCATGATTGGAACAAAAAATTCCCCTCTAAAAAATTCCAAAACATGGTATTAGTTTCCAGAAAAATCACCCCAACTGATGTAAAATAAACAACTTCTATAAGAAAAAAAAATATTATGTTATTAATACAATAAAGAAAGAAATTATGCATAAACATGAAAGAATAAATTTAGAAAATTTCAATATTAAATAAAAGACACATTTGAAGTTATAAATTTCACATCATGCATCATATTGATGTACAATTATTTAACACATCAAAAATTACATATGGATAGTTTTCTTAAATTATAAAAACAATATGAATGTTTTTCCTCAGTTTGTAGTATGTCATGTGTACTTTTTTACTTACATTAATTTCAATATTAAATTAAAATATAAACTTTGAGTTATACCAGCCACACCATGTGTCATATTGAGGTGAGGATGATTCATATACCTCAAAAATTACATATGGATAATTTTCCTAATGTATCAAAAAAATATGAATGTGTTGTCTCATTTTTGAGTGTTTCAATTTTTTTAAAAAAAATGTCATTTGAGTCCAAAAAAACATCCACATTGGGTCATAGTGGACTCATCATGTGTCAGTTTGACATGAGACTACACACAAAATGTCAAAAATGGAATAAGAATCATTTTTATAAATTATCTAGATAATCAGACCATAATTTATTGGATTTTAGTGATTGAAACATTATTGAACTAAAATGTCAATTTTAAACCTATAACAGACACTTAGAGTCATATCCATCGTACCGTATATCAGATTGTGGTAATGCAGAATCGTAAATATCAGAAATGACTTATGGATCATTTTCATGAAGAAAAAAAATATGAATTAATTTTCTTGGTTATATATATATCACATGTTCATTTTACTAAAATAAATGTCAATTTTAAATTAAAGTACAGAATTGGAGTAATATCAGTCGCACCAAGCATCAGATTGAGGTGATGCAGATTCATAAATGTCACATATGATTTGTGGATCATCTTAATATATTATAAAAATACTATAAAAGTATTTTCGCATTTTTTTAGTATGTCACATATTTCATTTCTAAAATTAAGTCCAAATTTTAATAAAAATACTCACATAGAGTTATACCAGTCACACCACGCATTATATTGAGGTGTGGTTTATTCCTACATGTCACAAATTACTCATGGATTGTTCTCCTAATGTATAATAACATTAAAATTGCATTTTATTAGTTTTGACCTTATCATTTCAAATAGGAAACACAGACATTTAGTCATATTAGTCACATTATGTGTTGATTTGATGTGAGAGAAATTATTATATGTCAAAAATGACTTATGAGACATTTTTGTAAGTTATAAAGATGAAAAAATTTTGTTTTATTGGTTTTCTATGAGTGACACTGTTTGAAATAAAATTTAAATTTATATTTGATAATGAACAATTTGAGTCATACTATTTACCTCATGTTTCACATTGAGTTATGTTTATTTCCTATACATAAAAAATTTCATATAGACCATTTTCCTAAATTAAAAACATAATCTGAATGATTTTTCTTAGTTTTTGGTACTTCCCTTTTTCTATTTACTAAAATAAATGTCAATTTAAAAAAAAAAATTATACTGGGAGTCATATCGGTTACACTGGGCATCATATTGATCCATGGTTGATTCCTACACGTCAAAAATTACTTATGGAAAATAGTATTAAATTACCAAAATAATACAAATATCTTTCCTCAGTTTGGAGTATGTTACTTTTTCTTTTTACTAAAATTTATGTCAATTTTAAATAAAATGACTCGGTTATTGTCATACCAGTTACACCGTATGTCGTATTGAGGTGAGATTGATTCTTACATGTCAAATATTACATATGGATCATTTTCAGAATGTATCAAAAAATAATAATTATTTTTCATGGTTTGGAGTATTTTAATTTTAATTTTTACTAAAATTAGTGTAGATTTAAAAAAATACACAATTAGAGTCATATCGTTCACATCATGTGTCAGATTGATGTAAGGTTGAATCCCAGACATCAAAAAAGACTTATAGATTGTTTATCTAATGTATCAATACAGTATTAATATGTTTTATTTGTTTTATATTTTTGAATTGTAATTTTTACTAAAATTAATGTCAATTTTAACAAAAAGACATTGATGGAGTTCTACCACTCACATTGTATATAAAATTGATGTGTGGTTGCTTCCTACACATAAGAAATGATTTATAGACCATTTTTGTAATGTATCAAACAAAATGAATTCATTTTCATAGTTTTTATTATGTCACTTGTTATTGTTACTAATGTTACTATCAATTTTAAATATAATGACACACATTGAGATTGACTGGTCACATCGTGTGGTAGATTGAGGTGGGGTTGATTCATACACCAAAAAAATGATTTTTTACACACTTTTCTAATTCATATAAATAATTGAAATGAATTTTATCAGTTTAAACTATGTCACATGTTCTTTTTTTATAAACTAATGTCAAAATTAATTTAAAGTACACACTTGGAGTCATACCAGATGCATCGTGAGTCATCTTGAGGTGATACTAATTACAACACATCACAAATGGCTTATGAATTTTTATCATAAAGTATCAAAACAATATTAATGTATTTTTTCGTATTTTTTAGTGTGTGATGTGTGGTTTGAAATAAATTGTAAATTATAAAGTAAAAACATATATTTTGAGTCATTTTGTGAACATTGTGTATCTAATTGAGGCAAAAATGATTGAGTATGCGATTTTTTTTTTGATTTCCACTATCTGAAAAAGGCTATAAAAGAGAAAACATAATACTTTTTATGGATGATTAATTCCATCATCCTTGGAACACTTATGTTTTAAGATGCTTGGTGTTTTCTCTTCAACTTAAGAGGAACGTGTTCTATATTTTATGGAATGTTGAATATATTTCAATGAAAAATATGACATCCCTATTTTTTTTTGAATAAAACTAAACATGTATTATATAAAAAGGAAAAGTAAATTAACAAAAAAAATTGTAGAAAAAATGATGAAAAAATTAATTAAATTAGTATTAGGAATTAATATTTTCAGGATGGTTATATATGATCCAGAACCATTTACCTGTTTTTATTATCTCAATTTTATCCTTGAAGTCCAATATCGCATGAGCATGATCATCTTGGAAAAAACTACCAAGCCCAAGAAAAAAAATCATCTTGTATTAAAAAATAATTCTTTATGATAGTAATATTATAAATAATTAAATAAATCATAAATATGGAATAAGAAATTAATTAAAAGTCAATTATAATATGAAACCAAACAATTTGAGACATGTCGGGCCCACATTGTATTATATTTAGTCCCTGAACAAATTATATCACTAATTCATCCATGTTGACATAGTCATTTCATTATCATTTCTATGAAAATGAACAAAATTTTTATCAAATAGAAATTCTGAGTAAATTAACTAAATAATTAGATAAAACAATGATAAAATCAACAAAATAAGAAGTAGTATGTCACATCTTTATGATATATATGTACATTATTCCATCAGGTATTCTTCTGATTAGTTTCCAAAAACCTAATTCCTATAGGGAATACAATGATCATTGACAGTCATAATATTACTGAAAAATCTAAATACAAAAAGGAATAATAAATATTTTAAATGAAATATTAATTATCATAAAAAATACCCCTTTGGGGATTCTAGTTTATTAATGATATGTGATCTCTCTCAAAAATTGAAATGCATAATAACCAAAATATTTTCTATATATATATTTTTAAAACTATAGAATCACTGATAAAAATAATTTATTTATTTTTATATTATTTTTCATAGTGACATATTATTATATATTCCTACATAATTATCCACTAATAGAAGTTTTCAAGATCTTAGTGCACATGGAATTTCCATATGCTATTATTTTAAAGATATATACAAAACTACCCATCAAAGACTATATCTCATTAAAAATTATTATTAAATAGATAACATATAGCTTTGTTGTAAAATGTTTGATGTAACATATTAGAAATTAGAAAATGTCATCACCTATGATCGGTTTGTTGGGTATGTATGTAGTGAATCTAGAAAATAATTTTTTGCTTTTTCCAAATTGACCACAATGAGTACCCAATGTTTCTTAAAAACAAAAATATGATTAAGTAAGGAAAGAAATTAAAATGTATTTTATATGATTAAATTTTATAGTTTTACCCATGCATAATTAGTATTAAGAAGTGTATATCATCTATAAGTTTTCATTAAAACTAGATGGCTAGTTTTGAAATTATTTAATCCACTATTTTATTTATTTTGTTGGTCTATATAAGTGATGTATAGACTAATGAGTCCTTATTTCAATTCATTGGGTAATACCATAAAATATGTACTAATATATACTCTATTAAAAATAGGAAATGTATTTAGACATAATTATGATAGTAAATCCTATATTGGAAAAATCATGAAAACACACCTCATGTATACATTAACAAATCTGAATCATATCCATTCATAATCTAGTATTTATTTTAAATTCTCAAGAGAAATATTGTCTATAATTCTCTCTATGTACAGTTGTTCTTAGAAAAACTATATGATTACTATAATTTTGTAAATTTTAATTCATGTGAAACATAAATTTTAGTAAATAATGTTATTGAAATGGATGGGTAAAGGTTATTTCAGAAGAATATTTTAATTTTTTTGTTGACTAAAACTCATAGTAGTTCTAGAAACATAGGTTCAAGTTCAATGGAGATGGTGGATGTGCCTCATTTGTCACGATTCGTCCCCCAGGGCTTGTGATGTGACTACCACAAACCCACCTACCATGGGCCAGGGGCTAGTGACTAGCATCGAGTAGGAATATCCCTAAAAAGGAAGGAATTTCCTTTAAACCAATACTCACACAGAAATTCCAATCTACGGAATGTAAAAATGTGTAAACAACCACATTTAATGAGAAAACTACCGAGAGAACAATACAAAATAAATGTACAAAGGGGCTAGAATAAAATCCCAAAACCCAAAAGGAATTTTCAACTTTCATGGTCCATCCATTCAAGACCCTACCTAATGGGTAGGTGAAGGGTAGCTTCTTGTAGCCATAGAAGTACGATCGTGTGTCCTGTCTCACTAAGAACTACCTGGTCCTGGACCACCAAGGTCTCCATCAAAGAGTCAATCACTTGCATGATACATGACATGTGAGGAAGAATCTCGTGATGGGGTGAGTATAAAAATAATTTGTAGCAGCCCAAAAAACAAATGAAAGACCACAAAGCATGACCAAAACTAAATACTATTTGGCCAAGAAATTTCAGACAATGTATACAACAAAGTATTGAAAGTAATATTTTCAGTCATTCTGATGAATCATCTTATACTACTAAGGGACTCATCCATGATGATAAACTAAGGTCCACTTAGAAAATTGAACATTGAGGTTCTCTCTACTTCTGGAAAACTGAGGTCCACTGGTCAATTGGACCACTGAGGTCTACTGGGATACAAGACCATAGAGGTTCCCTCGGTTACTGGACCACTGAGATCCTCTCCACTACTGGACCACTAAGGTTCACTGCAATATTGGGACAATGATGTACACTCAGCTACTGGACTACTGAGGTATGAATGCCTACTTGACAACCAAGGTATACTATACTACAAGGCCACTGAGGCCCCACTTGTCATATCCTTCGTGTTATAGCCATTGGTATGATCTTGATCTCTAGTACACTAGATTCTTGGAAAATCTAATCCTCAAACCATCAGTCATATCTCGACATCCAAAAAAACCCAAATAGAGTATACTCACATACATTCTAATTTCAATGGTCACAACTCCATTGATGGAACGTCAATCAGACACCCAGTCTATTATATATTGGGGTTATAGTTAACAAGGGTTTCTTGCATCCAGGCCTAGTATGACTTGTTCGGACCGACCTGGAAAATCCATCCAGGGTTCCCACATGACACAACCAGGTTTAGCTGACCCGACCCAACCTAGTCCGGCCTGGCCTAGTGGCCTGGCACATTTGGCCTTGCTAGACCTGGCCTGGTTTGCCCAGTGGTCTCACCCAGTAGATCACCCAGTGGCCTGGTTCTCATCCGGCCCGATCCAATAACGTCAGACTAGTTCTAACCACGTAGGTCGGCTAACAGCCTGGTTCCCCATCTGGTCCATCTCAAAATTTGTTGAGCCAATTCATGTCCATACAAATCCACCCATTAACCTATTTTATTCTATCAGCTTTGCCCGCATCAGCGGGCCCGCTTGGGTCCAACCCGAACACCCATTGGCATCTGATTCACGTAGCCATACAACAAGATGAGATCAGATGCCTCCCTCCACATGTGGTCCAGTGTGGACCACATTCTAGAACATCATGTGGCCTACCCCATGGGCCACTCCACCAGATGTAGTGCCCAACCAGTGCCACCATGACGTGTCATTGGGGCGCACTAACAGTCTTCTCCTTAGGCCTCCAGACTATCTCTGGTGGTCTGTTCCTTGATCCATATGCGCTTTTTAGCATCTTGGGGCATCACATTCACTAATGCATACTTTTGTCTATTTTTCCATTGGTCAGGGTTTCCTGCCTTATTTATAATCCCCCTAGAAAATATCATACACATCCTCATTGGTCCATTAGTTATAAACAAGGAGAGAGATAGATGAGATCACAGAGAACATCCAATTTACCAACCATTCTTTGTTCATGTTGGCCAAGAATTGTTCTAGTTTGTAGGATCATGAAGCATAAATATAAATCACTATGATTTAATCCCCATAAACAATCCCACAATAAATATTTCCCAATCCCACAAAGAGAATCCATTTGTGGATCAACTTGTTAGAGAGTTCATCCACATTCTTTGATTAGTGGGGAGAATGATGAAATAGAAATCACTATGATTTAAACCACTACCTCAAAAAAGGAGATTGGTTAATGAATATCTCTCATCACCAACTATCGATCATCGATTATAATTCCCTCTCTAAGGGTATCATCACCACTTTCTGATTCCCTGGTGTTTTTCATTTGAGTGGTCCCCTTCATCTTTTATTAGAATAAATCCACAATTGTTCGTCAACCCTAAATCCTGATTGAATAAAAGAAGGAAGATGTGCTGCATGTTGGAGCATCACCACACCAATTTATCAATGAGGTTCATTAATGGATTCAGAATCACCCCATCACTGTACCACATCATTAATGAGTTGTTGTGTAGCTATGAAGAGAAAATAATAAAATAAAATTTTTAAGTGATTTTATATCTTCTTAATGTCCTATAAACTATCATTTTCCAACAACCTGTGTCTCTTGATGTTGGGACCTTACTAGGTGAATACCGATTCTCAGAGTTCAATAGTGGAATCTTATTTTTTATCTAGGAACTCGTTTAAAAGTTATAAAATTCCACTTGCTCGATTATTAAAAAAACATTAAAAATATTTGAAAAATAATTTTTGGCCACTTCAGATCTCAAAATCACATACCGCCAGAGAGAATAGTCACAAAATAATAAAATTTAATTTTAAAAATATTTACATGGAATTATGGTTTATTAAATTCTCCCTACCATAGGGATTTAGGTCATAGAAATTCAAAAAAAGTATAATAATATAAATGGGGGTAAAAAGTCTGAATTGGAGGATCCCTCTACCATATGCTCTCATAGAGATTAATGTGATATAAATGAACATGCACCAGAGGAATAAACCATCCAAAAAGGATCCTCTCCGGTTTATACTCTATCTCCACTGGGTAATCGGTGAAGGTAACCCCGTCATCATTCTCCAGCTCACGATGGTCGATGATGTGAGAAGGGTCATGTAAGTATATCCTCAGCTGAGACACATGAGAGACATCATAAACCCTCTCTAACTACGGTGATAGAGACAAGCGGTATGACACCTCTACCACTCTACGTAGTATCAGGAATGGTCTAATAAACCATAGATATAACATACCACCCCGACAAAATCATTGTATCCTACATCAAGGAGAGACCCATTAGAATACATGGACCCCCTCCTTAAACTCTATTGGTATCATCTCCAATCAACATAGGACTTATGCCGGATTTGTGCTGTCTTCATCTTCTCTCGGATAACCTTCACCTTCCCAGTGGTATCTTGTACCATCTTTGGACCCATGAGTGCTGACTCGCCTGAGTCTATCCAGCATAACGGTGACATGTATGGTCATCAGTACGGTGCCTCAAACATTTCCATACCGATAGTGGAGTGTTATCTGTTGTTGTTTTCAATATCCACTAGTGGTAGGTGGTCCTCACAAATATGGCCAAAATCAAGTATGAAAGCATGAAGTATTTCCTCCATGGTCTTTATGGCCCACTCCATCTAACCATCCATCTAGGGGTGAAAGGTTGTTCTCAAGTGCGGCTGAGTCCCAAACACCTCCTGAATTCACTTCCACAACCGGGATGTAATGTGTGCATCATAATATGAGACTATCAAGGATGGTACTCCATAGAGTCGATCTATCTCCTACATGTAGAGGCATCCCAGTATCTCTAATAAACCCTACTCCCAAATGGGTGGGAAGTGGGCTAACCTAGTGAGTTGGTCTACGATCTCCCAGATGGTATCATTTCCCCTAGACATACGTGGTTATCCCAACACGAATTCCATCGATATCCCACCCCACGTCCACTATGGTACATCAAGGGGTTGTCTCAAACCTGCTAGAACCTGGTACTTAGCCTTCACATGCTGAAAAGTGAGGAATTCTAAGAATAACTCTGCCATTGTGTTCTTCATCCCTGACCACTAGTACTGACATCAGTGGTCCTGGTACATTGTTTCTAAACATTGATGTACCCTAAAATGGGATGTATGGAACTCCATCAATGCCTCCTCCCAAAACATAACTGGTACTACATTGTTTCCTCTAAAAATTCTAAAGTGCTCCCCACCTTTTGAATATCCATCAGGGGCATTCCCTGTGGAAATATGGGCATGTTTTGTCTCGTAGCTGGCATATTTGAGTTTCACCTCCATGGCTCGATATAATAGTGGATGTGAAACTACCATCAATTGAATAAAATCATTCCCCTATCTATCCACGAAGGATATTTGAAGAGAGGCCAACTTCTCTAAGGCCTCATTCAGTATTTGTCAACTCAATCTTCTGCTGAGAGAATCTGCCTCAACGTTTTCCTTCCCCAGAGTATGGAACATATAAAATTCATTGTCCTAGAATATATCTATCCATTATTGCTATCTTAGATTCATATCCTTCTATGAAAATATATTCTTCAATCTCCTGTGGTCAGAGTTGATGATGAATCATTCTCCCATAAGGTAGTGTCAGCACATATTAAGTGTGAAGACAACCACTACAAATCCAAGGTCATGAGATACATAGTTCTTCTCATGCAGTCTAAATTGTCATGATCTATAAGAAATCACTACATTCCCCAACATCAAAACACAACCAAGCCAAGTGCCTGATGCATCATAGAACACCACGTAGTCTTTGACCTTCCCTGGTAGCCTCATGATAGGATCACTCTTCAAGCTCTACCTTAGCTTCCGAATGTTAGAATTTCATATTTCTATCCACATGAGGGGTTTTCCAATATGCATCAATGTCTTCATGGGTGATACTACTCTAGATAAGTTGAGTACAAACCTCAGATAGTACCAATCCAACCAACGGAAACTTCACACCTCAGAAAGGCTCTTGGATGGATCCCAAGAAAACACCTCCTCGATCATCACTGGGTCTACCAAAAATCTAGAATCTAAGATGACATATCCCAAGAAGTTGACCTTTAATATCCATAATTCACACTTAGAGTGATTTTTGTAGAGCTGGTGCTCTCAGAGTGTGTCCAAAACCATTCTTAGTTGTATCGAATGCCCCTCCTCGGACGCTGAATACACTAAGATTTCATCAATGAAGACTACTAAAAACTAGTCTATGTATGTCTGGAAGATACTATTCATGATTCCCTTGAACACTACTGGGGAGTTTTTCATGCCAAATTACATCACTATGTACATGTTGGGGCCGTAGAGACATCTGAAAGTCGTCTTTGAGATTCCCTTATCCAATACTCTAAGCTGGTGATAGCATGATCTAAGGACTATCATCGAGATCCATATCACTCCCTTTAGCTAATTCAATAGGTCATGAATACTCAATAGAGGATAAATTTTTTTTCATCGTCCCCTGGTCCAGGCACCCAAAGTCCATGCATAACCTCAAGCTTCTATCTATCTTCTTGGAAAACAATATTGGGGATGCCCATAGTGAAACATTGGGCATTACAAACCCTTTCCTCTGCATGTCCTCCAGCTATACCCTCAGCTCTCAGAGCTCTATAAGAGCCATCTGATATGTAGGTGTTGATATTTTTGTTTTACTAGTGTATATATCAATGTATAAGTCTAGCTCTCTCTGAGGAGGTAGTTTTGGAACATCCTCAAGAAAGACGTCCTCATACTCATCAACCACTATTGGAAACTATGGACTTGTCTCATCCACTATAATGACGGTCATGATAACCAACTGAAGAGTGATAGGTTTCACCTTACTATGCGTGTGTCCATCCCATGATTCTCTGTTTTCCATCTCACTGAAAAAAGGAATCCAGTTCCCATCTCTCCAGAAACACCACAATGTGCGTCTAAAACAGTCGATCTAAGAATGACCGGATGATAGCCAATCCATACCTAGAATGACTTCATAAGTACACAATTCAATTACAACTAGATCACAGAATAATTTCTCACCTCAAAGAGTAATCTAACTAATTTATCACCAGTGTGTGATCATCGAATTGCCTCCCGTCAGAGTCTCAAATCTTAATGATTGAGATAACAGCTCTATCAGAATATCTAAACACCGAACAAGGTATGCTTCAAGGAAAGAGTGATTAGAACCCATGCGTATAATAACAAATGCTAAAATTTAGAAGACATAGATCATACCCCGTATCATCACTGATATTTCAGGAAAATAGGCCTCATTTTATAAATGATGAGTTCTCCCCTTTCCACTTTCTCATAGAGTCTATGGGGGACCACCAAGGTGTGGTGGTGGTGGTACCTTGTACCTATTCCCACCTCATGTTTGTCATCCCTCTCCATTTCCACATCATCCCATTAGTGAACCACCCTATTCCTATATCCTCCATAGTCTCGGTGGTCCCCTGACCATCTGTCAATCCTTTTCATTGTGAGTCGGTAAATCCCAAGCATTGTTCTTCTACCCGCCACACACGTATCATTATATGCATCTCTGATGACTCCCTCTACCTCGAGAGCCTCGTACCACCAACCATGAGTCCTGAGGTCATTCCTTGAATGGTATGGCCCATTTTTTCCATTGCGTCATCTGTCAGCTACCCACCATAGATGACTCATCCACCTGCCACCTGTTGGTAGTTCCCACCATCGATGCTTGCTCTGCGAGGAATATCTACACAAGTAGAGCTCGCTCAAGAACCCTGGCCTATCAAGGGATGCTGTGGGAAATTATCGATTCCCTATTCTCCCATAGGATTCCCTACTCAGTAGTGTTACTCCAAAAGAATGGGTCTCATACCAAATCCGTAGATTAATGGGAGAGGCATGTGATCCTCGTAGAATACTCTTCCACTCTCAGGTTTCCTTACTGAAAGAGAAGGATATCATGTATGCACACTGAGAACAATGTTGTGGGGGACGAAATCCTCCATGAAGAGTCACTCAATGTTATAATAGGCGAGGGTTTCCTCCTCATGTTCCTAGTTTTTACAACACCACCATCTCCCTTACAAGCCCTGTAGAAGGCTCTCGGCTAAAAACTACATCTGTTCAAGTGGAATCCTTAATAAGCAAAAGAATCACGTCCTTGCCTCCATCTAATCATTACATATCTGATGATCTGTCTCTCCTCTGAACCTAGGAGGTCTCTATCTCTGGATGTCGTGTAAGGCACTGAGCCTATGTGTGTCCTCTACCAGTAGTGATAGTAGTAATTGTTCACCAACGGGTTGGGGTAAAGCCGGGACACCGCCCGAAGGTACCATCTTAGGCCACAATCCTTATACCAAAGCATCATCACATTTTGAACCATACATTCGGTCATGCACTAGAATCGTGATTTGTTGTCTACATGAAGTCATCCTTAAAGAGATCAATATGAATCACGATTAATATATTGTACTTGGTAAGCTAACTCTGACTCAGAATGATCACTAGAAAACATTCAAATATGCACGCAACCAGTGTTTTCATGTACTGAGATGAAAAGTAGAATTCAGGGTCCCAGTATATGGATATGTCATCCATCACAATAATATTGGAATCTCTATCCTAAAATCCAATCTTGAGATACTTAACACTATTTACCCATAAAAATATAATGTCTATTTGTTATTATGGTAGAACCAACCACCATCTGATACAAATTTGTCACGACCCTTCACCCAGGGCCCATGACATGACTACCCCAAGCCCACCTTCCATAGGCAGGGGCTGGTGACTAGCACCCAGTAGGCATATCCCAAAAAATGAAGGCATTGCCTTTATACCTATACACATGAACATAGATCAATCTATAGAAATTAAACAAAAAATAAACCACAAATGTCACTAAGACAACTAATGAGAGTATAATACAAACTAACCGTGCCAAGGGATTAGAACACAAGACTAAACCAAAAGGGAAAGTAAAAATCCCATGGTGTATCCATTCAAGACCCAACCTGAATGGTAGGTTAAGGGTAGGTGCTTGTAGATGGAGAAGCACTCCCATTCATCCTGTATCATTGAGCATCACCAAGTGTCGGACCACTAAGGACTCCGTTGTAGCATCGATCACCTGCACGAGACACAACACATGTGGGTGAATCCCGTACAAGGGATAGTAAAAAAATAATTAATAGGGAACCCAAACCACTAAGGAAATGTCACAAAGAATGACCACAAATTAATACTACAAGACAAATATAACTCACACCAGGTTCAACTCAAAGTATAGAAAGTAATAATATCGGTCATAAAGATGAATCCTCTTATACTACTGAGAGAATCATCCCTGATGAGTCACTAAGGTTCAATTGGATAATAGAACACTATGGTATTCCCATCTACTAGACCACTGATGTCTGTTTAGCTATTTGACCTATGAGGTTAACTTGGCTACTGGTCCACTACGGTCCGCTTGACTACTGGACAACTAAGGTATGCTCCTCTACTGGACCATTATGGTCCACTGACCTACGTGACTAATGAGTTCCACACAGCTACTAGACCACAAAGACCCACTCTAATACTATACCTCTAATTATCATATTCTATTGGGACATCGATGACCCACTCCTCATGTCCTTCAGGTCATAGCTTGTCGTAGGAATCACGCTATCCAGTGCACCTGATTCCAGGAGATCTACTCATTGAGTGATCAGTCTTATATAGGCTGTCATGAAAACTCACATAGAGATATCCCAACATACCGTTTCATCTCAAGGGTCCCATCACCATAGATAGATTGTCAATTGCACACACAGTCTAAAAGATATTGGCATTTTAGTAAACAGTGGTTGGTTGCATCTGTGCCCGGTCCGACGTGGTCGGGATGACCCAACAAACCCAGACCAGGGGTCCCACATGAATTGACTGGGATTTCCAAACCAAACTATACCGGTTGTTTTTTGTCCAACATGGGCTGACCTTGCCTAGTGGTTAGGCCTATTATGCCTTGGGAAACCCAGACCGGTTCGGACGTGGGTCCAGCCCGACGGGTCGCCCAACGACCCAATTCACACCCGGTCTAGTCAGACTTAGTCAGAATACTTCTAACCATCCAGCCGCCTAGTGGCCATGTTCTCCAACTGGCCCAACCTTCAATTTGGAGGGTCGATTATTCTCCAGCTTGGGCCACCATGTGGCCTGGGATACTCCATCAACCTGACCCAAAAATTTTGGCCGACTTGGGTCCATCTCGGATGCCCACTAGAGTCCGGTTTTCACACAAACAGATGAGTCTATCCACTTCCCTCCACACGAGGTATAGTGTGGACCATGAGCCAGTGCAAGCTGCCACCCACACTGTGGGCTACACTACTTGAGGTGACGCCTAACCAGCATTGCTAAACTGCTACACTGTGACCCTTACTGGTCATCACATCTTCTACCATACTGCACTACTAGGGCATTCTGCCTCCCATCGCCATGGAATGCTGACTCCCATTGTTGGCGTGCGCCGCCTCCCTCCATTGGGGTGTGCTGCCTCCAGCCTGCGGCTATCGCCATGGGCCACTAGACATGCTCTAGTGGTCCATGACCCAATCTGTCTATGCTTCATGACTTCATGGTGCATCACCATCACTCCCGCGTACTCCTCACCATTTTCCATCACTTTGGGGGTCTGGACTCATTTGGCATCCCACAGAAAATGACCTTATGTGACCTCTTGGGTCCGACGGTGAAGAAAAACGAGAGAGAGGGGGGATCACAGAGAATATAAGATGAAAAAATTATCCTTTTTTTATTGTCGCCCAGAAATTGTTCTTATCAGCGGGATCAAAATGCATAAATATAAATAACTATGATTTAGTCCGCATAACCAATCCCATAATAAGTATTCTCCTGTATCACAAGGAGAACATTTCCTTAGATCAACAAGTAAGAGAGTTTACCCACATTCTTCATTTAGAGGGGAGAACAGGGAAAAATCAATCCCTGATATTTAAAACCCAACCTAGGAAAACTAGACCGGTCAAGGAAGATCACCCATCGTTGTATGTAAATATATGGTTCTGATTTTCTCTCCAAGGGTATCATCGCCACTTTATGATTCATTAACATTCTTCGTCAGAGTGGTTTCCTTCGTCGTTCATCATAGTAATTCATGGGTTGTTCGTCAACCCTGAATCCATTTTTAATTAAAGAAGAAAGAGGCATAACATGTTGCAGTATCTCGGCGATGATTCATTAAGGAGGTTCATTAATGGAATCAGAGCCACCTCATCACTTTACTGCAGTGCTAACGAGTCACTGCGTAATGATGAAGATTATATTATAAAATAATTTTTTAAAGTTATTTATTTTTCTTCTCAAAGTCCCGAAAACTCTCCTTTTTGGTCAAACGACACTGGTCGATGTTGGGCCTTTCCTAAGAGAATCCCAATGTTGTGAGTGCAACATTTCCCTCTTATTTTTGATCCACGAATAGATTTAAATGTTATAAAAACCTTCTTGCACACTTATTTAATGAACATTAACAATAGTTCAAAAATATATAATAGCCACTCTAGTCCTCAAAATCATTTGTTGACTAAGCGCATGGTCTCGAAATAAACCCATTTAATTTTCAAAAATATTATTGGAATTCTGAGGTATTACATGATACAACAAAATGAAATAATAACTATTCAAGAGATGTAGCTGATGAGGACGATAGTTATTATTATATTTTTTTCCGTAGTCTCATCCCCTTTGATGCTAAAACCAAATCAATGAGAATGTGTAATTTTGGGAGACTCCACTAATTTTAACCATATAGGTGATGTTGGATGAAAAGTAAATAGAGAATATACAATGAATTTAAATATTAATTCTCATTCTGTGGGAGTGTGGTCATAATGGATACCCTATGGGTTGGATAGAGTTAGTGATATTCCCATCATGGTGTCATTATCAATCTATATTATGTAGGAGGTGAGAATTTCATTACCAAAGATGTCTCTAGACATTAATAGGGTCATATAAATATTGATAGTAACCTTTATGAGTAAACAATGGTATACAAATGCATTTTTAAAATGGAATCAAATAAGTTCCCCACATAGATACACTATTGAACATAAAATCCAAAAAAATATAAATTTGATACTCATTCAAAAATCAATTAAATGAATATATCCAACTTCTATCCAATATGACTTAAAACATAAAATACTTCATATAATATAATAAATATTAAATATCCAAATGAATTTGATCAAAAAATAATAATCATATTAAAAAATTAAAAAATTAAAAAATTATAATTTATAGAAATAAAATTTATGAAAGTATAAAAGTATTGAACTATTGATAAATTGAAAAATGTATATAGGTATAAATTTATATAATAAAAATGTATATATATTTATATGAGTATATAATGTTATTGAACAATATATAAGATTAAAATAGTATATAATTTATAAAACAATATTTACTTTAATGAAATACAGATAATTTGTAAAAGTATATAAATTTATAAAACTATATAAAAGTATGTATATGTTTTCAAGAGTGTAAATAATTTATAGATGTTTATAGTTTTAAAAATTTATAAAAGTTCAAAATTATAATATATAAATGATAAATTTAATAATGTACCAAGGTATATTAATTTATAATGAATAAAACTATAATTGTATATTTATTTATAAATTGAGAAATCTATAAAACTAAAAATAGTTAATAAAATTTTATAGTAAAACTCTATATGTATAATTTAGTATACTGTGGAATTTAAACAATTATTCAAATTTATAAATAAAAATAATAAAAAAATAAAAAAATTCATAATTTTTTTATTAAATTATATTAGTATAATATGATATACTTTAAAATTTATAAAATCATATTAATTTAAAAACATATACAATAATAAAATTATAAATTTTTAACAAAAGATTATATATAAATTATATAAATTTAATAAAAATTATTCTTCTAAAAAATTGATTTATAAATTATGCCACTATCCTTTTTCAAACAAATTAAAAATCCTTACATTAAAAAAATACACACACATTCAATAAAATTACACATATTTATGAACATTTTACTCATAAATAATATTCATAAGCACTTTAAATCCATTTTGAAATCAATTTACGATTGAAAAAATTATTTTTTCTAAAATTAAACATCTAAGCCTTGAAAATTTATCACAAATTAGAATATTGATGTATCCATCCTTATTAATTATTATACCATATTGAAATACCACATCTAAAATTAATATATAAACCCTAATAATTCTCTTATCTTTTCTATGAAATAAATCCCTAATTTATTTTGCTCTATAATATTTAATTACATAATTTAATAATATATGAGTCTCCTATGAACCCAAAATTGTTTTAAAATAACTGTTCTATGTCTATGATTCATTTCTAATAAGGAAAATAAACTTCAATGGAAATTCTTGCTGTTTTATCAAAAAATTGATTGTAGACTCGGGGAACAAACTAGTTAGTTGGGGAATTGTGTTCATTTCCCCTATAATTGCAATGTTTTTATACCCCTTACACATATATTTTATCATAGTAATGAAAAATAATAGAAGGAAAATATTGAATAACAACAAAAATAAAAAAAAGAAAGGGAATGAGGAGGAGGAAGAAACACTATCATGGAACACTCGACAGTCCGAGCATGAAAAAAGGCGTGAAGACAAGGTGAAACACATCATAGATTCGGAGAGGGGTTGAGGTAAGCAATCGGGTTTAGTGGTAATAGTGGCAGTGGTCAACAAAAACAACAATGGAGGTAGCGGTGGCAGTGGTAGGGTTTAGGGGCGGCGACAGTAGGGTTCTACGGTGACAATGATCAGGTGCGACGAAAGCTTTTGGGTGCGAGAGAGTACTAATCTCTAGAGTTATTTTTATAAGTTCTAGGACGAATTATATCATGGATTTTAGAAAATCGCTGATAAAAATTCATTTTATCAGCACTAAAATAGAAAGAACTGTTAAAACCCCTCTTTAATAGTTTTATTTTAGCACTAATAAAGATTCCCATAAAAAATTTTAAAACATGTATTTATCAGTTCTAGAAATTTTGCGCTTGTAAACTTACGTTATATCAGTGATTTTTTAGCGATGACAAAGGGGTTTGTTTATCAGCGCAAAAAAAGAACTTCTAAAGATCAAATATTAATAATATATTTGTATTATTATATTTATTTATAAAATTATATATAATATATGTATATATATATATATATTTATAAAATTATTAATATAATAAAATTAATTTTTATAATTATATAATTATTCAAATATATGTATATTTATTCATAATTATAATTTTTAATAAATATGTTTATAAATATTTGTATATAATTATAAATATATTTATATATTTATATAATTATATAATTATATAAATATTTATATTTATAAAAATATAATAAATATAGTAATTTTATTTTTATAATTACATAAATAAATAAATATTTATTTATTATTTTAATTATAAATATATATATTTAAAAATATTTCAATATAATTATAAAAATAATTACATAAATTTAAATAATTAAATAATTATACCCCGTGGTCCACACCACATTAGTATATTTATAAAATTTTATATATTTATATCAATATATAAATATATCTACTTATAAATATTAAAACTATATTAATTATTTAAATATATTTATTCAAATATTTTTAAGATGCCCAAGATCTTATATGTATGTACTTATATTATATTTGGTTTACATACCTTAATTTTGTACAATTAAATGGTTACCTGATGTATGAGAATGTTCGGGGGTGTTTCGGGAGTTCAAGACTTGAATGAAAGGGTAAATGGCCATCTATTACAAGCTGCATGATTGGCACACGACTAGAGTAAACCGTGCGAAGGGGGAGGCAAAACCATGCAACTTGGGATAGTGACATTCAACATAGAGAGATTATATTTTTCCAATCCATGATAGCTACAAAGGTAACCATGCGACTTGGACACCTTTTGGACAGAGGGAGACGCACGGTTGGCCCATTGTTTTCCAAACCATGTGGCCCATTATAAAATAAAAAATTACCAATTTTCTGCCTCATGATTTGACAATCATCACTTTATTTCTTCCTCATTTCTTCCCCACTCAACCCTAGTGATGAACAAAAACACCCCATGCTTCCAAAGGGAGAATCTCTTTCAATTCTAGCCTTCATGGAGTGTCTTTGGGTGCGCATCAAAGCTCAAGGTGAGTATAATCCTCATCTTCCTTCTATTTTTTGGATTACAGGTTTGTATTTCATTATCTTCATCTGAATCCACAAAAAAAAAAATTGACAGACCTTATACTAGGATTTCAAACGATGATCAAATCCGAATCAAGGGATATAGTTGAGCTTGATTTTGTCTTCAGAATCATTGTAGATGGTTTATATGTTATTTCACATAGTCTTCATATTGGTTTGTTCTTGATTTGTAGTGTGTTTTACTTCCCCTTATTGTGAATTTAATTTACTGTGTACTATTTTCTAAAAAATGTTTAAATTTGGATATGAACCAGTCACAATCATGGTGGGGTTCGATTAGGTTGAATAGACCAATTAGGGACACCCATGGTGTGCACCAATATTTAGGAACATAGAAAATTTTAATGTTAATATCAATGTTTATTTTTGATAAGACGGAGCCCATTATTAACATGTTGGTATGTTAGATTGAATTAAAAATGGAATATGAATAGTGGTGTCTTGACTTTGGTAATGAGAAGTGGTTTTTTGGCTTAATAATAATTGATTTGGATGTGATAAATGAAAATTTTCTTACTGATTTATGAAATGTACCTGAAATGCAAAAGTGGAAAAATGAATATGAAATGGTGAACATGTTAAATGGGTAAATACTTGTGAATTGATAAATGGGTTAATTGGGTAAACATAAAGGAATCCATGATTATGTTAAAAGGATTAATTTATGGAAATTTTTGAATATTCCAAATGGATTAATGTATGGAAAATTGTTGAATATGATAAATGAGATAATGAATGGATTTTTTTTGTTACTCTAAACGTGTTAGGGCATCAAAAAGAAAAACTGGTTAAATTTCTTATGCTAAGTAAATGGTAATTATTTAAATGTGTTTAGGCATAAGGGTGATATATGTGTTAAATGAAATGTGGAATGTAATTGTTATGTGTTTTGGATTATATATGGTTAATGATATGGTATATTTGGTACATGGATATATTATAGTGTTAACATGGATTGGTTTTTTTGGGGTTATTGATTTCTGGTTCTACACCCATGGGTTAGGTTGGACCGAGGCTCTAAATAGAACCCCTAGAATGCATGGGTTATGGAGTCAGAATGAGGTTCTATGCCCCTAATGGTTACTTTGTATGAGTCTACATGGACTAAGGCTACAAGGTAAGTGTGAAGAAATTGATTATGAAATGTTATCCCCAGTGAGATAGGGAACCTAATTTATCCACTTATGCATGATAATTGACTAGAAAAGGTAATTGTGTATTTAATTTAAATTCCTAATCCATATAATTGTGATGAAAATGAATTGAGTAATGGAAACAATATAAGTGATTAAATGGAAATAATGATGGAAATGTTTTAAGTGAATTTTTTTTCTAATGGAACCCAAGTTTTATTTGTTACCTTGTTATTTATTTTGTTTCTTCATGAACAATGCTTAAACTAGGTATTTTTTAGGCACCGTTAGTGGTGACATACTGAGTTGTACTCACACAGTGCTCAGGATTCCATTGGGTACCCGAGAATATTTTATTGTTTCGTTATAAGAAAAGGGAAAAGGCCATATTCTATGGAGTTTAGTTAGGCTTGGGATGTGAATGGATGAGGTTCCCGACCTCCATCTAGATCGTTTCAGGAATTCAGTAGTTTGTTTTTATTTTTGGGATTCTGACACATTTGGCACTGTTAGAATGACATGAAAAAATAATTTTTTTGGTTTGTGGTTTTCACCCAATCCTGGGGAGTTGTTTAATTATTCATGTTACTAAGTTGTTGAATATTTTTCCTCTAGTTAAATTGTTATCTATATTTTATTACTCTAGTAATGATGGTATAGTCTCTTGATGTGACTTCTCATACCCTAAGTACAATTCAGAAACCTTTGGCATATACAGAGGCACCCTTGAGGTCATGTGGTGACTTGGATTAGGGAACTAGTTTAGTGGCCCTCAAGTCTGGGATGTTACAATGTGGTATCAGAGTCATTATTTTCTATAGTATTTTTATTTGGGATGGTATATGGATTATTAGGATGTGTGGGGCCTTATAAATGAACATATGATTAGGATTAGCTAACCCTTTTATGAGGGAAATACCATGTCACCTAGAGGTGGATTTTTTTTCTTGGTGTGTGATATTATGGTTGAATTATATTTCACCATTGGTTTATGCACATGTTTTTTTATGAAAATATTTTATGATATTTTTCTCATGGACAGAATATAACCTGGTTGGGTATTCATGCATCATTATAGGCACCTAGGGATGTTGTGGGAATGCATTATGATAGGAACACACATCATGGGTGTGTGGGACATGAAGGGTATAATGCATTTTAATTTAATTAAAAATTGGAAAAAATGGTGTCTATTAAGTAATATATATATGACTAAATGAAAAGAACGTAAATGAGTTTTTAAAGAATAGCGTGATTAATGAAACATTACAAATAGGTTAATATTTTTTATGATGATGAATCTTAATGATTTAATTCTATCTAAAAGAGAAATATTTACATTGTGATGGTAAAATGGTTATTGAATTTTGATTTTTTAAGATTTCCAATGATTTATAATATTGGTTGTATCCATTTTTTAAATGGGAAGTGTGGGTAAAGGCTAAATGCTTATGTTGTGGATGTGTAAAAGGTTAAAATATAGGGTTTCTAATGAAAGACTTGTGTCAACAATAGTTGTATTACCCAATTTCAATCATGACCTATGATAGAAATTGTTGAGGGTATTATTAGATATGTGAACATGTCTATCGGGATAAATTTGTGTGGAGTGGGATAAGTATGGACTGCAGGGTATTTTCCATTGTTCTCTACATTGATTATAAATCCCTTGATCTATTTGTTGATGAGAATTTTTTAAAATATGAATCTGGACAAGTAAGGATTATTTAAATGTTGTGTAAAATAGTGTTTTAATGTGAAAACATTTGGGTTTCAAAATGGTGATGTTAACTAAAAACAAATTTCATGATATAAGTTTCAATGAATGGAGGTATTCAATATTCCCTATTTTTCTTATTTTTCCTTGGTATGGTTGGTTTGGGTAATGAGAGTTCCCCAGTACCAGTCCTTGATTATATGACTAGTGACCTTTATGATTCTCAATGTGTGGATAAATGTGTGTTTATTTTTATTCTCTAGGTAATTCTATGACCTTGAGTATTTGTGACGTTTCTTGATAATGTGAAGATGGTAATCCCTATAGGATGTAAGCATGTGGGTTGTACATTTCACCTAATGATGACTTTTTTGGTTGTGTAATCATTAGTAATGGGTATTTTTACTTGGATGTGGTTGGCCATGTGAGATCAGTTCTTTCAAATTGTTACTTAGAACCTAGAGTGTTTGTTTCATCTCGTAGTGATGATGTGTGTTTATGAGTTTTCATGGTGTGAAACCTAGTGTGGATATTGTCGTGGTGAATTGGATGTAGTGTTTTTATACAGGGGAAGGAGAGCCACTTGAGAGTGGAGTCTTGTTGTAGGCATGATGTCTACATCCTAGAGAGAGGTAATAGTGACTTGTTACCCTTAGTATAGTGGGAAAGTTCAGGTCGTTTGATCCTCTAGAGTGACATGTGAGAGTGGTCCACAATTTTATTAGTGGTCTTGGGGGCGAATGGAACAAATGGATGTCTTGGATTTTGATAGGTGAATATATTCCTAAAGGGTTAATTGTTATTGTTAATGGTTTTGGGAGACGTAAATCGAGTCGTGATGATGGGTTTCCAGTCACGGGAAAATCTAGGGTGACCTAGGGGGAGATTGACATATAGTTGTAGGTTCCATTGAATATTAATATTGGGAGAAGATTCATAGGTGGAATCTATGCATTATGAGTACCATCATGTTTCATTGAATGGAATAGTTGTAACCTTGATCTTTTAGAAAGGAACATGTGTGCTTGTGGTTTGTGTTTGGTTAGTTTCAAAGGGTTGTATCATTTGGAGGTCTGAACTCTCTATCTGGACATTAATTAATGGAGGCCTAAGTATTTATTTTGGGTGGAAAAGAAATGGGTGATAAAAGTGTAGTTATATGACTCATTATGAATGTGATGATGAAGTGATGGTTGTGATGTGGTTGGTGTTGGTTGCCCAAAAGGTCTAGTTTTTGGGTAAAATGTTCATAATTCCTTAAGGATGATGGGGCTGATGGATAAAGAGGCAAGATAACATGAGTAAGATAGTGTTTGGTTAGGAGTTGGTGATGTTTTTCCTAGGTAATCTAAAATCAGTTTATGTGGGAGTTCATACGATGGTGAAAGACATTGAGGGATCCGATGCGAACTAGATGTGAAAAAACATTGGTCAGACACATGTCCATTCAGGATGGGAGAACAGATGGCTAAGGATAAGGACCCATCATTCTCTGTGAAACTTAAGTTGGTATAATGTCTATGTGAGAGACCATTGGTTTTTGTGGGCATGGTGGACCATTTTGTTTTTTTTGTCAACATCTAGGGTCATTCCAGAAGGACTCGAGTGGTGTTGTGTCAGTATTTCCATAGGAGACATTGGTTCACAGATTTTTGGAGGATGGTTGTAGAGATATGGGGAATCTTGGTTGGAAATATCACCTGAGCGGTGGTGGTTAAGTGCTGATAAGATGTGTTCTGGAATGGAATCTCAAAACACTGGGCAGTTCATGGTGTCCCATAGGGTGAGGTGACTACAGTGTTGGTTAAGTTGTGGTAGTTTTCTTTGACAACTTCATAGCATACTTTTTTCCAATGACAATCATTCCCAACATCTTTCCATCATTCCAGGTATGTTTCAAAATCATTGTATTTATGAAAATCCACTAGAATGGGTCTATGTTGGATGTGGGACAACATAGATTTTGTGCTCATGGACTAGTATACGTTGATATAGAGGGAGATATTTAAAACACCCATAGACTATGAGTGGGGTTCTCAGGATGGAGTAGGTGTCGAAGAACACTGTATGTTCGATTATTTGAAGCATGGAATGTGTATTGTTTGATGAATGTTCTGTTGTTTCAGAAAAATATGGATGACCATGTCCCTATTTTTGGGTTCAACTTATGATCCATGAATGTGTTTTGGTGGTTGGAATTTCTTTGAGGTATGTGATGGTAATCATACTCCTGAGGTTGGGAGTGACAAATCAGTCCAGAATGTGTGGTGTAGAGCATAGATTTAATGTGGTGTCATCGTGAAACCAATTTGAAACCCTTTAAGTGTAGTTTTGGTTCCTTGGAATAAGTCTAGGTGGGTCTATTATTTTTTGGATTAATTCTCCATGTACTTTATTTGGGATTAGGATGGTCCAAAAGGAAATCGAGACTCCTGTGTTAAAATCATTTAAGGGAGTGGTAAAGAAAAACAATGGATTTTTCCATGTGAAGTTGGGTCATAGGACCCCCTAAATTCGGGAGTGTACTAAGGTAGGTGATTTTGGATGGCATTGGAATTCCATAAAATGTTAAGGCATATTGTCCATGTGATTTAGTGTTATGACAATAGTGAAGTTGAGCATTTCCATGATGAGTCCGTCGGGGACATCCCGACTTGATTAGGAGCAAGGGATAATAATGGAGAATTGTGAATCGACAATGATTAATTTTGGAGAGGATGTTATGTTTCTATTTTGGAAATGCATTTTTAGTGAGAACCTGGTCGTCTTAATTCAATGTATGGAAAATTATATTTTTGTGTTGGAAATTATTATGGGTGTGGTGGAGCACGTTGTTGGTTTGGAGGGTAGTGGATTCTTTGATTATGGAGTTATATCGGGATACTAGGAACAACCCCGATATGTTTGATGGATGACAGTGATAAGCTTAAGGTTAGTAAGTTCCTTGGGAATTTTAAGGGGGGGATATGTAAACAGTGGAAGATTGTGACTGGGGAAATTCAATCATGGGTGGTCCAACACATCATGGTAACAAAGAATGAATGTGGTAAGTTGTGACCCACCTCTAGTTTTATGTTCATAGTGGAAATAAATTATCAGAAATTAAGGAGAACTTGAGTGAGGTAATGTTATTTGATTATGAATGGATGGTGTTGGGATTCCCTCCCAGGTTGTTTCAATGGAAATTTTGGATGCCAATATAGGGAGGAGTTCTTATGAATCGTTGCACGTAGTGAGTTGAGAATGATTTAGATAGGTTGTGAAGTTATGTTGAAGATCTGGTAGGTATTATTACTATAGTGGAGGTCCCAATCATCAAAATATATTATGGGTGAGCTAAAGCTTATGATGAGAGATAACAAAAATGGGAAAGTGGTTGGTTGATTTCATGGTCAGTGTTTCAGGTTTTATTTACCTGAATTATTTCTATTCGGGTGACTTGGCCATTATAGTGAGCTCAGATTTGACTAGTTGAGTTCCTTGAGTGTTTGGGTTTTTATTTGAAAGATAAATTATTAAATGGGACCATCAAAAAATTATTAGTGGGTGGATGTATGTTAAGAAATGTGGTATTATAGACTATGTGATTCCTTTGGGTGATGTCAGGTTTTGGATACTCATAAAGTTTTGAAAACATAATTTAATGGTGCCAAGTGATTTGGGTCATGATTTGTGAAGAGGATCAGACCAATGTGGTGTTGATTGGATCTTCCATGATGGTATGATTGATTGTGTGCAGTTTCTTGTGTTTCGATTTAGGCAGTACTTTCAAGGCATTCTTATGAAGTTCTAGTGTTTTTTTGTTTTATATCAAGATGATGCATCCTTTGAGGAGTATCCAGATCGTGTTGTGGGTTGTAGTGAGAAAGCATTTTGGGGAAAGATCAAGTATTTTGTTTTAATTATTTTTTGGTATGGTAATTTTTAGGAAGATAATTGAAAAGGGGGGATGGGTAGGTGTGCCTTGTGGCCTGATCTCTATACTCAAGATGTTTAGAGATGCATGGGAGTGTGGCTCGAGGATGAGCCGTTATAAGTTGTGGAGTTTGTAAGATCTTGGAATTTGAATAGGTATGTTTCCTTTTAAGAATCAGTTTAAATCCCTTAATTTTTTCCAATTAAATGGTTACCTGATGTGTGAGGAGGTTTTGGGCTGTTCATGGGGTTTGGGACACAAAATAATGAAAACAATTGTCATACATTGCATGTTACATGGTTGGTGCACTTTTAGAGTAAACCATAGGAAGGGGGATTCCAAACCATTTTACATGGGATAGAGGAATTCAACATGGTTGGGGAAATTTATCCAAATAATTTTCACTCTATAGGTAACTATGTGATTTAGACCCCTTTTGGATAGAGGTAGGCACATAGTTATTGTATGGTTTTCCAAATTGTGCTGCCTATTAAAAAGTGAAAATTACTAATTTCCCACCTCTATATTTTAAGATATTCACCAAATTTCATCCCCATTTTTTTCTTATATACCTTAATGATTAACCCAAACTCCAAAATTTTCGAAAAGGTGGATCTATATTGATTCTATCCCATTCGGAGTGTTGGTGGGTGTGGAACGAAGCTCCGGGTGAGTATAATACTCCTCTTCATTCACATTTTATGATTAGGGTTTTATAGTTTCTCATTTGTTTATTATTCCCTAAAAACCACTTTTTCCAGCATATCATATGTTGGGGTTTTAAGGATGTTTGAATCTGAGTAAATGCCAAATATGAGCTTTCGATTGACTTCAAAATTGAGGTAGGTGGCCTATAAGTTATATCCCATAATCCTTATATTGATTTGTTCTTGAATGGTTGGGTGTTTTCCTTCCTATTGTTATGTGTTTAGTTTCCTCTGTAAAATTTGGTATAAATGTTTGTTGGAATGGGGATTTGATCACCTCATGATCCTCATAGGGTGTGATGAGGTATACTAGCCCAATTAGGGCCTCCGATGAGGTTTACCAATATTTTCAAACATATTAAATGGGATATGTTAAGGTCAAGGATTATTTTTGATAAGTTAGAGACCAAGATGACCATGTTGGTATGTAAGATTGAATTTAAAAGGGAATAAAAATAGTGGTGTCTAGAATTTTCTAATGACATGATGGATTGTTTGGCTTAATAAATATAGAGTTGGATGTAATTAAGGAAATTGTGCTTTGTTATTTAAGAAATGTAATTGAAATGAATAAGTGGAATAATGCATATGAAATAGTGAACATGTTATATGTGTAAATTCTTTGAATTGATAAATGGGTTAACATAAGGGGATTTATGACAATGTTAAAAGGATTAATGTATGGAAATTTTGAATATTCCAAATGGATTAATGTATGAATATTTGTTTAATATGAAAAAATGGACTAATGAATGTATTTTTTGTTCATGTTAAATGAGTTATATAATGAATAAGGAAATGGGTTAAATGGGTTATGTTATGTAAATGGTAATTGTGTAAATGGATTAAGTAATAAGGGTGAGTTATGTGTTAAATGAGATGTTAAATGATATTGTTATGTGATTTGGATTATGTATTGTTTGTGATATGGTATATTTGGTGAATGGATAAATAATCAAGTGAGCATGGAATGGTTATTGTGGGGTATTGACTTGATGTGCTACACCCACGGGTCGGGTAGGACTATGGGTCTAATCCCCTTCCTTAGAATGAATGGGTAATAGAGTCAGACTGAGGATCTATTCCCCTAATAGTTTCATTAGATGGGACTATGAGGATTGAGGCTGGAAGGTAATAATGATGTAATTGATTATCAAATGTTATCCCTGATGAGATAGGTAACATGGATTATCCCATTATGCATGCTAATTGACCAGTATAGGTTGTTATGTAAATAATATAAATTCCTAACCCATACAACATTTGATGAAAATGAATTGAGTAATGAATATGGTATATGTGACGAAATGAAAATAATGATGGAAATGGATTAAGTTATCTTCTTTATCTAATGGTACCCTAGTTGTATTTATTACCATGTTAATTAATTACTATCTATATGAATTATCTCTTAAGATTTGGTATTTTGTGGAAACCATTGGTTATTGCCTACTAAGTTGGGCACATACCATACATTGGATTTTGATGGGTACCCGAGTTGGATTCAGGGATGCAAGTTCGAACAATGGAAATGGTCCTATACTATGGAATTAAGTCAGGAATGGGATTTTCATATATGATGTTTGAGACATAGAGTCTGGGAAATTTCTGGTATTCATCTAATTATTTTTATTTCTGGATTTCTTATATTTTTGGAACTGTTATCATGGCATGGAATATTAATTTGTTGGTATGTGGTTTGTACGCAGTCTTGTGAGATGTTTTATTATTCATGTTCATTAGTTATTGCATATTTTTTCGACAAAATAATTTAGTAAATGTTGTGGGTTATTGTAGTAAAGATTGTATAGTATCCTCATGTGACATGTCAGATTTTCACCGCTAGTCAGCATCCTCTAGCATACAGGGAGGTGAACTTGAGTTTATTTGGCGAATCGACTCGGGGAACCAGTTTAGTGGCTCTCAGGACGGGGACATTACAATTTTATAATTATATAAATATACATATATTTATACATATAATTATAAAAAAATATAATTTTTTATATAATTATAAAGAAATAATTTCAAATATAATAAATATATTTATTGTAATTTAACAATTATTTAAATATGTACTTATTTATTTATAAAAATAATTATAAATAAATATATTTCAAAAGTATTAATATATATATATATTTATAATTTTATAATTATGTAAATATATATATTTAATTAGAATTTTATTTATATTTTTTAAAATTATATATATTTATAATTGGTTAATAAAATATTTAAATTAGGAAATAATTAAAAACTCATTTAAATAGTTAAATTATATAAATGTCATGCATATTTTAAATGTTAAAACAAAATAAATAAAAAAATGAAATATTATTCATATAAATTACAAACATATTGGTAATATATTACATGTAAATAGTAATTAAAAATATGTATAAATAAATATTAAAAAATTATTAAATATTTTATTATTATTATTAATGAATGTATAATGATAAATGTATAAATTATGTTAAATAAATTACCAAAATATTAAAAAGTGATTTGGTAACATTTACGAGAATTAAAAACATCCATATGTACACATACACATCTACACTCACATGTATATACACACTTGTATATGGACACATAAACATACATGTAGATATACATGTATGTATGTTTTAGATTATTTAATATCTATATTAACATATTTCTAATTAAATATATTCATTTATATATTATATTTTTGTTTGAATAAAATTTTATCATATTATATTCATTTTAATTATATACACATTTTGTTATGAGTTTATTAAAATAACCTATAAAACATTTTACCTAATATAAATGTAATAATATTATATATATATAAGTATTTCCAGTATATATATATATATATATTTGAAAATAATTATAAACAAATTTATATAATTAAATATATCTATTAATATAAAAGTATACATAATTATAAATATAATAAATATATAATATTCGAAAAAATTTATTATAATTTTATAATTAATTAATTTTATTTATGTATTAAAAATTATATTTATAAATAAAATTATTTATAAATATTCATATATAAATATATTGATATTAATATAATTATATATAATTATATAATTATATATATTTATAAATATAAAAATAAAAATAATTTTAAATCTAATAAAAATCATTATTATAAAAAAATTATTATAATTATTATAATTATATATATTTTTAAACATATAAATACTTTTTATAAACATTACATATATATAATTTAATTATGAAAATATATATATATATATAAATATTTATATTAATTCTAAACATGCCATTTTTATTAATAAATATAAGTAAAAATAACCTTTGAATATAAATTTGATAATTATGAATATTAATAATATTTTTTCATGATGATGTAGAGATGCCTTGTGATGAGGGTGAGGCTCCGCTGGATGCTCCGTCTTCTCTTCGATGACCTAGTTTGAATGTCTCTCGAATCTACACCCCCTCCCAATCGGAGGGGGGAGTCTCAGGCCTTCATCTCTATGGGAAGAGAAGATCCTCCTCAAATTCCCTTCTACACTTCTTGGGGATTTCAATCTCGCGGAAGGTCCCAGATCTCTTTCGCGAGGCTCCGCAACATTCAATGCTTCCGGCGGAGCTCAACAGTGCTATGGATCTCTGCAAGCTTAACTTGGTGGCTCGATTACGTCTCTATCATCCTTTGGTTGAATTGTTTGATCAATTTTTCGCTGATTCTTGGATGCTACAGGAATGTGTGGTCATTGGTTTTCTTGAATAGAGGTATTTTATGATTCGATTTGGATCCAAAAAATAATTGATCACTGCCTGGTCTAGGGCCCCTTGAAGATGAAATAGTTAGTCATTCTTCCTATTTCATTAGAGCATTGATTTTCATATGCGGTGTGACCCTTCGACTATTGCGACATTGATAAGCCTTCGTGGTCATCCTCTTTCCTTTCAAAATCCATCGATTCTGTGTGCAATCGAAAACATGGTTGGGAGATATCTTTGATCTTATCATCATACTGAGGTTGTATGCCAACCTATTTGTCTGAGAATCTGTGTGGAAGTTGACATTTCAAGGTCACCAGTCCGTTTTTTTTGCGACGGATGAATAAGAGATTCACTGGAAGCAGGAGGCAGTTTTTGAGTCGTGGATGCCATATTGTTTGTCCTACGACCATTTTGGTCATCTATCACCGGTTTGCTACAACGGTAGGACGTGTGGCTTCTCACAAGTGGTGAAGGTGAGATATAGTGGAGGTGATGTTTCTACTTGTTCAGATCAGGCCTTGAGAACAGACATCCGTTAAAATGGTTTGATAGTGAGTAGGGATGAGAATGGGGGAAATGCTCGGGTGGGAGGTCCTCCACCCAGTAGTGCAGTGATGGAGGAGCATTTGGCTCTAGTTCAATTGCAGAGGGTGAACTAGGATGTTTTTACAATGGCTACTTCATCCTCTTCTGGTATGAAGCTGATACTGGTGTCCCCAAATCCATCAGTGAGGAAATGTTTTTATATATTGAGGATTGATCTAGGTTTTGGGCAACAGCCCTTTCTGGAGAACACTGCAGGTTTATGTCAATAAGGATCTGGAGCTGTTGAAACTATTTAATGCACAGCTTGTGAGGCTAAAGAAAATTTTTGTTTCCGCCACATGAAATCGGTATGAAGGATTGGAAGTTGAGGAGGTACCCCTTGTGATTGAAGGAGTTATCTCAGTTGAAGATTTCCATACTTCTACCAAGGAAATAGAGGCTGGTGAACGTGAAATGGATAGGGTGTTATGTGATGTTCTAGACATCAATTCAAACACTCAATGTCTTTCCCCAATTGATCACAACAGTAAATCTCAGATACCGGAAGGAGGGAGTTTAGAAATTTCAAAGGATGCGCTGGTGTGGAAGAATGATGTATGCAATGATCTTGTCTCCATGAAGGTCACTGGAAAATGGGGAGATATTTTTGAATGTGATTAAGAAAATTGTGGTGCTGTCAGACCCTCTTTCAGAGATATTGTTTAGAGTGGAAGAAGGAAGGTCTCTGAAAATTATGGCGTTATGACTACTCCACCATGGAGAAACCCAGTAAGGATTATTCTCATTAGCCTAAGACAGTGGCCACTAGGTCTTCATCTAAAAGGGAAAGTGGGGCCACCCTGGTGTTGCGTGTGCAATACTATAAGGATCAATCATCGTTGGAGAAGTTGAAGCTTAGAAAGAAGTATGGTAAAATATTGAAGCAACATGAAAAGTCATCAGAATGGGAATCAAATACTACAAAGGAAGTTCCTTATTATGGATATGACGAAGGGTATGATTATATGATACATGTAGTTTTCTTGTTTTGGTTGGAAAGGGTTGGATGTGGTCAAGATGTTCGCATGCATTCTTCATTTGTATTTACTATTCCTTTTACTTTGTTTAATAAATGGTCAAGGGTTTTCCTTTGACTAAGATTGTTGGGTAATATTTTTCATTAAAAAAGTTATCAATGATAAGAATAGAGCAGATAAATATCAACCTTTATGAGTTCTTAAAAATGTTCTGAAAAAGGGTTCACCTTTTTGAGATCTGTTTTTGGCACTCAAAAAGGTGACCCTCTTATCATAGCTTTCCATTTAGTGCTGATAAAATCTGGTACTACCCTTGCACATGTCTATGGTAGTGGTTCATCTAGATTCTATATATATTTAGTTGAATTGAACACATGGCCATGTAAGAAGAGAAGCAATATGATGCTGGGATAGGGGTATGGTCAGGCGGTGGTGGCCACCGAAGATTCATGGGTGAGAGAGAAAGGGGTTGTGATGGTGGTGGGAGTGGGAGAAAGGGGTGACAAGACTATAGAACTAGGGTATGAAGAAGGGGTAGGGTGTATTAGTCAAAGAGAATGAGTATTTGGCTGGTGAAATGATGTTTTGAAAACAATCGTGGTCATAGGGTGGAGCTATCATACAAATATGTGTTTTTAGTGGACCCCTTTTGGTATCCATCCCGATAAAATCCACAAAAATTATGTTCTGAAAAAATACCTTTCTAAGCACTATAGTAGCTACCCAATGATAGGAAAATGAAGAATTTTTTTTGTCTCATTTCATTATCTTATAACAACCGCCAAATCATTTACAGTATAGAGGAGACTGGGGCACACTATAGTGACTATCATTTGGTAAACACTATAAACAATTTAGACATGAGTTATAACTATTTCCACATGTGGGATATGTCCTATGGTGACTGATATATTGCGTCCCCTATAGCTCCCTAACATCCAACATATGATAATAATTTTTTTAAAAAAATTATTACTAGATTTTAAAATAATGAAAAATAATATGACAATTTTAAAAATACAACTAATAATTCGATGGTATGTGAAATCAGTAGCTCCTAAACTTCTTTTTCTAATCATCTTCCATGATATGCTATAATATTTAAATATTATTAAATATAAAATTAATAAAATACCCAGTGTAGTAAAAATTATATAAAAAATATAAATTTAAATGAAGTAGTATATTTCAATTAAATCTTATTACAATAGTATGAGATCACTTAATTCATAATGAATTAAAAATTTATATACATTTTTATATTTTAATCATTTGAATTCATTTATTCAATATAAAACTACATATTCGATCATTTCATGTAGTCATAACTTATAATTGATGTGTCTTATATTCATACACTTAGAAAAGAATAAAAATAGAATGGATTTTCCTCTAATTCGACATCATATCATGGAATTTTTCTAGAAATTTGACCGTTAAATGCATGTTTTGGTGTTTTAATACAAAAGAAATGTGTTTTGTGTCATACAAGAAAATGGTGCCTTTGATTGATGTTCTATAAATGCTTCCATTTAACATTTCACCATATGGTTGTTTTCATCTAATTTCACTATATTTTTTGGTCATTAATTGGGTTTGAAATCCTCACACATGTTTTTAAAGGGCTTCAATCCTTTAAAAATGGCATATTTGGTCGTTTCAGGCACACCTCATATTCGATTGACATGTAATTTTCCCATACACATAAAAAATAATAATAAAATTTTTTTAATGAGATTTCATGTTTTTAGAGGACATTTTATATGAATATAACTATCAAACACACATTAAAGTGTTTTAAAATAATAAAAGTGTTTTTGGGTCGTCTTATCCAATGTAAATTTCTGATTGAAATTTCATCTACATGAACATATAAAAATTAAAAATACGGTGGTAATCATCTTATTTCATTGTTTTTAAGGGTATTTGGTTTGGTTTTATCCTCTAATACATGTTTTGAAAGGGTTTTAAACCTTTAAAAACAACATTTTATGTCATTCTGGGGAGACCACACATTCGATTGACACGATGTCTACTTTTATAAGTCAAAAATTATAACAAAACGATTTTACACTTATTTTAGGTCATTTCAAAGTCATTTTCTTGGGATCTAATCGTTAAAAAAATGTTAAGGCATTTTAAGATAACAAAAATGTGTTTCGGGTCATCCTATGAAATGGACTACTCAGATTGACATTTTATCTACTTGACCATTTCACATTTCACTATATGGTTGTTTTTTATTTCATCAAATTCAGAGGAATATTGGTTGGTTTTGGCTTAGGGATGCATGTTTTAAAGGGTGCAAACCCTTTAAAAACAACATATTTGATCATTCCAGGTAGACCACAAATCTAATCGATGTGTCTCCTATTTGCACACATAATACTTATTTTCTATAATTCGAATTATTGTAAGGTTATTTTATATGAATCTGACTATTAAACACTCATTCTATAATTTTAGTACAACAAAAGCACATTTCAGGTCATCTTGGGAAAACTACAACTCAAATTGAAATTCCATCTACTCGACCATCTCAAATTTCACTTAGAGTTGTTTTTTATGATTTCAAGGAATTGTGGGGAAATTTAGTGGGTTTGGACCTCTAAACACATGTTTTTAATTGATGTAAAACATTTAAAAACAAAATATTCGACCATTCTACCATATCACATGCCCCATTGATGTTAAATATTCCCTTTTACATAGAGAATAATAATGACACAGTTGACTACTATTTAATGTCACTTAGAGGTCATTTTCTATGGATCTCACTCTTCATTTCATGTTTGGTGTTTTAAAACAAAAAAGTGTGTTTCAAGTCATCCCAAGAAGACAGCTGTAACACCGAAAGATTTTAGGAGAAATATTTTTCTTTTATGTATTATGTTATTCGCAACACCAATGGAATATTTGATTACACAAAACACTGTCTTGGCTTGTGTTCCATGCAAGAGAAACCTTCCTCGATAGCTTGCATTGTACGCAATACAGAGTTTCACTAAACAACGATATGTTATGAAAATATTATATAAAATAGCTGTTATGAATGTAATACCCACTTTTTGATATTTTATAAATTTTATCTGTCAAATTGGACTTCATTTTGGATTCGGAATATTGAAATTAGCTTAGGGTGAATTTTTTGTATTTTCTTGAAAACATTGAATTTTTTGATGAATATAAAAAATACTAAGTTATAGTTTAAAAAAGAATTTTTATTTTTAAAATTATTTGTTTTATATAAATTTAATTTAGGTCAAAATAGACACATAATACCTATATAAGTTCAATGTAATTTGTTTGGGTCATTTTATAATAATTTTACATATATATAAATTTTATTGAACTTTTGACCGTCCTTTACCCACCTCCTTGGAAAATTTAGAAATTTACAGAAAACATAATTTTATAGCTTCTATGAGTGGAATTTAGAAAATCTGAGAGACATGGTTAATATAATGGAGTAAAATTTGGTTCAATAAGATAAATTGTTTTTGGTGAATAGTAACTTTTTACTTTTATTTACCATGGTTAAAATTAAATAGAGTAATTAAAAGTAAAAATGATATTATTATTACCCTAACACATGTCCTAATTCTACTGGATAAGTGCAATCCGACAAAAACAATATTAGGAATAATATATGACCATTTAGATCCACTTGGATTAGATTAAGACATTTATTTTTATTTAATTCAAAGAAGAGTTAAATGAACTAAAATCAATGTTTAATAAGTAAAAAAAATTAATATAGAGTTATACATAAGATAAATTCGACTATAAATATTCATTAGAAATATAAAAATAATTCCTACATAGTGATATTTTATTTATTATTTTTAGGCATTAAATAATTTAATTTATTTATGACACAATGATGATGTATTAATTACCTTATTAATGAAATATTAACATAATTGATGGTATAAATACCTAAATAAATGTAATTTGAGACTTTTTATGAATTAGACTAATTTTCTATGTTAATATAATTTATTTGGGTTGGTTGGGTGATTTATTTTTGAAGTAATAATGATTTTATGAATTTAGAAAAAACAAAATACCAAATTCTGTCAAAATTGAGAGAAACGAGTTTTGAAAACAAATATTAAATTATTAATTGATATTCTAATCTTAAAAATATAAGGTTCAGCCAAAAGACTTATAAAATAATATATATGAAATTAATGAACAAACTGGGGTTCGATTGGTTGTTTATAGTATGTGTATTAACCAAATAGTGTAAGAATACAAGAATACACGGTACAAGTTAAATTATTTAACTTAGAGTTAAATCTAACTGATAAGGTTAAAATGGTACTCTAAAATTGTCTAAAACCTATTGGTTGAGAGGATTTAGACCCATAACCACCATATACTTGATTTAAGTAAATTTGGAGCCATTATAAACCGAATATGAATTTTTTATGAAATAATATTTTAAGTTTTTTCTATGGTACCCCTCACCTGTCTTATAAAAGGGAACTCCCCCTTCTCTCTAATTGACACCAGAAAATCCATTTGTCTTGGAGAAACCATGCTCAAATACCCTCTAAACTGTCCTCCCTTTATCCTAGAGGACTTCCTTTAGTCATAAAGCCAAATTAAAGAGCCATTTTGATCAAATCAAAAGGAATAACCCGAGGAAGAGGTAAATATCTCACCACATATTTCAAGTTCCTTTATTCTTCCACATCCTCCTTATTTTTTTCCATTATAAAATAATAACACTAGTATATTATATATTCTGTGATGATGTTATAAAAATGGTACAACCATATTAGTTATTTTCTCTATCATATGAATGAAAAAGTCACCACACGTGCGTATATACGGCTTACCATCTCCACGTTGTGGTGTAGTTTTTTACTCAAACATTTCATCATTTGGATGGGATTGATAATGAGTATAAATGATATAAATAATAAATATAACATTATTATGATTCCTTATATATGATATACCATCTAATTATATACGATTTTAATATCAAAATAATGAAATCATTGCTCGTGCGTACGTACGACCTACCGTCACCACGATGTGATGCGACTCATTCTACATAATCTTCATCCAATAATGATTATATAAATTAAATGAATGAAAAAATATGTAATATATTACACTAATATAATTCTGTAAATGGGGTATCTATTACCTAAAATGAGAAAAAGTAATTTATTCAACAATTCATGCATAAGAAACTAAAGTAATCAACAAGTAGAAATGAAATATTACTAATAAGAAGATAAGAATATGACCATATATGATATCATAACAATTAATATGATTATGTAATAAGTAAATTACATTATTTAAATCATTATACAGGAGGTTTGGATATGTATGAATCATATCGAACCTAAGTTAAGGGAAAATCTCACAATCTCATTTTTATCTGAGATTCTTTATACATCAGAATTTACTTGGGCATATTTATCATCCACATCCATGTTTCCTCAATATGTAATATTACATATTTCATCCTATAATTTTTTAAATCCAATTTTACCTATTGTGGTATTTTTACTGAATGATATGAAATGAATCTTTTGTCGTTTTCTGTAGGAGATAGTTTTTGACATTTCCAGCCAAAGTAGAAGAAGAATGTTTCTTTAAATTATACCACATGAATAGATTTTTATGATTTCATAGAAAATTATTTCAATAAAGCATCCTTTTAATGTTTTAAAGTTTATTTTTAATTAACTTCATTAAGTTTAAAATTGTATGACATGTTAAAAAATGAAAAAATTATTTTGAGGTAGAAAGGATATTTTCCTCAATAATGGAGTTCAAGTGTTTTATCAAAATTATTTTACATCTAAGATTATATAGGGTTCTGTTTCTATCACTATTTTTACATTTATTTGATCATGTTATCATGGAATTATTTTTATGAACTCCTTCATCTTATATGGATTATGTTATGATGACATGATGTTTAAGAATCCCATTTTTATTACATGGGTTATGCTATGATATATGATTTATGATTTTGTGGAACACATAAGAATGATTTCAATATGAGATGGGTGGGACCTATATACTCCTCCAATGCATTGGATAAATATTTATATCTCATGTGATAAACATGGCTGGAATGGAATGTTAATTCGTTTCAGTGATACTTGACTAGAATGAGGAGTGAACTAGGTTCAGAAATGGACATTGTACACTATGATAGTATTGGCAATGAGTCTTGACTAATAAGAAATTATTTTCTATGATTATGTGTGTATTCCATAATGTTTCATGTCTT
Source organism: Viscum album (assembly GCA_963277665.1). NCBI lineage: Eukaryota > Viridiplantae > Streptophyta > Magnoliopsida > Santalales > Viscaceae > Viscum > Viscum album. The sequence continues at coordinate 748,734,596 of OY728151.1, read as the reverse complement.
ATGTTATGATTATTGGGATTGCATTTCACCACTATGATTTATCCCATGTTATGATAGTATGATCTCTTTTGCAGGTTATGATTTTCAAAATGTTATGTTATTATGAATATAATATGATTGATATTTCCTTTGTATACACTTACTAAGCATTTGAGATCACACTTTTTTATGTTTTATTTTCCCCAGGTTAGGAAGAAGGGTATTATGTAGGATATGCCAAAACAAACTCTAGATATGATGAAATAAATGAGAGACAATGTAGATGCTTTATGAACTAGTTGTTTATGTTTCCTAGTTTCTAAAGACACTATACCTATATGGTCTTATAATGGCTTTGTTATATGTGGTAATAAGTATTATTCAATTCTGATTTAATATCAATGTATGTAAAGTATGGGTTGTTATATTTGGTATTAGAGGAAAGGTATAGTAAACCATTGGAAACTAGGATGTGAAATCCTTAGTAAGAACTGTAAGGTTATGTCTAACCATAGAACACAACATTAGTGTTTTAGAAATGTCCATTAATAACCTATGATAATACCTTAAGTGTGAAATTTTAATCTTGATTATGTGGATTTCCTATTATGATTACTGTTTCTCACTCTATGGTTATTGGTTTTAGTCAATGGATCGACCCCGAAAGAACTGTGTTAATGATGAATGCGACGGGCAATGCAATGATTGTACCCCTGAGCAACCAAAAAATATTGGAGATGGATTGAAAAATCTTGTAGCCATGTTCACACAAATTTCTCAATATATGAATTATACAGGACTTCCAAACGAGCAATGGAATGAGCAAAATTCTGTTGAATCCTTCATGAGGCTGCGTCCAACCTCATTCTGCGGGTCAACTGATCCATTAGTGGCTGAACAATGGATTAGAACCACTGAAAAGATGTTTTCAGTTCTTCAATGTTATGAACATGATAAAGTCATCTTAGCATTATATCGTTTGGAATGTTAAGTTGATCAATGGTGGAATCTTATCAAGAATACGAGGCAAAGAGATGAAATTGAGTCCATGAAATGGGACGAGTTCAAGAACATAATTTTCAATAAGTACTTCCCTCATATTCTTCAAACAAATATGGAGAGGGAGTTTCTTGAACTAAAGAAAAAGGATGATGAATCTGTTGGTACCTATGAAGCAAATTTTTCAAGACTTGCAAGTTATGCTTCTGGAATAATTATCCAACCTAAGAGTAAGATAGATCGAATCATTATTTTCTTAAACCCAAGTCTTCGAATGGAGTTAGCCCTAAGGGACTTCAATAGCTACGAGGAAATTGTTCGATGTGATCTCAAGGTTGTAATGGATATTGGAGTAACTAATCACTCATATGGGTTTGATAAGAAGATGAAAATGGAATTCAAAGGGAAATCTAAATACCACACTGAATAGAAGATTAGTTTCCATCATGCTCATAGTGTGGAATGAAACATGGAGTGAATTGTCTTAAAGGGACAAGTAAATGTTTCAAATGTGGAAAAGAAGGATATAAGGCATTTGAATGTAGCAATGATGGGAAAAAGATGTCTAGTAATGAAATCAAAGAAAAGGCTACACAGAATGCACCTCCTACACTTCATTGTTACATGTGCGTGGAAATGGGGCATTATTCTAATCAATGCCCTAATCCAAGGGTTGTTTATGATGATCGACATCAAAAACTATTATCTCCAAAGACAAAGAAAGTCACATGCAATTTCTATCGGCGATGTGGAATATGATAACAAAGCGGTGAAAAGTAAACATTCCTTCCACTCTAAAGTAGAAAATGTTTTATTTGATTCTGGATCCACTCACTCTTTTATTTCTAAAGAATTTTCCAAGGGTATCGTTGTACTACCTCGACAATTAGCTATTGAGTTAGTTGTGAGAACTCATAATGGTACAACGGTCAGACCAAAAGTTTATAATGAATCTCCAGTTGATGTTTGTGGGAAAGTGCTTCCTGCAAATCTTGTGATACTTCCTATAGTGGAATTTTATGTGATTCTTGGCATGGATTGGCTTTCCTGATATGAAGCTCATATTGATTTCCTAAGAAGGTAAGTAACCATTCATATTCCTGATCAATCTATGATCATATATTGATTCAAGGATGAATATAACCTTCCCGTGGAAATTTCTACCATCTTATGGGTTTTTATTCCAATAAATGAAGGTTATATATCTCAAATGGTTGGAGAGAATGCCCCTATTAAGAGTATTCCCATTGTACGAGTGTTTGATTATTTCTTTCTAGAGGAATTGATATGTCTTCCACCAAATTGTGAAGTTGAGTTTTCAATAGAACTTATATTGGGTGTTAAGCCCATTTCAAATACACCTTATAGATTGGCCCCAATTGAGTTGCAAGAATTGAAGAAGAAAATCCAAGAAAATCTTAATAAGGGATTCATACGCCCTAGTTCATAACTTTGGGGAGCAACTGTTATGTTTGTTAAGAAGAATGATGGATCAATGAGACTCTACATTGACTATCGAGATCATAACAAGATCACAATCAAGAACAAATATCCTCTCCCACACATTGATGAATTATTTGACCAACTACATAGATCTCAATACATTTCCAAGATTGATCTTCGTTCAGGGTGTCATCTATTAATTTTCAAATGGGAGTACATACCAAAGATGACATTCCATACAAGCTATGGACACTATGAATTTATAGTGATTCCATTTGGTCTTACTAATTCCCCTACTATATTCATGGATCTAATGAATAGTGTCTTTAGAGACTATCTTGAGTAGTTTGTGGTTGTCTTTATAGATGATATTATTGTCTATTCAAGGAGAAAGGAAGAACATGAAGATCACTTGAGAATTGTATTAAAGACCCTAATAAAGGTGAATATTCATAAAAAATTTACTATTTTTGAATATTGGCTTCAAAAAGATTCATTTTTGGCTCACATAATCGCAGAAGAGGGGATATTTGTGGATCCATCAAAAACCGAGGTTATCGAAAGATGGTCGTGACCATCAATAGTAATAGATATCCAATGATTTATTTTTTGGAGGGATATTATCAACGTTTTGTGAAAGATTTTACACAATTATCTAATTCACTCACTAGGTTGACTCGAAAATGAGTTAAGTTCGTTTGGACGGAGGAGTGTGAAGAGAATTTCAAGGAGTTAAAAAGAAGGTTATCCAGTGCACCTGTGCTCACACTAACTTTTAGTGGAGAATGTTTTGTGATCTACAGTGATGCATCCAAGAAGGGAATGGGGTGTGTTATCATGAAAACTGATATGGTGATAGCTTATGCCTCACGACAGTTGGAAATCCATCGGCAAAATTACCCAACTCATGATTTGGAATTAGCTGCGATAATATTTGCATTAATGATTTGGAGGCATTATATTTATGGTGGAAGGTGTGATATTTATACTGATCATAAAATTTTAAAGTAAATTTTCAGACAAAAGGAGGAGAATATATGCCAAAGAAGATGGTTGAAGCTGATTAAGGATTACGACTGCTTAATTCATTACCACCTTGGGAAAGCAAACAAGGTGGAAGACGCATTAAGTCGACAAGGCCATGCTTGCTTATCCATGATGAGGATCACAAAAGATCCAATATTTATTGATTTACAAAGGATGGATATTGGAATTACAATGGAAGGGGAATATTTATATCTTTCTCAAATGAATGTTCAACCATATATACATGTGAAGATTAAAGAAGAACAAAAAGAAGATGTTGAGTTACAAAAGAAGGTGAGAAATGTTCCTGAATTCCACATTGACTGTGATTAAATAATAAGGTTCAGGAATCAGGTTTGTGTTCCTCCCATCAAAGAATTAAAGAAGGAAATATTGGATGAAGCTCATAGTTCTTCATTCTATATTCACCCTGGAAGCACGAAGATGTATAGAGACCTAAATGAGTACTTCTGGTGGGATGGCATGAAAAGAGATGTTGTTGAATTTGTCTCTCGATGCATGGTTTGTCAGCATGTTAATGTTGAGAGATAGAATTCTAAGGGGATGTTACAACCATTACCCATACCAGAATGGAAATGGGAAAACATCACTATGGACAGTGTCACTAGAATTTATAAAACATCCACAGGAAATAATGCAATCTGGGTGATATTAGATCATCTTACAAAGTCGGAACACTACATTTCTATTAGTGAAGATTTCTATATGGATCAGCTTACCAGGATATATGTGAAGGAAGTGGTTAGATTTCATGGAGTACCACTTTCAATTATATCTGATCAGGATCTGACGATTACCTTAATGGTTTGGCGAAGTCTTCAGCATACTCTAGATACAGAGTTGAGTTTCATCACTACATTACATTCTCAGACAGACAGTCATTCTGAGAGGAAAATTCAAACACTAGAAGAAATTTTGATAGCTTGATATATGTATTTCAAGGGTTGTTGGGATAAACACCTACCTTTGGTGTAATTTTCTTATAATAATAACTTTCACTCCAGTATTCAAAGGATATTTATAAAGCTATCTATGTAAATATATGAAGAACTCCATCTTGATGGGACGATGTTGGGGAAACAAAGCTATTAGGACCTAATCCTGTGGATGAGATGGAAAAAAAGGTAATATATATTCAAAAACACATAAGAGAAGCTCAGAGTCGATGAAAACATTATGCAGACAATCAATGAATAGACCTAGAGTTTGAAGTTAGTGATAAAGTGTTCTTATGAATATCTCCTTGGAAGAGAGTAATGGGATTTGGAATGAAGGGCAATAGGATCCCTAGGTGTATTGGTCCTTTTGAAATACTGGATCATGTTGGGAAGGTAGCTTAACAATTGTCCCTTAAAACGAATCTCTCTCAAGTTCATGATGTGTTCCATGTATCTCTCCTAAGAAAGTACATACCTAATCCTTCACATGTACTAATCTCAGAAGGTGTACCGCTGAAGCAAGATCTTTCTTATGAAGAACAACCAATAGAGATTCTGGATCGTAGGGAAAAAGTTCTATGAAACAAGACCACTCACTTGGTTAAGGTTTTATAGAGGAACCACCAATTAGAATAAGCTACATGGGAACTTGAGGATATTATGAGGGAGAGGGATCCTCATCTGTTTTTATGAAGTGATGAATTTCGAGGGAGAAATTTTTTTTAAGGGGGGTAGAATGTAACACCCTAAGATTTTATGAGAAATATTTTGTTTTTATGTATTATGTTATATTCAACACCAAAGGAATCTCTCACTAAACACAACACTGTCTTGTCATGCGTTACACACAAGAGCAACCTTCCTCGATATCTTGCATTGTACGGAATACCGAGTTTCACTAAACAATGATATTTTATGAAAATATTATATAAACTAGCCATTATGAATGTAATACCCACTTTTTAAAATTTTATTAATTTTAAATATCAAAATGGACTTCATTTTTGTATTTGGAATATCTAAATTAGCCTTGGGTGAATATTTGTTATTTTTCTGAAAATTTTCAATTTTTGTGATGAATAGTGATAAATACTGAGTTATAGTTTAAAACCGAATTTTTATTTAAATAATTATTTTTTTTATTAAAATTTATCTTATTCCAAAATAGACACATATTACCTATATAAGTTCAATGTAATTCATTGGAGTCATTTTATAATAATTTTAGATATATAAAAATTTTATTGAACTTTTGACCTTCTTTTACCCACCTCGTAGAAGAATTTTCAAATTTACCTAAAACATAATTTTAGATATTTTTTGAGTTGAATTTCTAAAATATGAGAGACACGGTTAATATCAAGGAGTAAAATGTGGTTCAATAAGATAAATTTTTTTTTGGTGAAAGGTGACTTTTTTACTTTTATTTACCACGGTTAAAAGTAAATTGGGTAATTAATAGAAAAATGATATTATTATTAACCTAACACATGTCGTAATTCAATTGGATTAGTTTAATTCGACCAAAAACAACCTTAGAAATAAAATATGACTATTTAGGTCCACTTGGATTAGATTAAGACATTTATTATTATTTAATTCAAAGAAGAGTTAAAAGAATTAAAATCATCGTTTAATAAGAATTTTTTTTAATATAGGGTTATAAATAAGATAATTTCGACTATAAATATTCATTAGAAAGATAAAAAGATTTCCTATATAATGATATTTTATTTATAATTTTTATACATTAAATAATTTAATTTATATATGACACAATGATGATGCATTAATTTCCTTATTAATAAAATATTAACATAATTGATATTATAAATACCCAAATAAATGTAATTTGAGACTTTTAAGGAATGAAACTAATTTTATATGTTAATATAACATATTATGGTTGGATTGATGAATTTTGTTCGAAGTAATAATTCTGTTAATAATTAAAAAAAAATACCAAATAGTGTCAAAATTGATATAAAATAGTTTTTAAAATAGATATTAAATTATTAATTAATATTATATTCCTAAAAATATAAGGTTCAGAAAAAAGACATATATATTAATATATATTACATTAATGAACCAATTGGGGTTCTATTGGCAGTTTATAGTAAGGTTATTAACCATATAGTGTAAGAATTCAAGAAGACACGGTAAAAGTTAAATTAGTTAACATAGAGTTAAATCTAAATGATAAGGTTAAAATGGCAACCTAAACTTCTCTAAAACCTATTTTTTGAGTGTATTTAGACCCATCCCCACCCTAGCCTCTACATAAGTCACTTTCGATCCTTTTAAAACGAATATGAATTTATTATATAATAATATTTTAAGTTTTTTCCAAGGTGCCCCTCCCCCCTCTTATAAAAGAGCACTCCCCTTATCTCTAATTCACATATCCAATGCCATTCGGATAAGCCAAAACCGGCCCAAATACCCTCTAAACTGTCTTAAATTCATCATAGAGGCCTTAATTTAGTCATAAATCCAACCTAAGGAGCCCTTTTGATCAAATCAAAAGGCAGAACCGGAGGAAGAGGTAAATATCTCACCACCTATTTCAAGTTCCTTTCTTATTCCCCTTCTTCATTCCTTTTTGTTTCCATTCTAAAATATTAAATCCATTATATTATATATAATGTGATGTTATTATAAAATCGGTACAACCATATTAGTTATTTTATCCATCCTATGAATGAAAAAGTCACCACACGTGTGTACGTATGGCTTACTATCTCCACGTCGTGCTGTAGTTTGTTATTCAAACATATGATCATTTGGATGGCTATGATAAAAATTATAAATGATATAAAAACATATAACATTATTATGATTCTTTATATATGATATACCATCCAATTATATACAATTTTAATATCAATATAATGATATCATTGCTAGTGCGTACGTACGGCCTACCATCTCCACGATGTGATGTGACACGTTCTACAAGATCTTCATTGAATAATGATTAAATAAATTAATTTGATTAATAAATATGATATATATTACAATAATACCATTCTTTAAATGAGGTATCTATTACCTAAAAAGAGGAATAAGAATTTATTCGACAAAACATGCATAAGAATATAAAGCAATGAACAGCCGAATAACAAGTAGCAATGAAACATTACTAAAAAGAATATAAGAATATGAACATATATGTTATCATAAAAATGAATATGATTATAGAATAAATAAATGAAATTATTTAATTCATTATACGGGTGTTTCAGATAAGTATGAATCATATCAGACCTAAGGTAAGGGGAAATCTCACAATCTCAATTTTATCTGAGATTGTTTATACTTCAGAATTTACTGGGGCATATTTATCATCAACATCAATGTTTCCTCAATACGTATTATTATTTCTATCCTCATACAATTTTTTGAATCCAATTTTTCCTATTGGTGAATTTTAAGTAAATGATATGGAAGGAATCTTTTTTCATTTTCAGTATGAGATACTTTATGAGTTTTCCGTCCAAAGTACGAGAAGAATGTTTTTTTTCACTTATATGACAATGGATTTTTTTGATTTCATAGAACGTTATTTCCATAAATAATCCTTTACATGTTTTAAAGTTTATTTTTAATTAACTTATTTGATTTTCAAATTTTAGGACATGTGATGAAAGGAAAAATGTTTTTGAAGTTGAAAGGATATTTTACTCAAGAATGGAGTTCAAGTGTTTAATCAAAAAAATATTTTCCATATTAGAAAATATAGGGTTCTGTTTCTATCCCAATTTTAATTTTGATTTGATTATGTTATGATGGAATTATTTTTATTAAGTTTTTTTATCTTATATGGATTATGTAATGATTTCATGATGTTTAAGAATACAATTTATATTACATGGGTTATGCTATGATATATGATTTATGATTTTGTGGAACACATAAGAATGGATTAATTATGAAATGGGTGGGACCTATATCTCCCTCCAATGCATTGGGTAAATATTTATATCTCATTAGATTGACATGGATGGTACGACATGATAATCTAATTCAGTGATATAGGACTAGAACAAGGAGTGACCTCAGTTAAGAAATGGAGATTATCCACTTTGATAATATTGGAAATGAGTCTTGACTAATAAGAAATGATTTTCTATGATTATGTGTGTATGCCAAAAATTTTAATGTTTTATGTTATGATTATTGGGATTATATTTCACTGCTATGATTTATCCCATGTTATGATATTATTTTCTCTTTTACAGGTTATGATTTTCAAAATGATATGTTCTTATGAATTTGATATGATTTATATTTCCTTGGTTTACCCTTACTGAGCATTTAATCTCACCCTTTTGTATGTTTTCTTTTTCCCAGGTCAAGAAGAAGGGTATTAAGTAGGATATGCCAAAAGGGACTCCATATATAATGAAATAAATGAGAGACAATGTAGATTCATTATGAACCAGTTGTTTATGACTCCCAGTTTCTAAAGACACTATACCTATATAGTCCTATTAGGGTTTTGTTATATTTTGTAATAAGTATGATTCAATTTTGATTTAATAACAACGTATGTAAAGTATGGGTCCTTATAACGGCTTCTCAGATTGATGTTCCATCTACTAGACCAAGAGAAAATTCATTCTACGATTGTTTTCGTATGATTTCCTAACATTCGGAGGTCGTTTGGTTGGTTTTAACCCACTAAGACACATTTATAAAGGGTGAAAAGAATTTAAAAATCGAATATTCGTTCATTATGGGTAGATATAATTTTTGATTGATATTTCATATACTATTACATGTAAAAAAATTATAACCTGATTTTACTATGATTCGATGTTAGTTTAAGGTGTATTTAGGGATCATCCCATTAAATACATGTTTTGGGTTTCAAGATAACAAAACTACATTTTGTTTCATCCTAGAAAAACAGCACCTTGGATTGAAATTATGTCTACCTATCCATCACACAATTAATTTTACTTTTTTTTCATTTAATCTCATAGTATTTGTAATTTTTACAGTTGGTTCTAACCCTAGATACCTATTTTTAATTGGTTTCAAACCTTTAAAAATCACATATTTATATGTTATATAAATACCACACATCTGATTGATGTTTTATCTACTCAAAAAAAATTATAATAACTTGAGTTTTTTATGATTTCATGTCGTTCTAATGTTTTTTATGGATCTTTCCATTAAACACCTATATTGGTATTTTAAAGCCAAAAAATGATGTTTTGGGTTATACCAAGTAGAAGGAATCATAGATAGATGTTTTTTCATCTCAACCATGTCAAAATTCACTATATGGTGGTTTTCATATTATTTCACAACTTTTAAGAAGTCATTATATTTGTTTTGATTTAATGATGAATGTTTTTAAAAGGTATCAAATGTTTTAAAATGACATATTCATTTTCTTTGTATATCACACGTTTAGTTGAAGTTTTTTTCTCTGACATATCATAAACAATAATAGCACGATATTTCATTGATTTTATGTCAATTTAATGATTTTTACAATGGATATGAATATTAAATACATGTTTTTTATTTTAGAACAAAATGGGTTTCTCAGTTCATCCTAGGAAGATGGTGCCACATACTGACTTTTTGTCTAGTCGACCATGTCACAATAAAATGTACTATTTTTTTAATTATTTCACGGCATTCAGAAGTCATTTGGTTGGTTTTAACTCAAAGAAACATATTTTTAATGAGCGTTAAACCTAAAAAATGACATATTCAGTCTTCACAGGAAGAACACACATTATATTGGCATTCCATTTTATCCTACAAATAAAAATAACAATTACACCAATTTTCAAACCAAATTACATCATTCCAAGATATGTTTCTATTAGTATGAACATTTAAATATCATTTAGTGTATTAAATCAATAAAACTGCATTCTAGGTTCCCTGAGAAAATGCCACATCAGATTAACATTTTGTCTGATCGATTTTCTCATAGTTCAATGTATATGTTTTTAAAGTAATTTGAGGGTATTTAAAGGTTTTTCGATTGGTTTTTACACCTGAATCACTTTTTTAAAGGGTATCAAAACATTTAAAACCACATTTTTAGTCACTATTAGAAAACCACATATATGATAGATGTTTCTTCTACTCATACATATCATAAATAATTGCAACATGGTTTCTTACTATTTGAGATCATTATGAGGTATTTTCTATATATGTGATGGTTACGTAATTATTTTAGTGCTTTAAAATAACAAATTTTTATTTTGGGTCATCATGGGAAGTTGAAGCCTCAGATTGATGTTTCATCTTCGGGACCATGTTGTATTTTACTATGTGGTTACTTCAATATATTTTTCTACATTTGGTGGTCATTCAGTTGGTTTGGACCCCATGATTTGTGTTTTTAAAGGGAAAAAATCATTAAAAACCATATATTCATTCGTTTTGGGAAGAACACACATCTGATTGAAATTTCCTCTAATCTTACACATCAAAAATAATAATAACACAATTTATCTATGAATTTACATCATAATAAAGTCTTTTTCAACGGATATGACGTTTAAACATATGTTTGTCATTTTAAAACTAAAAAACTATATTTTGGGTCATCCTAGGATATTACCACCGTTGATTGAAGTTTTTTCTATTAATCCATTTCAAAATACGCTTCAAGGTTGTTTCCATATGATTTCATGAAATTAAGAGGGCATTCAATTGGTTTTGATACCCCTAACACACATTTTTAAAGAGATTAAAACCTTTAAACACAACATTATTGTTCATTATTTGAATAAATAATTTCTGATTGACACATCTTCTACCCATACAGATCATAAATAATAATAACATGGGTTTTCTATTATTTCTCATCATCATGAAGTTCTTTTTTGTGAATTTGATCTCTAAATACATGTTTTACAGTTTTAAAATAAAAAAAGTGTGTTTCCGACAAAATTTGGAGTACAGAACCGATAGAGCGCTGTCATGGGCTCCCTCAAATGATTAGTGTGATTTTGGGGTACTTAGGTGTAGCAGAGTGGCTGACCAAGGTCGTCTCTCAAAGGAGGAAGTGAATTAAAACAACTTTTCAGAGGTATTCTAGAAACAAAATAAAAGGGAATAAAAATACTACTTGAAATTATGGGGGTGGTTGTTTATAGTTTATAAATCTAGAAGAAGTTTGCTGGATGAAGATTGTATTTTTTTTAGTTTCGAAAGGAATTTTGATTAGAATGACACAACAAGAAGATGTTTTTTTAGAAATCTATTTTAAAAGGCGTAATCGATCTAAATCTACCTCTCCATTCAATGATTAATCATTATCATTTAAATCAATATCCACTTAATTATGATCCCTTAATTTGTTAAATATCGAACCCTATGAGAATTAACTTTACCAGGAAGATGAAGTGAATTTAACCTTAGGCTAACTTCGGAACATGTAATCGCAACACCCTGCTTTGATTGATGTTCTAAGATTAGCTTATGGTCAGTGGTAAATTAAGTCACATAACCAATATGGAAATGAGGATTAATTGAGATTAGGGATTTTATTTGAACTCGACAAGTTGATCATGTGTGGTCTTGTATTATCGATTAAGATCGCGCTCTCATAATTCACACAAATCCCGACCTCGCGCGTTTTGTGTTAACTGTTCAATTGCTCACTTAGTTTCTTCTAATTTGAAAACTCAATTAATGGATCATTTTTATTGAATTACAGTAGATCATTGATTCAAAATAAATTAATGAAGAAGGTGAGAAGTCGACCGATTACTAAAAAGAACTACTCTTCAATTGGCGGTGTAGTCATCGTGGATACGTTTTGCATAAGAAAAGGATTGAAAGGGTACAACCCAATCTTGTCTCCACTCTTGATTCCAACACAATTAAGAAGATTAAGAGAAGAAGAAAAGGGAAGAACACATAATATTATTTGAAGAAAAATTCAAGAAACAAACATGAAATAAAATAAATACAAAGAAGAGGTGAGAGAGGAGAGCCTTTTTGGAAGAGAGGTTTGCACAAAGGCTTACTTATACCAAGAGTTGTTAGGGGATCCCAAGAGACACCCTTTAGGCCACACCTTTCCAAATCTTTGACCATCCCTCTCAAAGAGTTAAAACCCCCTTTAGATAGAGTTTGTGAGGGATAAGGATACATAACTTTTTATGTGTGAAATGAAAAACTCGGCCAAATATTTTATTCCATGTTTCACGGCCTAGTTGACCTCCACAACGCGTGAATGTACCAGCCTTCCAGAAGGTTGATTTGTGAAAAATCATGTCCCCGAGATTTCCTCAAAATTTTTCCTCAATCCAAGCCCGGATGTAGAAGATATGGCCCAAATACAGAACCCATGTCCATTCTGCCGAGTCCATCCCACAATTGGATTAATGGCCCATTTACTTCATTCAAATGCACTCTTTAGCTCTAGTGTCCTGAATTAATGTTGTAGAAATTTAAGTTTGGAACACTGTTACAAAATTTAAAATTCAAATAAGAAATATAAAAAATATTTATCTTCGAAATACTTCAGTGCACTATAAAGGGTAAAACTGGAATTTTCACCAAATTTTCAAATGAATGATCAAATCCCAAATATTTTATAAATAAACATTTTTAGCACAATGTGAGGAAATTATATCATTTATTATCAATAAAATATTCAAAAAAAAATAGTGTTTTATCAAGAACCTTGGATTTACATTCTACATAAATGAACATATTAAAATTCATTTTACAAATGTTATTTATGATTTCATGACATTTAGAGGTCGTTTGGTAGGTTTTGACTGCATGATGCGCATTTTTAAGGGCGAAAAACCATTGAAAACTAAATATTTGATCTCTATGGTATACCAAATATTTTTTTGTTGTTCCTTATTCTCCTAAAAATGAAAAATAATAATAAAATTATTTTTACATGATTTAATTTCATTAAGAGGTCATTTTGTATAGATATGACCATTAAACACAAGTTTTGGCATATTAAAATAAAAAAATTCTATTCGGGTCATACAAGGAATATTTAACCTCGAATTGATATTTTATCTATTTTAATATTTGAATATTAAATACATAGTTTTTTATTTGATTTCATGGAATTCAATGGTTTTTCAGTTCATTTTGACACTTAAATGCACGTTTTAGGGCATCAATCCTATAAAAACATCATTTTTGGTCATTATGTGTAGACCATAGTTGTAACTGATGTTTCTTCTACAAATAAAGATAAAAAATAATATCAAAATGGTTTTATTATGACTCCATATAATTATTATGTTGTTTTCTTTGGATCTAACAGTTAAACACAAGTTTCGGTATTTTAAAAAAACCAAAGTGTGTTTCAGGTCATCCTAGAAAAAAGAAACCTCCTATTGAGGTTCTTTATACTCAACCTTTCCAAAATGTTATATATGTTTTCTTTTTATGATTTCATGGAATTTATATGTAATCTTGTTTGATTGAACCCGAAGAAACACATTATTAATGTGCACTAAAACATTACAACTCAATGGTCTCTCTTTTTAGGATGACCGTGCATCCTATTGAAATTTAATCTACAAATACAAGTAAAAAATAATAATAATATGGTTCTCCTATTATTTCATTTAATTATAAATACATTTTCCATGTATATGACTATTAAAAACACATTTGGGTGTTTTAAAATAACAGAACAACATTTTAGGCCATCTGGGGAGAACACCACCTCAGATTGATGTTCTGTCAAAATGACCATCATAAAAATAATTATAGGTTTTCAAAATCTATTTTCATTGAATTCAATGTTCTTTGGAGTGGTTTTGACCCCCAGATGCACATTTTTAAAGTGTGTCAAACCATAAATAATAGCATATTTAGTCATTACAAGAATAATGCATGTCCAACTGATGTGTTGTCTTCTTTTTCTAATAAAAAATAATAATAAATTTTTTTTTATATTATTTCATATCATTTAATGTTTGTTTCTACTGATCAGACCATTAAACAGATGTTCTATAATTTTTTCACAACAATGTACATTTTTGGTCATCCTGGATTGACCAAACCTCAAATTAACCTTCCCTCTAATTCGCAATGTCAGAATTCCGGATATGGTTTTCTTCTAGGAATTCATGGAATGAAAATGTTGTTTGATTGGTTTTGACCCCCTAATACATGTTTTTAAAGGGCATCAATCCTTAAAAAACTGAATAATTTGTCTTTTTGGTCAAACTACATGTCCCATTGACATGTTTCTTGCTCGTATAAGTAAAAAAAAATTACAATAACACAGGTATTATATGAATTATAATAATTTCAATGTTATTTTATATGGATATAATAATTAAATTCATTTTTTGGTGTTATAAATCAATAAAACTATATTTGGAGTCATCCTAGGAAGACACCACCTCATATTGATGTAATGTTTTCTTGAACATCTCACAACTCACTATATGGTTGTTTTTGTATTCTTTCATACGATTGGAGGTTGTTTATTGGGTTTACCCCCCCCCCCCCCAACTCATTTTTAAAGGGGATTCAATCCTTTAAAAACTGCATATTCATTCTTACTAGTTAAAGAAGTGGCAATTCTTGTTGAATTATCATGGGAATCTTAAATCCATATGATTTATAGTTTTCTGATAATAAATCCAGGTATAAGATAGAAATTTTTCCTTAGATAAAGAATAAATGAGATAATGTAAGGCTGCATAAATTTTGTCTAGAAGGTACACTACTCACAAAAAAAGTAATCTATGAATATCTTAAAGGTAACTATGAAACAAAGTTAACATTTATACACCAAAGAGAATGAGAAACGTCTTAAAGAGTATCTAAACTTGAGTCACTGATTCCCTGTAACGCCCTAACCCCGGTTACCTAGAGTCGGTGCATTATTGCGTAACATTGGCATGATCACAAAAGATCATGTCTCGAAATACCGATTAGTTTAGTAGCCTTGGAAACACTAGATACATTAAAAAACATTACATTATATAAAAAAGTGAAAAACTACAATAACATGGTCACTATAGTCCACACTCATATCCCCTTCTAACTATCCCTACAGGTCATTCATAAAATACTTCTTCTCATCCTGGAAAAATTAAAACATTGAAAGGGGTGAGGTCAGATGCTCAGTAAGGATAACAATATAGCAGAATCTTTCATAAATAAACATAAAAATTTAAGATAATGTATAACTAAAACAAAATACTTTTAAACAACAACTTCAACATAATATGGAAAATGTAAAATGAGATAATGCCATTTACTTATTCACATGTATATTCTACTGGCCGAATAACGACATGAAATATCAATAACCACTTTCATAATGATGGAATGCATAATTCCAGAATGTCATAACCACATAGCCAAGGCCTCGTGCCAAGGCTACAAATAATATTTTGTCAAGGCTTCATGCCAAGACACTAGTTTGTCTCATGGGACCTGCCGATGCATCGAGGAGCTATAGCGGGCTCCACCCATCACTTATTAACTCCAATGCATTTATCATATTAACAGGTTTAAACATATCATAAACCATAACATAATCGTATCACATAAAACATGCATAAAGGAAACATAACATTTCTACATTTAAATCAAAAGATATCAATACAACACATTGTTATAAAAAAACACTTTCAAAACCATTTTCAAGACCAAAATAAAATAAAATTAAAACTTTTTAATTATTTTTCATTTAAAAAAGTTATGGCTTGTAGAGGAATATGAAACTCAAATAATGGTCATAACGGTGGATAAGTCATTGTCGCCACATAGGTACGACATAAAAACATTCCCTTTTGTTGTTTAGTAAAATTTTTCGTATAAAAAATAATCCTCTTGAATAAACGTAAAAGTCAAAAGGGATTATACACCGTATAAAATAAAGTTGTGTATAAAACAAAATAAGCCTCAATGAAAGGAGACTGAGATGAAGTCCCTTACAAAGATCATTTTTTTTAAAATAAAATAAATCTATTATGTGTATTCACTATAAGTACACATAAAAAAAGTACAAATACATGATAGGACATAATAATATCATGACATAATTTGAAAGTTGGAGATTAACCCAAAGAATAGAAATTGGGTTAAGAAGTTCCCTTACAAAGATCAATTTTTTAAATAAAATAGATCTATTATGTTTATTTACTATAAGTACACATAAATAATGTACATATACATGATATGACATAATAATATCATGACATAATTTGAAAGTAGGAGATTAACCCAAAGAATAGAAATTGGGTTAAGAAGTTCCCTTACCTCGTGTCCGACTTGACTTGATCATTCTTTAACCTCCTGAATAATAAACTAGAGTTAATTTATAATTGCTTAAGAACATTTTTAAATTTTATTATTCATTTTATATCACTTATTACCATGTTATGAACATTATGTAATTATTTATGTTAATAACGGTCGTTTTGTCGATCTTTGGTACTTGAGTCAACAATAAACATCTTATAATTGAAAGTTGTTCATGTGGTAAAATATCCATTATATCCAGAATTATATTCATGATTTAGATATCATATATATCATATATATCTAGTATATACATTCATTCATAATATTACGTAACATTTAGATGTAAGAAATGAATTGCACCGTTCATGGAGACGGTAAGCCGTATGTACGCATGAATGCTATTGTCATTTATATTTCATATTTAATGGAATGAAATCATAATTATATAAAGGTATAATATAATTCTAGTATAATATCATGTATAATATTATTTACTCCATCCTTTATACATCCCACATATGGAATTAACGATTCAAATCACTTTGTGGGGGCGGTAGTCCGCACTTCCTAAAATGAAATTGTTGCGTTTAACCATAATGGAAATAATAATTGTATGCAATAAATGAGAAATACAGAAGCATAAGGAAAAAATAAACATAATATATATCATATATGAAAATAGTGTCATTATAATGGCCACCATGAGAGGTGTTAAAAAAAGATTGAACAATTATCGTTTCGTGAGGCAGTAATTCCCCACCCACAGAAACAATATATTCTTTAACCATTAGACGAAGGTGTGCATAAGTGTAAGTAAACTAATTCTCATAAAAACATCCTAGTATATTTATTATACTGGTGTTGTTACAAAATAAAGTAATAAAAAGATTTTATGGGGTTTGAGAAGCAAAATAAAACAAAAGAACACAAGAGAATACATTACCTTAAAATCAGGTAACTCTTTTTGATTTGAGCCAAAGGCTTCCTTGGGAAGACTTCTTCCCAAAATGAGGCTTCTAGGAGTAAGAGA
Source organism: Viscum album (assembly GCA_963277665.1). Lineage (NCBI taxonomy): Eukaryota > Viridiplantae > Streptophyta > Magnoliopsida > Santalales > Viscaceae > Viscum > Viscum album. The sequence goes on along the minus strand of OY728151.1, from coordinate 748,716,920 downwards.
GGGAAGTTGGGAGAGTATTTGGGCAGAATTTGGCCGAGCCAAATGGCTTGGAAGGTGTGTATAATGTGGTAGTGGTTGGAGCCTTTTATAAGAGGAGAGGAGGGCACTCTTGGAAAGTCATGAAATGTTACTTTATTATATAATGTGTTTCGGATTTTAAAAGTCCCACGCTTATATATTTCGAGGATAAGGTGATAAGGGTTCTAAATATACTCATAAAATATGTTTTTGAAAAGTGTAAGTCCTAGATTTTACATTATCTTTTCATTTTATTTAAATCGTTAATTAATGATGTAATCACTGCATCATCATGGTGTCATATAAAATTTAATTTATTTAATGTCTAAAAATTATAAAAAAAATTATCATGATGTAGGAAATTTTTTTATATTTCCAATGAATATTTATTTTTGAAAGGTTAACTTATATAACCCCATGTAATAATTGTTTTAGTAAAATAACACATGTTTGTGACAATTTTATTTTTTACTTTAAATAAAAAGTTATTATGGTCATTTTCTTACCCAAGTGGCTCCATGGGGTCCCCAAGTCTACCCATGGATTGTCTTGGTCGGCCATGACCCATAACATATGTGTAGGACATGTTTCAAGATATTTTCATTTTTTTATAATATCATTTTTACCTTAAATTTCACTAATTACCTTTAATCGCGATTAATTAAACTTAAAATTTACTATTCACCAAAAAATTATTTTAATCCTATTGAACCACATTTTATGTCCTAATGAAAACCATGTATGTCAGATTTTTGAAAATCAAATCACAGAAGTGGTAATGTTTCATTTAAATAAAAAATTAGTTTTTTAACTACCACTTAGTGGTTTCACTAATCATCAAAAAATGATGTTTTTCATAACAGTGCCAAAATTTCACCCTAAGCTATAATTGACATTCCGAATTCAAATATGATGGATATTTTAAAAAATTAAAAATATATAAGTTGCATTAATTAATTTTATAATTAATTCCCGCTGTCCCAACAAAGAGCGTGTTTTTAAGAAACAATATATATCAAAAGATTGTCAATTGTTTATGTCCAATTTCAAAGTGAAATTAAGTCTAATAACCACCATTGGATAAAATGGTAAAAATTTATTCTAATTATACTTTAAAACCACTCAATATTATAATTTATCACTATAAATTATTTTGATTAAAAAAGTTGTTTTTACGTATTTTTCACTATTCATAAAAAATTGGAAGTTCTGAGTAAAATACCAAAAATTCAACATAGGCTAATTTCGATATTCCGAATCCAAAAATGAAGTCAATTTTGAAATATAAAATATATATAATTTCAAAAAGTGGGTATTACTATTCATAATGGCTATTTTGAATGGTCGTAGTGTGTTAGAATCTCGAACTTGCGTAATATGCAAACTATTGCATTATTGAAAGAGAAGTGTATCATGGAAGCTCGGGGTGTTACATTCTCCTCTCATTCAATAAATTTCATCCTTGCAATTTGAAATTTTTCATTGAATATAAAAGGTTGAAAATAGAAAATACCTTTATGGAAAAACCACATCATAAATAAGGTTAATAAAATTTTTCCTTAATTAGAGGGAAAGGGAAATGAAAAAAGTCACCACCAAATTATGATATCAATGAGGAGAACATTGGTGGAAATTAGAGACATATAATTGGAGGAAAAACGTAAATATTTGTATGGAGTGATTGAGGTCATCAATCACAAACAAGTGTAAAATTGATGGCCTCAAAGCCTTCAATCTATGTTTACTTAAAATATTATCAGTTCAACAAGACATACGGTATTAGGATAACACATTTTTTGTTTTAATATCCCATTACTAAAGTTTAGGAATTAATTTATTAATAGAATAATAGATAGGTATATATATATTTATGCTTGACAAGTAGAGTTTCAACCTTTAAATAATTTCTACCATAAACTCATCTTTCACTCATAAAGATAATTGAACTCAAAAATATTATATTTATCCTAATCGTACAAGGTTCAAAATATTAACAAATACTATTTAGATTAAGAAAACTATTTTTTAATAACCAGGGACTTCATGTAGGCTAGTGGTAGGTAATAAAGTCTTATCTCACTATGGTTGTGGGTTTGATTCCTACAGCTTTGTTTGACACGACAAGTTATCCCCCAACCTATAGGTTGTTATTTTCATAAAACTATAGTATTATAATATTCCAAAAATAATATTCAGAAATGTTTTAACCATAAACAATACTATCCAATGTTCAACATAATCCATTCCAACCTTTTTAGTTATCCAAAATACTTCTATCCAACTCACAGTCCAAATTTTATAAGGAAGGTAAACATAATGACGATCCTTTTTTCCGCGTAACAACATGTGAACACCTTCATCATGTATTCTTTTAAAACACTGAAACATCCTGAATTACTATAAATCATTATTGATTACATTCATGATATCTTATTCCTTATATAATACTAGATATACTCCTTCTATCCAAAAAATGTATACAAATCATTAATCAGTTTCAAAGAAGTTAAGAATATCCAATATAATTTATCCAAATCAATCATGTATTATTCCAAAATCACTATCTCGATATCAGAACCATATTATGGTTTATCATTCTCTCAACCAAATATTTTCCAAAAATTTAACCTGCTGTGGAGTCACTTTTCTTGGTTCCACACAATCTCATGTCCTTGATGAAATAGAACTGCAGTACAATCCATATATACTCCATAATTATTGTAACTAGTACATCATTGATACAACACTCAAATGACAAAATTATTTAATAACAACATAAGAAATCTAACCATTCATCCTCATCTGTGGTAGTATCATAACTTGATTATTATCCAATAACATCATTTGGGGCATACTCTGATGATTTGGACATTGGTTTTCATAGTGTCCCCACTCCTTGCAGATGAAACATTGTACATTTGAAACCTTTTTCTTACCCTTTCAGTCACACACTTGGTGTCATTTTTCTCCACACTTATAACAAACTCACATTCCCTTCAAGCAACTTCCACGATGTTTCTTCCCACTGTTATCACATATTGGAAAACTCTTCTTTTCCCTCGTCCCTTTATCTATCATTCTCTCTTCCATACTTATCTTCTCTTTCTTCCCATGAAAGCCATATGACTCAGAAAATTCTTTACTTATCTTATTTACACATGAAAATATTTCTTTATATGTTGAGAACACATGGGAGACTATTTACCTTCTAAATTTTGGATTAATACCATGAAAGATGTGATCCTTATTACTCTTGGATCATACTTATTGATGGAGTTCACATTTCTTCTACTGGGCGCCATTTCTATACAATGGCATAAAATAGGTTAGTTTATGAATTGAAATGAATAATTCAGAACTTGTAAAATACTTAACATAAATTGAATGGTTTACGGATATAATCCAAAATCATAAAGATGTTTTCTTTGAGTAAGTATATTCTCATAAAACCTTCATAATTGTTTGTCAAAAAAATGAGAATTATCCTAAGCATATCCCCCGGGAGTGTCGTAACCAAGACTGCAGCAAGGCCCGTTGTTGTGCACCAGTTCCCGTTCGAGTCTAGCTCAAAGAGGTGTTTTTGGGTTTTACCCCTAGGTACATCTGTGCTAGATCGACCTCTACCTGCTCGTATCCAGACAAGGATGTATTGCTCAGAAAACTCAAAAAATCTCTAAAATACCAAAATTCTAGGAAGTTCTTCTATACTTATCCTCAAATTCTATCTTAGGGCTATGTGCTCTAATCAGAGTTTATCTAAATCTAGCTTCCATGGTTTGTACTAAACTGCCTCTGTTACCAACTATAATGCCTTGACCCCAGTTACCTATTGTCGGTGAATTATTGTGTAACATTGGCATGATCACAAAAGATCAAGTCTCGAAAGACCGATTAGTTTAGTAGCATTGGAAACAATAGATACATTCATAAACGTTACATTATATCATAAAGTTAAAAACTACGATAACATGGTCTCCATAGTCCACACTCATATCCCCTTCCAACTATCCCTGCAGGTCATTCATAAAATACTTCTCCACATCCTGGAAAAATTAAAACATTGAAAGGGGTGAGCTCAGATGCTCAGTAAGGATAACAATATAGCAGAAGATTTTATTAATAAATATAAACATTTAAGATAATGTATAACTAAAACAAAAGCCTTTTTAAATTTTAACTTCAACATAATATGGCAAATGTAAAATGAGATAATTCCATTTACATATTCACATGGATATTCTACTGGTCGAATAACCACATGAAATATCAATAACTACTTTCATAATGATAGAATGCATAATGCCAGACTATCATAACCACATTGCCAAGGCCTCGTGCCAAGACTACAAATTATATTTTTTCAAGGACTCGTGCCAAGACACAAGTTTGTCTCATGAGACCTGCCGATGCATCGAGGAGCTATAGCGGGCTCCACCCGTCACTTATTAAGTCCAATGCATTCCTCATATGAACAGGTTTAAACATATCATAAACTATAACATAATCGTATCACATAAAACATGCATAAAGGAAACATAACATTTCCACATTTCAATCACAAGATATCAATACAACACATTGATATAAAAAAACTTTCAAAACCATTTTCAAGACCAAAATACAAGAAAACATAAACTTTGTAATTATTCTTCATTTAAAAAAGTTATGGCTTGTAGAGGAAGCCGAAACACAAATAATGGTCACCGTGGCAGAGAAGTCATTTTTTCCGCATACGTACGAAAAAAAACATTCCCTTTTGTCGTTTATTAAAATTCTTCGTATGAAGAAGATTCCTCTTGAATAAACATAAAAGTTAAAGAGGTTTATAAACCCTATAAAATAAAGTTCTGTATAAAACAAAATAAGCCTTAATGAAAGGAGATTGAGACGATATCGCTTAAAAAGATCATTTTTTTAAATAAAATAAATCTATTATGCGTATTCACTATAAGTACACATAAAGAAAGTAAAAATACAAGATAGGACATAATAATATCATGACATAATTTGAAAGTAGGAGATTAACCCAAAGAATAGAAATTGGGTTAAGAAGTTCTCTTACAAAGATCATTTTTTTAAATAAAATAGATCTATTATGTGTATTTATTATAATTACACATAAAGAAAGTACAGATACATGTTAGGACATAATAATATCATGACATAATTTGAACGTAGGAGATTAACCCAAAGAATAGAAATTGGGTTAAGAAGTTCCCTTACCTCGTGTCCGACTTGACTCGATCATTCTTTAATCTCCTGAATAATAAACTAGAGTTAATTTATAATTTCTTAAGAACCTTTTTAATGTTTATTATTCATTTTATATCACTTATTACCATGTTATGAACATTATGTAATTATTTATGTTAATAATGGTCGTTTTTTCGATCTTTGGTACTTGAGTCAAAAATAAAATTCTAATAATTTCAAGTTATTCATGTGGTAAAATATCCATTATATCCAAAAATATATTCATGATTTAGATATCTTATATATAATTTATACCCATTATATACATTCATTCATAATATTACGTAACATTTAGAGGTAAGAAATGAAATGCACCGTTCATGGAGACGGTAAGACGTAAGTACGCATGAACGCTACTTTCATTTCTATTTCGTATTAAATTGAAATTATAATTACATGAAGGTATAATATAATTCCAGTATAATATCATGTATAATATTATTTACTCTATCCCTATACATCCCACATATGGAATTAACGATTCAAATCACTTTGAGGGGGTGGTAGTCCACCCTTCCTAAAATGAAATTATCACGTTTACCCATAATGGAAATCATAAAGGTATTCCATAAATGATAAATACAGAAGCATAAGGAAAACATAAACATAATATATATCATATATGAAAATAGTGTCATCATAATGTAAACCATGAGAGGTGTTAAAAGAATATTGAACAATCATCGTTTCGTGAGGCAGTAATTCACCACCCACAGAAACAGTATGTTCTTTAACCATTAGACGAAGGTGTGCGTAAGTGTAAATAAAATACTTCTCATAAAAAAATCCTAGTATATTTAAGATACTGGTGTTGTAATAAAATAAAGTAATAAATAGATTTTAGGGGGTTGTAGAAGAAAAATAAAACAAAATAACAGAAGAGAAGACATTACCATAAAATCGGGTAACTCTTTTTGATTTGAGCCAAAGGCTTCCTTGGGAAGACTTCTGCCCAAAGTGAGGCTTCTAGGAGTAAGAGAGGGAAGTTGGGAGAGTATTTGGGTAGAGGTTGTCCGAGCCAAATGGATTGGAAGGTGTGAATAAGGTGGTAGTGGTGGGGGCCTTTTATAAGAGGAGAGAAGGCCACTCTTGGAATGTCATGAAATGTTACTTTATTATATAATGAGTTTTGGATTTTAAAGGTCCCACACATATATATTTCAAGGATAAGGTGATAAGGGTTCTAAATATACTCATCCAATAGGTTTTTTACAAGTTTAAGTCTTAGATTTTACATTATATTTTCATTTTATTGTAATCGTTAATTAATGAGGTAATCACTGCATCATCATGGTGTCATAAAAAATTTAATTTATTTAATGTATAAAAAATATAAAAAAAATATAATGATATAGGAAATCTATTTATATTCCTAATTAATATTTATAGTCAAAATTTCTACTTATATAACCCCATGTAATAATTGTTTTAGTACAACAACACATGTTTGTGACAATTTTATTTTTTTCTTTAAATAAAAAGTTATTAATGTCATTTTATTACCCAAGTGGCTCCATGGGGTCCCCAGGTTGACCCATGGATTGTCCTGGCCGGACATGACTCATCCAATAATTATAGGACAAGTGTTAAGATATTTTCATATTTTTATAATATCATTTTTTCCTTAAATTTCACTAATTACCTTTAATCATGATTAATTATACTTAAAAGTTACTATTCATCAAAAAATTATTTTAATCCTATTAAACCACATTTTACTTCTTAATGAAAACCATGTATGTCGGATTTTTGAAAATAAAATCATAGAAGTGGTAATGTTTCATTCAAACAAATAATTAGTTTTTTATCTACCACTTAGTGGTTTCACTATTAATCAAAAATTGATGTTTTTCAGAACAATACAAAAATTTCACCCTAAGATATAATTGATATCCTGAATTCAAAAATGATGTATATTTTACAAAATTCCAAACATATAGGTTTCACTAATTAATTTTATAATTAATTCCCCCTATCAAAACAAATAGCGTGTTTTTAAGAAACAATATATATCAAAAGATTGACAATTGTTTATGTCCAATTTCAAAGTGAAATTAATTCTAATGACCAACATTGGATAAAATGGTAAAAATATATTCTAATTATACATTAAAACCTCTAAATAGTATAATTTATTAATATAAATTATTTTTATTAAAAAAAATGTTTTTAAGTATTTTTCACAATTTATAAAAAATGGAAGTTCTCAGAAAAATAACAAAAATTCAACGGAGGCTAATTTCGATATTTTGAATCAAAAAATGAAGTCCATTTTGAAATATAAAATATATTTAATTTCAAAAAGTGGGTATTACTATTCATAATGGCTATTTTGATTGGTCGCGGTGTGTTAGAATCTCGAAGTTGCATACAATGCATGCTATTGCATTATTGAAAGAGAAGCATATCGTGGAAGCTCGGGGTGTTACATTCCCCATCACACCATAGTTTAAGGGACCATATTTTGAGGGATTTTCGACTATCACCGATGTTTTGAGGGTGCATAATCGATAAATGGAATATTATGATATAGTTTTTTTCAAAAGAAAAGTTGTATATGATTAAACTACACTTTTTGACATTGATAGTGTGATTTAAGTTGCATTAATGATTTAATGCACAAAATATATGGTAGTACGTACCATGGTGAAATGGATTTTCCCCCACATTTTTTATGAGTTAATGTCTAAAATAATAGCATACTATTATTTTCGTTTCTTTTTAGAGAGGATAAACTACTTCAGAATTATTAATATGGTAAATTGGAATCTATGCCACAGAGAAGTACACCACAATCTCATAATTCGATTCAGACCATTTAAACACCAATGAAACTTATGTTATTCCATGGTGAAACATAGGGCCAAAGTTTCTATGTCATAGTATGCGTGACAACACAACATTTAGACAATTTATGATAACATGATGAAATACATATTTAGTTGAAAATAAACAATTTGTATATTTTATTTCAAACTATGTTAGTATTCATGTTACTGACCACCCTCATAATAGAAATATTGTTCGTCATGATCATGTTCCAATCAATAGAATGATTTTCATGCCTATTGGAATTGAGATCGACTAGAGTAATTTTTTTACATCAAATAGATAAGTAAGACTATTCCAAATGGTCTTAATAAATAAAAATAAGATTAAAATATGCTCGCTAGAGTCTGACCATTAATTGTATTTGTTGTGAATAGAGTAGTGGCTCCACCACATGTTTATAAGAGAGAAATATCAAGGGATCATGTTGGAGAAAATCCTCCAAAAATATGTATAATTAGAAGAAAAAGTATAATTATTAAAAAAATGTACATGGAATCCATATTTTTGTCATTCCCATAAATAAATTGTAAAATTTGATGCTTATTAGACTGTTTTTCCTTGAATGCTTCTTGATTAAGGTGAATTTGTTAAGAAAGAAAGTTTACACATAAAACAAATATTTAAGAGGATATGGTAATTTATCTTATGGCATATAATATTTTTGAGAACACTGACATTTATATCAATAATCTTCCCATGGAAGTCTGTTATCATGGGAGAGACTATCCAATTATCTTTCTAGAATTATCAATTTGAATTTAGGGCTACCAAAAATATTTTATGACGTTACAAATCTCTATAAGTCTTACATATACTACGAAATATAGTTGTTAGTAGGTTTTTAATTCTCATAGAATATAGCCTCTGAATAAATTTATACATCCAAAAATGATTTTTTTTTCAGAATTGTAAGGGCGTAGCCTCCATAGTAATTGGGTTTATAGAGTATCATTGTAAAGAGGATGATATATAATACCCAAAAGTATTTGGTTAAAATTGTTAGATAATGTTTTTCAAATGACTACCACTAATTTCCTATCAAAAATAATTCTAGACCATATGATTTTCCTGAAACACTAATTAAATATTTTTATTTATTTAATACATTATTTATAATAAATGAAGGAGAAACCAACATAGGGAAGAAAATACCTTTGAATTGAGAAATCCTTCCACAAATGGATTGAGATAACCCTTTAACTAAAACTAATTATTCCTTTATTATGTTAGTAATACCATTTAAATGAGTAGTATTTTCCCATAATTAGAATATAGGCATTCAACCATAAATTAATGGGACAATACCATCTATGATGTTAATACTTATTTGGATATTTAATGTCTTATGATAATATGAAATTGAGGTGAAAAAAGGTTCGATATATTCTAAATTATGTGATGATTTACAATTCACCCATAATGTTCATGAACATATATAATTATCTCAACGTTCTTTTGATAACCTTAGAGAAAAGAATAAGGTCATTGTGACATTGTTTTATTAACCCTCCCCATATTTAATAGGCTTTTGGGTTTTCTTTTCAACCATGTAAAGCACACATATACCAAAATAATCTTCATTAATGACAAAACAAGTTATAGATAACGTTTTACCCTTTATAATATCATAATAACAGGAGATGTGTATGGGATCATGCAATTAAAAAATCACTAAAAACAAGCTTTTGAGGGAAATAAATAGAAAATCATTATTGGTGAATGTAGTGGGTCTTGTCATGAAATGAAATGTTAATTATTAAAATGAAAATGTAAATTATTTCATGTATGAGGTGAATCTTCCTTTAGATCACTAATGAACTCAAAAATATATCTAATTTCTATACTTCGAGCCTATAAAATATATAAATATTATATATCATAAGAATATTAATAAAAGACAATATGAGTAAAATTTTATTTTTTATCCTGTACCACCACTTGTGTACCATCAATATGTTGTTTCATAATCACATCTTCTATATGTGCTGATATTTGTGATAATCTCCCATCATACAGTACACATAACTATTGCAACATCTCATCTATACTACGTTTCCTAGTTTTCATGGAAGAATCTACCTTAGTTGGTGTTCAGATCACTGAATCTCGATATTCAATCCTTACCTCCTCTCTAACAAATGATCATCATGAGAAACTAGCTCCACATGTTATATAATAACCATGGCCATCAAACCCCATATCATGCTATAATATTTCATATCTGTAGACAATATTATGAAGTTTCTCCCCTAGAAACTATGGTAACTAAGTTTCAAACTGATCCCAGTAAATAAACAATAAAATTAATGATTTTAAAATTATTTATATGAAATAAAAATACGTTCGTTAGTATATATTTATATTAGTATATCTTCGAAAACATTAGGATAACACACCCAATGTGTCCTCACCCATATCGACATCAAATCGGTCGGTTCACCTTGCTAGTGTAACTATGATAAAGGTTTTTTCTAAATAGAACATTATATTCATGTTATACTAAAATATTTTTAATATATGATTGTACAATGATTTCTAAAAAATCATCCATTCAAAGTTAGGGAATATTTTTAGTGCCAAGTCTGGAAGTTATGCCTTACATCATATAATTATGTGATTGATGAGAGGATATGTTATACATTCAATGTATTCAGTTTTAGATATATGAAAATTAAAATCATTTATATATTAAATGAAACATTTCTTTACTTTCATCACCTAACTCATCCAATAAAAAGAAATATGGACACATCGGGGGAAGAACACCTTAGGGAACTCGTTGTACAATGTCTAGAACACCCCCAAAAGGTGTTGAATGATATCTATTCACCCTTCCCTTGTAATCCATCTATAACATTTGACAATTTGATATTCATACATATCGAAAACAATCTTGATAGGATGTAAAATTATCATGTTAAAAAAATAATCATTTCTATGATAATAATAAAAATAATGTAATGAAAAATTAAATAGTGAATATACCTGAACATCCCTCATTAATTTTTAATTGTTTACTATAGGAATAAAGTCCAATAATTTTTCATGAGAGGGAAACTATATGGGTCTGGTATCATATTCACCAATTAATGAATCAATACACTCCCACCCTCTCCAACTGGATGAAAGGTGTAATAAAATACCACATCCATCCAGGATCCAGATCCGAAGTATCAAAACCCTCTACCAAGACCCCTTGCTTCTACATGAAGTCCCACCATCTTATACCAACTTTAAATTTATAATTCTATTATAAATAATCGTTTTTTTGTTAAAAATCATAAAAATTGGGGAATTTTCATACAAAAATCACAAAAAATCAATTTTAATAAATGAAAAGATACATACCAATAATATCAGGTGAACCACTATGGACACCTTGTGAAATACTTAAATATATAATATAACGTAGATTTAAATTACGAAAATTTTATATATTTAATAAATAATTTTTTTTAAAAATTTTAAATTATAAAAAAATAGATGAAATCATTCATTGATCATGAAAGTCCATTTTATCTCCATAAACTATCTATATAGACCATTATATATCTTATTTTCATACGTCTACAGTGGATTTGTCATGTTCTTGATTAGGAAATGGCACAACATCATGTTCCTCTTGGTAAAAAAACCTATCTTCTATACATTTTCACTAAAAAAAATTAATTAGAATAAATGATTACAAATTAAACATGCTCTGCATGCGATGTCAGTATAAAGGGATTATTTCATACTCATTCTTATTTATATATAATATTTTTAAATTATACCGACTTAAATTATAATTTATTAACATTCATTTTATGAACCTGATCAACCCAATCACACATCAACAATACATGCTTTAATCCATGACAATAAACATCCTTAATATTATCCATTGAAAATATAGAATGATGAATTACATCAATAGTTGAACAACCAAAAACATTTTTCCATGCGTCATGGTTAATTTTAACATCACTAATATTGAATTGGAATCCGTTATCAACTATGAAATAAATTGGAGAGCTTTAATAAGGGGCCATCGACTAGTTGGTTGAGGCTTTGACTCTCAATATGAGCACCTGATTCACCAGATTGTGAATATATAAATTTATCATAATTAAATGGGAAAATATTATTTAAAAATACACTAAATTTCTTATATAAAAATATTAATCCAATCACCTATACATATGTGAGTCTTTAACCACTCATGAAATGTGATGAAAATAATTTTTTGGATTTCATGGTTTGTTGCACAAGGATTTCCCCATTTTAACTCAATGATATCTTCCCAAAATTGATTCATAATAAAGTTATGTAATATATTAATTGTAGAAAAACATGGTATGTTTGATCAATTATGTGACTTACCATATAAAAGGCATAACTGGTCGAAAAAAACACATTGATCATCTTGAACCCACCCATCATTGTGTATATCAAACAATAACCCATAAAAAACACTACCTTAATAAATATAAAAGGATTTACAGAAATTCCCATAAACCTCATCAATAAATAAAGAATAGAAATTAGTGCACACATCTATAAAATATTCATTGGCAATTGAATCTTATAGATGATCCCTTTTGTAAAAATAATACATAAGTGTATTTATGTATCTCTCTATTAGATACATCCACATGAATTTGATGATAGAACCATTAATGAATTCACCAATTATATTCTTGGACTAGTGAACCCTGACATTAAAAAAGGAAATATAAGTATTTTTTTTATATGTCATAGTTCAAGGGAAATCTTATACTATATCTTTTAAAAATCATTTGGGTGAAGATTTCTTTAAAATTTCTATCTAAAAATATTAAAATATTCAATAAATGATGAAAACGTGGGTTGGAAAATAATAAATAATTGTAATTTGGATTTACTAGTGAATCATAATATGATAATCATGGATTTTGAACACATTTAATGTACTTCTGGTCACATTTACGTGATTGGTAATATTAATGAAAAACAATTAGAAAACTGGATGGTCATTAAAATTGATAGAAATGACTCTTTATATGATTTACAGTGTACTATGCATTAGGAATGTATGACATATTTCCCTCAATAAACAATAAATTTAATGGTTTTCTCAACCCCATTTGTAGAAAATCTTGTTGATCATTATCATTATCCTTTTATTTCCCCTTAATATGTAAAATTATGAAAATTATATTATCTCACACACTTTTTTTCAATGTGAATTACATCCAAATTAGGAATTAAACAAATTTCTCTGCAATTATTGAATTAAGAAAAATATCCTCATCATCCAATTATGATCACATTTGCTATTTACCATTGGAATTTAAGGTAATTTAGGATCCAATAAATTCTTAGAATCATAAATTGTAAAAAAAATTTGTTAAACAAGTTCTAGAATAATTGGAACCCCAAACATTATTTGTGGTGTTGGTTCATTTCTATATTCCCACCAAATAACTAATTTCCTTTTTTGAACCCAGAAGTGGATGAAGAAGAAATATACGACAAACATATTTCTACTATCAATAGTTATTATTTGATATAGAATTTTAAAATTTACTATGATAAGGGTAGAATAATACTCATTTTTTTCTCCAATGTGATTAGTTAGAATATATATGGAAGTCATTAATTCACCATTAAAAAATGCTCATAGGTTAAAAAATTTACTTAGACATTGATTAAAAATTTGTCACACTATCGATAAAAAATTATCATGACTCATCAATCAATAGATTCCGATAAACACAAATTTTATTACAAGTTTCTCTCAGTAAATAAATTAGATTTGAATGTAAAAAATTGTTTCTTTATATATCTCTATGGGGGTATGTTTTATAGAACCAAAACTGCTGGCCATGAACTATGTGTTGCACCAATCATGGACCTAAATTGAATAAAACAAAATACTCCCAACCCAGTTGAACATTATAACCATCATACTAAAATTCTTGGTGTCTCTGATCAATCTCCTTCCATGTCAAATAATATTCTGGTCGAGTAAATTTACATACCTCTTTATTTCACTCTAAATTACACGTCATCAGTTTAAAAATTTTAGATGAAATGAATAATATATTCAATATCTATTTATGTAAGGCCACGACCCCAGTTACCCAGAGTCGGTGTATCATTTCAAAACATTGGAATGATCACAAAAGATCAAGTCTCGAAAGACCGATTAGTTTAGTAGCCTTGGAAACACTAGATACATTCATAACTGTTACATTACATTATAATGTGAAAAATCACAATAAAATAGTCTCCATAGTCCACACTTCTATCCCCTTCAGACTATCCCTATAGTTCAGTCATAAAATATTTCTTCACATCCTGGTAAAAATAAAACATTGAATGGGGTGAGCTCAGATGCTCAGTAAGGATAACAATATAGTGGATGCTTTCCTAAATAAACATAATCATTTAAGGCAGTGTATAACTAAAACAAAATCCTTTTAAATATTAACTTCAACATAATATGGCAAAAGTAAAATGAGATAATGCCATTTACTTATTCACATGGATATTCTACTGGTCTAATAATCACATGCAATATCAATAACCACTTTCATAATGATGGAATGAAAAATACAGACTATCATAATGACTTAGCCAAGGCCTCGTGCCAAGAATACAAATAAGATTTTATCAAGGCCTCATGACAAGAAAGTAGTTTGTCTCATGAAACCTGCCGATGCATCAAGGAGCTATATCGGGCTCCACCCGTCACTTATTAAGTCCAATGCATTCCTCATATGAACAGGATTAAACATATTATAAACCATAACATAATCGTATCAAATAAAACATGCAAAAAGGAAACATAACATTTCCACATTTCAATCACAAGATATCAATACAACACATTTATATAATAAAAACATTATCAAAATCTTTTTCAATTCCAATATAAATGAAAAGCAAAACATGCTATTTATTTTTCATTTAAAAAAAGTTATGGCTTATAGAGGATGCCAAAACTCAAATAATAGTCATGGAGGTAGAGAATTAATTGTCACCACATATTTAAGAAAAAACATTCCTTTTGTAGTTTACTAAAAATTATTCATATAAAAAGATTCCTTTTGAATAAAAGTAAAATTTAAAGGGGTTTATACACCGTATAAAGGAAAGTTGTGTATAAAACCAAATATGCCTCAACGAATGGATATTGAGACGAAGTACCTTACAAAGATATTTTTTTAAATAAAATAGATCTATTATGTGTATTCACTATAGTTACACACAAATAAATTACAAATACAAGATAGGACATAATAATATCATGACATAATTTGAAAGTAGGAGATTAACCCAAAGAACAGAAATTGGGTTAAGAATTTCCCTTACCTCGTGTCCGAATTGACCTGACCATTCATTAACCTCCTGGATAATAAACTAGTGTTAATTTCTAATTTTTGAATAACCTTTTTCAAGTTCATTATTCGTTTTATATCACTTATTACCATTTTATGAACATTATGTAATTATTTAAGTTAATAACGGTCATTTTTTCGATCTTTGGTACTTGAGTCAAAAATAAACTTATTATAATTAAAAGTTGTTCATGTGGTGAAATATACATTATATCCAGAATTATATTCATGATGTAGTTATTATATATATAATATATATCCAGTATATACATGCATTTATAATATTACATAACATTTAGTGGTATGAAATGCAATGCACCATTCATGGAGACATTATGTCGTAGGTACGCATGAACGCTACATTCATTTCTATTTAGTATTTAATGGAATGAAATTATAATTATATAAAGGTATAATATAATTCCAGTATAAAATCATGTATAATATCATTTAATCCATCCTTTATACATCCCACATATGGCATTAACGATTCAAAACAATTTGAGGGGCGGTAGTCTTTACTTCCTAAAATGAAATTATCACGTTTACCCATAATGGAAATCACAATGGTATGAAATAAATGAGAAATAATGATTCATAAGGATAACATAAACATAATATATATCATATATAAATATAGTTACATCTTAATGGCCACCATTGAAGGTGTTATATGAGTGTTGAACAATCATCGTTTCGTGAGGCATAAATTCGCCATCCACAGAAATAGTATCTTATTTAACCATTAGATGTAGGTGTGTGTAAGTGTAGCTCTAATCCTTCTTATAACAACATCCTAGTATATTTAATATACTGATTTTGTTACAAAATAAAGGAATAAAAAGATTTTAAGGGGTTGGAGAAGCAAAATAAAAAAAAATAACATAAGAAAGAACATTAACTTAAAATCGGGTAACTCTTTTTTGATTTGAGCCAAAGGCTACCTATGGAAGAATTCTGCCCAAAGTGAGGCTTCTAGGAGTAATATAGGGATGTTTAGAGAGTATTTGGGAAGAGTTTGGTCGATAAAAAAGGCTTTTAATGTGTGAATAAGGTGGTAGTGGTGGGGGCCTTTTATAAGAGGAGAGGAGAGGCACTCTTGGAATCTCATGAAATGTTACTATATTATATAATGAGTTTCGGATTTTAAAGGTCCCACACTTATATATTACAAGGATAAGGTGATAAGGGTCCGAAATATACTCATCCAAATAGGTTTTTGAAATTTTTATGTCTTATATTTTACATTATCGTTTCATTCTATTTAAATCGTTAATTAATGAGGAAATCGCTGCATCATCATGGTGTCATAAAAAATTTAATATATATAATGTCTAAAAATTATAAAAAAAATATCATGATGTATAAAATATTTTTATATTTCCACTTAATATTTATAGTCGAAATTTATCTTATATAACCCCATGTAATAATTGTTTTTGTAAAACAACACATGTTTGTGATAATTTTATTTTTACTTTAAATAAAAAGTAATTATTGTCATTTTCTTACCCAAGTGGCTCCATGGGGTCCCCAAGTTGACCCATGGATTTTTTTGGTTGTCCATGACTCATACAATAATGTTAGGACAAGTTTAAGGGTATTTTCATATTTTTATAATTTCATTTTTACCTTAAATTTCACTAATTAACTTTAATCGCGATTAATTAAACGTAAAAGTTACTATTCACCAAAAAATATTTTAATCCCGTTGAACCAAATTTTACTTCCTAATGAAAACCATGTATTTTGGATTTTTGAAAATCAAAACACAGAAGTAGTAATATTTCATTTAAACAAAAAATCAGTTTTTTAACTACCACTTAGTGGATTCACTATTCATCAAAAAATTGAAGTTTTTCAAAACAATGCCTAAATTTCACCCTAAGCTATAATTGATATTCTGAATTAAAAAATGATGTATATTTTACAAATTTCTGAACATATAAGTTTCATTAATTAATTTTTTAACTAATTCCCACTGTCACAACAAATTGCGTGTTTTTAAGAAACAATACATATCAAAAGATTGACAATTATTTATGTCCAATTTCAAAGGGAAATTAATTCTAATGAAAACCATTGGATAAAATGGTAAAAATATATTCTAATTATACTTTAAAACCACTCAATAGTATAATTTATCACTATAAATTATTTTGATTAAAAAAGTTGTTTTCAAGTATTTTTCACTATCCATAAAAAATTGGATGTTCTCGGAAAAATTGAAAAAAATTCAACTTAGGCTAATTTCGATATTCCAAATACAAAAAATGAACTCCATTTTGAAATATAAAATTTATATAATTTCAAAAAGTGGGTATTAATATTCATAACGGCTACTTTGATTGGTCGCGGTGTGTTAGAATCTCAAACTTGCGAACAATGCAAGCTATTGCATTATTGAAAGAGAAGCGTATCGTGGAAGCTCGGGGTGTTACATTCTCCCCTCCTTAAATAAATTGCATCCTCGAAATTTGAAATTTTTCTTTGAAAATAATAGGTTGAAAATAGAAAAAACCTTTTTGGAAAACCCACATCAATAAATGGATTAATGAGGCCTCTATTTAAAATAAAGAGTGACAAGTATGAAGGTTACCGAAAATAACACATACTAGGGTTCCATGTAGAAAACATGGATATGGAAGAAAAATATAACCATCAATATCTAATGGAGAGTTTTTGAGAACATGGATATGAAAAATACAACAATCACAAAGCCATAAAATTGTGATGATCTAAGGTACCATCTAGGACAATGTTTTGGTACTATGTTCCTTTTCTATCTTGATAGAACACGAGACTATATCTTCGTACGATGAGAGAGATTGTGATACTAATGCTAGATGGAGAAATGGTTTTAACCCATCAAAGAAACGATCGATCTTACTTCTTGGGTTACGTATATAATCTGCAGCATGCCTCGCTAACCGTGTAATGTTAGACTCATACTTTGTGACATTCTCATCCTCCTTTTTCCTCAGACTCAGAAATTGCCTATCCATATCTTCTCGATGGTCACGAGGAAAGTATTTTTCTACTAAAAGATCTTTGAACTCCCTCCATTCAATATTTGATACTTCATCATCTTCCACTGTGTTTTGAATCAATGAACACCATTGATCAGCATCTCCAATGAGGTGGTAAACTGCCATGATAACCTTTTCCCTTTCACTACTCCTAAAGGCATGGAATATTTTCTCTAAGGAATTTATCCATTGCTCGAATAGTAAAGGATTTTACTCCCATTGAATGTTGGTGTTTGTTGCCTCATTAAGCGGTCTAACATTGAACCTCCACGTTGCGGATCAGGGTGCTCCACACGAGTAAAGTTATTATTCATAACCTAAGTGAGTTGTCCCAGTATGGTGATAAGATGATTAGAACTAGCTGTATCACCAAATCCATTATAATTATCTTGAGCAGGAGGGAAATCCCTATATGAAGTGTGTACATTCATACAGTTTCCATTCCTTACACAAGGCACCATTTCTAAACAATGTCATAAACTATATTAGTTTATGAATCGAAATACATAATAACAAACATGAAAAACACTTAACATAAATTGAAATATTTATGGATATAATCCATAATCATAAAAATGTTTTCTTTGAGGAAGTATATACTCATAAACCCTTCATAATGGGTTTTAAAGAAAATGAGAATTATCCTAAGCATATCCCCCGGGTGTGTCGTAACCAAGAGTGAAGCAAGGCCTGTTGTCATGCACCAGTTTCCATTAGAGTCTAGCTCAAAACGGTGTTTTTGGGTTTTACCCCTAGGTACATCTATACCAGAGCCGCCTCTACCTGCTCGTATCCAGACAGGGATGTATTTCTCGGAAAACTCACAAAATCACTATAATATCAAAATTCTAGGAAGTTTTTCTATACTAATACTCAAAGTATATCTTAGGGCGATGTGCTCTAATTAGAGTTTATCTAAATCTAGATTCGAAGTTTAGTACTAAACTGCCTTTGATACCAACTTTAAGTCCCCGACCGCAATTACCCAGAGTCAGTGCATTATTGCGTAACATTGTCATGATCACAAAAGATCATGTCTCGAAAGGCCAATTAGTTTAGTATCCTTGGAAACACTAGATACATTCATAACTATTACATTACATAATAAAGTGAAAAATCACAATAACATAGTCTCCATAGTCCACACTTCTATCCCCTTCAGACTATCCCTGTAGGTCAGTCATAAAATATTTCTTCACATCCTGGTAAAAATAAAACATTGAAAGGGGTGATCTTAGATGCTCAGTAAGGATAAAAATATAGTGGAAGCTTTCATAAATAAACATAAACATTTAAGGCAATTTATAACTAAAACAAAAGCCTTTTAAACATGAACTTCAACATAATATGGAAAAAGTAAAATGAGATAATGCCATTTACTTATTCACATGGATATTCTACTGGTCTAATAATCACATGCAATATCAATAACCACTTTCATAATGATGGAATGCATAATTCCAGACTATCATAACGACGTATCCAAGGCCTCGTGCCATGAATACAAATAAGATTTTGTCAAGGCCTCGTGCCAAGACACTAGTTTGTCTCATGAGACCTGCCGATGCATCGAGGATCTATAGCGGGCTCCACCCGTCACTTATTAAGTCCAATGCATTCCTCATATGAACAGGTTTAAACATATTATAAACCATAACATAATCATATCAAATAAAACATGCATAAATAAAACATAAAATTTCCACATTTCAATCACAAGATATCAGTACAACACATTGATATAATAAAAACATTTTCAAAAGCATTTTCAATACCAAAAAAAAGAAAAGTAAAACATGGTATTTATTTTTCATTTAAAAAAAGTTATGGCTTATAGAGGAAGCCGAAACTCAAATAATAGTCACCGCGGTAGAGAATTCTTTGTCGCCGCATACGTAAGAAAAAACATTCATTTTGTCGTTTATTAAAAATGCTTCGTATAAAAATATTCCTTTTGAATAAAAGTAAAATTCAAAGTGGATTATACACCATATAAAGGAAAGTTGTGTATAAAACCAAATATGCCTCAATGAATGGATATTGAGACGAAGTCCCTTACAAAGATAATTTTTTTAAAAAAATAGATCTATTATATGTTTTCACTAAAATGACACATAAATAAAGTACATATACAAGATAGTACATAATAATATCATGACATAATTTGAAAGTAGGAGATTAACCCAAAGAACAGAAATTGGGTAAAGAATTTCCCTTACCTCGTGTCGGACTTGACTTGACCGTTTTTTAAACTCTTGAATAATAAAATAGAGTTAATTTCTACTAGTTTAATAACCCTTTTCAAGTTAATTATTCCTTTTATATCACTTATTACCATTTTATGAACATTATGTAATTATTTAAGTTAATAACGGTCATTTTGTCGATCTTTGGTACTTGAGTAAAAAATAAACTTATTATAATAACAAGTTGTTCATGTGGTGAAATATCCATTATATCCAGAATAATATTAATTATGTAGATATTAAATATATCATATATATACAATATATACATGAATTTATAATATTAAATAACATTTAGAGGTACGAAATGAAATATACCGTTCATGGAGACGGTAAGCCGTACGTACGAATGAACGCTACTTTCATTTCTATTTCGTATTTAATGGAATGAAATTATAATTATATAAATGAATAATATAATTATAGTATAATATAATGTATAATATCATTTACTCCATCCTTTATACATACCACATATGGCATTAACAATTCAAATCACTTTGAGGGGGCGGTAGTCCACACTTTCTAAAATGAAATTATCGCGTTTACCCATAATGGAATTCATAAAGGTATGCCATAAATGAGAAATACAGAATCATAAGGAAAACATAAACATAATATATATCATATATAAATATAGTGATTTCTTAATGGACACCTTTGTATGTGTTATATGAGTGTTGAACAATCATCGTTTTGTAAGGCAGAAATTCACCATCCACAGAAACAGTATGTTCTTTAACCATTAGATGTAGGTGTGTGTAAGTGTAGCTCAAATACTTCTTATAACAACATCCTAGTATATTGAAGATACTGGTTTTGTTACAAAAGAAAGCAATAAAAATAGTTTAAGGGGTTTGAAAATCAAAATAAAACAAAATAACATAAGAGAAGACATTACCTTAAAATCGGGTAACTCTTTTTTGATTTGAGCCAAAGGCTTCCCTGGGAAGAATTCTGCCCAAAGTGAGGCTTCTATGAGTAATAGAGGTAAGTTGAGAGAGTATTTGGGCAGAGGGTGGATGAGACAAAAGGCTTTGATGGTGTGAATAAGCTGGTAGTGGTGGGGGACTTTTATAAGAGGATATGAGGGGCACTCATGGAATGTCATGAAATGTTACTTTATTATATAATGAGTTTCGGATTTTAAAGGTCCCAAACTTATATATTTCTAGTCTAAGGTTATAAGGGTTCTAAATATACTCATCCAATATGTTTTTTACATGTGTAAGTCTTAGATTTTACATTATCTTTTCATTTCATTTAAATCGTTAATTAATGGGGTAATCGCTGCATCATCCTGGTGTAATAAAAAATTTAATTTATTTAATGTCTAAAAACTATAAAAAAATATCATGATGTAGGAAATCGTTTCAGCTTTCCAATTAATATTTATAGTCGAAATTTTAACTTATATAACCCCATGTAATAATTTTTTTAGTAAAACAACACATGTTTGTGACAATATTATTTATACTTTAAATAAAAAGTTATTATTGTCATTTTCTTACCCAAGTTGCTCCATGGGGTTCCCAAGTTGACCCATTGATTTTCTTTGTTAGACTAGACACATCCAATAAGGTTAGGACAAGTTTAAGGGTATATTAATATTTTTATAATATCATTTTTACCTTGAATTTCACTAATTACCTTTAATAGCGATTAATTAAACTTAAAAGTTACTATTCACCAAAAATTGTATTAATCACATTGAACCACATTTTACTTTCTAATTACAACCATGTATGTATTATTTTTGAAAATCAAAACATAGAAGTGGTAATGTTTCATTTAAATGAAAAAAATCAGTTTTTTAACTACCACTAAGTGGTTTCACTATTCATCAAAAATTGATGTTTTTCAGAACAATGCCAAAATTTCACCCTAAGCTATAATTGATATTCCGAATTCAAAAACAATGTCTATTTTACAAAATTACAAACACATAATCTGCATTAATTAATTTTATAACTAATTCCCGTTGTCACAACAAATAGCGTGTTTTTAAGAAACAATATATATCAAAAGATTGATAATTGTTTATGTCCAATTTCAAAGTGAAATTAATTCTAATGTACACCGTTGGATAAAATGGTAAAAATATATTCTAATTATACTTAAAAATCACTAAATAGTATAATTTATCACTAAAAATTATTTTGATTAAAAAATTTGTTTTTATGTATTTTTCACTATTCATTAAAAATTGGAAGTTCTCAGAAAAATACCAAAAAATTCAACTTAGGATAATTTTGATATTCCAAATACGAAAATGAACTCTATTTTGAAATATAAAATTTATATAATTTCAAAAAGTGGGTATTACTATTTATAACGGCTACTTTGATTGGTCGCGGTGTGTTAGAATCTCGAACTTGCGTACAATGCTAGCTATTGCATTATTGAAAGAGATGTGTATCGTGGAAGATCGAGGTGTTAAAATTTATACTTGAAAAAATTTATTTTTATAGTGGAAACTTTTATACCTTGATTAAAAACCATTCTGGGAAGAATCTGACTTCCCTAACTAATCTCATTATCCCTCTACCAAGATGAGTTGAAAATAGTACATTTTCAATGTTTTGAATTCTCTTTTATGAACTAAATATTGTTATTTAACCACACATTAATGGTCTCATATGTGAAACCATGATCTTAAATCCATTTTAGACCATAATAAGACGACTCTAGGATATTTACTATGGTAAGGAGTACCTTCATAAAAAATACACAAAACAAGTCAATGAAGGTTTCTTTCTAATGATTCAAGGACATCGGGAGTAACAATTCATTAAGGAATGATAATTTAATAAATTTAGTAAATTTAGAGTATAATTAAATATGTTCATGATGAATAATTAATTTCACAATTCTTATCCATCTATAGATGAATGTGGATTACACTCTCCAATTTTTTCATTTGTAACATTACTTTGTTCAGGTTGAAACTGATGCATCATATCATTTAGAATTATGTTCTTAAAATAAAATAGTATCAAATCCACATCCATAGGTATACATTCATATTAGCAACCTGGAACAAACTCTTCCCCATGATGTGTAAATGTCTTATGATTTCTCAGTAACAAATTAAGAAATAGATGTTCCCTAATAGTAACTCGATTGTTGAGATATCCATTTAATCATTTTCAAATGGAAAACTAATCAAAGAGATTTTATATCCACCACTGAAATCAATAAATTACACAATACCCTCATAATATTTGGCATTAAACTGAGATGATATATCAATCATGCTCTTTTACATGTCTATATTTAATAAAAATCAAATAATTGAAATATATAAAACAAGTATTCACAATAACTATAAAATTAATACATGTATATTATAAACATATTAATATTGAAACATAACACTAAATTTTTTAAATATATTTATATCTAGATATAATATGTTTTAAAACACATTAATGTATTTCATAATTCAAATAAAAATAACAACGATATAATATAAGACTTAAATTGTTTATGTTGAAATAAAAAATAAATATCTAAAACATGAATGGAATTTGAAAAAAAATAGAATCAAACAAAATATATTATTTAGATTCTAATGAAATCCGTATTATTAAAACATATGAACAAATAATGCCACATTTTGAGGAAAATATATAAGAGATGTGTAAAAAAATACTCTATGATACCAATCTAGGTAGAGATGTTATCAAATATGGAATACATAAAATATGAAAACCCAAAAATAGTCAATAATTATAAATTATAATTTCATTGAAATCAATATGAAAAACATATCTCAAAAATGGGGTTATGTTTTTTGAGGGGTAGTGGGTTGCGAACAGTGGGGTAGGGGTTGCTGCATAGATGAAGAATCAAGGGGCATGAGGTTACTATGTAGAAGTGGATTTAAGGGGTAGGGAATCAATACAGAGATGAATAATATAGAAGAAATCAGTCACATTGATGTAGAGGTATTGATGGAAGGGATGTATGGGACACCACCTACATATTTTTGGGGGAACATCTATAGCCAAGGAGAGTGGGCTTCTAGAGGGATAAACATTGAGAGGTCTATATGAGTGATCCACGACGAGGGAGTGGTGGGGATGGAATGGGGATTGAAAAATGGGTGGTGATGAGGGTCGGAGGGGGAAGATTTTAGGAGGAGGAGGAGGCTTGATGATTGGGGGTGGGGGCTTGATGGTGGGGAAATGAGAGGGGAATGATGTGGGATTGATTATGGGGGGAGAAAGGGGATGGATGGAGGCTCGGCGATTTTTTGTCAGCGGCTAGATCATTGTAGAGGTAGGGGAGAGGAGTGGGTGGAATAGGGGCTCTATGGATATGGAATGGGGTGGGATAGGGGATCTATAATTGATGGATGGCATAGTGTAGAGGTGGGGGAGGGGAGCATGCTCGATAACGGAGGAGGGCGTGGGAACGGGGTGCTAAATATGGGGGTTAGTGTGTGAGAGGAGAGATCAAAGGAAGGGTAAAAATGGGACAATAATGTGGAAAGACCAATGACCACCACTTGGTAGTTACTAGTAGGGTCAATAGTGATAGCCAAATGGATGTTTCCCAAGAACATCATCCATGAAATCTCATTTCTCTACCAGTGAACCCCCACTCCTTTCTCATGAATTTATCCTCCCTCTCTCTAAAACATCACAGAATTTTGGACCCTCCATTTCTAAAATTATCCTACTTTATTTTCTACCTTGTCTGTGAGTCTTTTGGTTGATTTTATGGAGTGAAAATTTTATGAACCATCATTTATGTTTTTTTTCTAAATGTAAAATGATTTTAATTTGATATTTTAGTTTTAGTTTTTTTAAATTTTATTTATTTACTATTTCAATTAATTAGATTTAATTTTTAAATAATATTTAATATTATTGAGTAATTTATAACTATTTAATTAAGATAGTTTAGTAATTAATTTATAATGATTCTCAATAATTGAATAGTTATTACGAAATGATTATTTTTAGTAACACATAATATTTTATTATTAACTAGTAAATATTAATTACTAACTAATAAATAACTAATGAATTAATAATCGTGATCTTATAATTATTCAATAATTAATTACATAGTAATTAAAAATTAAAATTTATTAGATGATGATTTTATATTCATTAACTAATGATTAAACATTAATTAACTAATAATTAACTCTTCAGTAAATATTGAATAACTATTAACTGAGGAACATTTATAGAGTGATTAAACAATTTCTAACTAATTTTGAAATTAGATTATATAATAATTAACTAGTGATTAACTAAGGATAAAATAATTATTAACTATTTATTTACTAACAATGAACTAACGATTAAATAATGATTAACCAATAATTAACCATAATTTACTATTAATTTACTAATAATTAATTCTTTAATAAAAATTTAAAATCAATTAATTTAGTAATGAATAACAATTTATTATCCTATGATTAACTATTGATTAACTTATGGTTAAATAAATTTTAGATAATGATTAACTACATATTAACTTAGGATAAATTTTTTGTCAAATAATGATTAAAAATGATGAAATAAATATTAACTAATGAATAACTAATAAATAAATAATAATTAACTATTATGTACCTATTAATTAACTAATAATCAAGAATTAAATTTCTAATTAAAAGATTTTAATTTTCAAATGATTAACGAATTCTTATAGAATGAATAATGAATGAATAAAGAAGGAATAATGAATCATTAAATATATCTTAACTAATGATTATGTAATTATTAACTAATTATTAACATAAAATTAAATATTGAATAGCTATTGACTAACTAATTATTAATATTTGATTGACATAGGATCAAATAATGAATAACTATTTATTAACTAATGATGAACTAATAATTAACTAAATATTTAATAATAATAATAATTTATTATGTTACTAATAAAAAACATGTAATAAACAATTAATTAAATGCTATGTAACTAGTTGAAAATTATTAATTAATTATTCAAGATTATATGATTAACACATGATTAACTACTAATTAAAAAAATTGGATAGTGAAACATTTGTGAAATCATTTGAGATATAAAAATGAACTCTAAAATTTAAATAAAGTAATGATTGCATGGTTATCTGAAAAATGAGATTCTTTTCTAGATACTACAAGAGGATACATGTTGTGGCATAGTTTTACCATAGGGTAATATTCATAAAAATTGAATATTAGGTAATAAAACAATTTTCCCCTAGTTACCGAGAGAGGGGGATAACTAAACACATGGTTTAATACTCATAGGGTTTCTTATTTAGATGATTCAAATTCAAATTCAATAATATATTTATATATCTTTATGAATAATAAAAATTGTTTTATAAAGCCTTAGTGAAATCATGAGGATATAAAAAAAAAAATCTAAAATCTGTATCTATAAAGATTTTTTAGTCATCTAAGAAATGAAATACCTATCTAAATACTACAAGTGTATGTAGCCTCTAGAATAGTTTTTCATATATGTAATAACACTGAAAATAGAATATTGGATATTTATTCAATGTCCACCTTGTGCATGACAAATAATCCTAATTGGACATCTCTTTGGACACTTATGGGGGTCCTAATATAGATTATTAGCAATATATTTACACAATATCATTGAATAAAATTAGGAATATAAAAATTTGGACTTTGAAAAAATAGTGAAATCGTTGATGATATAATAAAACATTAAAAATTAATGATAAATAAAATATTTTATGAATATTCAAGCAATGAAAAACATTTCTAGATACTATAAGTGAATGTAGTCTATAGAACTGTTGTAGGGGTAATAACCCTAAAAATGGAGGATTCAGTATTAACACAGTAATCACCAATTGAATGATAAAGAGACCTTACTGCACAACCAGTTTGGCATTCCTAGGGGATCAACATTAAATGATTCACAATATCTTTAACTAACATCTTTAAATAGATTTAGGATTATGAAAATTTAAACTCTGAAACATCTGTGAAATCATTGTGGATATAAATAGATAATATAAAATTTTGGTTAAGTAAATATTTTGTGGTTCTCCATGTAATTAGATCCCTTTCATGACAGTACATGATTATTCACTCTCTGGAAAAGTCGAATATAGTGGTATTAAAAATGAAAAGAGCATGTTGGGTATTAAAAAAAATATTAATTATGCATGATAATGAGGAAAAACTACAAACCCTATGAAAAACACTTATGGGATCTACCTTATATTATTGACAATATATTTATAAACTATTGAATTTCTAATTTTATCTCTTTACTATGAAATAAATTTAGACAATTATTTCATAGTCAACACTAAAAAATTACTCATCATTGTTAATATTATTTAAAATATTGGAATCATGACTAGAAACCTATTTTCAAGTAGAAAATCATGTATTCCTATATCTACTTATATGGGAATTTTATTCAAACCGATCAAGCATCTTCATATTGTACATAACTGATATGAATGGTTAGTATAACTAACCATGTTACCCTAAGATAACATCAATAAGGAATTACTTATTAGCTAAATATGAGACCTAATAAATATATCTAGTGTATTAGCTATAAACGTTTGTAATTCGATAAAAGGATTTGAATTTTAGCTTATCCATTGGACAATGAGGACAACTTCTTACAAGAAATGACATTATTTAACTAATAGTATGTTAATTCATTGATAGAGTTTTATAGGGAAGTTTCTAATTCCCTAGAGAAACCTAATTTTGTTTTAATATAGGTGCATACATTTTTCATTTACGAAGTTCCATCCCAAGAATATGTGTCTCTTCCCTACCATAACAAATAATTCATCCAAAATAATCACCCATATATGGTGTGAGGTCATATTGATTGAGTTTGTTTATTAAGATGGAACAAGTGGAAAAAATAGTATGATTATGGAGAATATAGGGATTTTTTGGAGAAATTCACATAAAATGAAATAAGTATACATCTTCCACGATACATAATAAGCCATACACAACTATTCACATCATAGTAATAATTTAGGAAACATTTTTCCAAATTATACTTGAATATTATCACATAAGACTGATTTTCCTAGAGTTATAGATGAATTATTTTGAAAAATGAAAAAAAATAGTACAAGAATATATTATAGAAGAAAATATTCGATAATAAATATCATGAAAAAATTCCATATTGAGAAACACTCTATATATATATTAAATGTAAAATTGGGAAAAATACATTTATAGTGTGAAAAATATGTTGATGATTTTTTATTTTTCTTTCGGGGGATTCCTAACATTTCTATTGGATAGTGGATAATTTTCAATGATAGAGGAATATCATACATTCAGGGACCTTAACCTTATATAGGATCATACATCTCTTTATATTGAATTTGTGTCATCCATTAGTGTTGAGATGATCATGACCAACTATGATCTTACTATAACCCTTGTGAATTAGAGTATACAAAAAACCTTTTGGTTAAACTATTTCATATGTAAAATAATTTATGGTGAAATTAAAGGAAATTACTAAGGTTTATGATGATTGGGATGGCTTATAACTTTTTCTACCACAATTGTTATCAGTAATACGGATAAGAACCAACTTTCATCAATAATAATTAACATTAGTCTCAAGATAACCATCCCGATTCTTCTCAAGTAAAATATTTTCATTTCTTCAAGGCATTCATTCTATGTATTTACACATTTTATTTCCATAAATTGTTTAAAAATATTGACAAACTGTTTCTATAATGAAATTATATGTGTTTATTCCTAATTTTGGAAGTCCAAGATGGTAATCGTACTCCTCTTACATGTTAATTTTTCATTGCGGAGAAGAAAAACTATGAATCACTGGCTTAGTTTTTAGCATATATTAAGAACGATTTCACCCACATTTGGGGTATATATTTGATATCTGATCATCATTGGGAAATCAATGTATATATTATTATGTAGAGTCTCCCATATTAAATCATCCATGCTATATCAGACTCTTTTACAAAAATATACAAAAATCCTTCCCTAAGGAAGATGTCAAGAAGGATATCATGAATCCTCGTATACAATTCATTTTTTATATTATTTACTTTTTCAAAAAAATTATAAAATAACTTTATATGTAATATAACCCCTTCCATGTAAAATATGATCCATATAAGTAAAGGTTTGAGAGTTTATTGGATGGAATTAGATGGTTGTTTTAGGGAGTGTATTATTACATGATGTGGATTCCAAAATATAAATGGAGGTTAGCATATGATGGGTGAAGTTGTAAGAACACATCACCACTAATGTTGTTGAATACATAAATGAAATCTTAAAGGTTATTTATATGTTACCTATAAGTAGCCTAATTTAGGAGGCATTTTATCATTGTTTAATGTAATTTATTGTAATAGGAGATTGACTGATGTTGTAATTCAACAGGGTCTATGGTATGAATGAAACATTTAGTGAGAGATTGACAAGAAAATTTATTAATATATTTTCTATTGAGCGAAATTGATCAACCAAGAAGCAATTTGATTTAAGGTGATAGAGTGATAAGACTCCATTATTGGAAGCAGTAGTAATGTACTAATGGTATTAGTAATTTCTAGGGATTGTGAGTGTCGAAACATACATGAATTATAGTTTCCATAAACACATTCCATTTTAGAATGTTATATTATGATCTATTCATGTGAACTATATATTGATCCAATGTACTAGGTCAACACCATTTCTAACTATTATAATGACCCATGGATGCCAATTGGGAAGTTTTTACATCTAAAAATGGTCGATTACCATCACACACTGAGACCTGACCACATTATGTTGTGACCATGATGGAGAACAACATATATAATGATTCATAATGAGATGGAATTTCCTCTAGAACTTGTCCAGTGTCTGAGATACAACATATTTCCCATGAAAGTTCATAATAGGAAGTGATTACCTAACATTATTTAAACATGTTTTCATTTTAAACATTGATGATGTATTTCTTGAAAATAATATAATGTCATAAGTATTTATAAATTGGATTGGTATTGGACATCAGGCCGACCATTTGGATGGCATTGTGAATGATTCTATGACTCAAGATGAACCATATGAAAATATATTACATATGAATATGGAAAACAACCTTCAATAAATAAACAATAAACTAATTTTATTGATCATTTAATTCTCATTATGATAAAAGTCCGGATCTTAGTAAAATTGTATTTTTTTGGAATCAAGAATAAGATCAATTGAAAATGATCAAACTAATTAATTAATTATAATGTAAATGTAATTATGTACAACACATGTTTTGATGAAAAAAGACCGATCCAAGTTATCAACGATTGGAAAATAAAATGGTGTTAACATAATTATTATATCTTACATTATAATAATCAAAACATTTTACTTATCAAAAAAATTTATTTAAATTTTAATCCTTCTTAGTATTTAGTAGATTTTTATGTATAGAGATGGTGTATATTACTCTCCTCACTAACCAGTATATGTATGTTTGACATAGGTTGTTACCTGGATGTGCGATTTGATGGATAAGGGTACATATGGCATAAAATTGTCTTATCATTTTCCTCCTTCTAATATTATACATTACCTAAGATGTATTATCTTCTATGTAATTTTTGAATCATATTTTATATTTGTTTATAATGATATCCTTACTTTTTTCACAAATAGATAAGGACTTGAGACACAGTCAATCTACATTACTGAGAGATAACCATCACCATTGAGGATGTGAATGTTATGATCAGTCTTCCTATCCATGGTTCCATATCTATTGGAACTACTCTTAGAGACTATATTGATCATGTAAAATGATTTATAGGCCTTGACATTGTGGGGAATGATACTACATTAAAAGTTTTTTTTCTGTCCACGAGATGTCTGGACATGCACTTCACACATTTACCTACCAACCATGACAAGAAGACTATCACGTGTCATCCCATTAATATATCACAAATCTCATTGGAAGGACAATATGTACTGATCACTCTAGTATTCATGTCCACATGGTGTAATTCGGGCTATTGGAGGAATTTGATAAGGCTAGAAGATAGAACTGAGTATCTTCATGGATTATATAAATGCACAATGAATCATTCACAACATACAGACTAGATCATAGTGATATTGGGGTATGTTTCATCCTCATTCATATATAGAAATTGGGGTGTATCCCCCCAATAGTCCATATTTTAGAAAATATGAATCTTGATATGGATGTGCTCTCGTGATCCTCCTTATGTACTCTTGTATGAAAACAAATCATTATTATTTTATGATGATACAATGAGTTATTATTATTAATTTTCTCATATTTATAACATTCTATTTTATATTTTACTGTTGTATTATGATTGACAATCGTAATTTTATTAATCATAAAATGATAAGGACGACAAAAAACAAGTTCAAGGTGGTCAAAAGTAATGTAGGCCTATGAAATCCATTAGAACAAGGTCAACACACTAAGAGGGAATGGAACCCAAGTATGAAATATTATTGATGGGGTTAGCCTGGAATCCCTTAGAGGCAAGGCTATCTGCAACAAAAATTTCTTCACGCCAAGTGTTCTTTATATATGCCTGACAAAAAAGATTTGTCCATCGTTAGATTCCTTAAAAAAGAGGCCATGGGTAGGTGTGAGTTCCTCAAAGAGAGTTGGAGATGATAGATGAGTCTGTCTTAATTTTAGAAAGATCAATATTAGATGAGAGAAAAATCATGATCCCATTGAGAAGAGATTTGGATTCCACAAGAAGAATGCTACCTTGAGCATAGTAACTGAAGAATGAAATTAAAGGTGAACCACTGGATTTGCAGACAACAGCTCAACCTTTCATGAACCCCAAGTTATATGATTCATCAATGATCAATATTAAACCATGATAAGGGGGATACTATCACACCAAATTCCCCAGTGAAGAACCCCTATGACCTATAGAAGAGCCTCTCAAGAAATTCATTATAATGCTCAAAGAATGATCACTTTCCCAACATATTATAAGGGATCCGAAATCGGTTATGATACATTTGGTTCAGGATTGAAGTTCACACCTGATCAAAATTGACCATCATCCCAAGATTTTTTCCTCTATTTCCAAATAAACCAACACACTTTCATGATTAGAAAGGCCTTTCCTTCCTTTTATGATCAGTATTCTTTATTCCCTGATAACAAGAATGAAAGAAGACCTAAATTTTACCTCCCAGAAAGGTTATACCAGTATGGTTCCCGAAGCCAGTGAAGACTACGCTATCCCAATCTCAATCAATAAATAGATTAGAAACAGATTCCTCTTTGCAATCCCCACAATAGAAACACTTTGAAGCCATGCTGGAAACCCTAAAATTCATCAAATAATTCCTTAGGAGAGCCTTCTTTCAATACACCACACTAGAGAAGAATACTCAATTGGAATATCCTTGCACAAGAGAATCTACCCGATCCCTCATTAGTATTACCATATAAGGCCAGAGAGTAGGCCATGGATAAAAATATTCCTAATGAAACACTAGTGAATATCAATTTATCTGAGTTAGAGGTCATTTTAATATTGTTGAATATCTCATGATGATGCCGATTGAGGGTTGTTACAATAAAATTCGAATGATTCCTCTCTTCTTCAAATGTGATATTAGGAGTCGAAGAGCCCAAAAAACCAAAGGAATTTCCCCACCCAGTTGTCTTTCCAATATTTGATCTCTCCACACCCTATGATCCACTTAAACCACTATTTATGATCAAGAATATGACCACACAACATTTTCCAAAGGGGGAAATATTTCCAAATTGATCATCAAATGCATCCCCATATTTTTTAATCAAAAACACGCCACACAAGGAGTGGCCTTCCTAGACTTCCCACGCCAATCAATATTGGAAACTGTTTATAGACTCAACCAAAATACCCAGACCTACACCGCTATACTCCATGGGTATAGACAATATATCCCATGAAGCTGAATCACACAGACCATCATTGTGTGCATCCCATATAAAAGAGGTCATTATTTTTGCAATATTGTTAACCACTGTCTAAGGAACATTTAGAACCGACAACACATGAATCAAAATCATGGATAGAACACAATTAACCAAAGTAATACATCCAACAAATGATATTAAATCATGTTTTCTAGTTGAGGATACAAATTTTTATTTTATCAACTAGTGTGTCATAATTATGAATGTGGAAACCCCTTGGAGAAATGGGTGCACCCAAGTAATTCATCAAAAATGTCTTTTTATAGATTCTCACTAGGTCCTCAATATTTTTAACATGATAATGAGAGAAGGATTTAGAGACATATAAGATGCTCTTCTCATATTTTATATTTTGACCACTCCACTTGATATATTCTTCCAGAACATTTATAACAACCCAAATAGATATCCTACTACCATTTGTGAAAATAAGGATGTCTCCAACAAAATTTAAATGACAAGTTTCATTGAAGAGACTCATACATATGAATGGAATAATAATCCTATTATGAAAAAAACTAGATAGTATTTTAATATAGGTATATTAAGGAAATATGAAAGGACTTAGAAAATGTGGGTCTCCCTTTCTAATTCGGTGGTCGGCCTGGAAAAAACCACATTTTTTCCCATTAAACTCAAAAAAAACAAAGATGAACTGAAACACTAAAAAGTCATGTCTAATACCCACTGAGAGAAACCCAAAATTGAAAATACATTCAATATGAATCTCCATTGTATCCTAACATAAGCCTTATCCATGTCAAATTTAATGGCCACATTGGAGCCTGGAACCTTCCTATTGATATTTCCAATAATCTAATAGGAAAGAGGTATAGAATCATGGGTGGAACTTCCCTTAAGATAGCTATGTCGTTCTGCCGAAATCAACTAAGGAAGTAAACCTAAAATCCACCTATTAAGTACACTAGTAAGAAACATTTAAGGAATGTTTGAAATACTAATTGGTCTGAAATGATTAATAGTAGAGGGGTCTCATGTCTTTAGAACAATAATAAGAGTAGTAGAGCAAGACACCTGACTTAAGATGCCCCCTCAGAAAACATTGTGATTGATTCTCACTAGTTCAACCTTAATTAGCTCCCATGATGCCAAATAGAAGGACCCAGACATAGCATCCTACCCTAGGGAACTATCTTGTATTAAAGAGGTTACCACCTCCCAATCCTCATCCTCATCTAGGATTCTCTCAAGTTCCTGATTGTTTGTGTTTTGCACCACATTATGAATAGAATCACATAGGTTCGAGTGAACCCTAGGATAACCTTCATGAATGTCCATATTGACAACACCAAGAAGTAATTTAAAATTAGTTTGCACCAAACTTCCCACCAAGATAAAATTAGTGGTGAAATAACAATACTCCAAACGAATGTTATGGGTGATGACCCTTTTCCTCTCTTTGATGTAGTCTTGACGAAAATAAGTACTCTTATCCCCCTCCTTCATCCACCTCTAACTGGATTTTTCTCGAGCAAGACGTTCCTATTCAAGTTTAATGTCCACCAGCTTATAATTTTGGAATAGAAGATCATTCAATATAACATTTCTCCAACACTATTCTACTTTGATCTCCACTTGCTCGATATCCAGAGATAGAACATCAAGATCCATGAAACTCTAGGGCCGACTACTGATCCACTCCTCAAAATCCTCTTTCTATTTTATAATCATTTTATGACATCCCAGAAATGTTGTATCATGCATGGGATTATTCAAGGAGTCCTGCAACTTATCATTAAACTCGGGAAACGAGGTCCACTACTAAGAGAAGGAAAGAGCCTTCGTCCCTTCCAGCCCTAGAGAAAGTTGAAGCCGGAGAGGTGATTGGTCATATAGGGAGAGAACGAGGTGAATAACAATGATATTAGGATATTGTGAAGGAACATGGATGTTTCCCAAACATCAGTCCAATCTGCACCACATTTAATGATCTCCTTTTTGGTTATTTCACCATGTGAATTTGTCCCCATTAAATTCAAGGTCTAGTATCCCTTTCCAAGACATGAACTCCTTGAGCTCATACATGTCATTCCAAACATAAGTCCTCCATTTTTCATCATAGGATCTACTATAACATTTAAATCACCTCCAATCATCTAGGCTATGCCCCATTGATCAAAATATTCAAGATCTCTCCATAAATGTTCCCTACCCCTCAGATAAAAAATGGCATAAAAAAGGACAAGAAACTAATGGAAAAACCAAGTCTGACCTTATCTATTATGAATTGATCAAAGATAGAAATGCGATCAATTGAAATTGATTTATTCGAAAAAAAACCATATGTGAGGATTTTTAGGCTCTCAATTCATGAAATCGTGAAAAACATCAATAAAATAAAATAAGCTTTCATATAATAATTATGGTTAGGTTTTAGATCTATTATATTAGAGAATTTGTTTGTAGAGATAGTAGAGGATTGGATATCATTTTTAGCTCATGCACTCAAGCCATAAGAATTCGAAATAATGGATGAAATCAGAAAAATAGGATGAACCTAGATTTGTACATGGGGAAAGCACCAATTTAATATGGAAGAACACGATGGGAAGATCATTTATTAGATTTATACATCGTGCATAATTCACTTGGATCTGATATCGACAAGAAGGAAAAAGGATTATCATCCTCGAGAACATATGATAATGAACATTACTAGTTAGAAACATGAATTGGGGAGACGTCAATCAGAACAGGATTAGGGGAACTAGCAGCCCTAGAGACATCCTTTTGTCCATGTAGAAACACACTATGATTTTCTTCAGCGATGACCTCAAGATAAAAAAGTTGAGCAGACAATCCAATAGGGAGACTGCTGAGCCAAGAATCTAGGAAAACTAACTCTACGTCACTGAATGTATATGTATATTGAACCACTAGAGTGTTGGGAATTCCTATAGGATTTAAAATAACTAAAAGTACGGGATGCTACAGAACAATCACCAGACAAGAAGGAGGCTTGGGAATAAAACATGGTGGAGCCCAAGGAAATAAGAAAACACGTTAAAATAATCGCCCAACTAGAGAGAATAAAAGGATAGAACACCACAAAAAATAGTGGGAATAACCAGAGTCGGGGTGAATTCATTGGACCGTTCAGCGGAAGGAGTTATAGGTGACATGATCGAGGATACTCAAGCCCAATAATTTAAAACTAGGCGTCCTGAACAATGATGAAAGAAATATGATATATCATGACCCTGAAAATGAAGAAGTCTACAAAAACCACTGTGGAGAGGGATAAGAATGGTTTTTCCAACAGACGATGCCTTCTTCAACTTGGGGGAGGATCTGGGACATAGGGTCTTGAGAGATATCAATGGCTATACAGATCCGTGCAAACAAACTCTCCCAATGCTACAACGTCTACTCATCCACACAGAGGAACTCTCCAAGAGATTCCCTAATCCTCGAATGAAATTATCTATTGAAGAATGGTAAAGGATACAAGGAAACAACACCCAAACTACTTCCATAGAAGAATCCTTCCCAAGATTAACATATATGGATGAATGAATGTGACTGAACCCCCAACAGTGAATGGAATGGGAACCTGTTGACCAAGCCTTCACGAAATCCTCCCGAGAGGAAATGATGAAATTGAAAGATTTCCTGTTGAGAACCGACACTTTAGTAGAGGAACCATGGCCCCCGGATCCAATGAAGGATTGAAAAAAATAAAGGGGAGTATTTTAAACCACAAATATCATCAGGAAAGTCCATTTGAGAAGAGATGATGTCTCTAATAAGGAAGATAAAGAGAAAGAGATCATAGGGGACCATCCTCTACAATAGAGAAAGCCTCTATGGAAGACATTACTAAAAGATAGGGAAGAGGTGATGACTGAGAAGAAGACATCATTATGAGTAGAAAATCATTTAATGATGAGCCATATGTCAATACCACTGTTGATCTACTAGAAACTGAGTTCAGTCAAGGATCCAGAGACCTGAAACGAGGGCCAGAGAGCAGAGGAATGATATCTGATGACATGAGTGAGGATAGTGAATCTCAAGAAATTATTGGAGAGAATAAAATATTTGGATGAAATAAAAAATTGGGTATGGGGGGTGTGTGGTGGAATCTTATAAGTAAAAATTATCACCATCATAGGACTACAAGTGGATTTTGACACAATAGTTGTTAGTCCACTAAAACACAATTTGTGTGTATAATGTCTCATGTTTTATTTTTAACTACCCACTAATGTATGTATATCTATTATTATATTGAATAAATAATTTCATAATATTATAATTTTAGAAATTGTTAATTTTTTTGAAATATGTCACATATCATTTTATATTTCATTTCTTCAATATTGAGAGATATTAGACAAGTTTGTTTTAACTGCATAGTTGGGATTAATGATGCCACACTAATAGAGCCTCTCATAAACCTTCGTATTATTAAGTGGAACCAAAATAACAGACTCATGTGATAGTTTAAATTTGTTTAGTGTATTAAATTTCTATCTAGATAGCTTGGAACACTACATCCTTCAAGATGATAGGGTCATAGTATATTTATTGGAGAAGACAACATGCACAATATCTCAATACCAGGGATAGATGTGAATAATTTTTTATTGAGGGAATTATTAAAATAAAATTACATCCATCACAGTATATTGAGTATGATAAATGGTATACACTTTAATCTATACGATATCTTACAACATAAATAAGAGGTATTCATCATCTAAAAAGATAAAAAATTTACATTATTTTGTTTGGTGTATATTATTTAATTAAACTCGAATATCTTTATAATATAATTGTATATATTATATTATTATAATTTATGATCTAGGGGAGGTGGAGGAATGTATTATGGAAGTGTTCCATGAAATATCCTAGGACATGATGCCATCATATTGTGTTCTACACAATATTATCTTCAATTGTCCATCTTAGGTAGATGGTGCTCCTTCAATAGGAGAGGTGGTTCCAACCCAATAAAATCATCATAAAACTACATATATTGAGATAAAATGAATATTATGAAATAGGAGTTGTCAGGATACACATTAGACCAAGGTATTCAACAAGAATATGCAGATCCTCTAGCATATGGTACTTGAAAAATAGTGTATATTTACCATCAAAAACCATATACATTTCTATTTTCAGCATGTCCATGGTTTTTTCTATGCATAGCTTATCTAAGATCTCATCTGGATTTATTTACTAAAACATTATCATTTATGATTGGGCCTTCACTAGACTAATGGTTTTTTCCTCAGATGGTATGTCCTTCTACTTACACAGTGGGAGAAGGATCATGTGCACATCTCGACATCATGATGTCAAATCCATGAAATTATTTATAGATAGAGAAGAAAAGTAGATGTTCCTGTACCTGAGGAAGCCCCCCTCTAATTCCTCATAGTCCAGCCTAGCATAGAGGTTAGCGATCTCGATACAAGAATCCCATTCACACACCAGATTCTGGGATGGTGCCTAATTATAGACATTGATTTTGGCCATTGTTTTTTATGTATTATATTGATATAAATTTTTTGAAACAAAAATGTTTTCTATCATCTATATTATTTTCTATATATTATAATAATTAAATTATATCAATTTTAAACAATTTTTTATGTTGACCCTATGTTTTATATTTTATTTATATTGAACTTGTAGTTTAAATTTTATATGATTTCAAACTACACTAATTAAAACATAGTAAAACTTATTAAATTTGAAGTATGTAACATT
Source organism: Viscum album (assembly GCA_963277665.1). Classification (NCBI taxonomy): domain Eukaryota; kingdom Viridiplantae; phylum Streptophyta; class Magnoliopsida; order Santalales; family Viscaceae; genus Viscum; species Viscum album. Next base: position 748,677,434 of record OY728151.1, on the reverse strand, counting down.
AATAAATTATAACATTTAAATTATAAATAAATAATATAAAACATAAAACATAGCTCAATCATATAAAAATAGTATAAAATAAATAAAATTTTATTGATATAACAGACCAAAATTTATTTACATGACACCGACTTTATTTATTGAAAATAAATATTTACACATTAAAAAATTTGTTCACAGAAAATATTGTATAACTAAAATCCAAATTAACTTTATAAAATTGAACAATCATATTAAAAATAATTAAAAATAAAATGAATTTCTAAAATAATATTTATAAATATATATATTATGTTTTCAATCAACAGTATTGTGTTCCATAAAAAATTTCTTTATTTATTTTTTTTTAATTTTTTTTTATTTTAAATTATATTTTGTTTGTTTAGATATTATTTCAAATTTAATTTATATTATATTTATACATTATAATTTACAGAATTTCAAAGTACTTTACTATAAACATTATTATGCTTCAAGTAGGTGACATTGAAGGCATATAAATTATAAAGTATAAATAAAATCTGAATAAAATATGACACACTAACTTAACATGAAAAAATTAATAGAAAATAAATATAATTTCATAAATATAATAAAAAACTAATTTAAAAGGAAAAACATTATTTTTAAAAACACGATATTTAATCGTTAAAAAACAATTTAGAAAATCTTATATTATGATTTATATTATTAATTACATTATTATGATGTACTATTAAATATATCATTATTATTATATGTTATCAATTACATAATCAATAAATATTAAATATATTTATAAAATTTTTTAGTTATTAAAATAAAAAATAATAATAATGATGTAAATAATATAATTATTAATATAACTAATAACGTTTTTAATAATAAAATGAAAAATAAATATTAATAAAATTATAAATAAAAAATATATATTTATTAATAATATAATTACTTCTAAAAACGTAATATAAAATTAAAAATCATGTATAATAATCATAATAGTAATGTTTATATGTGCTTGTGTATATATATATATAAACTGAACATAAGAATAAAAATAAAAATTATAAATACACAAACATATATATTAGTATTTATTTTGGATTGGGAAAAGGTGTTAAGGCCTTCAATCCCTTTCCCAATGTTTTTGGGAAATACATAATAGCCTAAATACCTTTTTACACAGCAAAAATTCAGAATGGCATGAATTACCATATTTCTATTCAAGCATGTTTTTTTAAAAAAAATGACTAATTATTTTCATTTTAATGAAATTATAAAATAATAAAGTGTGAATAGGTAGTACTGCTGGAACATCATGGTTATTCTTTTCAACTCAACATTTTTTATTCTAGGAAATTGTAGCCCCAGTTATTTCCCCCAACAGACCCAAAAAATGATTATTTTTAATGAAACTCCCCTATGAAACATGTGAATTTTGAGGAATAATCCTAGTTTCCTTACTTTAGTCTAGTATATTAGACACCCAAACCAACCTATATCCAATCAAGTGTCATAAAAACACTAAAAAAGAAAAACTAAAAATACTATGAGAAAAGTAAAATATTGAGATAAAAAAAAATGTAAAGGATGATTGTTAAAACCAATATTTCCTATCATTACATATTAGATAAAATTTCCTAGAGGAGATTCATGACAACTGAGACTCATAAAAACAATTCCAAAAGAAATGTAAATATCGATCACTAAAAATGATGAAAAACATTATTTCATATAATTATAAATTTATACTGTGCATATCTTTCTGAGTATTTAATCAATAAATTTTCTATTGTTCCCTTACCAATGTCCTTTATATTAATATAATAATGGTATTTTGTGTACTATTTATTACCAATGTTTAACTATTTTACCATGAAAATTTCTTTTACTCTAATATAATTAGGCTACATAAGATTTCCTAATATTTTAACATTATCAAACTAATGTTTTATAAAATATTTAAATATATATACCCACATGTAACCATACAAAAATTAATCTGTTGTTTCATGTGTATCTGTGTAATATCATAGTTTTTAGGCCACATGACCGGTACCTTGACTCGGTTATCCACATGACCCCAGACATGACTCCATGTTTTCTAGAGGATGCCGGCTAGTAGTAGGGTTCTAGGGTATTACCATTTGGAGACTATAACCAAACATAAATCTCTGAAATAATATGGAAATATATTACCAAACATCATCCACAATAATAACATCCATTAGAGTATACTGACGAAAGGAAATAAAAATGAAATAATAAAATGATGTGAAAGTATATAATAATAAAACATTGATATACCACCAGGTCGATCACATATACTTGTAAAAGATGAATAAAAATACACTGTGGATCAATTATATTCCCTTGTCTTACCACATCATGGTATCCATAATCATTCAAGATATGCATGTTGACCCAGTTATCCCGAGCATTTACCCAACTTTAACCTACAATTAGTGTGGGATTCTTGGGTACCTAAGTGTCATGACTGTCTAATCAGGGTGCAAGTACAACTCATTATGGAACTAATAATCCGATCACATACATAACCAAAAATATAGTGTATATATTTCAAACATTAAAAGTATATAAATTAATAGAACTATGGAACTGGGAATAAATAATAATTATTAATCCTTAGGTTCTATAATTGAACCTAGATCGATCAAAACATGCTATGACCAGTATTTATGTGTCTCTAATCCTATCACATGATCATTCTAAAATATAAGGTGAATACGGCAACCCTTAAAAGATGACCTTGGGAGGAATTTGGTATCATTTATAGATTCCCAATCAATAGTGCATGTCCTAGGAATGCCATAGTAGCAGGGCATCATCTCTAGATCCACAAACCACGTCCAAGGAATCTCATTATTATCAAGAATGAATTTCAAACACAATGATATAATCCATACCATTTCATAGTCATCATGACCAAATTTTAAACACCAATATGTAATATTTAGTCTTCTATAGTAATTAGGCTCCAAATTAATCCCTAGAAGGTAATATTATACAATCAATAGCCACCAAATTTCATCACTGAACCCCAATGGATATCACCATTGGTGTTCCACTATATCATGATATATTTATGAACCTCATGAGATAATCAAAGGCATTCTATATTCATCAATCACTATGTTGATTCCCTGTATGGTGAAAATTGGAAATCAATACATTCATTCCTCAATAATAATACATTTTTCGTTTGGTTTCTATGGTGCTAGTCAAAATCATCACTATGAATTTCACATTCACACCCTCTCACAATGGTAAACATGTCACATGGAAAAATTCTAAGGCCCCCTATGTGTCATTATGAATAGATAAAAATCATTGGTTCCTTAATTGAAATATAATATCTTGGGTCAACCCTGACCAGTCAGAGGGAATAACATCCCTTGGAATTGTCATGTTTCATTGAGGCCTCACTAACCTCTTATGAAAATACATAGAGATAGTTATCTAAATGGAAGGCTCAAGTCCCTTCTTAGCACCTATATCATTATATGTTATTTCTAAACACCTGAACATTCATTAAATTACATAGGGACTACCTACCATGGTAATCAGCTCTATGTGGGGAGGAACATTCTCCCAATGGCCATCCCTCATTTCTTATGTATTTATTGCATCACATGGTAATTAACTAGTCCATCTATCTCAATTCATAAATTATCACTCTTTTTGATGTCTCTATGGGATTATATTATTAGGGAATCAATATAAAATCCATTAAATTTAATAAACATTAAAAACATTACCCTATTAAACTAATGCATAAAAAATTATAATCAAATCTCCATCCACCAGTGGACAAGGAAAACCAGATAGTGCAAACGGTTCATCATTAAAAAATAACTTTGTTCAAATATAGAAATTTTATTTAAATTTAAAAAATTATTTTACAAAAAATTTTCATATATTATTATGGAACACCAAACACATCACATTTATGACTGAAAAAGGAACAAATATCATAGTGCTATGTACAAAGGACCACCTACATCAATCAGAATCCAATCCATTTTTAATGTTTAGTAATTTCTTTCTCACTCGAGCTCATCCCATGATAGATTTGTCACCGTCAAATGACAAAAGTCCCTATATCACACAAATAACTGAAAACATATTAATTATAAAATTTTATAATTTATTATAAAATAATTCAAAACAGTATCAAATGCCTCAAACTCATCTGGTTATCCTATAATGCAAAAAACACTGGAAATAAGGTCAGGTCCACTCTTAACACACCCTCAAACTAGGAAAAATGAAAGAAATAATCAATATAAAAAATTAAATGTATACTTTTATTTACATTCACCAAAAAAACAATACAAAACCGTAAATAAACATGACTGAACCAATATGATGTGTGATTATGTAGAGAAAATGTCTCATGTTCTCTTCTAACTAGGATGAGAAAAAGAAATACCACCATCATCTAGAGGAATTAATGTCATTCCATAATCTAGAATAGCATAAAATAAATGTATATGGGGGAGGAGATAATAATAATGGGATGATGAGGAAGAACATTCCCTCAAAGATCTTGTTAATGTACCCATAACCACCTAAAATGGTGGGAAGATGGGTGGTGGGTGGTCCATCAGAGACTATCCTCACACAACCATGTGATCCAAGAGAAAAAGAGAGGTTTATCCCACTTTAATGATTTATAAAACTCATTGTACATGTTTCTTGGAGTTTCCAATGGGTCCACACTATAAACACCCTGGGTAGAGGGGCCTTCCCCCACTATTATGAATACTCACATCATGACCACTATGGTCATTCCGTGAAAGTGTTACTACTACATTAACATATATTTCCTGACTATCATGCCTTATTTTAATGCTCTAAAAAAATTCTTGGACCCTCTAATAAATCTCAAACCATTTCTAATAGCACTATATAAGGATGTTGAAACCCTAGAAAAATCATTTATAGTCATAGGTATAAAAATGAACCATCTATCAAAATGAAATTTCTAATCCCTAATAAATTTTGTAATCTATTTGGAAACATTGTATTAAATTATCACAACTATAAAACATCTCTTCCCCAAGAAGTCTCATTAAATATTTAATCAAAAAACCTGTATTACTAGCATCACCAATTTATTCTCATTTCACCATGTTCTACATAAAAATTCAATGCTAACTCTTACAATGAAACTACATCCATGGGGCATATAATAAATCAAAACTGATCCCCCCTCATATCAATCACCTAAACCTCTATATCACACAATAAAATACCCATTAATCCTAGGAAAATATTGTATCATTAACCTCATCATTAGGTTCATGGGGCTCCAAACGATAGATCTCAACTCTTAACATCTCATCCTAATCCAAAATTCTCCCCACCATCAGATATGATTATTGAAAAATTTGTAATAGTGACCCAATGACTCACACTATGGGGTTTCTATCTAACACCACGCAAAATAGTTCGAAAACACAAGTCAGAAGCTAGTACTACCTCCCATCTCCTACTCAGAACCAAAAAAGATGAGTATCCACCACTAATTCATTGGGCCCAAATAAGATAGACTCTCATAAAATATTCCTGGAAAACCCTCAGAATACTTTCATCATACCAAATCAAACATACAAAAACCATGGTACCAGTTTCCCTAGGTTTCTTAATCATTTTAATTTTTGAATGCACATTTACTAAACATTGGAACATGATTCACCCCATAAATCTCAAGAAAAAATAGGCTAACCCCATAAACCATACCATGAAACCATTTATCACATTAAAACATGCCTGAAATCACTAGTTCAACCCTTAAAAAACCATTTGAAACTGATTCACCCCATGAAACCTTTCATGAAATGGGGTTCCCCCATGGACCATGCCATGAAACTATTTCAACCCAAGAATAATGCCATGAATTAATGAATCACCCTTTAGAACACATCCCAATTTGACAATGACCTCATGAACCACCATCGTATCATAACAAAACATTCCTATGTTCAACTCAAATGCGTCGAATCATTCAATATATCATTTGACTCTCAAATTTTTTATTTATATGAGACAAAATATATCAAATTTATGGATCAATAACATCCAATAACTACCTGAATAATTCCTTGAATAGTCCTTTCAAAACCAAATCCAACATTCCATCCATCACCGTATGTAATTATATGACGTGACTAACCTACTTGTATTTGAGAACCAACATAAATCATCAAACACCTCATGTTTCCATCTCCCATGAACATTATACCAAATATCCACCGAAATTCCAACAAAAACGAGGGCTATTCCATCCAATGACTAACAGTGAACTCCCCACTAGATGGTTTACTGTAAACCACTCCTTGATCACGATATTAGTAGGTTCCAACATCATAGGGATGTTGCTCCTCATAGGCCATGGTCAGTTCATCCCATGAATCACCTTCCAGGAATCAACTCTTGAATAGACCATTCAACTATTCCCGATCCATTATCAGTGTCTCATCTACTATAGATGGACATTTCTGATTTCATCACAACCCCCATGAAACCATTGGTGTAAAATTTCAAAAAAAACATTGGTTTTTTACCCAATAACGTTTTCTCCTGGATTCATAATACAACAGTGTCATGCATATCCCACATACAGTATCCTTTTATCATCTAGAAGTAATCACTATATGCTTCTATACTACAAGATCACATTATTTTGACTCACATTCTAGTGAGTCATGTATCATGATAACTATGTTCCTTAAAATAAACTATATATAATTCTCTATGACATATCAATATTCTATCTAGAATAATCCTTGGTGACCCTCTTAAAAATCGACACCTCACCCACTCCATGGCCTATCTCACAATCACCCATCTTATGGGATTCCTTTCAATAAATCCTTGTATACTCATCATATCACCATTTCACCACTTAGGAACATATGTTGTGCCATCATAGGTAGGCTATTGACAAGTCATTCCATCTAAACCAAACCTTGATATGAAAAACACTAACACTAAAGGTTCATTCCCAAAAGAATCCATGGAATAATCATACCTATACTATATATATGTTAAAAATTCACATGCACTGATATCTAGAATTATAACCTTCCCATGCTTTCCTTGTTAAAAAAAGGAATAATGACACCTGTATCCCATATTTTGTACTACCTCTCATTAATCTCTCTTACATATAAAGCATATACAGATGATTCCATATATACAGGAACTCACATGATAAGGATATCCCATATCATGAGTTACTCATGTATTTCATAGCTCATTAATAAATAAAACTCATCTCTCTTCTTTCTTGAGTTGTAAATAAATGTACTAGGATCTCCCTCATGACCCATATGTCATACCTCAAATAAAACATTTCTTATAGGAAAAACCTCCATATTGTTGTACAAAAAACCACATGCAAGATCTCGTTCCAAAAAACCAACTCTATGGTATCATTTATACATATCCATATCTAGTAACACATTTTAAATCCCCTCTTTTTAAGGAAACTATTATCACCGTGTATCCACACATAGAAATACCATCTTTCAAATCATGATACACTTATAATCCTCACTGAGACTCTACATACAAAAGTCACACCATCAAGGAACACATTGTCATTGGTCGGTATATACATAGTGGCATCACTCTATCATGATATGTGTTGAGAAAACATAGTCCAGAGGTTAAGTTATGTGGAAATCCATTATAATATATATAGGAATACATAGTATATGTTGTTACTATCATATTAAATATTAAAATATAATTTTCCAATCATCCCCAAGGGTTTCTTAATTGGAATTCAATTTCTATTTCATCCTACTAAGGGTATCTATGGATTCCATACATCGCGGTACTACAAAATCATCATCATAAATCATAAACTTCTAGACCCACTTGAAATATCATTAGTGGAAACTATATCTTGGTTTAGTTGAGTAGAATATCATTCCATGTTATATGGTATAACACATTATATATTATTATTTACATTTTAAATATCTAAACACTCTCTCTTGTGAAATAAAAATCACACATTGGATCATTTATGTCATTTAAATCTTATCTGCTAAATATAATTCATTTACTATGGAATTTTTCTATAAATACAAGATCCAAAATAATATAACAACTGACCTATTTCCAATGGGCAGAGTGGAAAATTATAATAAATCATAAATCATAAATCATAAAACCCATGTGCATCATTCTAGGTAAAAATATTAAAACCCTAACATTATAAACCAATAAAAAATCACATATCCATGGTAACCAAAAATTCTCATTTTAGAAGGTTTTCACGACACATCAATCCATTGCCTATCACAAGCCTTGACAGCTACATTATCACCAATTTACCATATCCCTAAAAAAATATAAAAACTAAATATCTCAAACATATAGTGTTATCATTCGTAATAATGGTTCTAAAAAAACAATGTAATATCTCCAGTCGTAGGCCACTAAACTGGTACCCCGACCTAGATTTCCACATGTCATCAGGAACACATCCCTATATTCGATAGGCTACCAACTAGTAGTAGAGGTCTATAGTATTCAAATGAGGAGACTGTACACACATATCAGAGAGAATTATAAAAATCAAATAATATCCAAACATCATCCAAAATAATAATGTCCATTAAATTATGTGAATAAACTAAAATAAAAACATTAAAAATAAAATGATGTAAAAGAATAGAGTCATGGAAAAATAATTTCCCACTGATCAAATAAAAAATAGAAATCATAGAAAAATAAAAATACAATGATGATAAACTGCATCCCTGGGTCTGACCTTATTCTTATATACAAACCCATATAGTCTATCAATCTCAAATATTATATATAATGTTTTTACCTAACATGAATATTAAATCAGTTAGTGATTCTTATGAAAAGAAGTTCTATGGACACTCGAGTAGGGTGTGGTTAAAACTAAATAGGTAATAATAATGAAGGACTCATACACATCCATTAATGTAGTGCATGCATGTGATATTGTTAGTTTAAATAAATAAATAATTTTTATTAATCTTTATGTTATATGTTCGAACCCAAATCAATATAAATCAGCTTTAACTATCTCCAATGTTTTTGTTATCATATAAAATGACCTATAAAAAAATATTTTGTGAATAATCCAAAACTAAATAGATCATCCCTTGTGTTCCATATTATCAAGAATAATACCTAGATCTAATGAGCCAATACTAGACATCCCAATATAGAATTAATAGTTTTTGAATCCATGTATCATGTCTGAGGCATCCAATATTAATCGAAAATAAATTCCAAACACCAAAAGGAAATATTTAGTGGGCCATAGTCATCAGGAACTTATTACAAACTCCATGAGTTAGTCATATAAATTCAATTTTAATCATGATCAAAGATGATCCCTATGAGGTCATACTAGGTGATAAACATTCATCAGAAATCAAAACCAATCTCAACTTGCATCACCCTTATCCTGTCACAATATCATGTGTTATAGATGATCCTCAGAATACAGTATTGAGTGTCCCATAGTTATCAGAATCCAAAATGATTCATAGGTGGATGGAACATGGAAATTATCAATTTCAGGCATAAACTAGTTTACATCATCGATTCAGATTCTAAGGTGACACGTGTTATCATCATTAACAATTTACTTGGACACACGAATACAAGGGTGAACATGTCAGATGAAACCTACTAGGGTCCCCTAGGTCTCTTCATGAATAAGGACCCTTCGTGGATTCCTCTAAAAGAATATAATTTCATGGGAAAACCCCTAATATAGGTTAGGAATAACATCCCTTGGTATTATCATATCTCATTGACGCCTCATTGTATTCTTAAAAAAATACATAAAAAATATTCTAATGAGAAGGTTGAAGGCCCTTATTAATACCCATGTCATTCAAAGATCAGTTCCAACTCCCAACCTATTGTTAAAATACCGAATGTATACCCGCCTAAGTAATCACATCTCTATGGGGAGGAAAAGATTCCCCATAGTCATCCCGCCTAGCTCAAGGTTCTATGGAATCATAAGTATCTCATATGGACAATCAATAGGTAATCGATCTTGATTTCTCAATCACCAATACATAGAGGAATTTAATGGATCCCACTACCAGGGCTAGAATATTACATAATTCCAATGTAATAAATACCTTACACAGGTTCTCTATTTTCCATAAAATATAAAATCATAATCAAACCCTTAACATTGGGAGACCAACAAAAACATGCCGGTGCACAAAGTCCACTATTCCCTAGGAAATGTATTCAATTCTAGGCATTTCATTTCAATTTATAAATTTATTTAATTAAAAAGAATAATATCTCATAGTGTAGAATATAAAAATATAATATTTATTCATAAAAAATTACATAAATTCTTGGGGTTATATAAAAGGATCCACCTACCTCAATCAAACCCCATTCCGATTTTAATGTACAACATGATGAATCTCATATAATCTATTCAATTGATCAACCGACCATTTACCAACACCTTGGTCCCTATCTCACAAAAAATTCCTCATAATTAATTAATTTTAACATATTATAATAAATTTATCAAATGATTTTATAAAGGGAATGAATGTCTAAAACTCATGGGATCATCCCATCACATTGAAACCACTGACAATGAAGTGAAACATACTCCCAATTAACCCTCACACTAAAAATAGTGAAGCACTAAATAATATAAAAAATTCAATTAAAAATATTACAGAAATTATTAAACAACCCATGGAAAATATATACGATGATGCACTACCACCGAAAAGCTTTGTGATGGCTTGTATGAAGCAACTTAAGAACTTCTGTAGATATGATGTGACTAAATCCAATAAAAAATGGATGAATCCACTATGCTCTAGTGGATGAAGAAAAAAATACCCAAAACCAAAAATCCTAAAATCAATAGTGATAAAGGGTAATGAAAAAGGAAGGATGAGGAAAAAACTTATGTATGCCTTCATTGAAATGCATGTGGAACTTTCTGAAATATAGGGAAAGATGTGAAGAATTGACTAAGACCCTCTATTAACCCCTATGTGAGCTTGGAGTGAAAGGGGGTTTGAGACGCCATTATTTTTTTGATAAAAAAATATAAATGTTTCATGGAATGTCACATTAGTTTGTGTTATGAACACCCTGGGTAGATGTCCTTCCAACTCGATCCCAAAAACTAATGGCACGAACACTGAAATTACAACATGAATGTGATACTGGTACTTCATTATAGTATCCTAACCATCTAAAAATCTTGTAATGCTCACTTAAATTTGTGGTCCCTCTACTGAAGATTAATATACATCTAATATCACTGTATATGAATCTCAAACACTCATAATCTCATTCCGAGCTTCAACACTAAAAAAACATCCAATAAAAAAGAAATTCAAATTTTTATTGAATTTTAACATTATATTATGATTCCAAATTATTTTAAATGAAATTATATTTAAATGTATGAATATCAAAAGTGGGAATATAATAAGTATATATAATGTTTACATAATATATATTGATTTATATATCTTTATTGAAAATGTAGAATAGTAATAATATATATTAGTTATTGGGTATTTTAAACAATTAATACACAAAAAATAAGACTCACTAGTATGTCATGCATCGCCCTTCCCCATAACGATTGACTAGAACCACAAATTCATTTTTTTATGTTAATAATTCCCACATATAAACACACATGAACAAATGAATCATTGATAGTTCAATCACCATTTTATTTTTTTATTTACATGTGATTGGGAAATTTCCAAGGAAAAAAATCCTCTTATATTTTCTCTTATGGTTGTCAACATTTTCGTCAATGGCTCTTTTAGTGAATCCCATTAGGATCAGCCACTTTTCTACCTTAAATTCATAGAAGAATCCATTGTTTTATATCCTAATGACGTTGTGTAGAGGGTTCATGATTACAATGTGTGAACTTTGTGTGGTTTCTCCCAAAACAAACGTAAATATCCCACCATATAGGTAATTTCTGGCCACAAGTGAACTAGGTAGAAGAGCTTGTCGATGATACTCCCCTACTAAGTGGCCTCAGCCAATTGGTTGGTTATTGACATTCACATATTCATGAAAGAATCCATAGGGGTTCCATTCCCCATGTATCTCTTATTCATATTCTTAGTTAGGTAGAAATATTGACATAGGTAAATGCCTCTCTTTCCTTGGATCAATTTGATGACTATTTTGTAGGAGAGAAATCCCTTGTCGCTCATCCAGAATAAATTCTTTACCTCGATCTAGACTGTGAATATAATGATAACATCAATTATAGTAATCATCAATCCATCGACATACACCTCAAATATCATATGATAAAAAAAATTTCAATGAGTGTACACAGTGTAATCATATCCAAGTTTTCAAAATCATTGAATCATAAGGCTAGCATTCATCTTGGCGCATCACACTCTTGGTTTGTGGAGAAAGAAATAGAGAAACTTCTTATGCCTTATCACCTTGTGCTTGTGGTCATTGATGATAAATCAAGGTGGATACACAACATATAAATACTCTTTGAGATATTAATTAATCAATTCTAAATTGGAATCGATGTGATATACATCTGATCCTTCTTTCACTGCCACCATGAGGAGGATCCCCATTGATTCCATGTTTACGATAGGAGAAAAGACCTCCTAAAAGTCAATCCTCCATTGAAGTATGTATAATTATTAAAAAACCATTCATATAACTTTTATAACTTTATTTGATCATTTTGATTCACCTGGAAGACACTCTTGATATACATTTTATATTGGATAGTAGGGAGGTTGATCAGATCACATGTTCTATTTTCTTCAATTGACTTAATAATCTTAAGCATTACCTTAATCCAACAAATTTGATTTTATTATTTTCTGTTGGAGGATGGATAATTTTTTGTAGTTATGTGTATCTCACTAGATTTAATCCCATATAGTGAAAACCTAGTTGGAATTTTTTGGCGTGATGATATAGTCAATTGTGTGAAACCAAAGTGTGAAATTGTCATGATTAGTGCCGAGTGCCTCTAGAATGATTGATAGAAGCAGTTAAAAACCACTATCACTAATGGTGTAGGAATCACCTGGTCCATTCCTAGTGTTTCAATGTTTTATTTGATCATGATAATGGGTGTGTATGATAATCCCATGTCTTTGAAAACATTGATATACATCCCCACACCTAGAACATATAAAACATTTTTCACTAAGGTGAATGGATCCTCAATACTCAATAAACCTTGTTAATCATGATACCTCTAATCTAAATATGCCACATGATTAAAGAATATATCTTTTTTTACATTCAAATTCATTATTATGGGGCCATATACATAGTCATCCATACACACATACTCATAGCTGATGAAGATCATCGATGTACACCAATCATCCATCTTCTTCATGAAAAGATTCATGTTATTGACATGTGTGATATTGCTGATGGTGTGGAGAAACTATACTGATAGTGTCTAAACATGATATCCCTTATATAATTTCACCCTATCTAGGATCCATTTCTACAAGTTTTTCAAGATAAAAAGGACAATTTAGATGTTCTCACACAAAAAAATCCTGGGGAGACCCTTCACCTTCAGAATGCTTCGATCCATGATGAAAATGGACTAGTTTCTCAATTAAATGAACCCATTAATTGTAGTGAATAAGGATCCCTGAACTATATTTAAATTCCCCACTTGGAATTGTATTCGTCAAATTCCACTGAAGAGAACTCATCTCCACTATCAATGCAGAAAACCTTCGTATTGCACCCTACCTCCACCTCAATAACAACCATAAGGTTCCCGATTTTCATTGAGGAATCGTCCTTGTAGTGAGTATAGTTTTCCATATATAGTGGATCATGTCATCCCTGAGAAAAAAAAAATTAGTGGCTCTCAATTGACATCATCAGCATGATCGACCTATAGAATTCATTGTGGATAAGGTGGAGGATGTGCTCTATATAATGCGTCATGTTACTGGTGGAAATTTTTTTCACAGGTTCCAAGTGAGTCAAATGTCATATAATTTATATAAATGAACTATCCATAAGTCCCATAACACATTATTGCATTAATTATTCTTATATAGAACTTAGAAATTATTGTGGGTGCACATCATGTGCAATATCCATGAATAGTAATTTATTATTTTATAATAGTATAGATTATTTAAACTAATCTAAAAAATAAAATGTATATAAAAATTGGGGAACATAATAAAAATATATAATTTTATATAGATGAAAATAAATAAATAAATAAATTAATTAATTAAATTCCATTAATGATTTTAAATTAACATAAATTATTAAAATTAATGTAAAAAAATAATTTCTTTTCAATTATATAGTGCTAGTGGATATATAAATCATTTAGTATATTTAATAAATAAATAACCAATTAATACAAATTTTTACAATAAATATTCATAAATTTTTATAATTAATCTAAAATAAGTAAAATTTAAAGAATATTAGTAAATAAAGTTATTATAAAATTCTATGAAACAAAGTCATGTTCAACTAATTATTGAAGAATAATTAGTTTGTAATGACTTATTGCATAATACTGATTACATAATAATTATTCTATAATACATTATTATTAGATTCTTATTGCGTGACATTTATTGGGTTATACTTAAGTAGTAATTATTTCTCAAGGTTCTATAGTGCAGTGGAAGTGGTATGAAAAATGCCTAAAAATTATTTTCTACCGACTTCTTTATATTTTTCTTCAAAACTAGAAGAAAACGTAATAGAACTTGAGGATGATGCTGTATTTTTTTTGAGAGAACTAGTGTTTTTAGAACAACTATTAAACTGGTATACATTCTATAGATATATATTTATGATAGGAGGAACTCTTTATTTTATATGTTTCCTGGGAGTTTTAAGTGTTGGTCATATGGCATGATTTTAGTAGGTAAATAATTGATTGGTGAGTATTTGTGTATTGGTGTTTTTTATCATTAGTTTCATATAAATAATTTTACATCTACCTTTGATCTAGTAAAACACAACTCAATATTCCTTGTATGTGTTCATATTATTTGAGAGTGGTTATAAATTTATTATAGAGGAGTTCTTAGATTTCTAGATTAAATAATGAAAATGGATATGTCTAGGTTTGTATGAATTTTGAATACTTTTTGATTACTTCATAATTTTTTTTTGTAAAAACTCAATATAGAGAATTTGAATTTGAGTTTCCTATATATGAAATTAGTGTTTTTATATGAATTCAAGTGAGAGAGTACAATATTGATTTTATAGTTCTTGAATTTAGTAAATTATGAAGAAATAAATAGTCTTACAAAATATAGTGTTTGAAACCTGGTGATTTTTCGAGGAACCTCAGTCAATATTTTTATTTATATAATCATGCACTATAGTCATATGAATTAGTTCCTATCTTTAAAGGAGACATCACAGAAACACACACACACAACATCACTATTTTTACTACTATATTCTATCTAACATAAAACTAAAATAACATTCTAATATAAAGTGGGGTATTAAAATTCACAACATATATATATAATAAAACATGAAAAAAGTAGGAAACGTGACTATTAGTAGAATAATCTTATCCCTCTTATGAGTTCATTATATTGCAATAATTTCTATTAAAATATTATATTGATATTTTAATATATGTTTTAATTCACTCAAAACCTTCATTTGTTGAATTGTAATTATCCAACCGTGAGAACTCTGCATGCATGAAAACACTCTTCCTCATTCAAGTAAGGAAATAACTTAATTGACCAAAAAAATCTAATTCTATCTACAATATATGATTGACTTAAATAGTGAAGGGAATGATGATTGATAATGAGGAAAAATAAATAATTAACAGGGAAAATTTGGTGAATCTTCATCATAATTGATTTCATTTTTTTGAAATTATAAGAAAATATTAAATCAAAACATGAAACAAAATTACAAAGGTAAAACTAATCCCCCCTGAATAATAGTGAGGTTAGATCCCAATTTTTATAGAGATGATATTCAGATATGGATAGAAAACAGAAATAGGAATGAAAATAGATGGAAATGTGATATATAGAAAATATTTAATAGAAATGTAGAATATTAAAACATTAAAATAAATCCAATATATAATAAGAAAATAGCCAACATTTTTGAATGTAAATGTGTAAAAATTTATATCCAAGTGGGTAACTCCTTTTCACAAAAACATATTCCTATAAAAGATACACATGGTATCCCCATTAAATTGAAGACTATAGAAAATTGTTCTCGTATAATTTTTTTCACCTTAATAATTATCATATGACAAATAACATTATCTTTTTTCCAATGTATAAAAGATGCCATTTTTTGGAATAATCAAGAAATTATTTATGTCCTGATAGAAACAACATATTATCCTTCACGAATTTCCCATCCATTTATAACCATTGAAAAGGTAAAATCCTATGTAAAAACAATTTGATAAAATGGTCCTAGCCCCCTTATCATTATATACGCAAAATGTTAACCATTTTAGTTTATATTTTGATTGGATCTAAACCATTAATATAAATTCATCAACTCTATACATAGATTTCAAGGCCTATATTATGATATCTTTCTTTGGGCCTCTAATGTTTGGATCCATCCCTTTGTCATGTTAAATTAAATATATCCCACTGAAGATAGAATCATAAAAGAATGAATTTTTAAATTTTGGATAGGGTCAAAAAATATCATCCCAATATAATAATATAAATAATAACACTTAAAAATCAAAAAAAAATTACATTTTAAATATTGAGTTGGAATTAAATAAGGACATGAATAGAAACAACAAAATGATAAATGTTTGGAATTAAAAACAGTTATTTATAGTAAAACAATATGTAAAAATAATATCTTAATTAACCCCCCTGATTTTAACATTGCACTCACGTGTGGTCATCAAATATCCAAATCAAAATATACACAAAAAATAAATAGTGTGAGAATTTACAAGATATTTTATAGAATATAAATAAATCATGTATAATCTATGAATATTAAATCCCTTTTCTTTTTTATCACTCACATTTATATTAAATCAAAATTAAAAATACATCCATGTACCCATAACAAGATACCCCAAACTATATTTTATGTCACTCTTGACTTTAGGGAAAATAAATATTGATCTATAATCATACCTAAAAAATGAATGTGTCACTATTTGATTTTAAAAATTATCATCTATCTATAATATGTGTCATAATCATTTTACAATCATGATAACTTTTCCCTGAGATCTTTTGGTTGATGATTGATGGAAAATTTTTTGTCAATTATGATGATGAAAAGATGATGTAAAGACTTAAATTACAATATCATCATTTTTTAAAAGGTTTAAGTTCAAGCCTCTATTTATTTTTAAATCAAAGACCTCTTTATGTCGGGTTAGAGGGAGACCCATTTCATATCCCGAAGGCCAAAGACCAAGTTTCCTGAATACAAGGCTTGAAAGCCAATTTTTTGGCCCAATGGACCCCTCATTGAACATTACTATTACAGTACCCACTGTGCTGTAGTACCTACTACAATACCGTTGCCGCTACAGTAACTGTTATAGTGCTTCCACCGCTACAGTGTATCCACTACTACAGTCTAGCGCTGCTATATTAATGCTACAGTACCCTGATATAGTACCCCCTTGCAATCTCTTCCCTACCGAGATTTGATGTCGGGTATTTTGAATGCCATGAATGTTTCTATACCACATCAGTACAGGCTCATTGAAAACACAATATTGTGAATAAATAGGAGAAACCCCATGAAATATTTATCACTAAATTCTCTATATATATGTACACCCCACACTTTTTTTCACGGGACACGAGTAAAATTGGGAATATAATGAATGATTTTATCTTAATTCCCCATTTTAAATTTCTTCCTTTTTTTCATTTTCATATATTTTTTCATGGAGGATGAGATGAAAATCACATAAAAGTAATGGATGAAAATTATTTCCCTATACTTTCTCGAGGGACACAAGTCAGAAAATTATGAAAAATTTAAAATTCAATATCATCTATATTTTTTATTTAGTATTTTTTGTGATCCTTTTTTTGGAGAACCAAATGATATGAATGGTGAAAAATAAAATAATGTCTCAAGTCCATTATTTAAATTCCCAAAATGTTAAAACGCACCCCAAAAATAACTGCACCCCAATGAACATACATGATAAATCATTCACCCACAATCTTACATGAAATATAATTTTAAAATATTAGATGTGAATGTGGGTAAGGAATAATTTTCTTGCAATGTTGCTTATACTAATAAAAATGTTCTTGTTTTTAATGGATAAAAATTGGTATATTTAATGGTAGGCCTCAAGTTAATATAGGACTACCTTTTAAAATTCCTCAATCATGTCTAAAACATTTCATGTACTCTAAATATTTGAAAGATTGAAATCCCATGTTGTAATTAAAAAAAATCATATATTATGTTCATAAATTATGGGTATTAGGAATAATATATCGAAGAATTTCATAATATATAAAAATATTGGAAAAATACCTTTTGTCAGTGTTTCAAGGGTGTATTTTTTAAAAATTGGTAAAACTCATAAAAAATATTGAAAAGGAAAATATAGAAAAAATTTCCTATATAATTAATCACATAAAATAATTTTTTCAAAAAATAAAGAAAAGTTTCTCAAAATGAATTTTAGAGCTGAAAAATATTGTTAATATTTAGTTAATCTCATTTTTCCAAAAAATGGAAACAAAAAAATCAAAAAAAAAACACGTAATCAGGTTGACAACCCCACAAAAATTTATCAATCCATAATTTCATCTAATATTAATATAAAATAAAGAAACTAATAAAATATTAAAAATACACAACATGAGGTTTTTTTAATGAGGAATATTTTACTTATGGTCCTACCTTGTTTAACATTAAAAATCAAGGAAACCATAAGAAATATATGAGAATATTTTGTAATGTAATATAATGAAAAATAAATAGAAATAGGAAATTGGAAGGAACTTTGTATGGACCCCCCATGTGGGTGATTGGTCTTTACTTCCCCTAGTTGGGTAGTTTCAACACTTTATCCCCAATTCAAAGGTGGATGGGGCTACTTTTAGATGAACCCCCAATGTGATATTTCTAAAAATCCATATATGTCTGCCAAGAGTGGGAAACTACAAAGACAATAAAAAAAATTCCAACCCCCAATATAGAATAAAGAGATATTTTGAATAATAAAAGAGGTGGAAAAAAAATTAAGAGTACTCCCTATTTACTTTCATAGGTCCTCTATTTTATATAAATGTTGATATAGAGGAAGTAGTCTCATCACTGAATTATCCTTGTAAAATTATTTTTATTTCAAAAATTACAACACAGTTTTCTACTAAATAGTGTATTATTCATGTTCTTCATTTCTTAGGATTCTTTTAAGATCAGAAAAATACACAAATTCAAAATTAAGAGGGTGTAAATTAATTTCATGAAATTAATAATCCATAGAAATTTATTCAAAATAATGTTACACTCTCAAAGGTTGTTTGATTGTGTGTTCCTTTTCATGAATCCATTCCTCCTAGATTATATTTATTGGATATGGAAGTGATTAAAATTCATGTATAGTATAATCATATTCAACATGAAATTTTGAAGAATAATAATTACATATTCTTCATCAAGTTTTTGTATTTATTTTTCTCGTAATGATTTTACATCCTTGATTGTCTTAAAAAGGATATATGTTTTTCTCTCTTCTTATATAATTTTAATTTTTTTTATTTTTCACAACAATTTTTTTTACCTTTTATAGTAATCAAAAAATATATACAAATAATAAAATTCACAATGAAATTCCATAATTACATATGAAAAAATCAATATGCAATGAAGTTATTTTTTTAGTTTGTAAAGGTTTTGATTTTTTTAGTTTTTATGAAAAATAGTGTGTGAATGTTACCAAACTTCTTAATAATGGAAAAAATGTGCTAAGGGTTATTTTATATATATACCTAATTAAAATAATTATTTATCAAAGATTTCAATATATTGGCACGTCCCCGAGTCGATCTATTGAAGTGGTTTCTCACAACCACTACTTATCAAGAATAACTATTATATACTAACTAATATAAAATAAATAACTTCTCTAATATATAATTGATTTTAATATTAATATCAAATATATATAAAAAAATTTAATATATAAAAAAAATATTTTCACATGATCATTACAATAAGAAACTGTTTCTATCGAAATTTCATAGTAATTCAATCATTGTTGTAAAAATATAATATCAATATTCTAATAAATGTTTACTATCACTCAAAAACATTTTATTTTTATGGTTAATACCCAAAATCAAGAACTCTTCAGGTGGGGAAATACCCTTAAAAAATCACACAAGGACAAATCTTCTACAAAACACACAATACATGTAAATATCTAATGTATGATTGACTTAAAATATACAATTAAGGATGATTGATAATAACATATTTGAAAAAATAGTTGTGAAAATGGATAAGTTAATCAACGTAAAAAAATTTAAACATGATTTATATTATTTTAAATGAATAAAAAAAATATAATGACATGTAGTAACTCAAGAAAAATACTCCCTCACCCAAACATCAATGTGAAATCCTACACATTTTCATGGATATGAGATTCGTGTGTAGGGAGAAAATAAAAATAAAAAATAAAATAGACGAGAAAGATACTATGAAAAAATTAATATTATTAATGTAGAAAATTTCAATAGTAAAAAAGATAACATATTTAGTATTTGAAAATTAATTTCTATAATGGTAAAATATTTTGATTGGAAATGATTATAAATTTATAACCATGAAAGCATCTTATTTTAACACCATAATAATCATAAGAAATTTTATATCCATTATCCCCAATAAATAGAGGAAATAGGGAAGTTTGTATTTTTTAAAATTGTTCTCCATTGGCTTTCATGTACACCCACAATAATTTATATCCATTTTCCATGTATAGACCATTTTATAGAAATGTTATTAATGAAAGTAATAATATCATTGAAGAATATACATAATCCCATTATATAATTTATAAAGGAATTATGTCTCTAAATGATTTAGAATCAGGGAAAGGAATTTTGGAATTAAATGATCCTTTCCCTCATATCATTGTACTAATAAAATTCAGATCATTTTTTCATCCACTTGTTAGATATGGACCCATAATTATATGTCTCCCAAACTGTACATATATTTCATGAAAAAAAATTGAGATCCATTTGGGCCTCTAATGTTAGGATTATACTCAAAGCTGTATTAAACAAATGTATCCAAATTAATATAGAATCTTTTTCTATTATTTAAAAAGATATATAAAAACAATTAATGCCCCTAAAATTAAGAAAAATATAGCCATTATTAAAATATTAAATAATTTTTTTTAAAACACATAAGAATGTAACAATTATTTTAAACATGAAAAATTAATGGTATTTTAAAAATTTGATTACCTTTAAATTATGTGATAATATTATATTAATTGTTTTTTTCTATTAATATAGAAAAGTTAAAATAATATAGTTTGACTTCTCAGGGGGGTTTGATTTACTTCACAAGACATAAGAAAATACCAAGTATCATTGTATTACATCTAAATAAATATGAAACATTTATATTGAAACATATTAATTAATTAATTAGAGAAATTATATAATTATACAACTACCTAAAAAATAATCATTCCATTAAATACATTCTGTAGAATAAACCAATGAAATAATTCAATGCTTGATAACTAATCGTCATTAAATTAATAATCACAATTATACAAGTGGAATAATATTTCTCATTAGTGTGGTAAACAAGTTTAAGGATAATATGGATATTAAGATGCTTTGACACTTTGAGTTGATATAACACATCACATTACATCATTCCTACATGAAGACAAGGATAACGATTTCAATAAATTCAATGATGTGGATTGTTTAGAGAATAATTTTCTTGAGAAGAAATATTCCAATTCCACATTTAAAATAAAAATATTAAAGTAATATAAAAGGATGTCATTGAATTAGAATTAATTTTGTTTTTAATATTAAGAAACACTACAATGTGTTTTTTGGGATTCAATTATTTTATTATGGAATTATAAAAGGGTGTTGAAGATGTGAAAAAGAGAAAGATGGACAAAAAAGAACGAAAGTTATTAGAGAATATGTTGAAGCTTTTTTATATGGGTGTTTATCATCCATGACGTGATAATAATATAGTAAAATTTATTGAGATTATTTGACCACTTACAACTGAGGATGAAGATCATCATCATCTTTGGCCTATATAAATTAGTGAAATAATTTAGATTATGATTCTTTGGGTTGGAGACTGTATATCAAAATTGAATGATGTATTATAATCTGACATTGTCAACATCTACAACATTATTTAGGTCATTCCCTTGATAGTATTTTTTAATGAAATGGGGAACTATGTGTGTGTGATAAAAACTAGGACCTAATATGGACATAGTCATCTTGAAAAGGTGGAAATACTTATTAACAAATTTGTTATACCTGATTATCTTATACAATTATATGAATATTTATATTTTTTTGACCATGTATGGAATCTTTGAGGATATATTAAATAGTATTAAGCACATATTAATTACAATATATCAGTTTCATACACCATTAAAGTGATTTGAAAAATTTGTATCATAGTCAGTCCAATATCTGGTGCTTATCTCAATTCTAATGTATATATCCTAAAAAATATAACAATAATATTGTTTAGAAAATGTTTAATGGAAAATGTTTTCATATTTATAATGATATAATACTACACAACCTTGTCCTTATTATCAATAATGTTCTGGATTCATTGAAATATGTTTTTATATTTCAGATTTAAAATTCAATATAAACATTAATAGATAAAGAAATCATAAAATGTGATGAAAAAAAAATAAGAATTCATTTTTTTATCCTTATAAAAAAATGAATTTAAGAATGTCAATGTCAATAGAACCGGGAAGTCTATTTCGATGAATTTTATCATCTTCTATAAAGGAAATAAGAAAGTGGAAGAGGCTTAATTTTAAATTTGTATACATTAGATTGAATTAATGCAGATACAGTATAAATAAATATTTTATGACTTTATTAAAAGGGATCAAATTATTATTATTTAAATTAGATGATTTTTAGATACTATTGGAGACACTACTATTGTGAATAAAATGATGATAATAATACTAGATAAATTTGATTGTATAATATCATCCCTAGAATATAAAGATCTTTATGAATTCAAATTTCACAACCTTTACAAAACTCTTATAAATTATGATATGATATGGGTGGTGGAAATATAAATAAAATTAAATAATGAGGAATATATTTAATTTTAATCCATTAATAGTTATAATTTTAATGTAGAGTTGGAGTTCTCATATGAGGAAGAAGGTTTAAATGATTTTAGTGGAATTCACTCCCTAATTTCATGAGACATAATGTGAAAAAAGGGTAAGTACCCTAGTAAATTACACTTATAATTATTTAATTGTTAAATATTTGGTAACGTCATAGTAAAATTTCCATTAATGATCAATGAAAAAGTGGACATGGTAATTGTACTTAAAAATCCCTAAAAATAGAAGCCTTTATAAAGGGATGAAAATGATTTATCCCATGTATTTCAAGAAGAATATTTACTCTTTATTGAATTAATGTCTAATAGTGAAAGATGTGATGATGAGAAAGGATTCATGAATTCCTCATGAAGTGTAATTATTACATAATAGCACGATAAAGATTCATCATAAGATGATACACAATATAATAGTGATTTTTTTTAGAGGAAGGAGAGACTTCTGAAGAATAAACTATGATCATGGAGATAAAAATATGTTTGATTGAAATAAATTGACTTATTGAAGACAATAACCTACCCAATGTAGGATTACACATGTATAGTAATCCATAACATCAAAATTATAACCTTATTCAAGAAATTGAATGTGAAAATCATGAACGTTTTAAGAGATGAATGATCATTGAAGACATGTCATCCATGGTTTTTCTTATGGATAAGTAAGTTTTGAGGTTAATGAAATGGATTTCTAAAACATAAATCAAAAAAAGTAATATCAATATTAATAGGAATTACACTATTAAATAAAAATGTGAATACATCAATAAAAAGGATGAATGTAATATAATAGACCTCCACTCCTGGATCCGGTGAAAAATAAATCTTTACATTTTTTAACTTTGAATCTAATTAACATGACCAAATTTTATCTATATAAAAAATATAACCTAAAATTAAAATACATGAAAATTATACACCTATGGGCCTTTTAGATTTAGGGTTTTTTATAATTAGTAAATACTGTTACATTATAATATGTATAACTTCAAATTAGTATGTTTACACTATACTCATATTTTCTTATTCCACATTAATTCTTCAACATGATACATAATATTTTTCACACATGATACATTTATATACCAAAAATATTTAAGCATAAATTGGCTACCTGAATCATACCCCAAATTCTTATTATATTAAAAGGTGGAAACAAGGTGATAAGACGAGGTTCATTATATTTACACCAGGTGGATATCTAGAGATTATATAATGGGAGGTATAGAATGAAAAGAAATATCAAGGTTAGTGGAAGATGAAATCTTCCATGTTGCTGTGAAATGTCCTTCATTCAAAAAATTTGTCACTATATGATTATTCTATTATAATTGATGCAATAATACAGCTGGATACTGGCGCTTCAAAATGAAAATATTAAAATTTCACAAGAAAAAACTCAATTTAATGAGTGATGTAAAGAATGTTTCTCAACATAATACATGATTAGATAACATGATATCATAATACATTAAAATAGAGTTTCCTTTTTTGAATCACATTTCAACGTGAAATGGGACTGAGAGTAAAAAACCAGGGATTTCATCTGAAAATGTTTTGTATTGCCAAGGACGGTTTCAAACATGGTACTCAAGAAACAATATATTCACTTACCTTGTATTATCATTCCAAATAGTTGATATTGGAAAAGATAAAAATATTCTCCAATAATATCAATAGAAACACTACGATGATAATGATAAATGATTCAAGTTTCTAGAATAAATTCTCTTTGGAACAATTTCAGTAAAATTTTGGACCTCAAAAGCCTAACCTTGCAGTGAGTGGTATCCAAAGGATTTCATCTAATAGGGGGATAGGCATACCAAAATTAGTTTAGAAAATAAGGATGTGATATAGAATAAATCATTAATAATGGAACAAGAAATAAAAATCAATCATCATGATCCATTTGATCTTAATATTGATCAAAAGAAACATATAATCTCAAAACAATCCTGAAGAAAACATATTGGTGTCTTGGAATATTATAGTTATATCACATAGATAATAATTCATAAAAATAGATTAACCTACATGGTAAATTAAATAAAAATATTAGTATAAACTTATAACTAGTTAAATCCATCTATTTATCACATTCATTTGAGAACTATAATAGAACCACCCATCATTGTTTCCAAATATAACTACCTCTTCTTGATTTATAATGGAATCACCCATCTTATGTTTATAATGAATCCACCCATCATTGTAATCAAATTTCAATAACCATTACATTAATAAATTTTGTAGATCATTTATTTAATCATAAAACATATATAAACAACCATTATTCCATTCATCAAATTAATTACTCGAGGAAAAGAAATGGGTTCCAAGACAGTCTCTTACAAACAATCACAATACATGTATTGAAATAATAATGATGGTGTTTTAAAAACATATCTGTATTTTATCATAAGCAAAATAAAATATTTTTTTTCACTGTTTAATAGAAATACAAAAAAATATTGTTAAAAAATTATTGTGGAAAAAACCCTTTCCACATTCAAAAAAACTTTTTAAAAAATAACAATGTGTAAAATATTAGGAAAAATAATTTATTTAAAAATTTCCATGGAATAATTTCAAGTAATATTTAATTCATTGATTGTTCAGGATGGTGGGAAATTCCATTCATTCCATAATAATTAAAAAATGTTATTTTTATAACTTTGGTAAAAGTACCTTTTTCAGAAAATACAAAAAATATTATTTGTAAACCATTTAATAAAAATTCAAACATGGATTAAATGGCCATAAACAATCATTGATGAATACTAAAAATGTCATGAAAATATATTTGAAATTATGTATATGGGTGAAATGGGTTTCTGATTGAATGATGATAAATAAGTTCAAGTTCTATTAAAAACATTTTTTGAACCATTTTGAAAACCAATTTGAATAAATTTTACTTAAAAATTAAAATTTAAAAATTATCTGAAGAAGAATAAAGATGAAACAGGTTTTAAAAAAATTATCATTTAATTTACTCTATGGAAATTATAAAAATAAACAATCCCGATAATATTTAGATCGAAACATAAATCCCTTACTAATTTAGTAACATTTAAATCATAAGCCCTGTTAAAGAATAAAATCAATTGAAACATTAAATATATTCTATATAAAAATATTTATGATATATAATGTAAAATGGGAAGTGTATAAACCTCATAAAATAAGATAGTTTCATAAAAAAAATGAATGTCCCAAATAAAAAATCTATGATGAATAACCCTTAAAAATATCATATCTAAAAATTGATAATTAATGAAAGGGGTGATTATGTTTTAAACATTTAAAGAGAGACAATTATAAATAAAACAGAAATAAAACAATTGAATTTTAGAATAATCTATTATAATAAAAAAATAGAGAAGTGATATACCCCAATGAAAGAAAATTTAGTTAATATTCCTCTTACTCCTTTCATAAGATCCGAATCAAATCCTTTGAATGAAAAACATGAATTGTAAGTTAAAATACAATTATGAATGAAGGAGTAATGATATAACCTATAAATTGGAAATATATATATATAATATAATATTAATTAATAATGCCATAATAAAATATTTTTCAATGAAGGAATAATGAGATGATATCCCTTAGATACTCATGAAACCATCCAGACTTCCAGCATTTCTTCCTGAAAAACATAGAGTAGAAATCAAAATAATGATGGTTTTATTTGAAAACTTTAGAAACAATAATTTTTATTATTAAAAACATATATTTTCAATAATAAATGTCATGATAATTTCATTAAAAAAATATCATTATCTTAATTTGTGAAATAAAAATATTTCCATTAAAACTTATTATAAATCATAGAAAATTTGTTTTGGTAACATGGGACATCATTTTCATATAACTCATACAATTAGTATTAGAAGTGGAATATAAAATTTGGTCGACTTAAATAATAATTTTCCATAGAACTTAATAATTTACAAGATACATTTATAATGGTTTAGATATTAATTTTAACATTATCTTTTGGTTTAATCCCTTAGTTAACCAATTAATTATTTTCCATTTAAATGTATTTTTCAGTTTTTAAGGATCATAATTTTACTTATAATGTTGAAATTGATTCATAAATGGAAATGCGATGAAATATTTGACCTAATATTATTTTAATTGTACTCATGGTTGATTTTTTTTGATTTTATGATAATTTAATAAAATAAATATACCACAAATAATTTTAATTATATTTTAAGAACTATTCACATTATTTGACATTGAAAACATAATTAAAATAATTGAATTAGAATATATCTCATTTCCCCATCAATAATATATTATCATTAAATATAAATTTTTTTTTACATAATCATAATCCAAAATAATATTTCATTTTAGGTTATTCAAATAATTTACTTTATTGTTTTACTCCTTGCCCAAGTACTGTGACAGAGTTGGGTAAGAATACAAGATAATTATATATTTGATAAAAATTAAAAAATTAACACAATAAAAATAAAACTAATTTAAATATAAACATATTGATTCATTAAATTTGTATATTTACTGAAATATATGTCATAAAAACTTATTTAATATGTTACATTGACTTTTCCCGATATTTGTAAGCATTACATAAGAATTTTGATAAGTTACTTGTTATATGAGTAAAAATCATATATTCTCACAAAAATCATAAATAATAATTCATATTATTTAATAGATTTTATAAAAAACTTCTCCATTCTAAAATATTATCTTTAGGACCCCAAATTTTTCTTCTGTTGTGCTACATAAGCACTACATCAACATTGAAAATGATATTCATATTTATCAAGAAGTAAATTATATTTTATATGTTTTGAATTATAGTTTAATGATAATTGTATTATATTATCATACATTATTCCACTAATTTTTTTTAAAAATTTTTATATCATATTTATGTCATAGAGATATCATAAAAATATCGTATTTCAAAAAAATGTATTTTTTACTAATGAGAAAAAATTTAACATCTTCAGAAACGTACAACAAATTAATCATAGAAAAAATTCGAATTTATGAATCCAAAAATTCATTCAATTTCATAATATTCTGTCTCTATGAAATATAAATTACTTTTAATATAAATGCGTAAAACACAATCAAAAACTATTTTTAAAATAAAACGTGTTTTTTAGAAAAAAATGATCTTATAACAAAATAAATTATAAATTTTATTACTATATAATTAATTATATTATTTATAAAAAATTCATATATATTTTAATTAAATATCAAATTAAATTATTAATAGGATATTTAAAAATAAAATAAATCATATTTTTTAAAATATAAGTATTTTTCACACTTCAATGAAATATCATTATTTTTAAAAACAAAATCCTAAAATATCACCCTAAGAGAATATTGATATGATGATCTAAAAAATTATAATAATTATACAAAATAAAATTTATAAATTTTTCATAAATTAATTATAATAATTTCACAAAAAAGTCAATAAAAATAATATTTGAATAAAATGTCAATTTGAGGAATAAAATGACCTTACTAAAAATTAAGTGATTATTTAAAAAGAATTAATAAAGAAATTTTTATTTAGTATGACCTATATATATATGTGTGTGTGTTTATATGTATATTAATTTTTTCAATCCTATTCATACCTTCCAATTTAATGGATTGGATATAATGATCAAATATAATATTTCCTTGTTTGTTTAATCTTGTTATTTCATGTTATATAAGCTATTGAATAGAAAATTATTTAAAAATATAATGTTGTTACATTATACCCCCTTTAATAAATTTGATCCCCAATATTTGAACATAAATTGATAAATAAAGTGTTAGAAAATTTAAAATACCTTTTTTTTAATTCTCTCTGTAAAAAGGTTCAACAAAGCATCCTATAAGAAACTAGGAAAGGAAAATATGAAGTTTATCTAGAATACAATATAACAATATTTTACAATTGGATAACATTATATAAAAGTAATGATATGTATATATAGGAAAAATAAATTTCCAAATAATTATAAAGTGTGATAGAGAACACTAATCACATGATAGTGAATGATGATGAAAATGTTAATGAACAAAACCCCAAAAACAAAAGATATGTGAAAAAATGTTTTAATTCAGGACAAATAAATGAAACGAGATAATTATTTTTGTTTAAATAACAATTTTCTAGCGTTGAATAATTCCTTTAGCATATAGAATAAGATCATATGGATATATACTTACTTTGAAAACAAAATTTCATCCTTTAATCAACTTCCACCACAATCTCATATTTTACTCTAAATGATGAGTATTCAAGATGAATTTGCTATACATAAATCACTAAAATTAACTTCTAAGGGACCATATACTTCTCCAAAAAGGATAAAAAACTATTCCACTTATATTTATACAATAAAAAATAACAAAATGGTTAGAACAATGAAAAATAATCCACAAAATGCCTAAAACATCACAACATAAAAATATAACATAAATATCTATTGCCCCAAAATAACACACAAGGTTCATATTTGAAAATATTATAAATAACTATCATTAAATTACATCAAAATATTCCATAAAATGATTTGAAACAAATATTATAATGATTTAATCTCATATTCTTCTATGATAAACCTAAAATTTATCCCCAAATAACAAAAATCAATCAAAATTCGATAAACCTAAAATGAAAAAAAATTCATATGAAACATTAATACATATGATAATAATACCCAAAGATCATATTAATTAAATATATAAATATATGGACTCCAAATAACATTATTACATTTTTAACAAAATTTAATACCCAAAAAATTTAATATTTATTATATACATAATATACTTATCATACCCAAAATGAATACCATATATCCTCTAAAAATAATTATTTCTTTTCTCTTAAATAAAATATCTACAAAAAACTTTATATGCCTCATAAAATATACTTTTTGTTTTTTGGTCAAATAATTTAAGGAAAAAAGTCACAATAACTTGGAAATCAAATTGTCAAGTGGTCAGGACCCCCTCACCACAAAGTGTACCACTACTATGCCGACAATCTTAAAAGGGAGATAATTACCCACTGAGTCTCACCTCTAGTAGGACCCGGGTTGGGGATTAACATCAAAGGTATTGTAAACACACAAATAGGAGGCATTACCTAGTAATAGAACACAATAGAAAGAGAGAGATAATATATAAACCATCTAACTCCAACTCAGATTGAAATATAAATGAAATACCAAGTAAAAATATTTAATTTCTTGAAAAACTATTACAACTGGAATGGAAAACTGTGAGTATGAAAAGAAATTAAAAACAATAGCAACCGAAAATACCTAATATCTCCATAAACCCCAAGGTAGTAGTAACCATCCTAATCTTTAACCTATTTCAAGTGACCTAAAAAACAATTTAAATATACATAGGTTGACTATAACAGTATACTCAGTAGTATCCTCCCCATAGTCTCTTTGGAAATAGTTAAGAAAGCATTCTAATGCACAATGAACAACAAGTTTATCTAACTCATCACCAAAATAGGTATACTAATTTCTTATCCTCACCATGGATTATCTCACCTTGTATCTTATTCAAGAGTAGATAATATGATAAATAATATCAAGGTTAACCCACTATTACTCCACCATTGATTGGTCCCTTTTCCCGAATGTCGTATTTCAAAAGCATCTCTCTCAAAAAAGGCTTGCCCGCAAACACCTGGGAGAATCACCACAACATGCACCTAGTGCGGTACAACCACCACATCTACACAACCAAAGTAACCATTTTGTTTTTGGGAGCTACCACATCTCATATAACATGTATCATATGTCGGGCATTATACCTCATGCCATTACATCCCATACACTGAGTAAGGATCCTCAATCCATCACAACATATACATGTTACACCTATAGTAGTAGGTATGAACTATATCTAGAATACATGTCTGTGAATAACCACAAGCCATTATATAACTCTACACACATATATGGGGTAAAACATTCCATTATTTTTACCATTTCATGTATCTAATGAGAGAAGAGATGGGGACCAAAGGGATTCAACAACCTATCCTCCCAGCAGAATGTTGGGGAAAAACCACTATGGATCAAAATCTGCTGGGTGTATGTTTCTATAGCTGACTGGATGGACTATCATATAGAAACACAAAAAGTACAGAATATTCTTTATCTCACAACCACACAATGTTCATAACCTAGTCTTAGACTCTACTACAGCTAACATCTCTTGGATTCATGGTTTCCACTTCTATGACTAGGTATCCTATAAGCACACTACCATTTAAACAGTTTTGTTACATCACTTCATTCCCTTTTTATCAGTTTCACTATACAATAATTAATTATTTAAACCTTAATTAAACATTAAAAATTCCACATTCTATTTCTTTACTATCACACCCAATGTCTGTTGTTCATTTAAATTGCAACCTCGTAATTGCGTCCTAGCAAGCTCCAACCCCATGGGTTAACATGATTTGTTCAATAACTTATTAATAGTGTTATTACATTACAATATTCCTAGGAATTATATATAAACATTTTGGGCTAATAAATACTAGGGGACTCAACATGGTGGGTAGTTGAACTAAATGTCAAGTATTTTCCAGCTATAGAAAGAGCGTAGACCCATCCTCCCTAGAGAATTTAACACAACAAGCACATAGAATACCCCACATGTATTTTCACCTTTAGGAAGTAGGGTATGAAATACCATCTTCCTTGACCAGTTGGGAAAATAAAGTAGATAAAGAACCAAAAAATAATCAGCCAACATCCAAATATTCACATCCAACTCATTTCATCATCTATGGTGTCCCCCCTAACACCCACATGCATAAACTGATGAATTTCTGCACTCTAAGTGACAACCGATGCCACAACCAATAGGCCTCTCTTCCCCCACATATCACAATAGCTATCCATACTCAGAACACGTCACATGAAGAATGGAATAACAAAGCAACTGGGCTCTTGGCCCTTAACAAGGCATTCATCCTTTACATGTAACGATCTCTCACAGATCCAAGCATTAGGCTAATGGACTTTACTTGTAAGAGGGTAACTTAGAAACCTATGAGACATTACATTTTTATCAAACATCCTATACTTTAATCTATCTAGAATTCACTAATTTACTATTTTTAAGTTCCAAATATGGATAAACTAAATAACAAGCTACCTTATCTATTAATAATTTATTAAAAAAGCTAACTATGTCTTGTTTATTAACATCAAATTGAAACAAAAACCACTAGATTCATATACATGATTGTATATATTAATCAAAATAATTATCAAATAATTCTGACAATACTTTATTTTCCAATTTCCATCAAAAACTAAATGCTAAACAAAGAAATCATAGATAACACATTATCTTTCAAAATAAGAGGCAATAACATACAATCAATATATATACAATCATGTATACAATCAATAACTATGTAGTTTCATGTAAATTAAAATAGAGACCATCAAATCCCCTTCGTCAATAGGTTCATGACGTTATCTGAATGAGAACAAACCAACAAAATAGATCACGATCACCTCCCATAGAGGAATGCATCCACTCAAGGATGAAAAGATACCACCACACTATCCAACACTGATGAAAAGTCTATTAGGAACATGGAGATAGCATTCCATAATAGGGAAAGGGAAAAAATAAGGAGATGAACCCAAAAGAATGGTGATAGATCATAACATATATTGAATAATGATCGATAATTCTTGGTTGAACCAAAATAAGGGGTGCACTTGCAGTAAGAAGAACTTCAAGGGGAACCAATCCAAAGAGGAATGTTTGATCACATGACTCTTATGGGAAGGAATGAAAGGTTCAAGTGTCTATCACTAGATAATAAGGAAGAAGAACAATGGAGGGATATATCTCGTCCATTTAGAATATTTAATCGACAAACAGTTTAAGATACATTAGATTAAACATTAAAATAGGATTTCATTAAACATTGATGTATGAAAAAGTAATGGCATCCATATCATTAATAAAATTAATATTGGAGTTATAGGATTTGAATCGGCCTTAAATCCCTTAAAACGAGGATTTAAATGCATTTTTCTTCAAAAAACATGAAATTAGTGAATCTTGAAAATCTGGATATTTGGTAAAGGAAATATGAAACAGTATATGTGTGATAATAACTATGAGTCATTAACTGTGAGACAGTAAATGTGACACTGTTTCTTGGACATTGTTTCTGTGACACCATTTCTGTGACAATGTTTCTGTGACAATGTTTCTCAAACACCCTTTCCGTGACACTATTTCCGTGACACAATTTCTATGACACCATCTATTTGACACCATTTCTGTGAGACTAATTTATTTACACCATTTTTGTGACGCCAATTCTGTGACATCATGTATGTGAAACTGTTTCTATGATACCATTTCTCTGACACCATTTCATGAAACAGTTTGGAATTTTGGAAAAGGAAAAGTGACACTGTTTTATAAAAAATTTGATTTTTGGAAAAGGAAATGTGAAATTGTATCATGAAACACATTGAAATTTTGGAAAACCAAAAGTGACACCATTTCATGAAAAAAGTTTGTAATTTTTAAAATGGAAAATTGACACCATTTCATGAAACAATTTGGTATTTTTGAAATGGAAGAGTGACACTGTTTCATGTTACAGTTTTTAATTTTGGATAAGTGTTGAGGATATGTCACCTTGACCTCTCAAAAGACCTCAAACACAAAATTCTTGAAATTGTATGGACCAGAGAGTTCCGGGTCATTACATCATATACCTATAAAAACTTTCTCATCCTCGATAATTCAAAACGAACATAAAAGAAACAGAAAAGGGGTCTGAAGAACCACCCATCGAGATAACTCTCAGAATTGAGAAAGACACAAAAGAAAAAAATATATAATCTCATAAAAATGAAAGATATAGAACCCCAAGGCGAACATTATTATAAGAAAAGAGTTAAGATTCAAACAACTCCGGGTACTGAGCACATATTTGCGACACATATTACTTGGTACTCTTTTATATGCCACTGTGTATCTTATAAACACAAACCAGGTGGATAAAATCTCAATTAAATATATTCTCTTTGTAGTTGTAGATCTCCACAGGCTGCTCCTCTAAGGAATCATCTTAATAATCATCGATATCTCCCCAATTGATGACGTGAGGGTCATCATAAAGATAATGAAGGAGTTGTGATACAAGAAAAACAACATCTATATGACTCATTTGTAGGGGAAGTGATACTCGATATGCCACAACTCCAATACGAGCCAACACCTTGCAAGGCCTAAAAAACCGAGGAGTAAGCTTACTCCCAAAACCGATCTTTCACAACCCATGACAGAGAGTCACCTTTAGAAACACATGATCCCGATCATCATACTGTAAAGGTATCCTCCTTTGATCAACATATAATTTCTAACAATCATGCACTGTCTTCATCCTCTCACGAATCACCTGAAAATTATCTGTCATATTCTGTACTAGTTCCGACTCGTGAATTTCTGACTCTCTGACCCCAGTCCAGCACAACAGGAATGGAAAGGTCTACCATACGAGAATTCAAATGACGTCATTCCAATGGTCAATTGAAAAAAATTATTTTAAGGAAACTCCACCAAGGGTAAGTGCCTCATCCACAAACCGCCAAAATCATGGTCACAATACCACAACATGTCTTTATGAATATGGATAGACCACTCTGTTTGACTATCCATCTGTAGATGAAAGGTACTTCTAAGGCATAGTTGAGAACCCAAAGCATGTTGTAGACTTCTCCACAACCCGGAGGTAAAATGAGGATCTCAATCATAAATGATTGTCCCCAATAGTCCGTGTTGTGTTACTACCTCTTCCATATACTACCTTGAAAAAACATAAACTAAGCTTGACTCTATTATTTTTATATAATGGGATGATTTTGTTAAACCATCCACTACCACTGAAATATCATCTTGTCCTCCCAGAGCTCAAGGTAGACCTATAACATTGTCTATTGAGATTTCCTCCCACTTTTACTAACGAATATATAATTGTTGGATCAAACAACCAGGGGACACGGTGCTCAACCTTCACCTTCTGTATGACCAAACATCGCGACACAAACTCTGCAACTACACGCTTCAGTCCAGTCCACCAAAACTGACACCTCTTGCCTCGATATATCTTTTTCACAGCAGGATACACTTATAAAAGGGAAAAATGGAACTCTATGAGAACCATATCGCACATATCCAAAGGAAAAAATATCCTTCCATAATACAGTGGTCAGTATTGTTCATCCTCATATCAACCCTCAGGGGTCTTTCCACAAATAATTAGGTCTCTCTAGAACTCCACCTCTAGATCCCCCAACAAGGGCTCTTCCACCTACTACACCATAGATGACTACACAATCATATGAAAAGACAAACGTTTCCCCAATCATCTCCCATATTGAGAAGTAATTATTAATGTTCTTCCATCACTCCCCAAGAATAACTATATTCATGCACTACATACTACGCAACTTCGGGATCAGTGTATCGGATACAGTATTCCCCTTTCAAGGGGTATATGATATTTTGATGTTGTATTCTAATAATAAATACATAAATCATTGAATCCACTAGTTCATGTCCTTCTAGGATAAATCATACGACAAGATCTTATGACCAAGGAAATCCACAAAGCTCTATTCTATGAGGTAATGTCTCCACAAATTTAGAGAAAAGTCCACTTCTGACAACTCAAGATAAATGGTGGAAGAGTCACGTTCATGGGGATGTAGCTGCCAATACCAATAAGAAACACCTAATCTGTACTTCATCATAACATAACCTAACTACAGAAGCGAATTATCACAAAAAGCATCTAATTGTACTCTATCTACTGGAAGAAAAATAATTAAAGCACTTACCAACTTCACCTTTAGATACCCAAAATCTCTCTGACACTAATCAGTCTACATGAATTCCTGATAATTCATGGTAAATGATTTCGGAGGAGTCACAACCCAAGATAAATCGACTATGAACCTCCTGTAGTAGCCTACAAGGCCAAGGAAACTTCACACCTCTACCATGGTCTTGGGGGATTCTCATGACATAACTGCTTCTATATTTGATGGAACCAGAACTAAACCCTTATTGGTCACAACAATTCCCAAGAAAAAGACTTCCTAATCCCAAAACAGACACTTAGACAACATCCAAAACAACTGGTGTTGACAAAGATCTCCCAAAACGGCGTGTGGATGCCATGCATGCTCCTCCTCATATGTGGAGAACAAAAGGATGTTGTCAATTAAAAACAACCTGAAATTATCCAGGAAATCATAGAACACAACGTTCATCAATCCCATGAACATAGGTGGAGCATTCCTCACACCAAACGACATTACAACGAACTCATAATTCCAATGAAGACAACATAAAGCAGTCTTTGGAATATCCTCATCTTTCACACACATCTAATGATATCGTCACCACAATTCATTATTTGAGAACCAACATTCTCCCTTAAGTTGATGAAAGAAATAATCAATCCATGGAAGGGGATATAAATTATTCGTTTTCACATTTTTTAAGCGAAGATAATCAATACACTACCGAAAAATCCCATCAACCTTCTTCACAACCAAAACCAATGCACCCCATGGTGACACACTCAGTAAAAAAGAAACTGCACTATAATAGAACATCAAGATGTATTTTTATCTATGATAACTCATAATGATCTATCCTATATGGAGACATAGAGATAGGAGACACTCCTGGAAGTACCTCAATCCCAAGCTTGATCTCTCGTTGAGGGGATAATTCTACAACCTCTTCTAGAAAGACATCAGGGCACTCTTCTATAACCCTGGGAAACAGAAACTGCTGAACCTCTGATGAACTCAAAATCAGGTCATCCATAGTGGTTGATAAGGATGAAAGAGGCCTCTGACCCATCTAAGGGTCTCACTCACCAACAAACACCATTGGCTCTCCATCAGCATTAAAGAACACCACCTACCTCTTGAAGTA
This sequence comes from Viscum album, assembly GCA_963277665.1. Classification (NCBI taxonomy): domain Eukaryota; kingdom Viridiplantae; phylum Streptophyta; class Magnoliopsida; order Santalales; family Viscaceae; genus Viscum; species Viscum album. The sequence continues at coordinate 748,639,943 of OY728151.1, read as the reverse complement.
ATCTTCAATAGCCTACAAAAAATAAAAACAATCCATGTCGATGATGAAATCATATGGTTGTATCCATAGACAGAAGAAATATACCCATCATAGGTGATTCCCCATCACTAGATCGTAGTCTCTACATACTTTAAACTAGTCAGATCGACCTTCAACTAGTGTAGTCAATGCCAAGGGCAATGGAAGCCTCTCTACCTAAGGTCCCATGGCATGGACCAGGGAAGGTGATATGATGGAGTGTGTCTCACCAAAATCATACAAGGCATACAATAAAGTAGAAAAAAAAGAAAAGGGTACCTCGAATGATTTCTGGCTTGCCTGGAACTTGTAATGCAAAAGCATGAAGATGAATACGACCTCTCCCACGACCTGTCAGGCCCTAATAAAGAGCCCCACCACGATCACGCTCAAATATCTGATGTAAGAGAGAATCAAGGGGTTGTCTTCTACCATCCCCATCTGCCCTCTTCTGATCCAAATCTGTTGCACCCTATTACTGAAGCATTGGATAGTATTTCCTCAACATTGGAACCTAGAGCATAATACATGTTGCACGATTACTGCTGGGAATGGTCAGGCACTCTCGCTTCTGATGACCTCATCCAGCACAAGAAAAAAACCACCTAATCAGTTAGAATAGGCCTAAGATCCTCCGCCCCTGGAGAAATGAGATGCTAAGGGATGGGACCTACACTTAGCTAAACAAAAACTATTTTTCCCAAAAAATTGGGAACCCAATACCACATCTCTGCTTTGTGTAGAATCATGATGACTCCCCTCTCATGAAGACCCAGTTCTGACCAATGTCATCTCGATGTCCTATACCCTCCATAGCACCTAAAGATATGTCTTCAACACAAATGGGATGACATGGATGTAGGTCTCTGGATGAAAATCCTCCTTGAAAATCATCACCCTAGCCTCCTCATATGGTAACAGGTCCAAAGCTTATAATAAAAGGTTCCTAAAATAGATTCTAAACTCTCACACACTAGAGCTCCCCTTTTGAAAGGTAAGAATCTCCTTGTGTCTGGATTCCCTTCTGGTCAAATAATGAAACTCGACTCTAATATTTTCTCAAAACACCTTCCATGAGATATCTAAATCCTCACGATCCTCGTGGAATAATAACAACCACGTTCTCATAGAACCATGCAACGTCGTCACAAAAATCACACCAAAGCATGAAGCTGACCATGACCTCCTCCACAACCGCTCTAACCATAATAAAGACCACCACCATGACTATGCTCATCTCTCTGAGGTGAAGGAGAATCAAGGGGATCTATTCTGGTTAACCCATTTTTTCTCTACTTATCCAAAGCTAGTGCACCCTGCTACTACTGCCTGGGTAGAACATCCTCAATAGAGGAACCAGGAGCGAAACACCTGGTGTACAATGACTGCTCTGAATGGTCGAGCACTCTCTCAACTGATGACCTTCTCCTCCATAATAAATACATTTTCTTGATCCCTTGGAATATTTTAGATATCCCAACCCCCCAAATAAAAGAGATGTGGATGGATAAGACCTACCCCCGATAGAACATAAATTCTTCTTCCCTAAAAACCGAGAACCCCGGACCACATCTCTTCTTTGCGAGGTATCATGATGAATCCCCACTCATGAATATCCAATTCTTACCAATATAATCTCAATGATCTCTTCCTCCCATATAATTTCAGGATATGTCTTCAACACAAATGGGGTGACATGGCTCTAGTTCTTTGGATGAAAATCCTCCTTATAATGCCTCACCCTGGCCTCCAGATCTGGAAACAGGTCTGAATCATATCATAAAACGTTCATAAAATAGATTCCAATCTCTCTCACAATAGAGATCCCCTATCGAAGGATATTAATCTCCTAGAAACTGGACACCTTCATGGTTGAAGAATGAAACTCTACTTAGAAATTGCCCCACATGAGATAGCAAGCTCCTCGTGATCCCCAAGGAACAATTACCACCACTTCCACATGGATCCGTGCAACATCATCACAACCAATAACACCCTGTGATACATAAGAGAATGTATCAAACTATACCCTATCTGAACATAATCCAACTAGTCTTCTGTGACTGCAATTGAAATGAAGCCCTCATACTTTTGAATATTCTAGAGCTGAAACTCATGGAGTGTCCTCCAAGTGTCTTATTCGTCAACCTCTACCCTGCGACGATTTGCAGGAACAATCAACTCTACATCTCCTATGAAAACATGACAATGATGTCGACCTAGAGCCATACAAAAAAATAAAAATCAGTTAGAGCTCATAAACCTAGAATATGGTAGACTAAACATTAATTAATTAATTATTTTCTTTTATTAATTTTAGGTTAAAGTATCCCAAGGTGTACCCATGAAATCACATGCACAAAGAATAATGATTAATGATCATTCCCTAGGTCCTTACCATGTAACTAGTATCACCTCATTTCGTAGCCAGGATAAACTTAAATGCCCACACATCAGATCACATGGGGAACCAAGTGCCTATGTCTATGTCTGCCTCTTGTTTTTACATTAATTGCTAAACTTGACCGACACTATTTACCCACCAACACATGCAACCTCACATGTTCCTAACACCAAGCGTCATTATATCCCTCAACCAGACCTCTTATACCACTCTTTCATGAACCCCTCCCCTCACGGTTTACCCCTCCTGGGATAACAATGTGAGAAGGGAGATAATGATACCCGTGTCCTGCCTCTAGTAGGCCCCAGGTTGGCGAATATCACTGAGGGTATATTAAACACACAAATTGGAGGAATTACCCACTTATAGAACACATGAAAAATATAGAGATAAGAAAGACACCAACAAAATCCAAATCCAAATGTAATATTAAATAAATCCCAAGTACACATATTTTATTTCATGAAAAACTACTATAATTGGAAGGTAAAACTACTAGTACAAAAAGAATTGCAAAAATGATAGCAACCACAAAGCCCAAAAATCTCTTGAAACCCCATGCTAGTAGTAACCATCCAGATCTCCAACAATCTACAAGTGACCTAAAAAAGAGTTTATATATACATAGGTTGAGTATAATAGTATACTCTGTAGGATGCTTCCTGGAGCCTCTTGTAATAAATTAAGGAAATCATGCTATATCATAGTGAAAAACAAGTGAAACTAACTAATCGCCTAAACAGTTATACTATGTTCCCAGCCAAGGTTTGGATACTCTCACCAAGTATCACATACATGCGTTTGTTATATAATAAATACTATCAAGGGTACCCCGCTACTACTTCCCCACTGGGTTTCTGCTTTTCCCCAACATTGCACATCCTAAACATCTCTCTCCCAAAAGGATTACCCTAAGACACTTTGTAAAATAACCACAACATGAACCTCATGTTGTACTACCACCACATCCATTCAACCAAAGTAACCAGGTAGTTTATGGGAGCCACCACATCTCTCAAAATGTGTATCATACACTGGGAATTATACCTCAATCCATTACATCTCATACACTAAGTAAGGACACCCAATCCATCATAACCTATACACATTACACTTATAGTATTCCATCGGAATTATATCTATAATACATGTGTGAAAATAACCATAATCCATTACAACCCTCTACACACATAAATGGGGGGAAAACCCATTGTTCCTACCACTACAAGTAACTACCAAGAGAAGAGAGTGGGGCTAAAGGGGTAGTAATTCATCCATCCTCCCTCAATATTGTTGCGGGGAAAACACCTCTTAGGGTTAATAATCCCTACGGTTTCATCTTCCATAACAAACGGGGTGGAGTAGCGTATAGAAACACAAAAAGTAAAGAATTTACTATATATCACAACCACACTATGGGCATAACCTAGTATAAAAACCAACTATCGCTATCATCTCTCGGACTCTCAAATTCTACTTATAATACTATGTATGCAATAAGCACACAACCATTTAAATTTTTTTATTACATTACTTCATTCCATTTTTATCAGTTTCACTTTACATTATATAATTATTTAGACATTAATTAACCATTGATAATTCCACATTCTATTTCATTAGAATCACACCCAAATTCCAATGATCCTTTCAATTGTAACATAATTATTGCATCCCAGGATGATCCAACCCTAAGGGTGAACATCATTTATTCAATAAATTCATAATAGTATTATTAAATTCCCATATTCCCAGACATTATTGATAAAAATTATAATATATGAAACACAAGGGGGCTCAACATGGTGGGTCATTGAACTACCCATCAAGTATTTTCCACATATAGAAAGAGGGTGGACCCATCCTCCCTTTAGATGAAAAATACAGAAAGCATGTGGAATACCCTGTGCGTCTTCACCCCTTTTGGGAGGAGGGTAATAAAGACTGACTTCCTTGAGTAGTGGGGAACGTAATTAATATAAACAAAAAAAATATAATGAGACAAAAACCAAACATTCCCATCCAACCCGTTTCATCATCTCTGGTGTCCTCCCCGATATCCACATGCACAAACAGATGCATCTCTCTACTCTAGGTGTCAACTGATGCCTCAACAAATGGGCCACCATTCCCCCACATATCCCAATAGAAATCCATACACACAACACATCACAATAATCATGAAATAACAAAGAAATGTGGATATTGTCTCTTAACAAGGAATTCTTCCTTCACATGTAATGATCTCTCACGACTCCAAGCATTAGGCTCTTGGCATTTACATGCTAGAGGGTAACTCAGAACCCTATGAGGTATTATCCTTTCATCAAACAAACAGTAAATTAATATATATAAAAATAAATGATTTATTATTTGTAGGTTTCAAATATGGTTAGCCCAACTAGAAATATATCATAGATATCAAAAATTTATTAAACATGCTTACTAAAAAATTTTATTAAAATCAACGTACAACAAAAAAAAAGATTCATTTATATGCCTATTTATCTTTATCCAAGTAATTATCAATTAATTACTGATTTATGATCTTTACCAATTTCTATAAAAAATGAAGAGATAAAAAACGAAATCATATATATCACACTATCAAAATAGGTGGCATTGACATATGATCGAAATCAATTTATTTATCTGGTTCAAATATTTATTATATCAACTAAATTGGGATCAAGTGAGATAAAACATACTAACTCTACAGTTTCATGGAAATGAAAATAGAGACCAAAAATCCCCTACCTCAAAAGGTTCTTGACGTTATTTTAACGCGAATAGACTAATAAAATAGATCATGATCACCCCCCTTTGAGGCCAGAGTCCACCCAAGGATGTAGAAATACCACCACACTAGCCAACACCCAATAAATTTACATTATGATCATATAGATAGAATTCTATAATAATAAAATGATAAAAATAATGAGATGAACCAAAAATAATGATGATAAACCACACCTTATATCAAATATTGATCAATTATACTAGGTTGAACCAAAAAAGGGGGTACACTTGTAGAATGAAGAACTTCAAGTGGCACCAATCCAAAGAGGAAAGTTTGATTGAACCACTCCAACAAAATGGAAGGAATGGTTAGAGCATCTTCCATAAAAGAACAAGGATGAAAAAAAGGAGTTAGATATCCCATCCCTTTAGAAGATTTAATAGTGCATTAGGTTAATATATGGCATATGTTCAATTAATATAAGATCATATTAAACCACACGACATGACCAAGTAACGGAATCCTGATCCTGATAAAAATTAATATGGGAGTTATGGGATTTAAATTGGCCTTAAATCCCATAAAATAAGTCTTTTAATGAGTTTTTTAAAGAAAAAGTTAAATTGGGGAATCTAAAAAAATCGTGAAATTAGGTAAAGGAAATATGAAACATTATCTGTGAGACAGTAACTGTGAGATAGTAATTTTGATTGTAAATGTGACACCATTTCCTTCACACTATTTCTGTGACACCGTTTCTGTTACACCATTTCTGTGACACCGTGTCTGTGACACCGTTTCTTTAATACTGTTTTTTTTAAACTATTTATATGACAACGTTTTTCTAACACTATTTATGGGACACCATTTATAAGAAACTGTTTCTATAACACTATTTTGGTGACACTGTTTCTATGACACTATTTCAATGACACCATTTCTATGAAACTATTTCGGTGACACTATTTCAATGACACTTTTTCTATAACACTGTTTCATGAAATAGTTTGAAATTTTGGAATAAGAAAAGGGACACCATTTCGAGAAACAATTTTGAATTTTGGAAAAGGAAAAGTGAAAAAATTTCAAGAAACTATTTTGAATTTTGGAAAAGGAAAAGTGACACCATTTCATGAAACAGTTTGGAATTTTAGAGAAGGAAACGTGACACCATTTCATGAAATAGTTTGGAATTTTGGAAAAGGAAAAGTGACATTGTTTCATGAAGTAGTTTGGAATTTTGGCAATGGAAATGTGACACCAATTCATGAAACTATTTTTAATTATGGATAGGTTTTGGGGATAAGTCACCTTGATCTACCAGAACAATTCGAACACCAAATTTCAACAAACGAATGGACCAGATAGGTTGAGGACATTAAATGAGTTTTAGGCACTACACTATTGTCTCCCTTCTATTGTGGGTATAGGCCACATGGCCTTGCTAGATGTAAAAAGTTTTCTCTTGACCTGTCGGTAATGCTTTTTATAAAATAATTTTTGTATAATTCCATTATAAATGGAAATATTATGTGATGGTAATTTTAAAAATTCACATTTTTCTTATAATGTTACCATATATATGAACAAAATCCTAAAAAAATATGAATCATAAAATCAATTTTTAACCTCGATGGTTTTATATACATATTATTTTTTCCACAAAATAAAATAATCCTAATTATCAATTGTTACCTCACAATCAAAAATAATATTTACTAAAAAGTTTATTTATCCCTTAATCATATAACCTTCAATGAATGTCTCAAAAAATAATATTCTACCGAAAATAATCAATCATGTTAAATCTACTGGTTAAATATAGCTCAACCAAGTAAAAAGTCTTCAAAAGTATTCTTAATCACTTCATGATCCAATCATTTAAAACCTCAAATGTGATGTCCAAGACATTGAACTTATGATAAAATATAATATTAGAAGACCATAATGGTATTTAAAATTAATCAGTTAACCTTCATAGAAATCATAAAAATATATATATTTATCTATACCATTTATCTGATACCAACTACAATAGTTCAAGAACTAGACTTCTTGATCTTGTAATAAAAAGTAATATATAAAATTTATGGCTTTGATTCTGATACATGTTACTCAATTTTATCCACAAAAAAACATTACACAAAACCAAAATATTGTACCACTTATATACCCAATGGCCATTTATGTTTAAGGTTTTAGATAATTAAGAAAAAACATACAAAACAATACATATGTCTTCAAATGAGTATTTACTGCACTTTACCTAGGTTATCTTATTCCACATTAAGTCTTCTATATCTACCTTGAAATTCATTGTACATGATTTATTTTAAGATATCTATTTAAAATCATTTACCATAAAAAAATTACATTAAAAAAATAATTTGAGTGAGATCAAATTATCGGTAAGGGTAAACATAGTAATTTTGAATCGTATATCATCAATGAGCATAAAATGATAAAAAGAGTATAAAAAAATAATAAATGTTAGTGAATGTATCATAAAAGAATTTAATAACCATAAAAAACTGGATCATTAATAATGTGAAATGGGAGAATTATTTAAAAAAGAAATTATTTTAGAAATAAATAATTAGGAGCCATGTGATGTGAATATTGATCAATGGATCACCGAAAGTTATAGAAAACCTAGAGAAAACCAGTTGGTATCTTGTAACATTATCTTAATATCACTCTTACAACCAATATTAAAAATAGAATTACCTATATGATAAATTCTAAAATTATCTTAATAGAAACCTATAACCTTTTAACTTCTACTCAATGACTAATGCATTTGACAGCTATTGTAGAACCAACCTTGTATTGTACATAACATAACCACCCATTCTTTTTTTGTAACTAAACCAAACATACATAGTTTTTAATGGAAACACCCATCATCATAAAAAATTTCCATGAACCGTAACATGAATAAACTACAAATAACTTTAATTTCATTATAAAACACATGGAATAAATAATTCTTAATTTCTTAAATTTATTAACCCATGAAAGAGAAATAGGTTCCATGAAAATATGTTCCATAAATTAATAATTGTTTCTGATGAATAATATGGGTGGAATTATTGAAACATATACTCAATAAACAATAAGATAAATAAATATTTTTTCCCATTGATGAAGGGAAATATCATAAAAATATCATTAAAACATTTTTTGTCGAAAATATCCACTCCACGTTGAAAATAAATTTATTAATACAAACTTTCTTGTTTCAAAATATGAAGAAAATAATTTCTTGTAAAAAACCATGAAAACATGAAAAGGAAGAATAAAAAAATTAATTGGTCAAAATGGTAGTAAATACTATAAATTTTTTAATTGTTTAAATAAATATTTTGTTCACACCATTTGTAAAAGTACCTTACTCAAAAAAGACAAGATATTACTTTTAAATATTTTAGTAAAAGGTCAAACATGGGTAAAATAACCTTAAATATTAATTTATTAGTTACCAAAAACATTGCTGAAATGTTTTTAGAAATCATTTATATGGATTATTTTTTTTGACTAAAGGAGGAGAAATATGGGAATCTTTTCTTCAAAACATTTTCTGAACAATTTTGATTAACAAAGAAAAAAATGTTACATAAAAATTAAAGTTCCAAAAACATACAAAGGATAAGAAAAATAAAACTAGTTTATAAAATAATGAACATATAATTTCATCAAATAAATTTCAAGCATAATGAATATAATTATGTTGATATTGACACATAAAGTGCTTACTAGTTTGGAAACATTTTAATCCTCATACCCCCTAAAGGATAACTTCAAATGAAACATTAAATATCATTAAAATAACGACATTCATGATAAAAAATATAAAGTAGTAAGTACATAAGAGTCATAGAAAATATAGTTTCATAACATAAACATATGTCCCAAAGATATACAATTTGAGACAAGTAACACATACAAGGATTATATCATTGAATTGAGAATTAATCAGTGGAGAGATTATGTATAAAAAATTTAAAACCAAATAAAACATGCTAAAATAAAAAATAAATAAAAAATTCAATTTAACACTTAATATTTACATAATATAAACAATTCAAAAGTTATATAACCAAATGGAAGGAAATTGAGTTAATAAATCACTTACTACTTTGGAAACTTCTGAATCAAACCCCCTTGCTTGAAATAACCTGAATTGTAACATAAAATACAATTAAATATGAATGATTCTTGATATAACATGTAAAAGGGAATCATACAAAACATATAAAATAAATGAACTGTATAATAATAAGATATACCAAAATGTAGAAGAATTGGGAAGAAATCCCATACTCGTGAAGTCAGCAACACTGATCAATGTTTTTAATGAAATACATAGATGGAAAATAAAAATCAATATGGTTTATTTATAAAACATAATAATCCTTGAATTTTTTTTATTAACAATATATTTTTTTACTAAAAAGTGCCTAATCATTACATTAAAAAAATATCATTATATTGACTTGTGAAATAAATTGATTTTGTTATAAAAACATTAGAAAAAAATAAGAGTAATCTCGGTAACATGGGAGATCATTTTGATATAAATCTTGGAAGTGGAATAAATAGTATGATAAAATTACAACATAAATTTCTAGATAAAATAATCATTACCCAATAAAATTTACAAAAAATAATATTTCATTATTAATCATAGCTTTTGGTTTAAACCCTTGGTTAACAAATTCTAACTATAACTGCTATAATGTTTTTTTTGGTATTGAAGGGGTATAGTTTTTTATAATGTTAAATTTAGCTCATAAATGGAAAAGAGATGAAATTTTTGACTATATATCATCTGAATTGTCCACTTTCATGATTTTTATAATTTTGAAAAAATTTAATAAAATAAATATTCTTAAAATACTATTAATTTCATTTTATGAACCATATAAATGAATTAAATTAAAAAACAATATTAAAATAATGAAATTAAGATATAATCCTTGTAAACATAAATAATAAAATTTTTTACTATAAAATTTAAATGAGACTATTTTATTTAAAAAAATATTTCTTTAGATGTTTTTAAAATCATTTACTTTAATTCTATACTGCTTAGACAAGTAATCTCCTAAAATTGTATAAGAATTTTAGGTAATTATACAATTAAAAATATTAAAAATAAAATTTAATCATAAATATAAATTAATTTAGTTCAATATAAACTTATATATTCATTCAATATGTATGTTAATTCACATAAATTAAAATATAGTTTATTTAATATTTTATTTTGACCTTTCTAGTCTAGCACATGAGTTACACAAGTATTTGGATAAGTATATTTTTATATAATAAAAAAATCATATTTATATATCAATAAAAATCATAAACAATACATAATAATTTTTATTAAATTAAATCAAAGACTTCTTTCTACTGAAATATTAACATTCAAACTATAAATTTTAAGTTTATAATACTCTTTACGCACTATATCAGCATTGAAAATGATTTTCATATTTATCATGATATAAATTATAATTTAAATGTTTTAAATTAAATTTTATCATATTTTATGAATATTATGAAACATGAGTTAGTAAATATGTTTAATAAATTTCTATATCAAATTTATGTCTTGTATATATCATAAAAGATATTTTATTTCATAAATATAATAATTTCTAAATATTCACCAAAAAATTAACTTGTTCAGAAAAAAAAAGAAAAAATTCATCCAAGAATATATATCACTTGATAAATTCAAAAATCATATTCATTTCATAAAAATAAATTATTATAAAAAATTTATAGTAATTATAATATAAATTAATAAAATGAAATTAAAAATTGTTTTTAGAAAAAAATTACATTTTGAAGCCCAGGAATAAACATATAAGAAAATCATGTATAATGTCAATTAATATATAATTAAATATATATTTTTCAAATAAAATGTAAATATGTTAATTTAAAATCAAATTCAACAAATAATTGTTCTTTTCATGGAAAATAAATTATAGTTATACAAAAATAGATATTTTTCATTATTCAGTGAAAAATCAAACTTTTTTAAAAAACACCAAAATATGACCATATGTAAACTTCGATATAATGACATAAAAAATTGATATAAATCTTTTCAAATAAATGTTCTGAAATTGGTAGAAATTATATATAATTTTTTTTTAAAAAATTATTAAAAATAATTTATAAAGAAAATGTATTTTTGAAGCATAAAATGACATTACTTAAAATTGAGTTCTTATTAACTAAGAATTAACAAATAAAAGTATATTATGAACCAATATATATTTCATAATTATTTTAATAATAATCATAACCACTGATTTAATAACTTCGTTATAATGTTTATATAGTAAGAATCCCTTCCTCATTTATGCTCGATACTGCAAGTTATATACACTATCGAACATTGGGATCTATTAAAATATCTAGGTTTTAAAAGAAATTTAAGGAATTAATCAAGAAGATTAATGTGGGATCAGAATTAATGTTATGGTAATATCACTTGATAATAATAATACTAAAATAGAATGTTTTGAAATTAAAAAAATTAGAGATACTAGAAAACTAGATGATGAAATTTATTTTATCTTATATAAATGGATAAAGACTATGGAACACTAAAAATTATAATAAAAATGGACAATGATTGTAATTATCAAGGAAAACCAGTGGGATAGATTTAATGAAGGACTGTGAACAGGGCTAACAAGTTGTTCAAATAGGTACAACACTTTTCCAAAATAAGATAATTATAAGGAATTTGTTGTCATGTGGTATATTTGGATTTTAAGCACACACCTTCTAGAATAAAATGTCAAGAAAAATATATAAAAGTGTGAAAAATCAAGTCGGATACATGATACATAAATGTAATCACAGTAGATATATAAACATGTTGATTATGAAATTGTAGTGAAAAATAACATTGAGAACTATAAAGAGGTATGTGGACGATGTGATTAAGAAGGGATAACATCATATATTAGTGTTACATTTATTATAGAATAGTTGAATATATATAATAATTTAAAAAAATTATAAACCAAATCTTGTGAAATGATAATTTTTTTAAGGGTGAATTTATCAATTGAAAATCTGAGAATCCTTTTATAAATGATAGTGGGTGCTAGTCCTGTTTGAAATGTGATCTTGATAACCAAAAAAATTTGAGAATCATGATAGAGGTTCTATGAAATTTTGGAATGATAGTTCCCCAAATAATATTGGAATTGAAATAGTATATATTTTAAATAATCAAATCACATATAAAAATGATATATTTTTTATTAATTGACGCACAATTATTTCAATTTTCATGATCTATGTGATTTAGGAATATGATTATTTTCATAGAAAATTAATTAACTATTAAACAAATAAAATATGGGGTTGTTGTGACAAGTGGTATGAGAACCCCATGTAATTTATTTTTTATTAGAGGGGAATGAACAAATTGTGTCCTAAGACACTAAGTGGAATGTAAGTTGTGGAATAAAAGGCTTAGTAATTTAGGTAAATACAATATAATGAAAAACATTATAGGGTAAGTACGAGAAATATTACCTTTTAAAATAACTCACTACTACAGGTTTATAAACCTTTTCACAACATTCCGTTTAGTGAGTATACCCATTGTCCAATGGATTTGGGTTCCGTAGTGAATTGGAAGGCACATAGTAAGAGATTGAAATTAAATATAGATGGATTTCTGCACAAGGGATTATGTGAGGTGGTGGGATTGTCCTTGACTCCTATTATTTTACATTATGGATTCATCAAAATACATTGGGTATTTTATATTAGTTGTGGCTGGGGAATTTGAAAAGATTCAACAGATTAATTTCCATACATCTTATAATTTATCCTCATTAGAGTTAGAATCATTCAATTTCAATGTGTTAAATTAATTGAAGAGAGATTCTAAATACCCATATAACCTCATCTAAAACAACCAAACCTATAACTATATTTTCTAATACTATGTGAATATTGTTCACTCTTTGAGTGAGGGTAACATGTAAAAGGATCTTATTTCTTCTCATGGTAGCTTTGATGAATGTATTTGGGTGTATTTTAGTATTGGTTCTCATCTAAATAATTTCACTGTGATGTTATAAGATGATTCCATTGGATTTCATTATTTTTTCCATTATTCCCCCTATACAATTTTTTATTATGTATATATTCTTTTTTTTTAACATAATAAAAAAATTTAAATTGTATACATGTTAGAATTATTTGACATGGAACGAACTAAAAGTACCCTCCTATCCATTATTAAGCTAATTTTTCAAAACAAATACCATATTATACATTAAAGATGCTACTGACTAGCACCAAGTATGAATATCACATAGATTGGTGTACATAACCAAATGTATCTACAAAACATTGACAGACACAAAAATATAAATACCCACATGGGTAATGTGGTAATTAAACAAATATAGTAACAAATTCATGAAAAACCTATAACATAAAATAAGAGAGTATGACATTACATAATATATGTAAATGATAAAATATAATACTAAAAAAGATAATGTCGGTCCATCCTAAAAATTAAAAAGAGTACTATTCTAGAACTTAAATCCACTACTAAACCATGATCATATTACCCTCCCCACTAATCATTAATAAAGACCCCCTAACACATGGTATACCAATATCTATAATAGTGAGCCTATCATCTTCATAAGATATGAAACATATGGCTAGAGCCTATGCAGTGGTGAGTATATACATTTCCTATAAGACATCATGATGTAAACAAGATTTAATTAATGAAAAATAGGAATCTCAAAACTTTAAAATGGGTAAATATTGGGGAAGACAAATATTCTCAAGGGAGGTACTCACGTTATAGAGTAATGTATCAATATTAACAATCAACCAGGGGATTTTGAATGCCTCCCAAGATATCTATATTTTCTAATCTGTCATCCCTTGCAACTTCTTTGTTCATGTAATGGAGAATCCCATGCCCCTAATCTAGTAGGGAGGGATTCCAACTCTAGTAGAGGATCTCAATCCCAATCAAGACTCATTATATAGGATGGATACATTATTTATAGATAGAGGACCCAAACCCTAATGTAGTTTGAGGGATACCAACAATATCCTATATGTAGGCAAACGATCCAAGGACCCAACCCCATGGGAGGAATTTTAGACCAAACATATATATAGTAAGATGTTACATCACGTGACTATTCTACTAGGGAATTTTGATGCTTAAAGTAGATGTCTAAAATACAATCCTAATCTATGATATGTTTTTTGGTTGATCAATCTATCTTAATATTAAATCTCATATGTAACTTTTGTTAAGAATTCAACAATCATATTCTATATTGAATTCCTCTTAGAGGGGACATCTTAGAAGCCCCAAAATAAGTAAACTAGAAGTGCACGACATGTTTAAGGGGTATATTGTGTTTCATCCTATTATGAAGAAAGTTTTATACATTTCAACCCAATATGGTGAATAAAAAACTACAAGGAATGTGATTTAATCCATTTTGATTGTGGAGTTGTTGTTCAACACTCAGTGGCTACCTCTTCCCGACTCAAGCTCCACTTGGGGTATACAAGGTGTAGCCTAAGAATCCAATGATATATTGGCCACATGGGTATCCCTTGATATGTACTCCATATACATGTTGAGTATGCTATATAGGGTGAAATGATGTGTGGTAACAACCACATGACCTTGTGATACATAACATGAAGAGGAAACACTGAGAACCAACATTCAAGAAAAACATTGAAATTATTCTCCAAAACAATACACTGTATTACCATGATGTTTTCAAATAGTTATTTTCAACTTAGTGCATTTCTTGAGGATCTATTTTCACTCTAATTTATTCCATAAAACTCATAAATCAAGTTGACCCAAAACAAAACTTCACTAAACATTTGATTTTAGATGTGATTTGTCTGATAATTGATTTTCCATTATCTCTAATTTCATATGCATGTCCTAACACACAGAATATATATTAACCATTATTCTTCTATACTTGAAATTTCAACATTAATATTAAATTATTTAATCATAATATATGGCAATTTTTGAAAAAACACATGAATTTTGGGTTAGATGGTGATTCAAACTGAATTCATGGTTAGATCATCATCCCCTCAGTTGAGAATGATGAATATGCAGAACGGGTGTTGAAATAAACAAAACACATAGGTTAGATTAAATTATGACCATATGCAATTGTTTATATTTAAAAATATCATTATGTTCAAATAAAATATCTAAAGGAACACCATAATGTTGGAAAATATCGTAAATGTACAATACTCCCAAGATTTATACTAAACTCTATTATCTTATGATGAGGATGTGGGTCAACATAGTGAGTCAATTGATGGTCACTTTGATGGAGTCATAAATTTTCACTATCTATGAAATTAACATAATTGAATTCATGTATATACTATCTGACATTCATACTACTAACTTCAAATGTTGGGATAAACCCACTAAAAGAAGATTCCTGACCTTGTTGTACTGAAAGGTGAGGTATTAATAAATAAACACTACAACATACTTTTTCATCTGTAGCCTAAAAAAATTGTCACTTAATACACTAAGACATATTTTAATAACTATGATATAATATTATAGGATATATAAAAAACTATCTTAGTACCCCCTCTAAATGAGTTACATGAACAAATGTTCATCTTTTCAATATAATGGTGTGCTCCCCTTCTTCGTAGAATCCATCGGGTGTATGCCATTTCAATATATTGTTGTGTAATACCTCAGAATATGTATCTCCATGTTTTTATTCCCATTGATGATGTATAAGTGGATAGGTTATAACCAGTGACTCGTGCTGTTCTTCTCCCCTCTCGTCTACCAATGATAACTATAGTAAACCCAACTACTGGGATGCCTCCCCAATCAATTGGGAATGAGACTTCCAACTGAGATTATATGTCACCCCATTCCCCTTTACCGAAGTATAGACTATCATAAATTTATAGTTCAAAAAAAAAATAAAACCAGTAACTCTATCTATGGTCAATATCTCTTAATGTTAACATATACATGAAACTCTTCAATTTCAAATAAATAACAAACTGCTCACCCAGATGGTAGTATATCTGATATTTTAGAGAAACCCACATAACATCTATCTCTAAATTGTGGGTTGCATATTTCTTCTCATGGGGTATCAAATTCAATGACCTATATGTTATCATTTCATACCACTTCATCATCACACTCGCAATACATGATCTAGAAGAATAATTGGAAACTACATTCTTAATCCCATATGTTATCAAACTCATAATGAGTGTTTTCATAAACCACTACAAAACCCCCTGTAGGAAATATATATCTTTTTCATATAGAGTAATGCTTTTTCATTTATCGGTCAAGGATGTTGAGTGAGTCAAATTATTTTAGAAATAATGTATGATTATCCTATAATATTCATTTAGCCGAAGGAATCTATAAAATTTTATTATACTATTGGGTTGATCATAAGCAAGAAAAACCTCAATATTCTTGGGGTCCATTGCTAATCTCTCCTCTAATATATTATGTCCTTGAATATAAACTAATATAATATAAAAAATCAATATTTAGAGATTTACATATAGTTAATTATATCAGAGTGAATTTTGAACCATATTTAAATAATTTTGATTCTCATCCTCAAATTCCAATTAAATGAGGGTTTCATTGAAAAAGATCATAACGCATCACTCTAAGAAATGATATAAGATTTTTTCCATGAATACCATAAAAACATTCTTTTAATTAACTATAACATAGGGAATATCCATGTACGCATAGTTTCTGTAGAGACATTAGAATATTTCTTTGATATGTCAATTTTATCAAAACACACAACTAATGACAACCTAAATCAAGATTGACTTTTGAGAAACTCTTAAACCATTTATTGTGATCAAAAAGTCCATAAATAATAAAAAATTGATACTTATTCACTATAATAAACTGATTTATGTGAAAATAATCCACACAAAACAATATGGTTCAATATTCATTATTAGTGAATTATATAAGTGTTTCCCAGGGAACACATTGGGATTGATAATGTGGTTCCTACTAAGGCCCCACAAACACACTCTCATCTATTTATTATCAGGGATGTCCATTTGATATACTACGTAAGATACTAGAGGTGTATCAAGAAGTATGACTATATAAAAATCAATCTCTAGATATTGATATAACCAATGTATATCCCTTGGGAGGAAATTTAGGTAATCCATAAATATTGGAGGGAACCAAAAATAACTTGAGTTTATTACATCATTATTTAATCTAGAAAATTGAGGAGAAATTCTATTTATTCTACTGCACCTTATCCCAACCTGATCATATAGGGACTCCATATCACCAGTAAAAGAAAATATTGACATGTCATCCCATGTATACCAAAACCTTTAAAGAAAATACATAATCAAGTTGTAGATGGTGGAAACCCCATCCATAACAGGAATGATATAATATGGTATCATCATATATATCATGATATACCATGTGAATTTATACCATCCATGATCCATGTTATACTACTTCCATGTTATTATTATCATAGAATCTCTTCCAGTTAGAGTCATCGAATGAAAGGTTCATCCTAGAGGCTCTTCTGGAATCTCTGGTTCTTGACCAAGGGATAATAATAGAAAGTAATGGATCAAGTCTATGTCTATCAAAAATTATAAAAAGGAAAATAAGACACTGATCATAACTCAGATAATTTTTGGATACTCCGATTCATAATATTTCATTACCTTCAACTTACTTCATCCCTTGGTACAAATTTTTTAACATTGACGTGCACCACCTAGAAGTGGTGAAAGCAGTATCCGATCATAACATTAGAAACCACTTACAGTCCTCCCAGGTCCTCTATCATTACTAACACCCTACAGATAACCCCTATCTAAATTTATAACACAACCACAATTTCCCATCACCTTCTTATTGGCACATTTTCGTATAGTGGGTGGGTCTATCTAATGAAACATGCACTTGAACCTCATAGGTTATACTGTTCTTATCCCCTAGTTGACGTAATGCCCATTTGGATCGCTTCACTGCTATAGAATACATCATCTTTTTTGGAATATGATAACCTCTTACATCACAGTACTCTATCTCTCTATCATAAAATGGTGGCTAATGACTCTACTATGTGATGGTCACTAGAAATTATAGCCACTACCTATCCCTCATTCATGATTTTTCACAATTAGGGATCACTCCACTATTAGTGTTGATGTTTAGGTGAACTATCCCATCTCTAATATCATGATGAAGTCTATAATAAAACACTAATGCTCTAATGTACCCATTAAAAACAATTTTTAGAGTCTATCTTTTGAATTTAAGAATCATTAATGAATACACAATGAATGAAATGTTTCCCTAATATAGCTCAAGAAGTTATTAGATATGTGTCGATTAAAGATTTACTGAGAAACACTACTCTCTCAAGGGATTCTCAAACACTATCCATGTAGGAGTCCTATCATCCTATGTATGAATCAATATACTCCATGAAAATCCAAAAAATCTATAGATATGTATTTATGAAAGACCCCATATATAGTCAGTATGGGTCTTAACCATGTAGAACACTTAGACCAAAAATATATGCAAGTCCTCTGATGTCTATGGGCCTATCTCCCATCAGAACCTAGGTGAACGCAATCATTAAATCCAATGGAGAATAAGTAGCCTATGATCATTATAAATCCAGATCACTAAAATGATTTGTATCTCAATGAAAGGTAAAACTTCTTCCAATTTTTTCAAGCGAAGGACTACACACTAGTTGATGGATTTAAGTACTTTTCACTATCTACTCGGAGTGAAAAACTTATGAGGAACACCCTACACAGAGGTGTCTTCACATATATGGTCATCATAAAAATATTATCATTGAATCCTCACATGAAATATATATGGATGAATATTAAAAATGATAATGATATACCATGATTAATAAATCATATTTTGGGTGATGATCCATGATGGACATGGAAATCCTATCCCTTTCTTATATGATGAACATACCATTGTTTTCTCTGAAACTGATGTCACAGTGTACTTATCTAACAAGTAGATTATCAGAATCTTAATGAATTGATATTTCATCCAATTAACTATCTCATGGATCCCAATAAAGGCAGGCATACATAATACGCTTAAAGAATATTTCCCAAAATTAAAAAACAATCCACACAAATACCCTATCTGTAATCTCTATCCCATTAAAACATTAGAATTTAATAAAACTATAACATGAACATAACCACTAGTCCCCACCTATACCATGGTAATCCGAGGATACCATCCAAAATACACCTTCGATATGAAAGGGGTTGGTGACTGACACTAAGTAGAAATATCACACGGATGGGGGGGAATTGGCCTAATTTAATTCACACCCACAGAGGCACACAATACTATCTATGGAATCTATTATGATGTATAATGTAATAATGTAGAATATGAAATACACGAACAACCTCTAACATCCCACTACAGTGTATGAAATTACATAATCAATGTAAAATGGAAAAATAAAATCCCAAAAATCAGATGCCAGATCTAACATAACATTAAAAACCATTTTTTACCCATCATGAAATTTGATGGAAAAAGTAATATATAGGCACCTTTATCATTAAAAAACAATAATCACTACCCAAACCATGTCCTCCTACTTCTTTGTTAAACAACCCGTTGTGGGCATAAAACAAGACCCATGTGGAGAAAACCATGAATCGGTGAATATATACATACATAGTAGGACAAACTGAGATCACTAAGATTTAATGAAACAAATATAGTCAGATCAAACCATAAACTAGAGGGTACTAGGAGGAGAACCTAGATATAATCATATAAGGTACTTATGTTCCTATGTGTTATATCAATATTCAAAGATTCACAAAGGATTTTGAATGTCACCAAATTTCATTTTGTTTTCAAATACTTCAACCCACAGAACCTCTCTATACCAACAATAGTTGATCTTGACCCCTAGAAGTGTTGGTTGGGAATTTAAACATAATGGGCAATTCCATGCCCCATCTGATATCATTATATAGTATGGCTACCAATTTCGAAGAAGGAGGATCCCAAACCCTATAGAGGAAGGATGGATATTGAACGTATATAATCCAAAGGTATAAGATCCCATACCCCAACACCATATGTGGCATTATCATAAATACCTTTATATGGTATGATGTTACTACAATAGACACTCTGGTTTAGGTTGGTTACCACTCATAGTAGATGTCTTAAATCCAAACCCGATCTATAAGATACTAATGTAGTAAATAAAGCTCACATCCTCTTAATTATCATCACTAAATTTAAATAATATTTCCAAAATCATGTTCCCTGAATAATTCCTCATAGAGAGGATGAATTTATGGCCTAAGACTAAAAAAGGGATAAGTACACAATCTTTCCATGGGTTAAAAGGCAGGACCTCCAATTTTGGCAACTTAGCCATGAAAAACTTCACATCACGTCGAATAAAATACCAACTCCACAACATGTGAAGTGATTGATATGATGTGTAGGGATAGGAATTATCACTCGGTCTGTGACTATTTCTAACATATTATCTAATGTGGGTACATGAGGTGTATCCCAGGAATACATAATAATGTATTCCACCCATGCATCCCTTGGTGTGCACTCCCATTACATGTCATGAATCTTGTCTGGGTCCATACAATGTGTGGGCTCAACCACATAACTGTGGGATACAAATCATAGAGAGGAAATCCTAGAACTTCTCTTTATGTGAAACATGGAGTTGGTTCATCAAAGCTATATGATGTATAGTGTGGAATTTTATAGATAATTAGATTACTCTAGAATATTTTCTTATTGAACCATTTTGAAGTTATTTTCACCAATGACCTCCAAAATTTATATGACTACAATAATGACCCAATAAATATCATATTATTACAACCATTCATTAAAAAATAGTCCTTTTTTCATCTTTAACATCAAACACATGTCCAACATTGAATAATGGTCATATCCAATCTCATAAGTCTATTATGGAACATCATATATCATTATAACTCTAGAAATAATTATCTTCACTATTGGTCAATCAATTCAATCTAGATATGTGATATGATCTCAATTAAATCCAGATTCATGGTCGAATTATTGGCCTATCATTGGAAAAATATGAATGAGATGATGGAGGGGAGAAATTAACAAACGAATAATGTGATATTCAATGATGACGATAGGGGATCAACCATTATCTTATGGTGATAATTCTATTAATCATATAAATATTTCATGTTTATGAATTAATGACTCCCTAATGAGAGGTTTAAACAATGTAAATCAAAAAGGATTCTCAATGGTTGATCATAGATTTTAACTCATATATGAATAAATATGTTACCGTATGGATTTAAAAAATGAGGTAAAAAATATAAAACAAAATCCAAACATTATAATTGGATTGATCACTAATGAAGAAGGAACTAGAATCATTGTTATTGTAGATTTTGGTGTCCTTGACATGGTCATGATCAATCCATAGTCCAAGTTATTATAATATACTCTCACCTATAATCTCAATCTAAAAAATTATTGAATTATACTGGTAAACCTATATATTATGTATAATGGTAATTATAAAGAGGTTTTCAAGGTTCATATAAATTACATAGATAGAAAACAACATAATTAAATTATTAAATTTATTTCATCTTTAATCAATTCATGAAATTTCATCACGCAATTTTCTAGTGAAAATATGAATTATGTCATTCATAGGGTAAAACTCACATTTAGAACAAAAAATTGGTGTTTGGTTTCAATACTGATAACCCATTCAAGATATTATCCATTAGTTATAAATTTGTGTGTGTGATTGAGTAAAGGTATTTAATATTTTTTTATCAACCTCAAGGTTATGAGTCAACCAAAACATGACACCAATTCCATGGCTTGTTCCAAAGAATTTAATTGAAATATCCAAAGTATTTAATCATGAATAATTTATTTTTCACATGAATTAAGAATTATAATAATCTTTCAAAGAAGAATAATGGTTTACCTTTAAAACCCCTAAAATAAAAAAATGGCCATTTGTATTACAATAAAAAGTTTACCAAATATCATAAAAAAAAGTCATTAGACGTGATTTTTTTCCCCAAACATTAAAAAAAATTAATTAGTGGGAAGGATGAATTAAAACCAAGTTTATATGACTATAACAATGAAAATATAGTAATTAACTTTTATTTTTTTTGTTTCAAAAAAATTAAAACTAATAGAATCATCAACAATAAATGTATCATAAGGATAAATATTAATATTATATACTATGATTTATGATTAAAAAGATATAAAAATTTTAAAAAATTTATATCAATTATAATTCTGTGTCAATTAAATAAAAATGATAAAAATGGATGAAAGTATGATGAAAATGAGGAAGATGTAATTTTCCCAGTTATAAAAAAAATGTATTTTCATAAATGTGGTGAAAAAATAAATATATGAGAATTATTGAAATTAATGCTGTTTTAGTTCTTGAAAATTAATATAATACTATAATAACTATTTTTACATATAGTGTGGATGATATTGATAGGTATGAACCTATATAAGAATTAGCTAAAAACATTAAAATTAATTTTGATGGATTAGATTAAAATATCACTAGTGATGATGACATAACAAAATATTGAAAGGAAGTAAATACCAATGATTAGGGAGAAAAATAGAACTCTATATGTGTATGTTCAAGATTATGAAATTATATTTGTATTGATAATACATTAAGTGACCAGAAAAATAATATTCAAACTAAAAAAATCATAGTAGTAAGTTACACTATCTTAAAATCAAAATTTACACCATGTTTATTAAATAATCATTCAATAATAAAAAGTGGCTTCTTGTTATCAATGAATAAATGGATGTAATTGAAATGAATCATGCATGGGAACTATTTATTATACCAATTTAAAATAATGCAACTAGTGTGAGTTGGGTATTTTCAAATAAGAAAGATAATATAGGAGAAGTGTCTAGAAATGAAGATAGTTAGGTATGGAAGAGATAATCACCAATATAATGGGTGGAAATTGATTAAATATTTTCCCTATATTCCAATCTTGAATCCATACGAATTTTCTTAGTCATTACATATCATAGAAACCTTAAATTATTTTAATTGGTATCTATATAGTCTTTTTTTGAATGGGGATATTGATGAAGAATTATACATGGAATATTTAAAATAATATATATTGGTTTCTGAGGAAATTAATATCTAAAAATTAAATGCAGAACATTATAACAGAAAAAATATCCAAGGACTTCGTATTTCGAAATTGATGATTATTTGAAATTAATGAAGTTCAGTAAAGGATAGGTGGACATCAACTAGCAGGAAAAAAGAGTAACACCACAACAATCATTTTTATTATAAATTTTGAATTTTTGTTTTCTGATAATGATGAATTTTTATGATAATAATTATCAAAACTAATTAATGAAGAAATTGATATGTTATTTATTTGAAGAATTATTATTTTTGTCTTGGATTTTATTCTAGAAGAATGTTTCATCTTTATATATCAATAAAATAATGTTGTATATTACTTGAAAATATTTTGGAATGCATGAATATAGAGGTGTGTCAACAAAAATGATGTTATTGATATTTTCATGACTTATTATATATTCCCTTTACTTATTTTATATGATTTTTTCATAATTTGTGTGAAATATTAATGTTTTAATACTATGTATACTTGTTGAGAATTTTTTCAAGTAGTCTAGTTGAGTCAGTTTACTATTTAATTTATAACTCTCACCATAATGATCCAAATTTTGTGTTTTTTGTTTTTAGGATTACTTATTCAATTTCCCACCTTTAATTTGAACGAAATCCTTGGCCAATTCTTCCATCTGAAGTTTCATATGGACCACACATGAAGGCCCACATAATCAGTGAAGAAACATGACCATCCATAAAGATTTTATTACTGGGTTCAATACAGAATTGAAAATTCATTAATTCTCATCAAAAATTTGGATAACAATTCAAAGAGTCATGGACATAAATGTCAAGTCGCAAATCTAAAAACCTGGGGCTGAAATGATTTATTGAAATCTTGCCCCCCATTCTGTCTGGGAATTAAAATCCATACACTATTCATGACAAAGCTCATGATTTAATCATCAAATCAAGATGATATTTTGCAGTGTGAAATAGGATATATAGGTGGTTGACTCGATGAACAAAATCATTCGGATTTGAAGGAATATTCCTATTCAAAAACCCATTCACATTCTTTCATACAAAATGATTGTATTGAAATGGACTGATTGAAATTGTTTAATCAAACCGACATACTTTGGGTTCCATAAGTCCAATGACCACCAAATTTTCAGAGTAGACATAGGAGAAGAATAACTACATCTTTTAAGAAGTATATATCTCAATATTCATCTTTCTGGATGTCTAAATAATCGATCTAAGTGGAGGGATTGTTTTGAATGCAGACAATCCACCACCTTGGGCTATAAATATATCCCCTCCCCTCATTTCAAAAGGGTTGGAATTTCATAAGATAGTTTCACAAATTGGCATGACCAAAGCCTTTACAATTTCATGGGAGGACCTTCCATAATAATGTTTTCACTTGACAGTCCTTTCCTTCTTTCTTTTATTTTATTTACTTTTGTGTTCTTCATTGTTGTAGTCTTGTAAGTGTTTGTTTTTGAAATTCAGTTTTAATGAATGTTTCTTCTTCAATATCTCTTATTACTATAAAACATATGTAGTTTTATATTAATGTTTTTAAAATAGTTTAAATCATGTTAAACCCCTTTCACTTCTTTTTCATCCTCATTCAATCGTGATTTGTTTTTCTTATGTCTCCTCAATGAGAGTGTGTGTTCGACGCTCAAGTATTTTCTTATCCGATTCTTTTTGTTATATTTATAATTCATCTTGATAATCTTATATTACCAGATTAATAATCATATTAATGTATAATTCAATCTACCAGTTAGGTGAGTCATTATTTGGACATGCTAAGAGATTGTGACCTTTTTCTCAATGAATATTCTTTAATTTAACATTTTCTATGTTTGACATTATATGTCATGGATTAATGACTAGTTTTGTTTAATGTGTAGTTTCCATGGATTATTGGAACCATAAATACACTACCATAAACTTGATCTGATTGAGACTATAACCCTATATTAATTTGAGGTTTGGATTAAATCATTAACATTTAATAATTCCAATCAACATTATCTTGTGAAGTGAGTGTTAATTTAAATGCAATATAAAACAAAGCAGAAGGATATCACTAGTTCAACTACCTAAAAATGAACCCACCCCAATATTTATAAATTGGTTAAATCAAACACGAATGATTAATTAAATCATTTATGCTCTGCAAAAAAATCCCCCTAATCAAAATACAATCAACTAAAAACAAATGAATTTTAAAAAGTATCATCACCGAGGATTCGACCCGAGTGCTGCTATACACATTAGCAGAGCATAGAAACATTGAATGGTCTATATGTGACAATGGGCCATTCTTTCAAATTGCGTTTTTTATAAGGATGGTGCTATATATAATAATTAGTTTCTAGTTGTTGTATAAAAAAAAATAAAATTTTAAAAAATTGAAAACAAAACATAATGAAAACCCATCCTTCAAATAAAAATCCTAAACTGAAAATACACAAAGAAAAAACCATGTTCCTCTTTCTTAAAAAAATATCTCTAAATACCCTATATCCTCCCAAATAATCACTCAAATTTTTTTTAACCTATAATTGAGCGAACACTTTTCCAACATAGGCGGAACATAATAGAAAATCAAATAATTCAAGAACATGTCCTTGTCAGAAAAGTTAAATTAGAAATGAACAACCCTAGGAAAAAAACACTTAATGAACTTTCTACCCGTGGTATGAATTACCAACCCTGTGGTATTCAATATCCAAACATAGACACTGACATCGATCTCAAATCAGGTTTGATTCATCTTCTTACTCATTTAAACTGGCTAGCCGGTGAGGATCCACATCTCTACCAAAATGAGTTCCAAGTATTGTGCTCTACCTGGAAGCCTCATGGGGTTTATGAGAAACAATTCAAACATTGAGAATTCTATTTCTCCCTAGACGACTCAGCCATGTCATTGATCTGCTACCTCCCTCCTGGTTCCATAACCACTTAGACTGATTTGAAGTGACTCTTTTTAGATAAATTTTTTCTTAATTCTCCTACTACTTCTATACAAAAGGAAATTAGAGGTATCCTTCAGTTACCAAATGAATCACTCCATGATTATTTGGAGAGGTTCAAAAAGCTTGTTGCAACCTGCCCACACCACCAAATTGTTTTCCAAATCTTGATACAATATTCTTATGAGGGGTTATTGGCTATGGAGAGAACTCTCATTGATGCCGCAAGTGGCAGTTCTCTTGTTGAAATAACACTTACAGCTACAAGAGATCTCATAAGAAACATGGATTAAAACACACAACAATTCCTTACTCGAGCACATGGACAAGTCAAAAAGCCCAATAGAATCAGTCTTTTGGGCCCAACAAGATGACCAAGTGGATGAGTGAACTTAAAGGTCTTGTGAGATCACTAGATGTGGTGAACAAAGACCCAACATCATTTTATCCACAATCTATGTTTCATAGACCTATCAAAAATTGTGGAATCTGCAGATCCCCATTTCATCCGACTGACTCATGTCCACAACTTCAAGAGGATCACTCTGATTCATCAGGACCAATGGAGCTCAGTGCATCATATCCTCAGCAGAACCCCAACCGTCAACAATCAGGCCAGTTTGTTAGGAACTTCAACAACCCCAATCTAAGCCTTTATCTTAAATCTTTAACTAAGGCTTGAGGTATGGTAATCCCATTTATAATCCCCCTAAATTACTTCATAAAAACCCAAAAAAAATCTAGTATGTTCAAGGTTTTGGTAACTTCTAAATACCTTACCATTTTGTCCCTTAACCTCAATTTTCCTCAGCCTACTCTTGGATTACACTATCCTAGTGAGACTTTCCAATTCTAAAACCAATACAATCGCATTCCTAAAGACCAAAATCAATGAAATACCAATCCGGGACAAGACTGTTATTTCAAGTAACCATGAGAAAGTGTTGTATAAGATGTGGCCTCCTTCACCCATTACAGTCTTAAAAACATTGAAACCCAAACCAGTCAACATGCATCCCACCTCAGTCAGCATCGATAGTCAAATGCCTCATAACTCCTAGCTCAACCATTACCCAACACCAATGGTTACATAAGTGCAATTCCACTTAGAGCAGGGAAGAAAATTTCTATTTCTCAAGATGAGTACTCCAACACCCCTTTACATACTTACCTTGAAAATTAAAAGAAAAAAAACATGAAAGGAACCCAATTCCTTTTCCTCACGGCATTTCTATGCCAAATATATCCTTGGAACCTAATCCTGAAATGCTTGAAATGTTTATACGTGTTGAAATCAACATTATCTTCTTAGATGTCATAAAACAAATCCCTATGTAAGACAATATTCTTACGGAATTGTTCACCCAAAAGAGGTAGTGTAGGATGTTAGAAAATGTTTCCACCCATAAGTCTATTCCCATAAAGTGAAAATATCCAGGGACCTTCACAGTTCTATGCCAAATTAGAAGTTCCAACATAGATGATGCACTCATAGACCCATGATCCCCAAATAATTTCACACCTAAATCCATATTATCCAACCTTGGCCTAGGTACCTTCTACCCAATAGGTCTTCTCATTCAATTGGCCAATCAAAGTACTACTACATTTGAGGGTATAATTGAGGATTTCCTTATTCGTGTGTTGGATATTATCTTACCTACTGATTTCTATTTCCTTGACATAGAAGGTGATATGAAATATTCTTGATCTCCACAAATTCTTGAAAGATCATTCCTCATGACTTCTATAACCAAGATTGATGTCCATTTAGGCATCATATCCATGTAATTTGCAAACCAAATGGCCAAGTTAAAAATATTCCAAGCCATGCAATTCCCATATGAGGATCGCTCTGCATTCTCAATCCATGCTTCTAAGGACACTTATAAGAGTCAATTGAACCCCAATCCATCATGTTATTCACATTCAAATGAAAAAGTACCTTGTTAAATC
The DNA here is from genome assembly GCA_963277665.1 of Viscum album. Taxonomy (NCBI): domain Eukaryota; kingdom Viridiplantae; phylum Streptophyta; class Magnoliopsida; order Santalales; family Viscaceae; genus Viscum; species Viscum album. The sequence continues at coordinate 748,611,524 of OY728151.1, read as the reverse complement.
TGCACCATGATTAAACAAGTTATAAACGGTGAAGTTTATGTTATCCTATCATTCATAGACTCCATCAATCATGTGGAACATGAAAAATATCTTGAATCCCACATCGACTATGAGCTCTACTGCTCCACCTTGGACAATGTTATGTAAATTGAATCTAAAGAAAGTGATGTCTCTTCCCCCATTCTCGATTTATCTAACCCACAAATGAAATATGAGATTGATCTAAAACCTCTTCTTGATCACTTGAAATATTCATTCCTTTTCCATAATCAGTCTTATCCTATCATTATTTCAACTTCACTTTTTGAAACATAGGAGTCCAAACTTGTTCAATTATTAGAGGAAAACAAAAAGGCCTTAGGTTGGACCATAGATGACATACCAAGAATCAACCCTTCTCTTTCCATGCATGACATCCATCTTGAATAATCAACTAAACCAATTAGATAACCACAATGAAGACTCAATCCACTCATCCTTGTGATAGATAGGGAAGGGATCACCATGTTTCTTCAAGCTGGTATTACCTACCCAATTTTTGATAGTGAACGGGATAGTCCAATTCATGTTTTCCCAAAAAGGGTGGGATAACTATTGTCACAAATGAACTAGGTAATGTGGTAACAACTCAAGTGAAAAACAAATGGTGTGTGTTCATAAATTATTGGAAATTGAATTTTGAAACACGAAATGATCACTACCCTCTTCCATTCATTGATCAGATGTTGTTACGATTAGTTTGAAAGTCACAGTATTTATTTCTTAATGGATACATTGGGTACTTCTAAATCCCATTCACACCTCAGTACCAAGAAAATACTACTTTCATTTTTTCCATTGGAACACATGAATATAGGAGAATTCCTTTTGGCCTTGGTAATGCTCCTGAAACATTTTTGAGGTGTATGTTGAGTATATTTTTAGAATTCATTGAACACTATATGGATGTATTCATTTATGAAATTACCATTTATGGTGAGTCATTTGAATTTTTCTTTAATTAACTCTCACTTGTCCTTAAAAAGTGTGTCAAGTGCATCCTTGTGTTAGATTTTGAAAAATATCACTTCATGGTTGCAAATGGTATTGTTCTGAGGAAAATTGTTTCAAAAGATGGTATTGAAGTCGATCCTGACAAAATTGATGTAATATAATCACTTCGAGAACCCACATCTATTCGAGACATATGTTACATTCTATGTCATGATGGTTTCGATCGACAATTCATCCATAACTTCAGTAGTATTTACCTCCCACTCCCTTCGTTGCTCCAAAATGATGTCAGACTTCATTTTTTAAGGTTTTCAAGAGAACCATCATTGAACTCAAAATTTATTTTACATGTTCCCCAAAAATACAACACCTATATTGGTCCTTACCCTTTGAGTGGATGTGTGATGCTTCTAATTGAGTCATTGGTGATGCTCTTGGTCAAAGAAGGGAAAATATTCCTCATGTCATCTATTATGCCTCAAAAATATTAGATGAAACTCAATAACACTACACTATCTCTAAAATGTAACATCTAGCAGTGGTTATTGTCTTAGATAAATTCTGGAACTATCTCTTAGGTTCCAAAATCATCATCTTCATAGACCATTCTGCTATAAGGTTATTACTCATTAAAAGGAAATCCTAACCAAGGCTAATAATATTAATTTTAATGATTTAAGAGTATGAACTTGAAATCAAAGATAAACCAAGAAAGGAAAACCCTATGGATTATCACTTGATTATAATATCTAATTCTTCTCAATCTGAAATAATTGATTTCGAATTTCCAATTGATAAACTTTTATCTTTCACTCAAAAAATACAATGATATGCCCAAATTGTAAATTACTTGGTTTCTGGTGTTTTTCATGAAATATTTTCAATGAAACAAAAAATGACGGTAAAATGTGATTCATAATTATATTTTTAGGATGATAATAAACTTTTGGAAATAGGGTTAGACATGATAATTAGAAGATGTGTTAATGAAAATTAAAATTATTCCATCTTACAATTTTTTCACTTGATGCCTAGTGGTGGCCACAATGGACCACAAATGACCTCTCGAATGGTCCTAGACTCTGTATTCATTATCACTTCACTTTTAAAGGATTCACATGAGTATTTTCAATCATGTCCCACTTGCCAAATGTTTGGCACAATTCCAATGAGAAATGATATGCCCCAAAAGCATTTAAATTTCTGTGAGATCTTCGATGTTTTTTGCATCGATTTCATGGGACCATTTTTCCCTTACAATGGATTCTCATACATCCTTATTGAGATTTATTATGTTTCTAGGTGGGTCGAGGCCAAACCCACTAGAGAGGATGATTCACATATTATTTTTGAGTTTCTAAGGACAACAATCTTCTATAGATGTGACACACTACGTTCCTTGAATAGTTACTTAAGAACCCATTTTGTAATAGAACCATGTAATATATTTTAAAAAAGAATGGGGTTGTACATAAAAATTCAACTACATATCACCCATAGAAAATGTCATGGAAGAACATTAAAATAGAGAAGTGGAAAGAGTTTTTGAAAGAATTGTAATACCCACAAGAAAAGACTGCCCTGAAAGAATTGGTGAAGAACTTTGGGCTTATCGAACTACTTCTGAAACACCCATTAGGATATATCTCCTTAGGATAGTTTTTGGTAGAGCATGTTATTTTACAGTTGAAATATAACATAACTATTTTTGGGATGTGAAAACCTATAATTTGGATTGTGAAAATTCTGGTGAAGAAATATTTTTCAATTGGTTGAATTGGAGGAGATTAGACTTGATTTATATGAGAATTACAATTTTTACGAAGAAAAGGATATTGTACTCCATGATAAACACATACTGAGAAAAGTATTTCATGAAGGTGAAAAGGTAATTCTCTTCTTTTCTTGGATTTGTCATCACCCAGTAAATCATAATTCTCAATGGAAAGGTCCTTTAGTTATTACTAATGTTTTCCCATATGGTGATGTGGAAGTCCAAGAACCCTCAACCAAAATGACATTCTCAGTTAATGGACATCAGTAAAATCAACACCATAATATGTCACACAATCCTATAACTACATCGACTTCCATCGAATCCCCAACATCTGCAGTTGACCAACCACTGAATGGAGATGGTGACCCGCCAATTCCAAACCAGGCGCACCTCTATCCCTTTAACTCTCTCTACCTCTTTCATCTTAATTAAATATATTTCATATATTACCACATTATTCATAAAAAACACTATTTTTCTTATTCTATGTTCCATGGGAGTATAATTAAAAAAACACAAAAAACTAATAAATAAATAAATAAATGTAAACAACTAAAAGTGTCATATTTACTCACCATCTGGATTTGAAATTTTCTCCAAAAAATTATGGGAGTCAAAATAAATGGTTTCATCTCAAATTTTTTTGGTTTCTTCATAAATTTGGATAAAAAATCTTATGTCAATCCAACATATGTTGAATGCACAATTTTTGATTTGTAAAGGAATTTCTCCAATCATGGGGAATTAAATTTTCATTCATTCCATGGACACATATGGCCATCTTTTCAAAAAGTGTGTTTTTCTCCCCCATTTGTGAGTCTTAAGTTTTTGGACCTTCGATTTGAATTTCCTACTTTAGTGTGCATTAATAAGATTGAGGAATTTTCTAAGCCACATGATAATTATAATATTCAAATATCCTCCCATTAACCATACATTAATCCTCATTTGTAATGCCCCTTCCATCCTTTGAAAACCTTTTCTTTGATATCCACATTACAAGCCCAATACCTTATCCCACCCAATATCAACATGGATTTTCATTTCATATTTTTTTTTAAAATTTAATTGCGGGTGGAATGTCTTTCATTTTGGGAACCCTTTTCACCATGTTATCATTTTCTTGAGGGAAAGAATCCATTTCAGTGTGGGGGGTAGGTTGTCATTAATAGTGTTTTGAGTTATGTAAAGTAATTTCATTTGTGTATGTTTTTAAATGTTATTTAAAAGTGTTCCAAAAAATCAAAAAAAAAAGAACAAAAAAGAACAAAAAAATTGGGTTATGTCTTGGGTAGGTCAAAAATCACTCTATCAACCTTTTATCTTGTTATAACTATTCAAAATAGTGTGATGAGTATATAAATCATATGTTGGGAAATAAGTGTGAGATCTTTTTAAAGTTCAAATTTCGAAAAATGAAAAATGAAAAAGAAATAAAAAATAAAAAAGAATAATTATGTCATTGGGAGGTGTTTTGTGTTTTATAAATATTTCATCTTCTCATCCACATCAAATTTTATTCCTACTTCATGTCTTTCTTCACACAATCATGCCCTAGAAAATATTTGTTTTCAATCAATTCCATGTTTCATTTCAAAAAAATTGTGCATTGTTTTACCGATGTTGGCGTTTTACCCCTCTTCTTCTCTCTCTTGGACATTAAATTCCTACCGTACCATAGCCACAGAAAAACCTCTTAAAATGACCTCTTAATTCTTGTGCACATTAGGATAGGGAATTGAAGATGAGATCCCTTTAAAATTGTAATATTTTAAATTTGGTTGGTGAATGAGTGAAGCTCCATTGATTAATTTTATAATATTGAGAGGAGTATGTTTTGTATGCCACCATTTTCCATTTCTAAATTTGAGCATGCAAAAATTAATTGTTTTTTGAATATTGTTTCTGTAACAACTTTTAGTGGAATTCAATATGAATTAGTGAAATTGTCTAAACATCCCCTGATTGGGGAAAACAAAACTTTATTATTTTTTGGAGAGTGAAAATGATTTTTCCATTTTTTATATTTATTTCACATGAGGAAATTGACAAGACTAAGTATGAGGGAGTTTATTTTATTAATATTTTCATGACTTATTATATACTTCTTATACTTATTTTATATGAAATGTTCTTAATTTCTGTGAAATATTAATGTTTTAATATTATTTATAATTTTTTAGCATGTTTAGAAGTATTCCAATTGAGTGAGTTTACTATTTTATTTTTAAATCTCATCGTACTGATACAAATTGAGTGGTTTTTTCTTTGAAGGATTCCTTATTAAATTTACCCGATATAATTAGAATAAATCATTTCCCAATTCTTCCATTTGAAGGATCATATGGACCACACAAGAAGGCCCATAGAGTCTGTGAATAAACTGTAAAATCCATGAAAATTGACTTAATGGGCTCAAAGTAGAGTTCATAATTCATTAATTATCCCCACACATTCAGATAACAATGCAAGGAGTCATGGATAAAAATTTCAGGTGCCAAATCCAAAAACAAGGGGCCCAAATAATTTTTTTTAAGTCCATCCAGCCATTCTCTCTAGGAATTAAAATCTGGGGACTGGTCATGACATAGCTCATGATGTAGTCATAAAATCAAGCTACTATTTGGAGTGTGAAATCGAAGATATAGGACACCGAATGTTTTGAATAAATCATTCAGATTTAAAAGAATATTCCAATTCAAAAACCCATTCACATTTTTTCCTTTAAAACATTTGTATTGAAATGGATAGATTCAAATCGTATAATCAAACTTCCATAACATTGTCTCCTTAAGTACAATGGCCATAAAATTTTCATAGTAGACAGAGGCGATAAATATCTACAACTTAGAAGAAGGAGATATCTCAAGATCTAGCTACATGGATGTCCATTTCGTCAAGCGAGTTGGGGGGATTGTTTTTTAATTCAAACAGTCCACCACCTTAGGCCATAAATACATCCCCTTCTCTCCGATCAAATGGGTTGGAATTTTAGAATAGGGGATCACACATTGGGATGACCGAATCCATAAAAAATTATTTTGTGGGCCTTACATACTCATTTTTTTTACTTTATAGAAATTTCCTCCTATATTCGTTTTCATTTACTTTTGTTTTCTTCTTTGTTGTATTCTTGTAAGTGTTTTTTTTGTAATTATTTTTTAATGAAAGTTTCTTCTTTAATATCTCTTATTCTCATCAATATTCTATAGTTTAATATTAATGTTCTTAAATTATTTTAAAACATGTTATATCTCTTTCCCATATTTTTCTTCCTCAATCAATCAAAAGTTGTTTTTCTTAACTCTGTTCGACGATCGTGTGTGTTTGACGCACTTCTCTTTTCTTATACCATTATTTTTGTTCTATTAATAATTAATCACCATAATAATATATTACCAAATTAGAAACCAAATTAATGGATGTGTAAATCTACCATTGGGGTGATTCATTATTTAAAGATGTCAAGAGATTGAGAGCTTTTTCACAATGAGAATTCTTTAATTTAACATTGTGTATGTTGGACTTAACATGTCATAGATTAATGACATGTTTTGTTTAACATGTGGATCCCATTGATTATTGGAACCATAAATAAACAACCATTAATAATCTCTGATTACGATTAGAACCCTATCTTAATTTATGTTTTGGATTAAAGTCTTAACACTATGGAATTCCAATCAACGTTATATTGTGAGGTGGGTGTTAATTTAAATGAAACATAAAGCAAAGATCAAGGACATCGCAAGCCTAATTCACTAAAAATGAACTCACCCAATCTTTATAAAATTATTATATCAAACACCAATCATTAATTACTTCATTTATGCTCTGAAAGAAAACTCCCCAATCAAAATACAATCAACTAAAAACAATCTACTATTAAAAAGTATCATCACCGAGGATTCTACCCGAGTGCTCCAATACACATTACATGTGCATCAGAACATTGAACAATCGATATGTGACAATAAGACTTGTTTTCAACCACTCTATATAGACAAAATTGTATAATAATGACAACTAGAGATAGTTAGTGAGAAGTAATTCAGAAACATAATTTATAGGCATATTTAAATAACAACCATATAACTTGATATTGATTACAATTCCACTACTTGTGTTAGATTATAGAGGAATAACATCTGTTATAATCTAAATAAATTGATATATACCGAACAAAAAATCAATTATGGGATACTGTTCAGGAATAATGTTGAACTGTCTCTCAAGGGGTACACATATAAATATTGGGATTGAGAATTTTATGATAGAAAATACACATCCCATTGGAAAAAATTGTGATTCATGTAATTTGAAAAAGAAAAAATCAGTGAATTTGAGTTCAATTGAGGCTATGTAAGTTGATACATCACTAGAATCTTCCCAGATGTTCTAATTTATAAAGAAAATTATTATTTAAATGTTGATGTTAGTTCTACTTTATTTATGGGATGTGACAAAAAATTGAATCAATCTATAAAAAAATCATTCTAGTTTATATTAAAATGATTAAATGTTCGATTTCCTAAAAAGTATTATGATGTAATTTCAAATATTTTTTCTTTTATTCATATGGAACATTGGGAATTTATTGTTATAAAACATATCAAATCTATCGAGTTTGAGATACTGAGGATACAACTATGAGTGAAAAAAATATATCTCTCGCAAAATGTGTTATCTATCCATGTTTCCTCCGCTATTTTATCGGGCTACATCTTTTAGGATATTGTGTATTTAGGGGGAGAAAATTATTCTCCTTGTTTATTAATGAATTTAATATTTGTGTTCAGTTTTGTAGGAAATAAATTTATGAAATCTATTTTAGTTTGATAAATAATGTGTATTATGAATTTAATTGTTGATTTATTAATTAATGAGATTTTTATTGATAAAATTTATGATTATATTTATTAGTACTGTATTCAATAGTAGTAATCACTTTCATCGACTCAAAGTTGAATAATTCATGACTATTATCTACTAAAAAAATGCATTTCCCCCCTTTTAATTTTCATCTGATTGATTGTTAATAATGGGGGAAGAGGTGGATCGTATTGGTATAAAATAAAAAGCTATTATTATATAAAACCTAGCATATATTTTTGTATATGATGTAAACACTAGTGTTTTTGTAGTTTTTTAATCTGGTCTACAATTCATAGACAACTATTTATAAAATAATAAACAATATATTCTATATTTTTTTAGCGAGTTAGAAGTGCTAGAAATATTGATAGATAGTATGGGGAAAATGTTTATTTGATGACTATTTATGAAATGGTTTTTGTGTAATCTGTTTAATAAAAAGATTTTCATTATTACCTTTGATCTCATGAAACACTGTTCATTAGGTATTGTATGTTCTAAAATGATTTTATTATGGTTCTGAGTTATTTTTAATTGAGTTCTAGAATTTTTTTATAAATGTATGAAAAAGTCTTAGTCTAGGTTCACATGACATTAAAAACATTTTAATTGAATTTATCTATTTATATATGAATTCAGGGTAGAAAATATGACATTGAGTTTACAATGTATGAGTTTAGTGCTTTTTTAAGACATTCATGTAGAGTGTTTGACATTAGATATCCTATGTATGAATTCAGTGACATTATAAGACGTCATGAGTCATATGAAAACCACTTTATCAATTAGTAATAAAAAGGAATAATTTTTTATGACATATTAGTGGCCTCTCTATAATTTCATATTTTATATTGAAATTCAATGTTTCATAACATGAATAAAAAATTCATATGAAATGGTTTTACTATAGCATCTGTCTTCGATATAAAATGTTTCTACAATATTGTATATCATCCATAGTTAATAAAATTTCTCAATTTAACGATATCTTGAAAAATGATGTTTCCATTATATATATTCAAAATAATGGATGAATTGAATTATTTTATTATTTGGAATTTATCTTCATATAATTAGAATTAAAAATCACACAAGAGAATCGATATTAATGTTGAGACTATAGATAAAACTATGGGAAATTATGGATATTGGGATAATTTGACAATGTGATTTTTTGTTCCATGTCAGACCCTTGAATGATTTAATTCCCATCTGGATGGTGATTTAATTAAATAAAATTGATTTTATGGGGAATAATTTTTTCAGTATTCAATATTTCCTTTCATTATGTAAATTCTATTTATTAACTATATTTAAAAGGAGAACACATTAAAGGATTAAAATGTGGTTGTATTGTGAGTAAAACCTATTGAGTTCTATGGAGATACCATTATACGATTAAGGAAATATAAAAGACAGTAGTGGAAGATAAGTGAACACCATGAAAAAAAATAAGGGTGGATCAAAAAGGATAAGTTGAGGATCTATTTAATTTATTTATTATATTATCATTTTGAGAAGTATAAATCATGATACATTAAGATCAATTGAAATCATATAAATTAATAATAAGACCATTACCACCTTTTTATGACATAGTGGTATGAAATAATCTAGATAATAAATCTTAAAGAAGGAGACAATGCATTAGAAATAGATCCATGTATAATAACTACTCAAATAAAACATATGTAATGGATTAAAATTCATACCCATGATGTTGTCCTTCATGATAGTCAAATGGGAGCTCTAAGAGTATTATAATGTCAAAGAAACATTGGAATTTTTTTCATGCTACCAAGTGGTGAACCCTGTTAAAAAATTGTAATATCTAATTATCTACTGTATTTGTGATAATATTGAGCAATGCATATAGCATGAGAATAATATTTAGACGGGGGAATGAAAAGGATACTAACACTGATTCACCCTAAACACATAGTGCATTTCAAGCTTCTATATATCCTCATATAATGAAACCCAAGAATATAGGAGATAGGATCTTCAAAAAAATATTATGCTCAATTTATTATAAAAAATATTACCTTACTTTTCTTTTATTTCATCACTTCCAAATCATATCACCTAACATATCATTCAGTCGTTGAATTAAAGGATATGAGGGTATAATACTTATAGTAGTGATCCATACATGCTTTGAAGACATTATAACATCACCATAGAATAATTGGTTGATATAATGGTCAACCTTGATTAATTTCATCATTTTTTATGGTAACAATAATTCCATAGATTACCGAATTTTTTTTATGTTCTCTCAATCACATAATCATAAAGGGAATGATCAATGCTTTTTTATCATGAGTGAGATCTTGATCAGTTTACCTTTTATGGAATTTTATTAATCAATATTGTAAATTTTATGCTTAAAAATTATTTATAATTAATTAATTAATGGAAAATGATATAAAATGTTATTTTTAACTATGTTATGACATTGTAATTTTAGGTATTCCATTGATTGGTGTCTTCATTATAAACATACAAACATTGAATAAAACATAACTAATGTTATTATCTATTTGAAATTAGTTACAACACTAAATAATATAATTATAAATAAATTAATAAATTAATTAATATATATTTAAATTATATTTAGTATAAAATTTCAATCTAAATCATTTAATTCGAGAAAAATTCCACTCCAAAATTTTCAAACATGGAATAATTTCTATTTATTTAAAAAATAAATATCACTTGTTTACTAATCAATTAATATATAAATAAATATAATATTAAAATAAGGGTACATAAATATTTATTTAATATTCAACTCAAATATTAATTAATTAAAATAACTTTTGATTTATTCATGGTGGTCAACTAATCATGGATCAATATTAAACCACAAAGTTGAAAGAATATTAATAATTACATGATACATTCTGATAATATTTAACTAAGGTTTTAGAAACACTTTGTGTGTGACCCATTATAACCCTTTCTCTATGAATTTGGTCTAATCATCCAAATGAAAATGATTTGTGTTTATAACACATCCTAGTACCCATAGAAGAAATATTTAATATCTCAATGAAACTAACTACAATGAATGAACGCTACATAATAAAATATCCCGATACTGATACATCATCGTACTGGTCTCATTACAAGTTAAATCAGCCAAAAACCCTGATGTGAATTTCTTTTAATTTATAAAAATTAGCACATATACATAAAATTCCCTTGAAACGGACTGATCATAATATTATATTTATATCAAAGGGTTGTGATATCATCTTTTATAAAAGGATTAGATAAATATTTTCTTGACTTATTCAATAATTCTATATCACTAGATAAATACCTGATATATTCTACATTCTAATGAGAATATGGATTCATTGTTTCCATTGATATGTAAAATAAGACGAGTAATGATATTAATTAATAGTAATTATAATGTATAATAATCATCAGAAACATCCACATATTGGAATATCAATTGACACACAAAAGTGTGGAAATTAAATGGGTGGTTTTGTTATCATAAACTATTATCATGGAAATTACTAATGAAAAACCACATGAGAAGTAGTATCATTCATTTTTTATCTTCTAACCCATGATATACGATGTCATATATCTCCCATATGATTATATCATTTATCCATAGAAAATATTTTTAAGAATACTTCAATAGCACTTTAAGGATGTCATCATAGCATGAAGCCACTATGTACTTTTAGAGTGAAAAAAACCTAATGACATTTTCATAATAAAATTTAGACTAATGAAAAATAATTATGTTATACGAAAGTAATTAATATTCATAAGTAGAATATTTATTTGAAATAGGTGTATAATGAAGTAAATACTATGAAATAAATGTCAATAGAATTAGACATTCATTAGAGCCAACTTCTAATAACAGTTTTTCTTACATCTCTCATGTGATTTAAATTTTAAAACCCCAGTATTAGTGATAATATATTTTTAGTTCCATTAGAACATAATGTGTTCGATAAATTTTCACCCAAAAAACACTAAACCAAAATGAACCACATAAAAATATATTACCACTAATATTTTTCCATATAATTAGTGGGTAAAAATAATTATGAACAAATAATGAAAGATATATATAAATTAAAATAGATATCATTTCATTGGTAGTAGATCTGAATTAAAAATAAAAATAATTAATACTTAAAATAAGTTATCTTCATATGAAAACCATTTTAGTTACATATTTCTGTTTTTATTTAAAATTTAAATTCACTAATTTTAGAATTTGTTTTTGTGAAAAATAAAATTTATTTCTAGATTCATCATGTAATCATTATATTAAGATTTATATTTTTTATTTTTCTAAAATAATTGATTTTTAGGTGAATAGTGAAACCATAGTTTTTATAAAAATTTAAATTTTATGAAATTTACAATATACCAAAATGTCATGGATGTTTTTAAATACCATTAATTAACAAAATATGGATTCTGGGTGACACATTATACATTTCTAAATTCCATTATAAATTTATAGAACCTATTTTTTACAATTTATAAACATAGATAATATTTTCAAATAAAAGACACAATTTTTTGTGTTTTATTTTAATTTATTTTTTTAAAAAAATTCATGTCATTGAGTTATTTTTATGAAATATTTTTTTTCAAAAAAACCCATCTAATATCATTAAAATAATATACATGTATAATTTTATCCAATATAAAAATTGTATTCATAAAATACTCATTTTTCTATAAACTATGTTTTACAAGTTACATGTTCTTATGTTAAAACTATTTTTTTAGTCCTAATTGTTTTAGAAAAATGGAATATTATATTTGGAATAAATTGGTTTTAATTTTATTAAAATTTTAAATTAGTATTTTTCAAGATTACATGATTGCTATAATTAATTTCTATTATAGTGCTAATGTTAAAACTGTTATTTTCAATGAATTTCATAATTAAAATTTTGTAACATTAATCAAATTAAATAAATTAATGTATTCTCAAAAGTGAATAAAATAAAATTTTTAATCACATATATATACATATTTCTTTGAAAAAACATTTAATTAGTAATAAATGATAAATAACATTATGAACACAAAGTAGTTAAAACATCATTTTTCTATAAAATGATTTGTATATGATATAAATAAATTTTTAATTTGAAATATAGTTTTATATTATTTATAAATTAATTAGATTAAATAGATATAATATTTTTGTGTAGGAAACCAAAATTTGATATTATGTGGTATGTTTATTTTTTTAATAAAACATATATTAAATAGTTAATAATATGTTACCAATGTGAAATATGGTAAAACTAAAAAAACATAAGAAGAAATGGGTTCATACTTTTTAAAAAATAGTTAAATTTTTTTATAAGATTTAATGTAATTATAATTAATCCATTTTTCTCCCTTTTGGATCCATTATATCTTGAATTGTGTTAATCTATATTGAAAAATAATGGGTGTTCACCAAAGTTCGGTTTTCTTCACATAAAAATGTTGTTCAATTCCACCATTACAAATATTCACACACCCATTAATATTTCCATAATACCTTCATAATATTCTTAATTTATATGACCCTTAAATTTTGAAAATTCATTGGTCACTGCTATTTAGCCTCATCCCTTCAATTATAATGATTTTATCATGAGCATGTTCATGGTCTTGACGTAATTATTACTTAATCTTGAACCATTTTTTCTTATTCATTACCTGAAAAATCTCTCCTAACAATAGTTATATATTGAACTATGTATATTTAGTAAAATTAAGTGTTTTATATTAATTTAAAAACCCTAATTTGTTCCTTCTTACCAACCTTTAAAAATAAAATAACATTCATCTTGCATTGTGTGGAATACCACATCCATGAAGATAGATCTTAAGTATTTTAGAACCACCTCTCTTCATAGGTTATAAGAATATAATTTAAACATAAATATTACCTATATATATATATATGGAAATTATGATAAAAATTATAACACACCTTCATTTCTGTCATTCTTTTGGAAATGAAAATGTTAACTATGTGTTGTGAAAACTGTCGCCTCACCGAAATAATATTTTTTTATTCTTCAGTTGGATTTTCAATCAATATATTAACCATTTTATTTATGAATAAAAAATTTATAAATAAATTCATTATTATTATTTTATATTTATATAATTTCCTAAAAATTGATTTATAAACCATACTCACTGATAGAAGTATTGTATGTTTTGGATTGGGTTTGTCTAGCCACCTACTTGAATAATTATGTAATACTCAATCATGGATGACCATTAAAACATAAGTAGTAATAATATAATAAGTTAATAAATAAATTATTATTATTTTATAGGACTATAATTCTATATTAATTATTTTAATATCATCCTTCCTCACTAAAATTATAGGGATTATCTAACAACAATTCAATTTTCACATAAATATAAGAAATAAGTAATATAACACCCAAATATAATATTATAGAAAATGGTCTATATTAAATGATATTTTGATGAATAAGTTTCTATAGAAGGTTCCTTGTAATCTAAATATAATTATTTAGGAATATATGCACATGTGGATATCAAATCAAGAGAAAGGTAAAGGAATCATGGTTTTAATTTTGATTATCCATGACATGTTAGATTTTTTTACACAATCTTCCTTTCATATGGTGTTATTTTTATTTTATTCCCATGAATTTATTTTACTATATTCTATAACGTAATCATTTGGATTAAAAACCCAAATCTAGTAACTTTATTCACTCATATTTTTCATCTATTGTTAATAAAACTGTAAGGGTTTGTGGTAACTGAATATTATTCCATTGAGTTACAAAAATTCCTATTTAACTATATTATTCCATGTTTTATTTATAAAACATAATGAAAAAGTTTTATTTTTATTCATATAAATTTATCTTGGATCCTTAATTCTACATTGTAACCTCATCATCAAATGATTCTTACCTCAAATATTATTTACATGTAAGGGTTTCATTTCTAAAATTTTCACCTCTTAAGACTCATCCCATATTTTCAATAGAATGGTGTATATATTGACCATATAATTTGATTATAAAAACCCTCTAATTATCATTTGTATTTAATGTTCTATTTTAGATTCTATACTTCAATGGGTTATTATTTGAACGATTCTAAAATTGTAAGGGGTTTTTGTCTCAAATTTCAATTCTTTGATACATGCTTATGTTATACACCATTTTTTTAATTTATGATACAATTAATACCACTATTATATTATATATTGTGATTATATTATTATTAATTGATTTTATTTTTTCATTTAAAATTATATCCTTTAAGTGGTTTTGGTTCAAACGTTTATATAACCATTAGTGTTTTTTGTCTCAATTTTCAATTCCATGAGATATGTTTGATATTTAAGAATATATTTTATTTTATTATTGATTATTCAATACCTTATTTAATTTATGTATAATTAATATATTTACAATAATTAAATTTTAATTTCATGGTATACCTCTCAAATTATTTTGATTATTACATCCCCATTATCACAAGGGTTTTTTCCTTTCAATTTTCCTTTATTGAGATATGATTCACATTCACCAATTGCATAACATTTATGAAACATACATATATTAATGGATTACCTTATAAATTCTTACATACTATTTTATTTTATTTTAATAGACTCATAAAAATCCATCAGTTCTTTTTTCATTCAAATTTAACCTCTGTTATAGGCCTAATTTTTCTTCCAATTCCATGCCTCTATGAAAAATATATATTTGTTTACTTTTTTTGAAGGTTGATCACCAAGATTACATTAATTGATTTATTAGGGATATTATTTACATAAAAATATAAATCATTCTCTATATAGTGTTCGCTTGAGGGATTCTTACAAAGAATCATGTTCCATTAATTGATTGGGTAATTATAGAAAATCAATATAATTGTTATGTCAATATAGATGACTATTGATCATGATGGAATATTTATATTGATTCATATTTATTATTCATTCCTTAATTTGATTATTTAATTATACTTAATTAGTTATGAGTGGGGCCTGAAATAACCCAGGATGAAATGTTGGGTCTTATGAGACAAACTAGCTTTGGTATTTTTTATTCTAGCTCAGAACAAGATATTACATAGTTGGAGGGAATTGATGGTATGATCATGACGTCCATGATAAAGATTTATTTTCATAGAGGATGAAATTAATTTTCCAACATTCTTCATTTATTCTCTAAAGAAAAATAAATTGTTATCCTTGTGATATTTTCATTTATATTTCTATCCACTGATATATTATCCCCTCAGTTTTATCCAATTACTATTTATTTATTATATTTTATTACTATATTATTTATTCTCATCATATGCTCCGTTAAAATCATTGATTATTATCACAAATGGTTACCGTTTTTGATCATTTGAGACCACCCTTCTAATTGATTCATTTATACAGGTTATGATGAAACTTAGTACACATGATATGTCTAACAAAATTGATTTTTTTGATAATTCATATGAGATATTAAAGACATATTATATAATAATTCGTTTCTTATATAGTGAAAAAATGTTTTTTTGATGAGAAATACATGGTATTTTTATGTTAAATGATTTTACTAAATAATTAAAACTCTAAACCAAAAAGGTCCTTAAAATGTATTTGAATCAATTAAAATTGTTTATTTTTTAAATTATTTATAATTAAAATTGGGCTACATAGGTTCATTTCAAATCCATTATGTAAATAATGTACTTATGGGAACTAGATCTAGGATTCTAGGTTTATGGTGCTACATTTTTTCTTATTTTGGGATAAATATTTAGTCAATAAGTCTACTAGATTATCCTTCTTGGAAACTCTACTAACTATAACCTCAACCCTCTGAGAAAAATAAATTAGGATATAATACATCCAATATATATTGTTCATCCACTTATGCGACCTTACGTTCTTAGTGATATCCACCACTCTAGTAATATAAAAACACAATATGAGATATCATATAATACAAGTCACCACATAAATTCCCTAGATGAAGTTATATTTCTATATTTCTTCATTATAAGTATCAGAATCTATAATATACTCATACATCACTATTTAATTGGAGATCACTGGTTACTTTGAGCTCTTCTAGCCTTAACTCTCTATTTGAGAGTGAAGAAATATCCTCAATGTGTCTATATGACATTATGATCTTTTTGGAAACAAGATACTAGATAACCATTGATAAATATCTCATTTTCCCGACCATATGGAAGGAACATATCCTTAGAACATCTAAGATACTAATGGATAGGTTTTACAACACTTCCTCAATATTTTCCAAGATTTTATTCATTTCTTCCTACCATTCTAAAAGAATGAACATTATCAATCCTAGCGTATATCGTTACATAAAATATAGAACCTATCAAAAAAACACATGTTATACAAGTCATTACATATATATATCTCCCTCTTATATTATTTCAGAATAAATTTTGTTGAATTAATATAAACTATGTAACATAAAACCAATCCCCTTTGGGAATATTCCATATTTATTGTCTTATATTTCTATTCAATTTATGCATACATACATAGTTTAGTAACCTTATTTGATCTATTATGAATAATCTTAATCCTAATGTTATTGGCTATGTTCACCTGAGTTTATTATGATGAAACACTAATTAATCTTGTCCCTGACTAACTACAAGACAGTTATCTCATTACCAATAATTAATTTGTAAATGAAATATGAAACAAGGTAAATGACTAAACCACTAATAAACTACCTTTAAACTCCAGGTTCATAATAATTATTAATGAATCCAAATTATTTTATAGCTCCATCAAAATTAATTTTCCTTGACCTGGATTCTTACTTCAATCCATAAATTGATATCAACAACATTAATACTATGTTGGCATTATTTTGAGTAAAAAACCCATATGGTTATATCAAATTGGAATCTTCTTTACTTCTTCCATTTATGATATATATTTTTACCCACAAATTCTATATCTCATTTACAATGAAATATTCCTTAGTAAGAAGAATTATGATGTATTTGAGAATAGAATCTAATGAAAAATATTCATTATAAAATATTTATTATAATTTTTTAAAACCATTAGATACTAACCATGATTTTTCATTATTAACCTATCCTACCATGTATAACTTATTAATGAAACCAAATTATCCCCAAACATTCATACACATACAAGTTGATTTACCAAAATTAATACCTAGTTTTGGTTAATGTAATACCTCTCTAAATTCATGTATTCATTCCATCTTACATATTCTAATCTAACTACATCCTTATTATAGGATATAAGCTTATTTTTGTCAACTATTAGTGTCCCACCATACTTGGTTACTAGAAAACAACATAATCTAGTTTCTCTAACCTCTTTGGTCCTCTTATGTGGCATTTGTTTCTAGAAAATATATTCAACTATATGTTATAGAACATTTTACTATACCAACAATTATGTACCTTGAGAATTAACTTCATATACATTAGTCTTATCCCCATTATACATGTTGATTAATTTCACTCTCTCAATGAATATTTCATATTTTACCACTATAAATTTCATGTTTAAGTGGTTTTTATATATTATCCCACCATTTCAAAGGGGAATACATTAAATATACACTTTTTTACTCAATGTGCATTTTTTCTTGAAGAAGCCATAGAAAATTCCTTATATCCCCATGAATGTATGTTAGACAGCATGCATTTCATTCCATATATAAACTCACATGGAATTCCATTTCCACCATAGTTGTAACATGTTTATGTATGTATTTCATAGTGTGTCATGTATATTCTGAAATAAAAAATAGAAGACTTATATGACTCATCATTGACCTCACCCTATAAAAAAGTTTTGTTTCCACATTTAAATAACTTGATTTTACTATTGTGTATATTGGGAAGTGGGGTTCAATATTATCTTAATCTGTTAAAAGTATGAAATGATATCTTGTTTGCGATTATCTACAACTTTTTCAAATGAAATCTTTTTTTTCTTACTAAATTTAATTTCAACATGATAATTTAACTCCTTAAATTTCATGACTGATTCTATCATTCACCTCACCATGTAAATAATTCATTTTTTCCTAAATATGTCTGTAAAATTGAGGACGTAAAAGAATCCAACACCACATTCTTTGTAAAAAGATCCACATACATATTTATGTTTTAATTATAGAATCTCTATATCCCTATAAAACATAAAAAAAGGTAGGTTGATCACATTACCTTATAAAAAACCAAAACATATATCCATTAGTATTAGTTTAAATGATTTTAAATGCCCTTGTTGATAGATCATTTTCAAATGTTTATCATTTACATGGCCAAGGTTATGATGACATAACATGATGTGATACAAGTCATGGAAACTAGATTCATTTCCAATATTAATCAATTGACATTCAATATCTAGTACATAATGATTATTATTAAGGAGTGTCATTCCATATATAATATTGTATATTTTTAAAGGAGGAATTTTTGTTTAAAAAATTGAATACAATACTATTCATGTCATAAAATGACATCAATTAAATATTTTTGGTAACTATTATCACATAATAAAATTTATTCATGACCAAGAATAACCACATCAACATTGTGACGTTGTAGACTTCAATGGATAGAGAATCTATAGGTTATCCATCAGTATCCCATAAATCCACTTATCCTTCAAAAACCTTCTGGAATCTCTCTGGTTATTAAATTGTATAAAAATATAAGTAATATAAATTGTATCTAATACCCAACTATGTGAAATGGGTAAGTCAAATTGATAAATAATTCACTTAATTCTTTATATGAATTCTATATAATTTTTTAGTCCTTTTTCTAATATACATGATTTCTAAAAAAAGAAAATAATATATCTTGATCCTTCGCCTATATTGATATTTATTTTCTACTTAAAAGGATATTTTTTGTACCTTAATCCTAGAATCAGTATTAGAGAACATTTCCTTATTGTTTATGTTCATAATTAACATAATAACTGATACCTTTCCAAGACTCATGTCCATATTAGATTGGTTAATTAATGTATAAATACCAAAGATATAAATATCAACAATGATAATATTATAATTAATAAAGAAACTAGAAAATACGGGTGGTAGTGAGGATAGTTGTAGATAATTCAGAAAATCATCCACAAGATGAATTCCCATGTTATGAAAGAGCATGATTTTTTCAATCATTTTATCTACATTTTCCATGAAAACTTCCCCTTCGATAAATTTTCATGTGAATAGTTAATGTATATTTTATATATCTATTTCTTGAAACCCTCCTAATAGATATTTTTAATACGAGATGTAAAATTTTATGCATAATTGTCTTATGAAGATTTCGGAGCTCACAATTAAATGACTATAGATTTAAATTTATTTAGTGTGTCGTCCACGTTTTTAAGGTTAAGGGAGAACTCGTCCTCATGATATTCATTCACATGAGTTTTTGGAACTGAGGATTCTCGGATGTAAAATTTCCCCTTTTTTCTAAGTATAATAGGTGAATGTCTATACCACTATGGGGAATTAATCCCTTGAGCATGTTATCCTTCATCAATGTAGATCATAGTGATTATTTTGTGGTAATTTATCTTTACATTTCCTACAATAAATAAGATAAAATTATTAGTACATTATCATGATAACCAAAATATAATATAATAAATTTATTTATTTGACACACACTATTTTATAAAATCTAAATATCACAAAACATTTGATTCAGAGATTACTAATAAATAGAGATTCATGTTCCATGAATATATATTTCCCTTTTACAAACAAAAGAGTGAGGCCAGTTAATTACACAAATTCATTTATATACGCATGACTCTACAACAAAATTAATTCACAACTCCTTAATATATTTAGTGGACTCCCCAATACTAAAATCCAAGAGTAGAATTTATTCAATACTAGACTCCTAGTTTTACCAAGGCTTGAAATGTAAATCGACTCTTAATGTCTATTAGGTTATGTCTTCCCAAAAAAGTCTTCTGAACTTCCCAAAAATATATCTTTCCCAGTGAGGTCCCACTAAAACACTTAGTTCTATGGTTCCATTCTTTATTAATTAATACCAACATAATATTTTTTTTGAGGTACTCTTATCTATAAACATAAATTTAAATTTATTTATCATTTCACATGATTATTAATATTTATTTTCCTATTTTACAAAATTTATTAAACATATAGGATAAAATAATTAATATATAATTGAAAATAATCGATTGCAACCTACATTTTTAAAAAAAAACTTATTTTGGATTTTTTATGAAATATCCAAAATTAATTAACCATGTAATATAAGACAAATAATATAAATAAATATGGTTTGATCATAGTCTTTACAACGTGATGGTTTATCGAGAAGATGATAAACTACCCTTTGACCTTATGTGAATAACTCCTTGAAACAACACCTATTATTGTTAAAAAATTCCACCTTTCCTTTTTTTTATATTCCTTTGTTGGTTTCTCATTGACTCTACATAGTATCTACACCACTTTCATGGAATATCATTCCTCTATATATTATTTATTCATAAATTGGTTAGGGTTACCAAAGTATTTATTATAAGGGTTTAATATAAAAGAAAATATAGTCATATAGGCCCTTACTTATAGAGAGTACTTGATGAAACAAAATGTATAATCTATAATATAACAATTGTTATTGTAGATTATATACAATAACAATTAGACACAATGAAATCCAAAACATCCCTATGTTATTGAATTTCATGATCATCCATGGCTACAAAAAATTACACATTTTATACTAGCTAACATTCATTTAAATTAACTCCTTATTATTAAGATAAAATCAATTTAATAAATAAGTTATCTTAATTAATTAATACAATCATATTATATTAAGTTTCCACCCAAACAGTCATGTAGATACCATTCTATTAAAATTTTAATCAAATCAATCAAATTAATGTTATTTAAAATCTATTTAGTTCATGACATGTACTTAGAGAAAACATGGCATGTACCCAACCATGTTTTCCACTATCATGTTTGGTAATGGTCATGTTCTATGAATTTACAAGACATGTAGAATACATGGTGTGTCACATATTACATGGTAGGTAGGGGTTCAAATCAAGTAAAAACACAATATACTTAAGGCACATTACACCCATTAAAATTTGTGTCCTTTGTGACAATAAATACATGTGTTAAAAGTTTGACATGTTTGAAAACCATAAAAATTATTTAGTTAAAAATTTAACTTGATAATTAATTAGTATTGTATTATTCATTAAACTGTATTAGTAGGAACTTACACTCCTAAATGTTTTCTTGTTTGGTTTATTTTCATAATAAATAACTATTATATACAAAAAATTCGCACACTTATTGACTTGTCTGTGTGTAATATTCATGAAATGGTATGACACACATGGTATATAAACCACACATTATATCATGTATTCAACATTTTTGGTCTTATGAACTATGTACTAGGGAACATAAAGTGCAATATTCATAAACATTTATGTGTTACACAATGTGTAATGGGGTTTAATACAATATATTCATAATAGGATATTGTTTCTCATATTTAAATCATTACATGGTGTGTAAAAAATTTCATGTCATGTTTTTTGACAACCCAATTTCCATGACATTCATTGCATAACATTGTGAGGATATAAAGCAAATAAGGTTGTTATACACTATGCTATCCCTAAAACTACATTCTATTTTTTCAGTCAACATGTGGTGTGTATTATTACATCATGTTTTGATTTCACATTTGGTGAACTATGTTGAACATAGCTCATCATGACATAGAAAACCATGGAACATTTAATGTACTTTTTAGTTACATGTCATGTAACATTGTATTTTGGACAAAATATTTGTAACATTTGGATTAAATTTTGTATCATTACTTACATATTCATTATTGGTTTAACGCCATGTGCAACTAATGGATTAAATTATATTGACTATCATGTCAAACAATAAATAAAACAAAATTGAAAACTAACATAAATTTAATATATCAATATATAATTGAAAATTAATTTTAAATTAAAATGTTACATCTCTGATACAACATGAAGGTTCTAGAGTGTAGTAGGAGAAATTATGTTCATGTAGAATAATTGTTCTTCATCAAATTATGCAATGTGACCCTAATAATTAGATAACAAATACCCCAAAATTCATGATATAACATCTTCACATATAATTTAAAATTTATTAAATATAGATAAAGTTTTACATTTCATTAGAATTATTTCATCATTGTCGTATCAAATAACCTTACATGTTATTCAATCATTACATTGATACATTTTAGGGATGTATCCCACTTGTGATGATCTACACATCCTAAAAAGACGTCCGTATGTCACCATAAAATATTATAGTCATATTGTAGTAAATCCTATTCACTTCAGCCATTTACTGATAATTGAAAAAAGAATTCCTTTCGTGGATAAGTAATTCCTCGGTACTCTTAATAACATGAAAGGATAGAGGAGGGTCAGATTTCATTTATCATGAGAGAAATCTTGAGATGATTCTCTATTACGTCTTAATAGGATTTTATTTCATGAATATTATGTAAAAAAATCATGAACAATAAATTATCCGTAACAAATATTATAACATAGTATTTATTAATATTTTATTTCATATAATTTCATAAAGGGCCTGAACCAATTAAATAATTCCCAGGTAATCCCACATTGGCTTATAATATAAATAATAATATTATGTCCTTAATGTGAAAAAACTTATGGATAATATAAAAATTGTTTTTAATAAATAAATTATAACTAATTTAATTGATATTTAGAATATCATTTTCAGCATGACTATTTAACTCACTTCATCATCCTAATCAGTATTCATCAAACCATGAATGATGGTTATTTATTTTAAAAATACATAACACTGTGTTAATCATCAATAAATATGTATATAAATAATATATCATTAAAATTTTGAATAAATATAAATTTAATATTAAACTCACAAATGTATTTCTCTAAATAAATAATGACTGTAATTTTGTGGCTAAATAATAATAAATAAATATTAAATGAAAATTAAGAAATTATATTTGTTTTCAATTTTAAATTTTTTATAAAATTTAACTATGGTTTGAAATATAGATTTTTCCTAACCCTCTAGGCCCCGTTTTCATTGACATTAGGCTAAACATAGATCATTTTCCTGATCAAAACCTGAAAACTTGTCATGGATCCAATAAGAAATATTAAATTTCACAATGAAAACAACCTCAAATGAAATATAATTTTGTAATATAATCCCATTATCTTGATATCTCATGAAGATGGTTTCATTACATGTGTCAATAATATATATCTTTGATATTCTATTCTTATAATTTATAAACATTTCAATATCGATATAAAAATTCATGGCCATGGATTGAACAACCTCTACCATTTCATTAATGGTCCAAGATATCATCTTACATAAAAGGATGCATGAAATTATTTCTCAATGTTTTCATTAATTCAATATCACCCATGAATCACGCAATTTATGATATTTACCAGGGAACAGATGTAATCAAGATTAACTTTCATACTTCAAATTTTACTGAGATATGATATGTATTAATAATAATATTATCATGTAAGGATGTTCACACTCAACTACATGTATAAATATAAAATGACACATAACATTTTAGAAGTCCTATTAGCTATCCCATTCACATAATCTCCCATTTTAGATATTAATTGTGGACACAATTATGTGAAGAAGCATCCATATCTTATGATCTTGTTAACTTGTAACATATATATCCTATAAGATGTTATCATTCTACCATAGAACATCTATTAATGAATAATATCATATGACATCAAGGATTTTATCATACTAGGTAATTGAAATGTCATTTTAGTGGGAAAATATTTGAAGGAAATTATTATATTAAATGTTACGAAGTATAAAACTAGTTATGTGAGTTGAAATTAATTAATAATCATAAATGAAATATTTACTTGTAATCTAATTACAAGTAATTTTATAATGGGGATCCAATTAAAACAATTATAATATACTTATTGAATGATAATTATTATGAGATACTTATTTTGTGATTTTTATTTTGTGATAATAATATAATACTAAATACAAAAAATTCTTTATGTGATGAATATTGTGTGCTACTTATTTTATAATACATATAAAGATACACTTATTCCATGATAATTATAATATAATTCCTATTTAATGAAACATAATGTCCTAAAACTATTATGTATAACAAATATTATATAATAGTCACTATGAAAACATAATAACTATCACCGTTTTTGGAAAATTAATTATGTGAATTTTTCTAACATTTTATTTTATAAACTGATAAATATTTTAAATTTAAATTTTATGGACCGTGGAAATAGACATAAGTTTATTATGTGATATCATGATTGGAAAAATAATTGTGTTAATCTATGAAGTTCTAGTATAAATCCAATCTATATTGGGAGTGTGGAAATACTATGAACCAACCTGAATCAACTCAACATGTCACCTATGTTATCCATTGACAAGGATCATGGTTCTTTCATAATCACCATGGGATAGATACAAAAACTATGGTATAAGAAATAACCATCTAGGAATGTTTTCATCCTCAAATACCAAATAAATATAAAAGGGTAAGACCCATAATCCTAGAATTACCCCTCCATATCATTAATTTATACAAACATAAAATAAATGTTTAAATAAATAACGATTTATAAATAGAACACACAAAATAGAGAAAATAAATATACAATATAGCAAGAATCACTTTAAAATTTATAAACATGGAATTCCCAACATCCATTAACAAACTAAAAAAACTCTAGAGAACAAACCCATAGACAATGGGTCCAATATAAATGACCCCAATTGAATTAAAATCCCAAAACACTCTTCATGTTCCTAAAAATATGTGACCTAACATTTCCTCCATCAAAATCCAAATATAAACTATGTTGATTATAAGGAGACACTAAATTTCATGACACCATTACCATTACCTTTGTCCAATAAAGCGATGTTTTCATAAGACCCAAGGGAATATGTCATGTGTGAGGAAAAACCCCACAGGATACCACCATTAATTTATTTAAAGAATTTTCCTTTGAAAACAATAGTCTTAAAGTAAAACGTAACCCTAAGGATTAATTCGGTTTTTCATAACTGAGTTGTGTTCCAAAAAAAGATATCACGACATAAATAATGATAATAAACATAATATGTAATGTGCATATTCATACAACGAAACAAATGAAATAGGCCTAATGAATAAATAAAATTATCCAAACATGGAAAAAGTAACATTGTCTCTTATCATGGGTCTTAAAAAAGTTACACTAGTTGATATAATTGAGACATAAGGACTCCATGAGTTCTTAATCTCTTTGGAACACAACCAATTTTCCCATCTATTATATCTGTGCACTAAGGAAATAATCCCTTATTAGAGAATAATATATACTTTGAATCAAAAAATATATGTTACCCATACATTTATGTTCTATCATGTGTATCAAAAGATCTAATACATAATCTTATACAACTTTCAATTCCATAATCAACTATGATAAAAATAAATTAAGTATAAATAAAAAAGTAATTGTTATTTCAAAACAACTTTTAAAACCCATTTTAATCCAAAAGTCTTATGGTATCCACTTGATTAGGAATGTAAAAAATATTTTAATTTAGAAAAAAACAATATAAATATTCAATCCACCACAACAAATCAATAACCAAGTGAAATTGAAATAAAAATACATCAATAACACATTTTAAGATAATTTTATTTAATCAAAATCAAGGAAAAAATTGAAACAATATTTATGAAATGGAATTGAACACTTAAGTTGAGATACCGTCCTTGAATAAAATAAAATATCATTGCCCACACTTTGACCCATTAGAATAAACTATAATACTTTCACAAGCCTAGACCAAAATGTAATTTCATCAAGGCCCCACCCATAGGCCTAGGTTAGACCACTATAAACTCCAAGGGTTCTAATATTCATTGAAAATAAAAGAACAAGGAGAAAATAAGGGGTGATGAGGATAAAATAAAAATAAAATCATGTTTACTTCAAGAAAAATAACTAAACAAAATAAT
The DNA here is from genome assembly GCA_963277665.1 of Viscum album. Lineage (NCBI taxonomy): Eukaryota > Viridiplantae > Streptophyta > Magnoliopsida > Santalales > Viscaceae > Viscum > Viscum album. Next base: position 748,584,676 of record OY728151.1, on the reverse strand, counting down.
AAAATCTACAATGAATTATGGGTAAAGGAACTCAAATCCTTGTTGGACGAATTTCATGATAATGTGGGGGAGGAGGGAAATAAATAAAGATAAAATTATCAAGGGAAATTAGTAAAAAAAACTTTTTAATGATTTTGACAAGGGTGAATTTTTTTTCTACAATGATATGTTAACCATGTTCCAAACATTCAGGTAATACTATCTTTCCCAAAATTTGTTTGGTGATTCCTCTAGCATTTTGAATAGTCGGAAAAACCATGTGGTACCCTTTGAAAACACCATTTTTACCCAAAATACCCACTCAAATAGTCAACCTAAATGTTAGTACTAATCAATCCCTAACCATAATCATAGTATTATTGTTCACCAAAATTCTTGATTTTCAACCTCTAACTCCAAATAACACCATAAAGAAGTAAAATAAGAATGATAACTCAAATATATATTTATATGTAACTCAATGGGTGTCACAATCCCCATATCATGCCACCTTTTCCATAGAATGTTCTTAATGATATGAATTTGAAATATTTATGTTTACAAATACCACATCAAATATACATACTCCTAATTCATTTTACTCTCTCTAGAATATCTATAGATCACATGAACTAACTTTATTGACTTTCAAAATAACACTATATTCCTAGAGTCTAAAATATGAAATATCTTATCAACAATAACAATGTCATGTTCCACATCAAAATCCCCCACTCAATCACTTGATATGTGTATATAATACATTTATTAAACTAGGACATATGTATGATGTTATTAATCTTGTTTATCCACGGTGGTAACTCAAACATACATTACAACATCATAGGATGATCCATAATCTGAAAATGATAGAAAAAACATGAGTCCTACATTCCATAAATTCCCAAATGAAGATTTCCAAGTCAAGGTGATAATTTCAGAAACACCTAATCAAAATCCTCAAACTCCAATGGGTAATTAAGATTACGAAGATAATATTTATAGTGAATTTGAGAAGACCCCATTTTATTATAAATTTGTTGAACATTCCCTATCATATCTTGGATGAAAATCAGTCCCATAAAGGATTTATTAACCAATTTTCCAAAAACATTTTTTATCATCAGAACCATACATAAAAAACTTATATGTTATATATCTTGACCAATCATAATAGTTGTAGTTATAATGATACTTTATCATTTATTTATGATTCTGTTATGAACCCTTGGATTGAATCATTTATAATTTAGCATTTCTTCCAGATTTTAGATATCCTAGTCAGAATTACCATCCACATGATAATGATATATCTCTATTATCATCAAAATGCTTCCTATATCCTCTTTGATACCCTTCAAAAAATGTGAATAAATGTAGGTATCTTTGAAAAAATCAATATCTCATGGCTTTCCAAAAAGCATAATGATCCCTCATATCCCCATGTGTCTAAGATCTTCAATCGTTGTCCAGACTTTAAGTAGAAGGATGTTTTATAATTTAGCCAAATAATCAATAATGACCCAAATATAATTTTACCAACTATAATTCTATGTCATTTCAATAAAGGGTTCCATTGATAACAAATCACACTTCCGTAATGAAATGGAAAGAGTTTGTCTATGGTGAGACCAAAATACAGAAGTCCTAAAAAATAACATGTAATAACTGTGTAATTATTTATGTGAAAGATCTATAAAAAATTAATTCGATTCTACTAAGATACCTTTGGTGTAATTTTAATAGGATAAACTTAAATATCATTCCCAAAAAATCAATTCCTTACAAAATTCACTTCATGGATTCATAACATCTGTTTATAAGACTTATTATACATGGGATGCTCATTTAGTGATCCCAAAAAAATATCATAGTGACATCAACACTTCCCTTATATAGTTTAATACACAAATTTATTATATACATACACTACCATGAAGGGGTAAAAATATTAATTAATGAAATAATTCATAAAATATATGAAAATAAACGGAAAAATAGTTTGGAAAAATGGAAATAATAAATAATGAAAATGACCACACCAAAACTTAATAGAGGTGTCTGGAATATCTATTCCCTAGACTCTAAACTGGAGATATCCAAAACATAGGTTATTTTTTGAAAACCACTATACTTATCAAATATAATAAAAAAATCATCAATTTTAGGAAGTAATTATTATATTTATTATTGTCACATTATTATAAATTTAATAATAAATAAATTGATAGACAATAATGTTTTCCTTAATTGAAAAAATAATTAGAAAAACACATGGTTAAACACTAATAAAAATAAATCCAATTAATTAATGAGCCTCCAAATGAAATTTAAAAAATTTAAAATCTTAAGGAGTAAAATTGTGTGAATGAAAATAAATGGGTCATATCTTGGGGGTAGATAAATTGTAAAACCTACATCCGAATGGGTCATAAACAGGGAGAAAGATTATAGAAAGACCATAGGGTATCCATCAACTAACCTTAGAAGATGATAATTAATATTCCACTTAGATACAAAAAAATAAAAACAAAGTGAAATAGCACATAATTAATCAATCATAAAAAACTATCATCCCTACTCTCCCTTACCCAAGATAAAATCATCCTAAAAATGTGAGTTCTTTTTCCGTAAGAAAATAAACATCACATTGTGACCATCATTTCAATTTTTAGGATGAGATTAAGAAACATCTCAATCATGAACCATGAAATCCTAAAAAATCATCTTCAATAATTAAAATTGAACACTTTTGGAATATAAATCTTTTTTCATTATTCATTCCCAACATGGTGTAAATATCCCTCACAAATGAAATAAAAATTACCCATATTACCTATCAATTAGTAATATTTGTTCAGATAAAGGAATGGAAATCACAATCATCAAATAAATCTAAAACCATAGAATGTGAAATAAACACCATACCTTTTATAGTAGTGGTCCCAACATTACCATCTTATTCCACTAACTTACCTATATAAATACACTCAGACACGGGTCTATGATGAGTTAAATTAACTTGATGTGAATCAAATTTCTATTCATAATGATATTCTACAACCTTAGATGAATTTGATCATACATGAAAGCTCATGGTGAACGTGGATAAATATCCACCACCATGTGAGAGATTTCTATATTAATGATAAAGATTCCATGAATGCCCACACTGGTAGAATTTCATTGGCTCCTCCTAGTAAATACGAACCAGGGTGGCCTAAATTCCCACTCTGAAAGAATGTCACTATATTATTCATAGTAGGACCCACATTCATGGAATAAAATGATAGGTGAGAGCCACTGGAAGCACTCTGATGAGACTTTACTTTCATACCTTTCCGTCCAATAGAAAAAATCATACTACCTTCTACTATGATATATGATACACTCAAACATGTAAATATGTAAAGACTCACGTTATCCATAACCTCTTTTTCATCCACTTATGTTAAGCTACACTGATAATGAATAAAAATTTTGTTCCTTAATTCATTCATCAATACCATTTCAAAGAATTGATATATTAAATAATCATTCATGGGATTTTTGGATATAATTATACCAACTAAAAAAATAAATTAGATTATTCTATCAGAGATCAAATACCTCTCTATATGTCCCTGAACTCATGGGAATTTTACTCCTTCAATTTCATTAAGTAAAACTACTAATTATTGAAATTATTTAATGTATCCCACATGAGGTTCTCATGTATCATGGACAAAAATAGAGAAATACCACCATCTACGATAGGATCCTTCTATCATATTGGTGGGAAATTTAGATTCATAAGTATTATGAGTTTTCATGAATTATATGTTTAGGTAAACGTTCTCTGTCCACTCCTCAGGATCCAGAATCCCTTTATCACCACCTAAGGTTTGGGGTTTTATATTTTAATATCCCAAGCATGGTCCACCGTATATTACTCATCTCTTGAACCTTACAATAAAAAGGATTAAATTATCCTATTCATGGACTCAATGATATCTATATATATTGGGGGATTATCCAATAGACCATGTTCCATAACCTGCATCCCTTGATTCATTGAGAGTTTTTTGGAGTATTAATCTACATAAGAGAATTTATAAAATGTAAAACCACACCCTACTCATCTAGACCACTATAATTTAACAAATGCACTATAAAATTACCTTTGAACATATAAATATATCATATATTGACAAAAAATCCGTATCATGACTCAAATATGATACAAAATCCCAATCAGCCTTTGGAAACATGTGGTTCATCATGAGGAAGAGTTTTCCAAGAACTCCCTCATATCTACATTATGAGATTCGATAGATCTATAACCATTAAAAATATACTCCCCCAATATAAACCTATTTTTAATCTATTTTTCTATTTATTGAACCCTTTTCATCACCATATGTCACTGATTTCAACCCACCGTAAGGTCTGAGGCCTGTTCTATACTAATACTTTCCAGCGATAATCACTAGGGAATCAATCATAACTATCTAGTAATGATTTAACCATCCTATTCCAAATACACATTATAAGGGTCCCACATAAAATACAATAATCACAAATCTATATCTTAGTTTTCCAATCATCTAAATATGTAGTTTATATGAATAATGATTTATAAATTGAAAATATTAAAAAAAAGACCACAAATAAACAACATAACCGGCATCAATTTAGAATTTATAAATAAGGAATGAAAAACAACCTTTAACAACATAAATAAAACTATAAAAAATTACTATGCTGATGGGGATTATATAAAATATCTATGATGAATAAAAATCCAAAACAAATACAAACAATCCAAAATCCATGAGCCATACAATCCACTACATCATAAGCTAAAAAAATTCAACAATAATCAATAAGAGCCACTAAATGGGATTAAACCATTACCATTACCTATGTCCCAATAAATAATGTCCCTATAAGCTTCATGGGAACATATAAAGTTTAAGGTGAAACCAAATGGGAAACCACTATGATCCTATATAATATATTTTCTTTTGAAAACTACAGCATTAGTGTAATAAAATAAAAAAAGATTTTTTAAGTAATAAAATATATAGAAATTAGTTCGGTTTTAATAAATTAGATGATTCCAACTAACCCAAGTGAATATGGAATAAATAAAGATACTTGTAGCTATATATCCTAAGAATCATTATATGATCAACAAAAAATGTGTATAAAACATAAAACAACTCATCCAAACATGGAAAAATAAATATAGACTCTAACCAAGGGTCTACTGTGACTCATCTAATTGAATGTTCATTAGCTGACATAATCGATAAATAATAACTACATGAGATCTTAATATCATTGGATCCATACCAGTCATAACATATCATTTCTTAGTCTATATATGAAACATTCCCTAGCTATAGAACAATATACACTGGTTGTCCAATCATCTATATCAACCAAACAACCAAGGTATCCAATTTGCATCAAATCATCGACTAAATTATATAATGAGAATCCTCAATACACTATAAAATATTGAAATATAAAATAAATTATCAATCATATAGAAAATTACCATTATAAAATTTATATACAGCCCATTTTAATCAATAAATCTTTAGAGAGACATTTTATCAAACACCTTCCAATCAAAAAAATATCTTCCTTTTGGAAAACCATTTAGAAATATTCAATAAACCACCAAACATCCATATCCAAGTCAAAATGAAATAAAAACCAATTAATAACACAATATTAGAGAATTTTAATGAATAAAAATCTATGAAACTCTTATAAGTTTAGTAATTCCTTGGAGAAGATCACATAGGTATCAACACATACCTTGAATAAAAGAAAACCTTGTCACCCTTGCATGATAGTACTGGAATTAAGATGAAAGGACACCCAGAAGCCTAGGACATCATGTATCTTCATCAACAACCCTCACATAACCCTAGTTTTTCCCCTTATGGACCGTTATTGTTAAAATCGTCTAAGAAAATGGCTGATTAATGTAAAATTAATTGTATAGGAGGAACAAATAAAAATTAAATCAATCTTAGATCAAGGTAAAACCCAAAAGGTGTAACCTCTCTTGTTTTTGTGAATTATCCTTTTTGGATATTTTTATATTTATATATTCGGATTTTTCTTCAGACTTGGTGTCGTGTAATGTTAGTGACAGGACACTAGAATTAATAAATTAAAAAATATATATATTAAACCATAGATGCAGAAATTTGTGAAAATAATTGTTTTCTTCATGATAATATCCTCATATAGAAGATATGAGACCACTACTACTCTGAAAACATGGGGTTTTCCCATGGTTTGATATAATAATTATTATAATTTGAACATTTGGTTGATGCGAAGTCACAGTCGAATGATTGATGAAATAAATTATTTAAATAAACTAATTTATATATTTATATAAATTAATTCTGTATCCTAGAAATAATCTATTAAATCTATATTATGGAAATTATCTTGGGTTATCAAAATTTCCCAGAATTTTTAGGGATGATGATTTTATATGAAACGACATGGGAGGATCTGTGATTAAGTATCAAATTAACTTTAAGTAATCACTAACACTGAATCAAATCCCAAAAAATATTTTTATCTATAAAAAAAATCCAATTATGTGGTAGGTCAGGTTAATGTTTTCAACTTCCCCTCTTATTTAGGATTCTAGAACAGACTTGGTTAACTAATTTATTTTTCATTGAATTCTTCCCAATATTCATTGAACTATCAAAATATGATATTATTTTTGGATTGGAATTATAGTTTGTAATGAAATTTATTCTCTACTCTTTGGTTTCCTAAATTAAGACCATAGGATAGAGTTGTATTGGCCAATGATGAAATTTATATTGATTTTTTATTGGGTTTCTCCCACTATTCGTGGATTTATTCACCATCATCATCCTTTCAGGTGTCGTTCCAATTATTTCCAGTCTAGTATTAATCATGATAAAATCCCCTGTATATGTTTTAACCTATGTAGAAATATTAAATGATTTATGTTCTTGGGGTTTTAAATAATTATGGATGAATACATATCCTGTAATGAAGTCTATATGAATTTTCAATTATTTTTGTGTGAGCATCAATGACAAGATACCATGGAGATTTATATTTCGTTGATGTGATGGATGTGGAAAAACCTATGGTCATGGAGGATTTATTAGAGACACATCTAGAGGAATCATCACTGAAATTTATATTGAGACCGTGGACACAATATGATCTAGGTATAAATACTTACAATTGAAAAATTCAAGACTACAGTACATGTATTCTAGAGGAAAGATACCATGTAGTATTCCTACTACAAAAAATATGTTTTACAAGAAGATTTAATTATTATATGTCACGTAGATGATCCCATACATCTATGACACTTCTCTCTTAAATATGTAATTCATTGGGAGAACAGTACAATGAACTTGGGCCATCAGACACCTCATTTTACCTAAAAGACAAATCCTTTATATTGATCTCATGATGTCATGTGGAGTTGCGGGACATAGATAGGATTGGATGTGGGATCACACCCTATGTACCCCAATAAAAAAATTTAATTTTATCATTCAAACATACCCCCCCCCCAATCTCATTCATTAAGAATTTGAATTGGGGTTGTGAGTAATCCTTCTTGAGTAGAATTCAACATAAAACATTATTATGTTTCTTATTTTGATATTAGAGATATGAATGATTATGTGGAGTCACCATATCACTCCCCCAAAATAGTTGGATAATTCTAATACTAAAGAGTGATAATCGGATTGACATTGGTGTTGAAACACTCGAGGCAGTATGTATTTTTCAGGGCTTAGTTCTCCCACTTTATTGATAGAGAGAGGGTTAGTAACCCCGATACCCACTCAAGATGTGTTTCTCTTATCTAAAAAACTTCTACCCCCTCACCCTGGTTTCAATGAGGCATAGATCCTCCTCAAGGATCATTTCCCCACTGTAAATAAAATGTATATTGTTAGGCATGGGTCCCCTACAATATATATAATGAGTTTTTCATTAGGCTAATGGAATTTTGACAACACTAGATCTGTGTGTTGGAAAAAAATCATCATTTATAAATAGAAATGAGGATCAATATCCCCCCTCTCACTATTATGATTTTTTTATGACTATATCCAAAATTAGGTTTATTCTCCAAATATATTTTCATGGGTAGAGCTGTTAGATATTTCTATTACTTCCCATTTTGGGTTTTAGGGAATCATTCTAGGTGTATATATACTCACCCATACATGGGATTTTCCTGAACATTAAATGTAATATGCTGATGGAAAAAAATTGTGGTGGATTTAGAGGGAATTTTTTATATAGAGGTTTTTTATATAGTGAAAATCATCAAAGGGTGGTGGTCGATATTGGATATCATGAGTACGACCTTCCTCCTCAAAAGTTGTTAATTTGGGACGTCCTTTTTATGTGGGATTTATTTTTCCCCATTCAAACCATGTATATGTTTATATTATTGTACTCTATCATCTTTAGATAATTTAAATGTATTTTTTGTTGTTTTAGTAATGTTTATATATCATGGATTTTTTTGGGATAGTAGGATGTGTATGTGTGTATATGTTTACAATGATAAGTCCTTCCATTTTTGAGATATTCCCTTTCGGTGTTTGTCTCCATCCTCTGAACTACTCAAAGTGGTCTTGTGGTGTAACACTCATCATACTGTTGTTCTAGGAAAGGTCTCAGAGGGTTAGGTCTTTAAAAAGCGTCCTAAAATTAGTTCTGTCATAGGGATGGTGGTCAGAGTAAGTTATGTTGAAATTAATAGTATAATAGCATAGGGTAATAGTGTTATGATATCTCAAGCTCACATTTTATGATAGGGAACCTAAATATGGTGTGGTGGTAGACATATCAGTATACTGTGACTCAAATAACATGCTTTTCAACTCAACATGCTGAGACACCTGTTACAGAGAAACTAATGGTACATGCATCATATAGGAATGTGTCTTCAAATTCCATGTCTTTCGTGAGTCATCTACCTATATATACTCATATCACACTAGTACATATTATCAAAATTCAGGATTCCTCTATGATAATAAGCTTATTGGATACTAATATAGGGTCTTAAAAATGGCCGGTTGAGTGATGTGGATTTATGGTAAGTGAATATTGAAGGTGTGTTCCCACTAAGTGAGTGGAGTGAATTTATTCTACCCAACGAGAGGTGTGTGGAATCATCTCTTACAGTTCATGGTGATTCCCATCTACTTGTTGAGAATCTAATTGTTCTATGGGGACATGATGACATTTCACACATGCCCGACACACTACATGGGATTAAATGTAGAAAATTATCATGTTTCATTTGGAGGATGACCATTGCATAAAAGAGGGTTGGATTGAGTTAGTGTTTTGAGTTTTCCTACTCATTTAAACCCTAACCAATTATTTTATTTCTCTTGTGAACAGTCTTATCCATGGAAAGATCTGGTGTTGGTGGGTTATGGACACCTAGACCCAAGATCAGATGACACCCACATGGGTGTAATTCGAGCACTTCCATAATTAGTACTATCCTTCAGCCTTGTGCTCTATAGAAGTCAGGCATGTTTTGGAATTGCAACTTGTTGATATGACTATTTTTGGCAATGCGTGAGATTCACAAATCTAAAATACTACACAATCAATATTGTGGGACATTGATACATTTGAGTGTGAATGTAATGCCTCGTCCCCAATTACGCAGAGCTGGTGCATTATTTTAATACATTGGCATGATTACAAGGAATCAAGTGCCAAAGGAGCAAACAATTTAGTAGTCTTGCAAAATAGATTACATACATGAATGTTACATTATACTTTATAACATACAAAACACCATAAATAATCGATTATAAACACCATTATTCCCTTGGCTTAACCCTGCATATCAATCACAATACAATTCTTGTAATCCTGGGAAAAATAAATCATCAAAAGGGGTGAGCTCAGATGCTCAGTAAGGATAACAATATAGCAGAAAATTTCATAAATAAGTATAAAAATTTAAGGCAATGTATGACTAAAAGAAAATAATTTTAAACATGAACATCAGAATAATACTGCAAAAATTAAATTAAATAATTCCATTTACTTATTCACATGGTTATTTTACTAGTCAAATAATCACATGAAATATCAATAACCCCTTTCATAATGATGGAATACATTATGCCAGACTATCATAGCCACATAGTCAAGGCCTTGTGCCAAGAATGAAAATAAGATTTTGTCCAGGCCTTGTTCCAAGATAATAGGTTTTCTCATGAGACCTATTAATGCATCGAGGAGTTATAGCGGGCTCCACCGGTCACTTACTAAGTCCAATGCATTCCTCATAATAAAAGGTTTAAACATAACAATAACATTCATATTACAACTAGCATACCAAATATCAATACTTTACCCATAAACCACGAACGGTAAAAAACACATACACAGGAAAACATATCGAAAATACTTCAATACAATATGGAGTATTTTTATCATGATAAATCTAATTCAAAACAAGTTTAAAATCCATTAAAGGATTTTGACATAGATGAAAATTATTTGTAAAACTCTTTGAGTGAAATACACCTTTCTCATGAAAACATTTAAATGTCACACAATTTTCAAAGGAAGTAATTTAAAGACAGTTTTTATTCAAAGTGTACCATACCACTTTGAAACTCTTGAAAGGAATTAACATTTTAAAAAATTTCATGTCCATATAAATAAATCCTTAAAAAACATTTCGATGACATGGACATTAATGATAAAGATTTAGAAGAATAAATATTTAAAACATTTTAAATTATGTTTTATTAAAAAAAGTACCTTAAAAAATCCCATTGAAAACTCTTTAATGAAACATGGAAATGGATGATAAATATTTCCCAGTAGATACTTACATAAAAACAACCTCAGATAATAAACAGATTGCAAAATTACCCCTTACCTTGCACATTCCTTTGGTCAAGGGTACGTTTAACCTCCTGTATAATTACCATTGTATGTTATTATATTATACCAAAACTATATTCATATTTACTATATCATACATTATTAATTTATGACTTTATACTACACATTTAATAATGATTTTCATGTTAAATTAACATTTCAGGTAATAATCTCTTTCTTTATCGTACATATTTTAACTTGTTAATCATGATCGTATCATTTAGATCATGATTTAAATACTTCCTGAATATAAAACTAGATTTATAAATCTTACATAATTATAATATACATATTCTTAATAGATATATATATATGAAATGGAAAACATCGTTTATGGCGATGGTAGGTAATACGTATGCATAAACATTATTTCTGTTTTCATATTGTATTGAACAGATGTATGTGAATAAAATATATGTAAGTACTAAACTTTTTACATACATAAATATCTATATATCTCCAGTAGAATTTATATATTATATATTACATATTTATTTGTAATATATATTTTTATAATTCTCTATGAATGGTGAACTTGGAAATGAATCTCATCGCGTCGTGGAGACGGTAATCCATACGTATGCACGAGCGCAATATCATTTCCTTAATGGTTTGTAATTGGATGGTATATAGTATATTAAGAATCATTATCATGTTATTTTTATTATTTACATCAATTATACATCATTTTTATACCCTTACAAAAAATAATGTATTGAATAACAATTACACCACGACGTGGAGACGCTAAGCCGTACGTACACACGTATGGTGGCATGTAATTCAAAGAATGGATAGAATAATGAATTTGTTTTTACTATATTTATAATAACATCACAGTATATATAAGATATTGGAGTTATTATTTTATAATGGAAACAACAATGAAAATGGAAGTGGAAGAAGAATGGAACTTGAAATTGGTGGTGAGATATTTACCTCTTCTTCGAGTTCTTCCTTTTGAATTGATAGAAATGGATCCTTAGGTTGGAATTATGACAAAAAAAGTCCTTTAGGATGAATGGAGGATAGTTGAGAGGGTATTTGGGTAGGTTTTGGCCGATCCAAAAGGCTTTGAAGGTGTTAATTATAGAGAAAGGGGAGTGCCTTTTTATAAGAGGGGTGAGGGGAACCTTAGGAAAAGCTAGAAATATTATTTTATAATTAAATCATTTTAGGTTTATAAAGGGTTAAAAGGGATTATTTAATGGATAAGGTGGGGATGGGGCAAAGACACTCAACCAATTGGTTTTAGATAGGTTTGGGTCACCATATTAACCTTATCATTTAGATTTAATTGTTAGTTAAATAGTTTGACATTTACCATGTGTATTTGTATTTTTATATTATGTGGTAAATAAAATTAATATATACTTACAATAGCTCCCCAAGTTGTTCATTAATGATACATATAACATTATATAAATCCTGTTTCTGAACCATACATTTTTAGAAATATTATATCGACCAATAATACAATATTTTTTTAAATGTTAATTTATGTCAATTTTGACAATATATGGTATTTTGTTTTTTTGAAAGTCATCACAACTTAATTACTTCGAACAAGATACATTGAATTAGCCCTGAAATGTCATATTCATATAGAAAATTATTTGATGTCATAAAAACCTTGAAATTATATTTATTGTAATATTTATAATACTATTTATTTGATTCATTCATTGATAAGATAAATACTGCATCTTCATTGTTTCAAAAATAAATTGAAATATTACATTTCTTAAAATTATAAATATAATACCATTATTTAGTAAATCGTTTTTTCTTTCTAATAAATATTTATAGTTGAAGATATAACATGTATAACTCAAATTAGACACACATAATTTGAGGTAAAACGTAAATATTTATAGGGAGTTATTGAGGTCATCGGTCACAAACAATTGTAGAATTGAGTGCCTCAAAGCCATCAATCTAGGATGATTTAAAATATCATCAGTTCCAAAAAAACATAAGGTATAAGAATAACACATTGTTAGTATTATGATACCTTACCTAATTTTTAAGAATTAATTTCTTCATATAATAAGAGAAGAAAAGAATATATACATGAGAAGTAGAGTTCAATCTTTAACTAATTTCTACCACAAACTAATATTTCACATGAAAAGATAATAGAACTCAAAAAATATTCTATTTATCCTATTCGTATAGGGTTCCAAAAAAATTAATTTATAATTCATCTACCATACCCATTAAAAAACTACATTATTCAATCCAGGACATCACGTAGGTCAGTGGTAGGTGATACACCCTTGGCGCCCTTCGGTTGTGGGTTCAAGTCTTGCGGCCCCAGACCCGATCGGTTGTCGCCTGACCTCTGAGTTGTCCTTTTTATAGAAATACAAAAATAATCTCAAACTAGACTTATCCAAAATACTTCTGTCCAAACTCAAAGTATAAAATTTATAGGTATGGTAAACACAATGAAGATCCTTTTTGCCACGTAATAACATGTGATCACCTTAATCATGTATTCTTTTAAAACACTACAACATCCTGAATTACCATAAAACCTTATTGTTTACATTCATGCTCTTTTATTCATTATAGAATACTGGATATACTCCTTCTATACAAAAATGCTGTAAACTAAAACAATTATGGAATATACAAATCATTAATTAGTTTCATGGTAGTCAATAATATCCATTATAATTTATCCAAATCAAACATGTATTATTCTACAATCACAACCTCGGTATCAGAACCATATTATGGTTTATCATTATCTCAACCATATATTTTCCAAAATTTTGACATACTATTGAGTAACTTTTCATGGTTCCACACAATCTCAAGTCCTTAATGAAATAGTATTGCAGTACATTCCTTATATACTTCATTTTTATTCTAACTAGTACATCGTTGATACAACACTCAAATGACATAATTATATAATAACAACATAATAACTCTAATCATTCCTCCTCATCTGTGGTAGTATGATAAGTTGATTATTATCATTATCATCATTTTGGTCATACTCTTATGATTTGGACATTGATTCGTGTAGTTTCCCAACTCCTTTCAGATGATGCATTGTACATTCTAAACTATTTTCTTACCCTTCCAATCACGTACATAGTGTCCTTTTTCTCCACACTTATAAAAACTATCATTACCTTCAATCATTTACCAAGGTGATTCTTCACACAGTTATCACATATGTGAAAATCCTCTTTTCCCTCTTCCCTTTATCCATCTTTCTATCTTCCATCATTTTCTTCTATTGATTCCCTTAAAATCCATAGGAGTCAGAGAATTCATTACATATCTTATTAACACATGATACTATTTCTTCATATGTTGATAATACATGGAAGACTATTTCACTTCTAAATGATGGCTTAATTCCATGAATGATATGACCCTTCTTACTCATTGGATCATAAATATTGCTGGAGTTCACATTCCTTCTACTGGGCTCCATTTCCAAATAATGGCACACACAAGGTCAGTTTATGAATCACACTTCATAATTCCAAAAATGAAAAATACATAACATAAATTGAAAATTTTAGGGATATAATCCATAATAACAATTTTTTTCATAGAGGATATATATACTCATAAACCCTTCATAGTTGTTTGTAATTAAAATGAGAATTATCCTAAGCATATAACCTAAGAGTGTCGTAACCAAGGGTGAAGCAAAGCCTGTTGTCATCCACCAGTTCCCGTAGGAGTCTAGATCAAAGCGGTGTTCTCGGGTTTTACCCCTAGGTACATCTGTGCAACAGCTGCCATTACCTGCTCATATCCAGACATGGATGTATTGCACAGAAAACTCAGAAAATAAATATAGTACCAAAATTATAGGATGTTCTTCTATACTAATCCTCAAGGTCTATATTATGGTAATGTGATATAATTAGAGATTATCATAATCTAGTTTCAAAGGTTATAGATAAACTTATTCTGATACCATATGTAACGCCCCGACCCCAGTTACCTAGGGTCATTACATTATTCTAATACATTAGTATGATTACAAGGAATCAAGCCCCGAAGGACCTGTCATTTTTGCAGTCTTGGAAAACAGATTTCATGCAAGAATGTTACATTACACTTTATAACATACAAAAATACATAAATAATCCTTTATGAATGCCATTATTCCCTTGGCTTAACCCGGCATATCAACCACAATACACTTTATGGAATCTTGGGAAAAATAAAACATAGAAAGGGGTGAGCTTAGATGCTCAGAAAGGACAACAATATATAGGAAAATTTCATAAAAAAGAATAAACATTTAAGGCAATGTGTAACTAAAAAAATCCTTCTAAACTTGAACTTGAGAATAATATGGCAAAAAGAAAATGAAATAATTCAATTTACTTAATCCCATGGATATTCTACTTGTCAAATAATCACATGCAATGTCAATATCCACTTTTATAATGATGGAATGCATAATCCCAGACTATCATAACCACATAGTCAAGGCCTTGTGCCAAGAATACAAATAAGATATTGTCAAGGCCTTGTGTCAAGACACTAGTTTGTCTAATGAGACCTACCGATGCATCAAGGAGATATAACAGGCTCCACCCCTCAGTTACTAAGTCCAATTCATTCCTCATATGAAAATGTTTAAAAATAATATAACCATTCATATCAAAATTTGCATATGAAATGTAAATAATTTACCCATAATCCATGAATGGTATAAAAATAACACATCTATAGTCAAACATATCACAAAACCTTCAATAAAATATGGATTATTTTTATCATGATAAATCAACTTCCAAACAAGTTTAAAATTCATTAAAGGATTTTGACCTAGATGAAAATGATTTGTAAAACTCTTTCAGAGAAAGACCACTTTTTCATGAAAACATTTAAATGTCACACAATATAAAAAGGAAGAAATTTAAATACATTTTTGAATCAATGTGTCCCATAGCACTTTGAATCTTTTTAAAGGAATTAACATTTTAAAAACATTCATGTCCTTATAAATAAATCCTGAAAACCCATTTTGAAGACATGGACATTAATAAGAATGATTTAGAAGAATAAATATTTATTACATTTGAAATGATGATTTTGAAAAAAAAAAGTCACTTAAAAGAATCCCAATGAAAACTATTTCATGAAACATATACATGGATAATAAATTTGTCCCATAGATACTTACGTTAAAATAACCTTGGATAATAAAGAGATTATGAAATTTACCCTTACCTTGCACTTTCCTTTGGTCGAGGGTATGTTTAACCTCTTATATAATGACTATTTAATGTTATTATATTATAAAAAAACCTTATTCAAATTTATTATATCATACATGATTCATTTATGACTTTATACAACCTATTTAATAATGATTTTCATGTTAAATTAACATTTCGGGTAATAATCTCTTTCATTATCATACTTATTTTAACTTTTTATTCTTGATTGTATCATTTAGATCGTGATTTAAATACATCCATAATATAAACCATGGTTTATAAATCTTATATATTTATAATATACATATTTTTAATAGATAGATATATGAAATGGAAAACATAGTTTATGGAGACGGTAGGTCGTACGTACGCATAAACGTTGTTTCTGTTTTCATATCGTATTGAATGGAAGTAAGTGAATAAGATATATGTAAGTACTCAAATACATACATACATACATATATATATATATATATATATATATTATAATTTTTATGTCATATATTATTTATTTATTAGTAATATAAATATTTATAATTGTTAATGAATGGTGAACTTGGAAATGAATCTCATCATGTCGTGGAGACGGTAATCCATACGTACGGATGAGTGACAATATCATTTCCATAATGGTGTGCAATTGGATGTTATATCATATTTAAAGAATAATTATCATGTTATATTAATTATTTATATCAATTACACACCATTATTATACCCATCAAAATAATAATGTATTGAATAACAATTAATCCATGATGTGGAGATGGTAAGCCGTACCTATGCACGTATGGTGACATATCATTCAAAATATGGATAAAATAATGACTTTTTTTGTAAAATATTTGTAATAACATGACGGTATATTGAAGATACATGAGTTATTATTTTTAGAATGGAAGAAATAATGAAAAAGGAAGTGGAAGAAGAAAGGAACTTGAAAAAGGTGGTGAGATATTTACCTCTTCTTCGGGTTCTTCATTTTGATTTGATCAAAAGGGCTCCATAGGATGGCCTTCTAACTAAAGGAAGGACTGTAGGATTAAGGGAGGATAGTTTATATAGAATTTTCATAGGGTTTGGTAGAGCCAAAATGCTTTGATGGTGTGAATTAGAGAGAAGGGGGAGTTCCCTTTTATAAAAGGGGTGAGGGGCACCTTAGGAAAAGCTAGAAATATTATTTTATAATAAAATCATTTTAGGTTTCTAATGGCTCAAAAATAGACTATTTAAATTCTATGGTGGGTATGGGTCGAAAACCATTCATCCAAAATGTTTTAGACAGGTTTGGGTCACCATATTAACCTTATCATTTAGATTTAAGTCTTAGTTTAATAGTTTGACATTTACCATGTCTCTTTGTATTTTTATATTATATGGTTAATAAAAATACTATATACTTTAAAGAGATCCCCAGGTGGTTCATTGATGATAAAAATATCATTATATGAGTTATTTGTCCGAACCGTACATTTTTTGGAATATTATATCGACCAATAATATAATATTTGATTTAATTATTAATTTATGTCAATTTTGACACTATTTGCTATTTTGTTTTTGTCAAAGTAATCACAACATTATTACTTAGAAAAAGATACATTTAATCATCCCTAAAATGTCATATCCATCTATAAAATTTGGGGATGTAATAAAAACATTGAAATTATATTTATTTTAATATTTATAATACCATTTATTTGATTCTTCAATTAAAAAGAAAAAAACTGCATCATCATTGTGTCATAAAAAAATTTAATTATTCAATGTTTAAAAATTATAAATAAAATACCATTATCTAGGAAATAGGGCTATATTTATAATTAATATTTATAGTCGAAGAGATAACATGTATAACTCTATTTAAAAATTGTTTTACTAAAAGATATATGCTTATGTAATTTTTGTATTTAATTTAACTTAATTAATATAATTTGTCATTATCACTTTCATGTGGCTCCATGGGGTCCCAAAATCAACCCAAAGATTCTAATGGTCGGATATGTATTATCCAGTAAGGTTAGGACACATTTTAGGGTAATTTAGTATTATTTTAATATTATTTTTTACCCTTATCTACCGGATTTACCCATTAACCATGGTAAATAAAAATTTACCGAAGTAATTATTCAAAATGTCTAAAAATAAAAGTTACCTGTTTAAAAAATTTAGACCTTAGGATTTTAAATAAGGAATCATTTTTTTTAAATTCAAAACACAGAAGTGGCAGAAATTAATTTAAAATTAATTACCCTTGTCAAAAAAAAAGCGTGTTTTTACTGAATAGTAACTATCAAAAATTGACACTTGCTTATGTCCAATTTGAATGTCAAATTATGTCCAATTAAAAACATTGGATTGGATGGTAATAATATAATCTAATTATACTTTAAAACCACTCATGTTCATAATCTATCACTATTAATTATTTTGATTGAAAAAGTTGTTTTTAGTAAAAATTTAGTATTATTCACTATTTACCCAAATATGAAAGTTATCAGAAAAACACCAAAAATTTATAGAATCTAAATTTTTTATTCCTTATTCTAAAGAAGATGTTTATTTTGTCAAATTTAATATATAAAAGTTCCAAATATTGGATTTAAAAAGGGTTTTCCATTAAAATTGTGTGAAATTGCATTTTTTAAAAAATATTTCTTTTATCTGAAAAAATTATGTCTATGAAACTCATAATATGGATTTTAAAATTATAAAGATTATATAATGTTCAAAATTCGGATAACACTATTCAAAACTGCTTTTGAACGGCTTGTTTTGTATGTCGTGGTGCGCTTGAACTCGGTGTTGTGTGTTGTGAAAGTTTTTGAATTACATTGAAAAATAATGTACTATTAAATCTTGGTGTGTTACAGTGAATGTTGAAGAATGTACTCTACCAGGCCACAAGATCTAGTGTTATATTTCTAGAAATTCCTACTCATGTCAGGAATCTAGAGAGGTATTTTGTGATGGATAGATTCCTATCATAGGAGAATTAGGAGCCTTGATTTGGAAGGAGATATAATGGTTCAATGTATTTCAAACACAATCAGAATATGTCATATGTTAGGTTATTTTTGTAGGATGTATTTTTACAAGCATTCTCAACATCACACTACAGAAAAGACAAGATTAGATGGAGTTATTTAGTGGGGTTATCTACAACCCCATCCAAACTCATTTTCTATATAGTTAGTGGGGGTTATAAAAAACTACCACTAATCCTTGAATTTATAGGTTTTTATGAACCCCCTATAAATCCATTTTATAAAAAAATTAGAGGACGTTATTTACATCCCTCTCCAATCATCTAATTTATAGGGGGTTATATATCCCATCTAATTTTATATATTAGAGGGGTTTTCAACCCATATAATGATTTTAGAAATAATTTTTTAATATTCGACTATATTTTAGAGGGGGTTTTAAAACCCCTATAATGTATTAAATTACAAGGGGTTCGAATCCCACTCTAATATCTTAAATTAGTTGGGGTTCAAAATCCCCTCTAAAATCATTAAATTATAGGGGGATAAAAACCCCCTCTAAATTAATAGATTAAAGTAGGTTGTGAACCACTGCTATTTATTTTTAAAAATAATCTTTCATAATATATATATATATATATACATAAAAAAATAAACATTTCTTTAAATACATCATATGAACTTGTTATATTAAATACTTATATCACTGTATTTATTTGTATTTATATGTATACATAAAAATAATTGTATCATATTATGGAAATTAATATATATTTATTTTTTAAAATATTATTTTATAAAATATTAATTAATTATAATATAAACCCATTAACATATTATATATATATATATATATTTATTTAATTTATTTAAACAATATATCATATAAAACCCAAATATTTAAGTTTTTATATTTTATAGTATAATAATAATAAATATAATTTTAAAAAATGTGTTTAGTATTTTATATTAGATATAATTAATATTATCTAAAATATAATTTATAAAAATAAATAACTATTAATGTACCACATATTAAGGAAGTATATTTATTAATATGTATATTAATGTACCACAAAATGTATTGAACTACATTATATAAATATTTTTATAAATTTTATTTCATATAACACTAATAATTTATATTATAAAATTGTATTTCATATAATATTCAATTTATATTTGTATCAATTTCATTTCATATAATATTAATTAAATATCATATACATATTAGTTAGATGTAATATATAATTGTATTTATATAAAATTATATAATTATTTGTGTAAATTTATTTTCATATAATAGTAATTATATATAATATTTCCCCCATGGCCTAGTCTAGTTGAATAGGGCCCTATGGGGTGTCTGGGAGGTCTCAGGTTTGAGTCTCCCTGAAATCTAGGATGTTTTTGTTTGCGTATTTCTTTGTAGATTTTTAGTTCACATCCCCCGACCGTTTGTAATTACATATAAAATAAATATTTGTATTAATTGTATTTCATAAAATAGTAATTATATTTTATTTATATATAATATTATAAAAATTACACAAATATATATATATATATATATATTAATGTATATAATAACAAACATATATATTGAAATGCTTTATATAAATATATTAAGTAAATACATATATATTATTCAAATAATCATGTATATAACATATAAATATTTATTTCAGTATATACAT
This sequence comes from Viscum album, assembly GCA_963277665.1. Lineage (NCBI taxonomy): Eukaryota > Viridiplantae > Streptophyta > Magnoliopsida > Santalales > Viscaceae > Viscum > Viscum album. The sequence goes on along the minus strand of OY728151.1, from coordinate 748,563,841 downwards.
ACATGATATAAATATATAATATAAATTTATTTAATATAATATGTGTATGATAAAAATCCTAAAATAAATGTATAGTATTTATTTAACTAATTTATAATTTTTATAGTTTTAAAAATATGTGTAATAATAATAATTATTAACAATATTATTTTTATCACACACACAGAGACATAAGTTTATAAAAATAATTAAATAAATATATATTATAATGATATTATATATATAAATATTATATATATACATATACAAAAACATATAAATATATATTTAAATATTCAAATATAATTATTTATATATCATATATATATATTATAAATAAAAATGTATATAATATATAAATATGCATTGAAGAATATAAATAATTAACATGAATATATTTAATAATATAAAAAAATATCTGTATAACATAACATAAAAAGAATTATAAATATATGTATAAAGATAATAAAATGTATATAAATATAAATTTTATAAAAATTTATATATAGCTCATAAATTTATATGAATTTCAATATATTACAAAAATAATATTTATTTAATAAAATCATAAAGGTATATAAATAGAATGATGTGTTGTGAAATATCATATATTAAATTGTCATAGTGGTTGGGTAGGATACAAAGCGGGTTCTCGTTAGGGAGAAGATAAATTATTTGAATCCAATTGAATGTGAATTTTAAATTGGGAGAACAAAATTACAGTTTAGTCTAGAAGGTCTTGTTCGATATTCATGCAATGATGGTGGATATTCAGGAGGCTATTTCTCATGTAGGGATTGAAAATGGAGGATTCAAACTGATGTGTGAACAGGAGGTGGTTTTTCTAGCCTAGGGTTGGTGGTGGAGCATCTTGGTGAACATGAGGGATCATGAGAAATATTAGGGGGACTAGTCATAAAGGAACTATGCGTGTACTACAGAGAGAACGTAAGTGGTCTTGAGAACCAGAGAGAAATAGAGCTATTTGGAGAATATAAGGAATCTTGAGAACTAGAGGGGGGAGGGGATGCAGTGTAGTGGAGTTACATTCGATCTATGGGGGGAATATGAGGGATCATGGGAACCAAAAGGTTGATGGGATATATTTGAATTATGTTTAGGGTAAAATAAAAAATAATTTATAGTGATTTCAACCATCCTAATTTTTATTGTAATTAAAGGGGGTTAAAAAAAGAACCAAAATAACAACTCCAAGATCAAATAGTGTTAGTTTTACCCACCTCTATTTGAAAAATAAATTTTTATGGGTTCAAACCCCTTCTATATTTAAAATTTCATTAAAATTTAGGTAAAAATTAGAAGGTGTTTAATCCCCTTATATATCAATAGTCTTTTATCCTTGATAATCATTACTAGTGGAATATGAAAAGTTAATCGTATAGTATACCACATTCAATTTACTAGCTATTCACTATAATCACGACTAAATAATTTATAATGGGTCAGAACCGAATCTAAATTAAAAAAAACTCCCACTAACGACCTCATATTTTTTTAGTGTTAGGGATCACCAACACCTGGATATTAATCGATATCCAGTTATAAGAGGGACATGTATTGTTTTACTCATGATGAACGGGACACTTGGGATATAACTTCCCAATCTAGTGCACTTCATATGGTAGAAATAATGTGGATGGACCTCTATGGTAGAGGCAGTGTCATGATCATTGATCCCCTAGGGGTTGATAGGGAAGAACCTAGGGAGGAAATTCTTATATTGGATCTGGTGGATCATTAGGAGGGGGAGGTTCTATGGATGGAGGATTACTCTGTATCAAACTACAACCACCACCACAAAGTGATCCACATTCAACCAACATGTTTTGTGCCCACATGTATGACCAATTTTAGGCTCTAGATGTTCATGATTATGTATATTATGAGTTGATTCATAGTAAAATTTTTACCTTTTATACAATAAAATTTAACTTATATACACATTAGTGAGGTACTATTTCTATACCATGTCCATTAATTGATATATGAATATTCCCATATAGCCTTTATCCAATTATTTGTTACTATAGATTCATATATGAAGTGTTTCAATTATTTTACACATCATCAAGAAGTGTGAGTTGATTCTCAATGGTGGTTGATTTACCTGAAACCTATTAGATGTTCTAATGAATGTATATGGCATCATTCTGGTAATGGGCGAGATATCCATGGTTTTCTCATAGATAGACTAAATGTTTATGAGAGTTAGATATAGTATGATAGATTGGATGAGATTATCCATCAATGATGAGAAGGAACTATTGGAAGACTATGTGGGTATCATGAGAAAAAATATGACAACACTATCCTTTCAGTTGGAATGTTTTTCCCTTCATGAGGAAATATATTTAGATATACAGTTTCTAGAGCTAGTAGATTAGTACACGGTTATACTCCCTGAATATATTTCAATACTACCTCAACATTATTAGATCATGTTTTATATTAAATTTCACCCTATGGCATTTAGATATCTATTACAACATATCAAAAAGCCATTGATATGTTCTCGGAGCTAAGGGTGTAGTTGGAGCACCCTTAGAAGAAGGGTTTTATCAAACCTAGTGTGTCCCAATGGATGATTCTTGAGTTGTTCTCTAAGAAGGATGACAATATATTATGGTCGTGTGTGGATTATCATCACTAAAAAACGTAATGATCATGACCAATTAATCTTTCATAATGATAAATGACCATTTTGACCAACTAAATGTTGTGATATGGTTCTAAAATCATGATATTGGGCCTATCTACCACCAGTTGAGGGTTCACGAGGAGGATTCACTTTGGTGTGAAAAAATCTGGTACTATCATAATAGATGTTATGAATCATATCTTTTATATATTTTTTTGGATCGGTTCATAGTTGGGTTTATTGATGAAATTATCTCGTACACTAAGGATGATAAGGATTACATAGAGAATTTGCATAATATCCTTTACATGCTCTATGTGAATAATTTATATAATAATCTATCCAAGTGTAAATGTTATCATATTATCTTAGGAACCATGCAAGAAAATGTCATGGATTAGGAGTATCCTCAGGTTGGTAGGGTACTATTAGAGGATAGTGGTTGAATTTTCAATGATTTTAGACCCTGTTCATTATATAACATAAACCTGGAATTCATTTATATAGACTATGTGATGTCATATGGCCTTCGAAAAGTTGAGGTAGGGGTAGACCAGTGATCCTATTTTGAGGCTACCAGAGGAAGGTGTTGATTATGCCGCGTTATGAAATACCACTAGATATGAGACCATGTTTTTGTTTCTATAGAGGTAGGAAGTGATAAATTATATTTCTAGTCCATTCATTCAAATGTTAAGAACTATTTGACCCATTACATAGACCTTGTTGTAGTGGTCCTAACCATAATGAAGTGAAGCACATATTTTTTGGGTTTACAATTTATATTTTTTTCGGACCAATTGAGTCTCGTGTATAACATGTCATAGAGATACCTCTACCAGATTCAATGACATTGGATATAGTTCTTTTACTAATATAACATCATGTTAGTATATACTATAAGGATGGAAAATGTGTTTCTAGATTCCCTTAGTAATAAGTCTTGATTTTTCTTGATGGAGGATGGGTAAAATCCATTATCATATTTTCATCTAACCCTAGTAAAATATAGGGGGAAATGATATCTTCATCCAAAGTTAATGACAGCACATTTTTTCTATTAAGTGAGATAGTTTCGGTTGTGATAAATTGATTATGAAGTTCTATTTGACTATATATTTTTTGGATATGCACCAAATATATATTTTTAAGGGTGGGGAACATGTTGTAAACTTATAAAGAAAATTATTGTGATCAAATTTCATATTAGGGTGTTTAGATAGTTCCATTCCCCCCCTTGGTGGTACACCCTGGAGTGATAAAGATTTTACACGACCATCAATCTTAATGCTTGTGGGAAGGTCTGAGGAAAAGTGTTGCAATTTATGTTACATGATGCCTCACCTATAAATAGGTGAATATAGTGATGATAATTCCAATAATATTGATTCAAACTCTTGAGGTCCTTTAGTATATGTGGTATGAAATATTGATTTAAATTCTATGGGGCTCCCATATATAGTGAAATTGCAATATAGTATCCGGGTTATTATTTATTTTCTAAATTAGTTGGCTCACATTCATAACATTCAGATGTAATTTTTGGTGCAGATTTTGGGTTTCTTGTATGTATTCGAGATCATCTGACATCATTGGGAACCCTCAATGATTTTATTTAACAATGATTCTCGAATAACATTATGGTTTTAGAGTGCATTTCAAGAGGATTTTGGGATATAGTTATAGATGAGAAAAAATCTCCACCCCTATAGAGATGGATAGATAGAAAAAACCATCTAGGTACTGGAGTGTATAATTTTATCTCACCTATTAGAACATTTTCGAGGATGGTAGGATCACATTCCAAATTTCTAGCCCTCTTATAATAATAACTATGAATCCCTTATCAACATGGAAGAATTCAAATTTCTTTATAAGAGAACATTCAACATACCCATTTGTTTCATAGAGATATTTGATTCATCACTTATAAGACCTAATCCTATATAGTTGATGATTGAGAATATTCAAGTGATCCATAATGGAATGAAAACTATTATGATTTGAATTAAATATTACACATAGTGACATTCTATACCCATAGAGTTTCAGTAGGGTGATCAGGTGTTTTTGATGGTCAATAAAGCATAGGTTTTTGGTGGTTTGGTCAAGGTATAATGTTTACATTGAGGTTAATATTGAAATTCTATGTTCTATACTGAAATTCACATCTAATTGTAGAGGATATAGGTGCATGAATCATCAAACAATATTAAATAGGGTGAGATAGACATCGATAAAGAAGACTCATTTTAAAAGGACATTATTGGTGCTGAGAATATAAAGGAGAGGATATTTTACGGGTGGTCTATCCCATATTAGCGAGTTCAATGTAACGATTAGAGCTTCCATGATAGCTTTTGGGAGAATAAAATCCATATTCCAACTTAGTACCATCAAATTTTAAAATTGGGTATTCTTTTAGAGGTGAAAATAATATAAGGTGGGGAGAATGCTACCACTACAATTTTAGTTATTATACCCTTTATAAAATTATATATATATATATATATAAAAGTATTTATTCAGAGTTGACATAGTGTTACAAGTGTAGTAGGACCCTTAAATTGATATATTAAAAATATTAAATCATGTATCAACATATATTTTGAAATATTGGTTTAGCTATTGATTGAGGATTCATAAAAAATCTAAGATGATTTTCGGAATTAGACATTGAGATTTATCATAGGCATGTAATAAAGATAATTATATTTCTATCATTGTTCAATGTGAAGTCATTGGAATATTATAGATGAAATGAATTAATTAAATTAATGTATTAACTCATTTATCTTAATTTATTCCTTATCAAATTGAATCTAGATTTAATATCTTTAATGAAATTTTTTAGTGTTATCCAAATAACTAATGATATTATTAAATCCAAAGTTGGTAAGATATTTGATGAAAGAATACAAGTGGATCAAGGATCAATGATTGAATTCATCAATACTCATCACTGAAATCGATGAAGAACTCATGAAACAATTCTTCATCAATGATTAATACTCAGATGAGGTGTGTCTATTTATATATGCAATTTCACCCTATGATTTATTAATCATTGATGTACATAGTTATCTATATTTCCCCCTAAATTATTTAGAATTTTCATAGCCCTATCAATTTATGATTTCAATTTTAGGTTCGAACAATTGTTTAAAATAAAACATTTTTTTTCAATTTCCTCAATGATGATTGTTTTGTATAGTATTATTATCCAAATATGAAATTAAAATATATGCTTCACTATTTTTATCTCACCTTTATTCATCTTCTTCACCATTTATTTCATTTTGGGTGGATATTTGAATATTTCTGGTCAAAATCAAATATTTATAGAACCCCTAGATTAGTTTTAATGTGCATTAAGATGAATGAGATAATTTAGGTTCTTGTATGATTAGAGAATATTGGTGGAATTTAGAATTATATATGATGTATGGATGGGTTTTCCATGATTGTGAGTGAGTATCAAGGATTTGTTATGGAATCATTTACTATTTTAGAAAAGAATAAACATGTGGTAAACTAGTAGGGATTGTGCATCCATGATGGAATAAAATGGAGGAAAAATTAATGAGATTCTCATAAATATGTATGGATATATGATTATCTGAGAAGAAAGACATACCCAATTAAAAAAATCCAACTACACATCATTTATCTGAGAGGAACAAATGTGGTGTAGTCTACTTTCAATGGTAGATGGGGTTTCAAAATGATTTAAATATCACACATGGTGTGGTCAAGAGAAAATTCTATGCAATATGTGTATACATCAAGGACCTGAGGTGGTCCCACATGCCATGTGATTGGGGATACATGTCATGTATATGGATTTCTACATGATGAGCGGAGAATCAAGGTACAATTAGGATTGGATGAGATTGTAAACCCCACATACCCTAAGGAACACGTCTTTCTCTCTTTTTAAAACATTAAACCACACATATCCTCTTTTTTAGGAAATAGAATCAGACTTGTGAGTTGTTGAACCCCAAGATTTTACCCTTTTTTTCTAAAGACATTGTGGAAATCTTTTCGATATACACAACATCTTATTATAAAAACACTAAATAATAAAAATTTTCACATTCATGAAAATACTAACACTTTTAGAGAGTATTTAGTAAATGTATATATATTATACAACCACTCAAATAAGTTTACACTCAACTTGAATATTTGATAGGATATGATAAAAGAGAATCAAATAAATCGTATATAATACAATATTTTTATATGAGTAGTTATTCTTCCTTTTCCTGGAGACACTCTTTAAATACAATTTTGACCCTTTTTTAATTTTATTATTTCAAAATAAGCATAAAATTATTAATAAAAAAATAAAAAATTTATAAGGGTGATGTTTTTCAATATTTCCATAAAGATTCATTTTTTAATGAATAAAGAAAAATACTTTAATTTAATCAAAAAATGTTTTTTATTCTAATTTAATCATAAGGATAAATTAGGTTTCATATTGGTTTTAAAGTTTAATTAGATAATATTTCTATCAATTAATCAAATTATGTATATTGAAATCAAATTTACTATGAAATTGACAATAAAAAACATAGCAAAAATTTCTGATGTTTTTACATTAAAAACCTACATTGTTCTCCTACTTATGGGTTGAATTTTAATTTAATTTATACCAATTATAAGATTAGAATTATTAAAAATTTATTACAAATTTTAAATAAGAATAATTTATAATTTTCAATAAACTCAATTTATTTTTCGATCTAATATTTTAGTAAATGTAATTAAAAAATTACAATGATTGACGTTAAATTGAGCTAAATAATGGACTAAACCCAAAAAATAAAGCCTAAAAAAATATAATATTGTAAAAAGGATTTTTAATTTCCATATTTAGACCCTATCAGTAGTTTTCTTGAGTTTTTTCAATTATTTATCCACATGAAATAAACAAAATGTGGGTCGGGTTCATTTCATTTAAAATATAAAAAATGTGTCTCCCCTCCTCCATTGTAAATTACCTCCTTCACATCCACTTCCTCACAAATATAAATACATATAGGTTAGTCCAAACTCTGAAAAATTATCTCCCCAACATCCCTAACTTCATCATTGAAGATTTACTTTTATGAAGAAATCAATCCAAGGAAGCCTTTTGGTACAAACCAAAAGGAGTTACCAGATTAAGAGGTAACACCCTCCCTCAATCTCCAAACTATTACATGAATTATAAACTCCCTAAATTATATTTATTAAATTATAATATAACAAAAATATAATCCAAAATATATTATGAATTTTTATGTTATGTTCTATAAATTCAATCACACACACAACCATCAAATGGGTAATGAACATAATGTCTCTGTGTTTGCAGACTACCATATTTCTAAACGATGACTATTCAATTTTCCTTTACCGCCTCTCATGGTGGAAATTTTTATGGTAACTATTATTATATATTATATATATGATATTTATAATATCTTTATTCTTATTTAATTAATTTAAAATACATAAATCTCTACATTCCATTTTTCATAAAAATGAGAACATAGTTTACAGAAGGGCAGACTACCGCTCTCTCAAAGAAATGGGATTCAGTTTTGATATAAATGTAATATAAATAAGATAATAATAATAAAACAATATAAAATTTATAAAATTAACTTGATTCTACAATTTTTATATACATATTTATCATTTACGATTCATTATTTTAACATGAAAAATAAAAGATATAGTGTTCTTGCGTAGGTATGGATTGTCGTCTACATGAATCGTGAATTTTATTTTTTCTCTCCATAACATTATATATTTTTCTAGATACATATATAATATAAATATATGATATTAATTTTTTTACAAAAATTGTTGATATGATGAAACTATGATAATGAAAAAAATAAATTGTTAAAACATACTTGAAAAACTATGAAGTTAACACCCTATATAGTTATATTAATGATTGATTGTTAACAAGAAGGTAATAAGACATTATAAAAAGATAATATATGGTATTATAAACATGAGTGTGGTTATGTAATAAGTTATTAAAAAGCATTAATACACTATACAGGAGGATAAATACCACCCAACTGGAGGAAGGTTAAGGTAAGGGAATTTCATCCCAATTTACAAACCGTAGAAAATTATATGCTTTTATGTTCCTATTCACATTTATTACGTGTATAAAATTAATTATATCATAAATAATCATATTATAAAAATATTATATATTTAATTTAATGTAAAACCTATGTTTAAATTATGATTTAAATGTTTTAAATTGTTGTGGGACACTTTGGAATGTTTAAATATTATTATCCTCAAGAATGTTCTTAATAAATATCTTTGCAATCTCAATTTTTTTATGATTTTCAAATTTCATTAAAAAATAACATTATTGTAATAATTTACCCTGGTAATTTACTTGAATATCCATATTCTCATAAAATTCATATTTTTTCTATCTAAACCACATACCTTTTTAAATACAGTTTCTACTTTGAATGTTATTTGAATACTTGTGGAAATATTGATAATTCTATATTCTTTATTCAATATGGATAATATTTAAGGAATATTATTTTTTCTATTATTATATATGAGTAATTATATTAACATTCAATGATAGGAGGATCCTAGACATTATATAGCTCCTTGATGTATCATCAAGTTCCCATGAGACAAATTAGTTCGAAAACATAATGGGTTTCTACTTGTAGTTTTAAACTATCTAGAAAATGGTCTTGATGGTAATAGGTTTTCATGTTACATAAACATCACTTCCATTAAGAAAAAAAAATTTAATATTAATTTTTGTTTTTATTTTTCCATGAGATTTTTCATCGACATATTAAAGGATCTAATTCATTCTCAGATTATTGATTAATGGTTTGTGTTTTAGTTTCTTACATTCCCTATTAATTGTGCCTTATCTAGTTATGTAAATGGAATGTGTGATCAATTATTTAACTTTTTGTATAAATTGGGTCAATTTTGATTCAGTTGTATTTATCCTTTTTGATCATTTGATCACACCATTATTAGGTTTCATTGATGAGGTTTTGAATAATATAACTTTGAATAAGATTTCAAGGATGCAGTTTATTTTAGTTTATTGTGTAGGATGTCTTTATTAAATTTTTAATGGGTATTATGTATGTAATATGGATTTCCATAACTGATAAAATTAATGGTCCTTCATGACTTTTCCCTTAAAATAATGCTAATTTAATAAAATAGTGAACTGAAACAAGGATTTTGGGGTCAAGTCATATAGTTGGTAGGAATGAATGTTTAGAGTCAACCATGGAAACTAGAATTTAAAAAACATAGATTCTAGAGAAAACACCTATGATATAAATTAAAGATAAGTATAGATGAATATCCTATAATTTTGGTAAGGTATTTATTAGGTGTGCATTCCTAGAAATATATCCCATCATGGATATTACCAGTTGATGTGATTTTGGTATACATGTACCTTGGTGTAATAACTCCAACAAGTTGTTTTAGGCCTAACTTAGGGTAACCTGGTACATGACAAAGGACCTTTATGTGTACTTTTCTTGACACTCTTGGGGGATATTCTTTGGATAAATCAAAATTTTTTACCTACCATTATAAAGGATTTGAAAGTAATGATTTCCACAAAGTTAGCAATGTTTATGATTCCATAATTTATGATGAAAAAATTTATGTTCTAGACCATGTTTAGAGTGATAGAATGTTCATAATTGTATGAGCTAATTTGGTATATGAAATTGTCTATAAATGGATCCCGGATGGACGATGTGTGTCAACACTCATGGAATATTTAGAGACTAACCAATTGAGGAAGACAATGTAGATGATATTGGTATAGTGAAAATAATGTAATTACTAGGTAAAAATTATAATGTTATGAAAATTAAACATTCCATAATAGAGGAAACTATTCCACAAAGGGAATCTCAATTATTGGATCACATTATGCGATGAAATCCATTATTTGTTTGTGGGACTACTAATCCAATTATTACTAGGAAATGGATTAATTTCCTGGAGAAGATATTTACATCCATGGGACATAGTGAAATGGAAAAATCATTCACTTTCATTCTATTGTGACCAAGGATATGCTGATTAGTAATGGAATCATATCCAAAATACAAGGGAGGAAGAATAAATTGAACTCGTGGAATGATGACTTTTTGGACATCTTCTTAAATAAATACTTCCCTAATGATAAAAATATTTAGATGAAAAGAAAGTTCCATAGCTTAATGAAAAACAATGAATTGATTGTTATAGATTATAAAGATAAATTGAAAAGGATATCTAGGTATGCTTCGGATTATATAGACATAATAGACTACAAGACTGATCAATTCATCAAAGGTATTAAACCAAATATTCGAAGGGAGTTGGTTTCTCATAAATTTTCACCATATGAAGAAATATTGTTATGTGCCATCAAGAATGAGTATGTATTTTCTATAATCAATATATTTCAAGGAAATGAAAACTTGAATAGGTCATAGGAGAACCATAAAAAAGGTAATGCATCAAAAAAGAATAATAATATTGAGTGATTTTCATTATGTGAATTTTTTTTGGAAAAATCACCCAGGGTAATGTTTGAAGGGACTGTGTGTTTTCTATATATGTGGAGATAGGGGTCACCAGGATCATGAATGCAAGGGAAAGAAGCTTAACAAGGATGTCCAGTGCAATAATTGTAATGATATGGGGTACTAAGCAAGTGATTTCCCCAATAATTAGGGGAATCATTCACAAAAGAGGCCAAGGAGAAATCTCCAAGCTTATGCCATCAGTAAAATGGAGGTAAAAGTACAAAAATGTGTGGGGGAAGGTACATTAATCCTATATTCAAATAAAGACAATGAGTTATTTAAAATATGTATCATCACACTCTTTTATATCTTCCCAGTTTTCCCAGAAAATTAGTCATTTCCCTTTTGATCTAATAAGTGAGTTGTTAGTAAAAACTCCTAGGGGGAGTATCATTACAACAATGATGTGTCGTGCAGTCCCCATTATGAAACAGAAATATATTTTATGTTTTAAATTTTTTATCATACCTATTGTTTAATTGGTTATTATATTTATTATTGAATAACTCTCGAAATATGATGACACAAATTATTGCAAGAGGAATGAAATTATTATTTGTGAGGATGATGTTGAATCCCTTATCATCAGAGAAAGAGATTCCCCAACTGATTCTTATTTAAATCCACTATCAGGAGATTTACTAAATTAAATTATTTTAGAACAAGAGAAAAAATATCTTATGATAATGGAGGTAATTTCCAAAATTGAATATGTACCTATCGTGTAGGAATACATTAATGTATTTCTTGAAATATTTTAAAGACATCCCCCAGATCATGAAGTTTAATTTCCCATGGATTTAATTCTCGATGTCACGACAATACCAAAGACATCCTATATAATTTCCACAATATAATTGGAATAGTTGAAGAAACAACTAGAGGATTAGGATAATAAGAATGGTATTATCCATAGTTTTCCATAATTGGGAGCCCCTATCTACTTTTTGAAAAAAAATATGGATCCACGAGGTTGTGGGTTGATTATAGGTAAATCAGTGCCATTAAAATAATCAAATATATCCTCTACCTTCCATTGATGACTTGTTTAATCAACTTCATATAGAACAATTTTTTGAATGATTTATATTCATTATGGGTATCACCAATTTCGAGTGAATAAGGATAACATTATAAAAATGGATTTTTAGAAGAGACATTGACATTAAAATCTAATAGTAATTAAATTTTGATTTACTAATGTACCATCTATTTTTATGGTGTTAATGAATTGAGTATTCAATGAATATCATGAAGATTATATTGTATTATTAATTTATGATATTTTTTTATATTCTAAAACCTATTAGGACAATGATAATAAATTGTGCATCATCCATAAAACTCTAATAAGGGAAGTGTTACATGGGAAATTCAGTAAATGGGATTTTGGGACTCAAAAAGTCTCTTTTCTTGGTCATATTGTCTCCAAATATGGAATATCAGTTGATCTTGGAAACACAAAGGCAGTCATAGATTGACCTACGCCAACAAAAATAATAGAGGTATATCATTCCATGGGTTTTGAACATTATTATCATCAATTCATTAAGAATTTTTTCAGATTAACTATCCCCTTAAATAAGCTTACACGTAATGGTGTTATGATTTTCTGAAAAAAAAATAAAGTGAATAATGTGTTGATGAACTAAATAGAATGTTAGTCAATGCTTTGATTCTGAATATTCCATCTAGTTGAAATGGGATTGTTATATGTAGCAATGAATCGTTGAAGGGACATGGTTGTGTATTAATGAAAATTGATATAGTTATTGAATACGCATCCTGGTAATTGAATCCTCATGAACAAAACTACGCAACCCATGATCTAGAGTTATTGATTGTAATCATTAACATGAAAATATGGAGACATTATCTACACAAAGAAATATATGAGATATACACATATAATAAAATCCTAAAATACATCTTCTCATAGAAGTAACTCAACATGAGACAAGAATGATGTCTCAAACGTCTAAAAGATTATTATTTCTCTATAAACAGCTACATAGGGAAATTTAATAAGGTATCAGATGCATTGAGTAGGAATGATCACATAGTTCTTACCAAAAAGAGTATTAGGAAGGATCATATGTTCTTGAATCTAGTGAATTTGTGTATTATAATTTACAAGTAAGTAGATACATAATTCATTTATCAAATGATTGCAAAAAGATCATTATTAAAAAGAATAATGAATTCTCAATCGGATGATGAGGAATTTCAGAAGAAAATCAAGGATGTGAACAATAGTAAATTTGCAGACTTTGTTGGGGAATATGGTGTTATGAAATTTGGGAAAAGGATTTTTGTTCCATATATACCATAGATAAAAGGTGAATTTATGGATGATTCACATAGCTCAAATTTATCTATACACCCTGGAATAAAAAAGTAGTATACGTACTTGAAGGAATATTATTTGTGGGATAACATGAAGTGAGAAATTGCAGATTACATGTCCCAATGTTCGGTTTTTCAACATGTGAATGTAGTAAGGTACAACCCTTAAGTAACTATGTAACATCTTCCATAACTATGTGTAAATGAGATAAAATTACTATTGAATTAATCACATGGATTCCAAAGACTCCTATATTGAATGATGCAATATGGGTTATTATTGATCGCCTAACCAAATCTGTTCGTTTCCATTCTATAAAGGAAGAATAACCTCTATAACTCCTCAAAAGGATCCACATTAATGAAGTTGGAATTATTGATTATAATTTATCATTTCTGGAATATCTCTCAAGGGTGCATGATGGATTCCATATATACCTTCTAAGGAAGTACTTGCCAGAACCAAAGCATGTGATCACCTCCAATGAAATTGAGTTGGAACCTGACATTTCATATTGTGGGGAACCAATCCAGATTCTTGGTACCAGAGAATAGGTGTTTAGGAATGAGATGACTTATCTGATTAATGTACCTTAGAGAAATCACAAAATTGAAGAAACAACATGGTAACCAGAGGACACTATGAAGGAAAATACCCACATCATGTTGAAGGAAATACCTATGAAATTTATTGGATGAATATTTTTTTGGATGGAAGAATGTAGAATCCCCAGACTCTACTGTAGTTTCCTTTAAATTTTATTGATAGATTTTGAATACACACAACACTATATTTAAACAAAACACTATTTAATCACATATTTGAAATTAAAAAATTAAAATGATTAGAGAGTTTATATTGGAAATTGATATATTATATATCTACCCAAAAAAATTAACACTAAATTAAAATATTTAATAGTAATAAGATAAAAACGAATCCAATAAAACAAATAAAATGCTATGTTTTTATACATGTTATTTTGAATCATTTTGATAGAAATCCATCCGAAAATAAAATTATGGAACCTTTTTGAAATATAATATGTCAAAATAAATTTAAAATTTGGATCAGAAATATAAAAATTATATTGGGGTGATGTTTTGGTATATTTCTGCAATGTTTCATTTTTTAATGAAAACTGAATAATACTGAAATTTAATCGAGAACTTCCTTCTCAGATAAATTCATTATAAGGTTAATTTTTTTTATATTTGAATTAATGTTCAATTAGATAATATTTTTATCAATTAGTCCAATTAAGGTCATAAGGGTTAATTTTCTATTTGATATTCATTATAAATAACATAGAAAACATTATGACGTTTTTACATTATAAACTTGCAATGTCATCCCATTTACAGGATGAATTTTAATTTACATTCTACAACTTATGTGATTGGAATTTGGGAAAAAAAATTTCCATATTTATAAAATTAATTATTTTTTATTTAAATTATTATAAATATATTTTTTTCCAAAAATATTTGTGAATGTAATTAAAATTAATTACAACGATTAAGGTAAAATTAATCTCAATAAAGGACAAAACCCTAAACTTATGGCCTAAAAAACCTATAAACATGTTCAATATATATTTTATGACCATATATCGACCCTATACCTTCTTTTATTTACATTGTAACATTATTTATTCAATTTAAATATAAAAACTTCTATGGGGTTTCTTCCTTTTAATATATTACATGTGTGTCACCCCTCCGCCACTATAAAAGGCCTCCATGAATTCTACTTCCTCACACCTCACAAGACCATTGGGTTCAGAAAAAATACTCCAAGTTAACTCCAAAAGATCCCTAAATTACTCCTTGAAGTATTCTTTTTGGGAGAAATAAATCCAACGAATCCATTTTGCACAAATCAAACGGAGTTACCAGATTAACAAGTAACAACCTCCCTCAAAATCCTCTTTTTTATTATCATTTCCCACTACATAAATTATCATTATTCCATGATAATATAAGAAAAAAATATAATATATATACTAGGAATTTTTTATGGTAATATTTATACCATAATTTACACTCACTACCATCTAATGGGTAACAGACATAATATCTACGTGTAGGAGGACTACCGCCTCGCTAAACGATGATGATTCAATTTTCCATTACCACATACCATGATGTTAATTATTATAGAAAATATTCTAATACATGATATGTATTATATTTGAAATATATTTATTCTTTTGTAATTACATTATATGACATACCTCTACACATTCCATTTTGCGTAAAAATGATAATGTTGTCTGTGGAAGTGTGGACTACTGCCCCTCAATGTGATGTGATTTGATTATGATTTACATGGAACATAATAAAGATACTTTTCAAAAAAATATGAAACATGTAAAAAATAGATTTTATATTTCAATTATTATATACATATGTATCATTTACTATACATTAGTTTAAAACAATAAATAAATGAAGTAGCATTAATGTGTACATACAGACTACTGTCTCCATGAACAGTGAATTTCATTTCTTATCAACAAAACATTATAAATTATTATTGATATATATGAACTTGATAAATATAATATAACATCATGGTTTATATTCATGATATTATTAAACAATTATATGAAAAATAAATCAAAATTTAAAACATACTTGATAAACTAGGTAATTAACAAATGATATAGTTAAATTAATGACCATTTGTAAAAAAAAAAGATAAGAAGACACTATAAGAAGTTAATATATGGTGTTATAAACAAGAGTATGGTTCTGGTATAAATTTAATGACATTTTAAACCACTATAATGTAGTATGAATACCACACAACAATAGCAAGGTTAAGGTAAGATAATTTCTTCTCAATTTACATTCCATTGAGTAAAATTTGTTGTTATGTGCCAACTAACTTTTATTTGGTGTATATAATACCTTATATCATGAATAACCTTATTATTGTGATATTATATGTCTCATTTAATGCTATAAAATTCTCTACATTATGATTTCTATGTTTTAAAGTGGTATGAGACACTTTGGAAAGCTCAAATATTATTCTCCGAAAAAATGTTCTTAATGAGTATCGTTGAAATCTCATTAACATAAGTGATTTATTAATTTATCATAAAAAATAAATTTATTGTAGTAATTTTTATTTTAAATTTAAATGAATTTTAATATTCACACACAATGGATATTATTACAACCTAAACCATTTTCTATTCTACATACTATGTCCAGTTTGAAAGTTAATTGAATACTTGTGGAAATTTTGATAATTCTATACTCTTTATTCAATATGAATATTTGATAAGGCATATTATATATTTATAATATTTTATACGTGTACTTATTTGGATAGGAAATTATGGGAGGATATTTAAATTTATATATATATTCGATTCATCAATAGGTTCTCATGAGACAAATAAGTTATCCAAATTAAAACGGTTTCTATCCGTCGTTTTTAACTATCCTGTGAAAGGCCTTAACGATAATCAGTTTTCACGTGAACTAGAAATGAAATCTATTTAGAAGTAATTTCCATTATATTAGTTTTAGTTTTTATTTATCCATGAGATATTCCGTCAACATATATATGGATGAATTCATTCTCCATTTTTTGATTTCTGATATGTGTTTCAATTTTTTAATTGCCTTATTATTTATTCCTTAACTAGTTATGTTAATGGAAATTGTGATCAGTTATTTACCATTCCATATATATTAATTCATTATTTATTAAATTTTATTTACCCTTACTGGTCATTTTATCTCTCCCTTATTAGTTTTAATTCCCCAGGTTTTGAAGAAGAGAACATTGAATATGCTTTTAAGGATGCAGTTTGTTTCATTTTATTATATAGAATGTTTTATTTTCTTCTCCCAATATATTATGGTTATAATCGAAGTAATCTAGAATTGCAGGACAGAAAATCTGAATGGTCCATTGATATTTTTTCGTTGTGATAATACCAATTTTATAAAATAATGCACCAACACTATGCTTCAGGGGTCAGGGCGTTACATGAGATTCAATATCTGAGTAACATTAATCACAGAACATAGGGTCAATTATCATTTTAACATCAAAGATATGTCATGTCATGGAATGATGAGATTTATACTTCCATCATGTTTGAAAAACATTTAGACTATTGAGTTATCTTGGGATTGACATCAGTGTTGTAACCCCCCCCCCAACAACACATATATGTCAGGGTGTTGGTCTTTCACATCCTTTGTAGATACACTATATCAACCCCTAGTACCAACTCAAGGTGTGGTTCTTCTATATAATTATTTGGTACTCCCACATTTAATCTCATAAGAGGTTTCGATCCATAACTGTGTTTGGTAACCCCTTATTCATGATATTCATATATAAAGGCATGGATCCACTATTATAGATCTTGGGATAGTTTCATTGGTCTAATATTTTTGGGAAGAAACTGGTGATTAAAACTATATATAGAATCATGAACCTTTGTTGGAAATTATGATAATTATCTCCCCTATCTCATAATTTAGTTTCTTCTATGAGTATATCTATTTTGGTTTTCTTCTCCCCTCTTTTTCTCAAATGTTGTGCAGATTATTTATTTCTATTTCATCCCTTTTTGATTTCGATTGTTTCCTAAAAGGTATATATAGTCACCCAATCATGTTCATTGCATGTATTGGTAATTTCATATTTAGAGGGTAGGTAATTAGATGGTGACATTAAAAGTTATACTAGAGCTAGATATTAGTATTACTCAATGATGATGATAATAGGATGGTGATCAATATTGATTTTCATGGGAAGCACCTTCTTAATCTTTAGTTATTAGGTGTAGAACCACTTTATTTCTATTTGGGTTGGTTTTACCCTTTTCAAACCTTGTATATTTATATATTTCAACACTAATGTTGTTTTAAAGGATATAAAATAAATTATTTCCTCATGGATAGTACAAATTATTTACCCCTCATGGTTTTTATATACTTATAAATGTTAATGTGTATGAGTTCCCCAAGAAAATGTTTCACATTTTCTAGATATACCTACTTAGGTATAGTCTCTATTTTTTATACTAATGGAGGAATTATTTTTGTGTCACACATGGCTTATTTCTGCTCCAGGAGGGGACTTTATGGGTTGGGATGTGAAAAAACAAGATTGAAAATATAATAACAATTATATATAAAAGGGATAAATTTGAGGGGGGGGGGGTATCACATGAATGGTGATGAATATACGAGGAATTAGAGTTAAAATGGTTAAGATAAAATTGGAAAAATCTAACTTTTTAATGTGTTAGGAATTAGTTCAAGGATAAGAAAACTATGTAACAAAAATTGGGGTCACTAACCCCATTTAATAATTGACCACTAGGATATTGGATCTTGATGCATAATTTAAAAAACGATGTAGTAATTGTGAAAAATTACATCTATACCTAAAAACCCCTTTAACACTATCATCGACCTGGTTAATACTAACCAGGATTTTGGCTTCAATCTCCCAAAATTATTATCTCTAGTAAAAAACTCTCATGAACTCAAATAATAAATAAATAAATAAAAATAATAATATAGATACTTTTTAGTGAAATAACGAGAGTCACATGAAATATTTATATTATTTAAAATTAAAATTCAGAATTTGTTTTAAATTGAAAGAATAATTTAAAATTTTAGAATTATCACCTCTATAGATTTAAAATATTCTATAATGTTGGTGTTCATATGTTTTTTTATTTTAATAATAATTATTTTTTTTAGTAATGACATGGGGAATGAAATTTGGAGGAAAATTATTTTTTCCTTAGATTTCTCATTGTCATAAATTTTAGTGCTTGAGTTGACTAGCCCATATTTTAGGAAAGTCTAATATTAGAATGAAAATTGAAATATTTTACTAGAATGATCATAATTTTATGATATATAGAAATCTATTAACCTGACCTTATATGATAGATGCATAATAAAAAAATTATTTTTAATAATGTTTATGGAAATTAAAACAAATATTATAATTTCAAGTGGTTTTTTTGATCAAATAATTTCATTGGATAAATTATTATTTCCCATTAAAAAGACTCTTATTAAATTAATTTATGAATTGAGGAAGTTATTCAATAATATAGGTTTATTTATTATAAAATCTTTACATGTTCATATTATTTATTTTTATATTATGGTAGATAGAAGTCATTAATTAATAGTCCAACATATGGAAAAAACAAGGGCAATGTTGTATAATACTGATACATTAGTTTTATTCATATTAAATTGTCGAGGTATTCTCTAATAACAATGAGATTACAACATATATTTATGTCTCAAAACAAGACTACATTAATGATATAATATATATCCTATATTCATGTTTGTATAATTTTAATTCATCCTTGTGATAGGAATTCATCGAAACATTTTTATGGCATGAATTTATCGTTTTATTTTGAACATCATTATATATTTTCTTATATTTCTACAAATTATTTCAATTAATTTGGTGCATATTGTAGTCAATATTACTTTTGGTATGTCTGTATAACTCTATAAATCTTCTCTATTTGTATTTTGATGAATGAAACGCATATATATTTGTTTTTATTAATTATTGGTCATCAAATGATGAATATTTATTTTCATTTTACACAATTAATTTTTGTGTTGATCTGATTCTAATTTCAATGTTTAACTACATATGATGTAATTTCATAATTTAATTTTACACTGCAAACATTATTATGGTTGTGATTAATGAAAGTCCATAGTATAATATGATATTTGAATGGAGTATATATAGTATAACATAATATCCATATTTCATGGGTGATAGAATGATTTTTTATTAGTATCAATATAATAAAACCTTATTTTTTATTTATTCATCAATGATTTATTCCTAAAAATAAACCTTTTGAATCATATATAATTAATTTAATATAATGTATAATTGGAAGATATATAATTCCAAAATATCTATTATGTATTAGGAAAAATATATCATAACTTCATAACCTCATATTACATTGGATTAACAATAATCAAATGAAAAATAGGGTTCCATGGAAGAGACCCCAACTAGATAAAGAGAATTATTTTTAGGGACCTAACATAGTTTCTTAAATTTGTGTTCCATCACTTGTTAGATGTAATAAAAATAATGAATTTATATTTTGATAAAATATTTTATTAAATTTCTAATACACCTAGTAATTCTAGAGATACAATAAAGGAACAGTTAGATCTTTCCTAAATTTTCTCTTATTTAAAAATGACATTTAGAAAATTTAAATGAATCCAATTGTTTCTCATGAAAATTATAAATAAATACATTTAAAATTCAATTTGGAGATTACAAATGTGAGGTTTATAGATGGTTATTATTCCTATTTGACTCACTATATTAGAAATAGTGAAATAACTAGATTAAAATGTTACATTCCTCATGTAATAATGGATTCGTTACTACCAAATTTTCTTATCAGGTTATTGAATCCTATTGCATTGTATATTTTTATTTAAATATCATATTTTTAGGATAAAATTGTTTGGAAACTATAGACTATCATGAAATGACTAAATTGGAATAATATTTCATTATAATTTTATATAATTAATTAAAATATTTCAACTCTATTTTATAGATTAAAATGATTTCTTAATATCTTATTGTTTTATATCATGAAAAATATGAAGTGTTGGTGTGGTACTAATATATATACCCATATGAGATATGCCTGAAAAATAAAATAATATTAATATCATTCAAGAAGCAGTTATAGGGTCAATTGTAGAATAATATTTGAATGATGAAATTTTATATTTTGGATATTATTATTATTTATTTTCATATACTTCAAAATATAATTTAATGTTCTATAATAAGGAAATTTTTGAAAATTTAATTGAAAATTTATTATCAATATTTAATCTACCGAGCATTATATTGGTGTTGATAATGAATGATAGGTTTTAGATGATGGAAAACATGGAGATCATACATATATTCTTATGAATTTGGAATAAATGATATAATTTGACTTGAAAATTCCACCATTTCATATATATTTCAATTTTAAATGTAAATTTATATTAATATTTTTATTGATTATTTGATGATTATATAAAAAAAATTACAAAAATTAACCCCACAACTTTTAAGAACAATGATCATTTAATTGTTATTATTGGTTTCAAAAATTTGTATTTAAATTCATTGTGGTTGAATATATCGATTTAATTATATATATATATATATTTATTTTATATTATTTTTCAGGTATAATTAAAAGGAAATAAAACAAATAATTGATTATGTTTACTAATTAACCTATCAATGAAATTAGTATAATCTTATAATACATATATGGTTAATTATTTTTTTATATCATTCGAGTTCATATTATTAATAAAAATGACCAATGAACTATGTGAATTATTTTTTAAGAACTCATCACAAGGAAATAAAATTTTACCTATATAGAATGTTGGATGACATAATTGAGTTATTTTACCTTGAACATAATTCCATAGAAATTATTAAATGTCACTAGTTTTATTTTGATATAGGATTGTGCAATCATATACAATAAATATTATTTAAAATTAAATATTAGATTTTTTATAAAAAATAAACTATTTATGTTGGCACATATGGAACAATAAGTTTTATATACCAATTTATATGTTGTATTGAGAAATTTAAATTACGATTTGTGTGTAATGAAAATGAAATATCATGAATATCAATTCATAAAAAGTGAATTTTGTTTTATGTAAGGGGAAACTAAAAAAATTATTAAGGAAAAATAAAAAAACAACTCTTTCCAAATTTCACATAGATATCAATCATGGGACCTTTTCATTTCGCTTCAAAGGTTTCCATAATGTTGGTTATGTACTAAATGAATTTGAAATAATGAGGGATTATTACATTGAATTTTTTATTGTAATTGATGATGTTTAGGAGGTATATGGAGACATTGGAACCCATAAATATGTAGATTATGATGAAATTTATTTATTACATTATAGTTTTTGAAAAAAAATTATATATCCTTTTTTCAATAAATATCTATTATGTTTTTATGTTTGATATATTT
The DNA here is from genome assembly GCA_963277665.1 of Viscum album. Lineage (NCBI taxonomy): Eukaryota > Viridiplantae > Streptophyta > Magnoliopsida > Santalales > Viscaceae > Viscum > Viscum album. Next base: position 748,541,159 of record OY728151.1, on the reverse strand, counting down.
ATTAAAAATTATATTAATGTATCATTTTTTATCTCTCATTTTTTATCATATATCTCAATTTAAATTCAATGAGTTAATGTGTAGTTTGAATATGTAATAGTTATATAGTGATGAGACACCAGATTCATCAATCGAGGGAATTGATGTGGCACACACAAAATCATGGGGTTAACATCTTTCATAACTAACGATTCTCAATCATGTTCCTGATAAGTATTTTCCTCTGGAGTGTGATCCACACTAGAGGAAGTATGTTTAAAATTGAGTTATATTTAGTATCATATGATTTATATTATTTTTTTAATTTATTTTAAAATTATTCTTATATTAATATTTCTATATATCTAATTGTTTTCTAGGATAATTATTCAATTAGAAACCATTTATATTTTCTGTGGGTCTCATTAGAGCAGGTTCCTACTGATGTGTGCCAGTTTTTTTTCAATTATTGTTCTGTATATAAAAAATTAATTAATTTAAATATATACAATTTTTAATTTACTATTTTGTTAAAATAACTATGATTTTTGGTATATTGTTCATGATATAAAAAATCCCACTATATGGGAGGCATAAAAGGTTTTCAGGTAATAACATTTAAATTAAATATAATATAACATTTGAATGATAGCTGTGTAGAAATAATCTAGGAATATTATTCAGTACTCATGTGTGTTTCATCGATAAGATATTATAATCTCCCATGATTTTGTGATATTTAAAACATAAAATACAGGGTTTAATTTCAGGGTTAGATCATCTTCCACTCAAATGAATCATGGGGAACAAGATTTAATGCATAAATCTAGGAGTCTTAAATTTATTATACATTATCAAAAGTATCTATGTAATATTATTTAATATAAATATATATATATAGTATGATAAATTTATTCATTCTATGATTGTTTATGTCATCATATAGTTTTAAGTTTATAAGTGTACAAACACTGATAAGAGTATTAAGAAAATTACTGGTCATAGATAATGAAACATTGAAGTTTGTATTTCATTTTTAGTTTATAAAATAACATGATATAAATTTATTTATCTTTTCAAATTTTATTAATATGTCTGTAAGAGTTATATGGGGATAATATTTCTCATATTTAAGAAATATATACTATGAATGATGGTGTGTATGAGGGCTCATGTGATTCACATTTTTTCAAGGTTAATTGGTAATGGGTTATAGTGTGCGGAATTGAGTAAGGCCAAGTGATCAGTGTTGGATCACAACAAATGTTGACTATTTATTATAGCACTTTTGTGACTTAATAATTTATCCTAAAGGATGATCATGAAAAGTCATCATCCTTTTATAATATAAGAGTATACGGTGTGTTTGTGATCTCAGGAGGATAAAATATATATATTTACTATAGTGAATAAGGAGAAGAGATAATAGTAGGATAAGTAGGATCGCATGAAAGAGAAGTAACACAAAAAGATGATGATGTTTATTTTCCATCTAGAATGTGATTAAAGGATGGAGTTCTCTCATCCTCATCAGGTTACTCCCCCACCATCTTAATGACAATATTATTTTTCATTTTTATGAATTTATTTAGTAGTATGTGGGTTTTAATTTAATAAAAATTTCAGTTTATAGATGTTAGAATCCAGTTTCTTTATAAATTTTTTAATTAAATGTTATTTTAGATTGAACATATTTTTCTTCACAAATAAGTTTTAAATGTGGATTTAAAATCCATCTCAATTAATTTTTCAATATATTATTTTAACATACTATAATTTACACCAAAAATAATATTTATGAAGATAGAAAATAATGATAAAAAATAATATTTTTAATAGAAATTGAAAATTAATCACAAATATGTTCATTGGGATTTAGTTTTCATGAGATTACCTAATAATTGAACATATTATTTTTAAAAAATAACTATTTTCATTGCAAAAATTATGACCCTGATATTACTCTTGATTCATTTATGTCAAAAATTTTATTTTTGATGTGATTGTGATTGATTCAATATTTGGGAACTACTTCCATTATAGTTAATATTATATGATTGGAATCCAACAAAGATATCCCATCACAAATAATAAAAACATTCATACAGACCATACCAAAACGTGTTTGGATGTATTCCTAAATAGTTGCGAATTTTTTCATAAAATTTTTATGAATTTTTTTTAAATCGTAGTTTGATGAAAATTCACCATCCTATTGATTTAATATTTTATGACTTGTATATATCATAGGACAAGATATTTATATGATTCATATCGTAGGCTATGATTTGGTAGTGTTTTAATGAGAATGAAATTGATCGACCATATTACATGAAAAGCTACCAAATGGGATAAAATATGCATCACCTAAACCACATTATCCAAATGGGTTCTCTTTTGTTATGATACATTGAGATGATAGTTTTTTTAAATTATAAAAACGTTATAATCATCCAATTGTTAATGATGGAAAAATTTAATTATAAATTCATTTTTAGTAACATATGTCAGTTTTTAAATGTTGGAATCCAATGCTCAACCTCTACCATTTTATAAATGAGGTAGTTCGTATTTTTAAAAATGTGTTATTGTTTCTTGGATAATAAAATTAGCACTTCTATTGTTTTATTTTTGGTTTCTTCTGTCCAGGTATCATCCCCATGAGGTGATAGTATATTGTATGTTCTTTGGTAATATCCATAAAATGTACTCCATTGAGATTGATCGATAAATACAATTCTATGATAGGGGTATTATTTTTTATATTTTTTCATTCATTTAATGTTTCTATATTGATAATAGAATTGGTACCCAAATGAAATTAGTATATTGTAATGGACATGATATAATTCTACAAGAACCATAAACGAGATATCATTGACTATATGTGTGAATGTTTTCACATGGGAGATATACAAAAATTGAGAGAGATAGATAGTGTTTGAGGGGTGAGGGTCAGGGTAGAGTGAAATAATAATTTTTATAGAGTTTTACACTCTAATTTTCTTATTTTTTTAAAAAAATTGATATCAAATATTATGTAAAATAATATTCCATAATGATCAATAAATAATCAATATGGATGAATGATTTTTCATGGTTTTTGTTTTTTAAATACTAGAGTTCATGTATTAGTTTAGTGGATTTTATACAATAGTGGGAAACATAATGTGTAGAAATGATGTGGCTTATTAAACAATGTCAGTTAATAATCAAAAATAATTTTATTTAATTATTGAATTACTTGTTTCATATGATATGAAATAATGTAATCATATTATATATATATAAAATAACTATAATTATTTTAATGTGAATTAAAAAACCATGGTGGATGAAAATATGTCATGTAACTCATAAAAAATCATGTGAAATATTTTTCTATATTTTCCCTCATTTTTTAATGAGTCCTGCATGGGGTGAGACTAACATCATGGATATATTATAAGTTTCTCAACCAAATGAATAGAAAATATAACAGATGACATAATTGATTAAAAAACTTGAAATTTATAAATAAAAATGTGTACACTTATCTTTTTGATGTCTTGGATTTTTGGTGGCTTGATATATTACGAGTGAGCCAGATTTACTAAAAAACATATCACCATTATCTGAGTATCTCTCATGATTCTCCACTCCATTATAGTCATGATGAAAAAAAAGATCAATGTTAACCCCTTTTAATAGTTGATAAATATCAGCTCATGGATTCCATCTATTGAATCATGAATTGATTAGTGAATGCTTTTTTAATGATGAAAACTAATATTTTTTCTCTTTGTGTGAAACATTAATTTTTTATTAAACTATATTATTTATATATTCTTTTTAATATTTTTCTGTCATTCATATATGATCATGTCTTGATATGACAAAATGTTTTAGAAGGGTTTTACTTTACTTTCCCATCTAGAGAATAATGTTGTAATGAATTTGGTTTTTTTGTATGGTTTCTTTAAATAATTTAAAATATTATATTCGGTTTAATTTAAGAGTTGATATGGTGTTTTATGTCTCAAATGACCCCAATATTGATATATAAACAATATTAAATATATTAGCCCCTGAAAATTATATTTAAAAACTTAATGGAGATTATGATGGGAAAACTAAGACTATTGTTAGATTCAAAAAACCTGGTGAGCCTTAAGGGTGATATATGATTCATTGACATCAGATTCAACAACTTATCACATTCATGGGTAGATATTAGATGAATTAAATTTGAATAAATTAAATAACCAATTTCATTTCTAATTAGTAATTTTACCTAGAGAAACCTATATATAATCCCCATTATTGAGAGTCACTATATTTGGATGCAAATCCTAGAGAAATTAAGCTGGAGGGGGAGCATCTATGGTGATAAATATTTGGGATTGAATGTAGGAATTCACGAATTGATGATTAAAATCAATTAGGGATTGCAATAAAAATATCAGTTTTGATTAGTTCTTCGCCATTAATACCTCCATTTATGGTAAGGGATTTTTATTTGAGGATTCCTTCAAGGTTATTATAAAAATGAAACCATAAATTTTTATGTTATATGAATCATTGTTTTATTCCATATTTTTTTCATAGACCTATCAGTTGATTAATTTTTTTGACCCTAAAATTAATATATTGAATCTAAATTTCTCTTATTCTATTGGTATTTTTATAATGATTTATTTTCATGATTGTAATGGAAATTTATTATTACACATTACTGTGGATTTCTTGTATCATTAATCACATATTCATCATTGGCATATGCTTAGATGATGATTCCACTACTGATACTATTTGAGATGTAATCAAAATTTTGATTTTCATTGGTTTTTTTATCATTGATAAAGATGTATATTTTCCATAGTTTTATATAATGATGATGGACTGTGTACATCTAATTTGATGATTAAACCCTCATGTGCCAACATGAGGTGAAACCAGTTTCACATGGGTTGACATGAATAGAATGTTTCAGTAAACGATGGATAGAAATTGACAATTTAAACTGGTTATAATGAAATTGGAGACTTTAATATAATTTTTAGGTAACTAAGGGTTGAAATAGAAGAAACCAAATTATTTGGTGAGATACAAAAAATAATAATCATATAGTTTGATAAACTAAAATACATAATGATAACTTGAAGAACAAAAATTTTGAAATTTATATTATGAGGAGGATAGTGTTTTGGACCAAGATAAAAATCACACATTTTGTGACTTTACCCCACCCTTCATGTGATAGTGAGTTGAAAATCATAACATGTAAAATTGTTAGATTCCCTAGAACCCATGTTAACCGAGACACTAGGTTCCACATGTCGTATAACCCTTATAGGAAAATAATTCAAGAATATGGGTAGACATTGAGTCCGCTTCGACCCTACACATCAAGTACCAAATTATTATTATCATTTAGTAAAAACTCTAAATTCATTGTAATGTCCCAATACATGTCCATGTTTTATTTTAGGGTTACACAACTACACCATTAGTGAAGAGATAGTGTAATTTTTAAAGAAAAAACTAACTACCACGTCTTCTTTATTGAGTAAAGATTGATAAACATGATCATTCCCTTATGTGTAGAAAACTAAACAGTACGAGACAGTGGAAAACATTTCAATGTAAAATATTTGGTGTCATGTGGGGAAAGAAGGTCAATTCCATAAAAAAATTCTTAGATGACATTTATGTTTGAGTGTGATATAAGAGGTGCTTGTAGGGTATGTTCATCTAGATGGCATATTGATATATCATTTTGGGTAGCTAACTTCATTAGTATTGATAGGGTTTGTACCCAACTATACCCACTTGAGGTGTGTCTTATTTATCTATTATTTCATTACACCCTCATTTAATAGCTCTGTTGTGGCTTAGTCCCTCTACTAGGGATGGTACGCCCTCATCTATGATATTCCATTATCGAGGTATGGATATACCAATATTAATCAATATAGGTCAAGCTATAATATTGGTGTTATGACTACATTGATTCTTGGATATTTTGGAAAAATCATTCTCTATAGCTGGCTGAGAAGGTCATGATATATCTCTTTTTGACTTGGATTCTTCAATGAGTATATTCTCCTCTTTGTGTTTCATTGACCACCTTGTATTATTGTCTGATCATGCCATTATCATTACCATATCCTACTTTGGTTTTTAGAGCAGCATACTAGGTAAGTACATTGTCACCCTTGAATGATATTTTCACACATGTTTCTAGTATTATGTTGTGGTTTGATTGTTAGATGGTGACCTTAATGGGCCTGCTGTGGGTTGAGCATTTTTATACTGTGTGATGAAAACTTCATGTTGTAGTCTATTTTATAGATCTTGAGTTGGGAGACATTATTCCCCATTAGCTCTTATATTGTGACTCCATTCATAATTGTGATTATATTTTTACACTTTCACATTTCGATATTTGCTTCTATATTCTAATGTGAACATAGAGGTTATCACATGAATTTATTCTATCATCACCGGTTCATTCATAATTGTAATTCGTTATAATGTGGATCATGGTGGTGTGTCTTGTATACCGGTATATCAAGATATGACATCCCATATGTGTGATATGCCTACTCTATTATACTCACTATCCCATGAAAACATGGACATGGTAATAGGGTGGAACACCTGGCATACTTCCAATAGAGATGGGGACCCAATAGTATGAATCTTGTTAGAGTGGAATCATAATGGTGTTAACATAGGATGGATCTTAGTGATCAATATTCATTGAGTAGTGGATTGAGAAAATAGGAAAATTGTTTTCATGTTTCCTGAGTATGATTATCAAATTAGGGAACGAATATATTGTTTGGTGACCAACATGTTTATACAGTAGAACTCTAATAACCTCCATGTCGACATAACACACATAGAAACTGGTTGCAATAGTGCATGAATCATGTAGGGATGTACCATTGACATTAATTTCAACCTTGAGTTATATCCCAAAATATTACAATATAACCATAGTAGATAATGTTAAATCATAGGATGGAAACCTGATTATAGATAGTATGGAATCCAAGACACGGTCAAGATGAGGATTAATTGAGTGGTGGGGATTTAGTGTAGAAATTCCTTCCCTAGGTGTTCCCTATAGGCATGATGTAAGAAGTGCCTCCACCCTTCCCAAGGAAAGTATACATGCCTCCAGTATTTTTGGTTGATGATCCCCTTTATGTTGAGAAACTAATTTTTCTAGTGACATAGGATGATGAATTGTACAAGGTGATTGTACCACATGAGTTCTGGAGGAAGATAATTATTATGGTTCAAGGAGATTGGATCTTTAGACAGCGAAGGAATGGTTTGAATATTTGTTTTGTTTTTTATATTTAAATATCCATCTAATCATATTGTTATCCCTGTAGCCAACAATCTACATGAAAAAACATGACACTGGTGGAGAATGTTTTCTCAAAAACTATGAGACGACACCCTCTTAGATACAGTTCAAGAAACTATTTCATGATTATTAATTTTTTAAAACCTCTTGATTAGTACGTATTAAATATCTATTAAGGTTTCATTTGGGTGACATGACCGTTTTGTAGTATGAATCAATGTTCACTGACCTCACATCATACTCCCTCAATATTGTGCAACATGGATACTTTTAGTAGTGGATGTTTGGGTGGTTTCTAAATATATATATTCTAGATTTTTTGTTCCCAATATGAATTATCACTTATATTAGTGTTAGAGAGAAATATGTATGAATATAAATGTACCTAGTAGAGGAGAATTTGAAATTCAAAGTATGTGGTTGATATCATAGAGAAGAATCATCTGCCACTTCTAAAAATAATAAATCATAATGTTCATAGTGTAGTAGGTATTTATGAAGATGTTATTAGTCTCATGGTATATTGATATGAGGGTGTCAATGAGGATCCAGTCAATTGAGGGATGAATGATGATATGAATGTGAGGGGAAGGGTCACATAGTGCTTGAATACAAAAACCAATTTCGTTCGGTGGGTGGAATGATAGTGGATGGACAACTAAAATAGGGGTAATGTATCATATCTAGAGATCTTCTATGATTATTTTGGGTGGACCATATAGAGGTGGTGTTCATAGAGAGTTTGTAGGTGTTCATGGAGGAGGGGATTCTGATGAAGGACTACACTATGTTCTATTACCTTCAACACCCCTATGATTTCCATTCATGCTATATATGGTGAGAGGGTGGGGATGCAGTTAGTTTTCACATATAGAGGGATATGAAACATTCATACACAAGATGATTCATGGTATAATCTATATTTCTATATATTAGAAAAATTATTCATAGACATAATAACAATCAATTCGTACATTTTTACCGCTTATTTGAGATCATAATATTTTGATCCAACCTATAGCCTGACCTATGTGGATGGAGACTCCCTCTGGGAGTGATTAAATTTTTATCACATTTCAAATGGTGAGAGAATAAGATTTGTATAGAAATTATTTCTTGAGATATATTTATGGTAGTGATTAATATATTTTTTTTATAGATGGAATGTAATTTTTATTACAAGTATGTTTTCACATAGAGTATCACTCCAATAGAGTAAGGTTTCATTAAGAAGGTAGGATGTGGTTCACCTTCATTGGTGAGTAGGAATTGCTGGAAGAATATGTAGGTATCATGCATAATAATATGAAACCCATTTCCTATCATTTGGAATGTATTACCCTTGGAGGGGGAATATATAACTAGAACTAAACTCCCAGTAAAATTAGAAGGATATAAATATGATTTCCCCAAAGATGTTATAAGATGGTATCCATGATGTGAGCTCAATATCTATATTAAACTACTCTCCAAGAGTACCTTATACTATATCTAGAATATTGTTTGTTCTCCACTGATCTCTAAGAGGAAAGGGTGTTGTTTGGGTACCTTTAAGATAAATGAATTATTAGACTATGTATATCCTCCATGGAAGCTCTATGATTATTCAATAAAAATATGGATAAGAGATTGAGGCTATGAGTGGATTACCATCAACTGAATCAAGTGACAATGATGAACCAGTACCTTGTACCAAGGTCTAATGACCTCTTCAACTAGATGAAAGGTGTGAGATTATTCATAAATAATAATATCAGGTCCAAATACCACCAGTTGTGAGTTCATAAGGTGAATATTATGAATATGGAATATAATTACACCATGGATATTATGATATCTTTCTGGTTACCTCTGTAATGATAAATTCTCCAATTGTGATCATGGTAATTATGACCATTATCTTCCAATATCTTCTATATTGGGTTTTTCACCTTATTTTATTTCATCATCATCTATTTTTCTTTATTGGAGAAGTAAGAACATAACTTGAGGTTGGTTTAGGGAATACTCCAACGACCATATATATGGAATGATTCAGAAGTATCATTTATTTATTATATATCTACACTTCCCTTGGAATGTAATATCAAAATATGGAGAAGAAGCATACCCATAAAAAATATCTATACTTCTAGATTTCGAAGTAGCTAATTGTGTTACCAAGGGGAAGAGCTTCCATGATTAATTAATGTACATTTTTAGATTTATTACTGATTTCTCTAGGTATTTACCCTATTTAACAACCTAAAATAGGAATGTATAGACTTTGGTTTGGAATGACTAATGTTATAGTTCATTTGATGAGTTAAGATAGAGACTAACAGATTCCCAAAATTTGAGATTTTTAGGAAAAGGGAATTGAGTATATGGTGTTCGAAAATGAATTTAGATATTGGTATATATGTTTGTTGATGAAGAGGTAGTTAGTGGTGTCTTATAGGTATAGAAAACATATATCACTTAAGAAGAATTTTTTTCCCATGACATAGATGAAGAAATAATTATTTTTCTCTTTATGATATCAAGGAATTAATTTATAGAAGATTGGTATGTTCACTACTCATAACACCATAGTATTAGATACATGTTCATATAGATATATCTTAATATGAGGTAGAGTATATGGATGGACTTTTTATGGGACTATAAATATGAGATCATCATTATTCTAGAAAAGGGAAATGTGTTGATAGATTACCTTAGCATGAAATCATGATCATGGCTGATTGTGGAGGAATAATATTAGTTGGTCTCCTTATAATTTGTAGTGGTAGATGATAAGGGGAATATTTATCTCCAATAATATATAGTGACATTCCCACTTCCTCAGTATGTGAGAGAAAATATTTTCACAAATATCAATTGTGAGGTTCTTCATGAGAAGATATCCTTAAGAGATGAATTATATATATTTTATGAATGTTGGGAGTATGTCTTGATCATAAAATGATAAATAGTAGTTTTAGTTTAACTTTTTGAGGAGGTGATGAGGTAGCTATATAACTCCATCTTGATGGTACATACTGGTTTAGAAAATATGTAATAGGGATTTACACTATAATATTTTTAGCCACATATGAAGAATGGTGTTTCCAAGTTTCATTCATGATACCTCACCTATCAGCAAGTGAAGGAATAATAATAAGACTCATCCAGACTAACCTACCCCCTATGGTTAAAAAATTTAAAAGAGAAAGAATATCGAATGACTTGTTTATATGTATTTGTGGATAACAAGATTCTATAATGTTATCTAGGTGTTTTTAATAGACTTACCAATTTACCTCACTTTATATCAATTTAGGATCATAGTTTGGTGGAGAGTTTGGAACAATTGTATGTATATCCGGTTGTATAATTTCATGGAGTAACCTCAATGATTTTTTTCATCTATGACACATGATTAATTTTACACATATATAGAGTATTTAAAAGGGCTTTTGGGGCCCAATTATGTGTAATAATTATGTTCCACCCATAGATGGATAGCCATATAAGATGAACGAATCATTTTTTTCAAAGATATACTAAGAACCTACATGATGGAGTTCATCCAAATCATCGAGGAGCACATTCCCATGATGTTATTCTCTTATAGTAATAGATATCACTTTACTATTGGTATCATATAATTTGAGGCCCTATATGGGAAACTATGTAGGTAACCCTTGTGCTAGACCGACATGGTTGAGTTATCGCTTATGTGATATGAGTTAGTACAAAAACATATAATGAAATTAAAATTGATCAGAAATATGATGATGATCTCTCTGTGTAAAAAAATCATATACTTTCTAACATCATATGACCCTAAAATTTGATTAAGGTGATCATAAACCCCATATTTTCTCACATTGATTATTCATGTAGGGGATTGGTCATGGTATAATGTTATATATTTATTCATCAAACCGTTACAAATAATATATAGTTTTAGTAAGGATTTTTACTTCTTGGATTTACACCCACAATTTTAGTGAGTTTAGGAAATCTTCTATTAATCAATATTATGGAGTTACATTCATGATCTCTCACATATTATTTTCCTAGGTGAGCTATACGTCAAGGATGGAGTAACCTTTTTTAACGAACCTAGTAGAGATCAATGATAGTCATGAGAGGATCATTTTTAGACATCTACTATCCTAGTGTCAGTTTGTTGGGTATCATGGTATCCTATTGGAAATATTATGGGGTAATTATAGCCAAATTAAGGATTATTACCTTCACTATTTTTTAATGGTTGTTATTTTCAAAGAATAAATTCCTTAATGGTTGGAAGGGTGTAATAACTCAAATATTTGTGTCTTGACCCACTATAATTTCTAAATGTTATTTTGGGTCTTATTTCAAAGTAGGAATGGTGATTAAAGTGTCACAAAAACCCTATTATTGATATATTTAATATATTAAATATATAAAATATAATTGTTCATATACATTAATTATTTAAAAAATAATTTTTTTCATCTTAAAAAAATTTATTTATGGGTAAACTGACAACATTTAGGATTTGGAACACCTGTTAAACCATATGAATGATATAAGCCTTAGTGAAAATGGGTTCCTTAATATTACATAGTAATGGGACGATTTTAGGGGAATATAATGGAATATTTTTCCAAATCAATTTATTTTCCACATTAGTTTTTTATTTTAAAAATAATATATTTAATAATTTTTAAAATAATTATTAAAAGAAAGTTTATTAGTACGGGGAGATTGAGAAAGAGGGAGAGCCACCAACGGGTGATAAAATGACAAGAGAGTGTCTTTAATTCATGAATTTTTGAATGGAATTGATAAAGGATCTCCAAAAACACCTATGAAGATATATTCTCCACCAATGATTAATCCTTTTATAATGTAAGGATTTTTGATTTTTGGATCCCTTCCATGTAATTTGAGAAATCAATAATGGATTTTTTAACTACTTAAAATACTTTATTATTTATCCCAATTTTTCAAGGAACTATAAATTTATTGATTTTTCATAACCCTTGAATTAATTATTTATATTTATAATTACCTCTAAATTTTTATTTTTATGATTGGTATTACTGTTTGAGGTCACAATGACCATCAATGTACTCCCATTATTGATCATGGATTTCTCCCCTCATTATTCATTTTTTTCATTGTCCTATAATAGGTCATAGATTTGAATACAATTCGAAGTCAAGAAATAATAAAACCTTGTTTTCTAATTGGTTTGTGTGATATTTGATATAGATGATGATTTTTAAAATAAATTGTGAATATAAATGTATTATGAATGGTTTTCATAATCATCAAACCCTTAGATGACAAGATGAGGTGCAATGGGCTTGACTTGGGATGACATGAAATCATGGATTTAGTGAACAATGAATTATTATAATATTTTTACGGTATTTCTTATAATATCAATGCATTAAATTAGTTTTCATAAGTGAATATAGGTTAATATTGTCTAAACATAATGATGCAATGAGATCAAACAAAGAGGAGGTGTCTCATCTGAATAACCAAACTACGCAATTTTTAGTTCAGGAATAGACATTGTGTGCTTTGGTTTTAGTGATGGATATGGTTTTAAACCATGATAAATATCACAAAAAACATGTTGGATTCCCCCACATGTCATGTGATTGATAAAAAACTAGTTTTACGTTTATTGGAAGTACATACACAGGAATGCAAGATAACCTACATGTCATGTGTGATGGGTCCACACATCACATAACACTTATAGGAACATCACATGAGAAGCCGGGTGCATGTAATGTACCAATTAGACCCTAAAAACAAGTATTAGATTCTACGATGTTGGAGTTAGTGACCTAGGACCAACATTTTTTACTTTTATTAAATTTATATTCAATGTATTGATTATTAATACAACTTGTTATTACAAATTGCATGTTGTTCTGCATCGCTGTACAGTAAAAACGTCTTACATTATATGTTTTATTGATAGTCATTTGAGTTCCCAACTATGATGAAAACCTTGATGTTCTATGAAGATATTCTAAAATAATATTTTGTGGTTGGATAATGTACTATGATGGGACACATTGTACATATACTTTCAGGTGAGAGTACACATAATATGATGATTCTTCGTCTCATGATGTTTTCGCTTAGTAATCTCCAAGTTAGGATTTTATGATAATAGACACGCTAGTAGAAATTCAACATATTTTGGTGTAATTGGATATTCAATCAATGTGTGTGTGTGATGGTACTTAGATATTATTATTATTAATAATTCATGTTACAACTCACATACATAGATATATTTCATAAAACATGATTATAATAGTTGATAATGATGTTCGACACATTGGGTGTGTCATTGGTGACATTTCATTAATGAATAAGTTGAATAATGATTTGTACCTTCCATATTTTTGGAAGATGATATCTAAACAATTTTTTTGGAATAAAATCATCACCTTAACATCCATGGACAAGGGATAACAACATGTTTAATTTACATAATCCATTAATGAAAAAACAAGTATATAGGTTTATGACATGGATGTGAAACCTACATGACGAGATATTATAGAAATGATATTTTATTATACAATGTGTTTTTGTATGTGGTTGTCAACGGTGTGACATTAGGTTTTTTCAATTGGGTATATAACACCATTTCTAGACATTAATCTTGGTATTTAGGAAAGCATGCCACATGCTAAAAACAAAGAATCTTTGAGGGTCACAAACTACGTGTCTCCATTCGTCTTGATTGAATTCTAATAAATATTTTTCTCAAGCCTGAGATATATATTTATTAATGATATATTGATCACATAAATTTAATTAATATTTATTCAATTCCTTGTTAATAGAATTTTTATTTTATTTATTTAATATTTTTAGAAATACTTATTTCCTATATTGTAAATAAAATATATATTTATAAATAAAATATTAATAAGGTTTTCTGATAAATGTTAATGGATTTCGAACAGACCAAGACTGTGTATGATGAAAAATAGTAATCAACAAGACCGTTACATAATATCTGTTATGTCAAAAGTTGGAATGCACCAAAAAATAATAATAACATATAATTGTAATGTGGTATATATTTTTTAATGGTAATAAAAGTTATTTAATGATCTATATTAAATGAAATATTATTTTAATATTAATACTATGTCTATAAATAGAGAGTGATGTCGATTATGTTGAGAATCCAAGAATTGAGAATAGAGAATTGTTAGACACTACAAATTCACACTCATCCCCTCCATCTCTGTCTTTCTCAAGAATAAGAAAAGCAAGATATATTTATAAAAGGTCGATTAATGAGAAATCAATAACAAATAACACAAGTCATTAGACTCACTTCACTAGCACCTAGAGATCGACTGGTGTTTCTCATATATTATTATATAACATGTGGATCCCCACTAGAGGGATTACATCCTTAGATTCTCACAATGAAATAAAGGTAATTTGAAAGGGTATTTTCAGATGATCAAAATTCTCTAAAAAATAATGTTCTTATTCCTAGGTATTTATTTCTGAACTATTATATAAATTAATTATCAATTTTATGTGAAAGATCATTGTTATTGGTTTCAACAAACAATTATTAATATAAATTTTAATATATCTTCCACCTTGGCATGCTTCTGTTATTCCAAAAAACCACAAGTTGTATCCGAGCAGTCAAATTTAAATTTATAATTATTTCTTTTGATTTTTTATCTGTGTGAAATCATGGTCATATTTTCATTTCATGCTATTAATTTTTTAATTCAATTTGAATTAATGTTAACAATTTATTAATCATGTTTGTTCGCTATTTCATTATATTAATGGTTTAATAAAAAATGAAGAATGTTTGGGGATGTTATTGGGAAGTGCCAGATCATTGGATGATTAAATTGGGTTAAATGGATTGTGGATGGAGCACACACCGTATACTCATGTGAATTTTATCCATATTCATGGAAAAATTAATTACATATACTGCTTTTATTGTACAGTGCTTGTTGATCAGGCCTACCAGGCACATGGAAAGTAGATACTGGGTGTGTTGCTAGCATGTATATTCAATGTAGTCTGGAAGACTTAACATGCTGAAGCCCCAAGTGCATGACTTGGATATACTACAACCAAGGAACATGGCATGTAGTATCACATTAATGGAATGAATTAAAATTAGATTAAATTTGAAAATTAAAAAATTAATATCTTTTTTATTGATTGGAACAACATTGTGGGTATGAAAATTTAATAATGGTTTTAAATAATTTTAAATGATCTATTAATTTATTGTACTTAATATGTCATTAATGGTTCTTCCATTTATTTTAAATGAATTCCATTAATGAAGGGTATATCCAAATAAGATTGGGGGATCATTATGATGAAAGGGAATTAAAGAAATAAATTATTAATTAATTAAGGAAAGGATTTTTATCTTAAATAATAATAGAACAATGATCAAAATGAAGGCTAAAGATTTATTTTTGCTAATTCATTGCATGTATGAACTTTAATAACATCGACCAAGACTTTTGTATGTGTTGGATATTTTAATTAAATTTATTTCATAACTTTTCAATTATTTAATATTAAATAAAATTCTTGTCTATGAGTCATCCCTACCTCCATTATTATATAGTACCTACAAGTGAATGGATATTTATTTAATCCCCTTTAACCATTCCTTTGGTTTCCGTCACCTGCGTGTCAGTAATAAATATTTGTAATTAATGGAGCATTCCAAGGTGAGTGATGGTGGTTTAGAAAAAAACCATAATGATATCAAACTAGATGATACAATGGTGGACTAGTGGAATATTGTATCTCATTCCAAAACTGGAAATATGAGTTCTCCCCCTTGTTCAATGGTTGATGGAAATAGAAGTTATTTCCCCTAGGTAAATTGTTGATTTAATGTCCATCCATTAAATCAACAGTCACATAAAACCCATGAATGGTTAATTTATTTAATTATTTAGTTCTGTCAATGAAATTATTTATTTTATGGATGAAATATAGGAATCAAATAAATTAATTAATTAATGTTCCTGAGTGAAAATTAAATAAATGAATTAATAAAAAATGCATTAAACAACATGGTTATTTAATTATTTATCATCAATTTAATATTATCAGAAATTATAAAGAATAAAAAAAGATAAAATTTATGCATAATAAATTAGAATACCTCTATTAAATATTATGTTAGACTAAGCCTCAACTTAGTTTAATTGGTAATGGAACCATAGAACTATGTGAAATACAGGATAAAAGCCTAGATACATACTTCCATAGATGATTTCTAATGGGTTTTTTGGGCTGAATTACTCAAAAATGAATTTTGTTTAATGGCCAAAGTCTATTCAAAACAAATTCGAAGGCATGTATTTAGGAAATACAAGTATAGATTTTTTGATAGTGGAAACAACTTAATAGATCAAGGAGCATGATGTCAATAATTAGAAATAGAACTTACCTAATTACAATATTATCATTTTAGATTCTAAAGTCTATATCGTTGAAAAATGTAATGGGGATCCGTTCCACTATAATGTTAAATAATCTACACATTCTAGGATCAATGGTCAGGGCTATTGTGACTAGATAAAATAGTGATATATTTAATATATATATATAATTAAAAACATTTAATTTACTATATCACACTTATTTTGAAATCAATCCTAGTACATATAATATTATATATTTAATTGTATAAGAAAATTATATTTTCATCATCCACAGTATCACTCTGATCAATATTAAAGAAAGATAACCTACTAACTGGCAGTACCTTTCCAAAGTATCTTGATGTCTTTGGGTTTTGCTATGACATGAACGAAAATATTACTTTCTAGAATCCTCAATGCATGATCTTCCAGCTAGACATGTGAGTGATAGAGAGTTCCTTTTCTATGAAAAACATTTGACGAATGCGGTTGATGTTTAAATTTTCTTGTTTTTATCAATGTCTAGTGACCAAATGTTGTCTCAAAAAAACATGGATGTGTATAACATGCTCGATCACATTTGTGGTATTAACTAAGAGACATCAAGATATGAATGATTAGAGATTTCCAAGGTTCTCTTTTAGAGAAATCGTGGATGGGATGCCTCAAAAGGGCATGAAATAGTCAATGAAATTGGCTACATTGAGAGAATAAATGTTCTAGATATAAATCTACCTGATGAAGTACACATTAAACTCATTCTTTCATCACTCCCATAGAGATAATCAAGATTTCTAGTAAATTAAAATAATAATAACATTGAGAAGTCTTAGAAAGATATTCGTTGAGTTTATTTCAAAGTAGATAAGGATATGATGTGTGAAAAGCATTCTTTATTTATAGTGAATAGAATTGAAAGGGAATTCAAAGATAATTAAGAACAATAATTATACATGACCTTCCATAGAGAGAAATATCATTGTGCATGAAAGGGAACATGATACCACTTAATTCTCATGTGTCAAGAAGGGACAATATAAGATAAACTACACCCAACCAATTAAGTTAGGGGAAGCTTTAAGTGAATTATTTATCGAGTGAAATTCATATGTTTCTACAAATTGGGTATTATATAAATCAATCGGAGATCACATATGTGTTCAAATACCAAAAAAAAGTAGATTAATAGAGATTGAACAAGGAGAGATATATCTTTAAGAAGTTGAGGGATCTAAACATGTTTTTCTAGCAATCATGGACTATAGACTCAAGATTCAGACCAGTATACTCTGGGTTTTAAAGGTTTTTTATTGTGAACATTAAGTTACCAAGAAAATATATTTCTATATGAAAACTTGATATAGATGGATCTATTTTAAAAAATAGTAATATGTTCTATTTCATTTATAAATATAGAATTTTTATTGGACGAAAAATTTAAATAATTGTCTTTAAATGTAGAAATACACAAACCACATAATGGAAATCAAAAGATTTGTTTCTTGACATGACTCATACGACACCCAACATTGTCATCACCAGAGAGGTCCTGAATATGAAAATTAATTGACTGAATTAAATCTAGATGAATATTTATATTATTTTTAACAAAAAGAGTATTGTGTATTTCATTCATGTTTATAAAGAAAATTAACAAAAATCCTATTTATTGTGAAAGGTGAAAGGGATAAATAGATTCTTGAATTATATCATACCGATGTATTTGGACCATATCCTACTGAAAAAAGGGATGGTTACTAATACATAATAAATTTTAATGATGTTTTTTGTAGATATGGATATATCTAATTTATGAGGAATAAGTAGGATTATTTTGATAAATTTATGGAAGACCAGAATGATGTAGAGAACCATATTGGTACAAAGATTAAGAAACATGACAGAGAAAGTGTTAGGAAATATATTATTAAATAATTTATTGATTATTTATGGGATTTTAGGGTTTAATATTATCTCACACTTCTTTATATTTCTTAATGGAATACTGTATGTGAATGGATGAACTGCACCTTGTTTGACTTGGTGGGATAAATGATGACTGATGCGAACCTTCTATTATCCTTTTAGGGGTATCTTATTCAAAAACAAGTATATTTAAAAAATCATGTGCCAAAAAATTTAGTATGGTATATCATAGAAATTATGGTGTCACGACACGTCCCCCGGGGCCCGTATCGTGACTACCCCAAGCCCACCTTCCATAGGCCAGGGGCTGGCGACTAGCACCAAAGGCGTAAATCCCTAAACTGGGAAGGAATTTCCTTTATAACAGTAAAATAACAATAGAGTATGCTACTGGATGTAAAACACTAAGTAAAAATGTGTACAAAAGAAGGTGCTGAAATGAAAGGGGCCAGAAATGCAACACCAACAGTATAGTACAAACAACTGAAAAGCGAGTACAACTACAGATAGGTAAAACAACAACAATTGAGTCATCCTCTTAGATTCCCACCTAAAGGGTGGATACAGATGGCCTCCTTAGCACCCTAGGTCCATCCATCCGTTCCGTGTACGTCTCTCCATGTGGTCCACCTCCGGGTATTGTCTAGGTCCACAACTATCTACATCGACTAGTGATGTCCATCGTCTGCAACCAACACAACAAAATGCAGGCAGAGCGTGTGAATTGGTTAGTATTACGATACTCAGTAGGGACCCCGAGACCCTCAAGGTCTCACAATATCCTACAATAATAACCCACAAACAAAGACAAAATCAAAAATTACAAACCAACCTTACCAAGGTATATGGCCATACATATACCTAAGTTACCAATCACAGTTCTGCTCAAACTCTCGAGCCCAATAACAACCCAGTCCACAAAGGAAGTAAAGTCAATCACTATGATGATAATGGTTAAAATACATGACTCAACTCACACAGGTATTCCACATTAGTATAGAGATATAGACGATCAGATGTAGCCACTAGATCATCAATGCTATCAGACCCACACATGATACAGGACCAGCTAAGTTGTCGGACCCATAAAGGAAACAGGACAAACTATCTCATCTAAGTTGACAGACCCACACATGATACATGACCAGCTATTCTAGAGAAATAGAGATGATCAGATATATTTGATGATTAATCTATGTTGTCAGACCCACATAGGATACATGACTAGCTATTCTGTCGGACCCACATAGGATTCAGGAACACAATTCAGAACTACTGGACCCACGGAGGATCCTGGTATAGTAGTCATCATTGTCAAACCCAGAGAGGATTCTGGTATAGTAGTTATCACAGTGGCAGCCAGCTCTAGGGTTTCTGCACACAGCATGTTTGATTCATGATATGGTCTTCTTCTAGAGACATGTTTCGAAACATCATCTGCCATGAAGTCTTGAGTTGATGTGTCCTGTTGTTTCGTCTCATCATAACAAACCCAACCCAACAGACGATGCATCAACCAGACGCACGGTCTGAGAGTTATTGGCATTTTCGTTCAAGGGTCCCGGTTGTATTTTACATTCAAACCAACCCGGATGTTTTTCCAAATTGTCTGAAACTGACATAGAGTATCCAAAAATGACCCCCTCGTCAAGAAGGTCTCAGTGCGACAAACAACACGTCAATCAGATGCACGATCTAGGAGATATCTGCCTTTAAGTAAAGACGGGGCCGACCCGACTAGGGGTCGACATGGCCCACTTACGGACCCGGCCCATGCTCCGGGCTAGTCCAGTTCTCCCGGTGGCACTGCCTCATCCTCTAACTGGTCGGCTGTAGCCGTACAGTTTGGATACGCTCATGCGGCCTGCAGACGCGGGCCGCGGTTCTCCTCACAGGGCCCCTGCGGGCGTCGCAGTTCTCCAACCCAGCTGGCACACGCCCGACCGTTTTTCCCATCAAGGCATCCCATAGACGTGGGCCACATCCTACACTTCCACGCATCACCAATGGGTGTTTTGGTTCCTCCAGCTGGTCGGCCGGTCGGTCGGCTAGTCGTCCTGCGGACCGAGTTGTAGTCGGACCCTCCACGCGGCCGCCGATGCCATCGCCGCCTCCGATCGCTGGCGCGTATTTCATCTGCCGTGGACTGCCTGGCCATGACCCCCTTCCTCCAGCGTGGTGTGATGACACCGCGCCCTACCGGCTCCACCTCCATCATAAAAAAAACAAGATTCATTGGAGGGAAGTCGGGCCGTGTTTGCTGGGCCCGCACCCTCCGCGTTAGGTGATAATAATTTGGCCACCATCAAACAAAAGTTAACATTGAAGAATGAGGGTATAATTCATACATTAAAATAATCAAATTTCTCCCTACCTCAATTTCGGAGATCAATAATGGAGTCATGAAAGATAGATGTCGCAGAAGATGGATGCCATTCCCTCAATATCGGATAAGGAAAGCTCGGTGAAGACATGTCGAGTCGACACCATTGTTGTATTTCGATGATGGAAATTCTTACCTATCTTTCCCCGGTTTAATAAGGAGGAAGAGACGATTATTGTTTTTAGTAGGATTGAAAGGTTTTTCCTCGTGTTCTTCACGATCCTCATTGGATGAATGATTCCCACAACAATGCTTATGCGAACCAAAAAAAAAAAAAGCTTATTCCTTTTTTTAAGGGTTGGCATGAGTTCAAAATAATTCAAATTAATTAAGTTGGTTCACTTAATTAAATGCATGGAGTTTTCAAGAATTTCAAGGGAATCAATTAATTAATTACAAGGAAGTGTTGGCAAATTAATGGGATGTTCAAGAGTTAAAGGGGGTTCAAGGAGTGTTGAGAGGTTTGAGCTCATCTGGACCACACCACAAAATATCCTCCCATCTGAGGTTATGTGGGGGTGGGCCCCACGTCCAACATCCACTTGGTTGGTTAAACCACCACTTACATAAAAATAGGTTAGTCATATTTTTATTTAACTTATTTAGAAAAACCCCAAAATTAACTTCTGCACTCGATAAAACACAACTGTGGTAAAGGTCTCCGTAAGAGAATACTGACACTGCGAGTTCAATGGTGCCCTCAGATTTCATTTCCATGAACCAATTCAAAAGATATAAAATCCACCTCATACATTTACTAAACGTACCCGAAAAAAACATCAGAAATTGATTCTGGGCACACCAGGCCTCAGAATCAAGTTTCTTCAGAAACTGCGGACTCGAAAAATACCCATGTATTCAAAAATAATTCCACCGAATTTCTGGGTATTTACATTCTCCCTACCTCAGTGATTTACGTCCCCATAAGCTACAAAAGACACTAGGGGAACAAATGGGGGTACATAGCACGCATCTGAGCCTCCTGCTCCTATGTGCTCTCCTGGAGGTTCCACTACTGCCAGTGAAAGCGCACCAGAGGAATCGACCGTCCACGTAGGACCCGCTCCTATCGATCCTCAATATCTACTGGAAAATCCATGAATGTCGCCCTGTTATTGATGTCCATCTCCCCATGGTCAATGATGTGGAATGGTTCGTGCACGTATCACATCTGCAGAGATACGTGGAAGATGTCATGCACCCGGTGCAACTGAGGTGGAAGGGCTATGAAGTAAGCCACCTCGCCTACCCTACTGAGGAACTGAAAAGGTCCGATGAATCGCAGAGATAACATACCACCTCGGACGAATCTCTATAGTCCTTGCCGAGGTGATACCTGTAGAAAGAGGTGGTATCCATCCTCAAATATCAGTGGTCTCCATCTCCTATCATCATAGGACTTCTACATGCTATTTGCATTCTTCATCTACTCCTGGATGATCTGCACCTTCTCCATCGTATCCTACACCATATCTGGTTCGACAAGTGTTGACTCCCCTAGGTCGGTACAACAAAAAGGTGATCTGCAATGCTAATCGAACAGTGCCTTTTAAGGTGTCATCGCGATGGTGGAGTGGTAGATGTTGTTGTATGATAACTCTACCCAGGGTAGGTGATCCTCCCAGTTGTGACTGAAGTCATGGACACTTGAATGGAGCATGTCCTCAATAGTCTGAATTGTCCTTTTAGTCTGGCCATCCGACTGAGGATGGAAGGTGGTGCTCAAGCGAAGCTGCGTCCCAAAAGCCTCCTACAACCCCTTCCATAGATAGGAAGTGAAACAAGAATCTCCATAGGTGATGATCATCAATGTCACACCATGAAACCATATGATCTCTTGTATATAGAGGCATCATAATATCTTTACTGAGCCCTGCTCTTTATTCAGTAGGAAGTGGGCCAACATGGTGAGTCGGTCCAAAATCACCCAGATAGAGTCATGACACCTGGATGTATGTGGAAGCCCCATCAAAAAATCCATTGATATCACATCCCACTTCCACTCTAGGACCACTAAGGGAAGAACCAAGCCTGATGGAACCTGGTGGTCTGCCTTCACATGCTGACAAGTGGGGCATTCTGAGATATACTCTGCTATTGCCTTCCTCATACCTAGGCACCCGTGCTAATGTCGGAGGTCCTGATATATCTTCGCTACTCCGGGATGTACTTATAAATGAGATGTGTGGAACTCTCTCAACACTTCCTCTTGAAGTGATATTGGTACCATGGTCTGTCCTCTGAAGAGAATAACATGCTCACCACCTTCATAAAATCTATTAGATGTATGCCCTAAGGATATCTGTTCATGTCGCATCTCCCAGCTAAAGTCCCCATACTGTGCCTCCCTAACTCACTGATGATGTGGAGGAGTGACTGTGAGAGACTGCTGATAGGCTGCTCCATCTCTATCCACAAAGAATATCTGTAATGAGTCCAGATACTCTGTCACCTATCCTAACAGCTGAATACATGATCTCTTGTTGACAGAATATGCTACAACGATCCCCTTTCCAACAAAATAGACTATCTCAAAGTCATTGTCCTAGAGGAACTCGATCCATCATCACTGTCTCATGTTTAGTTCCTTTTGCGAGAAGATGTACCTGAGACTCTAGTGGTCAGATTAGATTGAAAAAACCTTTCCCATTAGATAGTTATTACACATATTCAAGGAGAAGACCACTGTTGCTAACTCAAGGTCATGGGTAGTGTAGCTCTACTAATGATGTCTCAACAGCCATGAACCATACACGATCATTGCTCACTTCTGCATCAGGACACACCCGAGTCCGGTCCCAGATGCATCGCAGTAAACTTTGTAACCTACGCCCTACTCCAGTAGCCTTAAGAGGGGCACACTTTTCAACCTCTGCCTCAGCTCTTGAAAGCTCTGGTGGCATCTATTTGACCACACTAAGGTTTTCCCCTTCTGCATCAATGATGAAAGTAGTGATGCAACTCTGGAGAAGTCTGGCAAAAATATCTGATAGAACCCAGACAATCCATGAAAACTCCACACCTCTATCACACTCTTAGGTAGCTCCCAAGAAAGTATTTCCTCGATCATTGCTGGATCCACTGCAACTCCAGCCTCCGAGATGTCGTGTCCTAGGATGTGAACCTCTCGAATCCAAAACATAAAATTCAAGAGCTCACCATAAAACTAGTTCTCTCGGAGTATGACCAGTACAACCCGCAAATGGTAGGTATCCTCCTCCTTAGTTGTTGAGTAGATTAGTATGTTGTCGATGAAGACTAAAACAAAGCAATCGAGGTATGGTTGGAAGATCCTATTCATGAGACTCATGAACACTGCTGGAGCATTGGTTATGCTGAAAGTCATAACCAAGAACTCGAAGTGGCTATACCGACACCTGAATTTCTTCTTCTGCACATCCTCATGTTGAACTCTAAGCTGGTGATAGCCTAACCTGAGGTCTATCATTGAGAACCATCGTGCTCCCTTGAGCTGATCAAAGAGGTCGCCTATCCTCGGGAGTGGGTACTTGTTCTTCATTGTTATCTGATTGAGGCGACGGTAGTTGACACACAATCGCAAGCTCCCATCAGCCTTCTTGGAAAACAAAATCGGAGATGCCTAGGGTGAAACACTAGGTCAGATAAATCCCTTCCCCTGTAGGTCGTCCACCTGTACCCACAACTCACGTAGCTCGACGGGAGCCATTCGATATGCTGGAGTAGATATCGGTGCTATCCTGAGGTATAGGTCAATGTAGAAGTACACCTCTCAATGAGGAGGTATTCCTGGAACATCTTCAGGGAAAAATTCGCGTACTGATCCACCAAAACACTAAAACTCGGACTCTGAGCATCAACCTCGCAAAGGATGAGACTAGCCAACTGACGTGTGATCGGCTGACCCCTGCTATGCGTAAGTCCATCCTGCACTACAAAGGTTCCCTTCTCACTGGTTAAGGTGATCCTGGTTTCATCCATGTGGATACACCGCACTTTGTGCCTAATACAGTTAATCAGAGCATGAACTGTGGATAACCAGTCCATACCAAAGATGGTGTTGTAAGGCCTCGACGCCACTACGAGGAGATCCTAACCAAAGCTCTCACCTACTAATGTAAGCTCACACTGCTGGAACCAGTGTGTAATCGTCGAGTATGATACCGTAGGAGTCTCTAACTATAAGGATCGATCCAACGGATCTGTCGG
Organism: Viscum album; assembly: GCA_963277665.1. Lineage (NCBI taxonomy): Eukaryota > Viridiplantae > Streptophyta > Magnoliopsida > Santalales > Viscaceae > Viscum > Viscum album. Next base: position 748,515,880 of record OY728151.1, on the reverse strand, counting down.
AATCTCCAAGCTCTGAACGAGGGCAGTGGCAATAAAATAATGACTCAAACTGGTTCCTATAAGTACTCCAACAAGGGTGGAGTAGACACAGATTTTACCTCAAATCATCTCAGGTGCACCGTGGTCATAGCCCTCGACTGCCTGGAGCAGAGACCACCTTTTTCCATCAGCTCCCTATGGTCGGGGTGGAACTTCTTGTGGTGGTGGTGGTAGAGTCTTGAAATGTCATCCACCACCCGCTGCTTGGCCAGCTCCTCTACCATGTCCGCCTACTCCTGGTAGACCACCACGGTTGAACCTATGCCTCTGCCTGGGTGGTCCCTCTACTGTCTGATGCTCATCTGCATGCCAAGTTGAGATGTCATGATCTATGTGGCCATGCCCGCCACATGCATAGCACTGCCTTCTCCCCATATATCTGGGTCTGTCTCGTGTGCCCCGCACAACCAAACTTGTCTCTGGTGGTCACCCACCTGATGGCATGGTACGCATGGACCTCTGCGCCATATGTCTACTGATGGCTGCAGAAGACTCCGTTACGTGTCGCCATATGCTGGGTCTCGCTGCTGGTGTCTGCTCAGCAATGAAACTCTCCATAATAAGGGCTCGCTCCAACACTCCGACCGGCGTCAGAATGCAAAGGGGAATCATCGAGGCCCTACTCTCATGCCTGGGTCACAACTCAAGGGTTCGGGCCCTGATAAATGGGGCCCATAACTTATCCATGGAGTAGCATGAAAAGTTGGTGAACCACCCTATGTACTGAGCTACTATCATGATACCCTGCTGCAGATGAAGTAACTCCTGAATCTGCACTGCATAAAGGGTGGCTAAAAAAAACTCTGAGTGGAAGACACTCTTGAAATCCGACCAGAGTAATGATTCCTCACCTTGAACCTAGAGCATCAGGATCCACCATCTTCCTGATGTTTTATGCATGAGACTCGTGGAAAGGATCACCATGAGGCCGGCTGGTGTCCCTACCAATCTGAAAACTCTCACGACAGCCTCCAACCAATCCTCATCTCCCTATGGGTCCATCTCTCCTTGGAACCTAGGCGGCCTCTGGTGTTGGAACTCATGAAACACAGTCATAATTAATTCACTCTATGAAAATGGATCTAGTGGTATCGGTGGCCCAGAAGGTAGTGGAACTGCTGGTACCTCCACTATGATGGGGCCCTACACCGAGGCCTCGCCACTCGGTGGGCTACCATCTCGTACGTAACTCAGAACCCTAGTTGGCTGCCTTCGTGGGGACATCCTGAAAATAAAAATGTGCACCACGGTAAAACATTTTTACCTAGTGAGCTGACACAATGTAATCATGATGAAAAACTTTTTCAAAGGAAACAAAAACACAATCAGTGTTTTTGTGCACCGAGTCGGAGATCAGAAGTCAGAGTCCTAGTGTATGGATACATCGGCCACCACACTAACTTCAGTTTCCCTAAACTGATAACCACACACTAAAAAACATAACACTATTGTCATTAAAATGATCAGATTCCATGTTCTGTGGTAGAATTGAATCCTCTTATACCAATTTGTCACGTCCCATCTCCCGGGGCCCGTGTCATGACTACCCCAAACACTCCTTCTATAGGACAGGGGCTGGCGATTAGCACCAAACGAGAAAATCCCTAAAATAGGAAGGAATTTCCTATAAAATAGTAAACAAAAACAATAGAGTATGCTAATGGATTTAAAAAACTAAGTAAAACTGTGTACAAAAGAAGGTGCTGAAAAAAAGGGGTCGGAAATACAATCCCAAAAGTAAAGCACAAACAACTGAAAAGAAAGTACAACTGATGATAGGTAAAATAACAACTACTAAGTCATCCTATGGGATTCCCACCCGACGGGTGGGTACATATGGCCTCCTCAGCACCCCAGGTATGTCCATCCGCTCCGTGTACATCTCTCCAAGTGGTCCACCTCTGGGTGCCGTCCAGCTCCACAACACTCTACCTCAATCAGTGTTTCCCATGGTATGTAACCAACAAAACAAAGTGCGGGCGTATCCCATGTAGGGGTGAGTATAATGACACTCAGTAGGGACCCTGAGACTGTCAAGGTCTTACAATATCCAACAAGAATAACCCACAATGAAAGATACAATCACAATGTACCAACCAACCTTAAATAGTTATATGCCCATACATATACCTAACATACCAATCACAGTTCAGATTAAACTATCGAGCCCAAGTATAGCCCAGTCCACAAAGGAAGTAAAGTAAATCACCACGATGATAATGGTTAAAAGAGACGACTTAGATCACACAGGTATACCACATTAGTAGAGAAATGTAGATGATCATATGTAGCCACTGGATCATCTAAGCTGTAGGACCCACACAGGATACAGGACCAGTTAAGCTTTCGGGACCACACAAGAAACAGGACCAGCTATCTCATTTAATCTATCAAAACCCCACCAAATACAATAACCAATATTCTAGAGTAATAGAGATGATCAAATTTAGTCACTGATTAATCTAATCTATCAGACTGACACCTGATACAGGACCAGCTATTCTGTCGAACCCACACAGGATCCAGGAATAGAATTCAGAACTGTCGGACCCATGGAGGATTCTAGTATAGTTGTCATCATTGTCGAACCCACAGAGGATTCAGGTACAATATTTATCACAGTCGCAGCCAGCTCTAGGATTTCCACACACAACGATCTCGATTTTGGGAGGGTCCACTCCTCAAGACAAGTGTCGATTCATTAACTGCCATGAAGTATTGAGTTGATGTATCCATTTGTTCAGTATCATTATAAGTAACCCAACGCGATAGATGGCGCGTTAATTTGACACCTAGTGTGAGAGTGATTGGCATTTTCGTTCCAGGGGCCCAGTTGGATTTTACGTTCGATCCAACCCTGTCGTTTTTCCGAAATTATCCGAAACTCACTTAGATAATCCCAAAAGGAATGCCTCGCCGAGAGGGTCCCAGTGCGGCATACAACGTGTCAATCGGATGCACAGTCTATGAGATATTCTCCTTTAAGTAAAGACGGGTCCTAGCTCGTCAGGCCTAGTGGGCTGTCAGGTCAGCCCAACCCGACTCGGTAGGTCCGACCGGACTGAGGGTTAGCCCGGCCCGATGGGGCGCGACCCCACTACGAACCTGGCCCGCACTGCGGGCCGTTCTAGTTCGCCCGGTGGCACCAAGCGACACCTCCTCCTCCTCTATCCGGCCGGACGGTTTGCCCAGCCAAGAAGACCGCGTCCTCCACCTCCACGCAGCGCCTGCAGGTGCCACGATTCCTTTCGCAGGCCGGCCGATCGGCCGACCAGTCATCCGGTGGTCCAGGAGGCCCAAGTGGCCACCAGACCCTCCATGCGGCCATCGCACTACCTCCACCGCGTCTGATTGCCGATGCCTCTTCTGTCCACCATGGCCTGCATGGTCGCGACCCCCATCCTCTGGCATGGTGCGATGGCACCATTCTGTACCGGCATCGCCTCTGTCGTGAACACAAACAATATTCAACGGAGGGACATCGGGTCAGGTTTGTTCGGCTCGTGCACTCCGCGTTAGGTGATAATAATTTGGTCACCATCAAACAAAAGTAAACATTGAAAAATGAGGGTATAATTCAAACATTAAAATAATCAAATTTCCCCCTACCAAAATTCTGCTGATCAAAGACGGAGTCGTGGAAGATGGACGTCGTGGATGACGAGCGCCATTCCGTCAATATCGGAGGAGGAAAACTCGATGAAGATGAGTTGATTCAACAACGTCGGTGTACTTTGAAGATGGTGATTCTTCCCTATCATTCCCAAGTTGAAGAAGGAGGAAGATAAGTCCGCCGTTTTTCATTGGAGAGAAAGGGCATTCCTCGTATTCTTCATGTTCCTCATTGGATGAATGATTCTCCCAACAAAGCTTATGCCAAACAAAATAAAATAATCTTATCCCTTATTTTAATGGTTGGAATTTGTTCAAAATAATTCAAATTAATTATGTTGGTTCACTTAATTAAATTCATAGAGTTGGAAAGAATTTCAAGGGACTCAATTAATTAATTACAAGGAAGTGTTGGCATATTAATGGGAAGGTCAAGAGTTTAAGGGGGTTCAAGGGGAGTTGTGGGATTTGAGCTCTTGTGGGACCAAAAATGAAATATCCTCCCATGGGAGGTTATGTGGCGTGGGCCCCACATCTAACATCCCCTTAGAGAATTAAACCACCACTTACATAAAAATATGTTAGTCATATTTTGATATAACTTATTTAGAAAACCCCCAAAATTAACATCTGCTCTCGATAAAATGCAAATGTGGTAAAGGTATCCTTAAGTGAATACCGACACGACGAGTTTAACGGTGCACTCATATTTCAATTCCACGCACATGTTCAAAAGATATAAAATCCCGCTCGTACGTTTACTGAATGTACCTGAACAAAATATCAAAAATTGATTCTGGGCACACCGAGCCTCTAAATCAAGTGCCGTTAGGAACTGTGGACTCGTAAAATTCCCATGTATTTTAAAAAAATCCATGGAATTCCCATGTCCTTACATATGGTATGAAAATAATATAATGTTTTCTTCAATACATGTGTGTGGTAAAAAAGAATTTGGTAGAGACTCTTTAGGAAAATAGATTGAACCCCGGGGCACAAAGTGTATCTTTATAGGAAATCCCAATGAAACAAAGGGAAAATACCTATACAATCCTATAGAAAAAATAATTTTTGTTTTCATAAATGTCATATTTATTAAGCATATCTAATGTCTAAAAGAGATAGTGGTATTGAGATTGAATTCAATGATGTCTAGCATCAAGGAACAGAAGAGTATCAATATGGAAAATCCCAGAATCCCAAATGATGAATAAATTATTCTAGAGAAAAAATTATTCCAAAAGAGTACTAGTGAGGTAGATAACCATAATGGTATGGTTTTATAGTCACAAAAGAAGTCAAATCATTATTAGTTTATAAAAATGGCCCTATAACCTAAAAAAGTGGTATGTGGAGAAATTGTTGCAATGTTGAAAGATTACATTAAATACTAGATTAATGCCATTTACCAAAACCATGTTTGGATTTTTTTATACCCTCTAGTAGACGAAAATTTCATCGGTTACAAATTTTTATTCAAGAAGAAACTAGTTATGAAAGGATAAGTAAGTATATATATGGAAAGACTAGTTGTAATGGGGTTTTAACAGCATCATAAAATTGAATATGAAAAAATATTTCACCAGTTGAAATTATGAAATCCATCAGAATTATAATTTCCATTGGGTATTTACTTGATTATGATATTTGGAAACTGGAGGTCAAAAGACATTCCTTAATGGGAGCTTCATGATGATTTAAATATGATTCAACATGATTTTTTTGTGACTCCAAAGGTTTCTAACAAGGTAGGATGGTATGAAAGAACAATTAATGAATTAATGAATTCATTCAGGTTAGGTAACATTCATTTGATGAGGACATAATGAAATTTTGTTTCATAATGAAAATGAGAGATACGTGTCTATAAATGTTTTTTTGGGAGTGAGTTAATTTTAATAATAGTATATTTTGATGAAATATTACCCATTTGAATGGAAATAACAGCCTTATGGTCTGTTAAGGTGTGGCTGAATAAATGAATATCTATGAAGCACTTGGTTGAGGTATCATATGTTAGGGGGGTAATAATACATCGTGATTGATAGAAGTGGTAGCTCATCCTATGTCTAATAACATATATTGACAATAAATTGAAGAGATTTAGTATGGTAAAATCTTAGAGGTGAATTTTTCTTGTATCACAAGGCATTCATCATTCAATAAATATTTTTCCACAGGCACACGAGGAAATAAAAAAATGAAAATAATTCCACTTGTATCAGTGATTACGTCAGTCATTTATGTTGTTATATTTACTAGGCTATGTGTCAACTTCTTATTATGTGTGGTAGGAAGATATAAATCTGAACCAGGTGACCAACATTGGATTGTAATAACGACTATCCTTAGGTATTTGAGGCATTCTATGTTTATGTCTCTGGTTTATAAAAGAGAAGTGTAAATAGTCATTAGAGGATATATAGATTCTAGTTTCCAAAACTGATCAAGAGAAAATGAATTCAAAATTGTTATACATGTTCCCTTTGAATGGAGGTTCTATGATCTAGATGATCTCTATGTATATCGCAGTTGCATATTCTATAAAAGAGTCTGAGTATATAACCACTTGTAAGGATGCTATAGGATCTGTATGGATGAAAAACTTCATCAAAGAGATTGTTGTGGTATCTAGTAGTAAAGATATTATCACTCAAAATTGTGATTATACTATAATGGCAGATCTTTTAAATAATCCAAGGTCACATCAGTGGATGAAACAAATATTTTGGAAGTATCACCTATTGAGAGTTTTTTCTGGAAGTGGTGAAGTTGTAGTGAGGAGTATTTTCATGGAATAAAGTGTCTAATATTGCTTGAATAATGACATGACATAGAAAAAACTTTACCATCATGTGATTTATAGTAGAATAATGGTCATAGGTAGTTGGCTCTAGTACAATTAGGTGTATTTGGAGCTGATATCCTAGAACTAGATGTTTATACATAAATTACTTGTATATTTGATGTATTGAATACTAATAAAACTTCATATTATATATTTTTTGTTGTTCATCAAGAATCTAATGTCATAATTTCATATAGTATATGTCAAATTGATAAGGTCGTAGTATTTCCCTATCAAGATGAGTACCTTGATATTCTTTGACGATGTTTTCAATTTTCTGCAGTTATATAACATACTATAATGGGATACATATTACATAGACTGTAATGAACTCTTTCTCATAAGACAATGAGTCATATTAAAATGAGTTTGACACTTGGTAATATCCACGATGGGAGATCACTAAAATAGACATGTCTAAAAGAATTCTACATGTTTTGGTGTCATGAAATATTCCTATATATTCCCATGTGTGATGTTACTTAGAATTTATGATTATTATTAATACAATTTACAACTAGTGTACTTTGTGTATTTTTTAAACCATTATGATAATATTTTATAGAGATGTTGGATTTGTTGAGGGTGTCATAATTGACATTTCATTAATGAAAATGACAAGGAAGGATGTTACCTTTCATTATTATGAAAGAAAATATCTCATTTCTTTGATTGGAATAGAACTATCACATAAAAATCCATGCTAATGATGTAACTAAATTTTTATTCCAGATAGTCAGTGTACGACATGTCAGTTATATAGGTTCATGACATAGATGTGCAACTTGGTATATGAGATAATGTGACAAAGGGATTATATTACAAAATTAGCATTTGTATGTGGTTTTTCAAATTATAGAATTATGTTATTTGTCTTGGGTTCCATGACCCATTTCTCAATAGTAATCTTGAACTTTATCCATGCATACCAAATTCAAATGAGAAATAATCCTATAGGGTGAAAAACTATTTCTACATTGATCTTAATTAATTTTAAATTGATTTTAATTAATGTAACATATATTAATCCCATGTATAGGGAAAATGTTTATTCATGTTATCATGACCGCATAAATTAAATAAATATTTACTCTTCATTTGAATTTGTATTTATTTGTTGAATATTTTAGTAAATATTTATTCTCTATATGATGAATATAATATTTCTTTTTGAATATTATATTTATTCAATATTTCAATAAATGCTAAAGGAGTTCAAAAAGAGCAAGATCGAGTCCAGTGATATATATAAACTAAAAATACCTTTAAATACTATTTTATATCTTGAAAGTTAGAACACCCACACAAAATAATAAAAATATATAATTATTATATGGCATTGGGTTAATTAATGTTATTAAATGTTATTTATTTTTTATGCAATTAAATAATAGTTTTTCATAAATTCTTACTCATTAAATATAAAACTATGTGTATAGTTTATATCATCCAAACAATTGAGAATGATGAATTTTTGTGAACAACAAAATCTCTATCAACTCCTCCTTCTATCTCCCACCCATGAATTAATAGTGCAAGAAATATTTTTTAACGACATAAAAATGAGCAATAAATAATAAAAAATGATTGACATTTCACTCACTTCAGTAAAACCTAGAGATCAAGTGGTGTTTCTTCGATATTATAAGATAATGTGTAGATAAATGCAAGAGAGATTACCTCTATGGATACTCACTACATTATGAAGGTAATAAGAAAGGGTATATCATGATTATCCACAATTACCAATGAAGAAAATTCAAAATTATAGGTATTTAGTTACTCAAATATTAAATAAATTACTTATCAATTTGACGTGAAGGATCTCCACTAATGGTTTTGTGTAGAAATTAGTAAAATAAATTTTACTATATCACCAACATCTACACACTTACAATGCACCTAGTACTTACATATATTTCATGTATGAGGAACTCTACACACGTTGTAGATGGTCAGGACATGGATAATACTTTATTAAAAATAAATTTCATGTACCATTAGAGAGTCAGTCTCATACATACCCTGCAATGCACCTATCATATCTCATTTTTCGATCTTAGATCTATGAACAAGGGTATTCCTTTATGAGTATAATGATTTTATGATGCATTAGAGGCCTTCGTTTAAATGTTAGAAATGTTGTTCACGTTTTGGAAAAAAGTCACCTCCATCAACAATAGTTCTCTAACATTGAGCTTCAGGTGTAATCATTGGAGAGTCATTGGTGTTGGTACCCTTGATGGTTTGGTGATGTTGGGGAACAGTTCCATCTACTTTTTAGTCAAAATACAGTCACAACCCCTCCCCCTTCACCTACTTATGCAATAAAAAAATTTCACCATTAAGTCGATACCCCCTTATAGTAGTACTCTTGTGAGGCATGTGTCCTCACTGGTCTCAGTAAACCCGCATCGCCGTCATTCCCTATGCATGTAACGGATCCCATAATACTAATCTGGAGAAATTTAATTGGGCTGTTGTAATGAGGATAACATTTATTATTGGTTTTTTTTCAGACTCATTATCTATAACTGGTTGTGAAGATCAATATCTCACTCAACCTCTTGGGTAATTCTCTGAGCATATTTTGTCTTATTGGGTTTATTTTAACTCTTTTCATGTTGGTTGAATTTAGTGTTTCTAGTAAAACACATCTCTTGGGTTTTTTGGTTTTATACTTGGTATTTGTATACTATTTTCCACATAGGTTTTTTCTGCACATGCCACGTCTTATTTTGATGATATGAAGTCAGATGGTGACCTTAGTAGGCCAAGTGTTGGTGGACCATAGATTATCATGATGAAAATGGCCATATGTGGTGATCAAATTAGAATAACATGAGTGGGTAACCATTATTCCTCCTCAAATATTAGGTTTGGAGAAATTTTTTAGTTGAGGATTAATTTATTACTATTTTATTTAGTTATTTATTGTTGATCACTGAGGTGATATTAGTGGTTATTACATGAATTTATTCCCCATCAACTAGTTTAGTTTTTATTATAATGTATTATAATGTTGATCATGGATGTTTTTTATATATATTTATATTTTGATAAGGCCTCTTATATGTGTGATATGCCTATTTGATCCTAGTCACCAATCCATGGCCTATTATAGGGTGGATTGGGGTAGCGAACCCGTCTTACCTTCAACCCATTTTGAGTCTTTGGGGGATGGGTCTTGTCAAAATCATTCTCACGTCAATGATTAAAATCATGATATAATAATTATTTAATCCAATAAGACTGATATTTCCTTGTCATAGAATATTAAACATGGAATAAATTAAATTTTAAACATTTTAATCATGTAATAACATTTTAGGGGGAGATAGTGATCATTTTTTATTATATTGTTTAACGTGATATTGAAGTTACATGTATAATAGATATTATGAAATTTTGAATATATTTCACAAGGGACGAACATTTTTCAATGAGGAATATAAGATGATGGATTTTTATTATCAATAAATATTTATAGATGGTTATATATCAATATGTTTTTATTTATAATGTGTATTTTGGATGGTATAATATTTTTAATACATTAAATGATAAACATAAACTATTTATATATTGTATTATATTATTTTTAATTGAATTATTTCTATAGTGTGATTTTTTTTATTTTCCAATATAGTAAGATAGTATTTATGTATTGCGTGGGAAAATAAAAAAACATCAGTAAAATATTTATATGTAAATATGAAATTCATATATTTTTAAGAGGGAGGCATCTGGGTTGTACATTGATCATTAATTTTGAATATTGGGGAGAATTATTGGGATGAAAATGGGTTTTTATATTTATGTTCCATATATATATATATATCAGATAAGACATTCAAAAGAAAAAGATCCCAAATGATGGATAAATTAGAAATAAAACAAAGGGAGTGTGAATTAATATAATCTTAAATATTTGATGTATTTCCAAAATGACAAATTACAAAGACATCAATGATGTGTTTTTTGGTGTGTGGTATTCACACATTTTATTCCATGTCATGTTTAGACACTAATTTTGATACTTCACTCTTAACCATTATTATAAGATCTATTATATTTCTTTGTATTATTTCACCATTCACAATAGATCACTTCTTCAAATTAAATATTTGGGTGTTTTTTATCATGAAATTCATTATATTTTTTTCTGATAAATTAAAATATATTTTATTCATATGAGTGGATCAAAAAATTACTATGTTTTAAATTGAATTTAAGTTAATGTTTTGATTTTTATTGTTGTTAAATGTTTTATGTATCTATTGACAGTTTAAAAATTCAAATATGGTAATAAAAAACTATTTAAATTTTATAGGGTTTTTGTAGGTGAACATGAAACATGAAATATTGATACATCATGATCTTCATATTATATAGTTCATTATTGAAAATTTAATTATTATATGATTAATTTTAGAATTATGATTTTGTGTGATGATTATTTTCATTCCTTATTGTGGGATTTGATGATGCAGTGGTCTACTATCAATCACCTGGATCCTATGGGTATATATTTTCTTAATTAAATAAAAAATGTCAAATAAATTTTGATATTCATATTATTGTTAAATAAATATAATATAATAAACATATAAAATATTGAAATAAATATTTGAGAAACATGGAATTACAAACAGTTTTAATACCAATGGTGAACAAACCACATTTTACATGGAAATATAGGAATAAAAATTCAAAATAGAATTCTGAATGTATTTTTAAATACTTGAAAAAAAATATTTACATGTAAATTCAATCTAAAATATGAATAAAAAATAAAATTTCCCCATTTTAATAACATGTTTATTTTGAAAAATTAATAAATATTTCAACACATAAATTTCATTAAAGTAAGAAAGAATAGACTGCATGAACATGTTGTTATTAAAAGGATCCAAATATGATCTAAAACAATTTTAATAATAAAAAATGAATTTGTAAAAATTATTAATTAAAGAATAAATGTTCTAATATTATAGGTTGATGAAAACTAAAAAAACTATTAAATGACACAATTATTTCAATGTTATTTAGTCTAGTTTACTTACATGCATAGGGTATGGGATTTAGGGATTCCACTATGAAATAGTGAGGACTAATTATTGGGGGGACTCTAGCATATCAAAGAAATATTAATAGTGATAAACTAAACAATATATGGAGAAAATAATACAAATGAAAAGAATGAAAAGGATCACTTGTAGTGATGGGGTATTTTAGTAAGATTTGAAATATATTCCCCCATGATCATGGGAAACTGATGATGATGTTTTCCAATATCTTGTATTATATGCTACAATCCATAACTAGGTTCGCATTACATGCCTAATGTTTTCCCTCACATTGTTTTAAATGATCACAAAACTGATTATTAATCATATTATATAATTTTAGGATATTTTGTTAGTCATTTTTGGGAATGAAATTAGACTATTGATAGATCAATAAGTTATTTAAAACTTAGCATGGAGTGATGCCTTGAAGAAATACACTATAAATCATTAGCGGAAAAAGTATCACTTCCACCACCTAGATGATGGAATGAGAAGTGGAATCAGGCCACTGATAGGACCATAGGATACTCAGTTGTAGAGAAATAAGTATTTGATGGCCACCCAATTTCCAACTGGTTGTCATTGTGGCTCATCTATTGGATCATTTTACTAGTTGGTAGATTCTATTTATAACCTAAAATTTATCCATTAAATGTAAACCCCACCACTAGGAATCAAAATACAATAACTATATTTATCTGTTTACACCTCGATGACCACTATGAGAGATATAAATCCTATTTATATACCCCCATGTGATATAGAAACATACAATAAATTGTGATTGATCCCTATATTCCATTTTTCCAATATCCTTAATTTTATTAAGAATATATCATTTTCTTTATGGTCATACTTTTATTATCTCTTTATTTATTATCATCATATTCTTATTATTCTTCTCTCTCTCTATCTCATGTTATTAATAAAAAATTTTAGAGTCATTTTAGAGTTCATTGTCATTGGATTTCCTCAAATAAAATATTCTTCTCATCTTTTTCTTCTCATGGGTGCTCGCTAGTTCTTAAGTGAGGGATTTGGGTTTCATGCTTAAACCAAAAAAAGTAATTGTCGCTTTATTTAATTGGGTTTCTTGATAGAAGAAATTAAAAATAATGTGTATTCCTTATAAGGTATCTCATCTACCACTAATTACCAGGGGAATTAAACTAAAATTACATTGTTACCATTAAATTATATGGATTAATATTAAACCAACCAATAAATTGTGTAGAAGATGAATATAAACATATCTTCAGAAATTACCAAACGTCTTTATAAATTTTTTTCCAATTTTTTTTTAATTTTTTATTATACATACTCTTTTTATTAATTTATATTAAACATAAATTATATATATTCAAATTGAATAATTATATGAATTTATTTAGTTTTAATTTATTTGAAGGAAATCACCCCCTCATTTTATCTAACTATGACCAAAAAATGGTATCAAATAATGAAATTATTTTAAAAAAAATTAAATTTTAATTGATTTCTTGGGATAATCAAAAAATATATAACTTCTATCTCAAACACAAAAGGTTCTCTTAAATTAATCTCAATGGGTAAAATCTATTTATTTAATGGAAGATATTATATTTATCAGAAAATATAAATATTTATATTTCAAAGAAGTATTGGATACCCCATTATGAAAATTTTGATTTATGGTTATACACCTACAAATGAATTAGATAAAAAATGGAATCTCAATAATATAATCTCTATAAAACAAGATGAAAAATTCATTAATTATATTGATTGTGATTAAGATCATTATGAATTTAAAAAAATTTCCAACTATAAAACTACACATGAAATTTATAAATATCCTGAAGTAACTAATGATTTAACAAATAATTTTAAGGATATGAGACTTGATATATTTCATAAAGTCTTATAATGTTTTATCATCCATTATAATGAATTAAATTTTAATAATTTTAATCACATTAATTAAATTTATAATACAATATATCTCTTGGTGATGACCATCCCATAATAATTCTCATAGAAAATATATTAGGTTTTTGAAAATTTCTTGGCCACCCAAAGTAACATTCACTGAAGTGTTAAATTAAACTATGAAAATTCAAGTTGAAAAACTCATGAGATATCTCATGACATATGAGATTACTATAAAACAAGAAAACGAAAAAATATTCAATGGATGTTGTGGAAAATAATATTATTTAATTAAACTAAATCATGGATGACTCTTATAATAGTGATGAAATAATAGATATATTATCAAAAATTATTATCAAATTCATGATCGGGAAGTAATAATTTCATTTCATGTAAATGGAAAAAATAAGAAGAAGAATTTTAGGTAATATTAGATGAATGTGAAATTTGGGAAAATCAAATCAGAGATTATAATATTAAAAATGTGGTCAATGGAAAAAATGAATGAAAAAAAGAAGTCAATGATTACATATGATGTGCAAGTGACCACTCCCTATCATGTACTGAATTGAGTGATGATGATGAAAGGTTTTACATGGCAGAAATTGAGTTTAATGAAGAGTTAAATTATTAATATTCATCATATTATAATAATAATTAAAATTATGAGGATATTAAATTTGATAGATCCTAGTTAGGAGATGTATTTTGAAAACTCACCATAAAATTCCAATAACTAAATAAGGAATATAATCAATAAGTTTTTGAATGGGATAAATATTCTAAAAATAAATATAAACTATTATTGAATGTAATGGACAAAACTAATATTGTAAAAATAGAACATACATTTAATTATATTCAAAATACCTTTTCAAGTAACATAATTTTAAATGAAGTAAAATAATTTTTATTGGTCTAAACATAATGTGAAACATATTTTATTAATTTTTTTTCTAAAAAATTGATCCACTAAAAAAACAAAATTTATAAGATTATGTTGACTAGACAAATATGTTAATTATTGTTTAAAATAAATGAATAGTATCGATAAATGTCATTGCAATAATGATCATTATTGAAGATCGAGAATTTTTCATCTCTCATCATTTATTTTGACTAGAAAATCATAATTAAAATAAATATGTGATCCAAAATATCTTTTACATTATACAAATAGACCCAAAATTTATGAACAAAAGTAATTTGTTTCTTTATTATTTAAAACAGTAACTGTCTGAAGAAAATATAATAATGATCTATATGGTACACGGATAGTGGGTTTTCAATACACATTTCTTATGTCTTCTCAGAGATCAATTTTATAAAAATCATAATGAAGACTATGATAAACATTTATATAACTCAAAGAGTATGATCATCATTATTGGTACTATTGGTTTTCCATATTACACCATAATTAATGATGAATTATTTTTAATTGTTTAAGATCAATATTTTTTAATTATAAGTAAAATATATTATAATGGATTTAATGTAACTATTGAAAATTAATATTGTAATGTTTTTTTATTCCAAATGAAATAATAAATTTTTAGTTTTATTTTTCAAAAATGTTTTTGTTATTGATTTAAATTATATTTTAAATAAAAATGTTACATTTTAGCGTTCAAAAGATAATGTTCTAATGATTTTCTATATAAACCTTGATCATTTTAGCACATAAAAAATTTTAAAAGTCAGTCGAAATTTTGTAGTAGGTGATTTAACGATATTTCATTTCAAAAATAACATTGTTTGTCAATTTTCAAAAAATTGTACGATATGAAATTACTTTAAATACAAAAAAAAGAAGGATCCACCTATAAGTACAAAACTCTTATTAATATTGTTCATTTTGGACAGACAAATTTACATGTTAAGGAGGTAAATCATACTATTGTTTAATTATAGATTACTATTCAAGAATTACATTGGTTTATTTGTAGGAAAATAAAAAAGTTTTTTGTACGGAATTTTTAAAATGTACCAATAATGTCCAAAATTAAAAAGTATACAAGATTATATATATATAGAGTGATAATTAGGGAGATTTTTTTGTAAATATTTTAATTAAATTTTTACTTTAAAAACATACAATCACTTTTCCCCCTCTATGTATTCAACAAAAAAATAGGTTGTTTAAAGACAAAGTTATAATCCTTACGAAATTTCAATGACACTCAAAAATGAATTAGAAAATTCTAAATATTATTTTGACAAGGAGATAAATAACTCTTATTATACCATAGAATATTTTATCGTAATATCCTTCCTTAAAAATAGTCCCTATGATCTTTAGAAAGGAAATATTATTAAAAATTTATTTTTTAATGTTTTTTGGATGTAAATTCTATATTATTGATAATAAAACAAAGTAGGAAGGCTTGAAACTAAAAATGAGGATGGTATTTTTTTATGAACTCTAAATTTTGTAAACAATACCATGTATTTAATAATAGGACCAATACCACACACGAATCTATTCACAGAATATTTTATGAGAATTATCCTAAAACTAATCCAAAAATTGATGATGTTAAAGTAGACGTATATGATTTGGATCTAAATTATCCACCTACATCTAATGAGATTCATGTTGTGGAAGAACCACATTGTATCCCACTACACAAATCATGGCTGAAATATAAAGGCCATTAATTATTAAATGTTATTTGTCATTTAAAAACCAGTGAATGATCTAGAAGGTCATCATTAAATGAAGTTGAAAATAATTAATTTTTTCACACATTGGAGTACTAAATATTAATGATACCATTAATAATTAAAATTTGGTACTTGAAAGTAAATAATAATTGAACCCATTCATAAAGAATAGTGTTTTGTTTCATATAATAATACCTAATGATAATATAATTATTGGTATTTAATGGGAATTTAAAAATAAATTCAATCAGAATGGTAACATCTCTCAAAAAATATATAGAAACATAGATAAATGATTTAACCATGAAGAAGTTACTAATTAAAGTAATACCATTTCACCCATAACTGTGTTATAATCCATTAGAATATAAATTTTATTTTCAACTCAATTAAAATTTATGTTTCTTAAAAAAAATTAATCGTTATTTGTTGAATGGTTTTATTTCTACAAAGGTTTCTATTGAACAACCTATTAGTTTTTAATATTAAAAATTTCCAAATAATATTAAAATTTAACGAAGGATATTTATGGTTAAAAAAATACCCTTATGGTTGGTAGTACAGGTTAAATAAATCTATTTTAAAATAAGAAAATATTAATAATAATTATTTCTAAAATATATTTCGAATGTTTTATTAATTGTTTGAATTTTTGTGGGAAATGTTATTTTTTGTTCTAAATGAAATCAAATTGTGATGAATTTTTAAATTTAATAAGGATATATTTTGAAATGAGTTTTATAGATGAATTAGAATTACTTCATGGTTTAAAAATTCTTTAAAATATTAGACATATTATTTTAAATCAAATGATATATATAAAGGAACATTTAAAATCTAATAGAATGGATCATGTAAAGTAGACAAGTATACCTATAGGTACATTATGTAAGCTAACATGGGAGGAATCTAGTAAACCAGTTGAAAACATGATTTATTGAGGTATGATTGGGAGACTTCATTACATTTCCCTGATATGGAATGATACCATGTTGAGTGATTTTCATTCTAAACATTTTCAAAATAATACATAAGAATATTTTCTAAAGAATTTTAATAGAAACAATAGATATTTCAATGGTTTGAAAATCCTTGTTTATCTTATCTAAAAGACACAGTTTTTGACTTATATGTTTTTATGATAATTTTGGTGGATTTAAATTAGATTAGAAAGGTACATGTGGGACTTATCACCTACTTGTAATCTTTACCGTCTCATGGAGTAGCAATAATTTGAAATTTGTTTCTCTTTCTATGACTGAAGTAGAGTATTTTACCATAGGTAGTTGTAGATGAAAAATCATTTGGATAATATACAATACCATATATTATGGATAAAATTTATTCATTTTCATATTAATTTGGACAATACTAGTTCCATTTGTATGTCTTTGGATCCATTTCAACAATCATTCACTTGGAAAAATAACCTTTTATATCAATTTTTGCGAGACCATGTTATAATAAAAGTTATCATGTTTGAGTTTATTTACAGGTATCAACAATTAGATGAATATTTAGTGAATTTCATTTTTATATAATGGTTTTATTTTAATATTGGGAAGTCATTAATGGTCCAACATTGAGTTATTTTCATTTAAAATTTCATTATTTCTAATCTTACAAATTATTGTTTTCTATTAAATTGAACATCAATCTTCAAAAATTATCATCATTAATTATAGAATGTTATTTACATTATCTTAAATGAAATCCATTATTATGAGTTGATTTTTTATAATTATTAATGGGGATATCTATTTAATTTCAATCAATCGGTAGAAATAATTCAATTTTTCATTAATATTTATTTTAATCATTGGGGGAGAAATGTATCATAAGGAACTATTTTTATAGCTATTATTAAATCATGGGGGGAAATGATTCATTATATAATGGTATAGTAAAGTAAGTGTGATATTACAAAAAAAGACACCCATATCAAGATATACGAAAATGGATGTGGTTTTGGAGTAGATGCATCGAGAGGTAATAATCTCAAAAAGGGATGGTTAACTATTAACCCGATATTTACCCTGATCCCTATTAGTGGGTCATTACCACACATTTGTTTTGACACTATTGGAATATATGGTCATGAAAAATTCAAATTAACATTAAAATACAATATATATGATTATATATTATCTTTATTGAAAATATATTCATTTAATTACATTATGAAATATTGAAATTATTTTTGAATCTTCTTTGTTAAAGGATATTTAATTTACACTCCTCTTATATTTGTATCCCTTATGTTAATCATTGTATTGTTAATATTTTTAATCATAAATGGGGGAATTTTTACCTCACATTAATTTAAATGATCAAAATCACATATTATTTATCACGCCATTTAATTTTATTCTATTTTTGTAATATTCTTCGTTATTTTTTTTGTTGATTGATCAAATAGTGGGGTAAAAATAAGTGTGGTTAGATACCTTGGAGACCCACACTGGCTGACACTAGCAACTAGCCAGAGTAGATCCATTAGCTAGCTCATGGAATGATTAGTGCCACTTGGACATTTACAGGACCACCATTTACTTAGTGGAGTAGTACAAGTCTATTTCCACCTAGGGGACAACCGATGGATCCAGAAGCTCACTAGTTGGGTCATCTGGAAAGCTACTAGTTCCGATCTTGATTGTCAATTTCACCCATTATAGGTGGACCCTAACAATATGACTCGACATATAATGGCTCTATTGACTTATATACTCATTTAAGACAAACAATAGAAATCCATAGCCTATATATAGCCCCTAGTAGAAATGGAAATGTAGAGTCAACTTTAATTGATAAAAATATTCCATTTCTATTAGATGTTATTATTTCAGCAATTCATAAGCCATGTTATGATGGAGATTTAAAATAAAATTATCGGATTTCTTGTTATGTATCTGAATTAAATTTTTATATTAAATTTTAGCCCTTTTAGGAATAGTTTCTAATTTTTTTTAATAAAAAATATAAGACTACAACTAAAAAATAAAAATAATCTAATCCAACCAAAATTGGAGCATCATCCACATTGACAGTGCCTAAGAAATCATTTATCATGTCACCCATAGTGACAACATATACATCAAATAACAATGCTTTTTGAAACCCAGAATCATCCCCATCAGACACCAATCCTTCCAAAATACCCTAATATGATTTTTCCAACTAGACTACCCGACTTCATTCATGCTTTTATGCGCCTCATGATCTGAAGTAAAAAAATTCATTGATCCAGGTCATTGTGCTTCTCTCCATCAATGTGATCTTATATTTCATTGTGAAATTATATATCGTGATGATATTGACTAAGATCATGGTCACCTTCATCATTAAAATGATATTCCCCTCCAAACTCCTCTGTTACTGACTCAGTTCGGTGCACCAACCATTGACAATGGGATTTATAACCCATTTTGGATGGTTTTAACATCATATTAAAAAAATTAAATAAGAATCCCACACAAAAATGATTATAAAAAATGGAAATTAAGCTTCACATGTTTTCATACATGGTTTGGGGAAACATCGATCCATTAATCCATCATATATATTGTTATTCAAAATTAATGAATGAAATAATAAACATTTGTCTCTCAACAACCCTATCTAATACAACATTGTATTAAAACCAATATAAGGGTGGATGTGAATTATGGGGAATTATCCCAGGTTCATAAATTATGGTCTATATACAATACATCAATACCCACATTTATATATATCCAATTATCCTCATAACAATGAAAGTACCAAAAAAATAAAAAAAAAATTAATTCTAGTTATTTGGAAAACTAACATAAATGGTATGAAATAGTTTTTAAACTAAGACATTATATCCATATGAATATGAGAAAAACCCATTGTGGTGATTCTAGAAAGCTGATAGAAAAATAAAAATACCTCTATTTGGGATCTATAACATTTGGTGGAATAACCACTATTATTGAAGAATAACTACATTATATGTCTTATTATTATACATTATTTATATGCATACACATCAATGTAATTAATCACTAATTACTTTATCATTTCATCTCTAGTTTCCTTTTAATTTACCTTATAAGTAATTTCCTCCAACAAGATATAGCTAAAGTTTTATAACAATGAAACTTTATTCTGACTATATATAAACATGTGACATATGATTTCCCATGTTTTAATCATCATTATTCCTATTTTTTCAAAAATAGATGAATAATAACCCCATTTTTTCACCATATAAATATTAATACTTTATTTGGTTATGTTCTTGTAAGCATGTGTGATTTACACATGCTATCTAAATTGTTGAAAATCTCAAAATAATTAAGATATTACCATGAAATTTTTATAAATAATCTTGAAAAACATATCTACTGACCTGAAATCTACCCTAAAGAAATCACCATACTCACTTTACCCATTATATTAAAAAAATCATTTGAAAACATTTTTTCTTTGATTATATGCCCAACCAATGGTTTTCCACACATCTTGAAATATCTTTTTTAAAATCTAATCTACCATCGAACAAACAATATGAATCCCCAATACAGTTCCATCACATTGACACTTTCACAATACTCAAAATCATATATCCAAGTATACATTACCACCAATCATAAATAAATGTGAACAAAAACAAAAAATTAATATAATTATCATATTTCTAATTTTAACTAATTTTCATCATATGATTCACCACTTTATCTAGAATTACTGGTAACTCTACCTTACAGGTATCGTATGTGAAATAAAATTACACTGTATATATTTTCCTTCATCCAATTTTTTTGAAGACTATCACTGTAAAAATGATATATTTCAAATATTATTAATTCTATATGTAGAAAAACCTTCAAAAATATAGTTTGGTCTATCAAATATAAAACATTCACTAGTGATAGAAGACACATGTTTGTATTATTAGAGGATTATAGAAAAAACAATTGAAGATAAAATAACAGTATTCTTACAATACCTTTCTTCCACCCTCTGCAAATAGATTATTCCATGAGAAACTGTAGGAAATCATAATTATTGAAATGCATTGGGGGTTTGAAACATCGGGCACCCATCACCATCATATAAAAACAATAAATGCCTATTATTTTTATATACTAGTTTTCAAAATAGATGGTCCTTCATTGTAATTAAATTTATTTTTTTAGAATAATGTTTCTTTTTTATAGATTAATTTTTTTGGAATTCATTCATGTTATTACCAATAAAATATTAAAATAATAAATTTATCTAAATAAAAATAGTCTACTATAAAATCACAAGACCTTATAAAATATATATAATAAATTGGATCAGTTTATTTTTATTAGAATGGAGTGGTGGATAAATTATTTATTCAATTTAATCTCCTTTCCCAAGAGTAAAATAAATCTACATGCCTAGTTTTCACACTTTTAATAATACATAATTATATATATATATATGTATCAAATTTTGAACATCAATAATATTTATTAATTGAATTATTATATACATAATTTGAGATTGTTAAAAAAATTAATTTGGTTTTGTGATATATAAAAAAAGTATTGATACTAATTTATGAAAACTGGAAAATATATATAATTATATGTATTATTATAACTTTATTCTAATAAAACTGAAAATATTTTAATATAACTCTTTTAAAATATTTTAATATATAGTCTATCTGTTGAACCAGGGAAAACATTAGTCCTAAAAAGGAGACATATGTATGAGAAGGAGACAAATTAGAAGGTTAAATATGATCATTATTTTATGGATTGGAATGAAATTTATGTTCTGGAATCACTAATGTAAAATAAACCAATCAATGAAATTCTTAATATGATCATTATTTAAAGCTGAATATGAATACAATATATTTTTCTTATATAATTAATTTACAAAATTCAAATCATATTATTTTATTATATTATCAATAAATCCTTTTTACAGATATTGAAAAACTAATATAAGTTAAATTCTTTGATAAACTAATTAAAAATCCTCTTAATTAAAATAAATAATTAATTTATTCATTTATCTCACTAAATATTACATCAAATATTTTTTCATGAATATTTTAAATATTTTAAATCATTTTTTTAGTAATTTAATATCAATTTAAATTATCATTAAACATTTGATTTCAATGATTGAAATAAATAATATATAATAAAAAGAAAATATTTTTATTTATTTTAATGACATATATTATTCCCACCTAAAAAAACTCCTAAATTTTTTTCCAATTCTATTTTACCCTGTGTACTTGCAAGTTATAGAAAAAACTCAAATTAATACTTTTTTTGAAGGGTTTATGCACCACACACATAATTGAATCATGTGTAATTTAATATGAGATATTTAATGTACTAAATACTCTGTCTTATGGGGAAAGTAATATATGTTATTTGTGAAAGGAGGAAAATAAAGCTATAAATATTTGATTATGTGAATGGGTGTGAATATTAGTTTTAGTGTATTCAAAAAGCATATTTTAAAATCATATAGTCTATATATTTTTATTTCAATAACCATATTCAATAAAAAATTTCTTTTTTTAGTTTTAGTTATTAATATGTATGAAATATCAAGTAATTCTAAATTTTTTATGTAAATATTTTTAGATGAACGTGTTCCCAATAATGATATGAAAACTATAATGATGATATTTAACACCCAAAGAAAAATAGTATAAATTTTAATTTAAATCTCCATAATAATCACATTTAATTATTCAAATAATAATAAATTATTAAATTTATGGAAGTATAAAATATATTCTAGGTGAAATTTATCTAGTTAAAATAAATATATAAATAATTATAATTTTAATAAAATAATGTTGGGAATGTTTTTGAAATTAAACATTTAATTAATTTTTATGTAACACCTTGGTCATGGAATAATAAAATCAAAAATATATAATAATAAATAAACTATAATTTTTGGTATTAGTACCCTTATTTTTAATTTCATGGGATAAAATCTATCCTTATATTTGTGAAATAAGGTTCTTTTTAATCATTAATGAAAATTATGAATAATTTTAATCATTATTTTATATTTTTACCTACATACTATTTATGAATGAATTATTATTAAAAATGTAAAATAATTACTTCAATTATTATAAAATATGAATATTTCAATGTCCCACAATTTATTTAATATAATAATTTATTTAAATTATCATATTTAAATTTTAAAATATTGAAAATAAATATTATATTCAATTTAAATTGACTATAAATATTTCAAAAATCTATGTCTAACATCATTTTTTAAAAAATTAATATATTTTTAAAACAAATTGATTTTAAAATATTATGCTTTCTATTTATATTTATTTATGACATCATCTTTGGTTGGTTTCTCAATGAAACAACATAAACTGACCATTATTCAGGCATTATCTTGTGGCATGTTAAATAGTTAATGGAGGGTTTCGCAGGTGATCAGGTATTAAATGGGATCCACTAATGATCTAGTGATTCATTTTTAAAAATTTGTGAAGGACACCATTGACACTTGATTAGGGTTTCACTCTCCTTATTCCACTATTATTAAGCAGTTTATAAGTGTTTGTGGATTAGCCAAGGAAAACTATTCTCATCCCTTATCTAACATAAATACATAGGCTGTGGGAGATAAATCCAAGGTATCACATCTCCAATAACTTCTTTATCATGACATGGAATGTACAAATGGTGACTGAATTTATTACAGTGATGACCAAGTCATCATCATACAACCCAACTATCAGATGGAACACTCCTTTTCCACATGTGTACCCAATGTTCTCTGAGCCAATTTTAGAAAATCCAAGCATCATAATTCCCATATTGATATCGGAGTTCCACACGCTTGGGGATTTTCAGAGGTCATAGAGTTCCACTTAAAACCTAATAAACATTTTCATGTAGTTTCTGATGATAAATCTAGGTGGATTGACAATGTAAACCACCTCATCGAGGTATCTATTTGGGAATGCTGATTTTACATCCATGTGATCATCCTCCCATAAATCTTGTTTCACAACCACAATGAGGATATACTCTAATTCCTTGCGTGGAACTATAGAAAATACCACCTTAAGTAAATCCCCTTTCACTAAATATAGAAATTTTTTTGGAGACTCCCCAAATGCTTTGATGAATTTCTAGGTTCATCATTCATCACCTTAAATAACCACATGAGCTCAACTGGATTATATAAAGTGGGGAATTTTATGATATCCCACATGAAATTTTATTCGATTGAGTTCATACCCTCAAGAATATATTTTTGGCTATATAGGTACAATTGTGATTCAAGGAAGGTTATTGTATCATTAGCTAGAGTGATGTGTAGCTCACCAGAGTCGAGCATACATAATGGAATCCATGGTGGAATTCTGATCCCAATGATATTATTGATGGTGTGAAACCTCACTGGGGAATTATTGTGATTAGTATCCAGTGATTATTCTGTGTTGCAGGGATATAAGTAAAACTACACTATCATAGATGATGTGGGAATAAAATCCTCCAAGACTTGTGTTTTAGTTTCGATTGTAATATCTCATCTATAATGATGTGGTTGAATATCTATGGTAAATTTGATATTCCATTTACTATATGGGTAGTTTTTAAGATCAGGGTTTAAAAAAGTTCTCTAATGGGTTTTAAACAAAAAATATAATGTTTTTTGAGGAGTAATTTGGGTCAAAAAATGGTTGAGAGCATTGTGAAGGAACCAAAGGAGTACCAAATTTTTGCAGATCTAGCATGTAGGCACCAGTTAGCCATTTCGTAGGATAATGGTCTTGTAAGCCCATAGAATTCCTCCATCTAGATAGAGGTGTTTGTCTGTGGAATGAGTAACTTCTTATTTACACTATCTAGCTGGTGGACACTATTTGAAGACTGATGTGTTTTTAGGTGGTAAAATTACATTTCTACAAATTATGTTTTTATAGGGGGTTCCCCTCTTTTACCCCTTTGTTTTTATCATGCATAATGACGGTGGTTCCCCTTCTCTTCTCTATGTTCCCTCTTTTGGGGTATATTTTTTGTTTTTTCATGGTGGAACATGGTATGTTTATCATTATTATGATCTATATTCCCCTTCTCATCCACTTATCTCTAATTTTGGGTCTCATGTTTTTGTATTTTATTAAATATTCCACTTAAAATTTAGGAATTATAATTGGATGATGGGGATATAGTGAATCGTACCTATTGGACATCATGAGAAAACTCGTTCACACACTAACCCTTTTTTATGGAGAGGTCTCTCTTTATAAGTTTTCCATGGTTTTGAATTAAATTTAACGTCCATGTTAATGGTTTTGTTCTTTTTTAAATTTATTTGGCCTCGATTGTTTCCTAGAACATAGAAAGGACTTCTGAAGGATGGATGATCTTGGTTTAGGTGTGATAAGAGTGCTCAATGAGTAAATGTATATTAATGACTATGTTAATTATGTTATCTATTTAGTTGTTGGTTTTTAATTAATTACAATTTGGATATAGTAAATTATGTTGGTTATTTTGTTTAGGATAGGTTTGTGGATGGTTAAGTGTTGTTCATTGGTGTTAAACAGGCTCAGGTAGCCATTTTCCTGGTTTTAATTAATGACAAAAGGTTTCACATGAGGTTATTGGTCACTTAATTTAACACATAGCCTTGTTTAATTTTATAATTCATAGTTTTTTGAGCCACCCCATATTCTTGGGGATGACCAATGAAATTAATTGTAACCTTATACTCTTTTTTCCTCACTTAAATGCATATTTAAATTTATTATGCTCACATTATGTAGGTGATTTCAATGTAGTTCTATACTTTAAATGACCCAAATTTATAATAATGAAATATTATAGATTCTAATTAAGTAAATGTGAAAGTACGGTATTCATTGATTGTTATTTCGATTTGGATATGCCTTATTTAAATTGTTAAAAAAAATATTTTTTTAGATTGATGCTTATGAGATATAATTTCTAAATACCTAATAACATTATATTTGAAATTTAAAATTATTAGGTTCTCAATATTAATTATGAAATTGTAATTGGATTTTAGAATAATTCAAATAAATGGTTGCATGGTCAATGAAGTGGACCATAGAGGATATTCTTAATAATATTTTTTATTATTTTGGAAAGAGATGGATACTCTATAAAATGGGGATATTATGAGTCTACAGGATATTTATGTTTCTTTTTTAAAAAAATAAATAGATAATTATATGTCCTTGATTATTTATTCTAAAAATTTAACAATGTGACTTGGATTCATAATGAATTAAATTTTGTATTTGTGAATGTGGTGAATTAAGGTGGTGTGTATATTGAATATAAATAATGAATTTTGTATTTGGGTGGAATGAGTTCCATATTTATTGGTGTTGTTATAACAATTCCTTTGAATTATTTCTGTGATTAAATATGGACATGTTTTTTGTGTAAGGATATGACCAAGACATGGATTCCAATAGGGGACTCAAAGTAATGTTGGGATGTGATGACACCCTGCAATTCATTGAGGTATCATGCTATAGAATTTTGTGATAAATGCACTAGACCTCACATAGATTCAATATCATGAATGAATTTGGCTGAATCACACCGTATTTAGTAAATACATATACTTTTCATATTACATATTTTATTTTTTGGGGTTCTTTGTGGGTACCCTTGATAAATTCCTTGGGTTAAAAACCTCGTATACAGATTTATCTTCTTGAGTGCCATTCCTTGAGTATGGGAATTCTATTACAATCAACTTGTGATTCCAAATGTCAAGGAAGTTTACTTGAATTGATACTGGGATATTGGATAAGTGGAATTTCAGTGGTCACCACCTTGGATTCCCTATGGGGGTTTTGAATGGGAATTACTAACCACTACCTGTGGATTCCCTCATATTATTATGAATATGTTTGGCTCTACAACCTAACATTGAACCAGTTGATCGATGATGTATAACAAGATCAAAGGATGAATATAACCTGATGAGACATGTATTGACCAATTTTTGGGTTCACTGTGGATCTTGGGCATTAGTGGTTTTTTTATTTTTATTATATTTTTTATTATATTAATCATTAAATCGTTAAATTGTTAAACTCAATAAATTTTTATTTATAGAACCCCTATACACATAATATTAGGGATTGGTTATTTAGGTATGTTTTCTGTTTTGAACTATTTATTTATACTCAGAACCTACTCTAGCCACTATGACACTATTTTACCTAAGCACAAGACACATGATTATAGGTTTGGGTTTGACATATATGATGAAGCATGATAGTTTGGTTCAGGCTAGGACAATGGAATATTTTTTGAGTTCTTTAAAATTATATAATTTTTTCTTTAAATGTTATTTGGGTGGTCTACATTTGTATGATTTAATGAAATTTTACCTTATTCACTTTATTATAACATGATTTATGTTTATCATTATTTTGAAGATTCTTATATGTTTACTTCCACTATATATGGACGGTTTTTAATAGTCATATTATTTACACTATTTGTTTCTTGTGATATCTTTATATATTATTCCCACCATACCACCTTATATTCATGATAATATTTAGTAGAATCTACCATACATTGGGGAATGGTTGAATACATGTGGCTTGTAGGATTGGAGAACATTTTTAGTGGGATATTGGCTAAGGTGTTACAAAATGGTATCGGATCCCTATTTTCAATACTATTTGGGAAGGTAGAAAGAAGATACAATATTTTCAAGAGATGGAATATATCTTGTTTCTATGAATAAAAACCTAATATATAAAGAACTACACTATTTATTATGATGGTATTTATGTTAATGTAGTTTACTTTTTCGATTGAGCTGATTTCACCTCATGTGATTCACTTGTTTATGAGGTTATTGATTTAAGTGATTTTTTATCTTGTTATGGAATGGAATTTTATTTTCAATTCATAAATCAAATCATACACATATGAATCATATTTAATTTTTTGTTTCCAATTATTGTTATTTGGACTCTGTCATGGGTAAGTTATTTAATGTATTTACAACAATATTTGCAAAAAAATTCTATAAACTGTGTGGTGAAATCTAACTTAACTGGTCCATCAAATGGAGAAAATATCGGTTATGTGAGAAATTTTATTGACCAATATGAGGATTTAAAAAAATAAAATTCCAAATGAAACATAAAGATAATTATACACTATTGTTTTTATTTTATATCATACTTTTTGAGCCTCAATTTTGATTTTTTTGGTTAGAAGAAAATTATCAGAATAATTATTCTTGTTTTAATTTTATTTTAGCTAAATTAAATTCTATGAACAACTCTTATAGTGTTTTCCTCTATAACATGTACCTAATGTTACATTTTTTGAACCATTTTTTTGTAATATTAAAGATAATAGAAAGTAGAAGAGTCGATGTTTGAATCTGGTATATATGTATATTATGTGGACCTAGATGGTGAAAAACGATTAAGCTTGCGAAAGTTTAGATGGGTATAATGATATCCCATGAGTTTTTTTTCTATCACCTATAACCTTAATCCCTATAACGTGTTGGGGTTATTAGTGATATTCTGGTTTGTACCTAACCATAGAATGTGTAGGATTGTGTATAATTCATATTGTTTGCGTTACCACATGGTTGTTGTTTGGAATATTAGGTTCTTTGTGACCCTAAAATATGGGGGATTACAACCTAAATTTTTGGCGTATGTGATCTATGAAGTTTGGCATAGGCTATATATCTAAGTGACCTTCATGGTCATGAATCATTATTTGGGAGTTTGTGACTTGTAACCTTTAAGGGATACCCTTGAGAGTGGTCATTAGGTTTCTATACTTTCTATTACACCAATGAATCATGGGTAATTGTTTTCAAATATTTAATTAGTACATAATTGGTGCTATTGGGTGTGTGATTCAGGCATGTTTTGTGCCATTAAAGTACTAAAAAACACATAGGCTATAGTGATTTTAGTCACGAGGATAGTTTTAAGAGGGGCATGCGTTTTGACATGCCAAGCACAGTTAACTACCTTGTGTGGGTTTTTATGGGTTGATCAATGAGAATTATCGATTTCCAAACTAGAATAAGGAGGTGTGGATAAATGATCTATTAGAAACCAAATCAATTGAGGTTCTTTGGGGTATATGGATTTAGGCATATGAAAATAATTGGGATTGATTGTACATGTGAGGTAGAACTTGTTAATATGAGATGGATTGAATGCTGATGAACTATGAAAAAGAATAATATTGAAAGGGGGTTGATGTGAGGCAATTGTTGATTTCTGGTACTCTTCAAATAAATAAAACATTGAGTTCTAGTGCATCAGTAGAACATGAGGTATTTCATGGATGGACCAGTCAATTAAACAGTATTATTAACCTAGGGCCAACATTTTAGTGTGTGGTGAGAGTGTAAATAAAACCTTGTGGCACATTAGAATGATTCTTGAGTTTTTATTGGTTGTGTGGACGCTTTTTTTGTGAGAGACCTCTTGTTTTGGAAAGTACTGAGGGTTAACATATCTTGGTGAGATTGTAATATAAGAGATGTAAAGACCCGTAAATTTCAAGGAAGTTTTTTCTTAATTTTCTCTGTAATTTTACAAGAACGTAGTTTCTAACGGCACCTGATTCTGAGGCCCGGTGTGCCCGGAATCAATTTCTGAAGTTTGGCTTGGGTACGTTCAGTGAACGAACGAGCGGATTTTTCAATATTTTGAACCGTTGATCGGAATCGAATTCCGAGGGCACCGATGGAATTGCAGTGCCGATATTTACTTAGAAACGCCTATTCTGGAGTTGTGTTTGCTCAGGTGTGGTTTTTAATTTTTTGGGCTTTAAGTTAAGAAATAAAATAATGTGGTACGACAAACTTTATTTTATTTCACTTGAAGTCGCTTAAATCCACATAAAGATGCTTAAGCTGAGTTGAAGCGGATATGGTGGAACCCAAAAATATCCTACCCTCTTGGTAGGATATTTGTGTGGTGGGGCCCGCACAAGCCCCACCGTTTCTTTTCCACTAAGTAACGCACCCGCGAAAACCCCTATTAAATGAATGTCAACTAGGGCGTTTCTTAAGAAATTAACCGCTCCTTTTAATTGGGCAGTTAAGTTCGTTGAAATTAATTATATGAATTAATTTGTTCGTTTCTTAACCTGTTTACAAACCATTGGCATGTTAATAAAATAAGACCAATGCACCTTTCTTGAGGATTGTTCGTTGAGAGAATTTAACAGAACTTTAAGTCCTCCATCCTCCATCGCGAAGAACGCGAAGAACGAGAACACGCGAAGAACGCGAAGAACGCCGGCCTCTGACGAAGGGCAACGAAGAACGCCCGAACCCCAGAGATCGACGCGACGCCAACGCTTCTTCCGCGACGTTATTTCCCCATGACAAATCTTTGATCAACTCCTTGAGGTAGGAGATTTCAAATCTTTTAAATTCCTTTGTAGTTCTATACTCAACATGGATTTAAATGTTATAATTAAATCCATGTGTTTCTTAAACCCTCGGAGATCGTCGACGCGACGCCCTTCCGTGACGCGATGGCCACCTCCTACCGCGACGGTCAATTCCGCGATGAACTCGCATCCGACGGTGACAATGAGGTAGGGATTTTATTTGAAAATAATATTCTATTCTCGTGGTTGTTTCCTTCAAAAACAAAGATCCGGGATCAAATTGCAATTTTAATTTAATAAAATTGTATCTTGTTGTGTTTTCATGTGTTGATCATTATTTCCCGATTGTTATCACCTAACACGGAGGGTGCAGGCCAAACAAACATGGCCCGACAACCCTCCGCAGTTCTTTGTTGATGTGTGGAATGGCGGACGACGACAAAACGGGCCGAAGAGACGATTTGTTGATTCCACAGTGAAGAACAAGACCCGGGAGGAGCTACGGCGTAGACGGAAATGGAATTGGACCACCGGAGAAACTCCGGTGGCCCGCGGAATCCACCGGCGGCGCCGGCGGCCGGAGGCGGCGGCCGACCAGACCCGCGACCTTGCGGGTCCGGCGAGACATGGGACGTGGCTTTGCCGCATCCACTGACCAAGTTCGGCCCCACGCGGGGCCACGGCTCCTCTTCCCGTGGGGGCTGCACACCCCACGGCTCCCCTTGCTCGGCCGCTCGGCCGAGCCGAGCCGGGTCGAGCCGACCCGCCGGCCGGGTCGCGCCGAGGCCGGGCTGGGTCGCGCCAAACTGGGTCGGACCCGAACCCGGGTCGGGTCGACCCAGTTCGGGCCGACCCAGGGGGGTTGGCCCGGGTCGGTCCGGGCCCAAACCCCCCATTTCCGAACTCTTTTCTGTCTTTCACTCATAACATGATCTACGGGCCTCCGAACGACGCGTCGTCAGCGGCGATGCGATCCTTGGATCGAGATGGTCGTTTTGGTATATCACACTCAAGGTTTCGGAATACTTTGGGTTCGGCCGGGTTGGTTCGTACACGAAACCAACCGGGCCCTCGGAGAGGAAACACTCATATCTTGAGATTCGGACATCCGATTGACGTGTCGTCGACGTTGTTGAATTCCGCTATGTGAGACGGATCTTTTGGATTACTCCACCAGAGGTTTGGACGCAGGTGGAGTATGGTCGGGTTGGTTTTTCCTTAAAAACCAACCGGGCCCCTCGGACGTAAAAACCAATAACTCTCAGACCGGGCGTCCGATTGACTCGCCATCTACGACGTTGAGTTCCTGTTGACGATACGGAACTTTTGGATACATCAACTCTGGACTATGTGTCAGTTGATGTATCATCCTCCCGGCTCGTGGAGCGGACCCTCCCGAACGAGCTTGCTGTGTGTGGGGACCCTAGAGCTGGCTGCGACTGCTACTGTGACGACAACGACTGTACAGAGATCCTCAGTGGATTCTACTGTGATGATGATGAAAACAGTATGGGGATCCTCCGTGTTTTCGGAGTGACCACTACGGTACATCTTGGGATACGTCAACTCCGGACTACATGTCATTTGATGCATAGAGCCCTTTAACTCATGGAGTGGACCCTCCCAGAACGAGCATGCTGTGTGCGGAAACCCTAGAGCCGGTTGAGACTTGACGACTGCTGATCGGACGGCTCGGTGTGTTACGGATAGCCCAGTGGGGAGCGCTTGGTTGTAGCGGCAGACCCACTGTACTCAACAGAAGGAGTACCTATGGAGGCTATGAGGGGGAGCACTTGGTTGTAGCACCAAACTCACGACGGAGGAGTGCTTGGTTGTAGTAGCACCAGGGAGCACTTGGTTGTAGCGGCAGACCCACGATGGAGGAGCGCTTGGTTGTAGCGGCTGACCAATGGTACTCAACAGAAGGAGTACCTCTAGGGGCTATGATGGGGAGCACTTGGTTGTAGCGGCAAACCCATGGTGGGAAGCACTTGGTTGTAGCAGCAGGCCCACAATACTCGATAGGTGGAGTACTACAGCAGTCCAAGGTGAGAGGGAAGTGCTTGGTTGTAGTGGCATAACCACTGTACTTGATGGAGAAGGTGTTTCCCAATAGCTTTGGGTTCAACTTCATGATCGATCCTGTGTGGGTCATTGTGGGGGTTAGTACCTATGGATCCTTTGTGGTTCAGATAGCTTAGATGAATCAATGGCTATATCTGATCATCGCTATCGTCATAAAAAGAAGTATTCCTATGTGAGCTGAATCCTGTTTTTCTTTCCTATGTGGATTGTGTTGTGATATCCTATGTGAGCTGATTTCTGTTTTTTTTTCATATGTGGATTGTGTTGAGCTATCCTGTGTGGATTTACGTTTTTCTTTCCTGTGTGGACTGGGTCGTAGTTGAGCTCGGATGTTGGAGCCGAGCGAGAATTGATAACTTAGGTATATGTATGGGCATATACCTAAGCCGTGTCAGATGTTACTTAGTGATTGTATCTTTACTTTGTGGATTATCCTTTGTGGATTTTGGGAGACCTTCTGGGGTCTCTGGGTCCCTACTGAGTAGCTTATACTCACCCCTGCACGGGCTATGCCCGCACTACGTTGTGTTGGTTGCAGATGACAGACAACGCTGATCGTGGTCGAGGTTTGCGGAGCAGGACGGTACCTGGCAGTGGACCACTGGGCGGGACGTACTTGGAGCGGTTGGCTGGACCCGAGGAGTAGTGGAGGATATCTGTACCCACCCTTCAGGTGGGACTTCCAGTGGACGGATCGACACTGCGGCTTTTTCTTTCAGTTGCTATTTTTCCCCTTTCAGTTGTACTTTACAGTTGGGCTTGTATTTCCGGTCCCCTTTAGTTTTCCGCACTTACTGTTGTACCAGTTTTTACTTAGTGTTTACTTCTGCCTGCTTACTCTGTGGTGTTTGTTTTTTACTTTACATAGGCAATGCCTTCCCTTTTTCCGGGATTTACGCCTTGGTGCTAATCGCCAGCCCCTGGCCTATGGAAGGCGGGTTTGGGGTAGTCACGATACGGGCCCCGAGGACAGGTCGTGACAAATTGGTATAAGAGGAGTTCGGTTCTACTGTGGACTCTGATCTTTATTCTATGTGAAGCAATAGTGTTAAGAGTATTGAGTGTGGTTATCAGTCCAGGGAGCCCAGTGTTGGTACTGCGGCCGACGTATCCGTACACCAGGACCCTGACTTCTGATTTCTGACTTAATTCACGAAAACATTGATTGAATGTGTGTTACAAGTTTTCTTTGTGATTACTTTATGTCAGCTCACCAGGTATACTGTTCTAACCGTGGTGCACCTGTTTCTTTTCAGGATGGCCCCATGATGGCTTCCAGCTAGGGTTCCGACAGTTGTACGTGATGACATCCCACCAAGTGACGAGGCCTCATTGCATCGCCCTTTGACAGGAGAGGCACCTGTGGTACCTCTACCCGCCGAGCCACCGATGCTTCTAGCCCCATCCGTTGACGATGCACATCGCCTTAGTGCACTGTATGAGTTCCAGCACCAGCGACCGCCCAGGTTCCGTGGGTAGACGGACCCCCAGGCAGCCGAGGATTGGTTGGAGGCAGTTGTACGATTTTTCTGGTTAGGGAGGACACCATCAGACCTTATGGTGGTCCTTGTAGTGAGCCTCCTGTATGCGGAAGTAAGCAGATGGTGGAGCTTGATACTCCAGGTGCACGACGAGGAATCACTCTTTTGGATGGACTCTGAGAGCCTTTTTTGCTCATAGTTCATCCCAGCCACCCTCCGAGCAGTGCGCATCCAGGAGCTACTACAGCTGCGGCAAGGCAGCATGACAGTATCCCAGTACGTGGCGAGGTTTACCGATCTCTCGCGCAATTCCACGGACATGGTACGGGACCCATTCTTCAGGGCCTGAACCATCGAGCCGGGGCTCAGGTGAGAGATCAGAGCTTCAGTTGTTTCTCACAGCAGTCTGACACAGACAAGGGTGTTGGAACGAGCCCTCTTAGTGGAGAGTTTCCTTGCTGAGAAGTCTCCAGCTGTAGGACCCACCACTAGCTGGCTTGCGGCAGAGTCTTCTACAGCGGGTAGTAGACAGATGACGTAGGGGTCCAAGAGGACTAGACCTACCGGGGGTCGACCGCATGACACAGTATTGTTTGTGCGAGGCACCCGGGGTGGACAATGACTTACCATGAGAGGACAGTGTTACTCATGTGGAGAGGTTGGTCACATGGCTTGTGACTGTCCGACCCGCCATACAGATGACCAGTAGATGACCGAAGGACCTCCCAGGAAGAGGAAGAGGTTTGATTGAGGCGGACCACATGGAGCAGGAGACCGTGGCAGGGGAGCTGGCCATGGAGCTGGAGGAGGATGACGCTTCGAGGTGTTGCCACCACCACCACCAGGAGGTCCACCCCGACCGCAGGGAGTTGGTGAACATGGGAGAGCTCAGCTTCAGGCAGCTGAGGCCTTCGATCATAGAGCTCTGGGAGCAGATGGAGAGGAGCGGAACTAGTGGATACGTCTTTTTTACTTATAGTTCCTTGTTGCTGTTGTATAGTGTCTTTGTATTATGAGCTACAATAATAAAAGATGCATACCTTTGTGATGTTTTCATTTCTGTCCTCCTTTGTGTTGTTACTAAGAGGTTCCAGTTTAGACTGTTGACTTGACCCTCACTTGTGAGACATCTACTGGAGGAGACCCAGTTACCACACACTGATGCCAATAGTGTGACTCAACCCTTGGAGGCGAGAGTAACAATTGGATCTCTTGGTAGTAGCGTTGAGGCCTTACGACGTCATCCTTGGTATGGATTAGTATCATCCATGTCGGGATTGACTGTATTAGGCAAAGAACATGATTCATCCAGGGGATGATACTGGATTTCTCATATCGGCAATGAAGAAATATCAGCAGCTCTTGTAGGACCAGAAAGGTCCATGTCATCCATGAGCGGATGAGGACAGCTCAGAGCCGGCAAAAGTCTTGTGCTGACAGAAGGAGGAGGCCACTAGAGTTAGAGGATGGTGACCACGTCTTCTGGCGTGTCTCACCTCGATGTGGATTATTGAGATTTGGCCGAGGCGGCAAGTTGTATCCACGCTTCATCGGACCATTCCAGGTCCTCAGTAGGATTGGTGAGGTGGCTTATCCCCTGGCTCTACCACCTCAGTTTCACCGGGTGCACGACGTCTTCCACGTATCTCAGCTGAGAAGATACGTGCATGACCCGACGCAAATCATTGACCCTGGGGAGCTGGTCTTTGATGATGGGGCGACTTTTGCAGAGGTCCCAGTGGAGATCGAGGATCAACAGAAGTGGGTCCTATGTGGATGATCGATTCCTCTTCTGTGCATCAAATGGTAGCACGGAAACCTCCAGGAGATCACTTTGGAGCGGGAGGCTCAGATGCGTGCTCAGTACTGCCTTTGTATCCCTAAGTTTGTGGTGATGCTTTACGGGGACGTAAAGCCCTGTGGTGGGAGAAATGTAAAGACCCATAAATTTCAAGGAAATTTTTTCTTAATTTTTTTTGGAATTTTACAAGAACGCAGTTTCTGACGGCACCTGATTCCGAGGCCCGGTGTGACCAGAATCAATTTCTGAAGTTTGGCTCGGGTACGTTCAGAGAATGAATGAGCGGGTTTTTCTAACTTTTGAACCAGTGCTCGGAATCTAATTCTGTGGGCACCAATGGAATCGCAGCGTCGGTATTTAATTATAAATGCCTCTTCCGGAGATGCGTTTGCTCAGGTGTGGTTTTTAATTTTTTGGGCTTTAAGTTAAGAAATAAAATAATGTGGTACGAAAAACATTATTTTATTTCACTTGAAGCCGCTTAAAGCCACTTAAAGCTTCTTAAGAAGAGTTGAAGTGGATAGGATGGAACCCAAAAATATCCTACCCTCTTGGTAGGATATTTGTGTGGTGGGGCCCGCACATGCCCCACCGTTTCTTTTCCGCTAAGTAATGCACCCTCCAAAAACCCTATTAAATGAAAGTCAACTGGGGAATTTCTTAAACAATTAAATGATCTTTTTAATTGGGCAGTTAATTTTGTTGAAATTAATTATATGAATTAATTTGTTCGTTTCTTAACCTGTTTTCAAACCGTTGGTATGTTAATAATATAAGACCAATACACCTTTCTTGAGGATTGTTCGTTGAGAGAATTTAACAGAACATTAAGTCCTCCATCCCCCTTTGCGAAAAACATGAAATACGTGAAGAACGCGAAGAACGCGAAGAACGCCGGCCTCCGACGAAGGGCAACGAGGTACACCCGAACCCCGGAGATCAACGCGACGCCGACGCTTCTTCCGCGACGTTCCTTCCCTGCGACAAATCTTCGATCAACTCCTTGAGGTAGGAGATTTAAAATCTTTTAAATTACTTTGTGGTTTCTATCCTCAACATGGATTTAATTGTTATAATTAAATTCGTGTGTTTCTTAAACCCTCGGAGATCATCGACGCGGCGCCCTTCCACGATGACGCGACGCCCTTCCGCGACGCGACGATAACCTCCTACCGCGACGGTCAATTCCGCGACGAACTCGCATCCGACGGTGACAGTGAGGTAGGGATTTTATTTGAAAATAATATTCTATTCACATAATTGTTTCCTTCAAAAACAAAGAGCAGGGATCAGAGTGAAATTTTAATTTAATAAAATTTTATCTTGTTGTGTTTTCATGTGTTGATCATTATTTCCCAATTGTTATCACCTAGCACGGAGGGTGTGGGCCAAACAAACACGGCCCAAAAACCCTCTGTAGTTCTTCGTTGGTGTGCGGAACGACGGACAATGACAAAACGGGCCGCAGAGACGATTTGTTGATTCCGAAGTGAAGAACGAGACCTGGGAGGAGCTACGGCGTACACGGAAATGGAATCGGAGCACTGGAGCAACTCCGGTGGCCCGCGGAATCCACCGGCGGCGCCGGCGGCTGGAGGCAGCGGCCGACCAGACGCATGACCACACGGGTCCAGTGAGACATGAGACGCAGCTTTGCAGCGTCCACTGACCATGCGCGGCCCCACGCGGGGCCGCAGCTCCTCTTCCCGTGGGGGCTGCACACCCCGCGGCTCCCCTTGCTCGGCCGCTCGGCTGACCCGAGCTGGGTCGAGCCGACCCGCCGGCCGGGTCGTGCCCAGGCCGGGCCGGGTTTCCCTGGCCGGGCTGGGTCGCGCCAAACCGAGTCAGAGCCGGACACGGGTCGGGTCGACCCAGGGGGGGTTGGGTCGGGTCGGTCCGGGCCCAAACCCCCTGTTTCCGGACTCTTTTCAGTCTTTCGCTCATAACAGGAGCTATGGGCCTCCGAACGACGTGCCATCAGCGGAGATGCGATCCTTGCATCAAGATGGTAGTTTTGGTATATCCCACTCAAGGTTTCGGAATACTTTGGGTTTTTCCGGGATGGTTCGTGCACGAAACAAACCAGGCCCTCAGAGCGGAAACACTTATATCTTCAGCTTCGGGCGTCCGATTGATGTGCCGTCGACTTTGTTGAATTCTTCTAAGTGAGAAGGATCTTTTGGATTACTCTACCCAAGGTTTGGACGCAGGTGGAGTACGGTCGGGTTGGTTTTTCCTTAAAAACCAACCAGGCCCCTCGAATGAAAAAGCCAATAACTCTTAGACCAGGTGTCCGATTGACGCGCCGTCTGCGACGTTGAGTTCCTGTTGAAGGTACGGAACTTTTGGATATATCAACTATGGACTATGTGCCAGTTGATGTATCAGCTTCTCAACTCGTGGAGCGGACCCTCCCGAACGAGCTTGCTGTGTGCGGGGACCCTAGAGCTGGCTACGACTACTACTGTGAAAACTATTACTGTACATATATCCTCAGTGTATTCGACTGCGATGATGATGAAAACAGTACGGGGATCCTCCTTGTTTTCGGCAGTGACCACTATGGTACATCTTGGGATACGTCAACTCCGAACTACATGTCAGTTGATGCATCGAGCCTCTTAGTTCATGGAGTGGACCCTCCCGGAACGAGCATGCTGTGTGTGGAAACACTAGAGCCGGTTGAGACTTGAAGAATACTGATCGGATGACTCAGTGTGTTATGGATATCCCAGTGGGGAGCGCTTGGTTGTTGCGGCAGACCCACGTCAGAGGAGCGCTTGGTTGTAGCGGCAGACCCACGATACTCAATAGAAGGAGTACCTCTGGAGGCTATGAGGGGGAGCTCTTGGTTGTAGCGACAGACCCACGATGGAGGAGCGCTTGGTTGTAGCAGCACCAGGGAGCGCTTTGTTGTAGCTGCAGACCCACAACGGAGGAGCGCTTGGTTGTAGCAGCTGAACAATGGTACTCAACAGAAGGAGTATCTCTAGAGGCTATGAGGGGGAGCGCTTGGTTGTAGCGGCAGACCCATGGTGGGAAGCGCTTGGTTGTAGCAGCCGGCCCACAGTACTCGATAGGTGGAGTACTACAACAGTCCAAGGTGACAGGGAAGCGCTTGGTTGTAGCGGCATAACCACAGTACTTGATGGAGAAGGAGTTTCCCAATAGCTTTGGGTTCAACTTCCTGATCGATCCTGTGTGGGTCATTGCGAGGGTTAGTACCTATCGATCCTTTGTGGGTCCGATGGCTTAGATGAATCAGTAGCTATATCTGATCATCTCTATCGTCATACGAAGAAGTATTCCTGTGTGAGCTGAATCCTGTTTTTCTTTCCTATGAGGATTGTGTTGTGCTATCCTGTGTGAGCTGATTTCTATTTTATTTTCCTATGTGGATTGTGTTGAGCTATCCTGTGTGGATTTACGTTTTTCTTTCCTGTGTGGACTGGATCATACTTGAGCTCCGATGTTGGAGCCGAGCGAGAATTGATAACTTAGGTATATGTATGGGCATACACCTAAGCCATGTCAGATGTTACTTAGTGATTGTATATTTCGTTTGTGGATTATCATTTGTGGATTCTGGGAGACCTTCGGGGGTCTCGGGGTCCCTACTGAGTATCTTATATTCACCCCTACATGGGCTATGCCCACACTACGTTGTTTTGGATGAAGACGACGGACAACGCTGATCGTGGTCGAGGATTGCAGAGTAGGATGGTACCTGGAGGTGGACCACTGGGCGGGACATACTCGGAGCGGTCGGATTGACTTGAGGAGCAGTTGAGGCTATCTGTACCCACCCTTCAGATGGGACTTCCAGTGGACGGCTCGACGCTATGACTTTTTCTTTCAGTTGCTGTTTTTCCCCTTTCAGTTGTACTTTACAGTTGGGCTTGTATTTTCGGCCCCCTTTACTTTTATGTACTTACAATTGTACCAGTTTTTACATAGTGTTTATTCTTCATGCTTACTCT
Organism: Viscum album; assembly: GCA_963277665.1. Lineage (NCBI taxonomy): Eukaryota > Viridiplantae > Streptophyta > Magnoliopsida > Santalales > Viscaceae > Viscum > Viscum album. Next base: position 748,475,979 of record OY728151.1, on the reverse strand, counting down.
GTGGTGTTTGTTGTTTACTTTACAAAGGCAATGCCTTCCCTTTTTCTGGGATTTACACCTTGGTGCTAGTCGCCAGCCCCTGGCCTATGGAAGGCGGGCATGGGGTAGTCACGACACGGGCCCCGAGGATGGGTCATGACAGGAGAGTCATGGATATCATATTAAAAGATTAATTGTAGAATTAATGAGAGGTAAATCAGGTTAATTGATTCATATCCTTCTGTTTGTTTTGTAGAAGATCATGAAAAAATATTTATTAAATGAAATATTTTATGTATCAATGAGTTGATGGTGAACAATTCTATTTGCCTTGTGGATGGGGGATGTCTGGAAGTATAAAACCATACTTATTATATGAAAATGTTTTTATATGTGTAGTCTAGGGATCATTGTGATCTTGATTTTATGCTAGTGGGTATAGTGACATGGGGCCACATATTAATAATGATGATGTTATAGTGGTAGGAACAAGAATTTGGATAGGTCAATGTGTAGTGGAATGGTTGATCTAAGAATGAACATTGTTATATTTTAACATGATAAATGATGCATCTCGAGAGGTGTGACTCACATGATTTTATGATAGGACCTATTAGGGTCGTTCTTGATGAGTTGTATAAGTGATTATTAATTATGGGGAGTAATCCATTGGATGGTAAAAGGGGGTTGTCACTCATTTTGAATTCAATTCCAAAAATAATGATGGATGACATTCCTTGTAAGATAAATAGTGGGAGATTGTTAGTGTTTTGTGTTGTCACTCATGTATGAGTGTGTTAATTATATCAAGTCATCCCATGTGGTAATGGATGGATAATGGAACATGGGTATTAGAGTTTTTCATTAGTGGGGTAATGACTAGGGTACTCTTTTTCATGGTGAATATCGAATCAATTACAATAACATGGGGATACATCGGTCAGATTATGGATGTAGTGTCGAAGGATAGTGGATGGTCGAAGTGACTCTGGAATTTCAATGTGTAGATGGATTAAAGATTCTATGCTGTTGTGGAAAATATTTTATTTGAAATATATTGGAGGTAATAGATGAACTTAGAGTGTTATTTTCACACTCGAGTTAGAAATTAGTGATCCAAATTGGTGTCATATTGATGACGTGTCCATTCATGAGGTAAATCATGATGGTCATTTTGGATATTCTATGTTATAATAATGGAATTACATTGGTATTGGATTTATTAATATGGTGTGTATTCCTATATGACCTAATGGTGCCTTCAAGATTTAATACATTATGTTCAGGTGATTTTACATGTATGGTGGTGGTCTAGGTTGAGTGGTTTAGTGATATTCATGATGGAGGAGATCTAATTAATTCTATTATGTAGAGTTGGATGTTTCTATAGGGAATCCATTTTGGGAATATCGTTTGATGAGTATAGAAGTGATTCATAAACATCCAGGCCATTATTAAAAAATCCAACTTGACTAGGCTTTGTGAATGGATGGTGGGAACCCATCCATCAAGGGTTGAAACTTGAAATGGGGACGTTTACTATGCTCTAGTATGTGTGACATTAGTAATCAAGCATTGTGGATTAGAAAATGTATCGATGGAATCCCTAGAACTCTTGTATCATGTTCCAATAAGAAATCCCAATGGTATAGGATGGCGTCGCTTGGAATTTGCCTATTTAATCTACATCTTATAGTGTGAAGTACCATGATCATGGGGAGGTAATGGATGAAGGAACATTAGGTTTATCACTGTAGTTGGGCACTAGTGATAACACTATCTATGATTTTGTAATGAATTTATGTTGTGTAGTGTATTATGTTTGTTTGAGAATATTGATTTCAAATTTTCACACTACAAGTGCATTGATTTTCAAATGGTAGGACATTTGAATAGGAATTGATGACTATAGTACATTATAAGATCAAACTATATGTCCACCAAGACTTCTCTAGGTGAGAAGTGTTCTTTTGGGGAGATTTTAATATTCTTGATGTATAAGAAGGTTTCAAATTACTAGGGAAATTTATGATTTAATTTACCAGACATGACATTTTAAGGATTGTGGTTTGTAAGGGTAATCTGATGGTTTTGAAACCTCAATGGTGTGTTTTTAGATGGTGAATAAGTCTAATGAGGTGGACTAGTTTAGTAGGATGTCACTAAATAATGGTTAGGTGGCCCATGTGACAACATGTTTCCACTGACCAGATGGTTTCAAGGCCAATGTCATTGTTAGCCTGTAGGGGTCCACCAGATAGCTAGTTCCCCTATACTGGATAGAGGATAGAGTCAAAAAGTTTCATGAGATGCATTTTATAGTCACCATAGGTTCCCCATCACTTATAATTGTTTCCTTTATACTGGTGGGTCCCCTCTCTTCTCTTATATCCCCTTCATGAGGGAGTGGGTTTGGAGTAGTTTATTAATGAACTATGGTATGATTCTTCTTCAAATAATACCCATTCCACTTATATTCCTCCTCTATAATATTTTTTCTATATTTTTTTTTGTTATTGGAGTATTAATTATATATTAAAATTTTCTAACAATCCCAAAATGATGGGTATTCTATTCTGGCCAGCTATAGGATGTCCCAAGACCATGCAAACATGTCATGACCAATAATTTTTATGGGGGTATGAAACTATGTTTTTAAGGTTCCTGAGATAAATATAAAAACAATTCATAGGGATTTTGTTTTATTTCATTGCACTACATCTTGGGTTAATATCGGAATGATATCATAGACCTCAAATATATGGTTTTTCACAGTTTATGTATGACGGGAGGATTAGGGGAGTAAATGTATATTCAAACCAATGTTATTAAGGATGGTTATTTTAATTTATTTTTTCAAATAATTAAAATTTTATTATAGAAAATTATGTTTGTTTTTTGGTGTTAGTTAGGGAAATGGATGGTTGAGTGTCGTGCATTGGTCATAGATGAACACATGTAGTTGGTTTTCAAGTAAGATTTAAAAATAAGAGGATTCGCCTGATTTAGGTGTTACATTAAATTATTGCATGGTCTTATTCAGTTTTAAAATAAATTTTTTGTATGGTATCATAGACACCCCAAATGATGACATCAAAAATTTATTAGACCCTTCTGTCATTTTTTTTCTCAGTTAAATTCTAATTTAAGTGTATTATAGACCCATTTTATACAGTGGTTGCAATGGGGTTTTCAACATGTGTATGAACCTAATTCAGAATAGTCAAATATTGTATATTATATGATTTGAAATGTTAGAGTATGATATTTATTTTTTGTTATATCTAAATTGGATTGATTTTTTAAAATTGTTAAAATGAAAACCATGTTTTAGATTGACGATTGTGAAATAGAATTTTATAATCCTCGATAAAATTTGAAATCGATTTAATAATAACCAGTGTTTTAAAATGAAATTTTTAATTATAAGTTTATTTTGGCCTAATTTTTTATCTTTATAATGGCCTCTGAATTGTACCATTGAATATATTTTTAAGAATGATGATTATTTTATTGTCTACTATTTTTTACATGGAAACCTCATGATGTTAGTAGAAATTATGTGATTGTTATAGAGTTTATAAATAAAGAAAGTGATAATGACATCACCTTGGTATTAAATTTTAAAATAGTATCAATGGGACATGGTTTCCAAAAAGATGAATGTTGTAGTTGGAAATGTGGTGAATTAAATGGTTGTTTACATAGAAATAAGATAAAAAATTAAATTTTTTAATGGAATGAGTTCATTTTATTTGTTTTTTATAGAAATTCATTGGAAAAATTCCATGGATTATGTATGGACTCTGTTGGTGTGGAATACATTGAGAAATCCTTTGATTCTAGTAGTGGAGTAGATGAATGAAAGGGTGTAATGAAACCCTTGGATTCTTTGAGGTTTGATACAATGTAATATATTGATAATTTCATTGTATTGTACTTAGATTCAATATCGTTAATTCCTTGTGACATATCCTGCTGGATTAGGGTATAGTCAATATTTATCGAATAGGATGGATAAATTTCATGGATTCTAATATGGTACCCTTTATTAATGTTATATGATTAAATCCTATAATTCTTCTTTATCATCATGGGTGGATTGAATTAGGTGGGAGTTTTTTATTCAAATCAATCCATTCTTATGAATAGTAGGGATAGTTCATTCAGTATAAACTAGAAAAAAAGATTAGTGTAATTATAAGGGTCACCCCCTTAGATTCCCTATAATATTAATTGATAGGGAATTCATGGTCATTCCATGTGGATTACCTAATATTTTTGTTACTAGAGTTTCTTCAGTAGTATACCTTGGAACCTGTTTATCCATGATGTATACCATGATAAAAAATACACCATCCAAGGCTGAGATATCTGTATACCGTCATCATGTGTAAAAATGGATCCTAAGAATTTATGGATATTTTTCAATTCAATATAATATTTTTTACTCACTTGAATGTGTAATGGATAAATTAATAAACTATAATTATGTTTAATTATATAACTCATTACTGCACTCTACTATCAACTTCTTTTTTTAGGGGCACTATATGTTGTGGCCCAATGAGTGGTACTCACACCCTGCTATGGCTTCCAATGCACATGATTACCTAAATAGTTTCTACATAATTTGAAGGTAGGTTTTTATATTTTGGATTTGGAATGAGAGTTGGTATTTGTTTAGGACTCATGGATTCTTTTGGGTAATTTGAAGCTATGGATTTTTGTATATTATGATTTTATATATGTTTTACTATTTTATTCTTTCTTGATATTGTACATTATTCAATTTATTATAGTATGAGTTATGTTGAACACTATTTTAAATGTTCTCATATGTTAACTTCAATTTTATCAATATTTTTAAATTGATTGGTGTTATTTCCCCCGTTGTTTTTATCAAATATATTCATATATAATTCTCACCCTACCAAATATGACATATGCTACTAGTTGAATTCCTAGGTTATATGGGGATGTGTTCTTGAGACCATGTTACATAATGTCTAATATTATTGGTTCAATGGATTTTTGTTAAGTTAATTACATCTATAGAGAACATTATTACTAGAGTGTGTGTTAATCTCTAGTCTTAAACAATGTTTTTTGGTCTATTTCATACATGGTACTAATTCGATTATGTACTCAATACTTAACAGCTCTACACTTCTCCAGATACCTTTTTCATCAAGAAAACTCCAATCCCACAAATCCACCTCATTGAATATGATATCGTTTGTTTTGTGCACATGATTGATGACTAGTTCATATCTATGTAATGAATTATAATTGAGATTATACCTAAAAAATATCAACAATTTAATGTAATCATATGGTATCTTCATGTTATGATTTATGTTCATAACAAGAATGTTGTTACCCAAAGTGTTTATAAAGTGTACTTCCAATATCCTAAAATGACATTACTCATATGATTTCACTATATCCCAGCTTCAGTTCGGCATGTGGATGAGGATAAATACATCAGTGGAGATAGTATCACCCAATAACATCCCAACAATACCATAGTATTTTACCATGATTCGAGTAATGGTGACCATAGTTTAGTTTCAGCATTCAATTACCCCATTATTCTATAGCGAATAAGGATCCATGTGTTTTCATTATATGTTGTTCATGGAAAAAAATTCATAAAAATTCATAAAATTGATATAGCCACCATGGTCAGTGCGTAGAAGATTCATATTGTTCCCTATACCAACTTCCATTATTTCCTAAAGTCACCTCATTACCGCTTAACCCTTTTCCTTTATCTTGAGAATATTACGCCACATATAGAGGCTCATTGTATCTATGAGTAGAAATAAGTAGCAATTATCACATAACATCATCATCTTATATAGTTCAAAGTGAAAATGGATGAGGACATGCTCCACACGATGCTTTACTTTTAGGGGAAAACACATGTATTTTCATCCAAGGGAGGGTGTTTCCACATACCTAGTCTATTTGATCCATCCACAAAAAACCTTTTACAATATAAAAATATATTTTAAAGAGACTATAAATTCATGTGGTAATACCTCATTTAATAGTTCAAATCCTTTTCTGAAAAATTTTCCAAAAATAATATTGGATTTATAGCGATGAGTTTGAGATTGTATAGCCATTCAAAAACACTTTAAGATCTCCAACATGTACTTCTTCTAGTCATGGATCCCCAGTTTCCACCACAAATTAGTATCTTGAATTTTTCTCATCATGTTGTTTGATGCTGATGATATTAGTGGTGGAACTCAGGATAAAGTAAAACCATAGGAGAACAAGGTGATCACTAGTATTATTGAAAAAATGGATTTTATCACACCCATCAATGTTAATGAAAGAACTGTAAAAAAAATTCATGGTCTTTCATATCTCTTTGTTGATATTTTAGAAGATAATTAGGGACCTTGTCCAGTGTTTTATTTAACATGCGTTAAAGTACCATATGTCTTCACTGTGCAACTCCTACTAACAGTATTTTATGAAGACATCCACCTAAAATTAAAAACAATAGCCACATTATGACAGTAGGGATTCAGTAGTGCAAGAATGATATACCAGGGAATCAGAAACTAAAGAAACCCATGATTAAGAATCATAAATATTACATCTTTCAAGATGAATATTCAATACATATCATAATTATTCATTTCTTGGTCAATAAAGGTTTTGTGTCTTTTGAGACACGATATATAATAAAATTATATCATAAAATATTTTCAATTTCAACCCCTAATATCTTCATCTAATTACAAATATTGAAATATCATACATATAAACTTCCATCAGAACATATGGAAAGAAAACATAAGATAAGAAAAGAAAAGTTTCTCAAAAATGGTAAACATGGGAGATATCAATCAAAACAGAATATAAGATATTCGTAAGGGTATGATAACATATTAAAGTACATATTATTAATGTAGAATATTCATAAAATGACATTCATAGATCATATACTACAGTATAGATTCATATCTAGAAGCATGATTAATAAGGTTTCAAAATTAGTTATCGTCATTAAAACGTCAAAGAATATCCATGTCCCCTCATATGGATAGGAAATCATAATCTTATGAATATATATATTTTAAATCATTTCCACATATAGTATTGTGTGAATACAAATAAGAAAACATACTCATGCATCAAAATTTGAACATATCCATTTACAAAAATGTCCACACAAAATCTTGTAAGCATAAAAAAAAGTAGTCCTAATTGAAAATAAAATGAGAACATAGATATATGAAATGAAATACCCAATAAAAATCATCATCTAAAGGGATATCTTTATCATATTTCCGTACCCATTTTAGGTCTATCTGGAACCCAACCATCACATAATAATAATCCTTTCATTATTATTTCTTAATTTCAAGGAAACATTTATCATTTCATCATAGCATTACCCATAGAAGAGAAAATGGGTTACATCAGGATATTAACATCATAAATAAAAACAATATAGAGAAGTAATAATGATATTATCAGTGTATTATGTATTTAATTATGTATAATTAACATATAAGGATTTTTTCATAAATAAAATTACCTTTAGAAAGATCACAAAAACATTCTTTGTGAAAATACCATTTTCATTTTAAAATCACTTATTTAAAAACTATAAATTTAAGAAAAATTATGAAATAATTGTTTAATGAAAATTAATACTCTTATATTTAAATTATTCTTCAAATCAATGTTTATCGATGATGATAGGAAATGTTGTTAATGTGGTATACGTTAAAACTAAGATTCAGTTAACCCATATTGTAATAAGTATCTCATTCTAAAAATTAAAGGAATATTCCTTGTAAATATTTTTATAAAAGTAACGTATGAATAAAAAATGACATTATTGAATAATTATTTAATAGTAAGAACAATCTTGGTATCATTTTATTGAAAATATGGACTTGGAAGTAAAACATTTATGACCAAAGATGAAATATGGTTAAATTTAATTTTAAAACATTTTGCGAATCCTTGTAAGTAAAAAATAGAGGTAAATGGTAATAAAACAGAAAAAATAGAAATAACCATGGTATAAAAAATAGACTATTTTTATTAGAAATGATTCAAATAATTTCCCTCAATTGAAATTCAATCACAAAAAATCCTGATTAAAATGATATTGAGACAAAAATCCATTACCACTTTAGTTATGTCTGAATCAAAACCTGATGAAAAAAGAACATTAAATAGACTTTTAAATCCCTATAAATTTAATTATAATCATTATAAATTATATTCCTATGGATTATATACATTATATAAAATAAATAAATGGTCAATATGACATATGTCTCATAAAAATTACAGACACAAGAAACCCCAAGCTCATGTTTCTTCTTGATTAACACATACTAAAAACTAGAATATAATAAATACAGATATATTATACACATATTTTAGAAACATATTACTATATAACTTACTATGTACCATCTTTTATAATTTCCAATTATTCTTTTATTAACAATTATTCTTTAAAATGGACATTAGAGTGAAAATTTATCTATTTTCTAATCATTCTTCCATTAAATGGGCTTGATACATTAAACTTGTTCATTTTTATTCATATTTATAAAAATAATCATTATTATTCATTATATATAATTTTATGACAATTTATATAAATTGTGATGACATGTGAATTACATCACCACATGGAGATGATAGTTCGTACACACATATAAGTGATGTTTTCACATTTTTGATGGATGGAATAATGTAATGGTTAATTATAATTCAACATTATAGAAATATAATAATTTCATATATATTATATATATATAAATTAAATAAATCATTATAATTATCCATGTGAGGTGGTGATGGAAAAATAATCACATAGCTTTGTTGGTGGTAATCCACCTATATTCACATGTGATTCTTTCATTTACCGTTTAATAGAATAAGGATATAGATAATGTCATACCATTAAAATAATAATATATAATAATAATAAAGTATCTAATGATATTACATGGGAATAGTTAGGACATAATTTAAGGATGTGGAATAATAAGTTAAATGAAAATTCCCTTTTAAGATAATTGCCTCCCTTTTATGAGACTCATTTGGATCTGTCATTAAGGACCCTTGGGATGGTATTTTAAGAACAAATAAATCCTCTAGAATTTATATATGTATGTTAATAATTGTTTTTTTTATTTTTGTTATAATAAGTATCTCAATAATTGTGGGGAATAGAGGAGAGGTGGTGTCCTTATATAAGAGAGGAGAAGGGAACTATTTGAATTACATAATGTGTTAAATTAATGTAAATTAATATTAACGTTAAGGTAGAAAAGAAATTAATTTTTAAATATATAACTAATAAAATACAAAAATATCTCATATAATAACATTTATATAGTTTAAGAGTTGTTTTTACCATATCTATTAGTATTAACCCCTCATTTACCATTCTAATGATTACTCTGGAATCATTGTTTTTTTACTCTTTAGGGGTCAATAATATTAATATAAATAGAAATTTGTTTCATAAATAGATAATAGTATATGTTCCTTACCATATCACTTTAATTTTTCAATGTTTTATTCTTTTAATTAAATATTTTTTATAAATAAGATATCACTAATGTCATTTTCCATAAAATTCACATAGTTATCTTTATAAACATTAATGATATTAATTTAATTTGAGTATAAACTATTAATAAATCACATATTCAATAAATTTTTACAATGAATTGATGTAACAATATAAAAAATCCAATATATATACTTTCTATGCTCTAAATATTAGTTAAATAATTTTTTGACACCTTGTATAAGTATTATGTCAATATTGCATAAGCATTTAAGGTAAAAATTACACCAGAAAAAATAAAAAATAAACTGAAATGAAAAAAATTTATAGATTTTTAACAAACCATTTATAATGATAAATAACCTGTTTTATCCCTATAAAAACATTTTAGCGTGATTAATACAAAGGGTGTGATATTTTTTATTTATCTTTTAATTAAAAAAAATCATATTATCAATATCAAAGATAAATTTCACAAAGTTGTCATATAATGGAATATTGGATGACTATGGTAAAAATAAAATCATCCACTAGAAATAATATTTTTTAGGTATATTTGTAGAGCCTTTTATAATTATTTTTAAACATAATTACCCGATTTACCATTACTAAGATATCAAATAATCACCACAATTAATATTCATTATGGAAAAAAATAATGTTGACATATTTACCAAATTTATAAATTATGATTCCAAATATGTAATCCATTTTTATAAAATTCAATCACAAAAAATAGAAGATATTTATTTTCAAATAAACCCTCAAATTATGTTTAAAATATTTTTATAGAAAAATTAATTTTTTATGTGTAAATATGTTTTTATACCATAATTATGAATAATTTGTATTAAAATGATTTATTATTATTTTTAATAAAAATGAAAAATATATATTATAAAAAATCAAAATATTATTGTACTTCATAAGTACATGAAAAGAAAATACATCATTTGATAATAATAGTATTTTCACTATTCAATGTAAAATAAATCCTTTTAGAAAAATCTCAAAAAATCCGAGAAATTTTTTTTCATATGTTTATTATAACACTGATATCTTTTTTATAAAATTTAATTTTAAAATTTGGGAAGAAATTAATTATAATATTCCACAAAAAAACAATAAACCATTATTTATTGAAAACATATTTTTTGACACATAAAAGGATTTAAATCTCATTTAGTTTCTAATTACCATATTTAAATGAATATTATTAAATTAAATTAAATATATAATAATTTTTTCCATTATAATAATTATAAAATATTTATTAACTTAATTTATTATGATAAATAAATATATTATGCATTAGAAATTGTTTTATTGAAAATATCAGTATATCTTCATTATATTTTATATTTATTTCAAAAAATTGAATATAAATTGAACGCATGAAAATATATCAAATGGATATATATATATATATATATATATATAATATTTTTTAAATTTCTGTATATAAAATGGTAATATTACATTCCTATATATTTCCTTACATGGTTGACTAAAATTTATTTATTAACATGTATTCCATCAAATCTATTATATTCCTAATTATTTTCATTATTACACAGTTTTTGTTGGGGTCGCAATCTTCATAGTGAACCATAATGACTCAGAATCGTGATTTTTGGTATTTTATTTGTATTTGAAGTTACAACACATCTAATTTACGTCATGTTGTCTCATATTGAATGTTAATATTATATAAGTGTGTATCTTTGATTGTAATATATTATTTCATTAAGAGTATCAAATTATGTTTTATTTTTATTTTTATTGTTTTACAAGAAATTAAATTCATCGAATATTTTAAATAGAAATATGTTCTAAAATATTGGGGTTTTTAATTCCTCATGATTAAATAAATCACACCCTCAAACTTTTTATCTCATTTTTGATGAAATAGAGTTTAAAAATGTAGAATAAATTACAAGGAGAAAATGTAATGGTATTGTTAATCTTTGAAATTAAATTTGTCAACATTTTTTTTCTTTTAGGAAGTATAAAGGTCCAAATTACTTATAGCTGAATGAAATATGGAAATGGATATGAGGGACCTAAAAAGATGAACCTAAGGCACATATTAGAAGATACATGTCACAATATGATCTCATTTATTTCTATACATGCCTTTCTAGAAATATTTACATCAGTATTATCATTGTTGCATCATGGAAGAGATCATCTCCAACCCATGTTAGTGTAGCAGGACAAATGACTGGTGCAAATTCACAAATTTTCTTTCTCAGATAGCTTCCCAATATGACATTCATGCCTCCAATACAAATATAATGGATAATATAAGATTTTCACCCCAATATAGTTTGGATGGTGATGTAACTATGATGTTTTCGTAAAATATTTTCAATCATGATTCCATTATTGTGATTAGTGATATTTTTCTTTTGATGGATTTCATAATGACACCATATAAAAACTATATTTGAATGTATTACAATTTGAGAAAACATTAATACTATTTTTATATAGAAATTTGACTTTTTGGAATCTCAACCATTCATCATGATGAGTCATGAAGAAAAGAGTGTCACACATATTAATGATAATCCATATATTATACATAAAAAAATTTATTATTGATAATTTCTTATAGATAAAAATCTAATCTATACATGGGTGAATATAATTTTAAATTCAACCACTTAATCAACCATATTATAGTGGTTTGTGTATCCTAAATTAGTGGATTATTTTTGCAGTATGCTAATATTTTTAAAATATTGTCCTCTCCTATAATGTGGAAGGAAATACATGTGTTTTCGCTTTCCTATTACTGAACCCTATAATACAAATGATCAGTAATGACATATCAATTTGATCCATTTAATGTTAAAATGTATCATACAAAAGCTTATATTAAGATCAATGGAATTAATTAGTTCTATTTGAAATAAAAACACTTATGGGATATTGAATCTACAATTAGAAATCCTATAAAACTGAACATTTAAACTAACAAAGATGATATGGGATCATTAGAGGGAACATGGTTGAAAATGATATTTCAATAACTGTAATTGATGAAATTTTCATGAAAAAAGAGTTTGAAATTTTTAATCTTAATATTTAACATAAAAAACATCCTACAATTTATATTGATTATATCATCATTAGATATATTATCAGTGACCACATGAGATCCAAAAAATTTTGTAGCATATTTAAATCCAACAGGAACATTAAAAATGATTGTAGAATAAGAAAGGCTTTTGTTAATGATAAAGGTTAAAGGATAATTATCTGAAAAAATAAGTGCTTGAGCATAATTCTCCAAGAGTAGATACCCACTCATGAAAACGAAATTCTACAAAAAATAAAAGGGTTCCTAATAGGGAATCATAGAATAAAAAGTCTCATGATATATAATATGTTGTATATAATGATGGTTCACTAATAATTTTTAGTCATCAATTTTTGTCCTGTACTATGACTAAAAATAATTTTTTATTCCAAAAACCTTGTTTATATGTTATGGTTTCATGTCCAAAAGAGGATGATGAGTCGCTAGTTTTTATTAAATATTGTAAGGAATGAGCCTCTAAGTATTAAATTTTTTCAACTCTTAATGGGTCTATTTTAGTTCTATTACAATATAGTAATCCTTTGGATTTGGTAACAAAAAATTCATGTAAGAAGAAATATAGATATAATATAATGTTCTCCCCTAGGTGAAAAGTAGTATTTTTGATCATTTTAGTTAAAGGATCTTGTTAAAAGAATTCCCCTGATCGAAATTTCCTAAAGATTCTTAAAAGAAGAAATATTCTATTCATGGAGAATCAAACTATAAATTACCTATTAGTTTTGTCCTATTGAGAATAAGGATAAAATGAATCAGGGAGATGAAATTAATCAAAAATATTGTGATATTAAAAATAAATTAAAAGATTTGATCGATGCTAAATCAAATATTTCCCAAAATAAATAAAAGTTTTATGCAAACAATTTAGCTTCCCCAAATAAAATATTTCAAAAGAATCCAAACTAAAGGAACTTTCTCCATGAATTGGATAATTTAATATTTATTTTTTTAGGAAAAAATAAAATGTGAAAATATTTTTTCCTTACATTATTCATAAATACTAATAACCTATTTTTATAGGCCTTGCAAAACTGATAGTTCATGGCGAGAGGTTTAGCACATAAATTTGAATAATCATGGATATGATATCCTCAAATAAAATATTAAATCTTAAATTTAGAAATACATTTAAATCTAAAAATAAGGGATATTAATATTTTTTTTAGTAAAAGGAAATAATATATATTGGTTATTTGTAAGAATAATGATCTCATATGTCTAATCCCTATTATGAATGAAAATAATTTCCACATTCAAACAAGAGTTGTATGGAATGATATCTACCTGATATATTTGATAATTATTATAGTTTGACTCTTATTTTTTATTTTAACATTATCTTCTTCCATTATAAAACATTGGATATAAATTTTGTGAAATTTTCTTCTGATGAAATTCAATTATATAATAATGAATGATTTCTCTATAAATTACATATAAAAGTTGTTAAATTTATATAGACACGACTCATTGTCAATGGTATGAGGGCCATGAAAATTTAATGAATCATTTATTCTCTTATGAGTACTGATCAATTTTTTAGTATGTATTGTCTATCCATACAAATAATGCCTTCTCACCATACCCCCATACGGGTTTCTCTTCACACCCATACTGAAAGGATATTCCCAATTCCATTATGATTTAATAATTATTTGAAATACTTCGAGGATATTAGGAAAACTATTAAGAATTATTTTTCATGGGACACTAATATGTTTGTCTTCTAGAAATTAACAATGAAACTATTGTTGGATTAATATATTCTAAGGTAATATAGGAACACAAAATTATATAAACATAATGATGATGTCAAGTGTATTAAATATTAACTAAATTAATTCGAAAACAAAAATGATGATTATAATCATACCAAAGATGATGAAATTATCATCCAATCAATTATTAATGCACTTATTGAAAATAAATGAATAATTAGTAAGAGTTTCAACAAAAATTGATAAAGGATGGTCATAAGAACATAAAGATATACTAACTAATTACTAGATAAATTATGGATAATCAGCATACATCCTTAATTTTTTTTAATAGAGATTATTTCTAAAAGGAAGATGAAATTACCCAAGATTAGATTATATTTTTACATGACTCTTAAATGATGAAAATTCAGTTAATGGAATCCTTTATTGGCCTATGTGAATCCTCTACCTATAGATGGAATCAAAATTGTCTTCCTTATTTCTACACCGCCTAAGGAAAAAGTGATGGATTCATTTTTCTCACAAAATATTTAGACCACTATTTGTTCTTATGGATTCACTAAAAAATTCTTTATATTTTTATATGATCTAATGCATCATAATATCAATAGTTTATAGAAATAATTCTTTTTTTATGGGATTATATAATTTTGAATTTTTTATTTTTTCATAAATATTATCTTAAAAATAATGATTACCTTTTATTTAAATGTTATTTAATATTTCAAGATCCAATTAAATTGACTAGAAAGTTAATCTTGAAGAGTAATATTTGAACTAATGTTTTGACTAGAAATAAAAATACATTCTAGGAATTGTAGTTTAATCAGATGATGGTATCATCTCATGTGAAGGAGTGTGCGTGGTTGTTCCACCAAAATATGGAAGTATATATTTTTTAACATGTGATAGTACTTTTTATGTTATGTGAATATGATTTTTAAGTACCAATTGAGTAACTTTCACATAAACTTGAAGTTGGTAGTTGAAGAAGTTAATGATAAAGGGGAAAAATCTCTTCATGGTTAACAATGGGTTCACAAAAAATAATACAATCTTCTAAAACCAAATGAACAATTGAACTCTAATATAATTGAGTGATGAGACACATGAATTTTAATAACAGACTTCATGGAAAAAATCTTATGATTAGTTATCTTTTTTTGGATTAGGATATGTGATCATATTACATATATATTCTATAAAAAAGATAAATAAGATAATTTTAACCAAATGATGTAGGATGTGACTACCAAATGATAAAATCTATATAATCCATATTTTCAAGTATTTGGTCATCTTTAATGATCCTTCTATTAAGATTTTTCTTGAATTTTTCAAGGTTAAACATTGTGTGGTGATTAATGTGAAATATCATCCTATGTTTGTGTGTATCATGTTCACTAGATCTATTTGTTCAGTGGTGTTACCAATACATGTTTCATTGTGAATACGTTCTTATGGGGAAATATCTGTTATATTAGTGTGCATTGATCCCAATAATTTTTATATGTTATTGTGATTTCAGCGTGACCAACAACACAAATCACATCAACTCAGGTGTGATACTCTTATCGTGATGTTATTTTTTCATTTTAGTGGGAATTTAGCTTTATTGAAGGGTATAATTTTTTAATTGGAGAAGGATTGGATAAAAATTATTGAATGAATAAATTTTTCTTTTGAAAATTTAGTTAGAAAACAATATAATTCAATGAGATTAGAAAGTTCAATTTATAGGGGTAAAACTAGAGAATATTCACACCATTAAAATATAGATATATAGAAGGTAATTGAGTTGTTTAAATTCTAGGATTACATATATAAAAATATTCATCACTGAAAAGGTTGAAATGATGTAGTTAATGTTCGGTATGAGGATATTGGATGGTAGACCTATGGTAAATCATATGAATGAATTTAACTTTATTTAATATAAAATAAAATTAGTTAATTTAAAAATAAAATAATTTATGATATTTTCTACTGTTATCACCATTAATGGAATTTTTTGAAGTGATATTAATAGTTTTGGGAAATTATTTCAGAAAAACTGACATTCATTTTGAATATTTTATGAATTACAACCTGAATTAAGAGATTAAATGGTGGGATTCTATTGAACAAACTAAAACAATGATAAATACAGAAGGTGTAAGAAGGATATCTCATTCATGTAGTTGGATGAAACTAAAATGTATGTCATAATAATGGAATCAATGTAAATCATCTTGTCGTAACCCTACATGATAGCATTGTGGGAAGAGGGGGAATCTCATGGAAGTCTTCAAAGATCGCTAATAAAATTTTAATATTTTTTAGTTCCAAATTCCATGTTCTAATAATTTATATTAGTGTAAAAAATATTTTTTGAGAGTCAATTTCTTGGTGGAGTCATGTATGATTGATTAAGGACTATCATTTTATTCTATGGAAGTGAAACGATGCATGGTAATTTATCTAGTCATTAGATTCTACAAAGTCAAAATAACCAATTATGATGATATAAAAGTCACATTGAATGGAATTATTATAATCATATGTATAATTGGAGAATAAAGATATATAATGAATGGAGGAACATAATTTCTATAGGGGGGGGGGCTATATAAAGCATGATTTGGAAAGAGTATCATCAATTAGGTATGTGATATTTCTCATTTATAAAAGGTAGTAGAATAAGGTGTGAAGGATGGATCCTAATGTATCACGAAAACATCATATGGATTTAAAATTTTTGGAGTAACAACTTCCAATAGTTCAATGTTATGATTTTTTTGACATTGAATACTCCATGAGAATAACTTGAATGTTTAATTGAAGTGGTTATGTGGACATATGATCACACTAAATTAAAAATTTACGAATAATATGATCTCAATATGTAAAGAAGGTTATAATTTATTTTTAATGACATGTATCCAAAATCATAGGAGTTACATCATGTTTAATTGGATGAATTGGTTCCTACACCATTTCATTCTCATAGAAGTTCACTAAACATTGTAACATTCATTGATGATTAAATATGTAAAGGGCCAGTTTACATTTTAAAAAAAATTAACATGTTTACATGTTTATTTAATTGAATTCCATAGTATAAATGGATACCATAATGAAAATAAAATAATTTTGATATAACTTCTGTGGTATGTATATTAGACGAGATTTTTGAAAATTTAAATAGAATAAAGGGATCACACTGAATAACACTATGCATAGAACACCATATCATAATGGTGTTATAGATTATTTGAATAATTCAGGAATAATGAAGGATTTAAGAATGAGGTTATACTCAAGGATGTCCAATGTAATTTTGATGGATATAGTTATCTACGTGGCACACTTGGTAAATAAGTGTCAATCCACACTAATGGGACCTGAAATTTTGAAGCAGTTATGGTTACATAAACCATGAGATGTTAACTCTATTAATGGTTTTCTAATACTTAACTATGTCCACATTGATGATAAGGATTCGTAAATCTCTATCCATTATACCAATGATTTTTCATTATGGGATATGATGATGAAAACAATGGATTTTGTCTATAGGATGATGAGAATAAATAAGTTTAATAGATAAATGAATATTATGTTAATTGATTAGGAATTTTGTAAGGTCTATAAAATATTTGAATATAAATTTCATAATAATGAATCAATTGAAAAATGAAAACGTTCTTTGAAATGTAGATTTGGTAGAAAATATTTTTTAACTTGTTCAGACATTGGAAGTTGAAGTCTGGAAGATAGTTCAATGAAAGATATACCTGAATAATATATAACTATTTAGGATCACAAAATATCACTAGATATTGTGGATCTAGAAGATTTAACATCATATGTATCAATACAAATCATATCATAAAAAAAATATTAATTAATATAATTGTTGGGTTTAGGAATATGGTTCAATATTTTAGAACCAATATGAACACATTACATATAACATGTGGTGTAGAGCTAAAAGATCAAAATATGTGGCTAAGCTTAGTGACTCAAAAAAGTGAAATTTAATAATGGAAAAATGAATTTCAGTATCGAAATATAACAAAACATGAGTTCTTAACATGTTTTTATAAGAGAAAATATCACTGAAAAAATGGGTCATTCATATTAAAGAATAATCAAATTGTAGAATAAATATTAATTCCTGAATTTTGGTTAATGTATTTTAAAAGAAGAAATTTCATTCATATAATTGTAGAAGAAAGAACAATTAATGAATTTTGTTTAAGTTATTTTAAAAGAAAAATGTTCCATACTCATGTAAAATTTTATCACTAGTAGGTAATCATACTACAAACTAAATAGTGTTTAGCATGGTTAAAACTTATAATTTTCAAATGTTTAAAATATACGTATATATGAAATTTATTCATGATGAATTTGTGGAAGAAATATACATAAATAAACAATGTAGTTTTGATAAAAGTTACAAAAGGGAAATGTTGAATAAGATGAAGAGATATATATGGATTGATGTATGTGATAAGGTAGTAGAATGAAAATTTTTATTACATAATTTTTGATAAATTATTCATGAAACGAAACATGGATCATAGTTCTTTTTATAAGGAGATTAATTATTGGATTATCATTAGCTTTCATCTATATGTTAATGGTCTAATTCTAGTGGGTATTAAAATTAAAGAGATTAAATATGTAAATAAATATTTTTCTTGTACATTTGAGATGAATGATCTCAAAAAGGCTATGAAAATTTTGGTAATGAATATTAAGACTGACCCAATATTCTATAGTTTGGTTTCACAATATTTGGTCTATAACATTAAGACATTCATGGGATTTGGGACGTTGAAATGAAAGATGGTCTAAAATCCATCGTCTATAAACATTAATATATAAAATTATAAACAAAAAAAATTGAATATAAGGTTTATTACATGGAGAGGGTTTTGATTTAATCAATTTTAGAAAGTCTGATGTATGATATAATATGTACATGATTGAAAACTATATTAATAGTGGGGTTTTTATCCCATTTCATGTCAATTATAAAGAAATATCACATCAAATAAATGTAGTGTATCCTATAGAATATCAACGGATCATAAAATATAGATCTACACATTTTTATGTAAAATCACTTCCAAGGTTATATGGAATCTAACTTTTTGAGGAAATGATGATGCATAGAGAAGAACCACAGAGTTTGTGATCCCTTTTAGAGAAACCAGAGTTAACAAGATGTCATTTTCACAATAATTATTTTAATTTTCCACAATTTAAGTTTATTTAATGGTAGAAATAGGATCATGGATTCCATTATAATCTTTTTTAAGTAGCTCTTAAGAATCATAGAGATTTGAGTATTATTTTTTTGATAATTAGAGTATGATCCATTGGGGTCAATATTTTTTTCTTCACACAATGATAAAACACAAAAAAATAAAATAAAATTTATTCATGAAAATGATATAGGAAAAATTGGTTGATTTGAAGAAATAGTAGGATGAAATAACTCATTCGACATTTTTACTATGGTGTCTTTCCCTATGGGCCACATAGCGGTGCCCCTATATGGTTGGGCACATGACGTCAAGCACATCTCCCAATATGCTAGATGGTTCTTGAGTAGAATATAGGTCTAAGGGTTTGTTAGTGGGGATAATAATACCTCATATATTATTGTGAATCACATCAGTTCTCAATGAATAAGAAATAATAGAAGAATTAATAATAGATAGATTTCATAATAATAATCAATCATCAAAATAAATAGAAAACCATAAGATGTACAATAGATAGATACAAAAAAATTTATGATGATAATTTGATAGAAAATGACCACATAGGAAAGAAAAAATAAATTCATATACCACATGCAATAAAAAATTAAAAAAAAAGATGACCCAACAAATACAAGAATCATGAGCATATTCTCGGTCATCTTCTCTCTCACTCCATCCTAAAACTGGTAATCAAACATTTGAAGAAAATAAATTATCTTTTAATATATCTAGAACCATGAATTCTTCTTGGGGAACAAGGGAGGCCCAATATTGGTTTGAGGTATACTCACCCCTTAATGGTGTCTAGTTCAGTCTAGTACGCGATTATAAAACAATCAGTGTGCAAATAATAATAGTAAATAACAAGAAAAAAGAAAAAAATAAACTAATCAGATCGACTTCCACTCAAAACAATAATCACACTATTCATAATTCATTTTAATCCAGATGTATTTATACCATATTGACCTAAACATATGAGGAATATAATTAATGGACTCATAATAATCGTCAGATAAACATTAGGCTTTCCCCTAGAATGTGATTTGGCTTTGTGGATGAATCCTAGAGAAAATGAGTTACACATTATTATTCTTTAATTTAGCATATATAAATTTAAATTATTATTATAAATCATGATCCCATCCATGGAGATCCCTATGGTAACCCAAATATCACTCTATGGACTCTATGTATGACCAATCCTATAGGATTCAATATAAGGTTACAAACAAATGAGATCCCAAGAATCACTGTTGGCATTGTATGAAGACAATAAGAACTAACAAATGGGTTCATCCCTAGTATCTCAATTACGGGTTTGATACTCTCTCATGTTATGGTACAACCATATCATCATCGAGCCTATCCATGGGGTGTCCCTTGGGTAAATTGTATAACTCGTTTATAGGTAAAGGAAAAAATCATAGTGATTCCATCCCAGGATTAGCTAGTATCAGCCAAGAATATTTTCAATTCATTATAAACACAAATTATAAGGTATTATGAGCCCGTACAAGGTTTCCTTATGGTGGGACCCTTGTATTCCCCCCGACACATTATAAGGGAATGATTTTTATATCAATATATCCCATTAAACAAGGAGTGAAATTATAAAATAATAAAGAAAATATACAAACCATTTAAGTAAGTAACCAATTTATAGAATACAACATATTTTGTAAGGTACTATGTTATAGGTATTCAATATTATTATTTCAATTTATTAGTTCAAAAAGTTTATTATCAGCTAAAGACACTTCAATCAGTGTTTGAATCAAAATTAATAAATGGAGAAAAGCATCCTCTAAGATAAATCAAACTGATTTGGGTGGCTATATCCAACAATATTAATCAAAACACCAATTCAGCCATTGATAGAACTACTTCATTCATTGAAAATCATTTTAATTAATTGATTAAACATTTCAGTTGCATTTTCAGAATGGTAAATCATGCAAAAAAAAATCCCCAACAGTAACGTAATTAAAATTTCGTAAAGAAGCAAATTCACCTTTCTTAGGTTTTTTGAAGACCACTCATCTATTTTCATCCATTTAATCAATATTTAATGGAAGATATCGTATGCATTTTAAAATTATTTGAAAACAAGAAAAATGAGGTGACACTAAAATATAGTAAGAATATAGAAGGTTAAATAGAAACAGAAGGAATATGATTCAATATAATACTATTCTCATTCCAACTCATCTGATGTAAAAGGAAATAGTGATCGGATAAAGGAGGGATCAAAATACCGTACTTGGATCAGAAGAGGAGATATCACCTATGGGATATCCACTAGAGGATTAAAAAATGAGTTTTTTGTGTTAAAACATTATAGGGGTTAAGGGTAAATTCCCCATTAAATACTAGGCCACAAAGTCTATCCACACATTTTTCCAATCTATGTACAACATGTGAGACCAATTTTGCTTTAGGAGTTACCCCACATGGGCTAGGTGAATAATTTGGTTAACCATGTACAAGTAGTGAATTAATCCTCTTTCCCAAACCGTCTACAAACCATATTAGCATGTACCCCATTTTACATAGTTGTAGAAAAGAACATTTTAATCCCTCTAAACACTAATTGACCACATGGTTAAGTCACACAGTTAACAGTAACTATGACTAAACATGCGCCTCACACTTTCCTTTTAATTTCTGAAGTTCCTAACTCCAAATGATCCCTCGACTCTCGTGGAACACTCCCTAACCATTAAGCACATTTAAATCATCAAAAAATAGTTTTTTAACAATGAGATATGGCTATATACCTCTTTGAAAATCCATAATGATACTGCCTCCCCAACATAAAACAACTCATCCATGAGTTTCCCTTCCGAGGGTGGTAAAACATCATTTGATAAATCCTCCAACCATTGTGCATGTGC
The DNA here is from genome assembly GCA_963277665.1 of Viscum album. Taxonomy (NCBI): domain Eukaryota; kingdom Viridiplantae; phylum Streptophyta; class Magnoliopsida; order Santalales; family Viscaceae; genus Viscum; species Viscum album. Next base: position 748,453,441 of record OY728151.1, on the reverse strand, counting down.
ATCGTCCCCCCACAACCATGTCTCATCCTATACCTGTACATTATACCATAACACCCCCACTAGAGGAAATGACCTTCCTCGAAGAGCCTTCTTGTTTTGATTAAAGGTACATATGAGATTCTCTTCAAAGGAAACATATGTCTCTAGATTAATGTACTCTGGGTCAAATGAATGAGATAGTTCAACAAGATAATAGGGAAGCAGTGTTAATTGGAAGACATCATGCATGGATTGGTAACATTGATGTAACTACAATCGATACCCTATAATCCTAACTCCCTACATTTCCTCAAAAGGACCAACATAATGTGGAGATAGATTTACCTATCTCTAAATTCCTCTATGATCCAATATATGTGATTCCCATAGAATGTATTCTGGTCAGACCTCAAACTCTAGATGTTGACTATGATGATTGGAGAAAGACTTTTGACCGGACTATGTTGTATCCATACACTTCAAAATTAGTTTTACTTGCTCTATAGTCTCCATAATGGGATGAGTACCCATTAGGTGTACCTCACATACCTCTAACCATCATAGAGCTAAATGGAATGACATAACATAAAGGGCCTCATATGGATATATCTGAATCATTTCCAGAACACAATTTTATATGAAATCTCAACGAGAGGTATATATTATTCCTATGATCCTAAAAAATCAATGATGTATTCCCAAATAATTTCCTCTAACACTCGTATCATATGATAAAAGAACCTACTATTCTGATGGTGATCAGATATAATAAAGATAATTTCTGAACCTAGTTAATTATACCACCCTTTCTAGAACAGTGAGGTAAAGTAAGAATCACATTCCATTTTGACTGAACTAGGAAAACCCTCATGGAATAAAATCATTCAAATATATATCATCACATGTGCATCTGGTGAGACGATCTCTTGTATTAGTAGGAAGAGCAGGAAAATGGTCATCCTATAAATGATCACTCATACTATATCACTACCTCATGGGGATCTTGGAAATCCAATCAAAAAATCCATGGTGATTTCATTCCATTTATACTATGGAATTGATAGTGGCTGTAGAAATCCAGTCGGTCAATGGAACACATCCTTTACATATTGATAGGTAGAGCACTATGTGACAAAACCTACAATCTACATCTTCATACCATTCAACCAATACAAACGATGGTTGTACCGGTATATCTTAGTTATAATTGGGTGAACTACACAAATAGAGGCATGAGATTCCCATATAAACTATTCCTATAATCCAATAGGAACCCAAACATACCCATTTAAGATTAGGATTTCACTCTCATAAACATACCAACCTAGAGGTGTGTTCAAATGTTTTAATCTCACCATTACAAATCTACCCTTGAGATATAAAAGATATCCCCCATTTACCGAGTTCAATAGAGTGTAGGTCACCACTAATGATAATAAAATAGACTTCTCATTTTTTCCATAAAATCTAGGTGCATCTTAGAAAAAAATACATCATGATCCACTCACTACTAGCCTCCTGGATGGATTGTGTATGAGTATTTTGGATTATGTAATTATCCATGGTATTATCCTCCCCATGTTTATAAGAATGCTCAATGTTAAATGATTGCAGGTATTCTACCCACCTGCACTCCCTAAGATTACTGTCTCACTATAAAGAGACATATTTGGATAATTTTATGTTCTATGTAAATGAATAACCACTCCCGCAAATTGTAGTTCCCTGAACAATTTATGTCATGAAACATAGTTCCAAGATGGAGGTTGTTCATAGGGTAAATCATCTCATAAGGTATCAACTATTGGGACAAATATGCTACAACTCAATACCCCTATATAAAACATAATCCTAACTTGATACATAAAGCATCACAACAGATTGAATAACTCATACCTATATCTAGTAGGGTCTTGATTGGGGATTAAAAAGTCACCCCATCATCTCTTGAAAATATGAATCACATGATTTTTACCATATGGACATCACATTAAATTTTTTCAATCTTTTACGAGGGACTATAAGGCATGAGAACTAATTAATGAATCGCCTATAATAACCAGCCATCCCCAGGAAACTGTGTATGTCAAATTCATTCTTGTGTTGTTCATGGGAAACCATGACATTCAAGCTCTCTAGTTCAAAACATGTCATTGCTTATGAAATTATATGATCCAATAAGTGAAACTAGTTAATATAGAAGTGGAATTTGATGAGCATGGTATATAGATGATGCTATTTTAGTGTATTCAAAACAATATCAAGATGTTTTAAATTATCATGTTTGGTATTTGAATACAAAAAATCACATCAATTAAGACTACCGTAAAATGATATTTGTATGAGTGGAAAAAGTGATTCTTCAGAGCATTAATGAATTTGAAAATGTTCATAAGGTCAAACAACATAACCATATAATCATACTAGCCATATCTACTATGGAATGTTTTATGTATTATGAATGAATGCCACACATGAACCTGATGATATCCTTACCCAAAATCAATCATGGAGAAAACTTTTTATCCATAATGTTGTTAAAAAAGAACCTCTATATGAGGAAGTGGATAAAGATTATTCACCATAATTTTTTTCAACTATTTATAATAGATGTACATCCTGAGGGTACCAGTCACCTTACAAGAGGATGAGTGAGTCCAATGGTGATGGAGTAGGCCAGATTAAACCAGTTGGGTCTATATTTTCCAACAGAATCATGAGATCTCATGTTTCTGTAGGTACAATCCTATAGAGATAAATGGAAACTGATTTTATAGCTAACAATAGATCAATGGAGACCTCCCCCTCTATCATAGGAGGAAATTTTGATTTTTTGGTGGGAAAACAGCCATAAAATTATCCACAACAAGAGGGAATTCCACAAGCTATATTCCACTGTCATTAAGGAAGAGACTTTCCATAATTACTAACAACCTACCCATCCCAGTGTGCTCATGTCCTTTTGGATTTACCTGGTTAACCCCGTCCTTTTTTAATACATGTGTCTCCCTCGAGTGAGGTAAATGACATCCCCGGGTGATAACAATCCATATAGATGTACTAAGGCACAAGTTGGTCTATATAAATAATACCATCAAAGTTGACCATCATGAGGAAAATGAAATTCCTCATGAATCTCTACTCGTCTATCCCATGGGGAACTCCTTGAACTGGCACACAATTTCTGATGAAATACTGAAAGTAATTTTATGGGTGAATATTCCATTGAATTTCAATATTTATAGGAATATATTTTCTATAAGAGTAGTATAAATGACTGAGTGTGATGAACCTATATCAAGTATAGTATAAACTAGTTTAGAGGCTACAAGAATAATACCTCATGCTACAGAAGGCCAGGGACTCTATTCCATCAGTGCAGTCTACAATGCACAGATATGGCCTAAACCATGGGGATGTGATGAAACCTAACTAACCATGGAAGGTCCCACTACTGGTGATGATCATTAGTTGTATTACTACCTTGTCATTGACAAGCCACTCATCCTATTCAACTGGATGAAGGACAACTCTCATCCTAACATGGATTCACTAATCCTATACCTGAAATAGGTTATAGAATAGATCCTAACACACTTGTCACAGGAGAAAATGTTTGAACAAGGAAAAAAGATGACCCATCATACCGTAGTCTTGGGAACTCAATTGGGTTCATCGTGTACTGGGGATTTATTTGGACTTGTCTTCTACGCTAGTGAATCAGCCAAATAGATATTTAATCATACTACTATGACAGTACTACCTCCATATACTCACTTGAAAAAACATTCTTACCATTTGGTAAACTACTTCCCTTCGTGAAAGATTATCCGCCCATGCTAAAAATGTCTAATTCCCTTAGGTTCCACTCAGTGACAAGAGCTAGGTTCTCATTCTCTGAAATATTAGTAGGATGTAAAATATAAAACTATTATCATATTCTATATGAAATCCCATCCTCAAATTTTATCTTAGTCTTCAGATCTTCACCATTCAATTTTGTTTAAAAATAATTTAATTCAGTGAAATGAGTTGAATATTCCATCACTGACAAGTCACCTAGTTATAGGTTAATGAACTGTCAAGCTGTGTGTACTCTCAATGTATGATGAAATAATTTTTCAAAAAAGGCTATCTATAATTCCTCATATATTGTATCCTAATTCCGAAGAGAATGAGTGTGGATATCCCACCAATGCATGGAAGAGTGATAAAGCATTTAGGTGGAGAGATTGGACCACTTATCTTGAGGTATCTCTATATACATGATGACAAATACCATTTCTTCTTTCCATGATGCAATAGATTAAGGTTTGGTAACCCACCAATAGGTGGGAGGATGTTGATGTTGGAAAAACAGAGCCAGTTCATCCATAAAAGGGTTGGGTCGGGGATCATCGTTTACTAACTGCATGAACCATTTTAAATTGTCATGTAACTGAGCATAGTGACCAAGACGAATACCGGTGTGATTTTCCTCTAGTGGAAGTATGAGAGGTATCATTGGTGGATTAGGGACCCCCACCTCTAGATCATGATCATCACCGCATTCTGGAAATATTCTTTGAATAAATCACAGTTTCCCATATCTAATAAATCAAAACTCACTCATCAAAAAAGATTTAAAATAGGTAGGAAAGGATATAATAAGAAATTATATGCACAAATCCTTCTTACAAGTCCTACACAAATCTCTTCCAACTCTCAAAGCTAGGTCATGGTGATAATAAATATTCACATAAGGATCACAAGAGATACAAACTAATACCTGTATAAGGATTGGTCTGGGTCATGTTCTCATACCATAGTTGAGGTTCGTGTTTATAGAGTAACAAATGCATGTTAAAGAGGAAAAAACCATTAATTTTAAATTGAAATACCAATATATTGTAATTTTTTATAAACATTAATTTATTTATGTTTATCTTTGTTTATAGTCTTATATATATCTCAGTAATGTTAATTTTTTCCCTCAAATAAAAATTATAATGCTCATACACTTATCAAATTTAATTTTTAATGTCCTTTAATAGAAATATCTCATGTACATCTGGTATTGGGATGTAATATGTCATACATGGTGTTTTATTGAAAAATCTACCATTTTGAATTTATTGAAGTTATCTTCTATTAAATTTACATTGGAATTAATCAATTAAATCAACTAATATTATTTTTTTAACTAATGTGTCACTGTAAATATATTTGGGGAAGCACCATTCAAATTTATTTTGGAACATTAATTAAACAAATTATGCCTTCCTTCAAAGAACACTATCACACCGCAATACAATAATACATGTCACACATTACATGAATAATCAATATAATATATGAGAACAAAAATATAAATGTAGCATAGAAAAATGAATAAAATTTATGTCCTATGGTTCCTAGTATGATGCTCGAATTTATATGCCTTCATACCATCAGGACATGGTAGACGAAATCCCCATATAATAATATCAAAAATAATTTCAACACAAAACTATTGTGTCAACCAATGGTGAATTATAGAAGACTATAACAAGTGAAACCATTTATAGAATTAACCCATCTATGGTAATTTGAGACTCCCCAATATGAGGGTTAGCTACTCCTAGGCCTAGGCTCATTACCAAATTTCATTTCATCATAGTCACTTATATAATACTCAAACATAAAGGTAAAAGAAAATGATACCACTTTGTGGAATCCTGCCCTAGGATCCACGTAGCAATGCCCTGAGATGAATTTCGACATGACCTCAATCACACCTCCTAATATTCGGTATGCTTTCGACTAGTAGTGAGGGCCTAATGTATCACAATGGGTTTTTTTGAAATAATTTTATTCCAAATTAATTTAATCATTTTGATATTTTTCAACACATAATATATCATTTGTTATATGAAAGCAGTAGGGTTTTGTTGCATTAAATTCAATACCAAGTTAATCATTCATAAAATGAAACACTTAGATTATCTTTTAGTATACACAACACTATATTTGTCTTATGTGACAAATAATATAGAGTTTCTTCAATAGCATTCATTAAATGAAATGTTGAGTTTTACTGATCTAAAATATACAATTAATATTGTTATTAAAGTATTGTTATAGTTACCAATAATCTATTTTGATTGGAAGTTGAAAATAAAATAAACTACATTGTGAACAATTTATTTAAACATATATATTAAATGAATCCTTCTATAATAAAATGATTGAAATGAATGTAATAAATATATGATAATAATAAAATCCATTTTCTATAAAAAATATTTTTCAATAAACAAGAAAATTATAATATCAAGCATATAACAAACTGAATTTTCTCGAATTTTTTTTATTAAATTTATATATAATGAATTCGATCCATTATTTTGACATAAATCCAATTTATTTTATTTTTATAAGACAAGAATTAATCCAATTTTAGGAATAAAAAAATTATTTTTCAAAAATGTTATTTTACCCCCATTTAATGATGAACCTATTTTAAAAATAATATTTGAAACTATTGTAAATTTTAATTTAAAAAAAAATCATTATTGAAAATATAATATTAAAATTTACTTTGGGTTGATTTATTTTCTTTATCTAAAAAGTTTCATTTTTTTATGAATTGTGAAAAACAATGAATTTTAATTGAAAATTATGTTTTCATCTTATTTATTTATATAGTTAAATGGTATTTTAGATTAGTTTTAAAATAAAATTATTTATACTATAAAAATATAAATCCAATTTAGGACATTTGAATCAATTTCACACTAAATTTATATATAAAAACATTTCAAACATTTGAACCTTTTTACATTAAAATCTTTCTTTCCAATCACATATATCGGAATAATTTAAAATTAATTTACACTACTTATGTTATAGGAATTTGGAAAAGGGATACCAAATTTCTATTAAATGAATTTCTAATATCTATTTTTGTAAAATTATTTTGTTATATAAAATATTAATGATGGTAATTAAAATTAATTACAATGATTAAGGTAAAAACAATTTTACTTTCTGGTTAAACATTAATTTAATCATCAAAATTACCTATACGCAATTCAAAAAAATAAATTTCATGTAAATATTTCAACCATATACTCCCTGGTATATATAGTGGACCATTATTATAGGAACATAATTTAATGGAGACCTCTCAATAGTTTTTACATTTTTATATTTACAAGAATTCCACTCATCGTCCTCTATAAAATGGATGTAAACCTCATCACATCTTAATAACTCTCAGGATAGTTTTCTCATAAAAACCCTACTCAATTATGTAATCAAATTCCATCCTCTCATCATAAAAGAAACACATTGGGTAGAAAGAAAACCATGGTAGTCCTTTAGTAAAAACCAAAAGGAATTACCCAAATAAGTGGTAACATTTCAACAAGAACATTTATTTAATTTCATTATCCTCCCCCTTAGTTTTTATTATTCCATTATTATATAAGAAATTTTTTATAAAAAATATACTAAGATGTTTTTTGGGTAATGGTTTGACCGTCACCTGTTGGAACTTCCATCAAATGGGATACACAAGCATCATTCGTGTGTACGACAGACTACCACATTGTGAATCGATGTCCTTCGTTCTTATATCACCACTTTTCCTGGTTGTGAATTATGAGGAAATTATTATTTTTATATGATATTAATGATTTATTTAAGATATATGAAATATTATATGACACCCAACTTCTTACATTACATGTTTGTGGGAATACAATAACTTCATTTGGGGATGTCTGGAGTACCACTCTCGAAATGCAATGTGATTCATTCACAGTATACAAGAAATATAATAATGATTGGTTAAGTAAAGTTATATGATATATATAGAATAATAATAATAATTTAATGATAATATTTATATATATGTAAGACATCCTGCACTATTTATCACATAAACTTTCATTACATTTTACAAAACTGAGGATCTTTAAGGTTTAGTGTCTTGGAATCCAAGAACATAAAACATGAAAACATAAAACATTCTTCTTAAACACATGAAAGGATTATCCTCATGTTTATCCTAGGTTAATTACTGCATCACATAACCTGGTGACATACATCAAAATAAAGGGTGAGTAGAAAGCCCAGTAAGGGAAACAAGAGAAACATTTTACATGTGAACTTGTGATACTTCAATAAGGTCATGAAAAGAACTTTAAGGCATGAGAATGAAATCATGAGGCATATCATAATAAAAACAACATTTTTCATAACTTTAAGATGTGTCTACAACATTTAATACTGACAATCATTTCGTTTCACCAAGGTCCATCCCCAAGGTGTAATTAAAAATTACCAAGGTTATTCACCAAGGTATCAGTCTAAAAGGTCATCTCTAGAGATTAAGTCTTTACCCAATACATTGGAGCGCTATCTGGGCGCACCCTTGAAATGAAGTTATTATCATGTGAGCCACATATATCATCATCAATCATTTAATAAACAAACCATATAGCATAAAATAAATGGGCTTCATTCCATAATCATAACGTTTTAAAAACTGCTTTAAAGACATGATCTTTATGTCACTTTAAACCCACGGAAAAGGGAAAGTGAGCTTCATGTATGTAAAAACCAGAATTTAAAATATAACATTTTGATATATATATATATATATATGTGAATAACCTTGTAGAAATAAGAGCTTTGAGTATTCACTAAATAACATAAAATAATTTTGAGATAAAGAGGGAGGCATTTTGAGACGAAAACTATGCAGCATAACGTCTACGATACATGGTTTTAGAAAACATTGAAAAGAGAGGGGACATGGGTCACCCCCTCAAAAATGATACATAAAATAGTAGGGGAACAGAATATATAGTATTTAAGAACATGTTAATTAAATTTGAATGATATACCATATGAAATGAAGAACTTGAAAGGAAACAAAAAATAAGATTTCTCTTATTTGAATCCGGCAGCCTAACGGCGTCACTTAAAACATCCCAAAAATGGACTGACAAGATCAAATGGGGTATCTAATAATATGAACATAAATGATCAGTATGATAGATATAGATATCATACCCCAAAATAATAAAAATGAACTTGAGAGACTAGACATGAAAGTAGATCACGAAAACGAGAAGGGTTAAAGAACCCATTAGAAATTCGGCAGCCTAACGGCGCCACTTAAACTTCAAAAAAAAGGAATTGATGAGATCAAATAGGGTCTCTCATCATATGATCATGAATGATCAGTATGATAGATATATAGATCATACACCAAAATAATAAAAATGAAATCGAGAGACATGACATGAAAGTAGATCTTGAAAATGAGAAGGGTTAAAGAACCCCTTAGAAATTTGGCAGCCTAACGGCGCCACTTAAACTTCAACAAAAATGAATTGATGAGATAAAATAGAGTCTCTCATCATATTATAATAAAATATCAGTATGATAGATATAGAGATCATACCCAAAAATAATAAAAATGATCTTGAGAGACTTGACATGTAAGTAGATCTCGAAAATGAGAAGGGTTAAAGAACCCCTTAGAAATTTGGCAGCCTAACGGCGCCACTTAAACATCAACAGAAATGAATTGATGAGATCAAATAGGGTCTCTCATCATATGAAAATTAATTATCATTATGATATATATAGAGATCATACCCCACCATAATAAAAAGGAACTTTCAAGACTTGACATGGAATTAGAACTTTGAAAAGGGAGAAAGGTGCAAGGACCACTTAAAAATTCAGCAGCCTAACAACGCCACTTAAACTTAAAAATACTGAATTGAAGAGATCAAATGGGGTCTCTCATCATGTGGTCATAAAATAACAGTATTATAGATATAGAGATCATACCCCAACATAACAAAAAGAAACTTGAAGGAATTGACATGAAAGTAGAACTTCAAAATGAGAAGGGTGAAGAACCACTTAAAAATTCGGCAGCCTAACGACGCCACTTAAAACATTAAAATACTAAATTGAAGAGATCAAATGGTATATCTCATCATATTATCATAAGAGATCAGTATGATAATTTTAGAGATCATACCCCAACATAATAAAAAGGAACGTGAAATACTTTACATGAAAATAGATCTTGAAGAATGAGAAGGGAGAAAGAATCCGTTACAAAAATTTCGGCAGCCTAACGGCGCCACTTAAAACTTCATAAAACGAAATAATGAGAGTAAGAGGGGATATCTCATTATGTGAACATGAAAAGGGCAGTAAGAGGAGTATAAAAGAGAACCCTTTAACATAAGAACATGGAGCATAAAAGAAATTACATAAAAGAGATTTCTTGAAAAGAAAGAGAGAGATCAGATCCCTTACCTTAAAACGTAACTCTTAAAACTCAAAGGTTTGGACCTTGAGGGCTTGGGGAAACCTTGGGAGGACTCTTTGGGAGGTAATGATACCATAACTTCGTTAGGGAAGAGTGGGGAGTCGAAATGGATGAGATTATGGCTTGGTATTTATAGGGAAAGTGAGGGGACAAGGCCTTAATGGCCTAGGGACACCTCAAAAGTGGTTTTCTCAAAACCATGTGCTCTCCCAAGATATTTCCCATGAAGTTAGGCCACATGGCCCCACCATACAATAATTCATCACCTTTGGTCGACCATCCCTTAACATATCTCATGATATCAACATGACACAGTTATGATGTCATTAAACATACTGAAGCCCTAAAACTGTATTTTTACTATTCACTGAAAATTCAACTTTCTCATAAAGATCCCAAAATTTCACCTTAATCAAATATCAATGCTCTGATTTCAAAAATGAACTCCATTTTATAAAAATAATTTTCTTAATATTTTTAATTTATTTTTTAAATGAAAACACTATTCATCAAAAATTCATTTTTTTTCAGAAAAATCCCCAAATATTACCTTAACATAATATCGATGCTCTGAGTTCAAAAATGAAGTCCATTTTATAAAAATAATTTTTTAAATATTTTTAATTAAATTTTTAATTAAAAAACACTATTCATCTGAAAAAACTAATACTTGAATAATAATTTATAAAACCGTTATTTAACCATTTTATTGAATCAAATTACTTAATCAAAATGCCTAACTTATTTTAATACTTTCTTTAAGTGAGATTACTAATCCATTTGGTCACATTACTAATACTAAGCATAAAATCACTATTCATAATTTACTATTCATCAAAAAATAAGTTGATCTTATTAGACTCTAAATTTTGTACTGAACATACTTGTAGAAGATCATTTTTTGAAAATCATTACACATTTTTAATTATTTAAGGTTTACATAAACATTTTTAAAATATCCTTTTTCTAAAATTCATCAAAAATATGCATACTATATTTATTCGGTCATTTAAAAATTCATAAACATCATCATATGAAGAAATCCCAATTTTTATTTAAAACAATGGATTACACAAGGCAGGTACGGTCTCCTTACATAGCCCCTTATCACACCAGCATAGGACCTTAGTGTAAGGTGTGCTAAGGTGAGAGAATCTGAGGGAGGCTCGGCCAACATCGCACGAGTAGTAATTTCTATTAGTTTGAACTTCTCACAAAGGAGATTCTATTCTAGCTTCACACGATAATGTTCGGCTTGGGTTTGGTCCAAAGCAAAGCCCAGTGGTGCTACCTCCTTCCCAAGTAATGTTAGATGGGCTTCGATCGGTCCAAGACTACTGGGTGAGGCCATCAAATCTTCTTTCTATAATAATTAACCAAGATTACTTGTATTTAGAGACAATAATCGAAACGTTTAGTTTCCAGCGGTCATATTGACCAGTGGTCATATAACAGTCAAAACCCAACGGTCTCATTTTAATTATAATCATGTTATCAAATGAAACATTTTTGTTGAGTATAAAAAATAAAATAAAATGACACATAAAATTAGGAAATAATATTTATTCAAAATTTCGGGTCGTTACAATCTTCCCCCCTTAAGAAATTGCGTCCTCGCAATTTTTAAAACTGGTTTTTGAAATTTCATTGAAAGTCCCACACCGGAAAAGGACTCAGCAAAACTATTACTTTAAAAGAAATAAAGGGAAGTAAAAAGGTCTCCCGAGTTAACCCATACGAGGATTCCATGTAGGAAAACATGGACATGGAAGAAAAAAAGGGTCATGTTCTGGGGGAGAGTGATAGAAAACAAGATTAGGAGAAAGTTAACCATAAGAAAATCCCAAACATAGGATGTGTGTAAATGGTATTTGATTACCTAGTAGGAAATATAAACCAACAACGTTTTTTGTTTTATGTTCCTTTTCATAATTTTGAGGAATTCATTTACTACATAGAACAAAAACATAAGAAAATATACCTACCTTAAAGTAGAGTTTAATCCTTTAATAAGTCCCCACCAACACTAATCTTTTCCCCAAATGATGAGAATTCAAAAACACTTGGTCTCATAAAAATCACAAGAATCATCTTCTATAGAATCACATAATCCTAAAAATATTAACTATCTATTTCTTCTATCTTTGAAAATGATCCCAAAAAACAGAAAGGTTAAGGTAAAACTTCTCTTCAAAAAGAAAGAATCCCATAGGAATGGAAACTACTTTTAAATCTTCAAACTTCCATGGTACTACACAAAGTTCATCATAGACCATTACATAAATAAAGGTCTTTAAAATTCCTCAAAATAAACCAAACTAAGATTGAAACCCAAATACAAGAAGGATTTGATAACATAGTCTTCCAAAATAAACTTCATTGTTCATCTCCAAACAACATCAACCACTCCTAACATATTTTACTCAAGAGAGGTTAATCATTCCCAAAAGTAACCTAAATTACTATAAGTCCACCTTAAATTTGTCGATTTTTCAAAATATAAGTCAACCTTACTCCTCAATGAAAATACCGTAGTAATCTATTTACCTCGATCATATAGGGTCCCCAAAATAGTGGACGTCTTCCAAAATAATAATCATCTTTTAATTCCCTAATCATCCCGGACATATTAATACGGCAATCGTCACATTTCCTATCCCATTGGTTGTTGGGACATGTTCTTCCATTTCCCACCATTAACTAAAAAGAGGAAGCATAATTAGGGGCTTAAGAAATTATCCAATAATCATGAAAAGGAACTGAAAGCATATAAGGATAACTTGTAGAAGAAAAGTATACCCTAACTTGTGATCCCCTAAGTTCCCATCTAGGTTATCCCTGATCATATATTCTTATGTGAATATTTATTTTATTTTATCTTTGTTCCTTTAACAATGGTTCATACTAAGCTTATGAATTTACTAAAGCATATCCCCCGGGAGTATCGTAACAAAGAGTGCAGCAAGGCCTGTTGTCGTGTACCAGTTCCTGTTCGAGTATAGCTCAAAGCGGTGTTTTCGGGTTTTACCCCTATGTACATCTGTGCCAGAGCCACCTCTACCTGCTCGTATCCAGAAAGGGATGTATTTTCTTGGCAACCCCTTACTCAATACTCAACAAAATACCAGGAATATTTCTTATATATAAAATTTTCTATAGGCTTCTTCCTAAAGTTTTCTAATCCTAATTTCCACAAATAACTAAACCATCCATTGATACCAACTATGACATCCTACACTTTTTATCACATAAACATTCATTACATTTTACAAAACTGAAGATCTTTAAGGTTTAGTGCCTTGGAAACCAGGAACTTCAAACATGAAAACATAAATCATTCTTCATAAACACTTGAAAGGCTTCTCCTCATGTTCATCCTAGGTTCATTACTGCATCACATAACCTGGGGACATACATCAAAAGAAAGGGTGAGCAGAAATCCCAGTAAGGGAAACAAGAGAAACATTTTACATGTGAACTTGAGATACTTCAATAAGGTCATGAAAAGAACTTTAAGGCATGAGAATGGTATCATGAGGCATATCAAAATAAAAATAACATTTTTCAAAACTTTAAGATGTGGCTGCTACATTTAATATTGACAATCATTTCATTTCACCAATGTCCATCCCCATGGTGTCATTAAAAATTACCAAGGTTATTCACCATGGTATCAATCTCAAAGGTCATCTATAGAGATTAAGTCTTTACCCAATGCATTGGAGCGCTATCTAGGCGCACCCTTGAAATGTATTTATTATCATGTGAGCCACATATATCATCATCAATCATTTCATAAACAACCCATATAGAATAAAATAAATGGGCTTCATTCCATAATCATAATGTTTTAAAAACTCCTTTAATGACATGATCTTTATGTCACTTTAAACCCACGGAAAAGGGAAAGTGGGTTTCATGTATGTAAAACCCAGAATTTAAAATATAACATTTTGATATATATGTGAATAACCCTGTAGAAATAAGAGATTTGAGTATTAACTTAATAACATAAAATAATTTTGAGATATAGAGGGTGGCATTTTGAGACGAAAACTATGCAGTATAACGTCTACGATACATGGTTTTAGAAAACATTGAAAAGAGATGGGACATGGGTCACCCATTCAAAAACGATGCGTAAAATAGTAGGGAAACAGAATATATAGTATTTAAGAACATGGTAATGAAATTTTAATGATATACCATATGAAAAGAAGAACTTGAAAGTAAGACAAAAATAAGATTTCTTTTATGAGAATTCGGCAGCCTAACGACGTCACTTAAAACATCCCAAAAATGGATTGACGAGATCAAATGGGGTCTCTCATAATATGAACATAAATGATCAGTATGATAGATATAGATATCATACACCAAAATAATAAAAATGAACTTGAGGGACTTGACATGAAAGTAGATCTCGGAAACGATAAGGGTTAAAGAACCCCTTAGAAATTCGGCAGCCTAACGGCGCCACTTAAACTTCAAAAAAAATGAATTGATGAGATCAAATAGGGTCTCTCATCATATGATCATAAAAGATCAGTATGATAGATATAGATATCATAACCCAAAACAATAAAAATGAACTTGAGAGACTTGACATGAATGTAGATCTCGAAAACGAGAAGGGTTAAAGAACCCCTTAGAAATTTGGCAGCCTAACGACACCATTTAAACATCAACAAAAATGAATTGATGAGATCAAATAGGGTCTCTCATTATATGATCATAAAAGATCAGTATGATAGATATAGAGATAATACCCCAAAATAATAAAAATGAACTTGAGAGACTTGACATGAAAGTATTTCTCGAAAACGAGAAGGGTTAAAGAACCCCTTAGAAATTTGGTAGCCTAACGGCGCCACTTAAACATCCACAAAAATGAATTGATGAGATCAAATAGGGTATCTCATCATATGAAAATAAATGATCACTATGATAGATATAGAGATCATACCCCAACATAATAAAAAGTAAATTGAAAGACTTGACATAGAATTAGAACTTTGAAAAGGGAGAAAGGTGCAAGGACCACATAAAAATTCAGCAGCCTAACGACGCCACTTAAACTTCAAAATACTGAATTGAAGAGATCAAATGGGGTCTCTCATAATATGGTCATAAATTAAAAGTATTATAGATATATAGATCATACCCCAACATAATGAAAAGGATATTGAAATAATTGACATGAAAGTAGAACTTCAAAACGAAACGGGTGAAAAACCACTTAAACATTCGGCAGCCTAATGGCACCACTTAAAACTTCAAAATACTGAATTGAAGAGATCAAATGGGGTATCTCATCATATGATCATAAAAGATCCGTATGATTAATTTAGATATCATACCCCAGCATAATAAAAAAGAACATGAAATACTTTACATGAAAATAGATCTTGAAGAATGAGAAGGGAGAAAGATTCTGTTACAAAATTACGGCAGCCTAACGACGCCACTTAAAACTTCATAAAACGAAATAATTAGAGTAATAGGGGATCTCTAATTATTTGAAAATGAAAAGGGAAGTAAGAGGAGTATAAAAGATCACCCTTTAACACAAGAACATGGATCATAAAAGAAATTACACAAAAGAGATTTCTTGAAAAGAAAGAGAGAGATCAGATCCCTTACCTTAAAACGTAACTCTTAAAACTCAAAGGATTAGACGTTGAGGGCTTGGGGCCACCTTGGGAGGACTCCTAGGGAGGTAATGAGACCATAACTTCGTTGGGGAAGAGTGGGGAGTTGAAATGGATTAGAGGATGGCTTGTTATTTATAGGGAAAGTGAGGGGACAAGGCATTAATGGCCAAGGGACACCTCAAAAGTGGTTTTCTCAAAACCATGTGCTCTCCCAAGATATTTCCCATGAAGTTAGGACACATGGGGACCCCCATAAAATAATTCATCACCTTTGGTCGACCATCCCTTAAAATATCTCATGATATCATCATGACACAGTTATGATGTCATTAAACATACCGAAACCCTAAAACTGAATTTTTACTATTCACTGAAAATTCAACTTTCTCAGAAAGATCCCAAACTTTCACCTTAATCAAATATCAGGGTTCTGATTTCAAAATTGAACTCTATTTTATAAATATAATTTTCTAAATATTTTTAATTTATTTTCTAAATAAAAAACATTATTCATTGAAAATTCATTTTTTTCAGAAAAATCCCCAAATATTACCTTCACATAATATCGATGCTCGGAGTTCAAAAATGAAGTCCATTTTATAAAAATATTTTTATAAATATTTTTAATTAAATTTGTAATTAAAAAACCTATTCATCCAAAAAAACTAATACTTTAATAATAATTTATGAAACCGTTATTTAACCATTTTATTGAATCACATTACTTAACCAATGTCCCTAGCTTATTTTAATACTTTCTTTAAGTGAGATTACTAATCCATTTGGTCACATTACAAATCCTAAGCATAAAATCAGTATTCATAATTTACTATTTATCAAAAATTAAGTTGATCTTATTAGACTCTAAATTTCATTATGAACATAATTGTATAAGATCATTTTTTGAAAATCATTACACATTTTTAATTACTTAAGGTTTACCTAAACATTTTTAAAATATCCTTTTTCTAAAATTCATCAAAAATATGCATACTATATTTATCCGGTCATTTAAAAATTCATAAACATCATCATAAGAAGAAATCCCAATTTTTATTTAAAACAAAGGATTACACAAGGCAGTTACAGTCTCCTTACATAGCCCCTTATCACACGAGCATAGGACCTTAGTGTAAGGTGTGCTAAGGTGAGAGAATCTGAGGGAGGCTCGGCCAACATCTCATGAGTAGTAATTTCTATTAGTTTGAACTTCTCACAAAGGTGATTCAGTTCTAGCTTCACACAATGAAGTTCAGCTTGGGTTTGGTCCAGAGCAATGCCCAGTGGTACTACCTCCTTCCCAAGATCTGTTAGATGGGCTTCGATCGGTCCAAGACTACTGGGTGAGGCCATCAAATCTTCTTTCTATAATAATTAACCAAGATTACTTGTATTTAGAGACAATAATCAAAACGTTTAGTTTCCAGCAGTCATATTGAACAATGGTCACATAACAGTCAAAACTCAACGGTCTCATTTTAATTATAATCATGTTATCAAATGAAACATTTTTGTTGAGTATAAAAAATAAAATAAAATGACACATAAAATTAGGAAATAAGATTTATTCAAAATTTCGGGTCGTTACAATATGTCATTCACTTTATCACTTTTGATATGATAAGAAAATAGAAGGAGTGTTTATGCATGCGTATGATCTCCTGTCTCTATGAGCCGTGCATTCCATTTCATATTTTTGTTATTTATAGATTTTAATAAATAATTATATAATGAATATGTATGATATTTATATAATTGTTTACTTTTATGAAATATTGAAATCATGATATAATAAAGTGAAACAATAAAAACAATTAAAATCATGTATGAAAAAGTTAGATATTTTTACTAGAAACAAAATATTAACATGATATTTAAAGTAAAAAAGGAAATGTAGAGACTAAATAAAATCATATATGGTAATTTATAAAAAAAATATGTGTAACACCAAAAGATATTACATGGTTCCCCTTTTAATGTTTATTATCTTTGATAGATAATTATTTTGAAAACACTGAGTTTTAAACCATAATATATTATCAAATTTGATTATTGGAATTGTAATTTGACCATTAGGAGTAGTAATATGAGTAAAATAAAGGTAACAACCCCTAGTAAAGTATAAATAAATTTTTTTAATCTTATGAATGAAGATATAATATATTTATATCATTGAATAAGTAAATAACTATTTTAAAAATGATTATTTAAATATTGGTATTTTTATAAAACTTAATTATATATTCATAATATCATAATCAAAATAATAATTTAAAATATTTTTTTCAATGAAATATATTCATAAATAAATAATTTTTTATCTTATGACTATAAGATAATTTTATTAGAAATTATTTTTTTTTCGAGTGATTCATTAAATCATTTATATTATTTAAAACAATATTTTCTCAGTAAATGATAATTTTATTTAAAAATTAAAATTATCATATTTAAATAATTTTTTTCATAACATTGAGTCCATTTTTTAATTATACATTTCATGAAATGATTATGGTGAATTATTTATTTTCAAGAAAGTCTTATTTTTGGTTAATGGTGGGATACAATAATTTCTAGTACAAATACATTATAAGTAAAATACACTATTCCTTGAGTCATTGATTTTGTAATAACCATAAAATCGACCTAAACATAATTATATTAACATGTTTATAATTAATTCTCAAAATATTCATATTATTGAGACAAAATATTAATCAAACGAATAAAATATTCAAAAAACACCCCTCTCCTAAACTCTAAATACTACCCTTCACAACCTCTTATCCTCAAACCCCTTAAGCCTGGAACCTTGTAAAAAAATTTCCCAATATACATACCGATCCTCTTACCCAAAACCAAAATGTTTTATTATAAACAAATTACCAAAACAAATTTTCTTAAGGAGTTTCTCAGAGAGAATAATTCAAGAGGTTGAATAGTCTTTATCTTTTTTTTTATTTTTACTTTTTAATTGTCTTATACACTCCTCACATCCTTTATGAAAATATTAATGAGAAATACATTGTATTATATATAATTTTATTTTATTATTTCAGGTATGATCCACCATCAGGTATTTTCTCCTCATCCTTTATTTTTAAAAATTAAAACATGGTCCATGAGGTGCCAATTTACCTCCTTCGTGGATGACATGTTTTGGTCTTTCAATTTTGCTTTCATGGATTTTCATAAAAAACAGATGGATAAATAAAATGATATGATGTTTATTCCAGATTATATAATATTTTGGTAATAGTATATATACCTAAAATTAATTAATGAGACAAACCTATTTTGAGATGATCAAAAATCCACCAAAGTAATCTAAACGCTTATCAAGACTTCTTATCTAATGATTCATCATCATCCAAAATGTCCAAATGGCTTATATAACCATTTAATATTCTGTAATTTATCTAATAAACATATAATTAAATTATGGATAACTATTCCCTTGTTACATGATCTTTCAAACATTTGTACATGAGAACAAATCCTGAAAACCAAGGAGAAGAACATTCTTTAATTACCAAATAAAATGTTATAACTCATAAAAAAGACCACAAATGAAGTCAATAAAGTTATAATAAATCAAATAAATGTTGAATAGTTTATGAATTAGATTTTTAGTGAATAAAATTTCATTATGTAAAATTTTATGTAACAATTAAGAACACTTTTTGACATAAGTTAAGGTTTTCTCCCCTAATATCCATTTTTCACTTGGGTCACGCTTACACATTCATTATCCAAATCTAATTACATTTTAATTTTATATAATTATTTAAACTTTATATATATATATATATATTAAAATATCATGTATACAGATTAGTTTATCTTTCTTTGATGGTGAAATACATGTTTTATAAAGTTCTCTTTATAATTCCTCATGAAAATCAAGACTAATGTATGGGATGTTTTCAATTTATTACCCAATTTCATGTATACACTATATTATATTAAAAGAGAAAAATAATTTCTTACCTCAAAATTTTTATCATGAATAACTATCTTATTTGTTTTCTTGTTTTACATAAACATTTAATCTCTTAATAACTTTAAAGCCTCTTTTATATTTTCTCGTAAACCGATCTAGTCTCACAATTAATAAGTTTCTTAAAAAACACTTTTTCATGTTTTAATTGTAGTTGGATGTCATTTATTGATAAAAAATAATTTAATTTTCCTTCCCATTTCTTTTTTGGGATATACATTTTTATAATATTATTTTATGAAAAATAAAATTATTTTTCCAAAAGAACTCTTCTTTGTAAAGTAAAAAACTATACTTCTCTAAAGAATTACATGATGAATATATTAGAATATATTCATATATTTCAACTCCATTTTTTTAATCTTGTTATTAATTGGGAATGATATTATATGTTATCATCTACCATAATGTATTAAATTTTTTATGTTCAATTTGACTGTGGATGTTCTATCTTGAAACCATGCCCTATATTACTAATAGTGGTTAGTGACTATACTTACTAATTCTAGAAGGTTATTTTAATTCCATATGTATATGATCCTTTTGTGTCACCAAATTCCTATAATAAATTCATTAGACTTAGTATGTAATGGGAGAGTCCATATTTATCCCCTCGTTTCATCAGTATGTCTCATGAGACAAAATAGATATGGGTATAGTCGAGGCCTTGCCTAGTTATTTTTATATATGTATTTGGATGAATAATTAACAATTTATTTTCATTTCTATGGGTTGAAGCATCAAAAATATTTTTAAGATGTACTACATTATTCAATCACACATTATTATGATAGTAATTGATAGTCCAAGAGATTATTCTACTATTAGGATATCGAATGTTCATTTTATTTCTCATATTTAAGGAATTATTTAATAATATTTTATTCATTCAAAATTATGCTCATGATTATATTTCGATATAATTTGGTTTTAGTTACACACCATGACATATTGTTATATTTATTTATGATTGCTTTTGTTGTATTACATACCCTTACTGAGTATGTATTGTCCCCAATTTTTTATGATTTCTTTTTTCCTATGATGGGATGATATATATTATGAATTACATGTAAAGATAATATAGAAGTTTGTGGGTATTTACAATACAGTTTCTACATTTTATTTCAGTTCTAGTTGGAATGTAATATTTATGTATCTATATGATTTTTCAATATCTACTTTATTATTCAGTTCTTTCCGATGCGATCAATTTTCCATTTTTCCAGTGTAATTATGTAAGAAATATGCTTTAGGTAATAGGGTTTGGGGAATTTATATTTGATAACATAGAGAGTTTATTATAAACCATGGTAACTAGATTTAGAATACAATGATTAGGAAACATAACGCTATGAAATAATTTTAAGATAAGAATAGAAGAACATCCTAAAATTTTGATAAGGTAGATATTATGTGGATCTTCCTAGCATAACATCCTTTTCTGGATACTACAAGTGGAATTGGTTCTAGAATAGATATATATAGGGGTAACCACATTTTCTTCATGAATCAGTACAAATATAGTGTAACTTTGTTGATGAAAATGAGCCTTACTACGCACCTTGTTTCACAATCCTGGTGGATATGGTTAGTATAACTAACATTTTCATGAAAAACAATATGATTTATTTTAATGTAACAATGTCCCCAAAGAAACCATTAATATTATTATGATATTACCGATGCATAAATTTTCAATTTATGTTATGTGTTTTACTATATTTGAAATTATAAATTAGGATTCATAACATAATACAGATTATTCCATTATTTAGAAATGATAACTAGTGTAATTAATTTAAACTATATCATTACTTGTATATTGAATAGAGATTTACCTCCATTGAAAGATAGTAATTTTGCAACTTGAGTTGCTACTAGTTCAGAACAATTTATTACTATAATGGGATAGTTGACTCAGTTTATGAACAATATCCTTACCAGTATGGTGTATCCTGATCCAAAACACGGAGGAACAATGATATACTACTTCATGAGATAACAACCCCAATCATTCAATGAGGCTAAAAAATACATTTTTTAGTTGAGAAAGGGAAAAGTTCCTCAGATAATATTTTTCATTCATTAGGATTTAATGAATGAGATAAGGTTTTCATGCTAATTTATAATCTATTGGGAGATGCAGAACAATTTTGGTCATTGATTAAAATAACCAAATAGGGGAATACATATAAATCATGGAATACAAGGATTTTAAAGATCTTTTCTTCGAAAAATATTTATTTCATGAACAACAAGAATATATGGAGGGAAAATTTTGGATCTGATGAAAAATGAGGATAAAAAATTGTTAATTATGTAGCCAAATTTAAATGGATTTAATGGCTTGCTGTATATTACCTAAGAAATCCCAACCTCCAAATTGAATGATTCCTTGATGGGTTAAAACCATTCCTCCAAGGGCACTGATCTCCCAACAATTCTCATCCTACAATGATATAATATCATATAAGTAATTATATAATCCTTATGAAATAATAGTAAATAATGAGAAAAATAGGAAGAAATATAACAAAATTGTTAAAGATATGAATCAAAAAAGAGATTTTTCAATGAGAAATACATATGAAAGGAAACACCCTGGTGCTTGCGTAAAATAAAAATGATTATTCTAGATGTTTGGAGTCAAATAAAATCATGCTCTTTATTTAAAGGTAATTATTGTTTCTACCAATATTCAATGATAAAATCATAGGGGGATGGGACACTATGAAAATTATTTTCCAAATCATCATGGAAACACATCTCTGAAAAGGCCACATGAGAATGTATATTAATATGTCAGAAAAACGGACAAGGATGAAGTTCTTAGTGATGTGGTGGAAGGTAATTTATTAATTTCATCATAAATATAAAATTATTTATTTTATTCTAGATCATCACATTCTTTTATATCTTGTCATTTTTCTACTAAAATCATAATTTCCCTTTTTATTTCATAAAGGAGATGTCCCTCGAACCTCATAAGGGAAGTATCCTAGAAACCAATATGTATTATTTAGTTTCATTTATGACACATAAACATGAAATAGTTCTTGACCATTTCATCATGCCTATAATTGAATTTATTATAATCCCCAATATGAGTTTTATTTCAAAATATTATGCAAAAATCTATTGTATAAAAATAGAAATTACAATTGGTAAGGAAGATTTAGATTCCCCTATCGCTGTATCAGAAACCTAAACAATAGATTATTATCACGATTCACAAAAATTAGTTCTACTAAATGAAATTATAGGCTAGTAAGAGAAAAATTATATGTGTTTGATGAAATAAATCATCAAATTGGGGGAGTAAATATTTTACAAGAATTCATTGATTCATTTCCTAATGATTTATCACACAAACTATAGAGTCGAAATTTTAGTTTTATATTGACTTAATCCTTGATGCAATGCCAATATCAATGAACCCTTAGATAATGACCATTAAGTAATTAGTGGAGTTTAATAAACAACTATAAGGGTTGAGTAATAAGGGATGTATTCACCTTAGTGTTCTCCATAGGGATCCCATGTTATAATTGATTTGAAGAAAGATGTATCCATGAGGTTTTGCATTGGATATAGATAAATAAATGATATTAAAATAATGAAATTGTATCATCTACCTCACATTGATGATTTATTTGATCAATTATATATAGATAATTATTTTTCAATATTGAACTTAGTTCTACATTCCATCAATTGCATGTAAATAAGGAAGATATTCTAAAGACATCATTTCAATCTAGGTATGGACGTTTCATGTTTACAGTATTATTATTTTCCCATAAAATGAAAAAAATAATTATGGATCTAATAAACAGACTGTTCAAGGAATATCTTCATTATTTTTTGGTGGTGTTTATTAATGATATCATTATGTATTCAAAAAGTAATTTGGACTATGAGAACAACTTGTGGTTGTTCTCATGACTCTTAGATGAAAATATTTATATGTTAATTTTTGAAGTTGTGAATTCAGGATTCAAAATGATTATTTTCAAGACCATATTGTCTATAATAATGGAATATTAGTTGATAATATGATGAGTAAAGGCAGTTTAGAAATGGTGTACACCTACAAGCTTAGCTAAGGTATATAGATTCATTACTTTAGTAGGTTAATATCAGTGTTTCATTTTGTATTTTTCCATATTATCTATGCATAGACACACATGGGTTATGTTTATTTGGAAAAAATAACGTGATGAATCTTTTAATGAATTAAAGTAAGGAGTAGTGAATGCTCTGATCATTACTCTACCATCAGGAAATTACTAGCCTATAATTTATAGATATTCATTGAAGAATAAAATTGGTTTTTTCCCTATTAAAAAATGATAGAGTTATTTCAAATGAATAAAGTCACATTAAAACTCATGAAAAAAAAACTATCCAATTCTTGATCTTGAGTTAACATCTCTCGTATTTTCTTTGAAAACAAGGTGACAAAATCTACATGGTGAATGGTGTGAAAAATACACAGATCACAATAGTTTGAAATATATATTTGGATGGAAAAAAATAAACATGATTAAAATTGGATGTCTTGGGCAACTGAAGGAGTATTATTGTTTAATACACTACCTCCCAGAGACGAAAAAAAGGGTAGTTGATGATTTGATTATAAAAAATTACAGAGTTACGAACCAAATGAGGATTGAAAATTATATTGTGGTTGTGGATATAGTAAAGATGGATATTGGAATTATCATGAAAGTTGAATCATTAGTACTTTTTCAAATGGTTTTGAAACTAAACTTATTAAAAAGGATTATATGTTCTCAGCCTGATGATGATAATTTTAAAAGGACAAAAAAATCTATGAATGATATGAAGTTGGTAGATATTATATACGAGGATGGAATACTAAAATTTTGGAAGACTCTTTGTGTTCCATATATAGACGTTATAAAATGGTGGTTATTAGATGATTCCCTTAGATAAAATTTCTCTATACCCACTTGTATAATAAATATGAATAGAGATTTAATGAAATATTTCTGGTGGGATAATATGAAGCTGGAAATTGGGGACTATGTGTGAATACATATAGTTTTTCACCATGTAATGATGGAGATAAAACATCCTAGAGGATTCATACAACATATTCATATTCCCAAATAGAAATTTAATGAAATTAATTTGGAATTTTTCACTATATTACCAATGACTCCGAGAAAAAATTATGCAATATGTGTAATTTCCAATCGACTAACCAAAATATCACATCTCCTTGCTATAAGTGATGATTTTACACTAGGGTTTCTTGTAAGACTATATACTATATAATTTGTAAGACTTACTAGACCACCTATATCAATTGTGTCTAATTGTGATCCATGATTTACCGAAAATTTCTAGAAAAAATATTTAGAAATCTTTGGATACAATGCTTCAATTTAGTACTTCTTATCACCCTAAAATAGATGGGAAATATTAAATTAAAATCCAATCATAAATACATGTTGATATCATGCTCATATGACTTTTAAGGAATGTATGATCACTATTATCCATTTTAGAGTTTTAATACAACAATAGTTTCCATTAAAGGATTCAAATGGAACCAAATTAAATTTATATAGAAAGATATGACTACAAAAACTTGTTCAGATGATGTTGGTTAGTGGACACCTGAAGGCCTAGAGCATGTGGAGGAAACTAAAACAAATGTATAGTCTATTAAAACCCATATCAAAGCTCCTCAATATAGGTCAAATATAATTATAAAAGCAAGAGTAAGTATTTGGAGTTTTAATTGGGAGATCATATCTTCTTGAATGTATCTATATGGAAGGGTGTTATTAGATTTGGAATTAATGGGAAACTGAGCCCCATGCACATTGGATCTTTTGAAATCCTTGAGATAATTTGAAATGTGGATTATTTTTTGGCGATTACACCTTGCCTTTCCATGGTAAACAATATGTTCCACATTTCTCTATTTAGGATGTAAATTCCATACAAAACACATGTCTACACATATGAAGGAATATATTTGAAAGATGATTTATCTTACTGTGAAGAGAAAATCCAAATTCTGAACACTAGAAAGAATTAATTGAGTAATTAGATGAGTCATCTTCTAAAGGTACTTTAGAGAAATCCTGAAATTGAAGAATAAACATGGGATCCACAGTAAATTATGATAATGAACTACCAAAATATTTTTATACGGTGAAATTTTTGAAATTTCATCGATGAAATTTTTATAAGATGGAAAAATTTCACACCCCAAGCTCTTATGGTATGACCTATCAAAAATCTACCTTCTCTAAAAGGACATGATTCATGAAACAATATGTTTAAAATCGAAATATACTATTAAATATGAATTTTTGGAATTATAATGATACCATTAAAAATTGTAATATGACCATTAAAATACTCTCCTATTAAAGTATAAATAAATATTAGGTATGTTGTGAATGAAAATATAAAATATTTATATCATCTAATATGTTTATAAATGTTTTATAAATGATAAGTTCAATTTTGGTATATTGTGAAACATAAAGGGTTGTTCAAAATTTAGCAATTAAAATAATTATTTAAATGAAAATATCATTTCAGGAAATATATTTAGAAATCAACAATTTATTTTCTAATGATTATAATATAATTTAACGAGACATCAATTTGTTTTTTATAGTCTGATTAATTCCATTATAATAATAAAATCCGTAATTTTCGAGTAAATGAAGAATTTAATTAAAAATTAAATTAATCATATCATGAAAATAATTTTCCTAAAATGGATTCCATTTTTGAATTCTACATGTACAAAAATTTCTAGGGGTATTTTTGGTATTTTTCAAAAAATGTTATTTGTTGTATAGAGAAATATCGTAATTTATAATATAAATACATTATAAGTTAAATAAACTATTACATCATTTATTTCTAATGTAATCACCATAATATCATACTCCACATAATTATTTTAATATATTTAGTGATAATTATCAAACTATTAGTAGTCTTGATCCAAAATAATTAACAAATGAATAAAATATTCAAAAACTACCCCTCTCCTCAACTTTAAATACCACCCCTCCCCAACTATTCTACTCAAAGAACATAAGATGTGATTATTTTTAAATTTATGACAAATAATATATAAAATACCCTTTACCATGTCCAGGTTTTTCTAGTCTTGAAAAAAATACCAAAACTAATTTCCCTATGTAGGTTCTCAATGTTAAGAATTTAGGAGGCAAAATGCTCTTTTGTTTTCTTTTTTTCCTTTCAATTTATTTTATTTTACTATACTATCCTCACATCATACATAAAAAATGATGGAAAACACTAGTATCTTATATATACTAGAATTTTATTATTTCAATGTAAAATCCACCATATATCTCTTATCCTATTCCTTTAATTCTGAAAATGAAAACATCGTCCGTGAGGTGCCGATTTACTGCCATTATGGATGACATGCTTTCATTTTTCAATTCCTCCTTAAATGATAGTAATATAACAAATTTTATAGTTAGACCATATTATAATATACTTATTAAAGAATATATAATGTTCTTCAACTAGTATATAATTAAATATCATATTAATTAATGAGAGAAAACTATTTTGTGATGATCAAAAACCCACCAAAATAATCTAAACGATTATCACTAACATATTAATTTATGATTCATCCTCATTTATGACCAAAATATTTTTATATATATTTAATATTATTTATTCTCATTTATACTCATGTAATTTCTATTATAGATAAATTTTATTATTTTAAAAGATCATTTTACCATGTATAGAAGTGAACCAATCATGAAAACCAAAGAAATGAAACCTCAAGAATAATAGAATAAAATCGTATAACATTCCAAAAATATAATAAATGATCTTAATTAAATTATAATAAATAAAATACATGTTGAATGGTTTATTAGTTAAATTATTAATTAATTTAATTTCATTATATGGCATGTTATGTACATGTTTAGAAACCTTTCAACCAGAAGGTCAGTATTTCTCCCCAAATATCCATTTTTCATTTGGGTTAGGATTACATTTTCATTACACCATTGTAATTATTATATATTTTAATATAAAATTTCTAAATTTTGTGTATATGATTCAAAATTATGTGTCCAGATTAGTACATCATTAATTGATGGGTAAATACATGTTTTATAATGTTCAGTATTAATTTCTTACCGAAAAGAAAACCCTCTTAAAGGGAGGTATCCAATTTCATATATGTTTTCATGTGGACTCTATATTTTATTATAATAAACAACTAAATTTTTAAATAATTCTTCTTAAAATGAAATGTTATCTTAGATATTTTTTACTTTTATATAAACATTTAATCATTTCACTACTACAACGTCTCTTCTATAATTTCCCTCAAACCCACCTGAAGTGCCCAATTTCTAATATATCTTAAAAATTATTTTTAGACATTCTCAATTCTATTTGGCATTATATATGGCTCAAAAATTGTTTTTTTCATTACCATTTATTTTTCAACATAAACATGTTTACAAAATGATATTTTGAAAAATAAAAAATATTTGTCCAAAAGAACACTTATTTTCAATGAAAAAATTGTATTTTTATTAAGAATTCATCAATAATTTTAATAGTGTATTTTTATATATTTACACACCCTTTTTTATTCTTATACGTAAATGGGATGGATATTCTATGATATTAACTACCTTATTTTATTAAAGCGTTTATGATACGTTTGATAGTGGATGTTCTATCTTTATACCATTAACCATATTACTTAGAATGTATAGTGACTATACATACTGATTTGAGAAAGTTAATTACATTTAATATGAATATTTTGTTAATGTTTTAGCCCATTCATATGAGGATTGAATTGGATGTAGTAAGTGATGGATATGGCCCATTGTATAACCACGATGCCTCAGTTGGTCTCATGAATCAAAACATATATGGACTTGGTTGAGGCCTTGCCTATATATATTCAGAAATGGATTTGGTTGAGGCATTGACAATTTATTTATTTTTCTATTTTTCTAGGACTCAACAATATGTTCTAGATGTTTGGAATTATGAATTACCTTTTAATGATAATAGTAATGGATAGTCCTTGTTATTATTTGACTAGTATATTATTTATTTTTTATTTTTGGTTGTATTTAAGGAATTATTTAATAATATATTATAACTAAATTATTATGCTCAATATTATGTTTTAATCAAATTTTTTTAGTTGTTCAACCTCTATTATTGTTATGCATATTTATGATAGATTTAACTATATTACATCCCCTTACTGAGAATATGAGTTCACCCTTTTCTTATTTTTTATTTTTTCCCAGGATAAAAAGATATATATTATAAATGACATGAAAGGATAATTTATAGATTTATCGGTTTTTCCAATAGATTTTATATTATTTATTTCGTTTCAAGTTTTAATGTAACATTTATTTATGTATGTGGGTTTTATAAATCTAGTAATCTATTTATTGCTTTTGGATCAGATCTCTTATTCATCATTACAATGTAATTAATTGGGGAATTGACTCCAGGATATTGGGTTCATGGTATTAAAAATATTTTAATTTGGTAGATTTATAATAATATTATATTTATCATACATGATATTTTATAGTTTATGATGAATATTTAGGCCTAATGTAATGGTTTTCCATTTTAACATTTATTTCTATGAGATATATTCGATATTCACAACTTATTCTCGTGTTGTGGAATTTATACTACCCTAAGAAATTTTATATCATTAATTCCATTTACTTCAAGATATTAAAAGTATAAATTGATGTTATTATTTCACGGATCATGTGATTAAAATGTTACTCATGCAGTAAGGATATTTCATGTCTCAGTTTAATTTCTATGAGTCTTATGTCTTATTCACCTGTCATTTCATTTTTGTTGTGTATATACTATCTAGCAATATTTTATATGATTTTTATACCTAAATTTATTAGTTTTTATGTATCCATTTTATGATCTATCATTCAGGGGGTTTACTCTTCAAAAGTTACCAAATCAGTAAGTTGATTATCCCTCAATTTTCATTAATTGAGAAGCATGTAATGTTATGCACATATATTATTTTACAAGATGAATATAACTCCCTTTGACATTTTTTACCCTTAATATTATTATTTTAATGATATTTCATTCTTCATGTAATTTAAATTATTCATGGGTTCACAATTTAATGATACCAATGTAGTAACAGTTGATTGCTACAATCTCATTGTGTCGCTTTTGTTTCTGATTGTTCTTCTATTGATGACATCTCATGATCCATATATCTATAAATATAATGGTGTTTCTTCTCCTATAGTTATTCATGATATTTTAATGTAATGGTTCTATTTTAACACCATTTTTACTTAATATAAATAATATTTTTTATAATTAAATTTGATATTATTTCTCTCCTTGTTTGAAAAACTATTATATTCAAAAACTATAATTTTCTAAATATTCTTTCCCAAATGTTTTTAAATGATATTATAAGCTATTTTTCATGTAAGGTATTTAAAATTTTTTTATTTTATTCAAATATTCTTTTACGGGTTTTCAAATTTATTTTAAATGAAAAAAAATTTCAATGTGTTTTATGTTTGTAAAAACATTTGTCAAAGAAGAAAGTATATTTTACTCAGGAAATTCTTGAAATTAACTTTCAAACCCATTCTCTACAAAAGATGAAATAATTTGATATAGTTTATTCATTAATAGGGATATGATACAAGGAAACCATTCTTGTTATTTCTTTGAATGGTTTGTGTTTACGATGACTTGTTTTTTATGAAATCAATTTCTCTTCCATTAGTTATTCCATGTTAAGAGGCTTATAAAACATGATTGCTTTCATCGGTTATTCTATGATGAAATGATCATGAATCCTTTCTAATTTTAATAGGTTATAATATGATGATATGTTTATAACACCCATTTTATTACATGGGTTATGGATTGATGTTTATGAGAACCATATTTTTTATAGGTCATGAAATAATTATGGTTTTAATATCTTGTGTAAAATCTATGTATGGTTTCATTATGTGAAGTGTGGGACCTAATATCCCTCAAATTCATTGGGAAAATATTAATATATCATTATAAAGGCATGAATTGAATTAGGAGAGAGATTAGTTCAGTAGGACAGAGATAGAATGAGGTGTCCACTAGGTATAGTAATATTGGTATAGAAAAAGTAGTGAAAACAATTAAGTAATAAAGGGATGGAATAGAAAGTAAACCTGATTTCGTAATATAGGGATGGAATAAGGAGTGAGCATGATTCAATAATAATCCTATTGAATAGGAAGTGAACATGGTACAGTAATACAAGGCTGGAATGGGATGTGAACATGGTCCAATAATAAAGGGCTAGAACAAGAAGTGATCCTAGTTCAATATAGGGTTTTAATGGGAAGTGAACATAGTTGTGTAATACAAGGATGGAATAGTGGGTGAACATGGTTTAGTAATAGATTTTTTCCACTAAGATTGTAATTGGAGTGATCCTTGACCAGTAAGATGATTTTGATATTGAACCCATTATAGAAATATGGCATTGGATGTAAACCATTACTATTATGGATGTCTTTTTATTTGTTTGTGAGTTTACCATAATTCCACGACTTATTCCCATGTCATGATTTCAAGGATTTGCCTCTTGATATTATCATAGTTCTTGTATAAAAATCTACAAATATTTATTTCATGAATCATTTATAAGATATTTGATATGTAGGGTTTGATATTTAATTTTTATTCTTAGGTTCGTATAAGCATATGTTCTAGTAATTCTAATGTATATTACTTTTTTACCCTTACATGGCATCTAAGATCACCATTTCGTTTGTTTTCCTTTCCCTAGGATATGAAGAAAATTTTTATAAAAGTGTAATAATGGGGAAGATAATTATGTGAGATATTTGATATCATTCACCATGATGTATTTTTACTTTTCCATGTTTCTGCAATAAACTATTACAGTCCACATGCCTGTGATTTTGTAATGTGATGAAGATTCATCTAAAATGATGTATTATCCACATATGTTATTCCTATATAACTATTGACCATATCCAAAGAATGATTTATCCAACTATTTGAAACTCGGATGAGAAAACATAAGTTATATCCTTAGTGATATTTATATGGAAATTTATAGGGTTGAATTTTAGGATATGTCTAAGGTGTAATTGATTTAAAAGAAGGTTTCGTGATTTAGACATAATATAACTAAGTTTTCATAATTATGTGATATTTTGGTAAGATAAGTGTTTTCTCACTATTTTTTCTAGTTTTATACAATGGTGTGAACTATAAAGAACAAGGTTAACATTGAATTCCTTATATGTGTAATGTATTAGAATTATGAAAATTTATGTCCCAAGTGGAAATGTTATGAAAATAATCTGGATGGTGGTATGAGTACTGGTAATACTGTTGAAGATAAAGAGACTTTGAATGACAAGTGAAAGGAATATGATGTTTTCATTATATTGTTTACATTAATTATAAGAATCATGATTTTATTTTGATTGAGAAACCTAATTAAATGATTAATATTGATTATTATAGGAAAGGGGTATTAAAGAATAAGATTATGAAGCCAAATAAATAGTTTAAGGATAATGTTGTATGACTGAAGTTTATATGTATTGGAATTCATTAATTATTTTATATGAACAATGAATTTCATGTTTTCCATTTTGTATTTCAAAAAGTATGTTGAATCTTTCTAATTTACTATAACATTGATTCAACAGAAATGTGATATTTTTATTACGGGAAAGTAACTCTTAATGTGTTCCTAATGTTGTGTAAATTCTATTTTCCTCAGATAAAAAGATGATTGATAAGGATAAAGTAAATTTTATAGAACTGATTATAATGGAACAGATTATTGAATTGTTGAAAAAGTGTCTTATATTATCATGGGTGAAGTTTACAACTTCTTTGATTTATGGAATATATCCAATAATAATTGGAATAAAAAAGAATGTAGGTTTTAAAAAAATATTTACAATTATTCAGTTTATTATTAGGTATTAAAAGAATATAAGTTGAACATATTCCCATGTTTGTAATGTGACAACCATAATCTACTTTATGATATATGGTGGATAAATTTTGTACTGATTTAGATAAATTTAGTGAACATTTTTCTAATATTTTGGATTTTCATCTTTTGGAAGGGTTACAACATAACCATTTATGGAATAGATAATGTCAGACATCTAATGAAGCTTTGGTGATTAAAATGATACATTCCAATATTATGATTTATGATTATTTGGTAAACTTTACGAACCATTCAGCATTGAAGATAACTAAATATTGATGGAATGACTGATCATTCCATTTTTGGATATCATTATTTTTTAGTGCTTCAAGAACGAATAATTCACCAACATTATATTGTGAAATATATGAATTTGAAACTGATCAAGGAACAAACAAGGGGTAAGATTGTGAATATGAAATGGAATGAAATAATGTAAGTATATCTTCTAGTGATAATTAATTAAACATTATGAAGAGTATCTCAAAGTAAAATTTTGATCTTCTATCATCATTTTTTAATGATAACAATGACCTTTTTATGCCTCTCTATTTTATTGTTTTGTTTGGTTGTTAACCTTCTTCGATAAACTACTTTATTGTGATAAATTTTCTCCATTTCTCATTATCAAAACATGATAGATATGTTTTTAATTCATGTCCACGTTATCACCACCAACTTTGTTCTCCATTGTGGAAACCCATTTACGGGTTACATTGGGTAACAATTATCTTTCCAAATTCCATTTCTAAAGAGGTTTCATTGGTCATTTTTACGAAGTGGGTTTTCATGAAAGGAACATTCAAGTAATAAAATATTGATGACACTGAAACATTTTGTTCTATAACTTCATTTTAAGGAGGTGGGGGTTATAATGTAATATTTTTATAATTTTTTAAATATTATTTTTTTTGAATTAATTTAATCTTTTTAATATATTGAAATAGTGAATATAGTATGAATTATATGGAAGGACTATGTTTGGATTGAATTTAATTAAATTTCAATTTAACAATACAATATATTAAACACTAATAATAGAGTGTGGTATAGTAGAAACTATGTGTGGATAATGTTACACATAATGTAGGGGTCCCTGAATAGCTTGCGTTACTCACAAGGCTGAGTTTTAACGAACTATAATATACTATTAACAATGTTATCAATATAATATTATAGTTACTACATATCTGTTGGAATAGAAGCTAAAAATAAGATGATATAAATTGTGATAATATTTCTTATAGATGTATATTAAATTAATCCTTTGGTAATCAATTAGTTAGAAATGATTTTTATAAAAAATTTAAAATAATGAATTTCTTTTTCTAAGAAAACCATTCTATTATGAACAAACACAATTTTATTTAAATAAATTAAACAAATTTTTTTGGATGAATGTATTTAATAAATATTTTATATTTTATATTAAATCAATTTTTTACAAATATCTAATATATTTGAATAGTATGATAATATAATAAATTTAATTTTATGAATAAATTGATGTATTTTTTCAAAATGAAAATTTACCCCTTTTAATTTTGAACATAATTTAAATATAATTTTTTACACTATAATAATTTTTTATTTAACAAATAAACATCATTTTTGAAAGTGGAATATCGAAATTATCATTGGGTGATTATTTTTTGTTTTTATAAGAAGATTGATATTTTTGAATAGTGAAAAACATTGAATTTTAATATAAAACTTCTTTTTCATATAATTTATTTAAATAGTGAAATTATATTTTAAATGATTTCAAATTATAATTAGATAAATTATAAAACAATATGTGAAATTTAGGAAATTAGAATAAAATTTATGTTGAAATTGTATATAAGAATATTTCAATCTTCTAAAATTGTAACTTTAAATAAGAGCATTCTCATCCTGTCTATGAGATTAATATTAAATTATTTTCTACCAGTTATGTAGTTTTAATTTTGGAAATTATATTTCATAGTATTAATTAACATAATTTATAGTTTATATTAATGTGAAATTAGATTTTGAACAACAATCTTAGTGAATGTAATTAAAATAAATTATAGTGGTTAGGGTAAAAATATTTACATAGTGGTTAAAATTTAACTTAAGGGACCAAAAAACCTAAAAACCTATCCAAAATCCATTTTCTGGAAATATTTATACCATATAACCCCATTTATTGAAAATTTAATTTTAATGGGGGCACATTATCTATGGGATACATCTCAGCA
The DNA here is from genome assembly GCA_963277665.1 of Viscum album. Lineage (NCBI taxonomy): Eukaryota > Viridiplantae > Streptophyta > Magnoliopsida > Santalales > Viscaceae > Viscum > Viscum album. Next base: position 748,418,175 of record OY728151.1, on the reverse strand, counting down.
GTGATTATCTTATTATAACTACAAGAATGCCACTCTTCTTCCACTATATAAGGGAACTCACCGCTCACTTATACAAATACCTCAGTCACTTTTTCATATCCAAAACATCTAAAAATAAGTTTCATATATCTATCCTCTCATCCTATAATCCTAAAATTGTGTATTAATCAATCCATGTTAGTCATTTGATGAAAACCAAAAAGAATTATATAAAGAATATATTACATTCTTCAACAATTTTTTTTGTTTTATTTCATCTCCTATCCCCCTAAATTATTCTAATTCATTGGTTATATAATAAAATTTGAATCATAAATATATTGAGATGTTTTATGTTATGTTTTCACAAAATCCTACACACACTTCTATCAAATCGGATAAACACTCACCATTTATGTGTATGGAGGACTACCTCCTTGCAAACCAATGTTGTTGTTTCATCAGTTACAACTTTTCATGGATGATAATAATAATGGAATAACTATTTTTATACGATATATATATGGTATTTATTATTTTATTATAATAATTTATTAAATATACAACACATACCATTATACATCCCATTTTATGGGAATACGATAACATTGTTAGGAGATGTCTGGACTACCTTCTCCTCAAAGTGATGTGATTTAGTCACACTTTAAAAGGAATGTATTAATTATGAATTGAGAGAAATTATAGGAATTATTCAATAATGATAATATATGTATATATATATATATGTGTGTGTGTGTGTCTGTGTGTTGGTTTTTTTTCATTTAATTTATATCATTCATTACGATAAGAAAAGAGAAACATTGCTAAAGCATACGTATGGCCTACTGCCTACCAGAACGGTGTACTCCATTACATATTTATAACATTAATAGATTATTATAAATACAAATATACTGATTATATATTTTATTTATATCATTCTATACATTCTGTATGTAAGTAAATCATGATCTAAGTAAAAGGGATAATAATAATTAGTCCAAACATGTATGAAAAAACAAGGTGAATATAACCTGAAACAAAACATTAACATTCAATTATTTCATTAATGGGTAATATAAAATCATAATAAAATTGCATATTGTATTATATATAATAATATGGTTTTGTGGAAGACTTGTAGTAATGTTATATGTAATGTATCATATATTTGAATGTGTGCAAAGAATGTCCAGACATAAGGTAAGGGTTTTATCATCTCACATTTATTTATATGAGATATATACTATATTCACCACTTATTATTGTTGTGTTGTGTATATATGGCCCTATGACATGTTATATAATTAATTATATATATTTAATTATATGAAATGTTTTAATTATTTTTATTCTTTCACATATCGCATTATTCAAAATTTACTCCTGTAGAAAGGTGATTTATAGTATCACTTTAATTTCTATGATATTAAGTCATATTCACCACTCATTCAATTTTTGTAGTGGACATACCAAAAATTAATGTATTATTTTAATAATATAGATAAATTTATGGGTATTGACATATCCACTTTATTATCTACCATTTATGGGGTTTACAGTTTAAACTTCACAAAATTTGTAAAGTAGTTTTGTCACAATTTATCTCAAGATGTTATGTTATACAACTAAATTATTTTAAAAGGCATATATAATTCCCTTTAACATGTCCTATATTAAATATACTTCCATTAATTATATTTTAAACGTTATTTTATGTAATTATTTCATTGGATTCATAATTCAATGTCACTAATGTGGCTATAGTTTAATGTTACAATCTCATCATATCAGGATTATTTAAGATTATGATTCCATTGAGGAAATATAATGATCCACCGGTGAATAAATATCATCATTTATATTATAATATTTTTATTCATTATATCATCATGTAATGGTAAAATTTATATACTCTAATGCACTTAACATAAATATTAAAATATTTTATTAGAATATTCCATTATTTTTCTCCTTAGTTAGAAATTTGTTTTATAAAAAAATCATTTTTTATATATGTGATTCCAAAAATGTTTTCAAATTATATTTTAACATAAAATTCAAGGAAAGAATTTTGATGAATTTTGATGGTAATAAATTCTTCCTTTAGAGGGTTTCAATGTTATTTTAAAAAGAGTAAATGGTTTTTGTTTAAAAAATCATTATTCAGAGTCGAAACAATATTTCCTCATGAAATATTTTAAATGATATTTTAAAATTAATCTCCATGGTAGATGAAATCCTTGGATAATGTTTAATCATTACATGGTTTCATCATTGTTATTAATTCATTTATTGTTTATTTTTAATATGACAAGTTGTTTAAGAAATCCATTTTTCATGCATGGGTTATACCATGATGAAATGATTATAAAAACCACCATATTTAATGGGATATTATATAGTGAAATGATCATGATACCTATCTAATTTTCATAGGTAATAATATGATGAAATTTTTATAATACCCCTTTTATTACATTGGTTATAATATGATGTTTATGAAACCCATCTCTTTTTTAGGTCATGAAATGATGAATGTTTTATTATATTGTAAAACACATATATATGATTTAATTATGTGATGGGTGGGGACAAATCTATCTCCAATGCATTGGTTAAATATTTATATCTCATGAGAAATATAGTACAATAACATGGAGTAAACTCAGTTCAGTATGATAGGACAGGAATGAAAAGTGAAATCAATTTTTTAATATAGGCCTCGAACGAAGAGTACAATCAGTTCACTAATATAGGATTGGAATGAGGCGTCAAACCAATTTAGTAATGAATGAATGTAATGGGAAGTGAACCTAGTTTAGTAATAAGTGGATGGAGTAATATTTAAACCAAATTATGTAATATTATACATGAATGTGAAGTTATCACGATTCAGTAATATAGGTATGGAACAAGGAGTGAACCCGGTTTAGTAAAGGAATTTTTCCACTAAGATGGTATTGGGAGTGAACCATTACTACAAATATGGGATGGGGAGTGAACCCATTCCACCCACATGGCATTGGTAGTTTGTTTCTACTACTATGTAAATAATTTTATATGTTTATATGTCTACCATAAATCCATGTATTATTACTAGTTTATGATTTCAAGACATATAGTATTAATTAACTTATAATTAATTTCTTATGAGCTTCTAATATTTATTCATGTTGACTCAATAAGGTTTCCTTATGAATTTTCCATTCCTATTTGTTTTTGAAAATAAAAAACACATTATAACAAGAAAAACAGTTATTTACCTAAGGATTATCTTATAAAGTAAATTTCCATTCTCTAAGGAATTTTTTATCTTTACCTATGTTTTCATTGTCAGTTTCATAGTATCTCTAAATTTAACTCATTTTTATAACTATGGAAAAATTTGGCTTCATATCTAAAATCTAGGAATCCTATAGGTTCTTGGATATCTAGTATTCTATTTTCAGGTTATGAACATTCTGAAATTCGAGTTCCGAATGCTCTGAAACTCAGTGTCCAAACTCTCTGAAATTTTGGTTCTGAATTCTCTAAAATTCAGGTTCCAAATTCTCTAAAATTATTGTTCCGAATTCTTTAGAAATAAAACTCTGAATTCCTCAGAATTCACACTCTGAATTCTTCATAATTCTGGCTCTGAATTCCTTAGAATTTAGGTTCCAAATGTAATTTAGACTCTGAAATCATTAGAATTCAAACTCTGAATTCCATAGAATTCAAATTCTGAAGTCATGGGAATTCAGACTCCGAAATATTTAGATTTCAAATTAAAAAATCATTTTAAAATAGAATATTAATATCATTATATTACAGACTACAAATATTTATTTGGTTAGATTCTAAATTCTATTTTTTACTTAAACTCAAAAAAAATATTTTTTTAAGAAACATTTTTTCATTCATATTTTATAGTCATGAAACGATGTAGTTAAATTGGTTTCTAACTAACTGTAGTTTGAGTGACACTTGTACATGTCCATCCAAGATTCAAGTAAAAATATTACTATTTGAGGTATGAGTTGACCGTATGAGAAGTACCTATAAATGGAAGCTCATTTGATAAAACTCATTATCAATAAAACATTATCTATCACTCTAGAGATTTCATGTTATTGTGGTGATTTCTAGAGAGAGAGACTCTCTGGCTTTGTGCGGTTTTCAACATATTGTTGAGATTTCTTTTTGTGACTATGATTGTTGTTGAGTACAATAGAGGGCTTCTAGGGATAGAATGAAAGAGGTTCTGACTACCACAATGTTCGAGTAATTCCGGGGATATAAAGGCAGAGGTGCCATATACCATAAAGATCAAGGGATGGAGGGAATAAGAAGATACATTCTGATATTTCTATAATGGGATTACCTTGGTGTGAGTAAGACATAATTTTTGGAAATTATAAACCAGGGGACAATTATCCACGTTTTTTGTATACCCTACTCTTTGGGTTAAAATATTTCATACTTGTTACATGTTTGGTTTGATGTTTATGTCCACTGTGTTTTTTATAATAGAAGAAAGTATAACTTTCTGATACATTATTGTAAATTTTTATACACTGATAAGTATGATTCTATACGCTTTAGAGTAGAATATTTTCCATGTAATTTTTTATTAAGTAAATGTTCCGAAACCATATTTCTATAACCTATAATGTTTTTTTAATATAACTAAAATAGGTTTTGTGAATTTACCTTGTTTAACATATTTAAACATAGTTTTCCTTATGGTTAAAAGCACAAGCTTTTAATCATACAATTCACCCCCCTCTTGTAAATTGAGAATCTATATATTACCACAGGTCCTACAATTACATGAATTATGTATATGATATTTGATCTATAGGGTTTGATATTAATATTTTATTCAAATTTTATCACACCCTTTTGTTCATGGTATGCTTACATATCTTACATGTTTAATAATACTGAGAATTTGATCTCACCCTTTCTTATGTCTCATTTCCCCGGGATATGTTGTAATTTTTTATGTAGGAGTGATAAAGGGGAAGATATTAGTGGGTGACTATAAAGATATTTCCTAAAATAAGAAAATAGTTTTCCATGATTCCAAATACACAAAAATATTAGGATCCTTGTGAATTTATTGTTATAATGTTCTGAATATTTATCTAAAATGATGAAATATCCATGTATGTTATTAATGGGTCTCTTAAACATGGGTGTGCCCATGAGGGGGGTCAATAGCCTCATATATTAGAGAATTGAATAGTGCTACATAATGAATAACAAACAAAAAAGCAATAATAATAGATAGACATAAAAATAATCAACAAAAAACAAATAAATAGTCAAATGGAAGCTGTATAATAGATATATGCAAGAAAATTGATGATTAGTTGTTTGTACGAAATGTGATTATGTGAAAATATGGAATGTAGGAATATATCCCATGGTGTCAAAAAAAGCCCAAAATAGTTATTACTAGCATCATGATAAAAGGTTCAATCATATAATCCTACACTCTATCTTAGAACTCGTAATCATGCATCAGATGAAAGCCAATTCCCATTGTCTATATGTGATACTATATATTCTTCATGGGTACCAATGGTAGAAGAAGCTATATGTGAGGTATAAAACATAGGACACCACCAATGGGGTCTATATCAATCCAATACAGGAATATAAATTGAGTAGTGTTCAAAAAATAATAATAAATGAAAGATAAAGATAAATAATTAAAATAAATCACCTCTCATTTGATTTGTAATTATTATCTATAAGGTGTAGAGAGATGAGAATGACATTTAGTTGTGGAAAAAAAATAAAACGGTGATTGATGAAACCAATTTGTGTGTGTTATATTTTTCTCAATGAAAGTGTAAATGTATTTGATGTGGTTTTTGGAAATTTTTTAAGTCCTACAAGAATATTCATGAGAATAATCATAGTGTTACCAATCTATGTTTTCTATACAGGAATTAACAAAACCCTAGAATTTTGGATTCCAACACTGGATATGTGGAAAAGTTTATGAATAATATCTTCTATCATTACAGTTTATTAAAATAATTTATGTTTCACATAGGAGTTATTGTGAGAAATCTATCAATTCATAAACAGATATCTTGCAATGATTATAAAATCATCGTGTTGAGTTGTAATATTTTCAGGATTTTTGTGGTGGTTTGAGTTAATTTAAAAAATATGATATGTTTAATTAAGTAAAATCTAAAATTATATTTTATTTTTAGGGGTAAAATAGAGTTTCTACATGAAATGTAATGTTAAATATGAAAAACAGGGGGCTATATGAAGGTAACCATTCAATCAAAACATGTTTAAAGATATAGCGATACTTTGGTAATAGATTTATACAATATTGGATCTAGGTAAAGTTAAATTATTAGTGGTTCTTATTGTGTAAAGGTATGTTGATTCTGTTTTCAATGTAGTCTATGAGTTGAACTCATGCATCAAGGAAACACCCAGAAAAAAATTTCATATATAATAGTTATACTAGATCTAAGCTAAGGTAAATTATAAATCTATGTGAACAAATTGTAACCACAATATAAAATAACCTACAGAAGGGAAATACTCTGATATATAATGATTTCATTAAGATACTAAAAGCTATGTGAAGTTCACTAGTTTACTTCATGAGGGTAATATTGGTGTTTGAGATAAGACAATTCCACAAAGTGGAGAAATAGACTACTGTCCAAAGTATCAAAATAGTGAAAGGGAGGAGACCACACCAAAGTGATTAATATGGTGATTAGGCGTTTCCAAGATCCATACATTCTAAATATATTAAAGATACTAATTAACATTCTTTTTAATCCCTCAATGTTAAAATATCATGATTTTGAAAATCACATCACGATTCAAGGAGAATTATAGAAGTACTTATTTCTATAATGTAAGGATAAGTAACATATAAAATAATCTATGATAATTAAATAATATAGTAATTGAAAATAATGATAAAGGCTTAGTTTAATGATTTCATGTGATGAATGTTATAAATTGAGTATCCAAAAATATTTCTACTAGGAGAGTATGAATTTAAAGAGAATAACACTTTTTTAAGAGAATATAATTTCAAATAGGGGCATATTTATTTAAAAATACGAATTTTAACAACATAATATTGTTTTTATGATATTAATATGAGGAAATAAAATGGGAAATGCATGATTTTATGAATTTTAGTTTCACATGTTGAATTTGAACATGTTGATTTTAATGATTAATAGAATAAATATTGAGAAAATGATGACCATGACATAGTCAATTTGGTAATGATTTCCAAAACCAAGATAATATTGGAGAGTATTTCATCATAAATAATGGTTCCAATAATGTTGTAATAGTTCATGTAGTTATGAATATATTATTCCATGAAGATTTTTGATGGATAAAAAAGAATAAGATGAACAGGATAATTCAAATATCAGAAGAAAAAAAGTCCAAGTCATCATATTTATTTATAAGATGATCATAAATAAAATAAAAAATGATGATGTTATACTTTAAGAAACTATGAAAATGGTTGTGTTTGGGAATTCATATACTTGAAGAAGACTAAATAATAAGAAATAAGATGTTTTATTATTTAGAATATTTAAGTCTCATAATTAGGAGAAAATACATTGATGCAATAAAATGACTAAATATGTGAAGAAAATATTGAAAAATATGTTGACAATCTTGACTTGATATACCTATAAATATTGTTCAGGTTAAAATAAATAAAAAAACATGAGAAATTATACTATAATCATTTACAACATCATATATCATGGAAAGAGATATATAAAACTAGTTTTGTTTGACAAAATGTTTCACTATTCATTGAAAAAATGATAATTTATCTAATGATTCATACAAAAGAGCCTTCTTGTATGATGAAGAGTAATAGGGGAAATAAGTTATTTCAGTTGTGATATATCATACCACAACAAATACAAGAATATAATATGTCAATTTTATAATACATACATGTTTTAGGAGTTGTAATAACATTGAGGTGGCATATTGAATTGCTGAAACTATGGTTGAAGAACACATCTATACTTTCAAGGAGGTACTTATTCTTAAAAAAAATTTATTTTATTCAAAATATATTGGCCAGCTAAAATATTTTATAAGGAGTTAAATACCACAAAACATTATATTGGTACATGTAATGGTCTTGGATAATGATTCTATGGCCATAAACATGCTCTCACATTCCTTGATAGTAATAAGGATGTTGTTCACAATGGATAATAGCTATAATATTATGGGGGCATATTCAACCCTAGGAAGTTGAACCTTTTTAACGAGCCCTATTAGTCACTTTTATTACATTCCCATTATATATATACATACTAACCTAATAAGATATAAATATAATGATAGTCACTTAATAAATAAGTTTATAATTGAAAATGTATAAAAAGAAAAAACTGGAGTAGAAGTATTCCAACACTGATTCACACCCTCTCGGTGTTTGAAACATCCCAATGTGATCCTAATAAGATCCCACCTTTGAGAAGTTTGATTATGGTTAACAATAATGGATCTTCACTTAGGGATATGTATCCTATAATAAATGGGAAAATTTATAAAATAATTATTTCTTTCATTAAAGGATTATTTTTCAACATTTTAGGAAAATGAAGCACACTTGACGGTGAGTTATTAGCTATAATTTTTAACCTAATTTATGGGAAATAGAGTGGACAGATGAATAAATAGATCAATAGTGACTCATTAATGGTTTTTAATCTTGTTATTTTTCAATGATAAAATATATTGTGGATTATTTTCCAATATTATATCGGATTCATGAAAAACATTGAAGATGTGGATGGGATGGACTCACACATCTTTTGGAAAAGCAATATGGTTGTATACATTCTCTCAAAAAATATTTTGGGAAATATTAACTCTCTATGGCCTTTTTATCTTATAGAGGATATTTTGTATCATTATATATAAAATATTATTGGTGGAATAAATATGAGAATTTTCTGACACCAATTTTATCAACCTTTTAATTTATATTATTTAATTATGATGTGATATTCTTTCACATCATTCATAGAGTTTATGATTATTATTATGCACATAGTGTCATAAAAACTTATATAATAGTTGTTAAAGGGTCATAAATATCTCTGATCAATAGCGGCGATAACAAATTATTTAATAAAAACATCTATATGATAATTTTCATTAACAAGGTCATGAATTATCCAAGTATAATAATGACATTACACAACCCACCCAGACCCCACCAGGGTCAGGGGTGACCTGATTTCACCACACCAAGCCTACATCTTTTTGAATTAACTCTCAAATGTGCCTATATCACGAAATAACGACTTATATCTGGAGTTTTATATAATAACCCATACCATATAAAAACAATAAATAAATGTTTTATCCATGGGAAACACTAACTATCAAAATATTATAACAATGAAAAAAAGGATAAGAATGGACAAAATTTGTGGCCCACTGATTGAAAAATAAGCCCCATAGACTAGGAAATGTTCTCTCTAATGCAATTTTAGTGAAATAGAGTTACCACATTTGGATCGTTTTATTGGTCTTGTTAGAGTCGTCAATAATTATTTACTTGTGACTACCTATAATATTAATTTTAAATGTATTTTCATCATAAAAATATATATATCTGAGATAAGGGTTTGTGAAGAATGAGTAATTATATTAGAATTAGTGTGGGAGAGGGAAGTGATAAAGGACATAGAAACACAGTGAGAGTGGAGGGGTGAATTAGGGTGTTAATGTTTTCTTTCTAATGTTATTGATCTTGTTCCCATGTTGGTAGGAACATGTTAAACGTATCAAAAAATGAAATTAGGAAGTTGAAATAGCAGTTTTACATGGTTCACCACAAAGGGCTACGTCCATGAAACATATGCCGACAGGTTTTTGTTCATACCTAATTCCACTAAACTTCACTAGTTATGGATTACATAGGTTTGAAACCGTCACTCTATCCCAGGCTCACTGCCTTTTCAAAAGTTCAAGGATAGCCCACTACACCCCTCGGGTCACTCCCGTTGACTCCCCCTGGCTCATTGACATTGGTGAAGTCTCAATCAGTTTATAAATGTGAGGGTATCTTCAATAGATTTTCATTGAATTATTTGCCTCTGCTTAGCATGAGACTCTTCTTGAATCGAATTCTAAAAAATATGCACTTGAATGCACTGAACCAGTGAACCAGATAATCAAAAACCCGCAAATAGGTTATATTGATGATTTCGCACAATGCCTACCCTTTGCGTGAAATATATCGCTTATGCGCAAAATACATGATTTCGCATGGAAAATATTTCGCGCAACAACCTCCTTTTCGCGCATCATTACGTGCAACACCTTTTTCTCATAACTTGGCCTTTTTTGGGCAACTCGGCCTTTTTTACACAACCCAGCCTTTTTTGTGCAACTCCCTTTTCACAAAAATTTTACGCGCATTAGCACTAAGATCATCTCTAAGTCTCCAACCGTACAGAATGAGGGGGGTCACCACATATTTATAGGCATCTTATACCCCCACACACAAAACACCCTATGGCACGAAAAACCTCTTATTCGAGGTGAAATATTTCGCATAGATACCGTTTTTCGTGCACATCTTTATGTTTTTTGTGAAGCCCATGCCTTTTCCATTTTCCAAAATTCTGATTACGAAATACCTCTTTTGTTTAAAATATTTGTCCACTATTTTGTGCACCACGCTATTTTTCATGCAACTCGCTGTATTTTGCGAACAACGCTGTTTTTCGTGCACGCCATTGTTTTTCGCGCACACCACTATTTTTCACCCACGCCTCATTTATTTCACGCACCAATTCACTTTTTTGTGCACCTCCTCTTTCCAACAATATATGTCTTCGTTTTATGATTTTCAGGTCCAAAAATTTTGAAAACACTGGAGAAAATCACCACCTTCAATACTGTTTTCTGCTTGAACAATATGATCACTTTGCTGGCACACATTCTGAACTTCCACTGAGGATTGACAACAAGCACAAACCATGCTCCAATTCTTTCATTGGACATACATGGTTCCAACAAGTAAATGGTGGATAAATGTTAACCATGATAGGGGGTCTGTGTAGGGGAAATGTAGGAAAAATAGGAAAGAGAAAGGGAAACATAGGAAGGTTTTGGGGATGTTGTTGTGAATGGATAGGGATGTAATTTTACTTTACATGAGGGTAAGAATATGATTTTTAATGATAATAAAAATGTGGAATGTGATGGTGGATTCCATGTGGATTATGATCTGTGATGACTTGGACTATTAGGGGTGATGACATAAACTATGAGGGAGGTGACATAGATTACAAGGGCAGTAAGAGGGTTGAGATGCAGAAAATATGACTCGAAGACATATAGACTGATTGGAAAGAGATTCATATAAGAAATATTGAGAATAAACATTTAGGGTGGGGATCTAACCCAAAAATCACCAATAACTATCACCATAGAAATAAACTAACCACCAACACCGTTAATACTAAATCCCCAAAATATCTTACTGATCAATATATCGACTACAAAAAAACCACAGTTGTTTTTATATGGTTCGAGTATGGTTGATTATAAATTTACACCATTGGTCTCCCAAAAAGCACAGTGTAAAAATAAATCATTATGATATCTTCATATAGGATAGAAAACATGATATTTTTAACAGAATAACTCTACCATGGCTTGGATGAATCCCAATTATTATAGATAATTACTATAGAAGGTTATAAACAAATGGAGATAAAGATTAAACTAAATTTTATTAGACATTAAATAATAATATTTATCAAATTCCATATTATCCCTCTATATAAGTTTTAAGAGACCCCACTCCCCAAATATTGCATGTAAATCAAAGGGTTACCAACCCTTATAGAGAGAATGTTTTATGCCATTTAAATTATTCATAAAAATGGAGATTGTTACAGGATATTTTGATGAACCCTGATATATCATGAAGGGGTGTAACCTTCTCCACTATTTATATAGAGGAACCACCCTCTTGAATAAGTATTTCTATTATTATTACAAATACAATTTTTTATCTGGACATATCTTACACTCTTTATTTTCAAATCTAAAATACTAAAAAACCCCAGTTACAAAAACACCCAAAATCAAAGATCGGATTATAAAGATTCATGAATAATAATTTTCTACACTGAAAATCAAACCAAATGAACAACCTATATGTCAAATTTTGTTATGTAGGTGACAAGTAATGGAAAAAACTATAGAATACCCAATTATTGCATGTACTCCTATATACATGACATATGGTCCTATACAATAATTATACATATAGAAATAAATTCTAGTCCATGTGGCATAAACCTATACATTTTTTCCCAATAATCTATATAGAAAAAGGGGCCTGTCATGACCCGACCTCTACCGGGGCTCAAACCGCAACAACCCCAAACCCTCCTCCATAGACTAGGGGATGGCGACTAGCGCCGAAGGCTGAATAAACTAAGAAAGCCTTTTCCTAAGAAACTGTATTCACACACGCAGTAACTCAACCTAGAAGTGTAGAGAAAAGAAATAAAGATACAACACTGCTACGAAAAGGGAAACCAATATAAATGCATAGACCTCTAACTAGTAAAAGTAATGTGCTGAAAAGTACTAACGAGTAAACTGAATTAATCAAGGGGAAAAAAATGAAACCAACCAAAAAGGTGTCACAACCCAACAATAGGGGAATGAAAAGTAAACTGATGGTGTGTCTCTCACTGGAAAGTCCCGCTGCAACCACTAAACGCAGACCAAGCTCCGGTGTCATCTACGCTCCTCCACAAACTCGATCGACTTGTCCGTCATCACCAAGGGCACACCAAGTGCAGGAAAAGCCAAAGTAGGTGTGAATATAAAGATACTCAGTATAATTCCCCGAATTCTCCAAGGAGAAACAAAGGAGGTACTAAAATGGTGAGCAGGAGACAGAACAAAGAACAGTGCAAGAGTAAAAAACAGAGAGTGCAACTAATCCCGACAAAATAAAGGAAGTAGACTCTCCCAATCCAAGAGGATCTAGACATGGAAAGCATGTGGCATACTCTATGTGTCATTGCCCCTCCTAGAAGGAGAGTAATTGAACCCAAGGAGTGGGATAAAAAGTAATTTATATCTATATATATACTCAACAAGAAAACTGAATGAGTTCGTATGGGGATCTCTATCTCCATGCTCAGACCAAGATAAATTGCCAACAGTTCTAAGGGTAGCCATCACGGAAGCCCATCAATCCTTCATACCATTGCTACCTCATCACTTAACCATACAACCAAGGGTCCCGCTCCTGTAAACATGGAGAAAAGTCACTAACTAGCCTCATAGAAAGGACCCAGACTGAAATAAGTCGTCTTGTAACCCACTGCCCAGCCCCACTGGAGGGTAAACCCCAATAAGTCAATGGTGACCCACTGCCCATCCCCGATGGAGGGTAGACCGTAATAAATCATCAGGTGACCCACTGCCTAGCCCTACTGGAGGGTAAACCCTAAATAAGTCAACGGTGACCCAATATCCATCACCGATGAAGGATAAACCATAATAAAACATCAGGTGACCCACTGCCCAGCCCTGTTGGAGGGTAAATCCCAAATGAAACTGTGGTGACCCACAACCTAGCCCCACGGGAGGGTAAATCATAAGGTCAATAGGTATCCCACTACCCAGCCTCACTTGAGAAAAAACCCTAAGGTCAACGGGTATCCCACTGCCCAGTCTCGCTGGAGGGTAAAACCAGAACTAGTCTGATATCTCTACACTACATGTTCCATCACTGGGTGTCACAAACACCGATACCATGCATAAGTTTGGAGTGCGTCAATGGAACCTCCAACTAAAGCCCTTTCATCTTTCCACATTTAATGACATCTCAAAAGAGACACTGCATGCTCAAACAGATTATACCATTTTAATCCTCGTGGAAAACCGCACGAGATATACTACTTACTCACTAGAAATGGGAACCTTGTGGAATAGTTAGTCCGCACCACTTCATGCCCAAACCGTGTCCCGTGGGGATGACACCTCGTTCTCGAAAGAGGTCGGTCAAACTGTGCCATCGTGATGCTCTAGGAAAAAATGTTGAAATGACTATTCATATGCCCCAAATGGACGCCAGATGAAAATTTGAAGTACACTGCTCATAGTTTAAGAGACGGAATGTGGGGCCCACACCTCAACTCTAGATCCAATGCTTGAAACCACCCCGGTCAATTTCGCCTCGATGCTAGGGTCACAACGCCACTGACAGTGCCTAAAATGGACTATGGATGCAGAAGCTGCAACTCCCTGCGTTATACGCAAATGGGCCCCCATGGAGCCCACACCTCAACCTTGAACCATGTCACGTAGATTGTACCATTGAATTACTTGCAGTTAACCACGTGACGTAGGCTATTCATTTTTTCGGAATGAACGTATGTAGCATAAGACGTAAAAATGCAACCTACGTCCGAATGCCACCTTGTGGGGACCAAGCCCCAAGCCTTTATTTAGGTAGGCAGCCTGCACTGTTGTAATCCCCTATGAAAAACACTCAGAAACGAGTACTCAAACACCCCAAACGGATGTCGGGTGAAAAGGCAGTGTTTCACCATAAAACGTGCTAACTAGACCCTCTGGGGTCCACACTTGGTCTCCAACCCAAATGCTTCAAAAAGAATCTCAAAAAGTCCGTAAGAGGACTGTGGTCACGCTTCCGCTGATGGTGCATCAATCGGACATACCAAACAGAAGTTTGGTCCGACGCAGGAATAATTACATAATTAAATAATTAATTCATTATTTTCAATAAGCTTTTCGTGCCACTGAGCAGTGAAACTGAACCGCAAGGGGTCCTAACTAACCTTGGAAGTTTTCTCACAACTCTAGGGCCACAGCACATCAGACGGTGAATCAAATGGACATCCATCCCGTGAGCCACGTCCAACACAACATGAATAATAATTTAATATTATTATGTTAATGTTCATTGGGTCACCCATCCTCGGGTGTAGAACCCAAAAACCTCAAACTCACTTTGAATGATCCGTCTCGACAACACAAACCCCCATCCATAGACGGCGCGTCAAACGAACGCACCATTTTGATGATATGGCCCCCCAAATGCAAGGGGGCCTAACTGGGCCGCTTCACCCCGACCGGACCGGTCCAAGCCACTGACCCGTGGCTGAGCTGCGGTTCTTGCCCAATTCTCCGTGGCCTGCCGGCTGTGGCCCACTCCAAATCCACTAAACTCGAGGGGGTCCAGTTTTCCAATGCAGACCATCCAACTTGCATGTCTGCGTCACCCAGCAGGACCCACAGTATGCGGGTCCTTGTCCACGCCGCACACCCTGAGGTCAGCGCCTCAAGGTTCTCCACCAACTGTGACAGGACTGGCCGCCCACACTATCCATAGCTCACCGCTGATGCTGATGAAGCCCCCATCTCATGCTAAGGCCTTGCGCCACATGGCTACCCGCCTACTCTGCTGAAGCCCCCGCCTAGCTCTGTTGCTGCCTCCGGCTCATTGCACGATGACGCTCGACTGCACCGCCTCAGTGCCCCCTGCTCGTGCTGTCATGATCCTCCACCTTCTGCTCGACCTCCGACTACTCTAATGCACCACCACGTCTCCCTGATCATTTATTCATGCTCCTCCACCTCCGGATCTCCCTCTGGTCGCTCGACAGCACAGCCCAGGCTCCCTGCTTGCGCTGTCGTGCTCCGCTGCCTCCGGCTCGACCTCCGGCCACCACCCCTTGCCGGCACCAAACATTCGGACGATCCTCCTGACCACTCCGGTGGTAAGGAAAATTATCCATAACTAGTTTCGGGATCATCGAGGCCGGATCTCCACAACGCTGCCCCTCGCTCGTCGAATCGTCGAGAATTTGACGCATCCAAAATTCAGACGAAGAATGCTCAAGAATGGGGTTTAGAACGGGGCTTGAATGATGACTGTGTTCATTCATCCATCATCTCAATTCCAAAATAATCCAATTTTAATTGAAAACATTGATTAAAAAATTATCATATCAAAAAATGTGTGAAAATTTAACCAAAATCCTACCTTGTTTTCGAGGCACGTCGTAGGCGATGCGTCCGCAAGGATCCTTCCTTGATTTGCCAAAGTTTTGCTGAAGACTGCACATCAATCCGAAAAATAATGATAAAGAACACTATAGAATGGATGAGTGAGTGAGAGAGAGATAGAGAAAATGGGTTGCCCCCCCAACACTTATGTGAATTTATAAAAACTCACTGAAACTCTCTCAAAGAACGCAGATTCCAAAACCTCTGTGCTCGCCTATTTTATATCATTCCTAGAAAAAACACCACATTTAAATCTCAACAGATGTATCAGATCTTTATTCAGAGGCTTCATTTGAGAGATATTTGAAATGATCGGATGTGATAAAAATAACTAAGCCATTAATTCAAAAAGACGGTTTTTCCCCTGGGTGACATCTCTCATAGTAGGCCCGCACCTGCCACTTTTAGATCCCACATAGGGTAAACGGCCCGCTAAGGACGCAACTGTGCCCTCAGATTTTTGATCCAAGATACAGTTAATGAGTTATTATGTTTGATCTATTAAATGAATAATTTTATAATTTAATTATCCATTTAACACATGGCTAACGAGCGAGGGGTCAAAACATCCCGCACCGACTCAATTTATATCTCTCATAGGGTAAACACCGCGTTATGGACCCAACTGTGGCCTCGAATTTCTGATCCCATCAACCATCTAAGAGATATACCATTTTTTAGTTATCCATGTGTGTGTGATATAAAAAGACTTATCATTTTTATATAATTAATTCCAGGCACATCGGGCGTTGAAATTTCACGCCGTCTAAAGACCCTACTTTGGAATAACATCAAGAGATTTTTCAAAGTCCCAGAGTCACAAAACCTAGGTTCTTACATCATTCCATCCTTCAATCCTTTCATCCATAAAATGAAACACTAGGAAAAACAACTCAGGATACAGAGCTCACACATAGCTCTCCCACTCTAAAGGAAACTTGCACAACACCAAGATAGCACAACACACGAACCGATGGGATGGTTGGTACTCATAAGGTTTGATACTCTCGAGGGAATGTGTAGGAATACGCACGCACCTCATCAGATGCGACACGTGGAAGACGTCGTGTGCTCACTACTACTATTGGGAGGGCTGGGCAAGATGGTAGACAACCTCTCAACGACTTGAACGATCCCCGAATGGCCCAAAACAACTCTAGGGTCTTCCACGGCCGAACCTATACTTTCCACATCGCGACTAAAATCACTGTTTGTTCCTGGAACATGGTCTTGTGATTCCCCTCTTCAGAATACCCATCTTGTGAAAAACCCAAGGATATCTGGTCACCCAAGTTTTCACAGTTGGGGAATCACAACCGATACTCTCTAGGTGAGGATGCAACTGAGAACATGGTGTTATGAGAAAACCACAAAGAGCTCTCCTAGAGGATGGCGTCTCAACATTCTCAGGTAAAATACCACCACTACCAGTACCACATAGTGAATTGCATAGTTCTGTTTATGGGATGTCCATCACCTTGACCTAAACTTGATAGCTGTATCAAGGATGACATTGAGCACATGAGGTACCAACGAACAGGGATGGTGAGAAAACTCATCCAACCTCTAGAGGCTAGACATGGAAAGGACGTTTCATACCCCATGCGTCTTTTCCCCTCTTTGAAGGAGAATAATTCCAAAAACATGCACTATGTGAAACCCACTAGTGGCACCTAAAGTAAAGGGAGGTCAAGCGGAAAATCCCCACTGGAAAAACCAGAACCTTCTCTGATGCTCCTATACACTACTATACTATCCACTTTGGTTGGTACTGACTCTTCCTAACGGGTTTGATTGCATCACAAAAATGTGTCTTAGTGGGGGAAGAACCACTCTTTCCCATGCATTCAATTCTACGTCGGACACCACCACTACATGGTTAAACTGACACCCTGCATCACCCATGGTAACCCCTTGAACAAGTAGTTAGATGAAAATAGTACCTCACGCAGTGTCTGACATGTTCGACTAATAAAAGTAGAAAGGACATAGAGCATACATCTTATCATCTATTGCACTGAAGGATTGTATACATACTTAGAACACAGCCTCTCGTGGCCTCGTCTGTCAGCTCCTTGAGCCTGACATGGGCCGACTAGGGGTCGTGGAAGGAGCTCGAAAAGTTTTCTTCCATCAACAGTTCTTCCTACTTTTCTGCCAACACCTCCTCCCTGGGGACCATCCTGTCCTCACCTTGGTGTTCTCTAATCACGAAACTTCCTTTGTCATGGTGGTGCATCTACCAAATATCTGGAAGACTCAACACATTTGGTCAGATAGTCTCTCACCACGTGACCTCGCACATCACAAAACATGCACTAGTCACCACTAGGATATTACGGTGCTCTACACTATCCCGGACAATGTGCCTCAGTCTCATTAAAGGGAGACTTTTGGCATTGGGACACTGCCAATTTTCATCCCTCTGCTAGAAATATCTCTATCAATAGTGCCTGGTATAGCACTTTGAGATGGGTGAGGATCACAAGGGAACTAAACTGGCATGAAACTCCTCTACAGAGACCTCACTCAAACTTCTGTGCTCAGAAGTTACCATCATGGACCACATCCCATGAGTAATAAGTAAGGTCTACGAACATAGTCGCGTACTCAGGCACTACAATAACTCCTCGCTGAAGCTCCAGCAGCACCCGAAACCGTAAAATGAGTACGCAGAAGGGGTATTACCCCTCGCGAAATAGCTGCTGGAAGTCATCCCATGAGAGTACCAAATCATCGTTCATTTGAGTAACCCTAGCTCTACTAACTCCAAACTATTTGGTTGAAAAAGACTGACTGTCAAAGCCACCATCTAACCTGCCAGTGTCCGAACAAGCTTGAAGAGGCAATCCACCGACTCTTGCCAACCCTCCACTGTTTGAGGGAATGGCCCACCGTGGAACCTCAGTGGTCTCTGAAGCTAGAACTCACACAGCACTCCCAGCCTGTGCTCGTCATCGGCCTTTACTACCAGGACTATCTGATACTCCACAGGTGGTGGTGCTACTTCCTATCCTCCAGGTGAAAGGGTAATCGTATGATGGATCTTGAACTGAGGCGTCAGATTCACATAGTAGTCGTCACGAACTAGAGCTAGTATCCTGGATGGCTATCATCGCGGAGACATCCTAAATCTGATCAAGGAGTACTGTGGTAAAATGAGCATATATATATATCAACAACAATGAAGAGATGACTCTAAAAGGACAGTCAAAGACTCAATCATATATGATGCACGAACCAAATCCCTCGAAACAAGTGTCTCAGTGGGTCGAGTCGACAAACAGGCTATCAGGGTCCTGGAGAATGGATACGTCAGCCGCCGCACCATCACTGGACTCCCTGGCCTAAGAGCTGCTCTCGAGATAGGTTGACACTATTTCCCCAAAACTCAAACAATTCTTTTTTAGGGATGCCCGATCAATGCCCCAAGGAACAAACCACCTCTGATACCACTTTTTATGACCCGACCCGTACCGGTCCTTGAGACGCAACTACCACAGACCCTCATCCATAGGCCATGGGATGGTGAATAGCACTGAGGGCTCAACAAATTAAGGGAGGCCTCTTCCTAAGAAACTGTATGCGCAAACACAACAACTCAATGCATAAGTGCAGAGAAATGAAAGCAAGATACAACAATGGTACGAAAAGGGAAACCAAGAAACATTCTTCGACCTGTAACTAGTACAAGTAAAGGGTTGAAAAGTACTAACAAGTAAACTGAACAGATTAAGGGGGGAAACATGCACCCAACCAGAATGGTGCCACAACCCGGAAAAAGGTGAAACGAATGTAAACCACCGGTAAGTCTCTCGCAAGAATGTCCTACTATGAACAATGAACACGGTCCAAGATCTAGTGTCCTCTATGCTCCTAAATAGTCACAATCGACCTGTCCATCCTCTGCAAGGGCACACCATGTGCGGTAAAAGCCCAAGCAGGGGTGAGTATAAAGATAATTAGTAAGACGCCCCAAAATCTCGAAGATGAATCAAAGGATGTACTAAATTGGTGAGCAGTAGAAAGAACAAAGGATTGTGCAAGAGTACCAAAGAGATATTGTAGCTCAACCCATGAAAATAATGGAATTAGACTTGCCCAATCCAAGAAGAACTAGTCCCGAAAAGCATGTGATATACCCTGTGCATCTTCACCCCTCATGGAAGGAGTGTAACCAAAACCAACGAGTGGGAAAAAAGTAGGTTGTATATATATGTTCACCATAGGAAACCTGAATGAGTATGTAAGGGGATATCTATCTCCATTATAAGCCCAAGAGAAATTTCCAACAATTATAAGGGTAGCCATCACTGATGCCCAAAAATCCCACATGCCACAGTTGCCTCATCACTAAACCGTACAACCAAGGGTCTCACTCCCGTAAACACGGAGAAAAGTCACTAACTAGCCTCATAGAAAGGACCCAACCTGAAATAAGTCTTCGGGTAACCCGCTGCCCAGCCCCGTTGGAGGGTAAACCCCAATAAGTCAACGGTGACCCACTTCCGTGCCCTATTGTAGGGTAGACTGTAATAAATCATTGGGTGACCCACTGCACATCCCTACTGGATGGTAAACGCTAAATAAGTCGACAGTGACCCACTGCCCAGACCCGCTGGAGGGTAAACTATAATTAAACATCAGTTGACTCACTGCCTAGACCTACTGGAGTGTAAACCCCAAATAAGTCAATAGTGACCCACTGCCTATCCCCACTAGAGTGTAAAACATATGTTTAACGAGTATCCAACTACCCAGCCTCACTGGAGGGTAATCCCTAAGGTCAACAGGTAACCCACTACCGAGCCTTTTTGGAGGGTAAACTAAGAACTGGTCTAATATCTCCGCACTACCCATGCCATCACTGGGTGTCACAAACACTGCTACCATGACTAGGTTCAGAGTGCTTCAAAGGAACCTCCGACCAATGACCTTTCATGTTTCTAAATTTAATGAGATCTCAAACGAGGCTCTGCATTCCCAAACAGATTACACTATTTTAATCCCCGTGGAAAAACACAAGAGATAGACTACTTACAAGCTGGAAACATGATCCAGGTTGAAAAGTCATTCAACACCGCATTATGCCCAAACGACGTCTCGTGGGGCCCACACATCAGTCTCGAATGTGGCCGGGAGAACTGTGCCACTGCGATGCTCTCAAAAAAACATGCTGAAACGACTATTCATACACCCCAAATAGACCCCTGATGAAAAGTGGCAGTACGCTGCACACATCATAAGAGACGGGCCATGGGGCCCACGCCTCAACTCTGGCACCAACGCCTCAAACCACCCCAGTCTATTTTGCCTCGATTCTAGGGTCCCAACACCACTGACAATGACTAAAACAGACCCTAGATGTCGAAGCTGCAATTCCAAGTGTCATACACAAACGGGGCCCCGTGGGGCTCACACCTCGACCCTAAACCACGTCACACAGATCATAGCATTGCATTTCATATAGATAACCACACGGCATAGGATATTCATTTGCCCAGAATGGACTTATGTAGCATAAGACGTAAAAACGCAACATAATTCCGAAAGCTGCGACGTGGGGCCCATGCCCTGGGCCTGAATTTAGGCGGTCTTTCTGCACCATTGTAATCCCATCACAAAAACACTCAGAAACGATTACTCAAACACCCCAAACAGATGTCGGGTGAAAAAGTGTTGTTTCACCATAAAACAGGCGAACTAGGCTCTGTGGGTCCCGCACCTGGTCTCCAACCCGAACACATCAGAAAGAATCTCAAATAGTCTACACGAGGACTGGGGTCCCGCTGCTGCTGACGGCGCGTCAATCTGACAACCCCAATAGGAGTTAGATTCGATGTAGGAATAATAAATTAATTAAATAATTAACTAATTATTTTCATTAAGCATTTCGTGCCACCGAGCATTGAAACCAAACAGGAAAGGGTCATAAACAATGTTGGAAGGTCCGTCACAACTCCAGGGCCACAACGCCTCTGACGTCGCATCAAACAGACGTCCAGCTCACGAACCACATCCATTGCGACATTAACAATAATTTAATATTATTATGTTAAAGCTCCTTGGGTCACCCTTCATTAAGGCACAAAAACCAAAAACCCTCAAAATCACTTTCAATGGTCCGTCCTGCCGACAGGAACCCGCCGCCATATACGACACGTCAAATGAACGCAACGTTTAGAAGATACGACCCTTGAATTCAAGGGGGCCCAACTAGAATAGTTCACCCCAACCGACCTGGTCCAAGCAGCTGGCTCGCGGCCCAGCCCCTGGTCCACCCTGATTCACCACGTCCCGCCGACCGCGGCCCACTCCAGCTACACCACACTTGAGGGCGTCTGGTTCTCCAATGCTGACCGGCCAACTGGCCGGTCTTTGTCGCCCAGCAGGACCTGTGGAATGCAGGTCCTTGTTCACGCCGCACACCCTGAGGTCAGCGCCTCGAGGTTCTCCATCGACCGCGACAGGACGGGCCACCCAGGCTCCCCCCGACTCACCGCTGATACCGCTGAAGCCATCGTCTCCCACTGAGGCCCCGTGCCGCATGGACGCCCGTCTGCTTTCCTAAAGCCCCCGCCAGGCTCCGCCGCTGCCTCCGGCTCGCCACAAGCACCGCTCGACCGCACCTCCCCGGGGCCCCCCTGCTCGCGCTGCCTTGCTCTATCGCCTCCTGCTCGACCTACGGCTCCCCCTTTGGCCACTCGACTACACCACCCAAGCACCCTGCTTGCACTGCCGTTCTCCGCCGCCTCTGGCTCGACCTCCAGTTCGACCTCCGGCCGCTCGACCACTCCGCCCAGGCTCCCTGCTCGTGCAACTTTGTCTCGCTGCCTCCGGCTCGACCTCTGGCCGACACCCCTTTCTAGAGTCGAACATTCATATGGCCCTTCCGACCAATCCAGTGTTCGGAACAATTATCTTTCACTGGTTTCAGGATCCTCGGGGCCAAAGCTTCACAATGCCGCCCTTCGCTCGTCAAATCGTCGAGAATTTGATGCGTCTGAAATTCGGACGAAGTATGCTCTATAATGGGGTTTAAAAAGGGGATCAGATGATCGCTGTGTTCATTCGTCCATCATATCAATTCCAAAATTATCAAATTTTAAAGGAAAACATCGACGAAAAAATTAAAAAGCCAACGAAGGTGCAAAAATTTAACAATAATCCTACCTCGTTTTCGATGCACATCGTAGGTGATGCGTCCGCTAGGCTCCGTCCTTGATTCGCCAAAGTTTTGGTGAAGACTGCAACTTGATCCGATGAAGAAAAATGTAGAACACTGAATACCGAATGAGAGAGAGAGAGAGAAAAAAATATCATCAGTGATAAAAATCACTAATGAACAAAGGGGACACCACCCCATTTTATATCACGCATAGGCAAAAACACCCAATTTTGAACTCAACAGAAGTATTGTATTCCCATTCCAAGGATTCATTAGAATGTTATTCTAAAATATCATCAGTGATAAAAATCACTAATCCATTAATTCAAAAAGTTGGTTTTTCCCCTGGGTGACATGTCTCACAGCAGGCCCGCACCCGCCACTTTTACAACTGCCTAGGGTAAATGGCTTTCTTCGGACGCAACCGTGCCCTCAGATTTCCAATCCAAGCTACTGATTAAGAGATATCTAGGTTGATCTATTAAATGAATAATATGATAATTTAATTATCAATTTAATAGACCACCAATGAGCGAGGGGTCCGAACGTCATGCACTGACTCGTTTTATATCGATCATATGGTAAATACCACGTTCCGGACCCAGTCGTGGTCTCAAATTTCTGATCTGATCAACTGTATAAGAGATATCACATTTTCTTAGTTAACCACGCATGCGTAATATAAAAAATCTTAGTATTTTTAAATAATTAATTCCACTCACACCGGCCATCAGAATTGCACGCCGTCTGAACGCCCTGCTCTAGAATGACATCAAGAGATTTTTCAAAGTCTCAGAGTCCCAAACCCGGGTTCTTACAGGTCTAAAGAAATATTTGGGTGTATATTAGTAAGGTAGAATAGATCATTTTTCCAAGGTATGTGAAATATAAATTTTCCCTAGAGAATGTGGAGAATATGAGAAAACATGGATTATACTTGTTGAGTCGACCAAATTGGGTTGTATTCGTACATGGTTTATCCCATGGACCATAGGCATGTAGGACATATAGCCCTAACCTTGTGTAGACATGGGTAGACATTGAGGCAAGCAACTCCTCGATAAAATACTTGTGCCCCATAATCATCCCCACGCAATCTTTATGATTCCTTACAAACCGTTGTGTCATAAGTGAAAGATACTCAACGAGTGACCTAGTGGACAACACCACATGTATCCATTATTTATATATTCATAAATCCTAATCTATAAAATTTCATGCCTTGAATATCTTCTCCTATTTTTTCCATTAACCGTGCATCTAATGGTTCCTAAGCCTGTTTCCCCTAAGTAATTGTTGTACCTTGTTAGATATCATTAGTCATCCATCATCATTATATATGCTGATTTAAATTCACGTTATTTTAGTCATAATCATATAATAAATTTTTTAATCTAAATTTATCCACCAAACCCTCATTAAATCATGAATATATAACCAACCAAGCAACATTTATTATTTCCCTATATTTATATAAACCACATGTTTCCTTTAATGGAACCAATATGAAATGAAATTATTAATTTTATAATTAAAAAGGATTCAGGGGTGATTAAGTAAAAAATTTTATTCCATGGTGTTAAATTTATATTTATATATGTAAACATAATAATAATAATAATAATAATAATAATAATAACCATGATTATCTCTAAAATGTGGGTATCAAATTTCTTTTAATGTCAATCAGGTTAAAAAATCAATATCATGTATCAAAATATATGGAATTAGAAATCACAATCAATGAATAACATAGAATTATAATATAGATACTTATTATGTATATTTAATAAATCAAATAATGTATACGTTTATTTATTCGTATATAGTGAGACATGAATATGAACATGAGAAATGAACTACCTAATTAGAAAATTGTCACCACTATGATGATTATATCTTAATTCACAAACATCATTGTTAAAAATATAAATGATGCTGTAAAAATTTTAAGGAATTTACAAACCACTTATAGGATTATAGTTTCATAGTGATAAATGGCCCCATATAAAGGAAATAATATTTTTAATGAATCATCATGGTCATCCTATATTTTAAATGAACACCCATTAGTTATCGGCCATGTGACTCAAGTACTAACCATGAACATTATACCTTCCAAATGAAATTTCCCCCTTTCTATTTTCAACCATAGTGCCAAAACATCAATTTATGGCTCTGTTTAAAAAATATTATTTGTTAACATAATTGTGGGTAGAAATATTATATTAAATATATTATATCTTTTTTAAAGGATTTTAATGCTAATTAAACCAAACTTGAATCATGAAAATTTTATAAAGGATATCAAAAATATAAATATGGGTTTATTATAAAAATATTCATCGCTACACCCTCCCCACCATAATATATATTCATCATAAAAAAGAAAAACCCATGGAGAGAGGCAAGTGTATTGACCTTTCATATGATTCCCATGCTCCCACAATATGTACAAAAGATTCTCTAATTTCCATAGGATATTCAATAATGAAATATATAACCCCTAATAGGAACTTCTCCAACTAATCCACGATCTCTAGATATTACTTTTTGAGTGTGGACTTATAATAGATATTTATCTCACCCAAATCAATGATGTGGTATATATAGATTACATAGCACCTCAACTGTTAATCATGAGAAACATTATTCATCTAATCCATCTATTAGGGTATCACAAAGATATTATATCATTCATCCACCAAGAAAAAAATAATATATTTACAATTGAGTCATATGTACAACTTTCTTCCTCCACAAAACACCTCAATATTCATTGAGGTAAGACATTAAGGAATATATAATCATTATACGTGAACATAAATGGTCTCATTCATTTATAAATATATGAATTACGATGGCCTTAGGATATCCTAATATTCTCTTATAATATCATTACCTTATTAATAATTAATTATAGCTTTTCATTCACCATGAGTGACGAATCACCAAACTCTATCAAAATAATTGGTGGTATGAAGTGTCTCCAATTAGAACCATCCAAATGATCCATACTATTATTACAATGGTTCCAATTGTTTTATGAAAACTACACTAAATTTAGGTGACCATGAATACTTAAAAAATAATAAAAAGGATTACACTTCCTTGAAATCCAATATAGTTTATCCTAATTGAACATATTCCTCGAGGTATAATATATTTTAAAATATATCTTAGTGCTGAAATAATCTTGAAAACTACTCTACAATCGTAAAAAAAATCGATCATAAATTTAAGATATATTCATTGATTTTAACCATTTAAATTGTACTTTGTCATCTTTCTACATGTGTTCCATGATCTCTACTAAACAGTAGTCCCAAATATGATGTAAATGATCTACCATTATTCATAAACCAATGATCACTAATATATCTCCCTGTACCTTTTTGAAATATGGAGTTTCAATCATTAAATACATATATATTCTATCCCACTTCCAGTAAGGAACCTAGAGAGGATTAATCAATCCAATAGGAACCTTGTGCTCAACCTTCAGTTCTTGATAGTTAAAGCAAAAGTAAATGATCTTAGGACCATTTAAATTCATTACAAGACTATAAAACTAATTAATTAGGTCCATAAATATATTTTCAAACCATTATTTATTTCTATTAATGATGTATAAAATACAATTGATAGGTCCCCATACATCGTAGTTTCAAGAAATATTATCCCTAGGATGTGGAATATATACTTCACTCATTCAATAAATCTATCTTGTGCACCATTTGAGGATATATAATAATCAAATATGTTGCAATTAATGGATAATTTATAGGTATAATTCATCTAATGATGATGTGTAATTTCCCCCAAAATCTATGGTTAGTAGGAAATATCCCATCATTCTATTCATACATCTACAATGAGGCTAACTTCTAAGATGCTTCCTCTATTATCAATCCATGAGATTTCCACCTGAGGGAATCAACCATAACATTTCATTTTCATTTTTTATAAAACATAATAAATCTATAGTTCTATAATAAATTATAAATACTCCTATACCTCTAGTTAATATCTCTCTAAGTCATGATTTATTTGGGACTATAGTGGTCCATGAATACCACGAACAACACGTTATTAAGATATTGTCGCTATACCCTATATGACCCCCCCACTACAAGCTCCCAAACAAGGGTCACATAATTTAATCTTGTGGTATAAATTTCTTATACCATTATGAAATCATATCCTATAATTGTATTAACACATTACACAATGTATGAATGGAAGAATTATAATATTTATCGAAATCAATACCTTCCTCTAGAAAACACACAATTGGAGTACTAGTTTATGTATGACAAATCATTACAAAATATTTTACCTAACACTCTATCTATATTAATGGTTTCTCCTTTTGCTTAAGGTATGTCTTATGAGTTGAAATATATGTGAATTCTATCATAAAAATTATGTAATATTGTTATATCCTAAGGAACTAAATATATAAACCTCCATATTTGGTATCTTCAAAGAAATAAAGACATTAATATTTATAGGTTTGACAAAGATTTCAACCTATGAAATAACATACCTAAAGAAATAAGCCTCTATAATCTAAAACATGGGATTATAGAGATTTCCATATAGTTGATTCATAACAAATAAGTCTCAATGAATTTATATATTACCACCAAGATTTTTTTTGATAATATATTAGGATGTAAATAACTAAATAACATCTTGATCTGGTCCATGTACCGCTAGACGATCTAGTTCATGTGTCCCATCAATCGTTATGAACCATCCTAGGTCATCTCCAAACTATACATCTATATTATTCTTTGGCAAGGCACGAAGGGCACCCCAATCCCTATAGGATCACAGTAAGCATCATCTAATCAAAAGATAAATAACTAGGAATGATTTCCCCCAATAATAATAAAAAATAAATCGATCATCACATGTACAAAACCATAATCTATAAATATTATTAAAACATAGATAGATCTAGAAAAAATAATAGAATAAAAACTACATCCAAATAGGGACGGTACATGATATCGATGTGAACACTTGGCCACCATCCATAAAAATGACCAAAGAACTCAAGGATTGAACAGGAATGAAAACCATAACCTACAAAATTACTCAGGTCTATTAATTCTATGTGGAACGTCTATTGTGTTAGCATAAAATAGTTTATTTGTTAAAAACCCAAAAATCCACACTTGTCCTTTCGTAAAATTTTCCACAAACACTGGTTTGAAACACATGGTTATAAAATAGGGTATTACTATTTAAACAACCAAACATGTCTTCTGAAAAATCCTTTTTTTAAAATGATTAAAAAATTTAAATTTTCTAAAAATTACCACTGCAAAACATTTTTTGAAAACCAATTATAATTAAAAAACGCAACCGAGAAAAATTCATAAAAGAGGAATCAAAATTAAACATAAGTATCATGGTGTATCAGAGAAACAATACCAAAGGAATAAGAAAAATTATGAAGATAAATGGAAAAATCAACATGAACATGTATGTAAGTTTATAAAAACAACATTGAAACATACACGGTAATAATTCATGTGAATGTTCAAATCAATCAAGAGGTGGAAGTAAATATGCTTTTTTAGCCATATAACAATGTATGAGGCATTCCATAGTCTATCCCCATCCTGGCTACTCTCAACTAGCCTCACCAGTGGCGCAACCCACCCAAGTGAATCTTATACCAAGGGGATCTATCCTATAACATTAGGAACTGAATAGTATCCATATCTCAACCCTCTATATTATTTATAGGATCCCATGATGATAGTGAAGGGTGTAAATGATGGTAATCACACATATTTAATTAACCATAACCTATAGATGTAAATGTGCATTGCATTCCCACGTTCATGAAAACATCCATTTGAAAGACCACCCCATCTATATGGCTTCAATTGGGTGTCATTATTATAGAAACCACATGAATGTACCAATCACGAATGAGATTTCTTGAGTGTTCCAAATGATATTCCATGAAACACTTAAAGGGTCCAATCAGGCCTTAAGATTATTATAATTTGTAAATACTTCCCAAAGGATAATTTTAATGTTCAAAATAGACCATTTAATATTAAATCCAAGGTCTCTTTAGTAAAAATCACCTCACATTGAAAAAAATATTTCTCAACCAAATTCATTTTCCAAATACTTTTCCAAGGTTCCAAATGGGGCTTTGGAAAATTTTAGAAATGAACTGATTGAAAATTCATTTGAAAAATCTTGGGAAACTGGGAAATCATTTGTGGTTATCCTGGTATTAGAAAGTAGAAATTCTATAAAATATTCCAATATTATTCATGTACAGACTATTCGCACAAACAATCCATATATAGATATCAAAATATCACATTGTAATATATTTTTAGTTCCCTATTAATTTCAAAAGATAAATCAATTAAAATAATGGAGTATCAAAATGAAACACAAGAGTTCTCACATAAGCACTAAAACCATTAAGATACCAAAAATCCAAACAAGAATAATTACATTTATCACCCAATTTTACCCAACCCTAAAAATTAGAAAAATCATAAATCCAGAAAATCAATTTTATTAGCCCCTTGAAATTTTAACAAATACCATGAAAACATATACTTTGAACACATATGTTAATGACTATAGAAAACTATTGAAACCCACATTTTCACCAAACCAAAAGTATATAAAACCCAAATAATAGAATTTTAGAAAACCATAATCATGAATAATTAATTAAAAATTCATTTAGGGAAGATAAGGCATCACATTTCATGTTTTGAAAAGTAAATGGACAACAAAACCAACCACAGTGTTGTGTGGATGCAAGGAAAATTTGGAGGATGGAAGAACTAGGCCCAAGAAAGAATTGCTACACCCTGGCATTAGAAGTGAAAAATCACATTTGATAACCCTAACTCAAGGTTTTTAACAAAGAATAAAAAATCCAATAGGGAATAATTAATTTTGAGTAATAAGAGATTAGAAAGATAAAAATGTGTACCAAATGAGGAATACACCAAATTCTAATGAATGAGGAACTCAAAATCATAGAGGAGGAGAGGGGTAGGTATCCCAATGACCCCAAAGGAATTCCCATTCAAATGGTAAGAGAAATACACCATAGGGGTTTTACTTATAAAAGTGAGGGAAATGAATTTCACTTGTGGGGGATTGTAACGCCCCAAACACAGTTTTGCTGAGCCGGTGCATTATTACATAACATTGGCATGATACAAGGAATCATGTCCTAAAATACCGATCAGTTTAGTATACAAGGAGGTACTAGATAAATATATAAGTTTTATATTACATCATGATAAAAAAATGACATTGTGCCCCCTTTGAACACTCTTATATCCCATATCCTATTCATGCAGGATAATTGTTATATAATTCTTAAAATACTATGAAAAATAAAACATAGGAAAGGAGTGAGCTCAGATGCTCAGTAAGGATAAAAATATTGTATAATCTATCATAAATAAATATAAACATTTGAGTTAGTGTATAAGAATAAAAAAAGCATTTTAAACATAAACATCATCATAATATAGAAAAGATAAATCGAATAATGCCATTTACTTATTTATATAGATATTATACAAGTAGAATAATCACATTTCATATCAATATCCAATTTTGTAATGATTGAATTCATACTGCCAGACATATAACCATATAGTCAAGGTCTCATGCCAAGACTACAAATATTATTTTGTCAAGGCCTTGTGCCAAGACACAAGTTTGTCTCATGAGACCTACTGATGAATCGAGGAGCTAGAGAGGGCTCCACCCATCACTTACTATGTTCAATGCATTCTGCTTATGAAAAAGTTGAAATATTACATAAATATTTGTATTTAAACTAGCATAGAGAATGTTTAAACTTTTACCATGAACCTTGATTGGTTTAAAAATAACACATCCACTGTCAAAAATATCCCAAAACCATCAATACAATATGGAAGATTGTGTTATAATAAATCTAACTCAATCAAGAACAATGATGAATATTGACATAGATGAAAATAACTAGTAAAACTCTTTGAGATAAATATCCCCATTTCCTTGAAAACATTTTAATGTATTACTATTTATCAAAAATCTATTTAAAAGTGATTTTTGAATCAACATTTTCCATAACACTTTGAATCTTTTAAAGTTAATTTTAATTTTAAAACATTCATGTCTATATAAATAAATCCTTAAAAACATTTTTAAAACATGGAAATTAATGAGATTGATTTAGATGAATAAATCATTAAAACATTTAAAATAATATTTTTTTAGAGTTCCTAACCAAATGAGAGATTCTTGAGGACAAATAATTGAGGTGATAAAAAATTAAAATATCATGAGAATAATTGTATTCATGATATACTATGTCAATGTACAATATATACTCCATATAAAAGTGAATTGTTGCATAACAACAAAGAAGCATCAATGGAATGTAAATTAAGATAAAATCCATTAAAAAGACCGTATCCTTAGGTTATAGACAAATAAATGACATAATTATGTATGAAAAATATAAATACAGTTGATATGAATAGATATTCAGTGTAAATCAATCACAATAAAATCACACATATTCTTGTAAAAACAACTCTAATGATTTTGTTGTTTAACTCAATGAATAAAAATTAAGTTATGAATACTCTTATCAAGTTCATATCGATGATGTGGAAATTTTTAGATGGATTAATTATGTTTATCATAAGTTTATCCACAAAAAGGGTAGTGTAAATTGCTACATAAATATAAAGACCTGAAAATTCTGTGAATTTTTTTTTCATAAATTAATCGGATTTCTATGAGTCCGCAAAAATTTATGGTGCTTGATTCTGGGGTCCGGTGTGTTTGAAAAAAATTTCTGAAGTTTTTTGGATACGTTTTGTAAACATTCGAGAGATATTTTGTAACTTTTGAACTGGTTCTCAGAATTGAAATTTGAGGGCACCGTTGAACTCACAGTGTCAGAGAATGCTTATTGATACCTTCCCCGCAGTTGCGTTCTAACGAGAATGGAAGTTAGATTTTGGGGTTTTTCAATAAGTTAAAGAAAAATAAGGAGATGACTTATTTTTATTTCATGGTGGTTAAAACCTCCAAGAGGTGGTTAGAGGTGGGGGATGTAACACCCGAGACTTTTATGTTATATAAATCATCAATGGAATCTTTTTCTACACAACACTTTCTTGGCTTGCTTTACACGCAATCGCGACCTTCCTCGATAGCTTGCGTCGTACGCAATACTGAGTTTCACTAAACAACAATATGCTATTAAAACTAGCCGTTATGAATAGTAATAACCACTTTTTGAAATTTTATAAATTTTATTTTTCAAAATGGACTTCATTTTTGGACTCAGAATATCGAAATTAGCCTAGGGTGAAATTTTGGTATTTTTCTAAAAACATTCAATTTTTGATGAATAGTGAAACCACTAAGTGGTAGGTTAAAAACTGAATTTTGCATAAAACTTAATTTTACCGCTTCTGTAAATGGAATTTAATAAATCCGACAGACACGGTAGATATCAGTAAGTAAAATGTGGTTCAATGAGATAAAAATAATTTTTTGGTGAATAGTAACTTTTTACTTTTTTTACCGCGGTTAATAGTAAATAGGGTAACTAAGGGTAAATATGATATTAATATTACCCTAACACATGTCCTAACTCTATTGTACAAGTTTAACTCGACCAAAAACAAACTTAGGAATAAAATATGACCATTTAGGCCCACTTGGATTAGATTAGGACATTTATTATTAATTTATTTAAAGAAGGGTTAAAATAGTTAAAATCAAAGTGTAATAAGTAAATCATTTTTAATATGGGGTTATACATAAGATAAATTAGATTGTAAATATTCATTAGAAATCTAAAAAGATTTCCTACATGATGGTATTTTATTTTTAATTTTTAGACATCAAATAATTTAATTTATTTATGACACAAAAATGATGCATTAATTATCTTATTAATGAAATATTGACATAATTGATAATATAAATACCAAAATAAATGTAATTTAAGACTTTTTATGAATTCAACTAATTTTCTAGGTTACTATGATATATTATTGTTGATTTAATCAACTTGGTTCGAACATATAATTCTGTTATGACTTTCACAAAAAATCATATATCAAATAGTGTCAAAATTGACACAAAATAGTTTTTAAATCAAATATTATATAATTAATTGTTATTTTATTCCAAAAAATCTAAGGTTCGGCCAAATGACTTAGATAAGGATATATATATTAATAATAAACAAATTGGGGTTTGTTTGGCATGTTATAGTAAGTGTATTAACCATATAGTGAAAGAAAACAAAAAGACATGGTAAAAGTTAAATTATTTAACTTAGAGTTAAATCTAATTGATAAGGATAAAATAATACCCTAAACTTGTCTAAATCCTATTGGTTGATAGGATTTCGACCCATACCCACTTTATCTTCGAAATAAGACCCTTTGGAACCATTATAAACCGATTTTGACTTTAATATAAAATAATATTTTGAGATATTCCTAAGGTGCCCCTCTCCTCCCTTATAAAAGGGCACCTCCTCCCCCTCCTCCTCACACCAATTTGAGCTCTCAAGCTCGGCCAAACCCTGCCATTTTCTCCTCTCCACTTCCCTAGAATAATCCTAGAGGTCCTGGTCTTCTTCAAAGACCAATCTTAGTTCCCTAAGTGGAGGATTCAGAGAAGAGTTCCAAAGAAGAGGTAATATCCATTACCGATCTTTTCAATTTCTTTCTTCTTCAACTTCTTCTTCTTTAGTTGTTTCATGATAAAGTAATAACATCAGTATTACTTACATAATGATATGTTATTATAAATATGATACAATCCTAATTCACCTTCTATCCATCCCATGAAAAATGAAATCACCGCGCGTGCGTACGTACGGAATACCGTCTCCACGCCGTGGTGTAATCTATTTTCCACCATCACTTTACAAGGATGGGTATAATGGTGTAGTGAGTAACTATTTATGATTATTATAAATTAATATTGATACTGAAATAATATATATATACTCCAATATAGTTCCACGATCATAGGAACGATATCATCACTCGTGCGTACGTACGGAATACCGTCTCCACGATGTGATGCGACTCGTTCTACATGATCATCATTACATAGTAATTATTTAAAAGAATTGAATGAATAAATATGATATATGTTACAATAATACCATTCTGGATATAAGGTATCTATAACCTTAAAATAAGAATAAGAATTTATTCGGCAAAACACGCATAAGAACAAAAGGCAATAAAGACCCGAGTAACAAGTAACAATGAAATATTACTAACAAGAAGATAAGAATATGACCATATATGATATCATATCAATATGTATGACTCTAGAATAAGTCAATAACATTATTTAAACCATTATAAAGGAGCTTCGGACACATACAAAGCAAATCGGACCTAAGGTAAGGGAAATATCACAATCTCATTTTTATCCGAGATTGTTTATTCGTAAGTATTTACTGGGGTGTAGTTTATCATCCACATCCATGTTTCATCAATATGTAATATTATTTCCATCCACCTAAAATTGTTTAAATCCATTTTTACCCTTCGGTGAGTTTTTAATAATATGTATGAAAGGAATCTTTTGTCGTTTTTCGTATGAGGTACTTTTTGACTTTTCCGACAAAAGTACGAAGAATGTTTTTTTTAACTTATACGGCATGGATGGATTTTAAAAACAAAATTTCCAAGAATCTTCCTTTACAAGTTTTCATGTTTATTTTTAATCAACTTCTTTTATTTTAAAGTCGTATGACATGTTATGAAAGGAAAAATGTTTTTGAAGAAGAAAGGATATTTTCCTCAAGAATGGAGTTCAAGTGTTTTATCAAAATTATTTTCCATCTAAGATAATAAAGGGTTCTGTTTTAATCCCTATTATTACATTGGTTTGATTTTGTTGTGATGAAAATATTTTTATGAAGTCATTTATCTTATATGAATTGTTTTATGATGTCATGTTGTTTAAGAATCCCATTTTTATTACATGGGTTACGCTATGATGTATGGTTTATGATTATGTGGCACACATAAGAAAGGATTCATTATGAGATGGGTGGGACCTATATCTCCCTCCAATGCATTGGGTAAAGATTTTATATCTCATGAGATAGACAGGGCTGGAACAGTAGGTTATACCAGTTCAGTGAAACAGGACTGAAACGAGGGTTACTCGATTCAGAAAGGGACTTTGTCCACTAAGATAGTCTTGGCAATGAGTCATGACTAACAAGAAATGATTTTCAATGATTATGTGTTCATGCCACAAAGTTTCAAGTTTTATTTTATGAATATGGGGATCTCATTTTAACTTCTATGATTTATTCCATGTTAATATTTTATGATCTCTTTTGCAAGTTATGATTTTCAAAAAGATATGATATGATTTTTATTTCCTTTATTTTCCCTTGCTGAGCATTTGAGCTCACCCTTTTATGTTTTCTTTTCCCCAGGTCAGGAAGATGGATATTAAGTAGAATATGCTAAAAGGGACCCTAGATATGATGAAATAAATGGGAGATACTGTAGAAGATTTATGAACCAGTTGTTTATGTTTCCCAGATTCTAAAGACACTATACCTATACGGTCCTTTGTGGTTTTGTCATATGTTGTAATAAGTGTGCTTCAATTTTGAAGTATTATCAATGTATGTAAAGTATGGGTCATTATAGTTGGTATCAGAGGAATGGTATAGTCAACCTTTGGAAACTAGGATGTGAAAGCCTTAGTAAGAACCCTAAGGATAAGTCTAAGCATAGAACACAATCATAGTGTTTTAGAAATGGCCTTGAATAACCTAGGATAAGACCTTAAGCATGAAAATTTTATTCTTGAATTATGTTGTTTTCCTATTATAATTAGTGTTTCTCACACTATTCTTCTTGGTTTTAGTCAATGGATGGAACCCGAAGGAACCGTGTTAATGCGGAATGCGATGGGCATTGCAATGATTGTCCCCCTGAGCAACCAAATGATATGGGAGCTGGAATGCAAAATCTTGTAGCAATGCTCACACAACTTTCTCAATCTATGAATCATGCAGGACTTCCAAACGAGCAAAGGAAGGAGCAACAATTTGTTGAATCCTTCATGAGGTAGTGTCCGCCTTCTTTCAGTGGGTCTACTGATCCATTAGTTGCTGAACAATGGATTAGTACTACTAAAAAGATATTTTCAGTTCTTCAATGTTCTGAACATGATAAAGTCATCCTAGCAGTGTATCGTTTGGAAGGAGATGCTGATCAATGGTGGAATCTTATTAAGAATACGAGGCAAAGGGATGTAATTGAGTCTATGGAATGGGACGAGTTCAAGAACTTATTTTTCAATAAGTACTTCCCTCGTATTCTCCGAACAAAGGTGGAGAAAGAGTTTCTTGAACTGAAGTAAAGGGATGATGAATCTGTTGGAACCTATGAAGCAAATTTTACAAGACTTGCAAGGTACGCTTCTGGTATTACTATCCAACCTGAGAGTAAGATCGATCGATTCTTTAGTGGCTTAAAACCAAGTCTTCGAAGGGCGTTAGCCATAAGGGACTTCAATAGCTACGAGGAAATCGTTTGATGTGCTCTCAAAGCCGATATGGAGATTGGAATAACCCATCAGTCACATGGGTTTGATAAGAAGAGGAAGATGGAATTCAAAGAAAAATCTAAAGAGCACACGGAGAAGAAGATGAGCTTTTCCTTATGCTCAAAGTGTGGAAAGAAACATGTAGGGAGTTGTCTTAAAAGGACAAGTAAATGTTTTAAATGTGGAAAGTAAGGTCATCGGGCATTTGAATGCCGTGATAATGGGAAGAAGATGTCTAATGATGCAAACAAAGGAATGGATACACAGAATGAACCTACTACACTTCAATGTTTCAAGTGCAAGGAGATGGGGCATTATGCCAATCAATGCCCAAATCCAAGGGTTGTTGATGATGGTCGACGTCAACAAAATCTTAAGGCTAAAGACAAAGGAAAGTCACATGCAATTTCTATCAGCGATGTGGAGTACAATAACGAAGTGGTGAAAGGTACACTTACCATCCAATCTAAAGTAGCAAATGTTTTATTTGATTCTGGATCCACCCACTCTTTTATTTATAAAGAATTTTCTAAGGGTATCACCGTATTACCTCAAAAATTAGATGTCGAGTTAGCTGTGACAACACGTAATGGCACAACAGTCGCATCAAAAGTTTATAATTCTTCTCCCATTGAAGTTTGTGGGAAAGTGCTTCCTGCAAATCTTGTGATCCTTCCTTTAGTGGAATTTGATGTGATTCTTGGAATGGATTGGCTTTCTCTACATGGAGCTCATATCAATTGCCAAAGAAGGGAAGTCACATTTCATATTCCAGATCAATCTACGATCGTATATCAATGCAAGGATGAACATAATCTTCCAGTGGAAATTTCTTCCATCTTATGGGTATTGATTCCACTAAATGAATGTTATTTATCTCAAATGTTTGGTGAGAAACTCACGATTAAGAATATGCCCATTGTACGGGAGTTTGATGATGTCTTTCCGGAGGAATTACCGGGTCTTCCACCAAATCGTGAAGTTGAGTTTTCAATAGAACTCGTACCAGGTGCTTTGCCTATTTCAAAGACACCTTATAGAATGGCCCCAATTGAGTTGCAGGAATTGAAGAAGAAACTCCAAGAGAATCTTGATAAGGGATTCATACGCCCTAGTGCGTCACCTTGGGGAGAACCTATTCTATTTGTTAAGAAGAAAGATGGATCAATGAGACTCTGCATTGATTATCGAGAACATAAAAAGATCACTATCAAGAACAAATATCCTCTCCCACACATTGATGACTTAGTTGACCAACTACACGGAGCTCAATACTTTTCCAAGATTGATCTTCGTTCAGGGTATCATCAATTAATGGTCAAAAGGGAGGATATACCAAAGACGGATTTCCGTACAAGGTATGGACACTATGAATTTATAGTGATGCCATTTGGTCTTACTAATGCCCCTGCTATCTTCATGGATCTAATGAATAGAGTCTTTAGAGACTATCTTGATCAATTTGTGGTAGTCTTTATAGACGATATTCTTGTCTATTCAAAGAGCAAGGAAGAGCATGAAGATCACTTGAGAATTATATTGAAGACCCTGAGAAAGGAGAAGCTTTATGTTTTATTTTGAAATTTTTTATGATCTCAAATTTATGACACTGAAATATAAAATAAATTTTAACTTTTTTACTATTAGTGTGTGGTTAGAGTATACTTATAAAACTATATAGATAATGATTATATATAGAGTGAACAATATAGATAACCATTGTATTTAAGGTGAACTATATGGATATTTCATTTTTAAAGGGTAAAAATGTATATATTTATTTTATGTGTTGTGTTTTTAGTCATTTTGGTTATACAATATTTAGATAACCATATAAAATAATTTTATTTTATTACTGTTACATATAATGGATTGGTTATGCACAACCATGTAGAATGAAAAAAAGTATCATCATATATTGGTTTACCTATGGTTCATGGTTAGTGCATGAGAATGTGAGTATTAATAGTAACTGTTTGGGTTACTTTTATACATGGTGCATTTATTTCAATGTGTTTTTCATAGTTTGAGGATAGTTTTAAGAACTGTGTGGGATTAGAGTGAAAAGTGTACAACTTTAATCTATTGTATGATGTTTTTTGGGAACTTTTGTTAGTAAAACATTCATCTAAGCCATGAAATATTCACAAAATTATCTATTTTGAACTTATGTATATACATCATTTCTATTTATAATCAATTTAACCCCATTTCCTATGCATTTTGTATATCTATCCCAACAGATAGGTGAAGTGATCTTATCATATTATTCTTCCTTTTATCTAAGCCATATCTCATAGATTACATGTAAATTTATATTATAAAGATCCATTTTTCCCTACTATCTTCTTCTTTATTCAATTTACACTTGGTTTTGTCTTCAATAATGTACCATAATGGATATTAAGATCAAGAAAAGGGACTGGGTTTGTCTTAACATTGGGATTTGGATATTTTGAAATTATAATATTCATTATTCTTCATCAACTTTGATTTTCCATCTAGTACATGTTGTTTCATGTTATTGAGCTAGTTATTTCTAAGAAATTCCATTTACTTGGATGTCCATAAAATGATTGAGTTTTCTAATTTCATTTTCCTATCTATTTATTCCTGTATATAATACTATTATGGGGTTTTAATGTGTTTTTAAAATTTATTCTAAAAATTGAATGTAAGATATATAGTGATGAATAAAATTTCTATTTGGACTAAAACTTTTATACATTCCAATCATTTTACAAAATTCTTAAGAGGCATTTTTATAATTAATTAAATAATAAAATAATGGATTTGAGCATTTCTTGATTCCAAATAGTATAAAAATTCCTTTCATATAAATAGGAGATTTGGTTTTCTATCAACTTTCATGGTTTGAAGGATAATTTTTAAATTGCAAAGCAATTTTGTTTTTTAATGGATATTATGGAATTCTAGGATGTGTCTAATGGATCAATAGGATCCTTATGAAATATTTTTATCATGATAATTATGATGAAATTGATATGATACCCATATTTTACGACTTTTATATATATTCATATTTTAAATGGTTAAATAAATTATAATTTTATGATTACGTACTGATGAAAAATGTTTTGATTCATGGGATAGTTTGGTATGTAAAGAGAGGTATTATTTTCTATATTTTACAGTATATTTAAATGAAATTCATATGATTTAATATTACTTCCCTTCCCTTTATATCTATAATGGGATCCTTGGGTATGTATTTAGGTGACTTTTATTAGTGAAACCCAGGATTTGATTACTGTAATGGCTGGTGTCCCTAGGGGATTCCATCCCCTAGATATGGGATTCAACCCAATGAGACAGTAAGGGTGACTCAAAGTTGGATTTCTATCTCATACACATAATTTGGATACTATTTTAAGAGTGACCTACATGATTAAAAAATTATCTTTAATATTTCATGACCTAAAATTTAGATCCCATAATGATATTTCTTAGGTTTCTTTACACTATGTACATTCCATCTCATTTTATTACCTAATTAGACTATCTTAGGTTTCCCATTTAACAAAAACTCCCCATGTTTTCCTATAACTATTTTCAGAACCATTTATAATATTATTATTTATAAGTATTAAATTTCACAATATTATGTTGCAAACATGATTTCATTCCTTATTTCTTATAAGTTGTACTTTTAATTTTTTTTTGATTTATAAAGGGTATTTTTAATGAAATGATTTGAATAATGTAAAATGAATTTGTTTTGTTTTATAGTAATTGGATATTCTATTTGAATGTTTTAATGTGTTATCCCTTTAATGTGGGAGTTATTACATTTATTTATTAAAATGATATTTCAAGAAATGCCTTTAGTGAAATGATATTTTTACATGGAAGTTTAAAATCAGTATTCTCATTCTAGATAGTGCCTTCTTTGTTCTATAAAGAAATTACAACATGGATTTTGAAAAAGTTCATGTTTAAAAATTCATTTTTATACTATATTGTTTGGAAAAAAAATTACCTAAATTATTTTAAAACTATCATTTATTAAAATATTTATAAAATTATATTAATAAACTCTTTTATATACTAATACTACTAATGGGTATCTCAGGCCTTTCATACACACCTTCATGTGAATTATTCAATTAAATTTGTATTAATTTGATTATTTTCTTCATGTTGGGATTTATAAGGATCTAAATAATCATTTTAGAATTATATGACATTACCTAAATTACATATCCCTGATCTCCATGCAATAATAAATGAAATAATGTGTTAAAATAGAAGTGAAGAATATTTTATATCACATACCTCATTCTAAAAAACATATTTTAACATATTTAAACAACTTCAAATATTTTTGATGATGACCATCGAACAATCAGACTAAATCCTCTCACCTCTGAAGGTGTTAACGAGATACAACTACTTAACTCATCTCATGAATGCGACCCACCAAATTACATGACATTTTAGTGAGTCATAATGTTAACAAGGATAATGATGATGGACATTGTTTTAGAGAGTTTTATAAAAGATAAATAATTATCGATGAAACTAAAATATCATGGAAATGTAATTATTATATGCCTCACAAGGATATAGCTTGATAATTTTTTGTATTAGATCATGTGTTATAATGTGTGAACTTCCTTGGTTAACTTGTCCATTGTATCAACTAATACATTATAATTAATGAACTAATACCATATTCAATTCATGAATCATATGAATTTATCTCCCCTTCCATTATATTATATGTTACACTATTTTAATATAATATCTAATATCCACTAAATTGGGATAATATTTAGTGATTATATTTTAATATTCATAAGTTTCAAAGTCCATAAACAAAAGTTTTAATGAATTTTATAAATTTTACATCATTTCTCATATCATGTACAATCCATTTTAATGTGTAAAATTGAGACCAACCAATAATCTATTATTAGAAAACATTATATTAATAATTTTCATTCAAAATTTCTTGAAATAATTTATCACTTTGTGTGTTACATATTTTATTTTAGGATCAATGTAGAATCATAATGGAATTTGGATTTTATTTTTGGAAATGAATGTGGAAATTTTTGGACAAAGCATAATGTGCCTTTGGCCCATAAAACAAATGCGGAGCCCCAATATCCTTCCCAATAA
The DNA here is from genome assembly GCA_963277665.1 of Viscum album. NCBI lineage: Eukaryota > Viridiplantae > Streptophyta > Magnoliopsida > Santalales > Viscaceae > Viscum > Viscum album. The sequence goes on along the minus strand of OY728151.1, from coordinate 748,376,135 downwards.
AGCTAAAATATTCTCTTTAGAAGGAAAAAAGTATGTGGATAATTTCAATAAGCTTTTGAATGAGCTAATTATGATGTTTTCGAGGAGACCCAAGGATCCCAATTTCAATTTTAATTTGTTGTCCAGATTTGAAGGCCCATAAAATAATCCCACAATTTAGAGAATAACATTTGAATGGATGATCTAATTGGAATGAAATTTATACATATATTAGAAGAAAACATTAATAAAAAAATTATTTTCTAAAACACCATATTATTCTACCATATTAAATGTGAAATTCACATTTAAAAAAAGTTATGAGTCCCACCGAATTTTCTGGTAAAAAGTAAAAAAAGTCTTCATTTCTTTAATTTCACACCTAACGTATACTCTATTAATTAATGAGGAAGGAAATTATTAATGGGGGATCAACCCTAGAATCTTGATATGCCTATTTAATGTGCTATTGGTGATTTAATTATAAGATCTTTGTTTTTATTTCAATTTTAATATTAATCATTAATTTTATGATTTCATCTTTAATATTTCCCAGAAACCTTTTTATTTCACCTTTACTTCATAATAAAATTTATTTTTATTTTTTCTTATAGATTTATTATTTATTTTTTTACCATGTTTATACCTTTGAATCATGGTGTGAATTTATTCAAACCAAAAATTGTGATATTATTTATAGAGTATTAGACTGTTTGTTTTTTCTTCATTTTTCATTTCTTCAGTTCTACCTTTATAAGTATAAATCCACATTACACATAGATAATTTTATATATGGATTGTTAACAATTTTTTGTTTTGATTTTGGTGAGTTTATTTGGATTGGAATTTATTTTATTTTATTTTGTTAAACTATTAAATTAGTGGTGTGGTTTGAGAGTTTTTTTCCTTTGACATATTTTCATCTTTGTCTTCATAGAATTTAATGACTACAAATTTTGAGTTATATTATGATCCAATTCCTTAATGTGATCATTAAATTGGTCCTATATATTAATTGGTGATTAGACTTGGTGATGTGTATGGATTAAATAAGAAAATGATATTTGTGCCTTATCTAATTAATTAGATACCAATTAAACTATTTAATGAAAAAATCATTGAAAACAAATGATAAACATTCTATCCCTAACCCCAACCATGGATAGGCCCATGTTACTAAATTATATCCATTCAAATAATTAGGGGTTTTATTCATAAATTAAATCCTTTAAAATAGGTATATTGTTATTATTTTTTCCACAATTACAATCAACCCCACAATTTCCCACTTTATATCCAATCCTCCATCAAATATTACTGTCTATTAGTTTCTTCACCAGTTTATGTGGATTCTATCACTATATGTACTATAATGACCAATTATATTAGTTGGGTAAAATTTGTTGCCACCAAATTTTGGGGCCCTTTTTGGGGACTAGAGTATGTTATCAATCCCAATTACATCATTTTCATAACCCAAACTCCATATTATAATCCTCATTTATCTTTTCATTACCCCATTATATTTATATGTGTCCGAAGAATCTAGATTCAAAAATTCATTACACTTGAATGGGGTATCTTCTAAATTACACATTTATAATCTCATGCCTGAATCAAATGAAATATTAATATTTGAAAAACCTAACCTAGGTAATTTCTTTGATAAAAAATTACTTGAATACCCCACACCTAGTGACATGTACAATCATTTGGATGATGAATTCATAAAGTATAAATTTGAAAACTCCTAAGGATAGTTAATGAGATCAATAATAGGAAATTCCATGATCTCCAAACTCTTATCCATATAAATGCCGAAAAATTACAAGAAACCTTTTGTAAAAAAAATAGATAAAAAGAAATTGGAAGTTTCATTATTGAGTTTAGAACTTAAACAAATTGAAATAATTAAGAAAATCATGCCCCATAAGATTGTTCCATACTCAAAATTTATTGAAGAACAATATTACACACAAACCCATAATGATTATAATGATGAACCGACCATAGTATTTGAGATCGATGAATAGGAACAAGGAATTTTTATGGGTTTTTAATCAAGAGGAAATTGATTTTTTGGATTCAAAATACTGTAACTTGACATCATGAATAATTTTTTATGAACATTGCTCCATTATTAATTTTTCAAGTCCATCGATCACCCAACCATTCAGAGAAATCACAAAAATTGAGTCCATTTCATTCCAGACAATAAATTGGGAAAAATTTTAGATGAATACTATTTTAATAAGGAACTAATTCTATATAATTCCTTATGAAGAAGAAATTGATTTTTTTTCATATTTCCAATCTTAGGAAATTACAATCATGCCATAATAAAAATTATTGTCCATCATTCCCCACTTGGGTATACCTTCATAGTGTATACAATGATATTTCATTTATAATTCTTTAGTATTTTGAAACCAATGATGTAGGAATGATCATTGTTGTCATAGTAAATAATATAGACACAACTAGATCAACCATTTAAGGTATTCACTGGATTGTCCCATTTGACTGAATAAATGACCCGAAGGCCTAATATTTTTAATAAATCATGATAATACCCATCTAAATGGTTGAGGTGGACCCCTAAATATACACAATACATGACCCTAATGACTAAGATAAATTCATCCCAGACTATAAGTACTTCAAACTACCCCTCACCAACATCAATGCTGAGTTTTATGCTCTCCACCTTCGTTTGACAATTCAGTAGGATATTATATACAAATATACATTAGCATGGTTCAAATGGAAGTTTACATACACTCTAATTTATATATATATATTATTGGATATTCTTTGGTGAATGTTACAACTCCTAAACTACATCTGGATCTTGTCCCTTGTAGATTATTTGTAGTTTTTCAACACATTATGTGGCCCAAAGGCCTTGAAATTTCCCAAAGGCCTTATCGACTTTGAAGATGAAATAGCCTCAATTTCCACACCGACAAGAAAACCATGAAAAAATCTTACACATGTGAACCACATGAAAAAACCCCATAATATTCCAATATTCCATAAAAAAGAAATAGCATGAAATCCAACACATGACAAAACGACATAAAATTGGATCACTGAGAGGGAAAGGAAAATGGAACTAGAGTATCCAGAAGCCCATCATAGAGGAAAATAGAGCAACTAAATTGTGTATCACTGATGCAACTAGATAAAATGAGAAGTGTATCATAGAGGAATCTAGAGAAACAAGAGGCATGCATAATACAGGCGGTAGGAGAAATCCTCCAATGATGCAATTGTGGTGTGATTCGAGTAAGAGAACAATTTTTCGTTGATGATAGAGGGTTAGGATAACCTTTTCAATACTGATTGATGATGGGGATGAACATTCGGGCCACTTTCTACTATATATGAATGAATCCATGATGTTGGACCAATTTATGGTTGATTCTTCAGCCGAAGATGACGAAGTCTCACCCTACACCAAACAAGCGAATCCACATAATTTATACTAGATGAGTCTAATTCTAGGGACCCAAGCATCTATATCACCAGATGACTCTGACCAGAAAACCATAACCACACAGTCACCCATCGAGGACACTTATAGGCCCCAATGACCCTCATCACCAGAGAACCTTCCATACATGCGGATACCTTCATCCTCAATACCATTAGGCACTCCCAAGCGGAGAGATCTCCTGATATTAGCCCCATTGGATATGAAATAATCATTGAATTGTATGAATAATTTTATAATATATAATTGTATATGAAATAAATTATAAACAAATAATAAATCATTATGATGTTGATGTGTAAAAAACATGGTCCTTAAAAATATTAATATGAGGACCCTGCCTTAAAAATTACATAATCTTTAATGAATAATTCACATTGATGATATTTTCAAGTTTATGGTTTTTGAGAGTTAGGTCATTACTATTACATTACTTCTAAAAAAATATAAAGTAGATACGTCTACTCAGTTTCCATTTTTTTATAAAATAAAAACTCTTGAAGAAAATGAGACTTGTCATGTTCAATGTTTTAGATTGCATGAATTTTCCTTGATCCCATCTTTGATGTTATTCCACATTATGTCCTGTGAAAAACATTTAAAAGACTTGGGTTGAGCATAAAAAGCTCAGTGAAGGATACAAAAAGAAGGAAAACTGTTAGTTTTTATCAAAACAACAAGTAAACCATAATGACTTTATCATAAGTAAAATTTTCACCTTTATGAAGTAGTAAATACTCTTCATTGAATAAAAGATAAACACTTACAATTTTGTAACCAAATGATTACCATAAAACCCATATAATGAACACATAATATATAAAGGTAACTTGGGACATAAACATACTTAAATGGATTAACCATATGGTCCACTTACACACATATCACTAAATAGAATATCCATACAGCCAACTTTTATACCCAATGCATTGGAGGTTATAACGTAACCACCCATCCTGGTTATCACGACACCATCCGTCATATGGTTTATAATGTAACCACCCACCAAATATCCTAGTACCATCATAACACATAAAATATTTCCAATATAATCATTTCAATAATAACATTTGATTAGTAATCAGAAGAAGTAATTTCAAGATATTGAAATAATCAATCCGTTTTCATAAACAATTTACAAAGAGATTTTTGAATCAATGTGTCCCATACCACTTAGAAGATTTTAATGGAATTATAATTTTAAAACATTTATTTTCAAATAAATAAATACTCAAAAACATTTTTGAAATAGGTACATTTAAGATAATTACTTAGAATAATATATCATTAAAACATTTAGAATGATATTTTAGTTAAAGAGTTTTTAAAAAAAATGTGGGACTATTGAATACAAACAATTGAGGAATAAAATTTCATCAGAACGTCAAAATATCATGGGAATAAAGGGATTGATGATATAATATGACAAACGATAGTATATACACCATATAATTGTGAATTGGTGCATAACAACAATGAAGTCTCAATGAATTTGTAAATTGAGATGAAAACCCTTATAAAGAATGTACCCTTAAATTACGTAGAAATCAATCACATAATTATGTGTTAAAAATATAAATACACCCAATATATGTAGATATTATGTTTAAAACAATTATAGGTCATTCACACATTTTCATATGATGACATATTCTAGAAGTACATGTTTAACTGAAAGAATTGAAATTGGGTTAAGAAGTTCCATTGCAAAATTTTGAAAGCCTAACAGTGTCACTTTAATATTAAGAAAATGAGTTGATGAGATAAAGGAGTATCTCATCACATGGAAATAAAATTTAAATCAATAAGGATATAGAATAACATATCCCATCATAATAATATTTAAATTAAAAGGCTTAACAAAAATAAGTCTTTTAAAAAGAGGAGGGTGAAAGGTTCCCTTATGTATTTGGTAACTTACAAAACATACGCCACATGAAAGGAGGATCATATAGTTTAGATGTAAATACTGATAACTGAATTTATATTAAACAAAGAGTAAAATCATGTGAATTAAATACACTACACAAAAGGAAATAGTGGAAAATATAGCATGAATCTCATGAGAATAAAAAGTGAGATGAAACCCTTTACGACGTTGTAATCAACTTAGTCATGAGACCAAAAGTTAATAACAACCAAATTAATCATAGTAAACCATGAAAATAATGAGAATGATGATAATATATATCAAATTTCAGTACACAATACACAACATGCAATTAATAAGTGGAGAACAATGGAAATCTCACGGAATTAAAAGTGAGATAAAAAATCTCATACCTCATTGTCCAACTTGACGTTTTCATTATTTAATGTCCTGAATAATAAAATAAAGTTAATTTATACTTTATTAATAACCATTTTCATGTTTTTTATTCTTTTTATATCAATTATTACCATTTTATAAACATTATGTAATCATTTATGTTAATAATGGTCGTTTTGTTTATATTTGGTACTTGAGTAAAAAAAATGAACTTCTTATAATTACAAATTGTTAATGTGGTGAAACATCCATTATATCCATAATGATATTGATGATGTAGATATCATATATATCCAGTATATCTATGTATTTATTATAGTACTTAACATTTGTAGATTAGAAATAAAATGCACCACTCATGGAGAAAGTAAGTCATACGTACACATGAATGCTACTTTTATTTATATTTCTTATCTCAATGGAATTAAAACATAATGATACATAGTTATACTATAATTTTAGTATAATATCATATATAATATATAATATCAGTTACTCTATCCTTTATACGTCCCATGTATGGCATGAACAAGTCATATAACATTGAGGGGCGGTAGTCCACACTTCCTCAAACGAAATTATCGCGTTTACCCAAAATGGAAACCAAAAAGGTATGATATAAATGAAAAATATAGAAGAATAAAGAAATTATAAAAAAATATCATATATAAATTCAGTTCCATATTATTGGCCACCATGATTGGCAGTAGGAGATAATCGAATAATCATCGTTTCGTGAGGCGTTAGCTTGCCATCCACGGAAATAGTATGCTCTTCACCCATTAAGTGGAGGTGTGTGTACGTGTAGTTCAGATATTTCTCATAAAAACATCTTAGTATATTGAGTATTAGTGTTTTGTTTATAAAATCAAGGAATAAAAAGTGTTTAGGGGGATGAATAAGTAAAATATAACAAAATAAAACAAAATAATTTTAGATAAGCTGTTACATTTAATTTGTTTAACATCCTTTGCTTTGAACCAAAAGGAATTATTAAAGTGCCTTATACATAATGTAAGGATTCAAGGAAGAGTATTGGGAATTAATGGAGATTAATTGGGCAGAAGGTGGATGAGCCAAAAGGCTTGATAGATTTTAGGAATTTTTTATAAGTAGTGTCCTTTTATAAGGTGGGAGAATGGTCTTTTTAGGATTGTTTGAAATGATTATTTTATTATAAACATATATTATAATTAAAAAGCTCCAGAAAATCATTAAATTAGAAGATAATATGAAAAATGGTTGAAATAAAACCATCCAATAAGAATTGTACAGGTTTTGGATATTATTTTATAATTTATAATCATATTTATTTAAATCGTTTATTAATGAGGTAAATACTACTATATTATTGTGTCATATATAATATAATTTATATGATGTATAAAAATTATAATAAAATACCATGATGTAGTAATTTTCTTTATATTTCCAATTAATACTCATTTTATAATTGATGACTTATATATCCCAATGTAAAAATTGATTTACTAAAAAATATTTGTTTATGTCATTTTTCCTTTACTTTAAGTTAATTAAAATAAATTGGCATTATAATTCATAAGTGGCTCTATGGGGTCCCCAAATAGACCCAATGATTCCAATGGTTAGCCATTACTCATAAAATAAGATCAATACAAGTGTTATGGTAATTTGGTATTTTTATGATATTTATTTTACCTTGAAATACCCTATTTATCTTTAACCATGGTAAATAAAAGTCAAAAGTTACGATTCAACAAAAAGTATTTTCATCTTATTAAACCACAATTTATTTACTAATAAAAACCATGTATGTCATATTTTTAAAATAAAATTTACAGAAGTAGTAAAATTCCATTTAAATGAAAAAGTCAGTTTTTGAACTACTACAAAGTGGTTTCACTATTCATCAAAAATTTATGGTTTTCAGAAAAATACCAAAATTTCAGCCTAATATATATATTATAATAAAAATTAAAAAATTATAACTATTATAAAAAATAAAAAACATATAAGTTGCATTAATTAATTTAAAATTAATTTCGGTTGACAACACAAATAGCGTGTTTTTAAAAAACAGTAACTATCAAAAGATTGACACAAGTTTATGTCCAATTTCAATGAGAAATTAAATACAATGACCGAAATTGGATTAAATGGTAAAAATATGATTTCATTACACGTTTAAACCAATTAAAAATATTTTCTAACCGTATAAATAAATTATATTAATAGGCAGTATTTAATTAAAATACAGTAGTTTTCACTATTAAAAAATAAATAAACATTATCATATAAATACAAAAAATTTACCCAAAGTAAATTTTAATATCCACAATCTAAAAAAGAATTTTGTTTGTCAAATATATTATATAAAAGTGACTATAAATATATTTAAAGAGGGTTTTCCATTAAAAGGCATTAAATTGACCTTTTAAAGAATATTAGATTATTTGTGCTTAAAATTTGATTCATTCACATTTTAATCCACTAAATTTTATTTGATAAATATAAAAACAGTTAACAACCATATATAATCATATTTTTGTTATTTATATCCATTCCTACAAAAAATGCTATTCTCTAACTACCATTTGAAATAAGAATATTATAATTTTAGTGTACAATGTAAGATTTAAAAGAAACCTGTTGTTGCGTATCAGGTACGCAATCAAACATAGAATCCCCATTAAATTAAAATTAATTTTTAATCAAAAAAATACTAGTAAATATGAATATTTCATGTTATTTATTTACCTAGGATGTTACAATTAAATTCATTATTGGGTATGATGGGGGGTCTAAGTCGAGATAAAGACTTTAAAATAAGCTCTTTCTTAGAGGATGCCTGAATTCTTAATTTATTTATTTTAATATTTGTATTTTAGTTTTTTATAAAGGAACCCCCATGGGGATTCTAGTGTGATTTTACATTTATTTCATGTGATATTTAATAGTGTAATTAGTTTAGTATTTTTAAATAAAACACATGCCTTCTAGAGTTCAAACTCATATTTGAATCATCCCCAAAGAGTCTACATGTGACTTGAATCCAAAGTGATCAATCTATTTTTTATGGGTAATCATCTCCAAACTAGGGGAATTTTTTCCATGATTTAATTTAATTTCACTATCCCCACTATTTAATACAACTTATAAACATTATATTCATTAATCTATCAAAATTGAGGGAAGTATCATTATAATTTTTGGGGACTGAAAATAAGGTATTTTGAAAATAAATTGGGATTTTATGATAAAAAATAATGTCAAATAAAAAATTATATTCATTATACATTCATGCATTAATTTACATTTTGAAAATATAAACCGATTTTCAAGTAATCAAGAATTTATAAATTATGATTTTAATGCATGATTATGTTCATCTGTATAGCTTTTGATAAGTGTGGTTGTCCAATGTGATTTTCAACATCAATATTTTCATGCCATTAATAAAAATGCCACAATTATTGTCAATTAGATCTTGGGTGGAAGTTTGTGTTCCTCTTTCCCTTTTATCGTATCATGGTGTTTGGAGTCACTTTAATTTTTAATTTTAGTGTCCAAAAAAAATTGAAAATAACGAATATCTAGAGCAATATTTTTTGCAAATTTTCATCGTTTGACACTTGGAGATCTCAACTAAATTGTATTATTTAATTTATTTATGCTTAAAATATATATTTTAGTTTATGGATTTTAAAATATTTCTGGATTTTATGGATCATGATGCCGTATTTTTCTTTCTCAAATATCGTCTTTCCATCTCAATTCGGGTCAAAAAACAAAAACAAAACAAAAAACGAAAAAACAATAAAAAAATACATAAAAGAAAAATGGAAATATCTGAAATTGGACAATAATATAAAGGATTAATGTTATTCCCACCCATATATTCTATTTTTCTAGTTGAACAAAAAAATATTCCCCATGCTTTTTGAGATACACCAAAAAACATCATGCTTAATTGAAATTGGATGAAATTTGGTGTTGAATTTAAATAATGTAAATGTATTTTTATTGGGATATTATTTTGAAAATAACATGTGTGAAATTATTTTTATATGTTTAATTATTATTTATCAGGTTTTATTTTGATGATTATTTTATGTTGAAATATTTCTGAATGTGGAAATTCAATTTCATATTTTTGAGATACTATTTGTTTAGGAAAAGAAGAACTCAAGTTAGGGGTTGTGATATGCCACTGAAAGGGTCTAATATATAGTGATTATATATTTATATTAATTTATTATATTTTAATATTCATGTGTTTCAAATCACATAAACACAATTTTAATGCATTTTTTAATTGAACTTCATTTCTCAACACATATGCAATTCATGTATAATGTGGAAAATTGGTACCAATAAATCATCTATTTGTAGAAAACATTATATTCATCATTTGAATTATATATTTTGTGATATTATTTAGCAAATGTCTTGAATTTTTTTTCTTTTATGATCAATCAATTTATCCCATGGGAAAATGATTATTTTTTGGGTAATGAATGTAGAAATTTCTTGAAAATTCATAATGGGCCTTAAGCCCATCAAATAAATGTAGGGCCCAGAATTAAATCCTTATTAAGATAAAATTTTAACAATTGAAATAAAAAAAATTGGATCATTGAATTCCTTATTTATAGATAAAATTCTTGTGGTTTAATATTGATCCAGAAATCCAACATTGACATTTAACTTGTGGACCAGATTTGCAGTCCCAAAAATTCATCCCACCATTTCTTGCATAACATCTGAATTCATGATCCAATTATACAAGATTTTTGAAATATATTATAGGAAAACTGGTATATGATATTTATCTTATATGACCCCTTAATATTATGATATATTCAATTTGAAATTCACACATCAAAAATGGGGATGAATCTTGATGAATTTTCATACCTACCTTGAAAATGTATTCTTTCCTTTTATTTATCACCCACCTTTGATTATCCTATTTAGTGGGAAGGAATTTTTTCATGATAAATACCACCTAGAATCCAAATATTTCTATATATGGTTGTTTTGGTGATGTAATTAGGCGATCTATTTTTTTCATTCAATTGTAATTTTAAACTTTTATTTTGAAATAACATTTTATATTTCTCCCATGTATGTTTTTCATTTACCTTATTTAAAAAATAATATTTCTTATTCTTATTCAAAATTTATTATTTAATTTCTCATTCCACAATGATAACTTTTTGTCATGTTCTCAATTTTTTCACACAAAAAATTATGAAATTCCTTACACAATAGTGAAGTGTTTGTTTTCCCATATTTTTTAATTTTTAATTTTACCTTCATAAGTAGACATCCACCATAAATCGAGAGCCATGCATTGAATGAATGATAATAAATTAGTGGTCTGACTATAGGGAATATCTTTTGTGTGTATTGGATGTTATTTTATTTTATTAAATATTAAATTGGTTGTATGGTTCGCGACATCCCTTTATTGTCTTATTTTTTTCACTGTATTTATTGACTATTATGAATACATATTTTGAGTGCTTGTATGATTCAATGAATTGGAGTGATCATGAAAGTGATCACGAGTTGGTTATTATTGATTAATCTATTAGATATTTAGTAATGAGGAAATTTCCCTGAAATTTATTTTTGTTTTATTATTTATTTTATGTTATATAAGATTGGGAAAAGTTATAAATGTATTATTTAAATGTTAAATGTTTTTATAGTTGTTTGTTATTGAATATTCCATGGTTGTTTGATATATTTATTTAAAATATTTATTTTATATACATGTAATTCCAATGTATGGATGCGCTGCGTAAGATTCAAAATTAGTTTTTATTATTAGTTTTTTATTATTGAAGGGTTAATGCATTCATATTTTTTATTATTATCAATTTTCCATAGTTCTTTTTTCCAGCTCATGGTTAGTAGGAAAACACATAAAATTATGTATTGGGTCAGTAGTTGTGATTTTTCAGGCTGACTTTTGCTACTTTTTGTCACTACATTTGACCACTGACATCCAATTATAAACTTCTAAAATGGATATCCAAGGGGTTGTGGTAGTGGACTGAGTTGATCAATAGTCTTCCCACCCATTGTTTATCCTAACCACATACTTCTCTAAAGTATCCACCTATAGGAGGGGAAACCTATCATCCTCATATAGGTTCTTAATATATACATTATCATTATTACTTAGGTTTATTTAATATGTTTCCACTACTTATTTGGATCAATATACATTAACCATGTTTCATCAATCTCCATAACCATATTAACATCTGTATCATAATTAGGTTAAACCAATATAGGATCACTCTTCCACCATTATTTGAGACAATGAAAGTGGATACAGTTCTCTCTAATGATTTAACCTCATCTCTAATTGTTGACTAGTTATTGATGATATCTCAATACCTAAGTACCCTACACCCACCCCAGATCGAGATGATGAATTTTACAAGAAGAATTATATCTCTTGGTAATAGTATATAGCACTAGAATTGGTGGTAATTAATAAGGGTACTTCTCCAATATGTTCTTATATCCATGGAAGCCCTCAATTTTCATTTCCAGAAGATATACATCATGAATTATATCCCGAGAGTTCTTAATGAGGTATATATACTTTGATGCAGACAGAGTCACTATCAACATGATCTACTAGAGGCCTAGTATTTCTTTGAATCACACCTTCTACATTGTCACTGGATAGTATTACTTGAAGAACATCATCTCAAACCTTATATATAATAATGAGTTATTGTTTGTATTAAAAGTGAATGTGGACCCAAATTCTCAATAGATTTTATTCCTCACTCTTTGGAAGGAATTAAATAGTTATTCTTATTATGGTGACCATTTTTCACATTTCACCCCTTTACATGTATTTATGATTATAATGATTTTATATTTAATCCATATTTATTCAACCATATCAGTATGATCAAATCATATTGATGTCTAACACTTAAAAAAATTTAAATTCCCCAAACCTAACCATACAATTATTACATGAGTTAATTATGAAATTTCTTTACAATAAATTCTCAAGACCTTTTAGTATAAAAATTTTGATAAATATAACAAAACAATAACTAAAAAAACCCCATATTTTTTATCTAATGGACAATTTTATTTCCACTGTGAGTGAAATAGTCAAATCTATAAGAACACTTCAACACCTCTCTTAAATTATTCTCGTAAAGATAACCATATATATAAATTTTACATATTAAATTTACTCATAACCTGTGAAAGTCAAAAAAATATGAAAGGGGAGGTATCAAATGCTCATAAAGGGTAAACATATGCGATAACAATCAAGGATAATAATTTTGTTCAAGATGTGAATATGGGTATAATCATGATACATAAAAAAATTATTTCCAAAAGTAAATAGGTCATAAATTATAACATAAAAATTAACATAAAAACATAAATAAATCAAAATATTGAGTCAATAAACAAGATATATTATAGTAAAACATAATCATTACAATATTAGTAATTATGGAATATCGTTAAGATATATCATAAACATAAACACATGACAATAATAATGAAAGATAAAAATATCATCTATAATGACAACTCTTTTTCATGGAATGCGAAAATAAATCATGAAGCATATAAAATGATCCATATAACAATTTAATGAATGTGGCACAATCATTTACTTGGTATTTTATATCTTTATAATGTTTGCTTTTTGGAAACCCATTCACACATAAGATTGCGAGTAGAGAAAAACACTATCACACTTACCCTTTTTGAATCATGATACTCACCAACCAATTAAAACATAAATTTCTTGAAAGATAAAAATTAAATCACACCCACACACTGAGAACCTTGATACTCATTAACTATTTCACACTATAAATTTTGAGTACAACTAAACTCTATCAAATACAAACATTTGGAACCTAGTTTCTCACTAATGTGTTCAAATAAAATTCTTATATAATTATATATGATACTTTACCCAATTATTTGACATATTTATATCACCCACCTATCTCATAATCCATAAATTTGGGCTCCTCTTCAAAAAAGTTATGCATTATAAAAAAATTAGAACGAATAATGCGTTCATGAAATTATGAAATGGTATTTCTGAAAATACAATAAAACAAATCAAATGATATAAAGTATTTTCACCCAAATAAAACATATAATAAGTGAAAATGGAAGGTAATTATTTAAACTCAACTCTGTTGGAGAAAAATATATTGTAAACTAAGAATAAATTGATGCAATTTTTTTAACAAAATATTTCATTAACACCATTGTAAATTATTTTTAAAATATATTAAAAAATAATTTCTAAAATATTTTTCATAATGTTTAAATGTGAATTTAAAATAATTATTTTAAAAATAAATAATATTGAAAAATAATTTAATTATATAAGAAAATGTTGGTTATAAGATACTATATAATAGCTTGAAATTAAAATTACATTATATCGAAGAAAATTATTATTTTATAAAAAACCACATAGTTATAATATATGATTAAAATAATTTTTAAAAAGAGGAAATGACACATATCTCGATAAAAAAGAGATAAAAAGTAATATATTTCAAAATAATAAATAAATAATTAGATTAATTGGAGAAATATGGACTTGGAAATGAAATAATCATTATAAAATATGGGATTTATTCATTATAATCATACACTTTATAAATGATGTCAGCATGGAAGTGGTCATGGATAAAGAATATAATTACATATAAAATAAGAAGGTTTCATAATGTAATATCATCATAGGTATTACTATAAAAATACTTTTAATGATAAGGATAAATATACTTGTGAATAACTCATAGAAAGATAATTTAGTTTTCAAAACACTATCAACTGTATAAATTATTGTTTTAAAAGACACTAGAATAATAATAATTATATATATGTGTAAATCTAATAAAATAAGTCTTGTATTATCAAAAATAACATTTATGTATGTTTATACACTATAAAAAAGCAATTTTTTCATAACCATAAAACCTATCACAATGAAGAAAAATCCAGCCAAAAAACACCAAATTATTTATAAACATTTGAATCAAATCCCCCCTAAATAGTGGGAAAGTAAATAAACTGGAAAAAATAAGATTAATTGATATTTATTTATATTATTCAACAAATAGGTAGTACCAAACATGTCTCAAAGAGAGAAATCTCATATGAATACCCTTATGTACTACTAAACATTCTAATAAAAATACCATTAAAGATATATATATATATATATGTGTAATTTAATATTAAATTATATTGATAAATAATGATATTTGAAAACCAAAAGGTTTTAGACATTCCATTTAAATAAAATATTGTTCATAATAGAAAATATATCTCAATGAATAAAATTTCACGTCAAAATCCTTTCCTTATTCAAGATTCAATATATGAATTTTATATATTCATAAATAAAAAATTAATATTATTAAATACCTTATTAAGATCTTTATTATTTTGTAATTAGTTTAATATCGGACATTTAGTATCAAAATATAATTATTTATTTTCTTTTCTTTTATTTTCTTTTCATTTCTTTTAATGAAAATTTAATCAGTGCTAACTAATATTGGTTATTTAATTAAACACTGATGATACTTTAATAATTTGATAAGTACAAAATAAAACAATTAAAAACCAAAGAAATAATAATTTAATAATTAAAAAATTAATTATATTAGTATTTAAGTTCCCATGGTCATCCACGATAATGATTTATTACATCATTCATAAAGATGGGTAAACCGACTCAAACCTGAACATACCATGAAAAATGGATGATTATCAAGGAAATAAATTGCAATAACATTATAATAGTATAACAATGAGACCATTTTATTTATATTAGTGTGATATATAAATTTTTTTTGGATTTTAAATATGAATTAATTTTTTTTATAATACTACAATATATGAATATATATTTTTTATTATTAGAATGATTGTTTTAAATTATTGAATTAATGATGATTGTTTATTTATTATATTTTTAAAATGTTTTCAAAATTATCATACAATGACCACAATGATATCATCAAAATAATATTTATCCATCAAAACCACTATTATTTCCATCCAATAATTGTGGAAATGGAATGGAAAATTGTAATCAATCATTTCATGGAGGCAGAGTCCACACGTACGCATGATTGATGATATCAATTTCTATAGAACGAAAAAAGACTAATATAATTTATTATATGAAAATAATAAACATTATTTAAATATAATTAATGATTATTAAATTCCTCTTCTAAACAATACTTATAAGATGGTTATGAAAAAATGAAACATGTTGCATCCTGGAGGAGACATTCTTCTCAACAGACATTTCACATTTTTGTTTTTCTTAATTAATAAATTGGGGGTGGTTAATTCTAGTACAATAATTTTATAATTATTAAAGTATAATAATGATTATTATTTTTTCTTTATTATAATGTAATAATTAATTTATAGTTGAATAAAATATAATAAATAAATCAAAATTAAGAAAGAGAGGATGAGAACTTATACTGCACTTCTTGGATTATAAACATTTCAAAGTGGATTAATCCTTTGGGGGATGATATTTTGAGAAGATAATAACCTCTCAAAAGTTTATATAATTTTTTAGTATTTCATTGGGTCAATTATGAAATGAAATAACATTTTTTGTATGATGATAAATGATGATAAAAATCCCCTTTTATAAGTGAAATGGAATGACATTTTCATAAATACTGAATTTTTTTCGATAATTGCATATCAAACTCAATTGTTGTGAAACAAATGATAATAAATAATTTATATTTGAAGTAATAAGTTTAATAAACACCTATACCACCCAATTATAGATATTTTTTAAACATAATAGGCACTCTACCTCTATAATAACTAAATTTTACCCTTTTAGTTTTAACTATTGTAAGTACTTTTTACCAAGGTAAATTATCCGTTATGAAAAAAAATTATTATTAAAAAATTTGACCTAAATATTAAAAATATTAAATCTATTTAATAATATTGAATTTATAATTTTGATAAAAATTAATTTAAAAATAATAAAAGTGTAATGTATAAAAAATCCTTATGATAAATATATCTTAATTATGAAATGTAAAATATGGGTTTGTAAATTAAAAATTTTAAATTTTAAATTCAACTGTAAAATTACTATTATATCATATAATAAGTTATTATTAAATTGAAATTCATATTTATATGCCAAAAATGTTGTATGAGCCATGTTTTATGTGAAAACGGTATTTTTTAATATTCTCCAAAAAACAATCATTTTAGAATAATCCCAACCAGTCAACTTAAATTAATATTGACATTTTTAAGAAAAAATGAAGTAATTTTTTAAAATAAATACCTTTTGAAATTTAATATTATCTTATAAATGAAAATATAATATATTAATAAAAACATCCTTTATTAAAAATTACTTTTTTAGGCATCATTTTTTGTAATATTATTTCATATATATTTCAAAATATATTAAAATTTATAGATTAGTTTATAAATATAAATAATATATATTGTCATAAACGTTTATCTATGAAAATTAACTTATTAAAGAAAAATTAAATAACCTTTTTAAATGGTTCATTGAAAGGCATCCTTTTAAAAATATTTAGTAACGTGAATAATATTATATAATAATTTTAATTGATCGTTATCCACTTAACTAAAAATATTTATATTATTCATATTTTAATATTTTTTTCTTCAATTTAGTCCAATTTTTTGTCAGTTTAGTGAATTGTGTGACACAAACTATTGAAGATAAAACTAAATTAAAGGATCCAAAATATCAGTTTGTTATATTCTTCCTCCATAAAGAAATTTAATCATCAATGTTTTTTTATTACCTACTAATGAAATTAGTAGAAGGTATTCTTATCATATTTATAATTATATATAACTTCAAATATGTCATTTAACTTATTAACTTAATCTAGATAAGTATACATATCCTTCCTAAAAAAACATTGACTTTTGATACCCAAACCATATATTCTTCAGAGTTTACCTTTTCCATATATACATATGTCTACATGTCATAATGCCAATATGAAAACACATATTCTTCTAAAATGTATTCTATCTTAAATCCTTAAATGGTACTAGATACTAGTTCATAAAATCACACCCGAGAATATATATACCATAATCCCATAAAATAGTTATGATTCACCAAAAAGTTAGTAAATCATTTGTCAATTCCATGATTACTAGTACTACCTAACACACTTTTTTCAAGTATATCCAATCTCTAATAATTAAACCTCAATCATATAATAAACATATTATTTTTTAGAACCTTAATAATTTTTTCTTCAATAGTTATCCCTATAAATAAAACCATGCCATGAAATCACTTTTAAAGGTTAATGATACATTTTAATATATGTTACCATACATTTAAATCAATATTACAGAAGAATAATCCATATATAAGTCACATAATCCTAATAACTTTATGAATATACAATAATAACTTATATAAATATTAATCTCTACTAAAAATTTATATGATTATCCAAGATTAATTTCTATTTTGATTTCAACAGCACTACCTTAGGTGTGAATATAAAAACTAACTTTACCATAAAAATAATAATTTACCAATATTATTTACCATTTACATATTCTTTATTATTCTATTATTATACATAGTGGTGTCTAGTTTCATACTTTTTCTACATCATATTTATAATCCTATTTAAATAAAAATATAAACCCAAAAAGGTTATGATAATATCAAAAATACATAGAATATATTAATATATAATCTCAATATTGTGTATTATTATTCAATTACATCTTAATTTAAACCTGTTATGATATCATTCTAACTATGTAATTAATATTTAATCTGATAAATCCCTTGGTTCTACCTTATTTTCATTTTTTGTGTCATGTCATGAATCTTAAACTAATCCCTTAAGGAAATTAGGAAATAAATACTTCATAATGTTTCCTAAATAGAATATTGTTGAACAAATAATATCCTCTTTGAGTTTGAATCCAAGTGTGCAGTTAGGACTTTTTATCATGAATTGAGTTATGACGGAGTTAATACTCTATAAACCCATTCATGATTCATTACATATAAGATCATATATTTCAAATCCAATATCAACGTATATTATCAAGATGGGGTTGTTATTTCTTGAAAAACTACACAATATCTCCAGTTAAATATTTTTAGTATATTATATTATATATAATAATAAACCTTAGACTTATCACATGTGTATTAACAAGTGGTATCTTATCATAATCCAAATAATATTACCTTGACATGTTAAAATTTTAAATATATAACCTTTTATTTATAATAAATCATTAATTATAAAAATTTTATTACATTTTTAACTCACAGTTTACCAACAACTAACATCCTCCAAATATCTAAATATATTTAAATCATATTATGATACAAACAATAACACCATACCCCTAGGCGTACATTAATTTCAAGAACTATGAAAACATTTCCTTAAAATATATTCCAAATATCTAATAGTTTTAGATTTTTAGAGAATTAAGAAAACCCATTAACTTAAAAACAAATGTTTTTTATACTGAAATAAATTTTCTTTTCCACTATGAGAAAAAACCTAATCCATTAGAAGCCTTGAATTTTTCTTATAAATTTTTATTATAATATTCCCTTTGAGTCACATATTTAATATTAATTTTTTTTTCAAACATGGTTAAGTCAAAACATAATAAATGTGTGACCTCATAGGATGAGTAAGGATAAATGTATGTGATAATAATCAAATATCACAAGTGAGAATAAGATGAAAATATGGGTATAACCAATATTGATAAGAAAATTAAACCCAGAAAATATTAGGTCAATAATCATGTGATATAAAAAGATTTAAAATCAAACATGAACAAAAAGAGTGATTCTACAGACAGGATCCATGAGTGCATTTAATAGTTATGAAAATAATTATGAAACAATAAAACTTATTAAAAATATAGATCAAACATTACAATTGAACCTTAAGTATTTAAGATAGACATATCCTCTCAAATAATAAAACTTTTTCCACAGAATTACAATATATAACATAAATCATATACCATGATCCATAGTATATAGGAAATAATGTGAAATAATCATAAACATATGACTTATTATCTTTTTGAACCTGGCATCTTTAAAACCTATTCAGACATATAATTATGATTAGAGGTAAATTCCATCACACTCACCCAATTTGAAAATATATGCATGTTATCCAATCAACTCATAAAATTGTGAGTAGTTATAAACTCAACCTAACCCAACATTTTTGAACATAGCTACACACTATCATGTTAACACAACAAAATATGAGTTGATCTAAACACAATCACACTCAAACTTTGTTAACCAAGAATCTCATAAAACCCTTTACATAAATTTTTATTCTCATTTGAAATAAAAAATTTCCTAGTAAAATTGATAGTGACATATTCCCCTCCCATCACATAATAAAAACACTTTTTTCCCCATAAAAAAACAATCATATAAAATAAATCATAGAATGAAAAATGGGTTTCATAAAATTATCAAATTATATTTCAAAAAATATCATAAAAATTTTAATAATATGATACCCACAATTTTTCACAAAAATAAAATACTTGATTAAGTGAAAATGTATGTATTATTATTAAATGGGACTCTATTAGATGTAAATTTTATAAAGTTTAATATGAAATTGGAAGAAAAAATTATAAAAAAAGTATTTCCTTAAAACCATTATAAATTTCCTACAAAATAGTGTTCAAAATAATATTTGAAATATTTTCTTTAAATTTAGAAGGTAATTTTAAAATAATAATTTTTGAAATGAAAAATCAAGAATGATAAATTTTATTATATAAGAAAATATCTGTTATAAGATAAAATATGTGCTCGAAATAATAATCATTTTATATCAAAAAATTTATACATTTTTTGAATCCCTAATCATTTAGAATGGTCATAAATTATCCATTATATAAATTAATAATTAAAAATACATGGTTCAAAATATATGAATACATAATATCATTCCAAATTACAAAGAAAATGTCATTGAAAAAGGAATAATATGTGCTTAAAAATAAAGATTCATTATAAAATGAGATTTATTCATTTCATTATAACACTTTATAAATGAAATCATCAAGGAATAAAGAAAAATATAAAGAAAATAATTACCCAAAATATAAGGTGATTTTGGAATTTAATATCATATTATGTTTGAGAAGAACTATCTTTTATGGATAAGGTTTAATAATTAGGACTATAAATTCGTGAAAGGTAATTGCGTTATCAAACCCCATATGAATTTAGGATTCATCGAATCAAACATAATTGGAATATTTAAAGTCATATATATATATAAATACCTTAAATTAAATAATTGAGTATAAAAAATTATTTGATATTATATATACCATAGAAATAATAAATTGGGGAATAAAATTAAAACATTTTTCAATGTAGAGAAATTAAGATGAAAAAACCCATAAGAAGTTAGAAATATATGAATCAAACCCACCTGAAAAGATATGGATTATAATTGAAATTAAAAATATCATGAATTTAGTTTAATTTAGGATATTATATCAAAAATATTTATTATATAAACCACATTAATTAAATTCTTCATATAATACATAAAATTTCACAAATAGGGGAATTTGTGATGAAAACACTTAGGGATTAAGAATTATTATAAAAAAATCCCATTGAATGAGAGAGAGTGTGAAATTGAATTTTAAATACTATGATAAAGATAATTGATTTTCTTTTCTAGACAATTAGTAATATACACACCATTTAAATGATTTTTTTTCATAAAAGAAAATGTGTCTCCATGAAAAATATTTAGAGATGCGACCCTTACTATATTCCAGATTTATTATACAAACACACTAAACATCCTAAAATATAGAATTATGATTATCATATACCATATTTGGAACCTACTTATTCAATATTTTGTTTAATATATACAATTTATAATCATTATATATATATTTATTATATTTTTTTGCTAAAATTTGTGTGAAATTTTAATCTCTGCCAACTTCTTTTTGAGATTTCGGTGAATGAAGATAACAATTTTATAATGATTTAAATACCTAATATAACCAATATAATATACATGAAATAATATTTAACAGATTATTAACTAATAATAATACTATTATTTATGTTTCCATGGTCATCCATGATAGATTCCAATAGTATCATCCATGTTGGTGGGTAAATCGACCCAAACATGAACATCCCAAGATTAATATGTGATTATGAGGTGATAAACCTACAATATAGTGATTCAAGTTTCTTGATGATATCATATTGGGTTCATTAGTTTCGTAAATACTAAATTTATGGGAAAATAATAATAAATAATTGATTTAAAATATTACATAATATTAATAAGAGGATTTTCCTATTACTATGCTTGCTTTAAATGATTGAATTAACAATGATCATTTTTTATGATATGATTAATAGGTTATAGAAGATATTATAAAATAATATTAATGATATTATAAACGTAATTCTTATCCACAAAATATATTCCTATTTCCATCCATGAATGGAAGTAAATAAATGGAAAAAGAAAATTAATCATTCTATTGAGGGGGTACCCATAAATATTCATAGTTGATGATTTTTTTTAGAAAAATGAGTGAAACGAGTGTTATGGTATATTATTTTTGAATCATAAAATTATATAATATTGAAATTATATACCATATTATCCATTGTTTCCATCCTTTTATTGTATTGATGTAAAATGAAACACGTTTTGTCTTAGAGGTGATAGTCTATACAACTCATGATTCAGGTTTATATTTTTCTTAAATGACCCAGGGAGGTTTGTTAGTGCTTGTAAAATCATTTAAAAAATAAAAAATGATAACTATTTATTATTATTATTTTTTAAAAAAGAAATATATGTATGAAAAAATCACATAAATATATAGAATATAAGAAAGAGAGGACATGAAATTATACATCACTTCTTGTAATAGCTACTCCTTAATGGGAGATATACCACTGAGGGTTAGAATTTTGAAAATATCAGAACCCCATAAAAGATTCTAAGAGTGTTTAAGAGGTGACAAGTCATATTTTTAGCAAATCTAATGGAGTTTTGGTCTGAGGGTATGTGAGAAGAGTATAACCCTATTTATAATTGCAAATGAATGAAATTTAGGTAAACACCCATAAGATTACAATAATGAGAAGTAAATATCAAGGAAATTACATACAAAATTGATAAATAATAGAGAGAAGAAGTGATAATGTTGATATATAGATAAAAAACCAAATTAGTTATAATTTTTAAACATCTTAGGCTCTTTTACCCTAAAGTTACCCATTTTTACCATTTTAGTTTTCACCATGATATCTTGATTTTACCTAGGTAATTTCAATTTTATGACTAGAAATTATTAGGTCATTATTATAAAATTTATAAATAATTATTCAAAAATCTTAGCCCATTTAATATTATTAAACATATTGAAGTCCTAAAAATTAATTTTAAGATAATAACTATATAATGTATTATTTGTTTTTTGAAAAACCAATATCTTACATTATTTAAATTTAATTATGGGTTTTTAATTAAGAAATCATATATTTAAAATTATTAAGTAACTTATAAAATAGATATTGGTTATTATAAATTGGTTCTTTAATTTTGAACTCATACGTATACACTTGTAATGTCATAAAAGTCATATTACATTAAAGAACACTATTTTCCACTATTCACCAAAAAAATATTTTTTAGTTAAATAGTAAAAATTTATCATAATATAATATTGAAATATTTAAATAATAAATTATTTTTTTAAAAAATACTTTTTTTTAAATTTTAAGTTATAGATTAGATGAAAATAATATTTTTAAACAAAATTATTTTAATGAAAAAATTGCCTTTTTAAAAACATCATGAATTTTTAATATTATTTAATATATGTTAATAATTAATTTAATATTGATATATTAGTTTATAAATCTAAATATTAAGAGTTATGATTAACATTTCTCTATAATTATTTTAATTTAGTATGGCTAAATTCAATACTTTTTTAATGGTTCATCATAATGTAATCATCAAAAAATATTAATCATATCGAATAATAATTATACATATATATATATATATATTAATTTATTATTATACATTTATCTACTAGAGGTTATATTGAAAATGTTTGTCGAGATATTTTTAGTTGACTGATGTGTTAGCTAGGTGTGTTCTGTGAAATAATTTATTGAATATATGTATCAAGTTAAATGATTCAAAATCTCATGATGATAAGAAAAACTCTTGGACAAGTTAATATTTTGGTATAAGAAAAACAATTCAATTAAAATACCTGGCATGTTACTCCTTATCTGAATTTATGTACTTTTATAGAAACATGTTAACAATTTACACTAAACCAGATTCACATGGACATAATATCAAAAATACATATATATGAAGAATAAACAACATAATAATCTAAATAAATGAAAATTTCATAAATCTAAACATGAGAAAAAAAATTTAATGATTCATAAACAATGATAATTATAAACACATTTCAATTTATACTTTTAATTATTGACATTCTATAAATGACTAAATGTAATCCCTCTATATTCTCTCTTAGTATGAACTCCATTCTACAATTTATTATAAGACGTTTCTATTAAATATATATTATTAGGTTATTCAAAAAAAATTCATATTCCAATTAAAATTATGAAACTAATTTACATTACCTAATTATCAAATATTTAATATTGTTTAAACCTTGATGAAGATAAATTATCAAAACACATTTGTAAACAATTTAGATAATTTCCAAATAAGGACTTTAATTCTAATAATTCAAAATAACTATCATGAAGAAGTCACAATTTATATATAAAACCTTTATATATATACACCACTTCATTTCTGATTTAGGAATCTTTTTAAAAAATACTCTTATTATTTTGAAATAATCATTTAAATTATAAATTATAAATCATTATATATAATTTGAAAAAAAAATTATTCTTATATTAATATGTAAGGTTAATAAATAAACTAAAACAATATTTATGTAATTTTTATTCAATAAAAATTTATTAAATAATTATACATTATTTACAATTACTTAATTTATAAAGACCTTTATAAATTAAATAAATATCCTAATTTATTTTTTTCATAATTTAGAAATAATTTTTAAATTACATTATTAAATTTATAATTGAAATTTGAGATTTATTTTTTTCAATCGTATTTAGACATTTCAACTATATCATCATTGATGACTAGGGAGAAACAACATGAAAATCACCCACAAAAAATCATACTATATGTTTGATAATATGCAAATGTAAGATATACCAGCATTGGGAATTTTACATATGAGATTGATCTATAACGTAGTGAAATCAAATCTCACTTTTTGTCTCATGCGTATCATTTATCTCACATTATGTTCCCCTCTATAAGATACACTCACATGGAACTGGACTATGTGATATGAACAGAACATTAATAACATTCTTCATATGTAAATCATGGTGGAGCTATCATTGGAAATGGAAGGATATCATCTATGGTAATTTATTCACAACACTATTCTACATATTATTAGTTCATATTTGGTAAAAATATGTTATTGATTAATTCAATGTAATGGTATACATATAAGACTAACATGGCATGCTAGAATGTCACACACTAGACTATTCCTCTTAGATAACTAAAATATTTCACTCAGTGAATCATATAATATTAAATAAACACATCATTGGAGAGACGTTGGATAAGTAACTACATTCATTTCCAATGACTAGAAATAATATTTTGTTATTTTAACTGATATTTCTTTAAGAGATACAGAGATGAATTTTTTCATTTCCTCAACACCATGATATTACATGACTGGGTGATATCAACCACTAAAATACATTCAAAACCAAAGGTATGAACTCTTTTAAGGATTTTTACATCCAATATTGTAGGTAACAACCCAAATTCATTGAAGATATTATTAGTCATATGTTATGAATAAAAATAAAATATAAAAAATAGAAGGATTATATTCAGTTTTTAATTATTACACTATGAAAACTAACTGAATAGAAAACTTTATAACAAAGATGTCAATTATATATTAATGAAAAAATAAATAATAATTTGTTACCACACAATGAATATGCTACCACAACCTTGTTTGTTTATAGAGTTCGATAAGGATCCATATTAAGATATTAGAGATATACAACTATATGGTTTATCCATTGGTCAAGATGAATCTCTTTTTAAACATGTGATATCATTCACTCTCCATGAAAATCTATTTCTTTACAATGATAATGACGCAAAAGAAGAGATATACAAGTAAGATGTGTTCTTCCAGGTATTGGGTAGGTTATTTATTTTTAATTCCCTTAAAGAGGCTCCTTATGTTCTTTTTCTTATTTTATAATCTAATAACATATTATTAATTTCTAGTTTTGAAAAATCTTGCATCCCATTTCATTAATATCCTCCACACCATATTATGAAATGAAATGATATTCAGTCCAATGTGGAAACTCATCTCAAATGATAGCGACTATTTTTTTATTTCCTATAAATTATAGTTTTAGAGTATATCATATCATAAAAATAATATTATAACCCCTCCAAATTATATAACTAATCAAAAAATAGGATTGTCCCTTGAAATGAACAATATCACATGATTCTTGATATCCCTTGTTTTATAATATGATATAGAAATATGCATCACATGCATAATTGATTTGGGGAATATCCCCCTTAGTATCCCATATGATCTAAATCCATGTAGACTTGTTCCATATAAACTCATATTATATCATATTCTATATATTGTTAAATTGTATCAAAAAATCCTTTTGGATATATTTCAAGATATTTTATTGAAATCTATCATCAACTTCACCATATATCACATCATATGTAATACCTTTTTAATACACATCATAAATGATTTTGGGTAATCTCAAAAAAACCTTTAGAGAATATCTATATGTGAAATTTAATCCCTATTCATTTAATAACAACTTGTGACACCACAAAAATTGATTAATTGGTCCTAAATATGAATCACCAGATCCATAAATGTACGTAAAGTGTGGACCCTTGAAAAGAAGCAATGTTACACAAGATAAAAATGGATCTAACATGATGTCTATCAGAGACATGAATCTCTAAACCTATGTCCACCAATTTCATTATATGAAATCCTATATTTCCATACATTATCATTTCTTAATACATCAATTGACAATGGGCCACAATGTATTTCAATAAAATTGAATACTCATACATTCTTCTCTTTCTGGGTTTATACTGAATAGGTTGACGAATACATCACATGTTATTCCCTATAATGGATTAAAACATTGAATAAACCTCTTATACATATATAATAACACCATTTATACTATATTTTTGTTTCCATACACACCTTTTCTTGGTCAATTGAGGGGCCTAATGTTATTCTCACAATACAATATGACAAATTATATCATAGTTGAGCTCTAATCAATGAAATAATTAATAACATGCCTAACCACCCCTTCATAACATAATACATAAGACCTACCTAATAATGGTATCTATGTTTGATGGTTCTTATAATATGTATAATTTTAGCCTAAGGTAGTGGAGAATCCTAATATAAATCATGCATCCCTAGTATAACAACGAAATTGAGTATCATACTCAGTGTGGTATTATTAGTGCGTCATCCTGTTGAAAAACAATTTCCCCTGTGTCTCATGATCGTATTTTGTTTCTCAATACAAGAATCCTACAAACAGTGACATTAATATTTTATCATAACCAACTGTACTCTAGGATCAACATTTTTTAGATATTACTCAAAGTCTTACTTTTAGGGGTTAATTATCATTAAACTTCACATAATTTTTATAAATTTATACATATATTCTTCTAATATGACTTATTGATAAATTAGGAATTTAATTATTATATAAAATGAGACAATATATATTCTTAAACAACATTAATAGTATATGAATAACCCATACTCATTATCTAGCTTACCATATCATATATGATAGACTCTCGGGTTAGTCTTATGTGTTTTATACATTATTGGTTTTGTTAACACATTATATCTTTATATAATTCATACCACATCTCTATGTGATCAGTAGATACAATACTCTCAATGAAAAACTTTGTTAGTAATATTAAGAAGGAATGAAATTTCGAATATTTGGGAGAATTAGGAATCAAATTCCTAATGATCAACACATTGATCATATTCAATCCTCTTGACTTCACAACATCAAATTTTTTGATGTCAAACTACCTGAACAACATTGGACTCTATCTAAGTATCTCAACATCATTATTATTACCCATTTCATCAAAATTTTCCTTTGAAATCCCATGGATAATAATGTAATTTTATACATTATCACCTACCAAGATATCTTAAAATCAGTTCAAATGAAGTAGCTTTCACATTATTAATGTAACTAAATATATCACATTATATTTCTCTTTTACATTATACCCTCAAAATCATTTATGATATTAATTATTATTGAATTTATGTTTCAACTAGATTTTTTTTCTAACTCAAAATATTTCAATTTTCAAATATACTCCAACTAGACTCTTCTGCACTACATTCCATTGTAATATCATGCTAAGAAACATAAATTATTTTTTAGGGAAAAAACATATTTTGAATGTGGTAATACATAGTAAATAAACTATATTTTCCATATCATATATGATATTATATGTTTTTGGAGTGATTTATAATATATAATATTATTCTCTAAAATATTCCATTGATGGGTTGTAGGATCACATCCACCATATTATATCACATATAAAGATGAATTCCATTAACATACATAAAAAATTATCCTTATATTTTTTTGGAACACATTTTATAGTATCTATAAAATAAAAATACATGTGCATTGAAATAATTTTCATACATTTTATGTAATAATAATATGTAAAAAAATCTACTTTTCATATCAGTGAAAAAAGTTAAATGTAAAACGCATTTTTTAAAATTCATGAATTCTTGATAAACTCATTAATATTCAAATAATTGATATAAAAACTCATTATTTTATAACTAAAATTAATACTATATGATATATTAGTTGATTTGTTATCTTCGAACTCATATAAACTCACAACACATTTAATATAAAAATTAATTAATGTATACCAGTCAAATTAATGAATTTATTTCAATAATAGTAATACCTGACTTGGGAATTCCATGAAATTTCAATGAAACCATCATGTCATCAAAAAACTATTTTATGGAATAATTACTCTTTCTATATTAATGTTAAAATAATTTTTTATTTATTTTTCATAGTTTCTCGAACAAAAATATTTTTAGAAGACACGACAAACTTTTTTCATCATTTTTAAATTTTTTACCCAATTGTACAATCATTAAAGAATTAAAACCTAATCTTTGACACGAACCGTCCCCCAAGGCCTATACTGTGACTACCCCAAGCCCTCCTTCCATAGGCTAGGGGCTAACAAGAAGCACTGAAAAGAGTTTTCCCTAAAACTGGGAAGAAATTTCCATTATAACCTACAAACTCACGTAACAAAGAACACAATAAGATACAAACACAAGAAAACTGTATAACCAAAATATTTCTGAATGTAAAGGGTTTGGATTACAAGTCCAACAGTAAGGGTACATATTCGTCTTAAATACAATACAACTGAAGAAAGTGAAAAAGGTAGCATTTAGGTAGTCCTCCGAGGATGCTACCTGAAGGGTAGGTACATATTGCCTCTACAGCAATCCACGTCCACCTGTCTCCTCTGCGTACCAACACACCGTATGGTCCACCTCTGGGCACCATCTTATCTTGGTACTTCCAACCTCAGTTAGCATCGTACGTCGTCTGCAAACAACACAACATGGTGTGGGCATGGACCGTGTAGGGGCGAGTATAATAATACTCAGTAGGGACCCTGAGACCCAAAATGTCTCACAAAATCTACCACGGATAAACCAAAATGTATGAAATCAACAGATAACCCTGCCTAGGAATATTCCCATACATATTCCTATGTTATCAAGTAATCTATCTCAATCATGAGATGAACACAGAGATACTAACTTATCTCACACCAGGATTTATTCATGGTGTATTAACAAATACAATCTCCAGTCACATCGTTGAACAGCTTGGCTGCTAGAGAACCCCTCCTCTATCGAGTATAGTTGGCATGCCATGTCACACAGAGGCCCTTCCCACTAATCGTGGACAGCTGAGGTACTCCTCCTGTCGAGTACCATGGGGCTACCACGTCACATAGAGGCGCTCCCCACTGTGGGTTTGCCACATCACATAGAGGCACTCCCCCACGTGACTTGTGGAGGTACATCTTCTTTCAATTACCAGGGGTCTTCCGTGCCACACATTGGCGCCCCCCACTATGGGTCTACCCTGTCAGACAGAGGTACTCCCCACTTGGCCTGTCTAGTCACTCCGAGTTGAATAGGTCAGCAGTCGTCAACTCTCAGCCAGTTACTGGGTTCCCACACTATGTTCTCTCCACTCTGAGAGGATCCGCTCCACAAGTTACTGGTCAATATTTCAACTACCACGATGTCTTACGAAGAATCATATTAAAGGTCACCATATCATTGGGGTCTCAACGCATTAGACAACACGTCAATCAGACGCCCAATCTGTGAGATATTGGGTTTTTTGTCCTAGGGCATGGTTGGATTCGTGCTCGATAAAATCTGAATGTTCCCCATATTAACCCAAAAATCCAGTGTGGTATACTCAAAGTGACTATCTTTCTCTAAGATTTCCAACGCCTCAGATGGTTCGTCAAATGGACTTCAGGTGAAAAATTTAAGTCTAAAAGAATTAAATGTGTCGTAGTGGGCCAGAGTCCGGTCCGACCTGTTGGGCGGTCTGACTGGCCGTGAGGGGCCATGGGGGTTTGACCGTAGATGGTGCGAGGCCGCAGGGTGACTCAACTAGGGTGGCTCAGCCAGGAGGGCGTAGGCTACGGGATGGCTATACCGGAGCAGCCTGGGGCCATGGGGAGTCAGACTGTGCAACTCGGGGCCACAAGATAGATCGACCTGTGAGGCTGAGCCGGAGTGGCTCAGTAGTGGTGCAGCTCAGCTAGATCGGCCCAGTTCTGTAGTGAGGGTCAGCCAAAGCGGCGAGGCGAAGCGCCATGGGGTGGCTCTGAGTGCCGCGGCGGCGCGGCTCGATAGTGAGGTTAGGCTATGGACGGCGGCTCGGTCGGTGGGTGGTTTGGCCGCAGGGCGACATTTCAGAAGATGGCGGTAGAGGATCGGCCCAATCGGCAGCGGCTCGATGTACGGTGGTGGAGGCAGCTGTGGGCGGCGTGGTGAGGCCACGGGTTGCGGAGCCGTGTGGCACGGGGGCCATGGGTGCAGCGAATCAGCTCCGCCACGGGGTTGTCTGGTAGCGCCAAGGTTGCAAGGCGGTGGTGTCCACGGGGGTAGGGGGTCATTGAGTTGTCTCCTTCACCGTGTTCAACACCACAAAACATCACATGATTTGTGGAGTGGTCGGGCCATATTTGTTATGCCCGTACCCTCCGCGTTAGGGTGGTAGCATATGGATCCATAAGAACATGAAGATGAATTCCACACATTACAACCTCCCACAACGATTTCATCACAATCCCAAAAAATAATTCAATGGAAGAACATGGGAAAAGTATTCATACACAAATAGACCCCTACATTGGATTGTTCATTGACTAAGATTGTGATAGAGGAGATGACATCATTGGGGAGGGAAAGATGATCAACGATTAAATATGTCCCACGTTGGAGGATGTCTCGAGGAAGAAAGTCAAAGTCGTGCATCGACATTCTTCGCCGGAGTGCTTTTGACCAATTCTCTAATGCTCTCTCCTTTGACAACTCATTTCCCCAATTCCACCAAAATGAAAATATATCCAACATCTTAATTTATGATTTAAAATTATATTAAGATGGTGCAGTTTTCAAAATGGTTTAACTAATTAATTGATGGGTGGAATAATAAATTATGGGGAGGGTTGGCATAATTATGTGGGGAGCTCAAGAGGTTACTCCCCATTTAATATGGAGTTCAAGAGGTTTCAATCCTCGGGTGGTCCCCTCCACCCTAAGATTTCACGGGGGGTTAGGCTCGGTGGTCCCCAACTCCATAACATCTCATGGGAGGTTTTAGTTTATGTGGTCCCCACCTGTGAAATATCCACATGGGTGGTTACAACAAATAAAATAAAAATTGTGATTATTTTATTTTATTATTTCCACGAATAACCCAAAAATTAACATTCACCCTCGAAGAACTTCCATCGAGTTGAAAGTCTTCATAAGTGAATACCGACACTACGAGTTCAACGGTGCCCACAGATTTCAATTCTGAGCACGGGTTCAAAAGATAGAAAAACCCGCTCACACGTTTACTGAACCTACCCAAACAAAAGTTCAAAAATTCATTTTGGGCACACTGGGCCTCAGAATCATGCACCATCAATTTTTGCGGACTCGTAAAAGTCCCATATATTTTTATAAAATATATGGAAATTCTAGGTCTTTACATTCTCTCCACCTCAAGAATTTATGTCATCGTAAGACAAAAATATAACTAAGGGAACAAGTGGGGTTACTAAGAATACATCTGAGCCTCCCGCTTCCATGTGCTCTCATGGAGGTTCCTGTGCTGCCAGCGAACATGCACCAGAGGTATCGACCATCCACGAAGGACCTGCTCCCGTCAATCCTCAATCTCCACTGCATCCTTCATAAAAGTTTCCCCATCATCAATGTCCAGCTCTCCATGGTCGATGATGTGAAAAAAGTCATGCACATATCTCCTCATCTAGGATACGTGGTAGACGGCGTGCACCCGGTGCAATTGAGGTAGAAGAGCTAAGCAGTATTCCATCTTGCTAACTCTGCTGAGGACTTGAAAAGGTTCATTGAACCTCAGAGATAACATGCCGCCTCTTCCAAATCCCCATAAACCATTTTGAGGTGAGACCCGTAGAAATATGTGGTCACCATCCATGAACTCTAGAGGTCTCCATATCTTTTCGGCATATGATTTCTGCCTACTCAATGCAATCTTCATCCACTAATAGATGATCTTCACCTTCTTCGTGGTAGACCATACGATCTCTAGTCCCACTAGTGTTGACTCTCCTGGGTCAGTCCAGCACATAGGTGATCTGAAAGGTCGCTGGTACAACACCTCAAAAGGTTCCATCCTAATAGTGGAGTGATAGCTGTTGTTGTATGAAAACCCCACCAAAGTTAAGTGATCCTCCCATCTGGGACTTAAGTAGAGGAAAGAAGTGTGCATCATGTCCTCAAGGGTTTGAATGGTCCGCTCAGTATGGACATCTATCTGAGGAAGGAAGGTGGTGCTCAAATGAAGTTACGCCCTAAAAGCCTCATGCAACCCCATCCATTGTCAGGAAGTAAAACACACATCACAATCGGGAAAAATATACAGGGGTAATACATAGATCCTTAAAATATCCATCACTTAGAGGTGTCCCAATATCTATACTGAACACTACTCTCTGATTGGTAGAATGTGGGTCTACTTGAGGAGTCAGTTGATGATCACCCAAATCGAGTTATGACCCCTGGATGTATGTGGATGTCCTATCACGAATTCCATAGATATCCCATCCCACTTCCACTCTAGGACCTCCAAAGGAAGAACCAAGCATGATGGTACCTGATGCTTCACCTTCACTTAATAAAAAGTGAGGCACAGAGAATCAAACTTTGCTACTTCTTTCTTTATTCCCGACCACCAGTGTTGTCATTAGAGATCCTAGTAAATTGTTTCCACTCCTGGATGTACCGCTAGAGGGGAAGTGTGGAACTCCCTCAAAACATTTCCTAAAGTGACATTGTTACCATGGTATGTCCTCTGAAGATTATGACGCACTCTCCACCTTCAGAAAATCCATCAGGTGCATACCATGTTCATATCTGAGCACGTCGAGCCACGCAGTCTGTGTCCCCACACTGCGCCTCCCTGACTCGCTTTTGAATTGGGGGAGTGACTGTAAGTGACTGATGAAAAGCTTCTCCATCTCTATCCACAAAGGATATATGTAAATTGACCTTCTGTTATGTCACCTCTCCTAGCAGTTGTATACCTGATCTTTTACTGAGTGCATCTGCAACAATATTCCCCTTACCAGGAGTATAGACTATCTCGAAGTCTTAGTCCTTGAGGAACTCAAGCCAACATCGATGTCTCAGGTTCATTTCCTTCTGATAGAAGATATAACTGAGAATCTTGGGATCAGATTATATTATAAAGTACCCTCCCATCAGATAGTGTCACCACATCATCAAGGCGAAGACCACTGCTGCTAACTCAAGGTCATGGGTAGCATAGTTCTGCTCATGCTGTCTCGCCAATCAAGAACCATAAGTGACCATTTCATGCTTCTACATCAAGACACATATGATTCTGATCCCTAATGCATCACAATAGACTACGTACCTTACTTTCTCCTCTAGAAGCCTCAGGATGGGGGCACTAGTCAGGCTCTGCATCAGATCCTGAAACCTTAGCTAGCATCTCTATGACCACATGAAGGGATTCCCCTTCTTCGTCAAGGCAGATAGTGGTGCTGAAACTCTAGAAAAACCTAGTACAAATCTCTGGTAGTATCCAGACAATGCCAAGAAAATTCGTAACTCTTTCACACTGCTATGTGGTTCCCAAGAAAGTATCGTCTCAAAATTTTCTGGATCCACTGAAACTCCAGTATCCTATATGACATGTCCTAGAAAGTGAACCTCTCTAATCCAGAATAGGCACTTAAATAGCTTTCCATAAAACGAGTGCTCTCGGAGTGTGTCATGAACTACCTATAAATTATTGGCATGCTCCTCCTTAGTAGCTGAGTATATCAGAATGTCATTGATGAAGACTACTACAAAGTGGTCAAGGAATGGCTTAAAAATCTGGTTCAGGAGTCCCATGAACATTACTAGAGATTTTTTAATGCCGAATATCATAACAAGAACTCATAATGGTCGTACCGACACCTGAAGGCCACCATATGCACATCCACATCATGTAATCTGAACCGGTGATAGCCTGATCTGATGTCTATCTTTGAGAACCACCGTGATCCCTTTAGCTGATCAAAGAGGTCGTCAATCCTTGGGAGTGGGTACTTTTTCTTAACGATGAAATGGTTCAAGAGCCATTATTAAAAAGAAAGCCTCAAGATCCAATCATCCTTCTTGGAGAACAAAATCAGGGCTGACCATGGGTAAACACTAGGCCGGTTGAATTCCTTCCCATGCAAGTCCTCTAGTTGTACCCATAGCTTGGGAAGCTCCACAAGAGACATTTGACACACTAGTGCAGATATCGATGTCGTCCTGGGGTACAGGTTAATGTAATAGTCCAGCTTTCTACGAGGAGGTAGACCTGGAACATCATCAGGGAATACATCCTCATACTGGTCGACCACTACAGGATAATTCGAACTCTCCACATCAACAGCTCTGAGAGAATGGCTAGCGAAATGATATGTAATCGGCTGCACCCTCCACTAGGTAAGTCCATCTAACATTGAAAAGTCTCTCTTCTCACCGGTGAAGGTAATCTTGTTCCCATCCATGCGGAGAAAATGCACCTGCACCTAATACTTTGAATCTAAAAATGGACTATATATAACTATTCCATACCAAAGATGATGTCGTAAGGCATTGACGTTGCTACTAGGAGATCATAGCTGAAGCTCTCGCCACTAAGAGTATTCTCACACTACTAGAACCAATGCGAAATCGTCAAATCCACTCTTGTTAGAGTCTTTATCTGTAAGGATTTAGCCAATGACTCCGTCTAAATCTCCGAGTTCAGAACGAGGGCAGTGGCTATAAGAGAAAGAATTGAACCTAGGTCTATATGTACTGAAACTAAGGTGGAGTAGACACATATTCTACCTCGTATCATATCAAATTTTCCATGATCAAAATCCCTAGCTGCCTAGATCTGAGTTATCCCCTGTCCTCCTGCTCCCTGCGGTCGGGGGTGGGCCTCTTAGTAGTGGTGGAAGTAACATCTCGAATCGTCATCCACCACCAGCTGCACGGCTAGATCCTCTGCCTACTCCCTACGGACCTCCTTGTTTCAACCTCTATATCTGCCTAGGCAGTCCTTCGACTGTCTTCTGATCATCCTTAAGACGGGTTGCATAGTCATGATCCATGTGACCCTTCCTGCCGTATGAGAAACATTGCATGATCCTTTCCTGACTGGTTCCACCTTGGGTGCCTCGTACAATCAACCATGAATCCTACAGTCATCGACCTGTACATCTAGTCCTCTTGTACCTCTGCGATGTCTATCTAATGTCAGCTAGTGAAGACTCAACTATGTGATGATTGGTGGTGGGACTCGCTATTTTTGACTGCTTAGAAAGGAAACTGTCTACTAACATGACTCTCTCTAACACCCCTACCTGCTTTGGGATGCTGAGTGAGATCATTGAATCCCCGATCTCCTACCTGAGCCCCTGCTCAAAGGTCTGGGCCCTGAAGAATAGGTCTCGTACCACATTCGTCGAGTAACGTGAGAGGTTAGTGAACCTCAATGAGTACTTAGAAACATTCATGTTGCCATGCTATAGATGATGAAGCTCCGGAATGCGCATTGCGCGATGTGTCGCTGGGAGAAACTCTGCACAAAATAGGCTCTCAAATTCTGACCATGGAAGCATCTCCTCAACACGAACCTGGAGAATCAAGCTCCACCATCTTCCCGTTATTTTCTATATAAGGCTAGCATCAAGGATCACCATGAGATCAGATGATGTCCCTGTGAGTTAGAAGACTCTCACCATCGCCTCCAGCCAATCCTCAGTCGCATGTGGATCCGTCTCTCCCCTGAACCTAGGTGGCCTCTAAAAATGCAACTCATGAAACACTCTCAAGCGACGTGCACACATTGCTGCTAGGGCTGGTGGCATAGGTGTCCCACGGGTAATGCTACCGCTGGTGCCTCTGCTGGGGCTTCTATTGGAATAGGTCACTGATCGAGGCCTCGTCACTCGGTGGGCTATCAGTGTGTACAACTCTCGGAACCCTAGTCGGATGTCTTTGTAGAGGAATCCTGAAAAGAAACATGTTCACTACAGTCAATAAGTTATACCTTGTGAGATGACTCAAATAGTTTACAAAGAATATTCTTGAAAACATACTCGCACTCAGTGTTTTCTTGCACTCAGTCAGAAATCAGATGTCAGGGTCCTGGTGTAGGGATACATTAGCCACAACACCAACACTGGACACCCTGAACTGATAACCACACTCATTACCCTTAATACTATTGTTTCGTAGAAAATATTAGAGTCCTAGTTATTTGGTAGAACTGACTCCTCTGATACCAATTTGTCACAAACCGTCCCCCAGGGCCCATGCCTTGACTACCCCAAGCCCGCCCTCTATAGGCCAGGGGCTGGCGACTGGCACCAAAAGTCGTTTTCCGTAAAACTGGGAATGAATTGACTTTATAACCTACAAACTCACATAACGAAGGACACAACAAGATACTAACACAAGAAAACTATATAAACAAAAGAGTGCTCAAAGTAAAGGCACAGAAATACAATCCCAACAGTAAAGGTACAAGTACAACTGAAATACAATACAACTAAAGAAAGAAAACTATGTAGCTACTAGGTCATCCTCCAAGGTTTCTACATGAAGGGTATGTACATATCGCCTCCATAACTCTCCACATCCACCCATATCCTCTGCATACAAACTCGCCTTATGGTCCACCTCTGGGCACTGTCCAGTCATGGTACTCCCAACCTCAGTTAGAGTTGTCCGTCATTTTCATCCAACACAACAAGGTGATGGCATAGACTGTGTAGGGGTGTTTATAATGATACTCAGTAGAGACTTCGAGACCCTCAAGGTCTTACAAAATCCACCAAGGATAAACCAAAATGTATGAAATCTATAGATAACCATACCAAGGTAAATACCCATATATATACCTAAGTTATCAAGGAATCCATCTCCATCATGAGTAGAAAAAATAGATACTAACTCAGATCACACCAGGATTTAATCTTGTGGTAGTAACAAGTAACATCTCCAGTCACATCATCAAACACCTCGACATCTAGAGAACCACTACTCTATTGAGTATAGTGGGCCTACCACGTCACTCAGAGACACTTTCCACTAATCTTGGACTGGTGAGGTACTCCTCCTTTTGTGTACCACGGGTCTGCGACATCACACAGAGGTGCTCCCCCATGTGACTTGCTGACGTACTCCTCCTGTCGAGTATCGTGGGTCAACTATGTCAAAGAGGAGCGCTCCTCACCATGTCCTACTGAGGTACCCATCATGTCGAGTAACGTGGATCTGCCATGTCGCACAAAGGCGATCCCCACCGTGGGGCTGCAACATCACACAGAGGTGCTCCCCACTGCTAATGTCAAGTCACTTAGTGTCAGAAAGGTCAAAATTCGTCAACTCTCAGTCAGCTTCAGGGTTCCAGCACTATGCTCACTCATGTCAAGGAGGATCTGCTCCACAAGATACTGGTCAATATTCTATCTACCACAAAGTCTCAAAAATAATCATCTCAATGGTCTGCCATGTGATAGGGGCGTCAACGCATTAGACGATGCGTCAATCGAACACTCGGTCTGTGAGTTATTAGCCTTTTAGTCCCGGGGGCCCGGTTGGATTCTTGCTTGATCCAACCCAACTTTTCCCGATCATAATCCAAAAATCTAGTTTGGTGTATTCAAAGGGACCATCTCACTCCAAAATTTACAACACCGCTGACCATTCGTCAAAGGGACTCCCAATACCAAAGTTATGGCCAAAAGAAGTAAATGGGTCATAGTGGGCCATGGTCGGGTTCGACCCGGTCGGACCGAGCTGGCCCAACCCGTCCGAACTCATAGTGTGTCCTGACCCATTGGGTTTGGCCCGAACTTCTGGGTAGTTTGGCAGACCGTGGGGGTACGGCATTGGATGGTGCGAGGCCGCATGGCAACTCGGCCTGGGCGGATCGGCCAGGAGGGTGGATGTCGTAGGGTGGCTCGGCCGGGACAACATGACTATTGGGCAGCATGGCCGGAGGGCCCCGGTGCCAAGGGGTGGGTCGACCGAAGCGGCTGGGTGCCACGTGGCGGCTTGGCTGGAGCAGCACAGCCGCGGGGTGGCTCAACCGGAGTAGTGTGGCTAAGCGCCGTGGGGAACCTCGGAGGGCAGCGGCGGCACAGATCGTCCACATGGAGGTACGAACATGGAGTGGTGGTTTGGTGGACAGTGGCAGCGGCTCGGTGGACGACGGCGACGACACGGCCCGGTTGGCGGCAGCGACTGCTAGGCAGACAACAACAGTGGCTCGGACAACGGCGGCTCGGACGGTGGGGGCCATTGGCAGCGTGCCGGGGCCGTGGGTGGTAGGGCCATGGGGCGCGGTGGCCATGGGGGCTTCGAAGCAGCTCTAAAGTGGTGGGGAGGTGGGGGGCGAGGGTGCGGAGGTCACACGGTGGCGGTGGCTGTGAGGTGGTGTCATTGTGTCATCGCATTGGTCGCGTTCAACAACCAAAAACATCCCATGATTTGTGGAGGGGTCGGTCCATGTTCATTTGGATCGTACCCACCACTTTAGGGTGGTAGAATATGGCTCAAAAAGAATTTGAAGAATAATTTCATGCTTTACAACCTCCCTCAATGATTTATCCCCAATTTCGAAAAATAATTAATGGGAAGAACATGGGAAAAGTTTCATTCAAAAATAAACCCCTTCCATGGATTGTTCGTTGATGGAGAATGTGAGGGAGGAGATGATGTCATTAGGGAGGGAAATACATTCATTTATTGAATAAATCCCATACTGGAGGATTTGCAAAGGAGGAAAGTTGAAGTCGTGTGTCTGTGTTTTTCATTAGAGAGCTTGTCCCAAATTTTCCAAAGCTCTCTACTTTTCCAACTCCTTCCCCCAATTTCACAAAAATGAAAATATAACCAACTTCTTAATTTATGTTTCCAAATTAAATTATGTTGGAATATTTTTCAAAATTGTTTAAGAAATTAATTTATGGGGTGGCATAATAAATTATGGGAAGGGATAGCATAATTAAGTGGGGAGCTCAAGTGGTTTCTCCCCATTTAATATGGGGTTCAAGGGGTTTTAATCCTCAGGTGGTCCCCCCCCAACCATAACCTCTAATGGGAGGTTAGGCTTAGTGGAACCAACCTCCATAACCTCTCATCGGAGGTTTTAGTTTAGGTGGTCCCCACATGTTAAATTTCCACATGGGTGGTTACAGCAAATAAAATAAAATGTGTGATTATTTTATTTTATTATTTCCACGAAAAACCCAAAACTTAACTTTCACCCTCGAACAACTGTCATCGAGGTGAAAGTCTTCTTATTTGAATACCGGCATTGCATGTTCAAAGGTGCCCACATATTTCAATTATGGGCATAGATTCAAGTGTTAGAAAAACCTTCTTGCACGTTTACAGAACCTACCTAAACAAATGTTCAGAAATTTATTCCGGGCACTCCGGGCCTTAAAATCACGCACAAAAATTTTTCATAGACTCATAAAATTCCCATATATTTAAAACAAATACATGGAAATTAGAGGTCTTTACAAATATCATGTGCCCAGTTATTCTGTTATCAAAACATTCAGAATAATATGTAATAATTTCATGAATTCATTTATATTTTTGGAACCTTTCCATTAATGTCTATATTATGAATTCCTAAACAAGAATAAGTGTTAATAGAAACGTATTGTATTTTTATTTTATTTATATACCAAATAATAGTGATTATATAAGTGGAGAATAAAATTAGAAAGTTTGTTTTATATTTAATTCTTTTAAATCCTCAATATAATCACTCTGTTATTCGCATAAGATTCAATATTCAATCTAGTGAACGACATAAAGAGTGCATTTATTTCGAAATGTAATACTCTAACACATCTTATTTTTTCCATCAAAAATTATATGGGTAGCGGTATTCCAAGATTGTATTATTATGAAATGTCTTTTCAAGGATTTATTTTAAATTTTATGTAGGATAATGGTGAAATTAATGATCAATAGTAGAATATTTTATCAGATGATTAGTGTCTTTTATACTCATTTAGTAATGAATTTTATTAAAAAATTTCCTAAAAAAGTGATGACCTATTTTAATTTCAACATTTATATTAATCTACCATGATTTATATTTCACCATGACATACAATGATTTTAGCAAGGAAATAATCCATGAAAATATCTAGTAAAAAAACTATAAATCATTTCATATATGATTCATGGATAGATGAGTGTATTACTTTGTATCAAAACCCATAATATGTTTATAGACTCTACTGTATTCTTCTTGATTCATAAATATTTGTTTTTCCCTGATATTTAGATCCTAAATAAAACACTAACCTTAAAATTAAGGTAAACTTATTATTTTATTTTCTTCTGTTAGATAATATTTGACACTTGATAATTAGTGTCACTTGTGATGAATTACTTTGTTCAAAACAAGTGATATATTTGAAGGAATATAACAC
Organism: Viscum album; assembly: GCA_963277665.1. Lineage (NCBI taxonomy): Eukaryota > Viridiplantae > Streptophyta > Magnoliopsida > Santalales > Viscaceae > Viscum > Viscum album. Next base: position 748,334,722 of record OY728151.1, on the reverse strand, counting down.
TTTTTATTTTAAATGGGGTTTAATAAGACAATTTTATCTCATGTTATTCCATTTATAAGTTTTCATTATTCTTGATATTTTGTATAGAATTAAATTTCCTACATTTAACTGATGTTTTATTGGAATAACAAAGGTTTATGTTCTCATTCCCAATAATGGGTTTTTGAAAATTTCATTAGGTAAAGGACAAAAACCTAAGGAATGAAACACTAGTTGATTTGAGAGAGGTATATTTTTCATTAAATTTATAATTTTATTACAAAATAATAATCATATTTTTTTTAAATTAGTTCTTCATTGTAAAATCATATAAGTACTTTTTTATTACATCATTTCATTTAAGAATATAATGGTATAATGTAATTAAAAATAACCACATATGCATATTTTACATTGGAATGTCATTTTATAATCCCTAGTTTATAGCACAAATGATTCTAACTTTCCTTTGACATCCAACATTACTTATATTGATAATTCTCTATAGTCATGAAGGAATCTATCTAGCTCTACTGAGTAATTTATTTAGCAGAGTAGGAGAACTAATTTATTTTATTAAGATAATTATATACATTTTTAACTCATTTATATATATAATTATCTTGAGATATATAATCAGCATAATGAATATGTTTTATAAATAAATATTTTAATTAGGTTTGTAAATTTATTTCAGAGAGATAGCTGTTACAAAAAATCCCTTAACTAATATGAAAATCCAATATAATACCACACATAAAATAACAATAATAATAATATTGTTATTATTATAATTATTTTTACTATTTCCTTAAAATATGATAAAATCGCAAATAAATTAAATATATTCCCCCCTATACACAATACATGGTCAGTAAATCATCTACAAAATTCACTACACCATGAATAATTAATGTTTAAATTAATAAATTAATATCACTATTTTATTCATTCAATAAATAATTTATGTCCTTAATATAAATTAAAAAATTGGTATTACTCAAAAAATGAGACTAATTTTAATTGTAATGTTACATAAGTATATAATTTTACTGATTTTTGGGATACACTTGGTTTGTGATCCTCATGGCCCCTTTCATAGTATCATTTAGCTAAAAATCCAAAATTTCAAGATCAGCTTCTCGTAATACATTAAGGATCCCATAAAAGGGGAGTTAATGTTTTAGTGAACAAAACATCCCAAGGATGGTCAATGGGTAATATAAACATGTTGACTCAATATATTGTCAAGAAGGTTACATCAATATTTTCATCAATTTATATAATTGATATATCTGTATTAGAATTTCCATAATTTAATTCATCAATAAAAACTCCATGGGAAGAGAATTAATTATAAAAAACTATTTATATGAAAGGGAGAAAGATATATACTTATATTAACTCGATAAGGAAAGATACTTTCTTAACATATTCATTAGTACGATATCACTTATGACACTCTCAAAATATTCTACCTTTCATTAAAATATGGAATCATAGTTTTTATTAATACATTTAAATGAATGAATCCGAAAATGAATTAATACAATTATAAATTATAATGAGCAATAAACACATATAAATATAGAATTATACAATGAAATATATAAAAGTAAAATTCTTATAGGCATATTTGTCATAATAACCTACTATCTTTGAGATTGACATGAAAAGAAATCATGATAAGAAGATTCAATGTATGATTATCAGCATATAGATGATCACATATATCATTTGTGTCTCATAAAATGTTTTCATTTGACCAGTGAACACATATTTAGAATAATATTCAAAACAACTCAAATTTCTTATCATTGATGGAAAATTCTATAATGTTTCAATAAAAAAATATTCTACAAATATTATCTTATTAACTATTCTTTTTGAAAATGAATCATCATGAGATAAAATATTTTTTCATATTCAATAATATTAATATATATAGATAATTGGAAGTAAAAATTACCTGGATATATTTCAAAAACAATAAAAAAACATCCGCGTACACTAGATCCATATAATAATAAATCTATAGCTTCTATCTCTCACATCATTTTTAAACATCTAATGAGATAAGGTTTTAAATATTGTTTCCACTTAATTCTCATATGCGGATCCTCTATATTTAATGATCTAATTACATTTAGAAAAATCCATTAATATGTTATGCTTATGAATCATAGGATTCTTTTTTATCTTGATGTTTTTTCCTAGTATTATGAAACTAATATATTATTAACAAAATATAATGTTATTGGGTCTTTATTATTAGGTTACAAGTCAAGATCATAGATGAAATCTTATAACTATTGTTCTTATTTAGCATCATAATAAAATGTAATATATTGATACTCTATAATATAATTGATGACAACAAGATTCTTTGAGCTCTTATAGCTCAAAAATATTTTTTCAAATAGAGAGGATATGTTGACTAAAATTTAATATCATTTTTATCGATCAAATATATTTCATATATATGTCCACTGATGACTACTTCTATATCTTCTCTACAATCAAATAACAAATCCTCAGTAATCCTGCAATACATAAGGCCAGTTTTGACTACCATCCAACAATGGTATCCAATGTCTACATGATATCTAACTAATATGATCAAGGTGTAGAAATCATCATGCCAGATACATATCAAGAATAGCATGATTGGCCCAACCTCATGGAAGTCTAGTATTCTAATAATCCTTGATCTCCCCTCTTATATCAGAAGAAACATTTTCATGGAGTGATTTATTCTATGTGATAATTTTAGAAATCTTATATAAATTGTTCCATATTGAATCCATTTATTATCTCACCTATATATTCAGCCTCAATTTTTCTATGTGGACCCTTAGATATATCATGAATGTTCACAATCTTATGAATCATGAGTTATTCACCTAATTCTGTCATTATGAAATAATTTTTCAACAACCACCTGACTAAAAATAAGACTATTACCTAATTTCCTATATGTAATATGTCATCGGAATATACTTCATGGAATGTGACTACTGTCCCACTAAACTAATTGAAGACACATGGATCCTATTTTTTCTAAATAAAACCAAATTATTCTATGGTATCATTAAAGATAATATCCTTTATATTTATTCTTTCTTAAAACCATAAATCTATATCTGTAAATTTTATACCTCATTATTATTATGTGAATTCACAAACAAATTTAGTTTTTTCATATAGACATATTCTATAAGGATACCACTTATTTAATATATTTTTATATCCATTTTACAAATATCATGATCATGGAATGCTATAATGGAAATCATAATTATAATGGATTTCAATATAGAAACTAGTTTAAAGTTTACATCATATTCAATTATTTGATACTTCATCAACCCTCCAAACCTAAAATGATTTATTGGTGAACACCCAAAATTACATTTCATGATTATATTTAAATTCCATGTTGATCCAAATAGGTTTGACCTCAATTGGTGGATCTACCAAATCCCAAACATGGTATTTCATACTTGTAATCCATCTCAGAATTCATAGATTCTTCAATTTTTAATATTTGGAGGTAATTATTTCCTCATTATATAGAATATGTTAATTATTATCGACTAACATTATTTAATCATCTTTGGTCACTTGAAAAACATATCCCTTAAGTTCTATTACCTCTCTTATGCTTATACACTGTTGTTTTTTCATTAGAATAACTACTTCTATGGGGTCTAGTGGGGTCTATTCATGTTCCAACCAAACCATATCATGAGAATTGAAATCCCCAAAGTCAACATTTCTCAGTCTATATATTTAATGAATACACTCCCTCTCAAGGAAAACTGAATGTACTTCCTCTATTAATTTTCATTCTGAGGGTGCATATTAATAATATCCCCTTTGATCTTTGGGATATTTTATAATGATAAAATTTCCCAAATGTGTGATATTTGTTTCCATAGATAGTATTAACAAATGCTCTTAAAAAACATAAAAAAATATTTAGTAAAATAGACTTCATTATATAGATTAAATTGTTTGTTGAAACATTCACCTTTCTATTTGGCACTCATTATATTATGATTTTTTATTCCACTAAATTATTTCCTAATAAAATAAAATGAAATATCTTTATGACACATTAACCACCTCACCATGTAATTTTTTAGTGCCCCCTTTTACTAACATCATTACATTCTGGGGTATAGAGAGAAAATGATTAATAAAGAATCCAACACTCACATCAATAGTCGATAAACACATTCTTAAGATACTCTCAACTATTATTTAATCAATATTCTTTATATTAATATCAATTTTATTATCTTATTTATTTTTATGTAACATGAATATATCATAGGAACTAGCCTTATTCCTCATTATGTAGACAAATCCATTCCAACTAATGTTTGTTATAAAAGTAATAATTTATGTTTATTCACCCATAACATCCACTAGAAAAGTTCACAAGACATTACAAAGAGCCAATTATAAATTTTTTTTTATTTTCAACATTTGCTCCAAAATTAGGCCTAGTAATTTTGTATTATATTAAATCACGACACATAATTTGTACATTTTTTTTCAAAAGATCATAAATAACCATCTTGATATATCTTTTAAAATCACTTCTCATTTATTTGACCAATTCAGTTATACAAAAACAACGTGTAGTATGAGTAGCAATAACTTGATTAATTATTGATTTCCATCACTTTTTTTCATACTCTACTATATAATGTCTATTTTTAAGATGCATCATCCCATAAAAATTATATCTTTTTAAATTTAACATTTTTGTTTCCAATACATGAATAAAATTTTATTCATTTCTAATCTCAATAGAGATATGATGTTGTTGATAACATGAGGAATATAATATCAATTCCATGGAAAAATAATAAATCCACTTAATAGAGTATGGTGGAAGACTTCTATAGAAAATATATCCGATATTACATTTTGGGGGCTCGAATATCCACCAAACCTTTAGAAACATTCGTAAATATAATTGGTTTTTAAATTTGGATAAAAATTTTATCACGAGATTTTATATCTTAATAAACATTAATAAATTAAAATATTTTACCCAATAACAAATGAACCTAAATTATCCCAGTGCTTCATTGTAGAGAAGATGTTATTATTCTAGTGACTAATATTACCACATGAAATCATCTTGAATATCTATCCCTAGCCTACCTCAATATATTAATTATTTTAATAGATAATAACTAGTGGAATTAATCATTTATGTAGTTTTAGTTACATTTTTCTTTCCATTTCTCGTATTTACTATAATATTCCATGTTTATTATGACTCTATCCATATCAACTTGGTGAATTGGATATAGTAGTTCTGAGAGAAAATAATCCATATTATTCATCATATAATTCATAATTAATCTCAATATGATTTAAGGTTGTGAGAAAACAATGAGATATTTTCACAGTGCAATAGGTTCCTTGAATCCCTAGATGTATAAATTCCTAATATACCCAATTATTAGGAAAAAGTAAATTTTAACAGGAAATCGCAATAAAATAATACAAGTGGAGACTTCCATGGAGATATAATATAACTCTTATCATTATTTCCCATAATAGAGAACAGGTAGATGAGAAAACAAGCGGTATGAATCCATGAATTCATAGAGCATCAAATTATCACTAGATATGTAATATAAGATATGCATTTCATAACATATTCATTACCAATATATTTCTAAAATTCAATGTTATCAATCTCAGTAGCCGGCAAAGAATGCTTATTTTGTTATATAGGGGACTCCAACACAAATAATTTTTTCTCTTAGAATAATACAATCAACAAGTGCACGCACCAATCAAAGAAATTCAGGCTTATGAGGTAATTATTCTTCTGTAATATCTATCATTGTTGTATTTTAAAAGATGTTTCACTTTTATTTTTCTAAAAAAAGTAAAATATGTTTTAGTACATTATCATTATTAATTTGATATGATAAAATTAATTTGTTATTCCTCCATGATTTTATTAAATCCATATACCTCACCATTTGATTCATACTATTATATCACATGGTAATTATAGTGTAAAATATATATATTTCCATTATTAAAAACAATATAGTGACTTACCATGTAATTTTTTGGTATTTGTGAAGGTTGTTCTTTTAAACTACATTAACTCATAGATCCTTGATCCACTGAGTGGAATCCACAATATTAGAATTCAAGATGTGGATTTCCTCAGAAATTATATCCTTATTTCACCAATCTATATACATGAAAACAACCGTTCAATAAATTTTTGTTAAATCAACCATAAATTAATGTAAAAACACTTTGATAATTAAAGAACCATGATGGATTTTGGACATGTACTTTGAACTATGGTTTCATTTTAAAATAAATAATTGAAATTGTAAAAACTTATATTTTAAATGTGGGATATTAATCAATGTGTCTCATATTATTTATTTTCTCCTTTAACAAAATTATTAATATTATATATATTTTAAATATGTTATTAACCATGTCTTTATAATGTTATTTACTCATAATCCATTTTTTAAACCTTCTAACATAGTTGTTAATTCATTTATTTTATATGATCACTAATAAAAATGAACTTTATAAATAAATAAATATAAAATCACTATATATAAGAAATTTGGTATGATCATGCACTTTTAAATTGGTCGGTTTATCAAATAGATCATAAAAAAACATTATCCCTAGGGTAATAACTCATGAATGATCTTGGTTTGAGTTGAATAATTACACATCTTCTTGAATGTATCATTTTAGTATGGTTCACCTCAGTTTTTAGTCAATCCATATGTACTCTTGTGGGTGATCCTTTAATTATATAGGTTACTCATATACATTTGACAAGAACTAAGGGGTGAGACTATATAAAATAAAATATGCACATGAAAGGTAATATATAATAAAGGGGTTGGGATGATAAAAAGATAATCATTTTAATTTAATAATAATTATAAAAATACTGTACAATAATAATGTAAAAAATGCTACACATTCATTGGTTGTTGATGCTCATAATTATTCCCACATGGAGAAACTAAAACCATAAAACTTCCATGTATTCATTTCATTTAATTATATTTTATGAGAAATTCTCATGAATGAAAAATAATTCATGTTATTAAATAGAATTATTTTTATCATAATATTTCTTTTTGAATATTACAATATGTTTCCATCATTTTATAATTTTTACTGTTATTTATAGTTAATAAGAAAATTATGTGTGCAGATATGAGACACATCATGTTCCCTTTTGGTTAGTAACACTTCATGTACATGTAGAAACACATCATATACCATTCAATACTATAAAAGTTATATTGTCATTAAAATTTTGTGTTTTTGTTCTTTTAATGGTCTAGTTAATATATTTTATACACAAACAACATGTTAAATATAAGATTGGTCATGATATAGGATTATGTGTAGTTCATTAAGATAAATGAAATATCTTATATGATTTTTATGGAACAAAAAATTCCATTAATATAAGTGGTGTTTATTTATTTTAATTATGGGTATGTACAAGCCATTTACAATTACCATACACAATGTGTAGTCCCAATAATAATAATAATTAATTAAGAATTGAATATGATGAAAACAAATTCCCATTGTTTTTACACCAGAAACCTGATGTCTAGTCATTTTGTATATTGAAATTAATTTCCATTCCATATATTTTAACCCACATAAGTATTCCCTAGATTGGAATACAATCTATGAGACTGGGTATGAATTAAATGATGTGTATAACCTGTTATATGACGTGGACTATGTTCATGGGCCTCTTGTAAAACCCACATAGGGAATTAACATGTAATCCCTTAAGGATTTATGTGTTAAATGATGTGTGCACCAGTTACACATGGAGAAAAAATGGGCCATTATCATTAATTTTATATCATTATTTATTGTGTAATTAATAGGTGTCACATATGTTGACCACATTGATTCCATGATTCCAATATGGAAAACTCTATGGTGTGAAATGAAATTTACACCAATTAAATATATTGAAACCCAAAAATCCATATGAAATAAGGTTAAGTCAATAAATGAAATGTATTGACACTATATACTATTTTCACATAATACATTCTTAAATTTCCATAAAACACCCTGGTATAGTGAACAATTTCACTCGATGTGTTATTTTCGGTTACACATCATGTATATATTATATCCATCATGAATCGGTAACACCATTGGATCGTATATTCGATAACTATTTATATTTTATTAACATTCTATTAGTCATGAAAATATGAAAAAAGAATTCAAATAGATAAATATCAACTTTTCGATTTAAATAATGAAATACTTGAAATGAAAAAGTAATTAAAAAATAAATTATATCTATGAATAAAAAATGATTTTATGTTTTTATCAGAAAAATATGATACACTAGAAGGATTTAGATTTTATTGGATGGGGAATTAACCATGTTTAATAATGGATTTTCATCAATATTTGTAATAATATTAATTTTTAATTGATCTTTAAACCCTATTATGTCTATAATTTATAAATGTTTTCTTTCAAAAATCTAAATGTTCAATATAAACTCCCATTCATAAGGTTTCATCATGTTACAGAAGGGTAAGGTGTGTTTTGAAATCATTGTGTAAGGGTAACAACATCTTTTCCTAACTTGTTTAAGGGTATGGGTATTGTTCAATCCTCTTCTAAAAGGTTAATAGTTTCTATGAAATTGTAACCATGCACTGTGTAAGGGTTTAATATATTTTCAATGTGTTGTGTAATTGTATCCTTGGGTATTCATATGGGTATTAACTTGCTTATGGGTATTTTGTAAATGTAAAAGGTCATGTAGTGGTGTTTTGTAAGGGTAGAACTGCACTGTGAAACGGTAACCAGGTTGTTGTGTAAATGGATCCTACAATTACCAAAAGTTGATAAAGGGTAAGTCCACAATGTGTAAATGAGAGCTAGACACTAGGTATGTAAGAACCCGAATCTTCTTTTCATGTATGCATTTCCTTTTTCTAGAGTTTTAAAAAAAATGAACATTCAGGAAAATTTTCTAGTACACGTCGTTTACATTCTGAGTACACGTCGTGACTCTTTTCTGGCTTGAAGCCGTGTGTTGGCCATGTCCGGGCCACACACACGGTGTGTAAGGGTGAGGTTGAGGCTCATTAAAGCGGAGTACATAAAACTGGAGTACATGCCGTGTACTAAAGAAGTATACATCGTGTATTTTCTTTTTTTTCATTAAATGGACCGGGGTCACACATATCCCCCATTTTCATCTTCTTTCCTGATTATGTCTTCCCAAGAGCGACCGTACGGCCGAATCTTCGACCAGCATCCACATCTTCATCCATTCTCTGATTCGAGCACGGTTGATTGCGTTGGAATATCAGAGGTGAGCTCTCCCCTTGGCTTGAGTCTTGTTTCTTGATTCCACATTGTTTTCAAGTTCCCATAGGTTGAGGGTTTTGTGCGTTTTCTTATATCTACATCATTCTAAGGGGAATCTGTTGTCATCGTTCATGTATATCGATCTCCTAAGATCGGGGTATGTGGTTTGGGCCTTTCTGTAGAAAGTTGATGGATATTTTGTGCAAATTCCACCAATTCCTTTGAACGGGGAATTGGGGGTTTCCTGGTTTTTCCTGCATTGCTTGATTTCTTTAGTAGAGGTTGATTCTTGTGAGTAGAGTAATTTATTTTGTGCTCAATTTTCTTTTCCATTCTTGTTTTTTTATTAGGCGTTTCGCAAGTTTCCATGCCTAGTTGTAGGATTATGGACAGTTTCCTAGTTTTGATGTTGAGCCTTAGTTGATAGACATGTAGAGTTTTACTTGGACGATCATGTGCGTTGAGCATGTTTAGTTTCACTCAGGACTGTGAGAACCTAGAGTAGTAGACCAACGATTGAATTGACGGAAGGGCTTCTCTAGAGCGTCTTTTATTTATGATGCGAGACCACATGGGGAATTGACGTTGAGTTCATCCTCAGAGAGTCTGTAGTTCCTCGAAGTGGGCCACATAGGGAATAGATGTTGAGTGCTTCCCAGAGATCCTTTAGCACGATACGAGACTATAGGGGGAATTGACGGTGAGTGCTTCCCTAGACAGTCTATTAATTTCATAGTTGAACCAGAGGGGTGAGACTATGTGTGCCTCTTGGAAGGTTGCAAGTACTTAATGTTTGAACCATAGGGGTTAGGCTGTGAGAGTTACCTAGAGGGTTGCCTATTTTCTTCTTGTTTCTGGCTGTTTTCTTGTGTACTTTATTCGTTAGAATAGTGGATTGTAGTTGTTTGTACATTCCTGTTTACTGCTTCTTGTTTTATTACTTGCCCTGTACTTTTTACTATAGGAAACATATTTTTGGGTGATTTCATACTGGGATTTTATCTCACACCCTGTTTGGGCCATGCTTTTGGGACCAAACAGACTATGTTGTTGTAGGTATAGATAAGGGAAAGCTACCTTCTACATCAGGTTCCTGATTGTGCTAGAGATGGAGAGCATGGGACCGAGCTGTGGCTCGCGATTCTGAGGAGTTTATTTTGTTATCAATGCAATTTTTTCATTTGTATTCCATCAAGTTTTTGTGTTTTCTATTTCCTTAGATACTTGTACCGGCTGCATCCTTGTCATAATTGCTATATATATATATTCATTTCTTCCGCTGTTCAGTTCAGTTGTTGTATGTTGTTTAGATTTTCTGCTATTGTGACTGATTTTTGTTCCACTATATACTTACCGAATGAGGGAATAGTTTTCCCATCGACTCACCAAGGCCCTCACTACTAGTCGGCAGCCTCTGGGGTTTGGGGAAACTTGCTTGAGGTCATGTGGCGAACCGAGTACGGGGAACCAGTGGAGGAGCTCCAGATTCGGGATGTTACAAAGTCGTATCAGAGGAGTTCATTTCTCTTTCTTTCTATTTGGAGACTTTATCCAGGGATAGGATGGATTTGGAAGATGGAATTAAGCTGTGCTCGGGAGTAGCTAACCCATGTACATGGAAAAGCCATAGTACCTCATTAATTACAGTTTTTCTGGTTTTGAGATTTAATGGTTGTTCTGAGTTCATCGTGAGTGATTCACCGGACTTGTGCTATTATTGTGTTGATACATCGATTCTATTTCTGTCGCAACCCGATGAGACGAGGGTATTCCATCGCATGCATCATATAGGAAATTGTAGAAATCACATGCCATGCATTCTTGCCATGCCATCTAGGGTGAATTAGTGATTGCATGCTTTTGTGATAGACTCTATGTAGATAATGCATGCTGTTGTGATAGATGCTTGATAGATTCCTTGATGTCATGTTAGAAAACTATTTGCTTTGTTCCTTGCTTAAAATGAATGCCAAATATTGGTTCTTGAGGTGTTATGGGCCCTTATTGAATGAAACATGGTGGATGATGATCCTATTTCTCTAGTATATAACTATGGGAGATGCTAGGCTTTGATTCGTGGGGAGTATGGGCCCTCACGGATCGGAATTTGGCACCTTTTCCCCTTGTTTTTAGTGTTTTTGGAATTCTGTGCAGTTTCTGAGCTACTTCCATGAAAAACCCAGAATACATGGCGTGTACTCTTTTTATACACACAGTGTAGTTTTCAGGCCATGTCATTGACCGTGTGGGCAGAACACGGTGTCATGAATGTGACTTCAGGAACACGCCGTGTACGGTAGGTACACGCCGTGTAAGGTTCAGCCATGTAGACGGCCGTGTTCTTAACAACACGGGCCGCCGAAGCCTTGTCTAGTACACACCGTGTTAGTTTCGAACACACCGTGTAGTCTCAGGTTGAGTCGGACTGTGTGGGTTAGCCATGTAAAGAGACTCAGGCAGGGGCATAGTTTCAAGTACATTCCATGTGTTGGGGTGAACACGCCGTGTAGTTGAGGTGTTACTCAACTTGTAGGGCATGAGTACACTCCAATGTCTGTGGTTTAATAAGACATGTTGTGTAGTTTTTATACACGTCGTGTAGTCGTGTTTTGAAAATTTTTGTGTTTTTCTTCCCCTGTTTCTGTTTTGTACTCTTGTGTTCTCTGTCCCTGTTTTCTTGATCTAAGGTGTGATTTTGATCTTTCAGATCTATGCCTCTGAGACGTCCTCCAGTTGTATGTTTGTCGTCAGGAAGTGATCAGACGCCCGATATGGCTGATCAGGGATATCCTTCCGATCCTCCTGTTGGGCCAGCCTTGGCATCGGCTGTCATACTAGCTATAGGCGCAGATGCACAGTTCAGGGAAGGTTTTATGAGGATGATGTAGGCCTTCCAGGGAGCGACGGCTCCTGCCACATCTATGGCAGACTTGACGCCGATTTTCCAGCAGCCGCATCCTCTTACTTTCTTGTGGGAAGGACGACCTAAGGCTAAAGAGTCATGGCTGGAAGCCATGCTGACTATCTTCGAGCATCTAGAGACACCTCCAGAGAGTCGGGTCAAGCTCTCCACCTACATGCTCAGAGACTCCGCCAAGAGGTGGTGGGACGTAATCTCACAGGCGGGTCAGCAGCAGGCTATGGCTTGGGAGGAGTTCCATTGCGTGTTCTACGACTACTTCTACCCGGAGACCCTGAGGGCCGACCGAGCCCGAGAGTTCATGAGCTTAGAGCAGGTTACTCATTCTTTAATGGAGTATTTCGATCGTTTCACCAAGATACAATTCTTCACACCCCTCCGATATGGGAGTAGGGTGTTATTACCAAGGAAGTTTGAGGATGGTCTCAATCGGGAGATCTGATCACAAGTGAACATATTCCAGTTGACTTCCATTACATCCATCGACAACCAGGCACTGATTGCAGAGCACAGTCTGAAAGACTCTGGAGTTGCAAGTCAGGGCATTTCTGCTTCAAGAGCTAGTTTTCATCTAGAAGACAACAAGAAGAACCGTAGAGAGCCTACACGCGGTGATCTGAGGAAGCGAGATGCATCGTCTGTTAGCCAGGTGATATGCTACCAATGAGGCCGATTAGGGCACACGATGCCGCAATGCCAAAGGTACCCCATGGAGTGTTGATATCGAGGCAAGATGGGTCACCTTCAGCGTTTCTATCAGGTTTTCTCACCAACATCTGGTGACCGGGGTTCTTCCATGACTCCTCATTCTGGTGCAGCACCGCCATTTTCTCACCAGTCAGGGAACTGGAGTTTTTCCGGCTTTTCGGGCCCAGGTGGAGGTCAAGGCTGTGGCAGTCAGCCACCAGTTCCTCAGCACCAATAGAGAGTTTCACCTTTGAGTGGTCATCCAGGTACGCAGGGCTGCGGTGTAGGCCAGTCTTTCGCCGTGGAGCAGACTTATCAAGAGTAGGATCCCAGCCTTTCTATGGGTCGAGGTACGATTTTAGTAGCCTTCATTTTATCTTCAGCCCTTTTCGATACCGGTGATATGCATAGCTTTATCTCCGTTGATGTTGTGGAGAGCCTTGGACTCTGCATCTTTTCTTATACTGACTCGTTGACACTAGACACACCCCTGGTAATGAGGAAATCTAGTGTAGGCCAATGTAGAGAGTTCCCTCTCGAGGTTGTAGGGTATCTCTTCTTATGGGGTCTCTATGTCGTAGAGATGACATGCTATGATGTCATCCTCGGCATGGATTGGTTGATTCCATTCCATGTAGTCGTCGACTGCTATCTCCGCAGAGTGAGTTTCGTCTCACCAGAGGGTGAATATTTTATTCATAGAGGTGAATGGGATATTCAAGAATGTCAAGCAGGACTCAAGCATCATGGGATAGGAAGGGTGACGGCCCAAATTGCTAGCCTTTATCTGGATGACTAGGGGACTCCACATTTGGACTTTCCTCCAGTGGTGGACCGCTTCAGGGATGTATTTCCAGAGGGCTTTTCAGGTTTTCCTCTAAAGCGTGAGGTAGACTTCTATATTGAGCTTGTGCCAGGAGTAGCACCAGTTTCTATTCCTCCCTATAGGATGGCCACACCTAGGTTGCAGGAGCTCAAGAAGTAGTTGGAGGAGCTATAGGCTGAGGGTTTCATCCGACCTAGTACTTCTCCATGGGGTTCGCCTGTCCTATTTTTGAAGAAGGCAGACGGTACCCTTCAGATTTGTGTTGATTATCAGAAGTTGAACCAGCTGATGGTCAAGAACCGTTATCCTTTACCGAGGATCAATGACCTTTTCTATTAGCTTTGAGGATCCTAGTTGTTCTCGAAGATCAACTTGAGGTACGGTTACCATCAGTTGCGTGTTAGACCATCAGATATACCTCTGAAAGCCTTTAGGAGAAAGTAAGGTCCATACGAGTATATAGTCATGCCATTCGGTCTCACGAACAAACCAGCAGTTTTCATGGCACTAATTAACCTAGTGTTCCATCCTTATTTGGTCTCCTTCTTCGTGGTCTTCGTGGACGATATCTAGGTGTACTCTCACACTCGACACGACCATGCCACACATCTTGAGACCATTCTGATTACACTGAGAGAGAATCAGATTTATGCTAAACTCTCAGAGTGCCACTTCTGGATGGATCAGATTCACTTCTTGGGTCACGTCATCTCAGAGGATGGAGTATCTGGGGACCTAGAGAAAGTGAGAGCTATAGTTTCCTGGGAGAATCCGATGAACGTCTTTGAGTTACGGAGCTTCCTAGGGATGGCTGGATACTACAGACGCTTCATTCAGGACTTTTCTTTCTAGAAGCACCTTTGACAGGTCTGACCAAGAAGGGGGAAAAGTTCTTATGGTCAGATTCTTATGAGTCATCATTTCATGAGATGAAAGGAAGGTTGACGTCAGCACCGATACTATTCTCGCTAGAGCTAGGAAAGATATACATTTTCTACTATGATGCTTCAGATATCGGGTTGGGAGATGTTCTTATACAGGGGGATGGAGTCATTGCTTACGGTTCTCAGTAGTTGAGGACAAATGAGAAGAACTACCCAACACACGATCTGGAGTTGGCAGCTGTTGTCCATGCCTTACGCTGTTGGAGACACTATCTACTGGGGGAGCACTTTGTGCTCTTCACTGACCACAAGAGTCTCAAGTATATCTTCAATCAGCGTGATCTTAATCTGAGGCAATGCATGAGGATTGAGTATCTACAGACTTTTGACTTCATGCTTGCCTATATGCTGGGTAAGGGAAACGCAGTGGCTGATGCGTTGAGTATGAGAACTCAGATTTAGGCAGTTCAGGAGGCTAGCAGTGAGTGGCAGCTGATGGCTCTATTCTCTGAGATGCATCTAGAGGTTCACGATAGACAGGGACAGACCTTCCTATCTTTTGTAACTGTACCACTACACTTCATGATCGGGTACGGATGAGGCAGCTATTAGACTCTTAAGGATTAGTCTTACTGGAGAGTGTGTTAGTAGAGGAACATCTTATTGGATGGACAATGGGTGAGGATGAGATCTTTCACTTCCAGGGATGTGTATGGGTGCCATCAGACATACGTGAGGAGCTAATGCAAGATTTTCATTCCTCATTTTGGGCAGTTCATCCTGGTGTCACCAAGATGTATCAGGATCTTCATCGCCAGTACCGGTGGCCAGGTATGAAGAAGGATGTTGCTTGTTTCTTCATGAGATGTTCTACTTTTCAGAAGGTTAAGGCAGAGAACCGGCGACCAGCATGCCTTTTACAGCAGCTACCCATTCCGGAGTGGAAGTGGAATGACATCGCGATGGACATCATGACTGGGTTGACGTGGTCACCTCGAAAGAATGATGTTGTTTGGGTTGTCTTCTATAGTCTTACGAAGGTTGTGCACTTCGTGCCGATTAAGGAGACCTTCAGTGTTGATGATCTGGGATGGCATTACATTCGGGAGATCATTCATCTTCATGGAGTTCCACACTCCATTGTTTCAGATAGGGATGCGTGCTTTACCTATCAGTTCTGGCATGGACTTCAGAAGGCCTTGGGTACATAGGTAATTTTGAGTACAACATACCATCCCCAGACTGATGACCAGTCCAAGCACACAATCCAGGTTCTTGAGGATATGCTATGAGCTTGCATCCTAGACTTTGGAAGATCTTGAGAGAATCATAGTCCTCTAGTGGAGTTCTCCTACAACAACAGTTATAAGGTGACCATTCAGATGGAACCATACGAGGCTTTGTACGACAGGCCATGATGATCACCCTTATGATGGCTGGTGCTAGGAGAGGCAGCTTTATTGGGACCTCGTCTCCTTCAAGAGAATTTAGAGCAGATAGAGCTGATTCAGAAGAGGATGGCGACAGAGTAGTCTTGATAGAAGTCTTATGCTGATCGTTGAAAACGACCTCTGGAGTTCGAGGCCAGTGATCATGTTTTCCTGTGTGTCACACCGAGGTTGGGACACAAGAGTATTCCGAGATAGGGTAAGCCTTCACCATGGTACATCGGGCCATTTGAGGTCTTGGAGAGAGTTGGGTCGGTTTCCTATCGGTTGCAGCTAGCTCAAATGTATCGGGCCATGCACGAAATCTTCCATGTCTCTCAACTCAGATGTTACTTTTCAGACCCGTCTCACGTCTTTCGGCCTGAGGAAGTTGAGCTTGAAGCTGATGCATCGTTCGAGGAGCATCCTATCTGGATTTTCAATCCCAGTATGAAGGTTCTCCATGGGCAGTCTGTTCCTCTTGTACGAGTGCTATTGTATCACGGGCGAGTACATGACGAGACATGGGAGAGGGAGGCCAATGTATGATCACAATGGCCGGAGTTGTTCGAGGTTTCTTCTTCTCCACCTCATTAAGGAAATTCGGGGACGAATTTCTTTAATGGGGGAAGTTTTTAAGAACCCGGAGCTTCTTTTCTTGTACCTTTTCCTTTTTCTGGAGTTTTTATGAAAAATGAACATTCTGGAAATTTTGTAAGTACATGTCATGTACTTTCTATGTACACACCCTGTACACTTTTTTGGCTCAAAGCCGTGTGTTGGCCATGTCCGGGCCACACACACGGTGTGTAAGGGTGAGGTGGATGCCAGTTAAAGCAGAGTACGGAAAACGGGAGTACACGCCATGTACTCAAGAAGTACATTCCATGTATTTTCTTTTTTTCATTAAACGGACAGGGGTCACACCTAACCCCCATTTTCATCTTTGTCTCCAGATTCCGTCTGCTCAAGAGCGACCGTACGACCGGATCTTCGATGAGCTTCCGCCTCTTCGTGTGTTCTCCGATTTGAGCATGGTTGATTATGTAGGAATTTCAATGGTGAGCTCTCCCTTCTGCTTGAGGCTTGTTTCTTGATTCCTCCTGGTTTTCATGTTATCGTAGGTTGAGAGTTTCATGTGTTTTCCCAGATCTACGTCATTCTAAGGGGAATCCTTCGACATCTTTCATGTATATCGATCTCCTAGGATTGAGGTAGGTGGTTTGTGCCTTTATGTATAATGTTGATTGATATTTTGTTCAAATTCCACCAATTCCTTTGAACGGGGAATTGGGGTTTCCTTTTTTTGGCCTCATTTTTGCCTAATTTGATTGATTTCATTAGTAGAGGTTGATGCTTGTGAGTAGAGTAATTTATTTTATTCTCAGGTTGCTTTTCCATTCTTGTTTTTCTTATTAGGAGTTTCGCTAGTTTCCATGCCTAGTTGTAGGATTGTGGACTGTTGCCATGTTTTACTGCTAAGCCTTAGTTGATAGCCAAGTAGTTCTTGAGGTTTACTTGGATGATGCATGCATGCTGAGCATGTTTAGTTTCTCTCAAGACTATGAGAACCTAGAGTAGTAGAACAAAGGGAGAATTGATGGAAGGGCTTCTCCATAGTGTCTTTTAATTACGATGTGAGACCATAGGGGGAATTAACGTTGAGTGCTTCCTCAAAAAGTCTGTAGTTCCTCAACGCGGGCCACAAGGGAAATATATGTTGAGTGCTTCCCCTCTGAGCCTTTATCATGATACGAGACTATAGATTGAATTGATGGTGAGTGCTTCCCCATATAGTCTATTAATTTCATACCGAAACCAGAGAGGTGAGAATGTGTGTTCCTTATAGAGGGATTCTAGTACTTATAGGTTGAACCATAGGGGTTAGGCTATGAGAGTTACCCAGAGTGTTACCTATTTTCTTCATGTTGTTGGATGTTTTCTTGGGTACTTTATTTGTTAGAACTGTGGATTCTAGTTGTTTGTACTTTCCTAATTACTACTTATTGTTTTATTACTTGACTTGTATTCATTAACTTGTGGGGCACCGATCTTTGGGTGATTTCCTATTGGGATTGAATCTCACACCCTGTTTGGGCCTCGCTTTTGGGCCCAAACAGACTATGTTGTTGCAGGTATAGATAAGGGCAAGCGCCCTTCTACATCAGGTTCTTGATTGCGTTGGAGCGGGAGAGCATGGGACCAAGCTGTGGCTCGCGAAGCTGAGGAGTTTATTTTGTTTTCCTTGCACTTTGTTTATTTTTCAATTGTATCTAGAACATTGTTGTGTTTTCTATTTCATTAGATACTTGTACCGGCTGCTTCCTTTTCATTATTATTGTATATATATTCATTACTTCCACTATTCAGTTCAGTTGTTGTATGTTGTTTAGTGTTTCTGCTATTGTGTCCGACTGTTGTTCCGCTGTATACTTACCGAATGAGGGAATTGTTTTCCCACCGACTCACCAAGGCCCTCACTGCTAGTTCGCAGCCTCTGGAATTTGGGGAAACTTCTTTGAGGTCCTGTGGTGAACCGGGTATGGGGCACCAGTGGAGGGGCTCCGGATTCAAGTCATTACAATATAAGAGTGGCTCCAACTTTCTAAAGGATACATGAAATTATCCTACCACTATGTTAGGGAAATTCCTTCCTTGTAAAGCTATTTTAAGGGTTAATTGGTATCATTATATGATACATATGAATTGAATAAGGGGAAAGCCAAGATACTCTTACGAAAAACTATTTTGTGAAAAAAAAATTAAATTCACATTACGTGTCTCTTCATTCATGGTTTTCCCTATAAATTCTTTTTGATGATTATAAATTCAAAAAAACATGGGTTTTGAGTATTTAAATCATTTGAATTTGAAACACTTATTTATGTATAAATTTAAAAATTCTATGAATAAAAAATGGTTAAATGATAATTTTAGTTGTTTAAATTGAGTTTCTAAATCGTGAGAACCTATATGTAGATATCATTCTTAAAAATATTTTAACTCTAAAATCCATTGTATTTTGTGATACTATTTATTCTACGAATCCAAAGGATTTCATTTTTCATGTTTGGTAAAACCATATTTTACCAAACTGAGTTCTTTATTCATTTTATTTTTGGGGTAGAACCTCACCCTCTCAATTCTATTCTGGTAACTTCTTTTCCAAAGTAATGTCCCATGTATGAATTCCTTGAAATACCTTCATAAGAAAATTATTAAAATATATATTCCTTAACTTTTGAAAAATTATTACTAAATAATTTATAATTGGTAATAATAAATAAATTTTTAAAGAATGATAGATTAGCATTATACCAATTTACGCTTAATTATTGTAGTCTGAGAAAATAATTAAACTATTTCATTTTATCTAAAGATAAAAGTTTATCCCATGTTATATCTTTAATTGATAATTTGTAAAAGAATTATCACAATTAAATTTTTCTAATGGGATAAAATATTCTTGATTGGGTACTAATAATTATCCTTCGATAATGATTCTATTGATCACATGTGTTAGTATAATATGATAATTCAGAATTATCCACGAATGAAAAAATGTTATCGCATGTGATATTTTAGTTATTATTGAAATAAAATATTTGGATTTGGTTCTAGGAATCCTTTCAGAACCATGGATGTCGACATGTTGATAAGATTTATTATAAGGTGTCAGTGGAGGTGTTCTCATTTATATAGGTTTCCAATCTAACTTTAAAAGCACACAAGGTGGTCTATCCTTGATGATGATTTCGAAAAGTTTGTGGAATTAAACTTATTACATTTTAAGGAACTATCTTAAAAATGTTAGCTTGATATAAATCTGGTGTTGACAAACATTGATTCACCATTCATAATTGTGATCTGAAGTTATTATGGGATTGTGTTTGTAGACCATGAATCCTGTTATGATATTGATTCTATGATTATTATTATAGTATATGTTTTCTATGATTTTTTTGTGCCAGGTTTTTATGTTTATATAATTTATCCTTAGGTGGATATTTATTCATTGTATGCTCTAACTTTTAATATTTCTTACATTTACAACAATTTTATTTGTCATGGTTCTCATAATAGGTAAACCACTATGATATATTCTCTATTAGAGGGGTATTTTTCATGAATTTTCATGATGGAGATGATAGACTGGAGAATAGGGTGGATATGTGAGGTTATAATGGAAATCCATGTTGAGGATACACTATATACCTAGTTGATTTTTGAGAATCATGTTGTATAAGAGGCATGGGAATAACTGAGTCTCATGTATAAATGATTCAATAAGGTTGTTGAGTGATAGATTCAGTATCCCAATGGATAGTTTTTGTCACTTCTGACCTCTTCTCATTATTACTCCATCATTGTGCTAAAGAAAGAATTCCTAGTGGATTGTGGTGGCATAGTTTTCATAAAATTTGTGAATATGTGATATTGTGTTGTTAGTATTATTTTGTAATTATTAGTACAATGTTATACACATATTATAAATGAGAAAAATTGTTAAGGATTAGTTTTTTTGTGTATTTTTGTGTCTTGTACGCACACCCTACTTAGGAATTTCAGAGTGCTTATAGATTTCACAAATAGGGATATGGAGAAGGGAAAGGGACCTATGGTGGGTGGTTGATCAGACGATCAAGGAGATGGTTGTAGATAGATATTGATTCTGGAGAATCCATATATATTTTATTTATTTCTCTATACCTTTTTACTCCAGTTTGGATTTACACTTTGGAATCCCATTTTTTCTTTGTGATAAGTATTCCTATTGATTATTTCATTTTATCAAAGAACTCTGAATAATATATTTTATATTATTATATTTTATTATTTTCCAAATGAAATTATATTGAGGGTATTATCTCACCACTAATAGATTTAGACCATCAGACCTTCGTGGTATTCTCTTGTGTATGTGTAGGAATTCTTGAGGTCATGTTCCCCTCCAACTCATACCTAGTGGTTTGGTTTGATGTGCTAAAAGGAGGAATCAAAGGACCAATTTTCTTATTTATTGTTCAATATGATAAGGTTTATGGTAACAAATAAGATAGTTATGTTGGACTGGGAATGGGAGTTTCTATTTTCTATTTTTACATATTTATTTGACCAATGGGTTACTATTAATGGTATTGTTTTTTCTATTTTTAGAAGATTAAGTGTTTGTTTATGCATCCTACCATGGGGTGTAATATTATATTACATATATAAAAATCTTGTGGTGATGAATACTAGTTCTTAAATAAGTTATATATTTGTTATGTAGGTTTGGGATAGTTCCCCTTTTGTGTAATATATCTATTTTCCATGTTGTTTTAATATATATTTATTTAAATTAACTAATTGAATTGAGTGTGCTCTTATGTTATGTTTGTATATATATGATAATTCATAACATATCGATGTTATACATTGTTTAGTATTATGTTATTTATGCCTTGGGTTATGGGTAGATTCCTAGGAGAACCATACGTGATCCCATATAAAGATTATTGATTTTCCTAAAGGCTGGTATTTCCAAACAATTCTATTGGGTTAAAGAATATATGACCTAGTTGTAGTCTTATAAGAGTACATATGTAGCCGGATTGGAATTCTCCCATAAGGGAGGTAGTTCATACCCTAACACTAATCACTGAGGAGTATTAAAGTAATAAATCTTTTAAACTATAAGTGTGGTTTAGTTTGGAAAGTTTGTTTTATCTATAATAATTTTTCATAAATACAGTAATAGGAAAATGATTTCACGACTATAATATAATAATCCGTGGATATAAACTCCATAATTATTCATTCATCCATGGAATAGGAGGGCCTAGTGATGCTATGTAATGGGTTCAAATATTTGTGAAATTTGATTAGTTTTTATTGAATCTGATGGACATGTGGTTAATCTAGTGGCTCTCTTAATATATATTCTATGTATTCCTTCATATCAACATAATTGGATTTTGGAAATGAATTACCAGTCATGATTTCCTCTAAGATACTTTATGCGGATTAATAATTGGGTATGAAATTATTCCATCTTCAATGATACCAGTAGTTCCATATAGTCTTCATGAACATTGGAAATCTGTAGGACTTCATGATATTGGGGACAATTGTCTTTTATGCGGTTCTCTACATGGACTGACTTACAATATTTTGATATCATATTTATTTCTATCTAATACATGTGTCATTTACATTAATAAAGGGAAATAAAATAATGACTAAATAATGGAACTAGGATCATATAGAACTAATAAAAACATGATTTCTCTAGAGACATCCATGACATAGATAGAGGTCTTGTCTTTTTTGACCGAATGAGTAGTATCCACCTAAATTATTCCTCCAATCATTCATCATTATCAATATGACTTTCCAAAAATCATCACATGAATTCATATTATTGTAGGATTTGACTTTGAGATAGCACTCATTCCCGGTGTGTGGACCATTTCAATACCCCCTTATCTAATGGTGCTAGCTGAGCTGAATGAAGTCGATATACAACTCAATCTCATAGATAATAAAAGATTTAACTTGTCATTAATTCACCTTGGGGTGAAAATTTGTTATTATATAAAATGTAATGTGGTCGTATTTGACTATTCATCTATTATCCGATGTATAATGAAGTAATGGTGAAGAACACATATCCTTTTCCCCATATTAGAGATCTATTAGATATGTTATGGAGAACCTGATAGAGATCCAGGATTGATCTTTGATCATGCTATCACCAGATACGAGTTATAGGAGAGTACATCCCAAAGAGGAGGTTTAGATATGGTATGGGTATTAGGAATACATAATGATGCAATTTGAATTAAATAATGTAAATAGTTTTTTCATTGATCTCATCATCATGATATTTCACCCATACCTAGACTCATTCATCATGTTTTTTCTGAATAAATCCTCATATACCCATAGACACCACAACAACAATCTAACAAGCATGAGATAATTCTGAGTATATTTCTAGAACATTAGAATTATATCATGTGGTCAATGTACGTTATATTGATTTATAAAGAATGGTTATTAGGTAATGTGTTGTCTCAGATGTATATATTTGTAGACCCATCGAATGTGTCTGTAGTGATTTATTTAATATGCATCTATAATGTGTTTTAAATCATTATATTTATTGAAATAAAAGGATATTATCAATGTTTTATCTTTGTCTAATATCATCTATTAGCACCAATGGCCACATTGAAAAATATGGGAGTTATGTTTTATTATTCAGACCAGTGTTAAGAAGAATTTAGTGGCTTAAAGAATAGGTTGATTATACCTCTATTAATAAAACTCAATGATCCTATGATCATATATGTAGTCTACTCTGATGCATTGAGAATTAGTTTGTGAGTGGTAAAAATGAATTGAGTAATGGTATTGGATTATGGGTATTGATAAATATAAACCCATGAGTGGAAAACCCCACTCATGAATTAAACACGTTAGTTGTGGTTCTCACACTTATGAGTTGGAGACATCATCTCTATTTTGAGAGGTTTTTTATCTACACAGTCCACAAGACCCTCTGTTACATCTTCACACTAGAGGACCTGAACATGATGTAGATGAAATTGGTAAAGTATCTACGGATGTTATAATTTATGATGGAAGGTGAACCTAGGAAAGATAATTTATTTTTCAATTTTCTGAGTTGTAATTTATCACCCCATGATTTTGTGATATATATTTCTCTTCAAATATATTTAATTTTTTTGATAACATTAAATACATGTAATGCTGATTCTAAATAAACGAATATATTTTAAACCATTATAAGTTAGTTGTTAAATTAAAAGAATTAATGAATAAAAAAATTATGGAAAATTTGTACAAAGGTTTTATATAACAAGAAAATTATTCTTAAATAAGGACTCACTTTTTAATACATTCAATATATGGAATAAAAATACAATTTCTCCCGAAAATGATTGTATTTATTTTTATAAAAAAATAATATAATCAATTAATATAAATTTTATATAATTTAATTTTTTAAAGAAACAACCTTTTTGAATTTATCATGTCAAAATAAATTAGTAACAATTTTTTTGAGTTTTCTAAATAGATTAATTTTCAACACATAGTGAAGAATACTAGATTTTCAGGATTACAACTATTAAATTTAAAGCATAAAAATCTATTTGTATAAAAAATTAAAATTAAAATTATCTAATTCATATTATTAATAGTCCAATTAAGGTAATTGGGATTAATTTTACGTTTAATTTTTGTATAAAAACATTTCATTTTTAAGAAGTAAATAACAGAAAACTATTTTTTGTTTTATTTTATGGGTAATATATTAACTTAAAATTATTCACTTATTTGAATAAAATTTGAAAAAATGGATGTAACATTTTTAATTATCATTTTCTAAATTTTTAGTGATGAAACATTCATTTTTTCACAACGAATAGTAAGAACAAAAAAACATGCTCTCTATGATTAATATTTAAAATACTTTACCGAGGGTTAAAAAAATACAAGGAATAAAATGGAAATAAACAATTAATAATCCTATTTTTTATGATATTTCAATAGTATACTCTTTTTCTCATAATATATATCCATTTGGAAGAAACTTTCTTTATAATGACATTGTTATATTATATTTTTTTATGAAATTCCAAGCATGTCCTCTCCCCTACTTATAAATGGACACCCCACTTTCCTCATATTTACTCCATATTAAGCTTTATATATCAACTAAACCAAAACTAATTATCTTATAAAAATTCCTAGAAATTATTTATAGGGATTTTATTCATAGAATACCATTCTAGGGGACCATTAAAATGATCTAAAAGTGGCAAACCGAATTAGAGTTAATCACCCCACCCAACCTCATACAATTTATTTCTTCTTATACAACATATTATTTTATTTCATTCAAAATAAAATATAAAAAATACTATCAAAAAATAAATGTTTTTATCATCAAGAAACAGTCATTATCCCCCATCTATTCCATTTAATGGTAAGTGAATGTATCGACCATACATATGTTTGGACTACCGCCACAATGTTGAGATATAATTCATTTACCATCCTAAGATTTAATGGATGGTTATAATGATGAGCTAAAATTTTATATATTATATTTTGGAAGTAATTATTATGTGGTAACTATAACATCATATGTACCTTATCAAATTCTAATTCATTGAAAATAAAGACATTACCCTTGCTTACATCTTGATGACCACCTCCATGAATTGATGTGATTCATTTTTATATCTATTTACCAAAGGTAGTAATAAGGATATATTTATTGAATATAGATTATATATATTATATAATAATGATTCTATTAAGTTTAATTATTCATTACCATCCTTATTTCATCTGCTGAAAAATGAAAACAATGCACATGCGTACGGACAACCTGTAATCTTCATGAATGGTGTTATTCAATTTTCAATCTATATCCATTATGTATGATTATAAATATTTATAAATATAATTATTATATGTTATATTTATTTTATTATAAACATTCTATAGACTATTTAACTGTATCATCTGTACAAGGAGTAAAACTATAGAACTTAAATTCTCAAGAAACATGATAATTCTAAACACGCATAAATGACAATTTTAATGATAGGTTATTAATAAATTGGTATTAAAATGTTATAAGTGTATCATATATGTTATTATAATTATTTACATGACTTTGGGATATAATTATAATAAATTTTAATGTATTATATGGTGAATTAAATTGCATTCAAATCAAGTTGATCTGGAGGTAATGAATTTGAGTCTCTTTCCCATTTTATTCTCGATATTTTATGATTGAATTTTATTTGAGGAAATTATATGATCCTTATCAGATAAATTTTTATTTTTTTTCTTTGACTGTGTTTTTTAATAGAATAATTTTTCTCTTTTCATTATTTTCACTTTATGTAATTCAGAGATCGAAAGATGAGGTTTAAGGAAAACTCACTAGGTTTTCATATTTAGTTAAGAATACTTTTATTCAATTTATATATTTTTATTATTATCCAATGATTTTTAAATGGAATTTTAAACATGTTTTTCAATAAATAAAAATATTTTAATTGAATCATTATTTCATTGTATGAATAAAGTACATTTAACTTTTTTACAATGAATATTAAATTAATATTTATTTTATCTTACACATCATGTAAGGTATTGAAATCAACCTTATTATTATTGAATATTACATTATAAATTTTAATGATTATTTTAAAATAAAATTATTTTCATAATATTGTGTGAATTTGATTACCATGTTATTTTCAATGTGTAAAGCATAATTTTTTCAAGAAATATTCCATTGATATTTTAAAAACATTTTTCATCCTCAATAATATACTTTGATATTAACTTTTCTTTACTGGGGATAAAAATAAATGATACCAACCTTATTATTCATTTATATAGCTTATGATTATGTTGAATTGATGAAATTTTTATGAAATTCATTTCTTTTCAATGAGTAATGATTTGTTGAAAAGGAAATCATATTATGATCTTATGAAACACATATATATATGGTTTTAGTTACATGATTAGTAGGACCAAAATCATATAGTCCTCCAATGTGTTTGGTAATTTTTATATATCATGAGATAATTTTGGGAAATAATTCATTATGGTTGATCAACTATGGTAAAACATTTAATTTTATTGGTCTTCTATGGGAATTGGTTTATGTTGTCAGATCTATTAAGATATGAAAAATAGGTGTTGAGGCCTTATATACTATTATTTCATGTTATAATTCATTTAAATTTACATATTAAATTATATTTATAAATATAATGGTGTGACACTTTTAGGAAAAAAACATATAGTTCATGATTGGTTTTTGATGATTTATCACTTTTATGATTATGGTATTTTGAAATGATAATTTTTTTATGCTATGAATCATGTTTATGTTTTATGAAAGATTGGGTATAAACCTTGCATGTTTCGTTCATGATCTCATACAATAATGATTATCATACGATTTTATATAATAATTGATTGATATCTTCTATTTTTACCATTATTGAGAATCTGATATCAACCTTTCATATTTTTCATTTCCCCATGTAGTAAATAATGTTTTAATGTTTGGTATTTTGAGTGGGAATATGTTGTGAAGAAAAGTATTATATATATTTAAGTGTGTACCTAAATAGTAATTTTATATATCCAGACTCAAAAGACAACAAACTATTTTGGTTCTATCATGGATTTTAATTTTATGTGTTGAAAATTCATCAAAAAATACATACTATCTATGATTTGATAGTATGGATCACTATTTTTTATGTCTTATTATAGATTATTTAATCTTTAGATATTAAGATTTGATACCTTTATTGAAATCTCTGACGAAAAGTCTTTGTTTAGTATAACATCATATTTTTTCAAGGAAAATAAAATGTGCTTTAAAAAAAATAAATACATGTATGGATACTATAAGTATATTTAGTTTTGGAATGGATTAATCTAGGAGAAATTAACCTGAATGGAGTTGGTTTATTCTATCATGATCATCATTTCATTGCATGATGAGTATCACAATACATTTCACCTAGTTTGAAACTCCCAGGGGATATTCATGGGTTAAACATCATTTTCATTATGTACCATTACAGAGGATTTGAATATATTATTATCATGTATAACCTAGGATAAGCCTATGTTTTCATATATTGAAATGATGGTTTCCTGATTTAGAAATTCAATATATTATTTTTCTTGATTATGTGGTTTCCCACTATGATTATTGCTCATAAAAATATTTTTTATGTTTTCAATTAATTGTTGGAACCTGAAAGAATCATGTTAATGAAGAATGTTTTAGACAATCCAACAATAAACACCATATATAACCAAATTTTATGGGTCTTACAATGATTGAAGATATTGATCAATGCCAATTACAAACTATGGTAAATAAAAACAATTAATTTATTAGGTTATATGGATACTAATATAATTTTTTAGATATATATCATGACATTATAAGTCAATAATGATGTTTATTTGAAAGGGGTTATGTTATTTTTGATTGATAAATGTGAAATGCATTTCATTGAGATGAAGATAATATTTGTTAATGAAACTATTATCAAACTACTTTGTAGTAGAGAAGGGTTTCTGATCTATAGTGACACATCAATGAAGTGACTAGGATGGTTCCACATTAGAAATTATATGGAGAGATGTTATTCATCAGGACAATTGATGTTTTATGAAAAAAATTAACCAAACAAATATTTGGATAGAGTTGTGGATATTTTTTCATTAAATAATAAATTCATAATCATTATAGTTAAAAGTGGGAAATATACTCTAATCATAATATTTCATTAAATATATTCATATATAAAGAGTTTAATATGAACCAGAGAATATGGTTAGAGTTTATTAAAGAGTTGAATATGAACCATATAATAGCATTCACTCAAGCATTCAAATGGCTCCTTATGATGCGCTCATTAGAAAAAAGTGCAGTTCTAAAATGTAATTGTATTTAATTAGAGGATGAAATATTTTGGAACATGAGAAATATGAAGAAATTATAGAGAAATTTATATCAAGTTAGTTTTACATTAGGGTAGCTCAACACTGAAAAAAATATTAAGCTGACAATCATTGAGGAGATTTGAAATTTGATGTTGGTCTATAGGAATTCCTATGAATGTTTACATGGAGGAATGTAATGATTTTAAACATTAATGGAATTTCTTTAGCCCTATTTATATGATTGTTTTTGAGATTGTTGATCGTTTAGGGATAATAGCTTATATCGCATCACATACACCAAACCTATCTCAAGTTCAATATGTGTTTCGCTTATATTTCTTGAGGAATTACATTCAATATCCATAATATGTACTAAAATCAGAGATCATATAGATTTAGCATAATTTTTCCTAAGATGAAAAATTAGTCGAAATATGTGATTTGAGTGATAAAGTGAAATGGAACATGCATACTCCCCTAGATAAAGTCCATTGGTGAAATCAAAAAATTAAATATGCTACATGGGAACTCAAGGATCTTATGAAACAGATATATGTTCATTTATTTATATCAAATTTATGAAATCTATAAAGTTAAATTCATTTAAAAGGGTGGATAATGTTTCAACATGATATTTTTTGATAAAATTTATAATTCAAATAATTTCAATTTATTCGATAGCTTGCAATACATACAACCCCGAGTTTAAATGAACTGTAATATAATATATCATTAAAATATATCTTTTAAATTTGTTTAATGAATATTATTAGCCACATTTTTTAAATTATGATTAAAATTTTTTGATAAAGAAAATATATTAGTAAATCAAAACACAGCATTCAACAAATTCAATATTTTCTCTAAAAATACAATGATTACTCATGATGTGTTTTTTGATATAAAATAATATCATAAATTTATTTCAATTTTACAAAATTATTTTGAAAAGATAAAATTAATTTTTGAATTCATCATGTAAAAATTATCTTAGTTATTTTTTTTTATTTTTTAAAATGATAATTTTTTAAATAAATAGTAAATAATAATAATTTTAAATAAAAACAATATTTTAATTCAATGATTTTACAAAGATAAATTTTGTTTTAAATTTGAATTAAAATAATAACTAGTTCATATATATTATTAATAATCCAATTAATTTTATTGGAATTATTTTTTTTCTTGATTTTAATATAGACAGATTTTATATTAAAGAACACCTTTTTCTCGAAAAGTAATTTTCAATGTTTTTTTCATGTTTAATTTTAAATTAAATTATTATACTCTATTAATTGAATTTTAAAAAATGGATTCCATATTTTTAATTATTGTGAAATTTTTTTATGGTCCCACTTTCATTTTTTTATAATTAATAGTAAAAATCATAAAAAAATAACTATTGTTAAGGATAAATTGCGTTTACTATTGATAAAGGAAAATGATAAGGTTTAAAATAACACCAAAAAAATTATAATCATATTTTATATTGATATTTCTAGAATATTTATTTATTTGAATATATTTTTATTTGGATTATTTATTCTTTAGAATGAATTTAGTATATTTTAATCTCTTAGGAAATTCCATGTATGTCATCTCCCCCACTTATAAAAATAATCTTCTCCATTATATTCATTACACAACATTGAACGTTATATCTTGGCCAAACCCTTCAAAATTTTATTATATGCTTCCATTGAAATGGATTAGAGGAACTTATATTCGTAATAGAACATTACATGGTTCCTTAAGAAAGGATCTAAGAGGCTAACTGAGGTAGAGGTAATCATCTCACCCAAACTATTCCAATTTCTTTATTCTTATACCTCATCTATTAAAATTTAATAAATTATATAATAATAAATAAATTATTATAAAAATAAAAAAATTATTTATGATCAATAAACCTCTCAGATCTACCCTTTATTCTATCAAATTGTTTTTGAAGGTATTGCATGTTCATACTTATAGACTACTGCCTCCATGCAACCATATAATTAATTTTTCATCACCATATTTCTTGGGTATTTATTATTGTAGGATAATATTTAATTAATTTCTGTTATAAAATATTTATTGTTATGGTATGATAATATTATATATACCTTTTAAGATTCCAATCTACTGATAAACAATAATGTCACTCATGCGTATGTTTGGACTACCATCTCCACAAATATATGTTATTAGTTTTTCATTTTGATTTTTTCTCGCATGTTATAAGGATAGAGTTTATGAATATGGATGATATATATTATATAATAATTATTAATTAGCTTTTAGGTATTATTTACCCTTCTTTCCATCCATCCATCAGAAAATGAATAAAGTGTACATTTGTACATATGGTCTACAGCCTCCAAGAATGATGTGATTCATTTTTCTATATCTATCCATTATATATGCCTATATACATTTAATAAATATATGTTTTTTCTATATCACGGTTAATATTATTGATATTATGTAACAATAATCTATGTACAATTATCGAAACTAACAAATTGATGTTTTCATGAAAAAAACAGTTAACAACTCGAAAAAACGATTTTAAAAAATATATATTAGTATATGGGTTATAAAATTTCATAAGTGGTTCATATATATTATTATAATTATTTAGATGATTTTTTAATAGAATCCTAATTAATTTAAATTTAATATACAATAATACAAACTTCCTTAAAAGCAATTTTAACTCAAGGTATGAGATTTATGTCTCCATCCCATTATTTGGGATTTTTTAATCTTGAATTTCAATTGAGAAAATAATTTAATAATTATATAATAAAAAACATTAATTATTATTGTGATTTTTTTATTTATATATAATACATTATTTCCTTTCATTTTCACAACCTTAAGTTCTAAAGAGTTCGAAATAATGTTTTTATAGAAGACTAAAAAGGTTTACTATTAGGTCATGAATATTTTTCTTCAATACCAATATTTCATTTAATATTACATCTAAAATGTTTTATATTATTATCCAATGATTAATAAAACTTATTTTTATACATGTTTGACTTTCTATAATAATGTTTCAAAGGAATCATCCTATCATTTTTAACAGTGTACATTTTAATTTTCTACTAAAAATTAATATAAATCATTGTTTTAATGTACAAGGAATGAATATAATTTCCTCGCATAATAATCATAATTTTTTTGGAATATTAGTTTATATGTATCCATGTTTATTTTTAAATAAAATAATTTTCATTAAAATTTTGGAATTTTTAGATTTTAATAGTGATTTTCAATGTTGATAGATTATTTTCCTCAATCAATATTCTAAGGATCTTTGAATGAAATTTTTCATCAATGAAAACATAATTTGATGTTAATTATTCATTACAGGGGAAATGATTCGATTAAAATATCATTATTATTTATCTGTATGGATTATGATTATGAATAAATGAAGAAATGATTATAAAACCTATTTTTTATATGGTTTATTATTTGGTGAAAACATAAATACTTTTATGTTCTTGTGGAACACAAATGTATAGTTTTCATTATGTCACATGTGGGACTAGAAATATATATACCTATAATTAATTGGGTATGATTTTCAATATCATGAGACAAATAAGAGAAATAATTCTATGTACTTGATCTAATATGGGAAACTAGTCGATTTTCTTAATCCATTATGTGAAACAGGTGATAAATCATGATCTGTTATGATATGGGAGACACATATTGGGGCATGGTCCATTATTTTATAATGGTATCAATAGTTAACATTGATATATGAAATGGGTTATATACTTGTGGGGGATCCACACTTTTATAACATGAAAATATGGATCATGGTTGGTTTAAGATGATTTCCTGCTATTAGAATTCATTTTCAGAAAATGGTGAAAATATTTATTCCATTAATCATTTTTATGAAATATAATAGAATATGTATAAACATTAAAATATAGAGAACTGATTTTATACACTTATCCTTATATTGTTATTTTATATGTTCATCTATTTAAATATCCCATGATTACCCTTACTATGTATATGAGAATGCACATTCTTATGTTTCCTATCCCTACGTTATAAGGAATTGTTTTAAGTAGGTTGGGTTAAAAGGGTAAGAAGTGTTAATAAAATTATGAGATATGATAAATAATGTACATGAATAATATATTTATGTATCTAGTCACTAAATATATTACACGTTTATAGTTTTATCATGTATCATAATGTTATGCATTTAATATTATTAAAACAATGTGATATTTATTTTTGGAAATTTTGGATTTCAATACTAAAAATGATGGTAGCTCAATAGCATGGTGAAGGGCCTTCAGAGGCACATTTAAACTAGATGGGAATATTAAAAGGGCCTAGAATTGATGGTTTCTATGATTATAGATCAATGAATTATGATTCTTTGAAGTTCACATATTCATAGTATAATAGGTAATGGTTTTAATGGATTCCAATACAAAGTGTGTTGTGATGCGGAAACATATGACACACAATGGGAAAGAAACCCAAGTGGTCATTAGGAGGTGACAATTTTATCATTGTGCATGGTAGAGAAGTAGTATTTTATTTTATTATACAAAAGATTATGATGGAATTGTATACCACTATATGGGTAATATATCCAACTATGAAATAAATTTTTCAATACTTCTGGAAAATGTTTTGGTGTCCATGGATATAGAGGGATATCGTTATGTTGTTTTTTTGATGCCTTACCTAAAATATGGTAATCTTTGAGAACCAATTTCATTATTGTTTTCCCCAACCACATACTAGGCCCTTGTGTAAGTGGTAGGATTTCATAATGGACATTGTTGTGAGGTTACCTAGGACCTCCAGAAGTTGTGAAACTATCTAGGTGATTGTAGATCATATGTGTTTGGTTTTTCACTTTATACCATTTTGAGAGCCTCTAAAAAAAATTCTTTGAAATCATTATGTCTATTTTATTGTATTATTATATATAGATCCATTTATCACTTTATCAGACATAGATTAACATTTCACATCATGATTTTTGAAGGGATTACCGAAATCCCCCAGGACATAACTGTGATTCTACATGGTATACCGTTCTTAAATATATAGATAGTTTGAGTAGATGAATTGAATTTTATAAGACATGTTATGAATATGTTTTAAGTCTCTAGTAGAGATTGGGATGAGAACTTCTCTTTGGTGGAGTTCCCACACAATAATAATTTATATACATCTGTAGAGATGGAACATTTTTATGCTCTCTATAGATGGTCATTCGACTCACCATTATATTAAGACAATGTCATATAGGTAGAAGATTTTGGGGCCAAAATAGTGTATGAGACCTTGGAGAGAGTTTACATAATTATGTATTGATTTTTGAATGCAAAAAATTGGAATCAATCATATGTTTATCGGATGAGAAAACCGTTGTATTGCACTATTGGTGATTGAGTTTTGTTGTGAGTTTCACGTTGGTTGTGTATCGTTGTTTGTGGAAGCATGGGAAAATAGAACTCAGGTTTGCTAGACCATTTAAGATCTCTAAACAAGTTATGATAGTTTCATGCCATATAGACTATTCTCTATATAGTCTATTCATGCATGATGTGTTTCACATATCTCGACTTCAAAGGTACATACCCAATCCTATGCATGTTTTAGACTACAAGGATGTTGAGTACAACAACCCGGATCTTTATTTAACACATAACAATGATTTATTTCATAGAATTCCCTTGATAGAACCTAGAAGATTGAGAGGTATAGTGTCTTTGTGGCTTATAATCATATCATAACAACATAAAACATGAAATAAAATATATTTAATGAAAACCTTCTTGTACATGACCATTACATTTTCTCGTACTTAGCATTTCATGGAATAACCTGAGGAAATGCATAAGAAATGGGTGAGCTATAAATTCAAGAAAGGGAATAAACATGGAATAACATGAGGAATACAATACATTTTAGACAATAGGTATATCAATGGTTCACAATAGAAACATTATCATAAAGGCATGATAATTCTTGATAATCATGACATGGAGATGTGGAAAAAACATTTAACATTATATTTTCATGAGCCAAGGCTCATTTCACTTGAAGTATGAGTACACCATAATTGCACATGAAGGAAGAGTAAAACATTGTTGTAGTTTAACTATCATGTGTCAACACTAAATTCAAATGATGTATCATGATACAATACTTTACCCAATGCATTGGAGCGCTATCAAGGCGCACCCTTCGTAATCATTTCTTTACATGCATATGTGTGCCACATAGATCATACCATACGGAATAAATCATCATAATTTATTCCATGGTAAAGGGAATTTGAATACATAAATTATGATTTATAATCAATATGTAAATTTTCATAAAGGTGAATATCCTTGATAGAGAAATGGGAATGGTATTCCCTAACCAATGACATTGTCTTGGAAATTCGATGTATTTTCTGCAGTGCCACGATGTGACGAAAGAATTCATAAAAATGGTTGATGCGAGGGAATGGGGAATACAATAATATTTTTAAAAAATGTATGTTAAGGGGGGTCATTAATATATATGTCCCAAAATATGTAATGGAATTTAGATTCAGAAATCAAAATAATTTCTTAAATGTAAATTTGGAGAGGGAAATTCCTTATGGAATCTCGACATTGTAACGGTTGTACATGGAAGGAATTACTGAGAGAGAATGTGGTCCAAAATCATTAAAACAATAATAGGGAAGTATTTGGGAGGTTATAAATCACATACCAACATTTATAATTGAAAATAAAAGGGCATAACAATATTAAGAAACATGGCTAAATTGAGAAAGGAAGAAATCCTTTACTTGTAAGTGTGGTCCCAAAGGCTTGGTCGGGGATTGAGAGAGGCATCTTGGGAGATTGAGGCACCTTGGGGGGATCATAGATAGAGGAGGGAAGAATATGGATGAATTACAAAGGATTTTAGTGAAGAAGAAGTGGGAGGTTTGGTGGGTTTATATAGGAAAGGAGATGGAATTATTTATTATTTAGGTTTGGGACACCACACATTAAACTAATCAAAACCCCAATCGAGCATATGTTTTTTCCCCATGGTTTTTGCCAAAGAAGATTGGAAAAAAATATTTCATATGGATAATGGCCGAAATTCTTAAATAATAGGGTTGCTTATGTGGATGTGAGTGACACTCTCAAGGAAAACAATTTAAAAAGACAAAATGTATTATAATCCTTGAAGGGTCCACTAAAGCCTTGTAAAATTAATAAATCAAATAAAAAATCACATTATTTTGAGGATAAAACATATATTGTTCGAAAATATCTTTTATATTATTTTATTACATCATTATTGGGTCATTATGTTGTCATAAAACGCATTATATACTTAAACAATATTTAATTATTTACCCAAAAATTCGATTGTCTCAGAAATTTATAAAAAATTCAATGTTGGATAATTTCGACATCCTAATTCCAAAAATAATATTAATTTTATCTTAATAACTTTCTAAATATGTGAGTTTTCTCTTTTAATATAAATCTGACATTTATCAAAAATTCATGTGTTTGGACAAAAATAGCTTTCAAACCATAATTAAATTTAAAATTGTAAAATTTTACGATCATTTAAATATAAATAAAGTTAATTTATTAATAACAATATTTTATTAAAATATTATTTAATTCAAAAATCCATTATTTCACCAAAATAGATTACTTATTTGAATATTATCAAAAAATAATATTTGTTCTTTAAAAAATATTTTCAAGGTAACAATAATTAAATAAAAGTATATTCATTATTATATATATAATAATACACATATTCTTAGTGATATGGTCTGGTTAGATAATCCCTTATAACACCCACATAAAACCAAAGGGTAAGGTGTGCGATAGTGACAGACTCTTGGGGTGGCTCAGATAACATCGCTCGAGTGGTAATATCTATTAACTTCCAATTCTCTCGTAGACGGTTCTATTCGATCTTAACATGTGGAATCTCAGCTTGGGATTGATCAAGGGTGAAGCCCAATGACACCACCTCCTTTACAAGCTCCAAAAAATGTGTGTCATATAAGAAAAGTATACTAGATAAGGCCATCACTTCCTTTGTCTAAGTAAATTTGATTTGTTAAGTATCTATATTTATACTAATCATGTGACTACTATTCAACGACTATATTAGCAACGATCAAAATTATTAATGATATTTTGAAAACCAAAACATAAAACCAAATAAGTGCATTCTTTTAACATAACCACAAGAATTTATTTAAAAAACTAAGGGGAATTTTCATTAATGAATTTTTCGATCATTATAATCTTCCCCCATTTAGAAATTTCACACTTGAAATTTCATTTTCCCACACTAAAAAAATATGTGGGTAACTTTGCATCATCACATCCATCATTTCCCACATTTCTTATTCAAACATGTGGATTCTCCACAACACTATGATGATGGGAATTTTCTTTTTCATAGATCATTTTCTCTATGTTTTAATATTTTCACCATCCTATCTTCATAGGAGAGTACATTATCTAATGGTACCCTCTATGGATAGAGTACATGTGATGGCTCATGTATGTACGTTCTCAAGAGTGATACATGGAATAAATCATGTACTTGAGAAATGTTTGGTAGATGTGCTAGTCGATAGGCCACAGCTCCAATGTGATCAAGGATCTCAAAAGGGAAGATATACATTAGACAATGCTTTTATTTCATCCCAAATCTAAAATCTCTCTTCCACGGTGATATGTGGAGGAATAACATGTCTCTGACATCAAAATATATGTCTCATCGACGATTATCAACATAGCTCTTTTTCCGACTCTGAGCAGCTTTAATTTGCTGCATGATGGTCTTAAGCTTCTCCACCATTTCTTCGACCATTTTCGGACATATGAGTTTTCTCTTCCCAAATTCATCCCAACATGTCGGTGTTTTGTACCTCTTCCCATACAGGGATTCATAAGGATCCATTTATATTTTTGAGTAGAAACTAATGTTATAACATAACTCAACTAGAGGAAGATGATGGTCCCATCCTCCTTTGAAGTCCATTGAGAATGATATCAACATGTCCTCACGTTTTTTGATAGTCCGATCAGATTAGCCATTAGTTTAATGATGATAAGATGTACTGATGTTCATCTCAGTATCTAGAGCATGTTGAAGACTCTTCTAAAACATAGAGGTTAATCTTGGATCTCAATTGGATACAACAGATAGTGGTAACCCATGCAGCCTTACCACTTCCCTAATATATATTTGTGCCTATTGATCCAATGAGAAATCCTCCAAAATAGAAATGAAGTGTGAATGCATTATAAGATGATCCACAACAACCCAGATAATATTGTTTCCTTTGGATGTCTTCAAAATTCCAGTGACAAATTCCATGGTTATGTTCTCTAATTTCCATGATGTTATGAACAATGGTTGCGTAATACCCTTAGACTTTTGCCTCTCTTCATTCACTTGCTGACACATCAGGAACATTGATGTATATTCAATGATCTCCTTCTTCATATTTTCCTGCGAATAATGATCTCAGAGATCTCGATACATATTTGTGTTTCATGGGTGAATTGATAAATTCGAACTGTGTACATCATCCAAAAGTTCATTCTTAAGATCTGGACATTATGGGACACATATTGTTTTCCCAAATTTCACAATTCATTCTACATTGAAATTGAACCTTGAGGATTTTTCCTTTTTGATAACTTCCACATTCTTCTAAATTCCCACATCTTACTTTTGAGAATACTTTGATCTTTCCGAAATAGTCGGTTGAGAAATAATTTGTTAAAGGATTGGTGATGTTCCCTTCTTTATGATTCCCATGTCCATCTTCATCAAATCTAATAAGATTTGATCCTTCTCAATTATAATCAATGATAGAATCATTGGGTCTGTTCTACTTAGAGAATATTCCACCGTTTTTAATTTTTCAGGGTCGTAATGGAGTGAGAATTCATAGTATTTGATCAGCTCTAACCATCTTCTTTGGTTCATGTGAAACTCGTTATGTGTGAATATATACTTCAGGCTTTTGTGGATTGTATATATTTCACACTTCTCCCACAATAGATAATGTAACCAAAATTTTAAAGCGTAGATCACCACAACCAAATCCATATCATGTGTTGTGTAATTCTTCTCATGATATTTCAATTTCCTTGAAGCATAGGCAATGACATTGTCATTTTGCATCAACACACAACACAGTCCCTTCTTCGAATAATCACTGAATACCCAAAAAAGGTCTCCATTTGTGGGTAAAGTGAGAAAGATCATAGTGATAATCCACCTTTTCAAAACCTTGATGATTTCTTCACATTCATCAATCCACACAAACTATACTCCATTTCGAGTTATCTTGGTAAGAGGATGGGACAATCGTGAGATATTTATCACAAATCGTTAATAATATCAAACTAACCCCAAAAATCAACTGATGTCCATTACTATTGTTAGCCTTTTCCATCCCACTATTGTAGTTGTCTTGGAGATATCCATAGATATCCCACTTCTTGTGATGATATGGCCCAAGAATGAGACCTCATTTAACCATAACACACACTTGTTGTACTTTTCATAGAGATTCTCCTTTCGTTAGGTCTCTATTGTATTTCTTAGATGATCCTCATGATCTTTCTTGGTTTTGGAGTATATTAATATATCATCTATAAATAGAACATAAAATTTGTTGAGGAAATCTCTAAAAACACTATTCATAAATTTCATGATGATTTCTGGATCATTGGTGAGTCCTAAAGGCATTACTATGAATTTATAGTGCCTGTATGTTTTACAAAAAGTAGTCTAGGGAATATGTTTCTTCTTCACCCATATTTGATAATATCCCGACAACAAATCTACCTAGGAGAAGTATTTTTCCCCATGCAGCTAATCTGACAAGTCATCAATTCATGGGGTAGGATACCTATTCATTATCATTATTATGTTATTCTCATGATAATCGATGCAAAATAGCATTGACCCATCCTTCTTCATGACAGAGAGGACTGGTGCACCCCAGGGTGAAGCACTTGGGTGTATAAACCCTTTATCAAGATTCTCTTGTAGCTGTTTCTTCAGCCCCTCAAGCTCCACAAAATCCATTCTATATGGATTCTTAGATATTGGAAATGCTCTAGGTATAAGATCAATTGTGAATTAAAAATCCCTTCTAGGAGGAAAAGTAGACAATTCCTTCGGAAATACATCAATGAATTCCCTCACAATAGGCATGTCTTCAAGGATGGTTTCCTCCTTTGACTCATCCATCTGTTCTAGATACACGTGCCCATAGGGTAGTAATATAAACGTTTGAGAAGATGGTTCTAAAGAAGATTCATCTTCCTCCTTGCACTTGTACAGAATCAGGGGCTGATTCATCACATGGAGAGTGATTTCTCTCTCATGAAAATTTAAGATAGCTCAATATAAGAAAATCCAATCCATTCCAATAATTGTATAAAATTCCACCAGATAGAGTATGATGAGGTTCACTGGGATTTTCAATCCACTAATTATAACATAAGAGGATTTAAATTTATTGGATGATATGATTGCCTCATTTTATGTACTCACTGACATATTTACCTCCATGATTTTTGGTGGAGTTGGGATTGACCTACTAAACATTAGGGATATAATAGAATTCAAAGAACCTGAATTAAATAGAATTTTCTCTATTATTGATGAAAAACTAGCATACCTGTCACCACTTTGTTTTTGGGGATCACTTTGGCAGTAGTGATGGAAAAATATCACCCTTGCTTCCTTGGAGTTTCTTGGTTGCCTCCGAAAACCCTTGTCTTAGGGTACTTATTTGCATGGTGCCCCAGTTCTTTATAGTTGAGGAGATGAACAATTCATTGAGAGTCAAACGTAGTTTTCCTCTCCTCTCTCACAATCGTGGGTTTTTCTTGTCGGTAGTTAACAGCAAGGTGTCCTTCTCATCCACACCTAAATCATTTCTGCACCCCCTTCAAGAAATTTCTAGAGTTTCTTTTTCTACACCTTTGTCAAGTGTAGTGCTGGATCTTCTTAGAAAAGTTAGATTTATCCATTGTACTGCTATAATTGAAATCCCCCTTACGCTTCATATCTGCATGGTACACATGAAATTCATAGATCTCCATTTCGACCTTCTGGTCAAATCGTAAAATTTCCTCATAGTTGTCGAAGTCATGGATCATCAGGGCTTTCCGTAGGCTAGTTTTCATCCCACTAAAGAAGCAGTCAACCATTATTTCGGGGGTAACGATAAAAGGTAGAGAAGTATTGTGCAAGACTTACTATGTTTTCCTCGTATGATCTGATAGATTTTCCATAAATTTTTTAGGTCAAGGAAGTCA
This sequence comes from Viscum album, assembly GCA_963277665.1. NCBI lineage: Eukaryota > Viridiplantae > Streptophyta > Magnoliopsida > Santalales > Viscaceae > Viscum > Viscum album. The sequence continues at coordinate 748,293,716 of OY728151.1, read as the reverse complement.
TTTTCCATATTAAGCTGGTGGGTTCAAAAAAATATTTATCAGAAAACATATTCCGGAAATCCTTCCATTCCAATTCCTGTATCTCCTCCTCAGGATTCATATTTTTGATCAATGTCCACCCTTGATCATCTTCACCCTCCATATGATAAGCATCCCGGAGAACCATCTCTTGTTCAGAACATTTATGGATAGATAAGATCCTTTCAATGGAGTTGATCCATTGTTCAGCGATTGAGGGATCACATGATCCATTAAAAATAGGAGGTCCTTGTCTCATGATGATTTTGACAATGAATTTTTCATTATTAGAGGGGTTGACCATTCCTCTTGATCTCTGTTTCTATTCAAATCATGATTTAACTGAGAGATAATCATGAAAAAGTTCATGATTCCCACTCCCATCGAATTGGGAATCTCATTAGTATAGTCATCTCATTTCTCTTCACATCGGTTTTTAGCCCGAGTCCTCCTATTACCGAACCATGGCTGGAATAAATGGAAATTTGGGGGTAACACATAAAGGGTAATCCAAGGCAAAAAATGACTTATATATATCTTTTATTTCCTTATCTTTTGAATCTATAGGCTTTAATCTATGTTATACATGATGTATTTTCTAACATATATTCTTAGGGGAATTTTTTTATAATTCCCTTAATAATGGTTAATACTATGCTTGTGAATTTACCAATGCATGTACCCCAAGAGTGTCATTACCAAGAGTGAACTTGACCTATTTTAATGTACTAGGTTACCCCGGGTAAAGCCCAAAAATCCTTGTCGGGGTTTTAACCCATAGGTACATCTGTGACAGAGCCGCCTCTACCTACTTGTATCCAGACAGGGATGTGTTTTCCTGATAATCCAGTTCCTCAATACCGACCAAAACATAGGTATGTTTTTATTAGACTTATTATTGTATCTATTGATTATCTAGGGTTTTCTAATCCTACTCTAAAAAATAACTAAACCTATCCTATGATACCAACTATAACAACCCTGCTCTTTATTTCACACTTAAACATGATTTATTGCATAGAATTCACTTGATACAAGGTAGAATATCCAGAGGATTAGTGTCAATGGAGATTAGGATAATTATATAAGAACATAAAAATTTACATAAAACATCTTTTTGGAAAACATCCTTTACATATCCACTACATTCCCACATACTTAGCATTGCATGGGATAACCTGGGGACATGTATAAGAAATGGGTGATCTATAAATCCTTGTATGGTTATAAACATGGAATAACATGAGGTATAAAATAAATGTTATAAAATAGGCATATAAATGGATCATAATTGAATCATTTACATGAAGGCATGATAAACCATGATAATCATAACATGAAGACGTGGCAACAACATTTAACATGATATTATCATGAGCCAAGGCTCATTGCACATAGAGCATGAGTAAACCCTCATTGCACATGAAGCACGAGTAAACACTATTTTCACTTGAATTACCATGATTCAACACTCATTTCTCATTTTTCATCATGATACTATAATTTACCCAATGCATCAGAGCGCTAACAGGGAACACCCTTCGTAATCATTTAATTTCATGCATAAGTGTGCCATGTAGATCATACAACATGGATTCAATCATCATCATTTATTCCATGGTAAAGGGATGTGGAATAAATAAATTAAGATTTATAATAAATAAGAAAATTTTCATTATGGTGAATACCCTTGACTGATAAATGGGCATTGTATTCACTACACAATGAAATTTCCATGGAAAATCATTTTAATTTCGGCAGTGTAACGACATGACGTAATAAAATTCAAAAAATGGTTGATGAGAGTGAAAGGGGCATATCATCATATTTACATTAAATTGACAGTATGAGGGGTAATTTAGATACATGTCCCAACATAAGTAATGTAATTTAGATTCATAATACAATAGAATTTCTTGAATGAAAACAAGGAGAGGGTAATTCCTTACAGAATTTCAGCATAGTAACGGGTGAACATGAAAGGCATTAGTTAGAGAGATAGGGGTCTCCCATCATTCAAAAATCAAAAGGGAAGTATGAGGGGTGATAAATCATACTCCATCATTTATAATTTAACCTAAAATGACTTAATAATATTGATAAACTTGGCTAAAATGAGAAAAGAAGGAATCCCTTACTAGGAAGTGTGGTATCAAAGGCTTGGGAGGGGCTTGAGAGATTCTTCATAGAAACTTGGGCACCATTAGAGGATTTTAGAGAGAGTAGGGTAGAGTTTGGATGAACTCAAAATGCTTTTAGTGAAGATGAAGTGGGAGCATGGGTGGGATTATTTATGAAAGGAGTGGGATTTCATTATTATTTTGGTTTGGGAAACCACATATTAAACTAATCAAAACCAAAAACCAGACCATGGTTTATGACACTATTTTTTTTTCAAAGGGGATTGGAAAATAATATTTTATATGTCCAATGGCCGAAAATCATAAAATAATAGGTTTTATTATGTGGACGTGAGTCATACTCTCAATGAAAACAATTTAAAAATACAAAATTTATTATATACCTTGAAGAGTCCACTAAAGCATTGTAAAATTAATCAAACAAATCTAAAATTGAATAATTGTAATAATAAAACATATAATGGGATAAAATATAATTTTTTGTATTTTTTAATTCACTATTGGGTCATTATGATGTCATAAAACACATTCTATACTTAAACGATATTTACTTTTTTACCAAAAAAATCATCTGTCCCAAAAAATTATGAAAAGTTCAACATTGGGTAATTTCGACATCCTAATTCCATAAAAAATATGAATTTTATCTAAATATTTTTCCATATATTTTAATTTTTTCTTTTAAAAAACCTAACATTTATTCGAAATTCATTGGTTTTGACAAAAACAGCTTTGGAACATTAATAAAAAATTACAATTGTAAAATTATACGATCATTTATATTTAATGAAAAGTAAATTAAAAATAATAATATTTTATTAAAATATTAATTAATTCAAAAATACATTAATTCATCAAAATATATTTCTTAGTTTAATATTATCTAAAAATACTATCTGTTTTTTAAAAACTATTTAAAATGTAACAATATTAAAATAAAAGTATATTCATTATTATATTAAAAAATAATTTACATATTCATAATGCTAAGGTATTAATACATAACTCCTTATCACACCCGCATAAGACTGAAGGGTCAGGTTTTAGATTGTGAAAGACACTTGGGGTTGCTCAGATAACATCACTCGAGTGGTAATTTCTATCAGCTTCCACTTCTCCAGTAGACAGATCCATTCAAGCTTAACATGTTGAAGATCAACTTGGGATTGGTCAAGAGAAAATACCAATGACACCTCCTCTTTTACGAGATCTGAAAAATGCGATTCATACATGGAAAGTATACTGGATGAGGCCAAAACCTCTTTTTTCTTGGTAAATTGAATTTCATAAAGCCTTATATTTATACTAATCATGTGATCACTGTCCATCGCTATATTAGCAAAAGTCAAAATTTGTAACATTTTTTTCAATAAAAATCATAAAACAAATTAAGTGCATAATTTTTTACAAAACCATAAGAAGACATTTAAGTAGACCAAGGATAATTTTCATTGATGGATTTTTGGGTCGTTACATTGAGTTTGTACCAGATGCATCTAATGAGGAGTGTGTGAGGCAGATTTTAAACAGGAGAGAGAAACTCATTCAAATTATGATGGGACCTCTTATCTAGATTCAGTGGTAGGATTAGAGGACCATGGAGGAGACATGTGAGAGTGAGTTTGTGGTTCAAGCTCCATGGCCCAAGTTGTTCAAGTAAAATTGATATAGATACTCCTCGGGAGTGATATTTAATTATAGGAGTAGAACTATAATATTCTTAATTTTTAGTATATCCAAAACCCTGATTTTTTTTATTTAAAATATTTTTTATGGGAAAATAGAAATATTCAATAAAAATAAACCTTACATAAGATTTTATGGTGTTATGTACATGTAAAGTGAGTGTAAAAGGCCTTTTAGGGGAAATCCCCACATTTCCTAGCATGCGTAATGGTAAGGGGGTTGTCTAATCCACTTTCTAAGGGTAAATATCGACCAATAAGCAAAACCCTATACTTTTTAAGGGTACAATGGATTTTATATGCATTGTGTAAGGTTAAAAAATGGCTTGAATAAGGGTAAAAACTTGAGTAAAGTTATATGTGGAAGGGTATTAACTCATGTAAGGGTGCTGAATAAGGGTAATCCAATGTTGCATAAGGAAGAACAAAGTAGTTCATAATAGAAACAACATATTTTCATATTACACATAAGGTTATGTCAATATTGTGAAACTATATGATAGACATTGTGTAAGGGTATATCCCACATTCTAACGGATACATAATGGAATCTTATCACAATGTAAGGGTACGTACATCCTTACTATGGTTTCATAAGGGTGAAATATTATCCCTACATAGAACATTTGATATGCATAAGGTTAAAACCATGTTACCCTTATGTAATGAACACATTGGTAAAATTATTTTTTCAAATCCCATTACTTATTTCTTCTTTCCCAGCTCACCTTATCACATCATTTTGACGATTTTAACTTCCAAAAAATGGGTTTCAATTATCAGACTCTCTTATATGTGTAACTCTTAGTTATAGATGACATTAAACACATTATAATTAAGAAACAATTAAATGAATGAATAAATGATTAATTTAATTTTTGTAACCCTAATAGTGTGAAAGTATATGTGTATATCCTTATTGAAAAAAATTTAACCCTTTATTACATTGTACTTTGAACCCCTTTGGAGTGTAATCATCCTGGATTCAACATTTGACAGTCGTGGTGAAACCTTCTTCAACAAAACTGAGTTCTTCATGTAGTTTCCTTGTGAAGAAGAACATCAATCTATCCCACCAATTCTGGGTGTTGTGTTTGCAAATGATATGTCCCAGTTAATAATTCCATGAAATCATTTCATTATAAAATAATAAATCTGGTTCTTCTAGAACTTCTAGAAATTAAAAATAAATGTCTCCAATGATAATAATATTGAGATAATCAGAGAATGATAAATAATTATTATATCTAGTTATCCAGAATTATTATATAGAGTGAAAATAGTAATCATCTATAAATTTATCAATGTAAAAATGGTTTGATCGTGATATAAAATTAAATTATAATTTTTAAAATAATTAACACATGAATATTATTCTAGAGATAATGAATATTATCATATAGAAAATTATAATTATTATTTTAGAATGTAACAGTTAAGAACATGTGTTGGATTAATTTGATAATTAAGAAATATATAAAAGAGGTGAACTATTATTTCAATTCATAACTTATTTATTTTTCATATTAAATAGTCGGATTTTGTTCTAGGAATACTTGAACATCCTTGAACATTAACATGTGGACAACTATTATAATAAATACTAGGTGGTGTTCCTAACTATAGTTTTTTTCAATCCCGCTTTCAAACCACACAGGGGTTTATCATTGACATTAACAACAATTAATATTATGTATGAGGTTCATTACATAGTGTAAATATAGTTTAAACATGTTTTCTTAATATAATTCTTATGTTGAAATACATTGATTCATTAGGCTTGATTGTGATCACATGTGGGTGTGTGAGTGTGTAGCTTGTGAATCCATTTATGATATTGATTCCATGATTATGTTAGATTTTCATGTATCCATGATATTATGACCACATACGTTTATGTATTACAACATTATTATCACGATGATATGCTTTCCAGGAATTATCTATCTGATTATGTATCTTACCTTCCCTTTATTCGCATCGTTTTTCATGCTTAGTATAGGTGGATCAATGTTACAAGTATTTCCCTTATAGGGAATGTGTGAATAACTTGTGATGATGGTGATAATGGACATGAGCCTATGGATAATATATGATGATTCCATGGAATTCAATGGGGGGATGAACTTAATGCCTATGTATTTAGCTTCTCAATACCTAGTGATTTGTTAGTTGTATTCTATTTTGATGATGTGTTCAATTCCTAGTGATGTTTTAGCATTATACCATACATGAGGCATGTGAGAAAATGAATCTTATATACACATGATTCCATGAGAGAGTCAAGTGATATATTCCCTAGTAAAATGACTAGTTTTGGTTTCTGATGAATTATTCTCATCAATCTTCCAATATAGAGAAAAAGTAGTTTTAAAGGGGTTTGGGGAGGATTGATCAGTGCATGATATCTTAATATATGATTGTGTTTTATTAGGATTATTATTCATTTATTAGTATCTTATAATACACATATAAAAAATTATCACACTAGATATGGATGCATTGGTGGTGTCCTATTGAGTCTTGTACACACACATTACATGGGATTTTTGGTGCGCTAATTGATTTCACGACCAGGGAATTTGCTAAGGGTATGTTCCCTATTGTAGATGGCTGTTTATTGAAGCATGGACCTGGTAGAGTATTGATATAGGATTTTTTATAGCCCAATGTTTTATTTATTTATTTATCTATACTTTTGTACTTTGCTATGGATTTCCACTTTGGGATCCTTTTTATTTCCATGTGAAATGTATGCCTTTTATTTTTTTAGTTTCTGCATGATACTCTATTAATTTTATTATTTATTATTTTATTTTATTATTTCTCATAAGACATTATATAGAGGTATAGTCTCCCCATTGATAGACTTAGACCCTCACTTCTAGTTTGCATCCTTTTGTGTACGGGCAGGAATTCATGAGGTCACGTGACCCATAATATTAGACCCTGTGATTTAGGTCATGATGATACAATTTACATGGATAAGGACTATGAAATGAATAATAGAAACCTCATATTATTAAGGAGATATATATTTTTACATATAATTTATAAATATTTTATATAAATAAGAAATACCTTTTATTGTGTTTTTTCTTCATAGAAGAATAAGTTGATAGCACTTGTTATACCATAGTTCATTGATGGATATAGCTTCATAATCCAATAGAATGTTTTCCCACGTCCTCTATAAACCTTATAACATAACTATAGATTCTCCAGGTTCTTGTGTGACAATTTAACTCTCTCTAATGATTCACTATTTATCCCAACAAGTATCCCTTACAAAATTGAAGGTTTTTTCTTATGATTGTAGGGAACATATATGGAGGAGTAGAATGATTACTCTCTATTGTTGAAGTCATTATAGATAATGTTCAATCAATGATTCATAGATTTAACTATAGAGAAAATTGTTAATAAAAAATATATTTTTCATGGAAATGAAAAAATATGAATTATATATTATGGTAAAAGAATTAGTTATTTCACAAAAACTCTTATGTAATCTAACAATCCAAAATAAAACCCCTCATGAAACTATAATAATAATGATGATGATGATTAATTTTTATGTTTTAAAATAATTTTAAATTTAAATATTATTTATCAAATAAAATAATAATACTATTTTATTTTATATTTTATATACCAATCTCAACATATTATTAACTTATCTCGTCAATCCTCTATGAAATTTATTTATCATTGAAAAATAACTGTTTATTTAAATAAATAAATGACAGTATATTAGTCATTAAATACATAAATTGTAGGATCATCACAACCTAAATAAAAAATATTCCATATAACCATAGAATAATGTATACTCAAATGTAAAATTAAAATATGGTTTAACTATACATCTAGATATACTCAGTGTGTTACCCAATAAGACCTTTTATGAGTAGAATTAGGAAAATTGTCATAAAATACAAGATTTAATAATAGCAACATGTCATGTAACTAATAGAAAATTCATTTAATGTCATAATGGAAACAACCACATACGGATACTCACTATATAATATAGAACCTTTGATTCAATATCTTAGAAAGAAGGTTTCATCACTTGTGTCATCAACATATAAATCTGAGTTCATGGTTGGATCTTTATTCTCCGGGTTCTCTTGATCAAGTTGGTTCTCACAATATAGATATACCCTAGGGTTCCTCCCATAGATCTACATAATTTATGATTATTCTATAGTGCTCTATCTTCATGGTTCTTCTATTCACCTTCACTCATATCAGCATTGAGTTGGTTCATAACCCTGTGGTTCACTATCAGCAGCCTTACCTAGGAGGATAAGACTACCATTGGGCATATATCTAATTTTCTGCCTTATATGGGCATTGAAATTTGTTATTTCAGTTGGTCTTGACATCAAATGCTTGAATGTCTTGTCAAATTTTATATTATTGGTGATGAAAAAAGGTCCACAGGTCTGGTTCCGTTCAGATGTGTCGTTGTTTTCATTTCAGGTGCTTCAGAAGATCGAGGTGTGAGACTCCTTGTGATCCTCCCCTCATTTTATGTAATTTTCTTTATGGATGATAGAAGTTCTCCTTGTAACACCCTTCTGGTAACATCGATATTATTTGTGTGGAGCTAGTTTAGTAAGGCTATCATTGGTGTAGAATTCGGATTCGATGAGGTTGACTAGTGATGATGGTGGTGGTGAAAAGTTATTTATGATTCTAACTATTGATGTTTCTACTATTCCATTATTACATCAGTGGTAGTTTTCACTACATTCTATGATAGATTGTTTCATTGTGATGTGAACTATTATTTGGAATTGGTTTTGTATTTTTGCATTCGGTGTGGTGTGGCACATTGCAGGTATTACTGGGTGGGTTCCCCTGAAAGGGAGGCTGTTGTATTGACCCACGTCATTCATCTATCTTTTATACATAATCAGTGGATATTCTACATACCTTTTACATTTTCAAAAGTGATTTTAGATTTATTTTGTATCGAATTAGTTTGGTAGTGTGGTGTTTCTTTCTGCATTGTTGGGTGGGAAACTCGAAAGAGAGATAGGTGAGCTAGAACCTAACATCCAGTCATCCCTTCACATTTTAGTATGGTTGGGATGGCTTCTTTTCCCCTTTGTATTCTAGAATGTTTCATCTTCTTGGAAGGGGTAGACACACCATCTTTGATGGATTCCACTATTGAATTTTATGTAGGGGTTTGGGGAAACATTATTTTTATCAATGATTTACATGATGTTTTCTTCCCTTCAGACACTCTAGACCTTTTTTGATCCTTCAATTACTTTATCATTATGGAATATCTACCTCTTTTTTTAAATGGTTTCCCTCTTCAAACTTTTTTAGAAAAGAGTTTATTATTTTATGTTCAATAAAAGGGGATGGAACATAGAACTATTTAAAATATATAGATATACTCCTAACATAAATTGATTTGAATTTATAAAAATGAGCGTTTCAATAATACCACAATATCTATGGAATTAATCAAATAGTTCTATTTAAATTAAAGGACTATAGATATATACTTCCATTAACTCGAAATGGAAAATAGTTCCTTATCATATTCATTGTTTCCATATACCTCATGACTCACCCATAATATCCTACTTATAAATAAGAATAAATCGTTACAGTTTTTGTTAATATATTTAAGTTCATGACACATGATATGCATTAACAAATATATCTTGTCTAATGGATAATATATACATCCATAGATAATAATATCCAACGACACATTTAACATGATGAATTGTTATTATCAATAAGGTTCTCATAACCACCTATCATGCAGATTACTAAGTGTGAATGTGATGAGAAGTAGACTCAATTTCATTAGAGCCTCCTATTTATAATAGCATATATCATCTATGTCCTATCATAATATTTCATCCAAATATATATAACGAGATTAAGATTATAGTTCTATCACGTCAAGTTTCTCATCATAGAAAAGAATGTCTATAACCTTTTGATATTCCATGTAGACTAAAAAACATAGCACAAATAATGATCAATAAATGAACTATTATCATGTGACATGATATTTATTATTATTAATAAATATGGATATAATTGTAATAAAAATTATAAAGTAATTCAGTCTTGGGAACTGACTCAAAAAACTCAATATATAAAATCTATTTTGATGTGTAACACCTAACACAACCCGAGGTTTATGTTTCATAAAAATAAAATCAAAAAATATTTTAATATATATATATAAATACATATCAAATATAATATAAATTAAATTTTTGTGTAATGATTTATTATTAAGTGAAATTATAAATCACATTATGAGTAAGCCTTAGGCCCAAGATATCCAACACCCACCATTCTAGAAGAAGGAATAAGCTTACAATACAGTGTTAAATATAACATGTACTTCCTTTAAACAAGGTTATTTTACTCAATATATATTCCAATTCATTTTTACTCAATTACATAATATGTATAAAATATATTCAATAAATATATTCACACAATTAATATTAAATACAATAAAAAAGTACGATATGTATTATGACATAATAATAACCAAAATTGATGTAATAAATAAAATAAAATGAATACATGACCAATTAGGTAATTCCCCTTTAATATAATCTAGTTTTGAATTGATTTCATATATTTTATAATCCATTATTGAACCTTTGAAAAATTATATTATAATTTAATGTTTAAAAATAATTTATTTATGAAATTGTCTCACTTCGACGTCACTAATGGTATTATATAAATTGATTATTATACTTATAAAATATTCAAATACGATCTTCTATGTTAGAACCCATTGAAAAACCCATTTTAAGGTTTGGGGTTTTAATTATTTTTTTATATAAAGTCGAAAACCAATGTTTAGAAATTAACAAATAATTTGTCTCTATGTTTCATTAAATTCCCTCACTGGCTCTAACTTATCTTCACTCAAAACCCATTGAGTAGGAATTTACCCTCCCACTTCTTCATTGTAGCCTTACTATTGTGTTACCAGGATTTGAAGAAGCTCCTCCAAATCTTTTAGTATCACCCACTCAGGTTAAGGGATCTCTCACTCTTATTTTCCATCCAAGAATGTTATTTATATTTATCCTTATGAATATCAAACTATAAAGTTTTATTTTATTTATAAATTCCCCTTTACTTTCAAAATGATGTTCTAATACAATGATATCATTTATCACCTCTCTAAGAATCCTTTACCTAATCTATTACTACCATGAGTAAGGGATTCTATTTTTCTCTATATTCAATAACATTCATTGTTTAATTATATTTAATTTTTAGGTTTTCCTATTTTCATATGTATTTAACACATCCTTTTAATATTCTTATGATTTAAAAGTGATAATATACCACCGTTGATGCTCATTATACCCTTCTATGAATCTTTATATACACCAATTATGTTGTCAAAATTATTATGTGATCTTTTATGCTAAACATTTGTGTGGTGATTACCCATCCCCATTTTCATTAAATGGTATTCACATATATTTATCTATACTTCATTGATTAGGGACATCCATGTATATAACTAGGACCCTTTAATAAGGGTATTAATTTATATTAAATGTGATCTTATGTTGGGTGGTCTATGTGGCACAAATATTCTTGTTCATAATATGAATGTGACTGGTGTTCCGGGAATTATATGTTCCTAAAAATAATTTGATTATAATTTTACCTCATTATATGTTATATATGGTGAATGAGATATTAGCTTAATCACACTATCATCAGATTACATGATGGTTAGCATTGACTTATTCTTATGATGTCATGTTTTATATTTATTCCATATTCATATCTTCCTTGTTGTCATCAACATATATCATGATTTGATGTTAATTATTGTGACTATGACCACTTTTATGTGACCATTTTATTGATATTGAATCAAAATTATTCACTTTCACTGTGTTATTATTTTATTATTCCATTAATTGGCCTTATATCTCTCCCATTATGTATGTATGACCATAAGTTGTCCCCTACAGTATTTGGAGATCAATGGGTTTTAAGGGAATGATGATGTGTTTTTAAATAATTTCATCATACACCTATTTTTTTTATTGTGTTACATATCCAAATACCCAATGAAACTATGGCTCTCAATCTTTTTTTTGGTCTTATATTTTTCATTATGTAATAAATCATGAAATAAATTGTATACAAAATTCCATTATCACAGTAGCTATTAGGGAAAGGTCTAGTTATTTTCCAGAATTAGAAATTGAAAAAAATAGTGACAAAATTAGGGAAAATAATAGAAATACAAAATCAACAATAATTTTTTAAATGTATAGAATATGTGGTTTCTATGAAACAAAATCCATATTTGGATACTAAAAGTTTTTGTGGGGATGAAAAAATTATTCCATGGAGTAATAATCCAGAAAATGAAAACTTTGGAATTAGAATGATCGTCACCTTGTGCATCAAAAAAAGGTTATGTTGCACACCTGGTTCGACACTCCCTATAAAGAAAAATACCAGATTAATGTTACACATGACCTAGTCATGCTCTCCAAAATACCTCCATTGAACGTCATTGTATGCCAGAGTTTGTTGAATACCAATAATGGTCTAGAAGATACCACAGGGAGTCTATACCCTCTTATAATAGTAATATAATCATTGAATATAAAAACACATAAATTGAAGTAAACATTAGAGTAAAGATTATAAATAATCGAAAAATAATCATTCTATAATAAATTATTTTCAAAAAAACTCACAAGAATGTAAAACATACAAGAGATGATCAAACACCAGGACAACCTCATATACAAAATAATGAAAATAAAAACAAATACAATCCTTTATACCTAAAACTCCATGACAAACCACATACCCAATCTCCTCAATGCTCGGGTCGCACCAACACAATTCTTAGAATCCATAAGAGTGTATTTGTTAAATAAAGAATCACTAGGCCTCAACCCCATACATCATGAAACATGATCTCCAAACTAAATGATGGAATCAAGTATACACACACACAACTAGGATTATGTAGTGGGGTGATAAATAAATATAAATATTCTTTATAACTTGTTGTCATAAAAAGTACATGAATATGTGATAATCCCATCCCATAATAACACTAACAGAGACTGGTATAAAATAAAAAACTACTTAAAAATACAATGAGAAAAATGGAAGTGAAAATAGTCAATTTGGGGATCTAGATAGACACTTGAGGATAATATAACACCACTATGACCCCCACTGGTAGATTTATAGCACCCGAATCACCTAGTCGCATGATAGTCGGCACATCCTCTAGATTATATAGGAGATATAATGTACACTCCAATGACAAGAACAAATGTGGTACCTTAGGATATAATCCTTTTAATACAAACACCATAGCATGTCTACCAAGATCTATGGATTTAATGAAATGATTAGACTAAAAACATATCTCCAGTCCACACATCTGATAATCCATTATGTATTGAAAGTGCTGCAGAAAAAATTAGGCTCTAAATAAGGTCCCATTGATATGAAAATTCAAAAGGTAACACCAATCGATATATGCCTTGTAGATTTATTACTTCAGCTGATTTCGACTACCCACATTCCTAATATATACACATTCCCATTGCCCCATTCAATAACAATTATTCCACTACATCCTTTACATATAACCTATAGCCATATAAAATACTCAACTAGTGGGGTTCAGTCATCCAGATCATACATTATCTCACTATGATCATCCAAAAATATCAAAAAAAAATGGATGAGAGAACCGAATAAAAACATTGGACCATTTCTAATACAATATATATCACAGTTATCCTCTTTAAACCAATTTCCTAATTAGAAACACATTAATCAAGAACGAAAAATTATATCCATGTCTTGGTTGATCCAATCATAAACCCAACATCAAATAAATGAACTAGATTTGTTAATACACTATCATCCAGCAAAGCTTGTGGTCTCACTCACCACCCTAGATATCAGCATCTAAGAATAATTTACTACGGTCTCTCAACAATCTACCATAGGGTTCAATAACACATGCGGTTACCATGAAACATAGGTTTATTGAAAAATTGTACATCTTACTAGGTAGTTTCTTACTGAAACCAAGATCCAATGAAACACACATGAAATATCATCAAATACTCAAAAGTTCAAAAAAGTGGACACCCTACATGGGGTTTTTTAATCTCATATAAAATCAACGGACATGCCCAGTTAAGAAAAATCACAAACAGATCTCAGTGGCCTCCATCTAATCCTTGATAAATAATGTAGCAAATGGTTTTGAAAATAATAATCCTACCAATAGGGGTTCTCCAAAAATTCTTCATCACCACATAAAAATTAGGATACCATCCCAAAGGGATCCTAAATATAATCCAATTTTTAGGGAAATGTAAATGAAAGAGAAACCTTAACCGACCTTTACATTAACAACCTATCCATGAGTATCTACTCTTGCAAAATGGAATCATCACGAGTCCCTCAGAATCACCTCAAAAGCTCAAGAAAACTCATTTATAACTTCCATACAAATGTGTCAAACTATCCCAAATTCCCAAAATCTCTTGTCCTCAAACACATGAGATAAACCTCATCATACCTAACATTGAATGATCGATCCCGACATGAAGGGTCAAACTGGGATCTCCACATAGATACTACTAAATCCCAACATCCATGATCTATCTGGAAGAACCAACAATAATACTGGCATATAAAAAATTTGGCAAATCCCAATAACATGATATTAATCCCCAACCAGTCCTCGTAGCTCCAAAACCAACAATAAAAGTTTTTGAGAATAAAACCTCAATGAAATATTAATACTGAACTATATCAATCCAAAAAACCATCCATATGACCTCTAAATTCTGAAATCATTCTAACATCCCAATATATGTGAAAAAATATTCATAATGGACTACTCAGAATACTAGTTTTGACATCAGGGTAAAAAAAGAAAATAGTCAATATAGAAAAAGTACATGGTCTGTAATTCGAGTACGTGAAATGTATATGAAGAGGTGTTCCTTGGTCGTGTTCCCCAAACCACTCATCATGTAAAATGACCGAGTATGTGGAGTGTACTTCCTTGTACATGGAGTGTAATACAACATGGTGTAACATGAAGTGTTCCTAGATATGTACTCAGAATATGAATGCATTCATACAAGGTGTACACCACACATGGGGACCTTTTGTGTACTCTACATGACTAGGTACGACTACACATGGTGTTTGGATGGGTACTCAGCCACACCCTAAAAATCCCACTACACGGAGGCTACCCAGGTTCATTTTTTTAGTACTAAAACATCATTTTTTTCCAAATTGGAACAACACACAACATGTTTTATCTAAACCATACATCAGGTATGTGAGTATTCCTATAATAAAACCACCACAAATGACCCAAAACACATGATTCTCCCTGAAAAAGACAATGATAGATCCACTCTAGGTCCCCAATAACTTACAAAATGATTTAAAACATTAAAACCATATAATATAGGGATTTATCGAGAAGAACAAAAGATTTACTACCTCTTAGAAGAAACCACTGATGCTTCGTGTGAAATCCACCACCCAGAGTTGCCGCACTCTAATATAAGACTCGAACAAACCCCTGATGGTGAATCCTCCATCTCTATATTTATTCTCCCTACCTTTTATATCCTTCACCATCTCTAAACTACAATTAGTGAAGAGAATAAGGAGGTGAATGGGGCACCCAAAGATAATGTAAAGAAGTAAAAAACTAATAAAATTAAAAAAATGAATAATAAAATGAATGCGGACTGAACATGTTTCCTACAACATGATTAAGACTGACCTAGAAAAAACCCTTCATTATAGACTCAAAAATTTAGACAAGATCTCAATATGATTATCTATTTTAGTGATACCACTAAATGATCATTCAAAAAAAATTAATATTTAATTAATTTAATATTATATATTCCATAAAATTTAAAATGGATAAGATTTCTACAAAACTATAGTGTCATTTGAAACACTCTATTTTAGGTTAAAAAAAGATTGGTTGGAAAAATTACATGAGAATATATTACCGTAGAAATTACCAATTTTCCCTTAAAAAATTTCAAGGAATAATATTTCAAATCTTCCCTAATATTCATAATCCACGAAGACGTGTGTCGTCACCATCATGTTGGATATTCTCTAGTAAATTCACAAGATCCTTACAAAACCAGACTAAGTAAATCAAAATCTCCCATAAAATTTAATATTATAAAATAGAACATTGAAAAAATAGATTGAAACCAGGATATTCATAGGTCAAGGACTTCATTTCATTAATTAGTTTTCACTTAAATATTCATAATTTCTTAATTATATGTTTTATAGTTTTAAAATTTTCTTTCCTAAGTGTATTTTTGATTATATTAATGATTAAAAAAGGAATTAAATTATGAAAGGATGGATTATAATCCTCGAATGTACACATTCATTCATATCACATAATTTTATTATAATTATCCCAACATAACATCAAAAAATTGAAGTCAATTTATTAGTGATGATTATAAATTGGCCAATTTTTAAATTGTAAGCACCAAACTCATACCCTATCAACATTTTAGGGATGAATTTCCTCATGAACCTTATGGTACACACTTTAACAGAATTTGATGAAAATATTGGTATGGATTATCTTTCCTTTTATGGAGAAAATATAAATTCCTGAGGGTAGGAAATTATTCTATGCATCATGAATTACCCAAAAATTCTATACAAGTACATAGATCAGGACGAATATTTATTTAAATAATAATCTTAATAATGATTATTATTTCATTATGATAAATTTTGTCTTGATCTTGAGATTATTAAAATTGAAATGTACATCCTATATTATGTTCATGTTATATGTGATAACGTTGTTATGTTTCCCAATGAATTTTATAGTCCTCCTCAAAGATGATACGTTGAGTTATTAATCAAACTTATACCTAGAAATATTCAAATATCCAAGACTTCAAATATAAGGGAAAAAGTTGAACCTGATGATATAAAGAATCAACAATGGAATAATTAGGATTAAGAGTTTATAAACCAATGTTATTCACCATGTGGTGTGCTAGTCCTTTTTTCAATAATATGGATGTGTCAATGCTCCTATACATTAATTATTGGGAACATAACAAGATCATGATAATGGATTAGTATATAATCCCATGGATTCCGGAATTATTTGATCAGCTATCAGAATTGTAGTACATATCTATATTAGATCATCGGTTGGGATATTATCAAGTAATGGTAACGAATGAGGATATCCCAAATATTTATTTTCAAACATTATATGAGAACTAATAGTTAATATTGATTCCATTTGGACCCACTAATTATCTATCCTACTTCATGGACATAACAAATAAAGTCTTTTCATATTACCTATAAAAATTATGTAGTCATCAGAGATGATATTATTATTTAATCCGAAATCTAGGAAGATCATGAGAAGCATTTGAATTTTTTACTGATGTGCTTTTGAAAGGAAAATTTATATGTGAAGAATAATAAATATGATTTTTGGATGGACCAAGTACCATTCATGGAACATGTTTTCACTAAAAAAGGGATATCTATGGATCATTTAAAAATATATGTAATTTATGTATATATCATAGTAACAACTAATATAGAAATATATAGACTCCTTTTATTATCTAGGTACTACTAGAAATTTGGGTTAAACTTATCATGGGTTTCCAACCAACGAAACAATCTAACTAAAAAAGAAGTGGTTTTTCTACACTAATAAATGTATACAAGGATATAAATAGTTAATGAATACGCTAATCACTAAAACTATTCTATAATTAATCCCCATTGGAAAATGATCTATGGGCTGTAATGATTTTTCAAAAAAAGAGAATGGGTTATGACTCATATAAGATGAAAAAATGGTATCCTATTACTATCTCCAATTAAATATCCCTATGTAAAACTACCCCACCCATGATTTGGAATTGGCTATAATTATATTCTCATTAATCATTATCTAGAATAATCATTATGGGGAGAGGTGTGAAATATATATAGATCATAAATTCCTCATGTATATTTACAAATAGAAGGATCATAATGTGAGACAAAGAAGGTGGTTATAACATATCATGTATTATTATTATCAAATTAATTTTCATTTTGGTATGGTGAACAAAGTGGAATATTCTCCAAATAGAATTGGTCTGACATCCATATCCATTATGATGGTTGAAAGGTAAATATTCTTATTAGACATGTAATGGATGAAAATGGTAATAATAAAATGTTCTTCACCCTACTATTCTCAAATTCCTTCTTAAACTTGATTTCATGAGATGATCCAAGAGTCCAAAAAATATGATCAGGTGATATAGAAATTGTTATCGAATATTCTTTAGTTCATCATTTCTAAATACTAAGTAATATGCTTTGGAACACATATATGTGTCCCATAAAAACCATAACTGAAGAGTGAACATATGGAGGATGAGCATAGATCATCCATCTATATTAATTTAGGAATAACTAATATGTATAGATATTTGACGGAAAACATCTATAGGGATAACCTAAAGAGTACGATTTTAGGATTTTTATCTCGATTCGTGATATAAAACTGAGTTAAGGCTATAGGACATAATTCTAAGGGTTTGATTCATCAATTTCCCATACTAGTTTGGAAATGGGAAGACATAACCATGGATTTTGTTATAGGACTCCATAGGACACCTAAATGTAATAAATACACATAGGTGTTATTTGATATCTTTAGAAAGTCATTTAATTTAATTTCATTTCTATCATGAAATATTGATTTGTTGAAAAGACCACCACGATATAGATAAGATATGTGCTATGACTACAGAGAGTGAAAATCTCTATCACATCTAATAAATATTTGATGTTAACAAAGAGGTTCTAAAGAAGCCTCCAAAGATTGCTAGATATAGAGCTGAGTTTTAATAAAACTTATCACCCCTAGATATATGGTCTATTTTAGATAATAAATCAAAGACCAGTGGATTTCCCAATTAATAGCAGTTTTCACTCAAGTACTCAAATGGAACATTATGAGAATCTGTATGGTAAGAGGATTCAGACTCTATCATGTTGGGATAAATTTGGATAGAAGAATATAATGGGACATTATCTTATCCATCTGATGGTAGATAATTTTCAAACCATTAAATGCCATTGAAATCCATGAAAATTGATAAAAAACAACACATAAATTCATTAATGATAGTTAGAGAATTAGTTCAGATATAAGGTGTTCATTGGTATATCCTTATGGAAGAGTTTCATGAGGTTTGGGAAGAAGATAAATCTTATTCCAAGATACAACGACCAATTTAATATCCTTTACTGAATCAAATATAAGACTTATTTATTAGAAAATACACTTAATATATATAAAGTACATGATTTAATCAATGAATCCCTGTTTATTAAGTACATACTAGACCCATCAGAAGTGATACGTCCACAGTTAAACACCTTGATAATGATCTTTCATACGATAAGAATTTTTTGAAGATCTTAGGTCATAAATAAAAATTTCTATAAAACAAGAAAATTCACCTCAGCAATGTATTATGGTGGAACAATATTTTTTTGGATAAAACACATGAAATTTGAGTGGTAATGAAATAGAAGTAACCTCATTTATTTTATTGTATGAAATTTACTTTCGAGGATGAAATTTCTGCGAGGGGGGGAGGTAATGACATGAACTCCTGTATTTAAAATTCCATTTTGAAAGAATAAAATTATTATTATGTAATGTAGATATATAAAACACATTCAATACATTAGTTATGTTGGTTTGTTATAGAATGTTGGATTTAAAATACTATTAATAATGTTAACAATTTATAATATAGAGATTTTATAGTGACTATTAATACGAGTATATTAATTGTTATGATAACGTCTGATTCACACAGATGGAAGAAGCAATGGACTCAACTAGTAGGATAATAACTTATTAAGTCTATTTGTTAGTGTTTCAAAGTGGGGTGGTGTTGGTCGGAGTAGATTACTCCGGGAGGGGGGGTGTTGAATTGAGTATTTATAAAAACATTCTATTAAAACTGGTTCTTTGAAAATTGAGCCATTTAATAACATAACATATGTTGGTTTTAGTGAATTTATGAATGTCTTAAATGTTCAATTATGTTATCACAAGACTGATTAGTTCTCATCTATAATAATCTAAATATTATTTTATCATTTGAAACTAACCTACTAGATCAAAATAGTCATAAACACATGAAAAACTTACTATTAGTGTTGAATTTAGTTTTATGAAATATGTGATAAAAATAGAATAAAATTTAATAGTAAAAACACTGTGTATATAAACCATAGGTTCAGTCTCAAGCTGAGACTTAATCCTCTCTACATGGTGATCACATTCCACCAAACAGTTTAAATTAATAATCATTTTTATCCACACCCTAGATCAAGGTTCACAATAGCACACATGGTTGTCCAAGTCACACATGACCTCTTCTATAGTTAATCATGGAAAAAACAACAACCAGGTAACACACGACCTCATCCACAGTTCTGGGTGGGATACAAATTGATAAAAAGAGTGTGAGATTTAGGATATCAAGTATCTTCTAGTTATGAACCAGAGTCAGTTTGTGTTATAGAAATATACACACACTGCTAAGAAAATGTAATCAAATAATAAAAACATGGAATGAGATGCAGAGAATGGTTTAGAAGTCTTTGTGTGTTATGCAGTTAAACTTCAGACTCATTTGATGTAGTGGAATTGTGGTTTGAGTCCTCTTCTAGAAGTTGCATACAATACAGAGTATTGTAGACTCTGTGCTCTATCATCTAGGAGTATGAGATGTTTAGGTCCTTGATGGTAAGATTCTTTGAATATCTTAGCACATTGTTCTTTTCTTGATGATCTCTATGTATGTTCTTCCTTTGAGTTATTTGGATTTTTATCTATGATTGAATGTTTCGGGGGTTTTCTGCTCTTATTTTCATTATACTCTTCAGCACTCACAAATGATCAAACATATAATTCGTTTATACATCTTGTTCTAGTAGACAAATAGATTTACCCACATGCATATCCAACATAATTTCTACTAAATGTCCTAAAATCATAATTAAATAATTTCAGAATCATTAATTTTCCTAAATATTACCAGTAGATATAAATATTAATTAATAAATTAATAACAATTTTTATGACTATTAGTGAGTCATTAGTATTGGTGTGTTATAATGGATGACTCTCTATAGTAGTAATTCATTTCAATTTTTATCAGTTACTCCTTACATTGGAGTCTCATTTTGTCAGTGTCTTGTTTAAACGGGGAGTCATATATTATTTTGGTGAGACAATTGAATTATCAGTGACTCATTTCAATGATGATTTCTTCCTTTTATCCGTGAGATAGATTGAACCAAATGTGACTTATTTCAACTGTTGGTGAGTCCTTGTGTTGGTAGTACCATGAAATGTCATTTCCTTAGGTCGGTAGCACCATGAATGAGTAGGCAACTTTAACAATCTATTAGTCAACTATATCATCATCATGTGCAATGGTGAGTCCTTTTTCTGACGGTGTCAGCTTCACAGACTTAAAAAATACTCATGTATGATCTGTCTATCAACAAGTCATATGTATTATGGTGAGTTTTCTTCCTGTCAATGTATGTTACTCATACATAGAAAATTTTAGATGTTCTGTCTGTTTTTCAATTCAACAAATTTGGAAAATTGTAATCCTCATAATTACACATATATAATCAATTATAAGATTGTTTAAACATAATCACACATAAAAATTTATATGATTGAAATGAAATTATATTCAAGATAATTTTTTCTAATAATATAGGATCTAACAAAATATATGATATATGTTAATATATGAAATGATTTCTAGTAATTAAAACCATTTTAGTTAGATATAGTGGTCAATAACATCAACAGGCAAAAAACCTCCCCCGTTTTGATAATCACAAATCATGGAATTATTGAGTACCACTAGAAAATGATTACACTAAAAAATAAATAATATATTAGAGAGAAGATTATCATAATATATTAGAGAAGAATAATCAAATAGTAAGGTTGAATAAAGTTATCCAAATTTTAATATCCAAATTTTAATAATATCCCGAGTTTAATAATGATTGATAAAATTCTCCCTCTATTGGGATTAGAAAATAGTTGTAGGTGGAATCAAATAAAAAACAAAATATTAGAAATAATGAAATATCATTCATAAATAGATTACAATAAAAAAGAGAAGATATAATTATTTAGCCCTATCAAATTTAAAATCATTCCACAATACATGGTATGATCAAGGGGGATTGCTCCCCTTATCATAAGGATTAGTAGAAGGTTCATCATGATGGTTAGGCTGAGAAGTAGGAGGGTTTGAATGGATCCTGGGTGGAATAATAGGAACTCCATCAGGAACGATAGAAGAAAGAGAATGCCTATATAGAGAAAGAATCTAAGGGTGAAAATTTTATGTAATGACCATCCTGATTTGAGATAACGCCCGATAATCTAACATTTGAGGCTGAGTAGGCACTGAACCTGCAAGACCATGTGGTGCGGCAGGAGGTACCAGACTGGCTTCACTATGGACATAATGATATGGTTTTAACTACATGATGAATTCTTCAATGATGTCTACACCATATTCCATAGCCTTCTCAAAATCTTCCATGTTTTCTATAAAATTATCCAAAAAATGATAAAATGATCTGGGCTTCTGAATCTTATCCTTAAATACCTTTTTCACAGGTGGAAGAGTAATATTTATCAAAAAAATCATAAACATACTGTTCATTGGGTGCCTTGTGATGATTTTGGAGGAAAACACATTTATCATTTTGGTTAGCTCTTCCTAAGTGTATGAAGAACTCCCTGTATAATATTTCACATGATCAAGAACTTTATCTAATGTATCCTCAACATTGTCCATACATGCAATCAAAGCATGCAGATCCTCTTTCAACACTAAACTAATAGTAGAAAGTTCTGTATATTAGGTAGACAATGAATGTGGAGTAGATCATGAAGCATGAGCAAAACAGGTCGGTTCCAGAAATTATTTTATTTGCTTGGAAAACTCAAGATCTTTAAAATGAAAAAGAGGGTTATCTTGTTATTTCATGATAGTTTCCATAGTATTCCTATACTTTTTGGTCAAGGCATTGATCCAAGTTGTCAACATCATCACCTCATTCCTAATCTTGGTATTTTGTTCACAATTGTCACTGCATTTGTGATTTTATTTGGTCTAATTTAAATTATCACCATCATTGAAATAGAAGTAGCATCAGCTCGAGACAGACTAGTTGAGGCAGGAGAAGAACAAGAAGGACCAACATTCTTTACAACATCAACCATATATTGTTTTGATTAAAAATTATAAGTTAGTTCAATATTGTATCTTCTAGCATCATCCATCTAATACCTGATTTGAGATTGAACTGAGTGTCTTATGGAGTCACATATCTATTCATTGAATTGTTCAAAATTTTGATTAGTAACATAGTCACTAGAAGTGTACTCATCCACTAGTTCCTTTGTAGAAAGGGAAAGAAATTTATCATCAGAATATTCATATTCCAATCACAAGTATACATAAATAGTATTTATCACCCATTCTGAAAAAATGATAGAATTCAATGGAGTAAGAGTATCAAGTGTTACCCTTCCAGTTTTATGCTCTTAATTATCTTGAGAAACTAGTCCTCAATGCTAACCCTTATTGTCTGCTCTTATGGATGATTTCTCTCACATAGTCAAGGCTTCCATCCTATTTTATTTTTCTTATAATGTTTTCTTTTCATAATATAAACAAAATGAGTAACATGTTCATCTAGAAAAAAATTTTATTCTAGAACAACATTGTCAACAGTAAACCCATTATTAGCATTAGCAGCTTCCATACTCACAAAATCTGGATTTTTATCAGGATGATCAGATTCACTACCACTCCTACTTTCACTAAATTCTTTATTATTATCATATTTATTCGGCTCATCTCTAGCTTTCTCAAATTATTCTCCCCTTCTTGATTCTGAACCATCTTCACCACTACCAACTTTTTCCTCTTCATCCTCTTCTTCATCTTCTTCTTCATCATCATATTCCTTGGATTCACTAGCATATTATACACTACCTTTCATTTCTGTTTCATCTATACCAAAAGTTTTGACAATAGGTTCATGAGAAGGTTAATCTAGAGGTGGACTTTTAGGTAAAATGGAGACTCTTTTTGATGGTCTAGTAGTGTCTGGATCACTTCAATCATCAATTGGTGATTCGACATCTCTAACAGAAGTAGAAAGCTCTTATTCTTCATCTTAATATTATGCTACTTGTTCATCTGGACTGAGGCCATGATACACTAGATACCTTGGACTTACTAGATGGTATATGGGATTAGACATCTTATATAATCTATATTGGTCACCAAATAATTACTTCTTTCATAGGGTTCCAATTAAGACGCATTATTTTACAGATGTCAGAGATTAATCAGATTCCACTCCATTCACTGACTACAACATCCTCATCATTATATACAAATCCTTTCTCCTTCAGTATTGCTGAAATCATTCTTGATTAGAAAAGGCAATTTTATTTACAACCAGGTTTTATCTTATTATTTATGTGCACCATAAAATATCAATAGAGATTCCATCTAACTCCTTTATTTATCAAATACACTAAGTATATATCCTAATACTTAAGGGAAGAGAAGTCCCCTTTCATGGGAAAAATTTTGTGCTGAATAAACTCGTTAAGAATTCTGCACAGACTATTCAATTCCAAGGAAATAGGTCTCATGTTCTATTCATTTCCAGTTATCTCTTTCGGAGATGGCTCATAGAAAAATAAATCACATTCAAGAGTAGAAGTACCTCGGTAATCATCAAACATTCCTTCATGAGGTGCCTTAAGACATTGAGCCAAATGCCTTGAAGAGAATGATAATATCATTCCTTCCACAATCAATTTCTCCCAAGAAACATCACTAATTTCTAGAATAAGTTCCATATTCATATAAAATTCATATACAAGAGTTGTTTATAAGACAATTTCATTATTTGAGAGCCATTAAATCCATCCTTGATCTTACAACACTTTAAACAACAAATACATTATCTCTAAGAGACATTTCACCATAACATCCTTCTCTAATGTTACTACATGTGTTAACAACCATGGATTTATTGGACTGAAATACTTGATTAATTTTCCGTTCTATTTCATTGAGGTAAGAGACTCAAACTCTTCCAAAGATCTCTTCACTCACACAATTATAATCAGTTCAGTCTGGAGGTCAGATGGTGAATGGTTGGGCGTAAAGAATGAGAGTCTTTTTAGTGAGAGAGTAGCAGTAAAGAAGTAGTCTGTATTGATTCAAATTTATAACATTTAGGGATTTAAAAACTACTCAATCGTTAAATCGTGAACCCCGTTCAATTGAATTAATGAAATAGTTTTTATTTGATAATCAAAATAAGATGTATAAATTTGATGAGTCATAAGTGTTAGCATGATAGACATTTTAAAACACTAATGATGTCGGCATGATAATTCTGTCAACATAACAATAGTGTCTACATGAAAACTTCATAGAAAAAGATTGAAGGAAAGGAAAACACATGATCTTACTAATTGATCAATCCCAACTCATGTCTAATGTAATTTTTTTTCCTTCAGAGTACTGTGTCATGGAGAATATTTCAACAAGTTGATATTCAGTGCTAATAAATTATAAATTTATACCCCTTTTTGATAATGATCTCTCCAAAAGTGATGCATGGCTTCAATATGTTTTGTATTGTAGTGAGAAACTGGGTTCTTAGAATTGTTAATAGAACTTTTATAGTCACATATTATTGGTACATGTCTAAATTGATATCCATAGTCTAGAATAGTGTGTTTCATCCACAAATGTTGTGAGTAATTGTTACTAGCAACTATATATTGAGCCTCAGTTGTATATAATAAATTGTTTTTCTTAATATATCATAAAAACAATGAATTCCTGTAAAAGTGGAATGTTCGAAAGGTTATATTTCTATCTAATTTGAATCCAGAAAAGTTAGCATTAGAATAACTCACTATATCAAATTATTGTCCTCCTTGGTAAAAAAACCAAAATAGAAAGTATGCTTGAGTTATTTAAAAATTATTTGAATATAATATAAATGAGATTATTTGGGGTTAGAGTGAAAATGGGCACACATACATACACTAAACAATAAATATATCCAACTACCAGTTATGTAAAGAATGCATCCAATCATTCCTCTGTAAGAGGGTTGATAAACAGATTTACCATCTTCATCAAGATCCAACTTACAACCAGTACTCATGGGAGGGTCACCGATTTTAAAACAATAAAATAAAAATATTTATAAAATATATTTTATATATTTACTTTGATTTAAAATGATACATTCTCTATTTTTAAAATTTTCCAATCCAAGAAAAAATTGGAGTTCACCCATTAAACTCATTTTAAATTTATTTTGCATCATCTTTGAAAACTAAATACATAATGATTTTTTTTTAATCCAAAAATAATATCATCGACATGATTTGAACTAATAAAACAACATTAAACATTCATGTTATAATAATTTTTGGATCAACAAAACCATTTTAAAACCTTTTTAAATACAAATACTACTTAATCAATCAAACTAAGTGCTTGGAGATTTTTTTAAACCATATAAATCTTTTTTAAATTTGAAAACATGATTTTGAAAATGAATGTTTGTTAAACAAGGGGGTTTCTCAACCAAAAATCATCACATATATATTCATTTAATAACTCACTTTTAACATCAATTTTATATATTTTGAAATTAATATGTGTAGCATAAGAAAGAAGGATTCTGACGACTTAAAGTCTAAGAAAATGTGTAAATGCTTCTTCATAGTCAATGCCTTCTTCTTGACTAATCCTTGTGTAACTAGTCTATATTTCTATATAACAATGTTACCAAATTCCTATTCATTGTTTCTAAACACCAACGTTGTTACTATTATAAAGGTGACTTTTTTCCTATCCACTAGTTTAAAACGTTTATTTTGTTCAAATTTTTTGAGTTCTTCTTGCATATCCATCCCACAAAATTCATCTTTAATTTCATCATTGATGTTTTTAGGTCCAAGATCTGACAAGAAGGCTTGATTTTCAACATGATTTCTAAGAGAATCTCTATTAGGTTTTCCTTTATCTATGAATCCAACAACAACATCTAGAAGATAATTCTTGAGAGTTTAAATCAGTCATGAAAGGGAGGGACTAGTAACAATAGGTTCATCTATAGGTTTAGGTTAAACATGCTCATATTATAAATAATTTCCAGAACTATTTGATTTCACATATTTATTGACATAAGGATTAGATTATATTTTATTTATGTCTAGGTTTGACATATCATATTCAAGGTTGTCTAGAGAGGTCATAGGTTTATGTGGATCTGTTTCATCAATTTTGATATACACAAATTCTTCCACACACTTGGTTATTTTATTAAAATCTCTATAGGTTTTACTAGAGGCTGAGTATCCTAGGAATATTCCTTCATTAATATTGAGTTCGAATTATCGTGATTATCCTTGGTACTATTAATATAGACATTGCCACAAAAATCATTGAAATAAATGACTTTGGGTTTTCTATTAAACCACAACTCATAAAATGTATTACAAAGAATATATCTTATTAAGACTATTTTCATTATAAAAAAATCTTTATTATCATCCTTATCCATGAATTGAAAAGGTAAATCATATTCATTATAACAGAACATAGTATTAAAATAATACATAATCATGAATTAAACAAATATTTCACATTGAGTATCTATTCAAGTATAGAGTTTTAGAGAATTAGAACTTAACTATTACATTACATCTCAAAAAATTACAAAGTAGACACTTATTCATAGATTCCATTCTTTTCTTAAAATAAAATCATTTTGAAAAAAGATTCATGTCTATTTCCAGGTTTTAGACATCATAAATTTTCATGGATCCCATCCTTGACACTATTTATCTTAATGTCCTATTAAAACATTTCCAAACATGGGATTAGTGTAAAAAGCTGAGTAAGGGGTATAAGACAAGGGAAGAAAAAAAGTATCCCATTAATAAATACAAATCAATGAATCCATACATTCCAATCATAACATACCTCCTTAATTCATAAGATTTATGAATAACAAACAGAAATGATAAATCATAAAGGTATCTTCTGGCATTCATAACATACTTACATTTTAGTTATCACAGCTACGTAGGGAGTTACGTTGGAATACCTATTAAATTATATTACTTAAATCACTTTGGAGAAACATTAAGGTTTACCTCCCTCATGTTACCCAATTCATTGGAGAGCTATCTCGGGCTCACCCACCCAAGGTTTATCACGAAACCACCCATATACATAAACAATTCCCAAGAACCATAACATATTCATAACAATTAAAACAAGCATAAAGGAAAGATGACATTTCCACATTTTAATCACATCATATCATTTCAACATATATATATAACTAATTCTTTATCAAACCATTTTCAAAACCATTGAAAACATTTAATAATGATATTTTTGAATCAAAGTGTCACATACCAATTTAAAGATTTTAAAGGACTTATCATTTTAAAAATTTAATTTCCTTATAAATAAATCCTAAAAACAATTTGAAAACATGGTAATTAATTAAAAATATTTATAAAAATAAATAATTAAAACATTTAAAATGTAATTTAATTTAAAGAGGTTTTAATAAAATAAGAGACGCTAGAAAACAAGTAATTGAGGAATAAAATTTATTAAAAATTTATAATATCTTGATAATAAAAGGATTCGTGATATAATATTCCAAAGGAAAGTTTATACACCATATAAGAGTGAATTGGAACATAATAAAAATGATGTCTCAATGTAATGTAAATTGAGACGAAATCTCTCATAAAGACGGTATCCTTAGATTAATGATAAAACATTGACATAATTATATGTGAAAAACATAAATACACTCAATATGATTAGATATTAAGTTTAAAATAATCAGAGAGAATTCACAAATATTCATATCATTACATAATCTACATGTAGAATTTTAACCCAAAGAATTGAAATTGTGTTTAATAGTTCCATTACTAAAATTTGATAGCCCAACGACGTCACCTCAAAATTCAGAAAATGAGTTGATGGGAGAGAAAGTGTATCTCATCACTTGGACATAATATTTATAGTAATAAGGATAATGAAGAACATATCCAAATATATGAAGATGTAAATTTAAATACATAACAAAATGAAGTCTTTTAAAAAGAGGGAGGGTGAATTGTTCCCTTACTGATTTGGTCTCTTACGAAACATACAACCCATGAAACAATGATCATACAATGAATATGTAAATACCCATAAATTGATTTATATTACATAATTAAATCAATCATGGGTAGAAAATAAACCTCACAAAAGGAAATAGTGGAAAATATAGCATGAATCTCAGGAAAATAAAAAGTGAGAGGAAAACCCAATATCATGTTGTAATCAATAGAGTCATATGACCAAAAATTAATAACCACCAAATAAAACATATATTACCATGAATATAAATATAATCATGATAATATATATAAAATGTAAGTACACAATATACCACATTCAATTCATATGTTGGGTACAATTGAAATCTCACAGAATTAAAAGTGAGATAAAAAACCCTTTACGTTGTCTCTGACTTGACATTTTTGTTCCTTGTTTGTCCAGAATGTTAACCATAAGATAATTTATACTTGATTAAGAACCTTTTTAATTTTAATTTTTCATTTTATATCAATTATTACCTTGCTATAAAAGTTTGTTAATTATTTGAGTTCATAATTGAAATTTTGTCAAAGTTTGGAACTTGGGTCAAAAATTGAACATTTTATAATTACAATTTGTCCATGTGGTCAAAATATCATTATATCCAGAATTATATTCATAATTTAGATATCATATATATCATATATATCTATTATATATATGTATTTATAAATGTACATATCATTTGGTGACAAGAAATGATACACATCGTTCATGTAGATGGTAAATTGTACGAACGAATGAACGCTACTTTCATTTCTATTTTGTATTATAATGGAATGAAAATATAATTTTAAATAGTTATATTATAATTCCAGTATAATTTAGTATTTAACTGTATTAAATCCATCCTTTATACATCCAATGTATGGTATGAAATATTCATATCACTTTGAGGGGGTTGTAGTCCAAACATTCCTTAATGAAATTATTGCATTTACCCATATTGAAAACCATAAAGGTACGCTATAAATTGAAAAATACAGAAGAATAATGAAAACCTAGACATAAAATATATTATATATAAATATAGTTCCATTATAATGTCTACCAATAGAAGCGGTTGGAGATATTTGAACAATCATCATTTCATGAGGTAGTAGTTCACCGTCCACAGAAACAATATGTCCTTTACCCATTAAACGGAGGTGTGTGTAGGTGTAGAATGAATCCTTATCAAAAAAACAACCTAGTATATTTTGTATAATGGTATTTTTATAACATAAAATAATAAATAGAGTTTAGGGGGTTGTAGAGGTAAAATAAAATAAAAGAACTTAAGAGAAAACATTACCTTAAAATTGGGTAACTCCCTTTGGATTGAACCAAAAGATTTACTTGAAGTTATTTATTCATAAGGTAAAGGTTTTATGAGGAATATAGTGATGTAGGAAGCATAATTTGGTTGAGTTTTTAGGAATCAAGGGTCTTGAGTGGTGTGAGAAATTGGTTAAAGTGAGCAATTTTTATAAGGGGGAGGAGGGGCTCTTTAAGAATGTTTGACAATATTATTTTATTATAAACGTATATTCATTTTCAAAAGGTCCAAAACTCATTAAATTTTAAGATAATATGTATCATTTTCTAAATAAAATCATCCAATAATAATAGGAATGATTTTGCATATTTCTTAAATATTTTTAATCTTATTTAGGTAAACCATTCATTAATGAGGTAAACATTACATAATAATTGTGTAGAAAATAATTTTATTTATATGATGTACAAAAACTATACAAAAAAAATTATGTAGGAAATCATTTTTTATTTCCAATGAATATTTATAGTAGAAAATATAATTTATATAAACCCATGTAATAATTTATTTACTAAAAGATATTTGTTTGTGTTAATTTTTTCTTTACATTATGTAAAATAAAATAAATTATCATTATCACTACCATGTGGCTCCATGGGGTCCAAAAATAGACCCAAAGATTCTCTTGGCCATACATGTATCAACTAATAGGACTAGGACATATTTTAGGGTAATTTAATATTATTTTTTACACTTATTTACCTTATTTACCTTTTAACCATGCTAAATAAAATATTTACCAAAGTAAATATTCATAATGTCTAAAAAAAAGTTTCCTATTTAAAAACATTGCACCTCCTGATTCCAAATATAGAATCCATTTTTCTAAATTATAAACACATAATTGGAATAAACTAATTTAAAATTAATTCCCGCTGTCAAAACAAAAAAGTGTTTTTATGAAATAATAACTATCAAAAGATTGAAACTTGTTTATGTCCAAATTCAAAGTAAAATTACTTACAATGAAAAAATTTAGATTAAATGGATAAAAAATAATCCAATTAAACTAAAAACTAATTAAAAATATTGTATAACCATATAAATAAGTTATATTAAAAGGTAGAATTGAATTAAAATACATCATTTTTCACTATTCATTAGAAAATGACCTCTATTAGAAAAAATCAAAATTGCATCCAAAGTAAATTTTGATGTTCGGATTCTAAAGAAGAATTTTATTTTTTTTCAAATAGAACATATAACAATGTGAAAAACTATATTTAAAAGGGGTTTTCCTTTAGAAGGTGGTAAAACGGCCTTTTAAATAATATTAGAGTATATCATTCTTAAGATAGGATTATTTATTATTTTTAGAATCTAAAATTTATTGAATAAATGTAAAGTCATTTAAAAAACATGTATAATAATATTTTAGTATGTTCTGTCCCTTCCTGCCAACACAAAGGCTAGGCATTAACTACTATTTAAAATAATAATAATAATATTTTATTTTTCAGTATAACTCAATGTTGTGTGAAACATAAGATTTCAAAGAAACTCATTGTTGTGAGTTAAGTAATCTATGAGACATAGAATCCTCTTTAAAGTAAAATTAATATTTAAATCACAAATATTAATAAATGTGAAAATTTCATATTCATTATTTACCTAGGATGTTACATCCTTCCCCCCTTTTAGGAAATGTTTCCTCTAAATTTTAAAATTGGGCATGAAAACTTCATTAAATTTCCCACCTATAAAAAGAGTCAATAAACCTATCACATTAAAAGAAAGAATGAAAAGAAAAAAGGTCACCAAAGACAAAATATAATACGATTCCATGAAAACATGGATATGGAGGAGAAACCAAACCACTATGTTCTCATGGAGAGTGAATGAAAAATTATTAGGAGAAAGTTAACCACCAAAAAATCACCAACATGTGATGGGTTAAAAGGTCATTGATTTCCCCAGTAATTAAAGTAAATGGAAATCATTTTTATTTTATATTACCTTTCATAAAGTTGAGGAATTTATTTAAGATCTTGAATAAAAACATAAGGAAACATACTTACTTTTCATGTAGACTTTCATCCTTTACTAGATTTCTACCACAAACTCATATTTTCTCCAACCGATGAGTATACAGGATGACTTATTGACATTAAAAGCTCTATAATCATCTTCTAGATAATCACATAATCTACAAAAGATGTACTATATATTTCCCATGTATTTGGACATTAACCAAAACCAAAATTGTTTTTACAATATCAGGTAATCCTAAAAAAGGATAATCTTTTAAAAACAGGATAACTATTCATAATCTCGAAAAATATTCAAACAATACCCAAAGTTCATCAATGACCATTCAATAAATACATTTCCATAAAAATCATTAATTTAATCAAAACTATGACTGAAACCCAAATCTCAGTTGGACTTAATCACATAGTCTTCCAAGATAAATCCTAACATTTATCTCCAAATAACATCAATTACTCTTATTTTATCATATTGAAAAGTAATTAACCTAATCACATATTGTCTATGATTGGTGAATAATTTTCATAGATAACTTAAAATAAACTTATTCTTGATTCATAATATCATCTATCAAAAAAGAATTATTTATACTGACCAGGGACCTCACGTAGTCGAGTGGTAGGTGATAAATCCCAGTCGCATTTTGGTTGTGGGTTTGATTCCCGTATCTTTTTTCAACATGATGGGTTTTCATGTGGTATGTGTGTTGTCAATTTTCAAAAACTATATAATTTTATAACATTCCCAAAAAAGATATAAATTCTACAAAAATAACCATATCATATTTTAACAATAATTGTTATCTAATAACATTCATTTTTCATCCCCAAAAGTATTAACCTGTAATGGTCTCAAATTCAGGGATCATATAATCCCAAATGGTTATTTATAACTATATACACAATAGAAAATATAATTATTCCTTGAATAAAATTTTCATATATCAAACATCTGGGCTACACACACTATAAAAATTCTTCTAATGTAATCCCATCATCAAAAGATCCTTAATAATTTTATGCCTTTCACAATATTAAAATCTACCATAACACTTGAATCCCATATATGTTGACTTATAACTTATTAAATGTTATTCATGATCCACTAACCATTATTTTACAACTTTTTTTGAATAATTCTTTCCTACAAACAAGATCATGAATCATATCCTATGATTCTATAATGTGAAAACATCCCAAACGAAATAATCCATACCTTTCATTGGTCATTATTAGATTCCTCATCCCCAATTAGAATGCCATTAGGTAATGGTAAAAACATTTTTCTATGATCATGGTGATCCCATTTCTAAATATTCTTCATATGACATCTATTTTTATAATGACCATGCACACCACATTTAAAACATTCAATTGATCCCTTAGAAAGAACTTTTTTCCATTTCCTAGAGTGAGCTGGATGCTTCCTTTTTCCATGGTGTGTTATTTCTTTATGAACATAATTTACAAATATATATCATTTTATCATCCCTTGGAATTATTTTTCTATGTGTTTATTTCCACATCCTTGACACGTAGGTTTTTTAATAAACATACCTTTGTGATTATTACCTGATCTTCTTTGGGGATTTGTTTCTCGCATATACGATTCTTTATTAAAATAACCAAGGATCAGGTGGTCAATCATGACTCCAGATAGTTTGTTGAGAATAACCACAAGATTTCTCATTGA
This sequence comes from Viscum album, assembly GCA_963277665.1. Classification (NCBI taxonomy): domain Eukaryota; kingdom Viridiplantae; phylum Streptophyta; class Magnoliopsida; order Santalales; family Viscaceae; genus Viscum; species Viscum album. The sequence continues at coordinate 748,259,428 of OY728151.1, read as the reverse complement.
AGCTCCCATTTCATTCAATTTCTCATTTAGAAAACTGTCACAGTTTTCTTCACATCCACTGTTACATTGGTTCTTGCTTAATCAAACCATTTACTAAAACTAAAATGGTCAGTGTTAGTATATCAGTAAAATCATTATAAAATATCTTACGAGAATGGAAAATACTATGATATACTTATTAAAGTTATCTTAAAATCTTTTAATTAATCACAACCTCTATGGTAATGTCACTTATTCTTAAAGTGAACCCTAACCTCTAAGGTTTTCTAAACTAACCTCTGTTTCCAACTATAAAGACCCAACATTAAAACATTACATAACCTTGAATGAAATGAATCATTCACATTGAGGATCTTTTCAGTTTTATTGTTTTATAGAATTAGGCAATAACTATTACATTACATCTCATAAATTAAAAGTAGTTAGATATTCATTGTTTTCATTTTTTTCAAAAAATAAAAACTCTTTGAAATAAAGAGTAATATCATGTTCCAGGTTTTAGACATAATGTGTTTTCCATGATCCCATCCATGACCCTATTCATCTTCAAGTCCTGTGAAAAACATTTCAAAACATGGGATGAGCATAGAATGCTCATAAAGGGTTATGAGAAAAGGAAAGAAAAACATTTTCACATCAATAAATACAAATCAATGAAACTAATCAATCCAAACATAAAATACCTCCTAAAATCATAATATTTATGAATAATAGACAATAATAATAAATCATAAAGGTAACATATGTAATTCATAAAATACTTAAATTTTAGTTATCACAACTGCATAGGTAGTTACTTTGGAATAGCCATCACATAATATTCCCTAAATCTCATAGGAGAAACATTTATGTTTACCTCTGCCATGTTACCCAGTGTATTAGAGAGATATCTTTAGCTCACCCACCATAGGGTTATCATGGAACCACCCATATATGTTAACAATTCCCAAGAAACATAACATATTCATAATAATAAAACCAAGTATAAAGGAAAGATATCATTTCCATAATGAAATCATAACATATCATTTCAAGATATATACATAATCAATGCTTTATCAAAACATTTTCAAACCCATATCAAACATTTAATAAATAGATTTTTGATTCAAAGTGTCCCATACCACATTGAATATTTTAAATTATTTAGAATTTTAAAAAATTTATGCCTATATAAATAAATCCTAAAACCCATTTGAAAACATGGACTTAATGATAATTATTTAAGAGAACAAATCCTTAAAACAGTTAAAATGATATTTTAGTTAATGAGATTTTATCTAAATTAAAGGTGCCTGAAAATTAATAATGGAAGAATAAAATTTAATAAAAAAATTATAATATCATGGGAATATAAGGTTTCATGATATAATATGCAAGAGCACAGTATATACACAATATAAAAGTGAATTTTTGCATAAAAAAATTTAAGTCTCAAAATAATGTAAATTAAGATGAAATCCATTATAAAGATGGTATCCTAAGATTAAGGATAAAAAATTGACATAATTATCTATGAAAAAAATAAATAAAATAAATAGTTTTGGATATTAATTGTAAAACAATCATAGGTCATTCACACGTATTCAAATCATGACATAATCAAAAAGTAGATGTTTAACCCAATGAATTTAAATTGGGTTAGGAAGCTCCTTCACATAAATTCGACAGCCTAACAACGTAACATTAAAATTTAGAAAATGATGTGATGGTAAATAAAAGAAATATCATTACCCGGACATAAAATTTACAGTAATAAATTTATATAAGATCATATCCCAACATAATAATATGTAAATTTATTGAACTAACAAAAATAAGCCTTTTGAAAAAAGGATAGTGAAAGGTTACCTTACCGATTTGGTAACTTATAGAGCATAAAAACCCTGAATTAAGGATCATAAAATAAATATGTAAATACACATAAATTAATGTATACTATACATTTAACAAAAACATGGGCAGTACATACACCACACAAAAGGAAATAGTTGAAAATATAGCATGAATCTCATGGGAATAAAAAGTGAGATGAAAACCCCTTACCACGTTGTAATCAATCGAGTCGTATGACCAAAAGATAAAAACCACCAAATGAATAATATAATACCCTAAATATAAAAATAATCATGATAATATATATCAAATGGATGTACACATTACACCAATGCAATAAAAAAGTTGCAAACAATGGAAATCACACCGAATTAAAAGTGATATAAGAAACCTCGTACCTCGTGTCCAACTTGACTTGTTTTTTCCTTGTTCTTACTGAATAATAAACATAAGTTAATTTATAATTGAATAAGAAAATTTTTTAATATGGTTATTCCTTTTATATATCTTATTACCTTTCTATATTAATTAGTTAATTATCAGAGTTCGTTTTGGACATTTTGTCGATGTTCGGAACTTGAGTCAAAAATGAACATGTTATAATTTCAATTTGTCCATGTGGTAAAAAGTCCATTATCTATAGAATTATATTCAGGATTTAGATATCATATATATCATATATATATGATATATATATATATATGTATTTATAACATTACATAACATTTTGAGATTAGATATGAAATGCACCATTCATGGAGACGGTAAGCCGTACGTATGATGAACGCTACTTTAATTTTTATTTCCTATTTTAATGGAATTAAAATTTAATGAATCATAGATATATTATATACCCATTATAATATCATATATAATTTCTTTATACTCAATCTTTATATGTTACACGTATGGTACGAATGAGTCATATCACTTTGAGGGGGCGGTAGTCCGCACTTACTCAAATTAAATTATCACGTTTACCCATAATGGAAAACGTAAAGGTACGATATAAATGGAAAATACAGAAGAATAAATAAAACATAAACATAATATATATCATATATAAATATATTTCCATCATAAAGGCCACCATGAGAGACATTTGGATATATTTGAACAAGTATTGTTTCGTGAGGAAATAGTTCACCGTCCACAGAAACAGTATTTTCTTTACCCATTAGAGGGAGGTGTGTGTAGTTGTTGATATAACACATATCATAATAAAAATTTATTATATTTAGGATACATGATTTTTTATAAAATAAAAAAATAAAAAGATTTTAGGGGGGTTGGAGAAGTAGAATAAAATAAAATCACTAAAGACAAAATGTGACCTTAAAATCGGGTAACGTCCTTTGGTTTGAAACAAAAGGTTTACTCAAAGTGACTTATTCCAAAGGTAATGATTCTATGAGGAATATGGGGATGTAGGGAGCTTAATTGGGTAGATTTTGGAAGAGACAAGGGGCCTTAGAGGTGTGAGGAATGGGTTTGAAGTGAGGGATTTTTATAAGGGGGAGGAGTGGCTCTTTAGGAATGTTTGAAAATATTATTTTGTTATAAAATTATATTCCCATTAAAAATGTAAAAAACTAATTAGAGTTGATGATAATATGACTAATTTTATAAATAAAATCAACCAATAAGAATTTTATAGGTTTTCTATTTTTTTTATTTAAATAATCTTATTTATTTAAATCATTCATTGATGAGGTAAACACTGCATCATTTTTGTGTTATAAATAATTTTATTTATATGATGTCTAAAAATTATTAAATAAATACCATGATTTAGGAAATATATTTAGTTTTCAAAATAATATTTATAGTGTAAATGATAACATATATAACACAATGTAAAAAATGAATTACTAAAAGATATTTGTTTATGTCATTTTTGTCCTTACTTTTAAGTTAATTAAAATAAAGTGTCATTATCACACTCAAGTGGCTCTATGGGGTTACCAAATCGACCCACGGATTCCCTTATATGTAAATTATCAACCAATAATATTATAAAACATGTTAGGGTAATTTCATATTATTATAATTTAATTTATATCCCTCATTTACCAGATTTAACCTTTAACCATGGTAAATAAAAATTTTATCAATGAAAATATTCATAATGTATAAAAATAAAAGATGCATATTTATACAATTTGGACATCCATATTCAAAATATGGAATCCATTTTTCAAATTCAAAACATAGATGTGGAATAAATTAATTTATCAATAATTCCCATTGTCAAAACCAAAAGCCTGTTTTTATGAAATAATAACTATCAAATTATTGACACTTGTTTATGTACAATTTCAATGTGATGTTACTTATAATTACCTAAAGTTGGTTAAATGGTAAAAAATAATATAATAACATTTAAAAACAATTATATAGTCCATATAAACATATTAATATGTTATATTTAATGGTGGCATTGAATTAAAATACCATCTTTTTCACTATTCATAAAAAATGAAGTTTATCAAAAATTAAAAAAATTTCATCCAATATAAATTTAGATGTCCCGATTCAAAATAATGATTTTATTTTATAAAATAGATCATATAAAAGTGAAAAAAACTAGATTTAAAAAGGGTTCACTATCAAAAGGCGGTAAAATGGCCTTTTCAAGAATATTACAGTATTTCATACTTAAGAAAGGATTCATTTCTATTTTATGCCTCTAAACATTATTGGATAAAGGAAAAATAATTTAACAAACATGTATAATAATATTTTAGTTAGTTATGTTCATTCTCTTGAATAAAATGGCTAGGATTTAACTACCATTTAAAATAATAATTATATTATATTAATTTTCGTTATAACTCAACGTTGTGTGCAACATATGATTTCAAGGAACCCGTTGTTGTGTGTTGAGTATGCTATCAAGCATAGAATCCCATTTAAAGTTAAATTAATATTTAATTAACATATATTAATAAATACAAAAATTTAATAATCTTTATTTACTTGGGATTTTACACATTAATCATTTTTTGGGCTATTTCATGTGAGGTTCTACTTCATCTTTCTATATCTCCATTTTGTTGAGGTGTTCTATGGGAAGGTAAGTTATGAATATAGCTATTGTGTGACCGAAAAGATTCAATTTCATGATTTTCATACTCATGACCTTGATCACTTCATAGGAATTTTATTTTAAGTCCACTGTGATTTTCTAAAGACCTAGAATACTTGAGGAAATGAGATCCGGATTCACCATTGCGAGCCAAAAAAAAGTTCCAAGTATTCCTATAAAAGTAACCTATATAAACATAAACATAGTGCTTCCCATTTAAACTAGGAACTCGATATGTTCAAAACAAATCCACGTGAACCAAATCTAATTGATGAAAATTTGAAACTTCTTTCCATTATTTGAAAGATATATTGTGTTGTTTACCCTTTTGACAAAGATTATAGTCTTTTTCATTTGAACGTCATGTTTCGGTAGATCCATGACTAGGACTTTTCAAGTAATCATTCTTAGAGTGTGTAAATTATAGTGTCCTAATATCCTCAAACAAATCCAAGACTATTTATAAAGTTCACTTAAAAAATAAACATTTAAAGAGTCTAAAGAATATATGATAATAGAATATACAAATTCATTTCTAAGATAATTAAATAATAATTCATTTTTAGAATTAGAAACATTGCATGAGTAATTTTATATTTAAAATGAAATCCATCATCACATAGTTGTGATATGCTACTCAATTTGTACATCATTTCATCAAAAAAATGTTCTTTTGAAATTGAAATAGGGTTAGGGTTACAAATATGGCCTAAGAGTATGGTTTTTTCCATTACCATTGTCATCAATTTTGACATTCCCACTAGCAATCATCATTAGATTCTTGAAATGTGAATAGTATCATTTCATGTCTCTAAAAAACCTACTATTTAGGTACCATATGATTTTATATGAACTCTTCAAAAAAAATTCATACAAAATTGTCAAATAAAAATAGACTTTTGTACCAATATTTTTTTGGGTCCAGTAATACTAGAAACTAATAGTTTAAGAACCCACATATGCATCATAGGATTCATATATTCATTATTTAATGTGTTTGTGAAATAAAAATAAGTTCATCTAGAAAAACATGAAATAGTAGTGTTTGTATCAAAGTTTAATCTTGAATAATGTTTTCCTGAACTAGTAATAAAGATGTACGTTCTAGATTTTGAAAATAATGGTTATTACAAAATTTATTTTTCCAGGTTGATATCGAATACCAGTAATGTATTGAGGCGTAATTTTTTTATGTAGCATTTGTATCAATGAATCTTTTCCATTAGTAAAAATTTCATGTCCCTCTTTCAATAACTCAATTGATATCTTTGATTCATCGTTTTCATTGGGTAATTTTACTTTCTTCTCTCTCTCTATAGAAATTTCATATTTAATAGTCGAGGTATGATCATGCTATATATTTAAATACATGTATTTATCTTTTAGTTCATTCCATTTCACTTCATGGAAATTGAAATAATAAAACATTTCTTCTTTAGAAATATTTTTTAAAACAATTTAATCTCCAGAATAATAGGAATTTTGTATTGGAGATTCCAAGATTACCTCATATGTGTTATTCATGAAACACATATTGGCTTTGATATCCTATTCATCATGTGAATACATTGAGTCACATGAACTATCCTCATAATAACTCCATGTTTCTTTCATTGCCTTTTATAAATTCTATATTTTCTTTCAAATTTATTTTTATACCTGATCTTGGGACAATAATAATTTTCATAACCATTTTTCTTACATTCGCAACATACTATCTCATTATACTTGTCATTTATTTTCCAATAGTTTATTAACCTTCTTTTTTGATAATATCTTCTTTTGAAGTTTGTATTTCTAAAAAACTTCATCCTTCTTTAAAATTAATTAAACCTTCTGGCTAATTGAGCCATCTCCACATCACTGTTGGGTGATGATTGTTCACTACGGTAACACTCTACATAGTATTGTAGTTTCTCTATTAATTAGTGTTTAGAATTAGTGACTGTAAATACCATAGAATTTATTTTGGGTTCTTCCTCCTCTTACTTGTTTATATTCATCTCTTCTTCATACATCATTAGTTGCCCAAAGATTTATTTGATAGGTTGTTAGAGTATTTCACACGATTCCGTAAAGTAGAAAGATGTTCCTCTCAATCTATCTGGTAAGCATTAAAAATTCCCCATGATTTTCTCTTTGGCAGTAACTTCTCATTTGACAGGGATCACTATGTTTAAATTTTCTTTGAACCATAGATACATATTAGAAATAGGATCATCAAGATTCGTTTCAATGTTATCATATATAATATTATAAGTCTTAAGTCTCATTTCATTTACATTGGAGGTTCCCTAACGTGAAATAGAGAGAGTGTCCCAGATTTTATAGGCAGTTTTACATGCAGAAATTCTATTCAATTATTCATATCATAATTAATAGTTTTGAGAATTTATCTCTTTAGAGTTATTATTATATTCATCCGTTGTTGAGTAATCCCATGTGGTTCTAGCAGTATCTGGAATCTTATAGGCATCTATAATTGAAGAACAAATTTCTAAACACATACTTTATAAATAAATTTTCATTGTAATCTTCTGTTGTGAATAATGGGTTCCATTAAATAATCGAGGAATATTGGTAGCAACACATTCTTGTCTATTAACCTTAATAATGAAATTACATTAAAGAGGAAGAACGTTAGAACTAATAGAAATTTATAGATCATTAAAGTACTACTAAAATCATAGTTGAAGTATTTGAAAACAGATCCTTAATAAGAATACACTCCTTTGATACCAAATGTTTGTCAGAGAATATTACTCAAGTTTAGGGTGAATTGATTATCAATAAAAATTTATGTTAAAACTGGTTATTTAAAAATTCCCCAAATTCATAATATAATCTATGTTTGTTTGTAGTGAATTTATAAAAGTATTGAATGATCAATTAATTTCTCACAACATTTATTAGTTCTCTGCAATTCTAATATAAATATTAATATAAAATTTGATAATAACATACTAGTTCAAAATAGTTATAAAAACATTCTAAACTTACTATTAGAGTTCAATTTAGTTTTATGAAATATGATATAAAAATAGAGTAAAAATAAATATTAAAAAACATAGGATATAAAAAAGAGGTTAAGTCTCAAACAGTGACCTAATCCTCTCACATTGGGGGTCAACTTCAAATAATCAGTTTAAATTAATAAATAGTTGGATACACATCCTGTATCGGTGTTCACAACTACACACATGGTTGTCCAGGTCACACATGACCTCTTCCATAGTTCTTCATTGGAAAAACTACAACCAGGTCTCACACAGAATCTTCCACAGTTCTATGTGGGATAAAATTAATAAAAATAGTTTGATATTGAGGATATCATGTATCCTCTAGTTATACACATGATTCAGTATGTGTGTTATATAAATATACACACACTACTCAAAAAATGATTATAAATAAGTACTGCAGATATAAATATATAGAGAAAGGTTTAGAAAGATATTTTTGTTTAACAGGTTGGCTCTGGACTTGTTGGATGTAGTGGAAATGAATTTTGAGTCCTATTCTAGATGTTGGCTCCAAAATATAGTATCATAGTCTTTATGATATAGCTTTTCGGAGTATGATATGTTCAGCCCCATGTTGGTAAGATGTTTAGGTCAGCTCAGCAGGTCATACTTGTCATGTTGATATCATCGTATACTATTCCTTTGAGTACTAGGGAATTTGGAGTAAGCTAGAATGTTGGAGGGGAATTTAGATCTTCCTTTATTTCTACATTTTAGCACACACAAATGATCCAGATTATAATTCTCTTATAAATCGTGGTACAATAGACATGAAGTTATCCACATGTGCATGTACCTCATAATTTCTACTAAATTTCCTCTAGACAATATTAAATAATGTCAAAAACATTCATTTGTCTAAATATGAACATTTGATATAAATTTGAATTAATAAATTAATAATGGTTTTATGACTATCGATGAATCATAAGTATTTGTGTGTCAGCATCAGTCACTATCTGTATCAGCAAGTCCTTTCCATCAGTATCAGTAACTCCTTCCATTAGTGTCTCACTACGTCAGTGTCTTGTAGCAACGATGAGTCCTTCCATATTTCGAGGAGATAGTTGATCTATCAATGGTTCATTTCTACAGCGAGTCCTTCCTTCATTTAGTGAGATAGTTGTAACCGACAATGACTCATTTCAACTATCAATGAGTCCTTGTATCACTAGCACCATGAAACTATGAGTCCTTGCATCAGTAGCACCATTCATCCATATGCCACTTGATCTAACTGTAGGTCAACTCTGTCAGTATCATGTGGAATGGTGAGTCCTTTTTCTGATGCGGTCAGATTCACATAGATAAGAAATATGCTTATTTGATCTATCTGTCAGTATGTCATATGTGTAAGGGTGAGTCATCTTCCTATCGATATCATTGAATCATACATAGACAATCTTATATGTTCTGTCAATCTTGAATTTCAACTATGTTATAAAATTGTAATCCTCCTAATTACACATAGATATTCAACTATAATCTTGTTTAAACTTATGCCCACATAAATAGTTATATGAATGAAATGATCTCATATTCAAGAGAATGTTTTGACATAATAAATATATAACGTATGATAAGATATATGTGAATATATGACATGATTGGTAACAATTAAAACCATTATAGTTAGAGATAGTTGCCAACAACATTAATGGGAAACATGTGGCTTCACTAGTCTTTTCCTTTGAACAATCCCAAGTTTATATTTAATATCTAAAACATTATTGAAAACAATTATGGGATATTTTCAAGCTTATTGAGATCATAACTCAAACAATGTTTATCTAATGACCATAAAAAAAGTACATACATCATACAACTTACCCTTAGGGATGACTCCATAGTAATAAAGTCTTCTGTATTTTGACCATTGTAAAAAAAATTATATATATAAATTTATTTAATAGTGAATATATTTATAACCTTTTATTATATAATGAGTTCGACAAAAAATGTATTTTGATACGAGGAGAAAATGTTTTCTTTCCCGGTGAAATTAACTTTCAAATAATGTACTCTTTTAGGAAAATTCAATCATTTTAAAATAAATTTTATTTTAATAAAATATTATTATAGAAAATTATTTCATTATTTATGAATTATAATAAAATTTAATGAAGTCCAATATAATTTTTATAAGGCCAAAAAGTGGGTTGTTTCGTAAAAACAAGTATTTTTCATTAAATAAGGATTTATATTTTACTGTTTAAATTATAATATTTATATAATGAAATTTTTAATAAAATGTCACCATAGAAAATAATTTATGAAAATTAACCATTGGATAATTTATCATAATTTTCTAACATAATCAATGTTTAGAGTAAAAATTAAATATGGTATAAATATATTATCTGTATTATGACCTCATAAAATCCAAATATTGATGTAATAAATAGTTTAAAATGAATAAAACACAAAATATTGAATTTTTCTTTTATATTCATAGTTTTAATATTTTTTCAATTAATTTTATAAACATTTAATGAATCCAAAAGAACTATATTGTATTTTAAGGACATAAAATAAAAATATTTATGAACATGACTCACCACCACATCAATAATTTTATTATTATAATATGATCATTTTATAAAATTATAAAATATTTTAAACAAATCATATTTTTAAGAAACCATGGTAAGGTTTATGGTGTTGATTAATTTTTTACACTTAGTCTAAAACATAAGATTATAATTTAATACATAAGTCTCCAATAGTTTTCTATAAATACCACGAATACCGAAACTTCCATTCAGTAAAAACCCATTCAGTAATTAATTTACACCCTATCAACCTCTCTAAATCACTATCTATGTGTTCCTCTTATTTTAAGAAGTTTTCACATGATTTTAGAAGACCCCCATCATTATAAGGGATAACTCTCTTCCATTCCATTCAAGAACCATATTTGTATTTATCATTGTGAATATCATTTTTTATGTTTTCAAGACTTCAACAATATCTCTTTACTAACCAACTGATGTTATAAAAAATAATTATCTTTTATCTTCTCTTTTTATATCCTTTACCAAAGTTATTTCTATGTTGAAGTTTGTGATTCTGTCATCTTTATTCATGAACTGTATTTGTATTATGCAATTTGAATCCCAAGTGATCATATTGAAATATGTTTTTACACATTAATTTGTCGGAAAAATGATGTTAAATTAATTATATTACACATATTAGATTAATTAATCCCTTTCATGAATATTTTAGTACTCCTATTATGCTATCAAAATTATCCTAACATTTTCCTTGCCCCACACTTGTGTTTTGAATACACTTACCCATTAACAGTCGATGGTGTTCACCTAGATGTACATATTATTAATTGGTTGCATACATATATCGATTTAACACACACTCTTTCATTTTGGGGTTAATGATTATTAATGTTCTTGTTATGTTTAAAAACTTCATGGCACACAAATTCATGTACAAAATATAATTGGGAGGGGTGGTCATTGAATTAAATATCCCTCCAATTCATTGGATAATGTTTTCATCTAATGAGATTCCATGTATGGTTTAAAAGTTTTTATACAAATAAAACCATTTTAGGATCCATTGGTTTTTAGAGTTGACTTATTCTTCTGATTCCATGTTTTATTTTTTTTCCACAATACTATGAATCCATGATGTTATCATCTTATATCATGATTTTATGTTAATTTCTATGATTGTTACCCATTTTTTGTCACCATGATATGCCTCTTGAGTCACATCTATTTAATTTCATCATGTATTGATTTTATTATTCCATTACTAGAAATTACATCATATCCATTTTTATGTACATCCAAAGGTTATCCTATATAGTATTATAAGTTCAATTTATTTTATGGTCATGATTTGGATTTTTTAATTAATGTCATCATATCCCAATTTTTGGTTATTGTGTTAATTATCTAATTACCCAAATACACTAGTCCTCTTGATCTTATGGTATTACATTATGTATTTCATTATTTAATAATTAATTAAATAATGTATCACAATGATATGGGTTTTCATAATTATTAAGATAAAAAAAATGAGAAAATGTTATCTATAAATGATGATATTGTTATTGTTTACATTACACCTAATATTTTTTTTCAACCATCATCATGTGACCATTTTAATTAAGATCGTCAATATTAAATCATTTTAATCCTCCCTCTATAGTGTATCTATGGGTCAAGATGAATCACTCATCATAAGAGTGATTTCTCTTCCTTGCATGGCTTACAAGTACCTCAGGATGAAGAAGACATATAATTAGAGTGTTATAGGTAGGTGGAGTGGGTTTAAGGGTTGGTTAGGCATTCAAATTTATAAATCCCTCTAGGATTTTCCTTTGGAGATCTTTTTTTTACTATTTTATTAAAAAAGTTTTGTAAATGCTTCATTGGTAAGTTCCCACAACCAATTTCAAGAATAAACACCTGATCTATTTCATCATATGAAATATTCCCCTAGATGATCACCAATGAGGAAGATCCTCTTGAATGATTAAAATTATCATTTAGTTTCCTATCAATCGTAGTGTGTCATATTGTATCATACCATATTATTATTCTTATAACAACACCATATGATATAAATAATCATTCCATTTTATTTTCAAGTGTCAATATCATGAAGAAATTATTTTTCATATCCTTGGTTTTATAATACAATATATCCATATGCATGACATTCATAAATTACATTAGGGTGTATATCCTTAAAAACATTTTCAAATATAAATACTGTTAAATATAGTTTTTAGAATCAATCAACATGGCTTTTTTATGATACCAATGTTATTTTTCAAAATACCACATAACACATATAAAATACAATATAATTAAATAAAAACCTAAATTTCCATGATCTACATGAATGAAATATGAAACCATGAAATGTATACAAAAAACGATTTTCTAATATGTATCTTGAGGGTTTTTGATGCAGAAGAAGTTCTTGGATGGCCTATGGGCAACACATATTTTTTCATATTAAATGGATCATATGTAAATTACATGAAATGATAACTTGGACCAATGATATTTTTATAAAGAATATTGACATGTAGTTTTGTTGGGATGATGATATATAATTTTTACTGTTACTTTTAATTTAATTTAATTAGATGAAAAAACACACCATTCATGATTTCATTCCTTGATGTAGGTGTTTACCATATGAATCACATTTGGAAGTATTTTAATTTCATTTATGAGGAAGAAATGTTGGAACCCTCTATAGGTGATCCACACATACACTTTTAATCATTTCATGACGATGATGATGATACTCTAGGTTCTAGTATGGCTGTACTTGTCATCTTGTGTTTCTCCCTTGATAACAAAAAAAATTCCTTTAGACTGGAAAGGAACATCTCTTGATCTATTATAATTGAAATAAATAGAGTAAGAGTGAATATATCATGATTTATAAAAAATCCAAGACACATTCAATATTGTGAGGGAATTTTCTAGGGAGGAGAATGTTGTGCATGATGAAAGACAACTCATAGTTCCCATAATATTATATTTATAGACCAGGGACAGAGTTTCATGATAATTAATTTAAAAAATGACAATAATAAATTATTGATCCCAGAAAGGAACCCCATTACATGAAAAATAATATTACTATTATTTTATTCTATGTAGTGTGATAATATTATCAATGATAAATATTATTCACTATTTGGTAAATACAGTTTTTTTACTAAAAAATAATTAGGTCTTCCATCGATCTTTACATTTATTGAATTATGGAATAAATAATAAAAATTTTATACTCATGATCTAGAAATAAATTATTTATTTTAATTCCCAAAAAATTAAATAATTTATTTTTAAATATTTATTTATTACCTTTTATATAGAAATATAATAATATTATACAGTCAATAAATTATGAAATATTACATTCACCATCAGGAGAAAAAAACTATTTTTTATTCAAGTAATTTATAAAAATATTTATCCATGATTAAATAATTAATAATAACCTTGTGAATATTACAAGGTAAATAAATACTACATTATCCTTAATTAAACAATTTCATTGTGAATGAATATTTATTAAACACTTACGATCATTTCAAAAATCATTAATATATATTACTTTTTGGTATGAAAGATAATATTTATTCAAACATTTAAATATGAATATTATTTATATGAGATAAAAGGAAACACAATTTGAGTGACCTTATAGGTCTATATCTCAGTGGAAGCAAGAATTATTTCCTAAATTTCAAGATTATTATCTAGAAATGGGTCATTGCACACAAAGATGAAGAGGATTTGTCATATAGGAAAAAAAACATATTAATGCACAATGTGTAATATATTCCTTTTTTCATGATACCTCATATTTAATGATGCATCCCTTTGGATCAACCTATATTCTCGATACATCTCTCTTTTACTATTTGAAATAATGACTTCTTCAAACCATGGGAATTGAATTTAGTGTGACAATTCCATTTAAATCAATAGGATTAGATTTTGGCACCCATAATTTTTGAAGGGAGAAGTATATTTTTGGATTATTTGTTAATAAAATATCATTCATGATGAACCCCACCTAGAAATCCTCACCACAATCAAATGCCATCAGTGTTTATGAAAATAGATAAAATTGTGTGAGTTTGGACATATATTTTTAGTAATATGAAAGTCAAAGGACTATTATACACACTCTCATATAGGAATATCTGACGACACATAAACATGAAGAATTTATATTGTTGGGTTTTTTCACATAGTTTACAATATAAGATATTTAAAACTGTGAAATTAATGAGAGAATGAATGTTCAAGTTATGAGTACTCACACCTGATAGTCAACATAATGTCAATCCCTTCATTGAATTTTATCCAAATATAGAACAATATTTAAGGATATAAACATCGTACTTCAAGGTTCTCATCATAGTAGGGAGTTATAATGACCATTTAAATGTGATATATATTATAGGAAATTATCACATTAATGTTATGTGAACAAAAAAAACTATATGTGATAAAGTATTATCATTCAAATCAATGAATATATATGAAATCTATTTTAAAAATGTTGGGTTATAGGGATCCAACTCCAATAGAAAATGACATGAACTATAGAAAACATCTAATGACTAGTTTATCTATCATTTAAAACATGATACTATAGATTTTGGATTCAATTAATGGTCACACCATATTTTCATGTATAGGGTTAGCTTATACATAATATTGTGTGACCAATCTTCTTATTGTGACATCACTAACTTGACAATATCTATCAAGCTATGATATTAGTGTGTACCCACCTATGTTTCCCATTTAATAAACCTACAATCTAAATTAATAAATTTTTTAAATATTATCATAATAATTATTAATGTTTTATTTTTGGTAAACTAAAAAATAGGAATAGTAAATTTCTGAACTGCTTCTTAAACTGTATCTGAAGACACAACATTCTCAGATATAGTAGATTTGGTATCCACTAGATTTAAAGGTTTTTCTAAAATATTACCTTATCATTAATAAAATACGTTATAAAATTGATGTAACTTAATCCAAGTGTTCAATTACCTTTATCGTTTTTAAATGCACTTCCCTTGACACCAAAAATGATGCAGTTATACTTTTACAAGTATTTCTAGATAGTCATAATTGCAAGTAAGTGCAGATAAGTTGGATATATTTAATATTAACATATTATGAATCATGTATATATAATATCCGTTAATAGTAAATATTATGGATTATGAGAAAAATTCCTTGAACATAATCATTTGAAATTATTTTAATCTCAATATTCTCTTTCTATAACCACACATGTTTTACTCTGAAGATTATATAGCAAAAAATATTTATTATTGAATTGTATTACCTATTCTATTTAAATAAATTATTATTATAGAAACAATTAATTGATTCAATAAACCAATAAATATATTTTTATATATCATTTCCCTATAACATGGTTGCGACATTAAGTCATTCTTTGATAAATCTATTCCTGGTTCTCAAATCATTGGTAATACAAAATATTGGTTTTTATATGTTTTAAATATAACTATATTTAAAACATAAAGTACTTGAACAGTAATTTTAAGGAAATAGTGAACATGTTTTTTCCATAAAATATTATATGATCACAATTCATGGTGTGTGTATATATAAATCCAAAACATAAACTACTGGATCAAATATAAAAAATATCATTGAAAAATTATTTTATTTCATAAAGGTAAACATGAACCAATTTTGGTCATACAAATCATTCAAATAAATGAAAATTATTTACGATTTATATAACCATAGATTATTTATGATTACATATATAATGAACTTGTAAAACTATTACATAACATTTCCCATGTATTGAAGTGGTCATTTTTTCAACATTACCTAATTTTTCATTATTCCATATTAATTCTTCATCATCCTCCAAATGAAATTGTTCTAAGAATAATTCATTTAAAATTTGTATTAAAAACCTACAGAAATGAAAAACATAAAAGGATAAGATCAAATGATCTGTAAGAGTACACATTAGAATTTATAACTGAATGTTATTTTTCAGCATAATATGACCAGAAGGTTATGATGACATAATCAAACTGAATCCTCAAAACAAAATAGAATTCATACCCATTAAAATATGAATCATAAATCATGAGACATGAAATAATAATTTATCATAATACAAAATTTATGGGAAAAAATAATCAAGAGATATGTGATGTCAATCATGATAAAATAAATCATTTAAAACTCATAATACGAATTCAGAAAATGAGTTGGTATCTTGGAAAACTATCTCCATAGAACCACTAGAAGAAAACATATATATAGGATTACACTACATGGTTAATATCAATAAAAATCTTGGACTAACCTATTAACTGGTTAATTTTTTGGCTCTTTGGAGTTACATATATTCAATAAACTCTTTTGTCATTACTCAACACATTGGAGTGATACAACTAACCCACCTGTAACATATTAGAAAAGGTTTCATAAGGACTTGGGATCTCTCACCAACCCTACATTCATAAATAATTTCTATATAATATATAATGACAAAAAAAATTAAAAAATTAAACTTTTCAACCTAAATATACTAATTTTTCTTATTTTAAATATGGTTCCATGGACCAAACTTGATCAATACTTTTTGATAACCATATTTTCTATAGAAAGTGTTACGGATGATGAATTCTAAACAAAAAAATGTAAATAACTTTTCTTCCACTATTTAAATATTAATTATCACAAATTATATTTCTTATCAAAATTTTGATCATAGTTCCAAGTTATAATATGACTCACGAGATACTACGATAGTAATCTTAATCATATGTTCTTGTGAATAGATACATCATACTAATCAGACACATATGGTGTATTACAATCAAGTTATGGGGTCTCTATGTATTGACAATTCATCTTAATAAGTTTTCACTTAGCGATCTTGTATGGTGAATATCATAAAAACAATGACACTAGTAGGAACAACAAAAATTGTTGGTCGAATTGGTAGTTTTGATATTTGGGAATGTGTATTAGTCTCAAAAATTGGTATCATCGTTAGTGTCAATAATTTCATTATTTACTTTTATTAAATAAAAAAACCATGGGACTTTTTATGGTGATATAGTTTTTATTGGGTGCATCATTGGTGGTATGACATTGACTAAATGATCAAGATATTTTTCTCACTTATGAAAGGATGATATTTCTCAATCCCAATTGACCATGATGGTGGTAACATTATTAAATTCATGTCCATGGTGATTAAAGGTAAGTCCATTTAGTGAGGTTAATTAATAATAAATAAATAAATGAATATTAGAAAAATTGTTCATCTTATTTTAGGAGATTCCATGGGGGAAATAAAGTATTATACTCTATATGTGTTTGTAGGAAAATTTCTCATTGAAATGCATTTTCACTATCTCCATATATACCATGATTTGTTACTAAAATCCACTAAATGTATTTGAATTTTATTTTCTACTATCAATATAATTTATTATCGGATCACACATATAGATTATTCTAATGCTTAGAAAATACTAATGAATTAGATTTTAGAAAATTATGGGTCATCTAGTGTTCATCAATACATGTAAAACTTTATTCAATCAAAATGTAAATAAAAAATTCACTATTATTTGAGTTTTGAATATTAACTTTGAATTTATTTAATTGTTATATAATCATGTAATTCAATGAATATAACAAAAAATATTTTTTGAATGAATATTAATTATTTAAAATAAATGTATTAATTTTATATTTCTGGGAGAGGTGAGTTAATGTAATGACTTGTATTTTATCATGTAATACGTTTTATGTGTTACAAGAACATAATAAAATATTTTTGGCATTTATGGAATGTTTTATGTGTCATTTATGTCATTTTTTGATATGTTTAAAGGGATAACTTACATAAGGACCCAAATATAGTTTATGAATGTTATAAAATAAGAATAAAATCTTTTTTAGCACCCAAAGTATTTGACGAATGTGGTTAAATGAATTATACCTATTCTTCCCTCTAAATAATTTTCATGAGAGAGATGAAAATGCAAGATAAATTAGTTTTATCCAGGTTAAAGATTTGTTAGCTTGATCTACCATGTTTGAGATGGCGTTAAGAATCATCTAATTCTCCACACTATCAGCTAGATTTAATAGGAGGATGATCAATCATGATTTTGGGATATGTGTCGATGATCTAGGGGGTTTCAGGCTTTCTTCCTTCAAGAGATGATCTATGATAATGGTAGAAATGGGATTTAGGTTCTCTTACCTCATGTGATGATCTGTGATAATTAAATTTCACTTGATCCATGGATAAATCTTTCCTTGGGTATAATATATATATATATATTCGATATAAATCTGGTCCCAAAAATTTAGTATACCATATTTGGTGCATCCACAAAAAATATGAGAGATCCTTCCGTTGGTAATATATAGATATTTCAATTTAATTTAGTTAATTTAAATATTAAATTATATTAATTCATGAAGAGGGAATCACCGTGGTCCCACTACTACAAACGGTGCTTCAATCAGAGACCAGATATCTGATTTATGTTCATTCGAAGATCGAAAAAATGATTATTCTATAATAAAAGATATAACCCATATATAGACCAATTTTGTAGGATTATGTCACTGATGATCAATGAAATTATATTGAATGAAAGATTTGAGACCATATATTCATATGATTTGTTTAGTCAAGAGACAATATATTTCAATTCTAAACAATTAATAATATTAGAAAAACATTGCAATATATATAGTAACATATATATATATATATTTAATAGGTTTCATATATTACGTATTTATTTCTTCATTTAGGTACTAGGGAGACTGATAAATAATAAATATATTTTTTACATACATACACACACACAGAAACACACACATATATGTATATAATAATATTTAACTCATATTATATATAAAACATATAAATGAGAGGGGGATGTAATTCCACGATGATCCCTTATCCTTGAATTAGGACTTTTATCAATATAAGATATATATATATATATATATATATATTATACACATTTATTAAGGATGGAGTGGGGGAATGAGTTCCATAGAAGCCCTTGATTCATACATCCTACATAGGATTTTGGAATGTTTAAAACCATAATAGAAAAAAGGATGGTGACTTCAGGGGGCAACACGTGGAAACAAAAAATGGTGCCTCTTAATTTTTATAAGCACTCCACCATTATAGAAAAATAATCAATACATATTTTTATTATTTTTATGTGTAACCCCTAATGGGGTACCCTTCCCCCTGTTAGAACACAACGTGGGCATGCACCCTATCCTGGAAACCCTAACGGGTTGAATTGAACCTGAGAAGGATGAGATTGGTTCTTCATGGCCTATCCAATCATTCCGGGTTTTACACCGTGATCTGAAACCCCTCTAGGAGTTTTAAAAATACATAGTAGTATAAATAATTAAAATTAAATATAAGAAACATTTTATATAATATTTGGAATGAATATAAATATTAATTGGGACCACGTGACATATTATTTTGAATTAATATTAAAACAAATTTATATTAATTCATTAAGAATGCACTCAAGTAAAATTAATCATAAACTTAATTTAGATACATTATTTTAGTAGTCATCGACTGATAATAAGCCCTAGATCAACCAATGCATGTCTGGTATTGGTTTATATATTTCTTTCATTATTTCAGTGTATTGGTGTATAATAATTACTTAATAAATGTGGATCTATGTATCAACTTTTGCATCATTATATTAATAAGTGAATAAATTTATATATATATATATATAATTATAGAGACCCCCTCATTTATGTGTGACTATTTTTGTAATTTAATAGGATGATAATTGATGTATTTTGTGCTAATAATTAGTGAGACACCAAATGAAACATTGACACATTTGACAGGTGAGCACTATAGCTCGAGTCTCATGTGTCACAACAGAAGTAGTTACCCATATGGTCTAGGATGATCCTTTATTTATTAAATATAATAACCCTTAGTATCATTTCATGATCATGTCATTTAATTTTATTAAGCATTATTTATTATTTTATCTATATGTAGTTTTATGGGTATTAACATAAAATAACATGAAATAAATAAAAAATAAAATGAACATGCATAATGAATGTTTCTATATTTTTATGATATGACTGTGGTTTTTTATAAAAAAAATATAATTATAAATTGAATAAATTCATTGACAATGATAAAACCCTCAATGAAATATAAAGTATCATCCCTTTTGATTGCATAATTTTAAAAAAATGATAGTTTGATGTACTTGGTAGCTATAGTGGAGGGTCACTCCTACTACACGAGATTTCATATGATAGTGGTTCACTGACATAGCATGTGTTGGATTGAATTATGTAGGTATTGAAATATTTTTTCAACATTAGTATACAATGTTTAGAAATGAAAGGTTATCCTATAAGGCCCCAGCCTTAAACCTTACTTAATCTTGAGTTATTACAAGATTACACATTGAGGATCTTTTCAGGTTTAGAGTTTTAGAGAATTAGATCACAAAACATGCATTACATTCCACATTTAAACAAAGTGGTTACATAAAAGATAGTATTAATTTTTCCCATCAACGGAAATATATTTAAAATAAAACATTTATTCTTTCTTGACACTTCCTTGACACTATCATAATATCATGTACCCTTCCCTTGACCTGTGAAAAACATTTCAAAAACATCGGATGAGCATAAAAAGCTCAGTAAGGGATATAAAAAAATGCAAAGGAAACATGAGTACATGTATACATAAGAATGAAATCAGACTTTACCCATAAAACATAAGAACATTAACATACCTCATAAAATCATGAATAAATCATAGAAATCATAATACATAAAGGTAAGTTGAGGCATTCATAACATTCTTACGTAGGGAGTAACCCACTTGGTTACGTTTGGAATACCCATCACAGTATATTCCCTAAATCACTTCAGAGAAACCTCAACATCTAACCGTTTCGCATTACCCAATTCCTTGGAGAGCTATATCGGGCTCACCCTCCTTTAGTTTATCAAGGAACCACTCGTCTTCATAATAATGCCCAAGAACCATAACATAATCGTATCATATAAAACATGCATAAAGGAAACATAACATTTCCACTTTTCAATCACAAGATATCAATACAACACATTGATATAAAAACATTATTAAAACCATTTTCAATACCAAAAGAAAAGAAAAGTACAACATGGTGTTTATTTTTCTTTTAAAAAAAATGTATGGCTTATAGAGGAAGCCGAAACTCAAATAATGGTCACGACGGTAGCGAAGTCATTGTCACCGCATACATATGACAAAAACCATCCCTTTTGTTGTTTAGTAAAATACTTTGTATAATAAATATTCCTTTTGGATAAACGTAAAAGTCAATGGGGTTTATACATCGTATAAAAGAAGGTTGTGTATAAAAAAAATATGCCTCAATGAAAAGAGATTAAGACGAAGTCCCATACAAAGATGGTATCCTTGGATTACAGGTCCCACATTGAATTATTTCTAGGATAAGGTGGTAAGGGTTAGAAATATACTCATCAAATAGGTTTTTTACATGTGTAGGTTTTAGTTTTTACATTATCTATTCATTTTATTTAAATCCTTAAATAATGAGGAAATCGCTGCATCATCATGAAGTCATACATAATATAATTTATTTAATGTCTAAAAATTATAAAAAAATAACATGATGTAGGAAATCTTTTTAGAATTCTAATTAATATTTATAGTCAAAAATATAACTTGTATAACCCCATTTAAAAATTGTTTTAGTAAAACATCTCATGCTTGTGACATTTTTATTTTAACTTTAAATAAAAAGTTATTTAAGTCATTTTCCTACCAAAGTGGCTCCATGGGGTCCCCAAGTTGACCCATGGATTTTATTGGTCGCCCATGACACATCCAATGAGGTTAGGACATGTGTCTAGGTCATTTCACATTATTAAAACATTATTTTTACCTTAAATTATACTAATTACCTCTAATCGCGATTAAGAACATAAAAGTTACTATTCACCAAAATATTATATTAATTTCATTGAACCACATTTTACATCCTAATAATAACCATGTATGTCGGATTTTTGAAATTCAAAACATAGGGGTGGAAAAGTTTCATTTAAACGAAAAATCAGTTTCTTTAACTACCACTTAGTGGTTTCACTATTCATCAAAAATTGAAGTTTTTCAGAAAAATACCAAAACTTCACCCTAAGCTATATTTGATATTGAAAATTCAAAAATGAAGTCTATTTTAAAAAATTCAAAACATATAAGTTGCATTAATTAATTTAATAATTAATTCCCGCTGTCAAAACAAATAGCGTGTTTTTAAGAAACAATAAGTATCAAAAGATTGACTCTAGTTTAAGTCCAATTTCAAGATTAAATTAATTCCAACGACCACTATTGGATTAAATTGTAAAAATATATTATAATTGAACTTTAAAACCAATTCAATAGATAATCTAATCATATAAATAAATTAGATTAAAAAGTGGTTTTGAATTAAAATACCACATTTTTCACTGTTCATTAAAAAATGAACTTTATCGGAAAAATACCAAAAATTTACACAATGTAAATTTTGATGTCCCGATTCTAAAGAAGAATTTTATTTTGTCAAATATAACACATAAAATTGTCAAAAAGTGGATTTAAAAGAGGTACCCCATCAAAAGGCAGTTAATCGACCTTTTAAAGAATATTAGAATGTTTATGCTTAAAAATTGGATTCATTCAAATTTTTAATCCTCTAACATTTATTTTAAAAAGTAAAAATATCTGACAAATATATATAATCATTTTTTAGTTAGTTCTGTTCATTCCCTCCATTACAACATCTAGGCGTTAACTACCATTTAAGATAATATTATTTTATTATTAGAGTGCAACGTAAGATTTCAAAAGAACTCGTTGTTGTGTATTGGGTAAGCCATCGAGCATAGCATTCCCTTTAAAATAATATTGAAATTTTATTCACAAATAGGGACAAATATAAAAATGTCATATTCTTTATTAACCTGGGGTGTTATATATCCTTTTCTGGAGATGGAAATCCAATAAAAAGTCAAGGAGATTGTCGTTATTCTGACTAGATAGCTGAAATCCTACAATGAGTCTCTCCAAGTAGTGGGGTTTCCATATTTTGGACTACGTGGAAAGGTTTTATAGATCCTTTCTACTATAATACTCTATGTGTGGAGAAATCAATATCTTTTAGTTTGGTGACACAATAAATTTGATAAAATAGTTTTAGATTTATATGATAATGAAATATATAATGTTTTATAATTGGTAATCATGAAAAAAGAAACAATATACTTGTGTTTAGTGTTTTAGAAAATGGATTTTAAATCCATAGATACATTATGATCCATAGTGGACCAAGAACATTTTCTAATCGGTATAAATTTCCATGAGTGGTATAGGATCATGCATATAGTTATATAGTATTAAAAGATATTATTTGTGATGGAGTCTCCAATACATGTTGAATTACCACATGTAGAAAGTGTTTGAATTATGTTTTTTGGAGACTCTTATATGATTAATTTGATGTCTAAATAATAATGATATCATTAATGACCAATGTGCTGGGATAATAACATCAGGGTGTTAATGATTTCACTTGGTGTATTTTCTATATGATGTTTGTGTGTATAAAGTTAATAATGATATGAATGAGGTGATAATAACAATAAATATTTTTATATTTAAAGGCACAATACTTTATTTCAATTCATCCAATTCTTATACCTTTATCACCAAATATAAAAAATTTATTTACGATCCCAAAATGAATAGCATAGATAAAATGATTCATTACATTTTCGGTAAGGTTCTCTTAGAAAGTAAGAATTTAGAGAATGATTAATATTTAGTTCTTAGGGTAAAAATTTGAAATACAAGGCGAAAAGGCCAATGTAAAGTGTTATTCTAATGTCAACATAACAACATAATTCAAATATCTAAGGTAGATCTTTATATAGGATGTCATTTTCATTGAATTATATGAGATAATTCTATAGAAAATTAAATACATTGAATTGATGTATAATTATGTAGTGGATTCATATTAATATATATATATTTTTTAAGTTTATGTAGAATATATTTTTCATTAAATAAAATATGCCTATCACAGATGTGTATGTAAATTTTTTAAATAATTAAGTATAAAAACACTAAAGAAAGAAAGGAGTGTTCTCTAAGTGACTAAGGAAAGGTTATTTAGAAGTCCACAGTGAGAAGTATAGCACATCTAATTTCCATGTTTATTGATTCTAGATTAATTTATTTTATGTACAACCCATAAATTTATCTCTTTTGTCCATTGTATATAAGAAGAACTTATTAATAATTTTTAATGATTATTATTTTTGGTGTCAAATACTCAACAAATAGTTTAGCAATACATGAATCATGAGAAACATATATTGAATATAAAATGTTTGACCTCAATACCCATTTTTGGAAATATAATTATTTTTATAGTAAAACTAAAAGTAGTTGTAAAAGATATACCCAGTACAGTAATTAGCCAATTTGAGATACAAACCATATGTGTTATTGATATGTTGACCTATCTAATTGTAAAAAAAGAAACCATCTAAAATGGAGGAAAGCCATAAATCTTTTAGGATTATTTCACATGGAGAATGTAAACTATTCCAAAGATAAGAATTTGGTAAATATTTTTCATTATATTACATTAAATATTTTAAGGAATGGAAAAGTGAATTATGGAAAACAAATGGTTTAAATAAATGAGTTGCTTTAGGACCATGTGCAGAAGAATATCATGACCAAGAATTCATTGATCCTTAAATGTAGATTGAATTAAAAAAATCATATTTCCTTATATTAAACATATGATGTTATTATGGAAGATCGATGATGAGACTAACATGAAAATTAATATCATTAAAATGTAGTGTAGTGTAACTCTTAAATTAATTTTTCCTTATATACATCATAGTCATGATATATGTAGAATGAGAATAAATATTGATATCCATATGCATTGTTGAAACTTGAATTATTTTTTAATACATGGATTACATATATTAGTTTAGTCCGATAACAAAATTTATGATAAAAAGAAAAATTATTATTATATGTGATATAGTAATATATAAATTCATCATGACATAATTTAAATTGTTTAGATGAAAATATGTATTTAAAAATATAAACAAAGTTGCATTAATTAAAACATAAAGTGAATCTATGTTTGTATCATAATGTTGTAGAATTATATTTTAGAAATCCACATGATGGAATTGTTATAATCCAGTGTTACACTCTATTTCTACAAATGGTTTAATATCACTTTTTTAGATAGTGGGATAAATATTTTATGACATTTAGTCAATGGATTATATTTTTTGAAAGTTTTCTTGAGAAAAAGTAACACAAGATCTTATGGAAAATAAATTTTCCATAGATATGAAACATAATAAGGTTAAAACTATGTGAATTTTTATATAATACCAATTCCTAGTGGTACTTTATTCATTGAGAATAATGAAACCTACAAGTATGCATTAAATGGAAACAAGATAATACTTATAAGATAAATTGGAATTCAGTAATAGATTCAATGGATCTTTGTACTAGTTCTTATTATTTGGAATTTTTCAAATATTGATTCTGCTTTCGTATTTAAGATATTAATTACATGTATTGTAGCGAAGTGGTACCAATATGGATTGATCGGTTATCCCAATTATCTCTTCCTAAATACATTATGATTATAATTTTTATAGAAAATTTCTATAATTATTTTATTTGTAATTCAATGATAATGAAAGATTTCATGGGAGGTATCAATATTATAAAACTGAAATGATTTGTTGAGCCTCTATAATTATAATAAGGGGTGAATGTTACTGAAATAAATTTCTCGATTTATGTATGAAAAAGATCATATGAAATTATTTTTTAAGGATTTTTTCCAGCTTTATACAAGTGGTTAGTGGGAGATCCACTATTTTCAAAGTAAAACATAATGACATCATATGAGATAATAGCCATAATTATCAATGATAGTTATGAATAGAAGGAAATAAAATCTCCAACTGTTAACATAAAGTAACAAACTATGTTTTAGGTTACATAATATAATAAGGTTGATCATATATGTTTCTCAATCCAAGTCAAAATTACGTATACTAATATGGTATTAAAAAATAAAAGTTGGAATAATTCAAAGGAAAATTGTTAACAATGTTAAAAGGAATAAATATCTCAAAAAGTATATATATGATATGTATGAGGAGAATAATGCGGTCAAAATAAATCCATACACTTCTGAGATAGATAAGTCTCATATGTCATGATATGAAAAATATATGATATTTCGAACTTATACTCAATGGGATGAAAATATCAGTTATTTGTAGGACAATTGTACAAGAAGCATTTAAAACTATCCAATTTAAATAGAGATAGTATAAGAGATATTTTCCTAGTAATGAGAGAGGAAGGGGAAGTATTCTAATTGGAATAAACAAGTCTTCCATTGGATCAATATGATCTAATATAATAATTAGTCTATGATAATGATCACGATTGGTGAATTTAAACAAGTGGTAGAAATATATATAAATATCATGTGTGTTGTGTATTCTAATATAGCTAGAAAAGAAGGGTAAATTAAGTAACAATTTTTCTAGTCTTTAGAATCTTTTTTATTAAGTAATTTTTTATTTGAATATAAGTTATGATAATTCTATTATTTTTAGTAGAATATATCTCCATTTCTAATAGTGGATAAAATGGAAATATTCATGAATATCATATCAATGGATTTTCACTCAAGATGGTGATATACACAGAGTAGAATATCCACACAATAGAAATGGGGTAAACTCAATGAATAGATTCATAACTCCTTAGAATCATAATCATATCATGTGAGAGAAAACAAGTAGATCATTAAAAAAAATTAATGTGGGTTAAAGATAGATTATTGTAAAAGTGGTTTTATAGGAACAACTGGAAAATTACTTTTCGATCACCATATCATATATTCAGTGAGTTATTTATGATTCATTCTAAATATAACAGTGTTAATAAACATTTTCCCAATATTAAAATGGTAATTTCCTTTTATTATTTATCATATTTAATGGATTAGAGCTATTTCTAGATATAATAAAATCATTAAGATAATATAATAGTAATGTTTTACATATATCCTATTATCAAGAACAATCCAAAAGGGGACCATGCCATGACTACCCTGATCTAGTATCCAATAGGGCATGGGTTGGTGACTTTCACCATGTAGGAAAATCCCACAAATGGGAGTCAGTTTATTAAGTACCTACACACACACATTTCCAAGTAACAAATGTAAAATGAAAAATCCCTATGTGGAAAATGAATGCTTACGACTAAGATCCTGCACAGAGTGAAATTTAAGAGTAATGTATAGTAAAGTAAACTATGACAGGATACAAACCCACGAAAATAAATAGTATGTATACTACAAAGTCCAACCAGAAAACAATGGTCTTGGGGCTCTAGTCTGAAATGCTACTGGATCACACCTCAGTTTGTCTAGCCTCCCTAATAACCACTTGGTCTTGATCCTCCTAGAACACCACCAAAGGGTTGATCATCTGTAAAAACATCACACGATTGGGAAAATACCATATAGGGGTGAGTAAAAAAATACTTAGTAGGACACCCCTGAACCATACAGTAAATACCACAAAAGGAATGCCTCAATCTAAACACTACAATGGAATAACATGTAGAAGCTCAACAATAAGTAACACCATCATAGAATACTATTAAGAAACACCATGAATGTACATAATGTAGGAACACCATGAATGATCTCCATGAAGGAACACCATCGAGGAACACCACTAAGGAACACTATAAAGGAACACCATTAAAGAACACCACAAAGGAAAACCAATATGGAACACCATGAAAGAAAACCACAATGGAAAACCAAGAGGGAACACCATCAAGGAACACCACGAAGGAACGCTATGAAGGAACAACATAAAGGAACACCACAAAAGAACATCATGATTGATCATCCCGAAGGAACACCATGAACGAACATAATGAAGGAATACCACTGAGGAATGACATGAACAAACACCATGATGGGACACAATAATGGAATCCCATGAAAGAACACCATGAAGGAACACCATGAAGGAACACCGTGATGGAACACCACTAAGGAAATACATAAATAATACCACAAGAAATTTACTATATATTCCATAAGATAATAGTACAGTCAACTCATCTAGCTATATGTCTACTATATATATTCTAAAAAAATACTGATGTACTCAATACAATGAGGTACACCATATCTTTGAGTGACACAGTCTCCGTAATATACATAGTGTAACATCCCAGGTAAATAATGAATAAAACATTTTCATATTTATTAATATTTACGAATTAAATATTAATTTTACTTGAAAGGGGTTTCTATATTCGATAGCGTACCCGATACACAATGATGAGTTCCATTGAAATCTTACGTTGCACACTAGTAATATAATAATATTATTTTAAATGGTAGTTAACATGTAGCCATTGTATTGGTGGGAATGGATAGAAATAACTAAAATATTATTATATATATTTTTTAAATGTTTTTACATTTATCCAATAAAAGATAATGGATTAAAATACGGAAAGAATTTAATTTTAGGCATTTATACCCTAATTTTCACTAAAGGTTCACTTATCGCCTTTTGATGGAAAACCGTCAATAAATATAGTTTTTATCACTCTTATACATTCTATTGGACCAAATATAACTCTTTTTTATAATCGGGACATCAAAATTTACTTTGTGTAAATTTTTGGTATTTTTCCGACAAAGTTCATTATTTTAATGAATAGTGTAAAATGTGGTATTTTAATTCAAAACCACTTTTTAATCTAATTTATTTATATGATTAGATTATCTTTTTAATTGATTTTAAACTGAAATTAGAATATATTTTAACCATTAAATACAATAGTGGTTGTTGGAATTAATTTCACTTTGAAATCAGACTTAAACTAGTGTCAATATTTTGATACTTTTTGTTTCATAAAAACACACTATTTGCTCTGACAGAGGGAATTAATTATTAAATTAATTAATGCGACTTATATGTTTTTAATTTTGTAAAATGGAAATCATTTTTGAATTCGGAATATCAAATATATCTTAAGGTGAAGTTTTGGTATTTTTCTGAAAAACTTCAATTTTGATGAATAGTGAAACCACTAAGTGGTACTAAAAAAACTGATTTTTTTGTTTAAATGAAATTTTACCACATCTGTGTTTTGAATTTAAATATCCGACATACATGGTTGTCATTAAGAAGTAAAATCTGGTTCAATGGGATTAAAATATTTTTTTGGTGAATAGTAACTTATTAAGTTTTTAATCGCGATTAGAGGTAATTAGTGTAGTTTAAGGTAAAAATAATGTTTTAATAATATGAAATGAACTTTAAACATGTCCCAACCTCATTGGATGTGTCATGGCCGACCAAGAAAATCCATGGGTCAACTTGGGGACCCCATTAAGCCACTTTTGTTGGAAAATGACATTAATATCTTTTTATTTAAAGTTAAAATAAAAATGACACAAACATGAGTCATTTTACTAAAACAATTTTTACATGGTGTTATAAAAGTCTTATTTTTGACTATAAATATTAATTAGAAAGATAAAACGATTTAATACATCATGATATTTTTTTTATAATTTTTAGACATTAAATAAATTAAATTATTTATGACATCATGATGATGCAGCGATTACCTCATTAATAAAAGATTTAAATAAAATGAAATGATAATGAACAATCTATGACCTAAACATGTCCAAAACCTATTGGATGGGTGTATTTCGAACCCATATCACCTTATCCTCGAAACACATAAATGTGGGACCATTAAAATCCGAAAATCATTCTAAAATAAAGTAACATTTCCTTACTTTCCAAGAGTGCCCCTCCACTCCTCTTATAAAAGGCCCCCACCTCTACCACCGTACCCACACTTCCAAAGCCTTTGGCTCAGCCAAACCCTACCCATTTTGTCTCTCCACATCCCTCTCTTACTCCTTGAAGCCTCACATTGGGCAGAAGTCTTCCCAAGGAAGCCATTGAGCTCAAACTAAACGGAGTTACCTGATTTTAATGTAATGTCTTCACTTGAGTCCTTTTGTTTTATTTTGCTTCTCCAACCCCATAAACTCTTTTTATTCATTTCTTTTGTAACAACTCCAGTATATTCAATATAATAGGATGTTTTTATAACAATATTTTGATCTACACTTACACACATCTACATCTAATGGTTAATGAACATACTGTTTCTGTGGTTGGCGAATTTCTGCCTCACGAAACGATGATTGTTCAATCTTCTTTTAAACACCATTAATAGTGGCCATTAAGATGACACTATGTTTATATATGATATATATTATGTTTATGTTTTCCTTATGCTTCTTTATTTTTCATTTTTGGTTTACCTTTATGGTTTCCATTGTGGGTAAACACGATAATTTCATTTTAGGAAGTGCGTACTACCGCCCCCTCAAAGTGATGTGATTGGTTAATGCCATACGTGGGACGTATAAAGGATGTATTTAATGATATTATATATGATATTATACTGTAATTAATATATACCTCTATATCATTAATATTTCTTTCCATTAATGTATGAGATAGAAATGAATGTAGCGTTCATGCGTATGTATGGCTTACGGTCTCCATGAACGGTGCATTTCATTTCTTATCCCCAAATGTAATGTACTATTATAAGTACATATTTATAATGGATATATATAATGTATGTTACATATAAATGATGAATATAATTATGGAATTAAAATATACATACCTCTCATTTAGTTTTAATTCCATTAATATGACAACGAAATGAAAGAAGCGTTCATGCGTACGTACGGCTTACCATCTCCATGAACGTTGCATTTCATTTCTTACCTCTAAATGATTATGTAATATTATAAATACATGTATATTCTGGATATATATGAAATATATGATATCCAAATCAGGAATTTCATTCTGGATATAAAGAACCTTTGACCACACGAACAACATGTAATTGTAAGAAGTCCACTTTCGACTTAAGAACCAAATATCGACAAAACAAACATTATTAACTTAAATGATTACATAATGATTATAAAATGATAATAAGTGATATAAAGGTAATAATTAACTTGATAAAGGTTCTTAATAAAGTAGAAATTAACTCATGTTTATTATTCAGGACATTAAATAACGATCGAATCAAGTTGGACCCGAGGTAAGGGACTTCGTCTCAATCTCCTTTCATTGAGGAATATTTCTTTTTATACACAACTTTCTTTTATACGGTGTATAAAACCCTTTGAATTTTACTTTTATACAAAAGGAATATTTTTCTATGAAGCGTTTTACAAAACAACAAAAAGGAATGTTTCTTTTAACGTACGCGGTGACAACGACCTTTTCCACTGCCGCGAGTATTATTTGGTCATTGGCTTCCTCAACAAGACCTAATGTTTTTAAAATGAAATAAATACCATATACTATTTTATGTATTTTGGTATTGAAAATGGTTTTTATAATGGATTTGTTATGTCAATATATTAATGTGATATATTGTGATCAAAGTGTGGAAATATTTTCTTTCCATTATATTTGTTTTATGATTTTATATTGGTACTTGGACATTTGACGGGTGGTTACGTGATAAACCATATGACGGGTGGTGCTGTGAATACCAGGACGGGTGGTTACATTATAACCTCCAATGCATTTGGTATGGAAGTCGTCCGTATGGCTACTCCATTATGTATGTATGGAAGATGGTCGTATGGCTATTCCATTAAGTGATATGTGTGGAAATCGACCGTATGGTTATTTCACTTAAGTATGATTATGTCCTAAGTTACCTTTATATGTTATGTGTTCTTTATATAGGTTTTATAGCAATCTTTTGGTTACAAAAATGTATGTAATGATATTTTATTCAGTGAATAGTTTTTACTACTTCATGAAGGTGAAAGTATTACTTTGATAAAGTATACATGGTTTACTTGATGTTTGAAAAACTAACAGTTTTTATTCTTTGTGTATCCCATACTGAGCTTTTTATGCTCACCCCATGTTTTTTTTTGAAATGTTTTACATAGGACTTAATGTGGAATAGGGTCAAGGATGGGATCAAGGGAAATTCATGCTATATAAAACATGGAACTGGACATGTTTCTTTTTTAGAGTTTTTTAATTCTATGGAAACTTAGTAGAAGTGTCTAGTTTGTAATCTTTTGAGATGTAACAGTTTTGTCCTATTTCTCTAAAACTCTAAACCTGAAAAGATCCTCAATGTGAATTATTCATTTAATTCAATATTAAGTAATGTTTAAGTCCGGGGACTTATAGTTGGTATCAGAGGTCAGTTTAGACAACTTTAGGAGTTAGAAAATTGTTTAATTATAAGTTAATTTATGGTATGACTGAAATGATATAGCATTTAAAGATTACCATGTTGCTTCGCCTAAGATATTTCTGTGTTCAGAATGGTTTTCCGCAGAGGAAACAAAGAAGCTATGTTGGGACGACATCAGGAGGAAGACAACCTTCCAAATCACCAACCTGAGATGGTCGGAATCAAAACTGAACAGTTTGTTTCAGTGATGGCACAGTTGACTCAGGCTATAAATGGTGGTGGTATCCATGCATGAGATCAGCCAGATCAACCGCAGAGGAACATGACAGTGGTGGAACATTTCATGAGGCAACATCTGATGGATCGGATCCCTCGGCCCAGCAATATTGTCCGCTCTGGCCCAGTTGCTATCCCAGGCCTCACTGCTTTAAAACGCGTTACTGAGGGGAAGGTAGGCACGGGAATTTCAAGCACCCACCAATCTCCCTCCACAACCGATGTGAGATTGGTTACCGGGGCACAGGCGCCAACAATCCTGGCGGGGGCCCAACAATCCTGGGCCCAGGAAACAACATCCCCCCCCAAGCCCACACCGGTCCCAAGACCAACCTCCCTCTGATACCAATTGTTGGGTCGGAGAAAAACGGGAATGATGGCAAGAGGGGGGGTGAATTGCCTTCAAAAAAAAGATTAACAAATTAAAATCAAAGTAAAGAATGCAGCGGAAATAAAGAGGCAATCACACAAGCAATTGGTAACGGAGTTCGGCCAAAACCCGGCCTACGTCTCCGCTCCCAACTCAACCGTTGAGAGATTCCTACCGCTTGCTTTTCAATGGTTTTAGCAAGAAACCCACTAGGCTTTGAGGTAGCATTAGGACCTATTACAACTTGCTTTTGATGGTTGAGCAAGAACCCACTTGCTTTTAATGGTTTAGCAAGAACCCAATATCCTTCTTACAGCTGAAGGATAGCTCACCTATGTCTCAAGCTATTTAAAGGAAAGCTTGACAACCTCTTCACACCTTAGTGGTGATGTGAAACCCAAAAGAAAGGGAGGATGAGAAAAGTTTGGGGTTTGTAGGCACAAACCCAATTTTAAGCTCAAAATGAATAAACAATAAAAACCGTAATTGGGAGAAGCCTTGGGCGCCTTTGATTGATTGGAGATGTTGAAGGCCGCTTCCAAGCTTCTTGGGTGGAGCTCCTTGGATGTGGAAGTTGTTGGAGCACTTGAGGTTCCTTTGAAGGAAGTTGCCGGAGGTTGGCCAAATGATAAAAAATGTGTACGGTGGCTTTGTAAATTATCCGGTTAGTGTCCAGGGCTTCCTCAACCTTTATTTATAGGCATGGAACCCATTGGGGGCCTTCGGAGCCGTTGGAGAAGTCCTCGGAGCCGTTGGAGGCCAAGTGGACAGGCTGGTCAAAAGCCCAACGGCTAGTTTGACTGCCTCCACCGGCTGGCCGGTACAGGTCCACCGGTTGGCCGGTGTTTGGAAAGTTGGAGAGGGCTCGGGCTCAGGCTCCACCGGCTGACCGGTGGAGGAGCCACCGGCTGGCCGGTGGCAAGACAGTAGCTTGCCACTGTTTGATCTGGGTGCCACCGGCTGGCCGGTGACAGAGCCACCGGCTGACCGGTGGAACCTGGCAGTGGGCAATGCCTCTGCCAGGTCCACCGGCTGGCCGGTGCTATCACACCGGTTGGCCGGTGGACTGAATTTCAGTCCATTTCGCCAGCTTTCTTGGGCCAATCCTTTGGCAATATTTTGCCTATCATCCACAACACTTAAAAACAAGGTTAGACAAATAATAAGGTGATTGTGATCATGAAAATCAAACAACGAGGGGAACGAGAGGTACAACAAGGGGATCCCATCCCCTCCCACATTTCCAGCAAACGGCCCGAAGGGAAAACAACCACTAACCACTACCAACACAAGTCAGGGATTTTCAGATTTAAACGATTTAACACACTCCATGGTTTCAAATTCCGTGTGTTCTAACCGGGAGTTATCACAGAAGGGCCGATCCTGGTGCTTTCAATTATTCAGCCGGGTATACGTGGTTAACCAATTTCACAGCAGGAGTTCACAATTTCAGCAACCCATTTAAAACATCATGAGGGGATTCAAGTGCACACACACGACCACCAACGGCCTCAATTTTCAGAAAACATAAACCAGTACAACAAAAGGGATGATCACAAGATAAAGCATAACAACGATCACAACCCCTTCCCCTTCTTCCTTTAGAACTTCGTTTATTATCTTCATTAGGGTTTGGTTCAACCAATTCCATAGGAACAAAAGTAACGCCCACCCCGCATGATACACAAAAGTGAGAGACGAGAGAAATTCCCTACTTGTTGATAGATGATCGACGTTTAGGCCGGGGGCGCGGAACTTTACGGATAACGACGCGGCGGTCCCGATGCATCAGAAGAGCCACGATCGAAGAAGGGGGAAAACCACGGCCTAACCCTTAATTATAAGAGCTGGGGACGGTTGAGATGAAACACAAAACCACGGAAGACGAGGGAGTCGTGGGTTGACCACGTGGCTTGACTCATCATTAATGGCACTGGGTGGTTTTAACCGACCCATGAATTAATGAATCATTTAATTAAAACCTTTGTGTGCGTTTCGGATTCCCAAGACATTTTTAACAAGGTAGAATAGGGTTTAAAACCCTATTTGCGAAAAAGGAACGTTACTGGAACAACTTGGCAAGGCCGGCCGACGTCGGCCGGTCTCACCGATCCGTCTCACCGATCGGTCGCACCGATCGGTGTCACCGATCGGTCTCTCCGATCGGTGTCACCGGTCAGTCTCACCGATCGGTCTCACCGGTCGGTCTCACCGATCGGTCTCACCGATCGGTACCCCGCAAGGAAACCGGATTTTTGGCAAAGGAAGGGACCAAGGGGGGTCTGGGTCATCACATCAGATACCTCTTAAACGATTCTCGTCCCCGAGAATCAAAACAAACCAGAAGGAAAGAGAGGATCCGAACAACCGTCTTCGAAGATACCTCTTAGGAGTGGACCCCCGCTAATTGAAAACACTCCCTGTCAAGAACCAAGCAACATACCACGCCAAACCGCCCGGTCATGTGGGTTTGGGGAGTTCCCCTCCCCCATGTCAAGATATTATCCGCTTTGGGCGGAACTGACTCGCCCGCACGGGTTTAATCGCATCCACCTTAATGCATCCTGATTAGGGGTCGGGTTTCCCTTTCCCTTTAGCTGGGGCTTTCCACACATAACAGAGGAAAGGAACTAGCACATTTCATAGACAAAAAGGGTCAAACGTTCTGTCACAACAGGCACCAAAGGTTCAAAGCTCAGAACAACTCGGGGTATTGGGCACGCATCTGTGCTTCCCTCTCCCACGTGCTCTCTTCGAGGCCTCCATGTCTCCACAACACACGAACCAGGCCGACGGTTCGTCCACGGAGCACTTTCTCCTTGCGATCCTCGATTCTGACTGGCCGTTCCTCGAAGGTCGCGTCTCCTCCCACATCTAGCTCTCCCCAGTTGATGACATGAGAGTCATCATGTAAGTACTGACGAAGCTGGGAGACATAGAAGACGTCATGGACCCTCTCCAACTGAGGTGGTAGGGCCAGCTGATATGCTACCTCACCAACTCGCCTCAGCACCTCGAAAGGTCCGATGAACCTAGGGGAGAGCTTACTCCCCTTTCCGAACCTCCGCTGCCCCCGTCGAGGGGAAACCTTCAAAAACACATGATCTCCCACCTCGAACTTCAGGGGCCTCCTCCGACGATCAGCATAAGATTTCTGCCGATCCTAAGCTGCTTTCATCCTCTCCCGCACTAGCTGGACTTTCTCCGTGGTGCTCTGCACTACATCTGTTCCAAGAGTACCAGTCTCAACAACCTATGCCCAACATAAGGGTGAACGACATGGTCTTCCATACAAAGCCTCAAAAGGAGCCATGCCAATAGTAGAGTGAAAACTGTTGTTGTAGGCAAACTCTACTAAAGGCAAGTGTCGTACCCATGATCCTCCGAAATCCAGAACACATGCTCGCAGCATGTCCTCCAAGGTCTGGATAGTCCGCTCTGTCTGCCCATCAGTCTGAGGGTGAAAAGCAGTGCTAAGGCGTAGTTGGGTGCCAAAAGCATGATGTAACCCCTTCCAGACTCGTGAGGTGAATCGAGTGTCCCGATCTGAGACGATCGTTTTCGGAACTCCATGCAAACGCACCACCTCATCCACGTACCTCTTTGCTAAGGTACTCACGGGTCCTGACTCCTTGATAGCCAAGAAGTGAGCAGATTTTTTCAATCGATCCACCACTACCCAGATAGCATCATGCCCGCCCTGAGCTCTGGGTAGTCCCGTGACAAAGTCCATCGAGACGTCGTCCCACTTCCACTCGGGAACATCTAGAGGATGCAACAGACCACCAGGAACACGGTGTTCAGCCTTCACCTGCTGACACACCAGGCATTTAGCCACGAACTCTGCCACTGCCCGTTTCACCCCGGGCCACCAAAACTGTCCCCTCAGGCCTTGGTACATTTTTGAAACGCCCGGATGTATTGCCAAGGCTGAGCTATGGAACTCACGAAGGACTTCATCACGCATCACCTCTGGAACAAACAACCTCCGATGAAAGAGCATCCGACGTCGGCTGTCCTCCGACCATCCTTCCGGGGCGTTCCCCTGATCGATACGATCTCGCAACACTTCCACCTCAAGATCTCCCCATTGAGACTCTTCCACTTGCTGCAACAAAGAGGACTGTACCGTCATCTGAAACAAACAACCTCTAGTACCTTCCTCCCTTGCATCCAAGTGCAAGGCAGCCAATTCCCCCATCGCCCTCCAAGCATCAGCAGATTCCCGAACCACCTCCTGATGCGGCTTCCTGCTCAGGGCATCAGCCACAACGTTTCCCTTACCTTCAGTGTATGAGATCTCAAAGTCGTAGTCCTGGAGAAACTCGACCCACCTCCGCTGTCGCAAGTTCAAGTCACGCTGGGAGAAGATATAGCGCAAGCTTTTGTGATCGGTGAAGACCACAAAGCGCTCCCCAAAGAGGCAATGTCGCCATAGCTTTAATGCGAACACTACCGCTGCAAGCTCCAGGTCATGGGTGGCATAGTTCCGCTCATGTGGGCGTAGCTGCCTGGACCCGTAAGAGATCACCCCTTGTCGCTGCATCAATACGCACCCCAGGCCCTGTCCCGAAGCATCACAGAATACCTCATAGGCCATCCCTTCTTCTGGAAATCTCAACACTGGGGCACTAACCAGTTTTTCTTTTAGGTAGCTGAAGGACGACTCACACTGCTCGCTCCACATGAAAACCTGGTCCTTCTTGGTCAAAGTCGTCAAAGGGGCTGCTACCCGGGAGAAGTTGGGTACAAATCTCCGGTAGTAGCCCGCCAGTTCGAGGAAACTCCGAACTTCCGCCACATTCTTGGGTGCTGCCCAAGAAACAATTGCCTCAACCTTTGATGGGTCGACTGCTACTCCCTGCTCAGACACTACATGTCCGAGGAAGTGCACTTCTCGTGCCCAGAACTTGCACTTTGACATCTTCCCATAGAGCTGGTGCTGTCGGAGGGCCTCCAAAACCGTCCTCAGGTGCTCTGCATGGTCCTCTTCTGACTTTGAATAGATCAGGATATCGTCGATGAACACCACCACAAACCGATCCAGGTACTCCCGAAAGATGGAGTTCATAAGCCCCATGAACACGGCCGGGGCGTTCGTAACACCAAAGGGCATGACCACGAACTCGAAGTGCCCATACCTGCACCTGAACGCCGTCTTCGGGACGTCGCTATCCTTCACCCTCAGCTGGTGGTACCCGGATCGCAGGTCGATCTTCGAGAACCATCCTGCCCCCTTCAGCTGGTCGAAAAGATCATCTATCCTCGGAAGAGGGTAGCGGTTCTTGATCGTTACCTGATTCAGCCTCCTGTAATCGATGCACAACCTGAGGCCACCATCTGCCTTCTTTGCGAACAAGACTGGGGCACCCCACGGTGATGCACTTGGACGAACATAACCCCTCTTCATCAGATCGTCAATCTGTATCCGCAACTCCCGTAGCTCCGAAGGTGCCATCCGGTAAGGAGCCTCGTGATTGGTCGAGAGCCGGGCTGCAGGTCTATCCCGAACTCGATGTCACGTCGAGGGGGTAGAGTCGTCACCTCCTCAGGAAAGACGTCCACAAATTCACGAACGATCTCTGGTACTTCCACCATTTCCTCATCTGTTGATTCTATCGTCAGTTCGGTCAACAAGGAGAGGAGAGGTTCCTCCCTCCTATTTCCCTTCGGACAGCTCCGCTCGCCGGTGAAAGTAACACGCTGGCCGTCCAAACCGGAGAACACCACCCTCCCTTGGAAACAGTCGATGACGGCGCACACAGAAAATAGCCAGTCGATGCCTAGGATGACATCGTACGGCCGAATCTGTAGCAGAAGGAGATCCTTAACCGACTGATGTGGCCCCAACATCAGTCTACATCCCCGACAAACGAACAGCAAGTCGGTCTGACCTCCAACTGGTGTGCTCAACACCAGGGGCACTGGAAGTCTCTCGGCATCTAGACCCAAGGCGCGGGCTAGACTGGGTGTAACAAAGGAGTGCGAAGCTCCGGTATCGAACAAAGCATAAGCAAGAGTGCTAAACACACTGATCGTACCTCGAACAACCTCTGGCCCTGCTGGAACTGTTGCTTCTGCGGCGTGTAATTGTCCACGCCCAGCTCCCCTGCCCCTCGGCTGTCGGCCACCTCCCCGACCACGCCCTGGTCGAGGTCCCTGGGGAGCGCCCTGAGGTCGGCCTCCCCCTCCTATGTCTGAAGGAAAAGAACGTGGGCCAGGGGATCGAAACTAAAACTGCTGCGGCCTTCTCCCTGCGGGTCGGAACCTGGAGGGTCCCGATGCTGGAGGCCTGGTGCTGACGGCCTTCCCCTTCGATGGTCCCAGCTGGATCCCTTCTCGTGACAGTCCACCTAGAGCGTGCATCCTTTCCACCACTTCGGCCTTCTTCTGAACCTCTAAGTATGTCGGAAGGGTAAAGGGGGTAACAGCATACTGGAGGGAGGGTCGGAGCGCCTCCTCCAAACGTCTTGCCCGAGACTCCTCATCGGGAAAGAGGTCCGGGGCAAAACGCAGGAGGTCCTTGAACTTGATTCCAAGTTCCCTCACGGACATGCTCCCCTGCTGGAGGGAGAGTAGCTCCTACCTCTTCTCCGCCTTCATTGTTGAGGAGAGGAACTCCGGCCGGAACTCCCTCTCGAAGTCCGCCCAAGCAACCTCAGACTCCTTCCTACTCCCCAGGTGAAGCATCCACCACTGACGTGCCGCTCCTCGCATCTGGCTAACAGCCAGAGGAACCCAGTACTCCGTCGGGGCCCGAATCAGGCCGAAGGCTATGACTAGCTCCTCCAGCCAGCCTTCCGTCTTCATGTCGGAGGTGCTGCCCTCATATTTCTCGAGGGCCTGTCGCTGAAAGGCTCGAAGAGTCTTCTGCCACTGGTCGTCCTCTTCCTCCCGATCAGCTCTCTGCTGATTGGACAAAGTAGTCTCAGGAGTCTCGATCGCCCGTACCACACGTGGTCGCCTTCCAGGTGCCATAGCTGCAAGGTAAACAAGGAATGCCTAAGCCCAGTAGTGCAAAGAAAACCGTTCTCAAAACTTGTTAAGATTTAATTTATTCTTAATTTCCCAAGACATCCCAGAAACACAAAAACACAAGTCATTTATGATGCATGTACCTTTCCTAGGGTCTCTAACCTGCAATCAGTGTGGCCTCACTTGGTCGTTCGGTAGGTCCAGAGTCCTTGCATCGGATCACGGGGGGCCCTAAAATCCCGTGTCCTAGCGGGTCCTCCCTGGCCTAATTCACGCACCAAGGTCACCCAACGCTGTTGCCTTACCATCCCATGCAATCCTTACTGTGCCTAACTCCAGACTCCGTCCTATCTCTCAACCTCCTCTGATACCATTCTGTCATGACCCGCCTTCACCAAAAGGAGGGAAGAGTCAGCGGATTGCCAGGCCCTTCCTTCTTTAAGTTGAAGGAGAGATAATGACCCCCGAAACCCGCCTTCAATAGGTCCCGGAGTGGCGACTAGCACCAAGGGTATAGAAAATTTTCGCAAATGGAAGGCATTACCCTTTTTTATTATTATTAAGGATCGGGAAAAAGGACAAGTCGACCTCCCAAAAAGGAAAAGAGACAAGTTTATATAAATGAACCCAAATAAAGTCCCCATGCATGTTTAAACAGTTTACAACAAGGTACAAGTACAAAAGAAAAAGAAAGCTCTCAAGTACATTACCAAAAGAAAACAAAAGGTACGATAACAGCGACAACTCCAACTGTCCGACTAATAGGGTCCCGCGCAGCCCTGGTAGTCCTCCTGGAAACCTGAAAGTAAACGTAGGGTGAGCAAACAAGTACACTCAGTAGGGAAAACCAAGACTCTCGTGCACAAGTGGGGGAAACGTACTAAAGTCCCGTGAGAAAAGAGTGAACCAAACAACTAACAAGGCAAACTATCCATCCCAGGCCTCACCAAGGCTCACTCCCCAAATAACGCAAGTCAAGTAATATATATAATAAGAGCACATCGATGTTTGGGTACCCCGCGCCACTTCCCCACTGGTTATTGAGACATCTTACGCATTGGACGAATCCCGC
Source organism: Viscum album (assembly GCA_963277665.1). NCBI lineage: Eukaryota > Viridiplantae > Streptophyta > Magnoliopsida > Santalales > Viscaceae > Viscum > Viscum album. The sequence goes on along the minus strand of OY728151.1, from coordinate 748,217,747 downwards.
CATTCTCACCGCAGTCCCACTGCCACACCCGCCCGCACACACCTGGGCCACCACCACACGCAGTCCCACTGCCAAATCCCGCCCGCACACACCTGGTCCACAACCACACGCAGTCCCACTGCCAAATCCCGCCCGCACACACCTGGGCCTCAACTGTCACAAGTAACCATGCCTGCAAACACCTAGGCCAGAACAACCACCGCTACGCCCGAAGACACCTGGGCTAAAGGATCCACTGCCATGCCCGAAAACACCTGGGCCTCATCCCGAAGACACTTGGGAAACCACCTGCCGCACACACCTGGCCAACCACCACAACACCCTGCCCGATGGTTCTTGGGCTAATAATGGACTTCAGGCCATAACAGCCTGCCCGAAGGTACTTGGGCTATCCGGGAAAGGGAGCAGAAAAGGAGCTAATAACCAGCCACTAAGTATAGTGTTGGAAAAAACACCCTTCCCCCATAAATGGGGATGTTCGGCACTAAGTGCTCAACTTGGGTGGGGCGCGAATAAGAAACACAAAGCTACAAGTATAGATATAGGTAACAAACACTCACCCAAAACTTAGGTTTTCCTAGCCAACCTACAGAACACAATACCACAACGTACGAGTCACAATTCACGACCCTTTCCCACAAAACCATTTGTCCCATTCCTGTTTCACGTTCAGTCAAAATGTTCAATTAATTTTAAGCACTACTGGGCAACTACCATAAGCATAACCAAGGAAAACGTCAAAGCATAGATCAACCAAAACACTCACACCCGGTTCTGCCAACAGAGGATCTCTCCCCAATTTGTGATAAAAACTCACAACCACTGAAACCATGCCAACAGGAGATCCCATCCCCCAAATTCACACAGCCACCGAGAGTATAAAAAGAACAGGGGATCCCATCCCCTCCCACATTTCCAGCAAACGACCCGAAGGGAAAACAACCACTAACCATTACCAACACAAGTCATGGATTTTCATATTTAAACGATTTAACACACTCCATGGTTTCAAATTCCGTGTGTTCTAACCGGGAGTTATCACAGAAGGGCCGATCCTGGTGCTTTCAATTATTCAGCCGGGTATACGTGGTTAACCAATTTCACAGCAGGAGTTCACAATTTCAGCAACCCATTTAAAACATCATGAGGGGATTCAAGTGCACACACACGACCACCAACGGCCTCAATTTTCAGAAAACATAAACCAGTACAACAAAAGGGATGATCACAAGATAAAGCATAACAACGATCACAACCCCTTCCCCTTCTTCCTTTAGAACTTCGTTTATTATCTTCATTAGGGTTTGGTTCAACCAATTCCATAGGAACAAAAGTAACGCCCACCCCGCATGATACACAAAAGTGAGAGACGAGAGAAATTCCCTACTTGTTGATAGATGATCGACATTTAGGCCGGGGGCGCGGAACTTTACGGATAATGACGCAGCGGTCCCGATCCACCAGAAGAGCCACGATCGAAGAAGGGGGAAAACCACGGCCTAACCCTTAATTATAAGAGCTGGGGACGGTTGAGATGAAACACAAAACCACGGAAGACGAGGGAGTCGTGGGTTGACCACGTGGCTTGACTCATCATTAATGGCACTGGGTGGTTTTAACCGACCCATGAATTAATGAAGCATTTAATTAAAACCTTTGTGCGCGTTTCGGATTCCCAAGACATTTTTAACAAGGCAGAATAGGGTTTAAAACCCTATTTGCGAAAAAGGAACGTTACTGGAACAACTTGGCAAGGCCGGCCGACGTCGGCCGGTCTCACCGATCGGTGTCACCGATCGGTACCCCGCAAGGAAACCGGATTTTTGGCAAAGGAAGGGACCAAGGGGGGTCTGGGTCATCACACATAAAAATGGAATTCATAATATTTTATATCATAACCATACAATGAAGGCTTCATTCTAAGACCTTTCATAGTTGTGTATGTCATTTTTCGAAACCTAAACTATATTTTCTCGTGAGAAATATTGATGCATAGAGGGGAATTAATTAAACATTTCCAAACCTATAGTATTTTTATTAAGTGGTCCCCAACATATTATAGACTGTGTAATATGTATTCCTATTATGAAATGGGTAAAACAGAAACCACATAGACATTCATATTATAACTAACCTAGACATTGTTAATACTTTAACCATAAACCACGAATGGTACCAAAATTTCACTTCCACAGTCAACCATATCCAAAAAATATTAAATACAATGTGGTATATTGTATAATAATAAATAAAAATCAATTAAATATATAATAAAAAAATTATTTAGTTATAGATGAAAATAATTAAACCATTACAAATATCTTGATGAAAATATATCCTTTCCTTTGAAACTATATATTCAAAAGCCACACACATATAAAATACATCTAAAAAGTTCACTTTTAATAAATTTTCCCATACCAATTGGTGTGTTTTGAAACAAATTGACATTTTATACCATTATTGTTCATATAAATAAATCCTAAATTCCATTATAAAACATGGATATTAATTGAAACTAATTTGGATGTGTAAGTCATATAATCATTCTAATAGGAGTTTTAGTTAAAGTGTCCCTTACATAAATCTATAATAATATTTATTATCAAAAACAATTGAATGAACAAAAAAATTGACTGGAAATATCTTTTATAATTATTTTAAACCCATATTAATATTTTTGTAGAAGAAGATCAAGAATATATAAATAGAGAACAAATTAATTCCTTAAAAATTCAAAATAATCCCATACAAAATTAGACATTTAAATAATAATCCTAATATCATAAAATAAATAATTAAATACCCTTAAGATAAATATATTCATGATATTAAAAATGATTAGTCTAGTACATAAACCACACAAATGAAATAGGCCGTGAACATGGATTATATATCACGATAATTAAAAGTGATACAAAACTCCCTTAGAGTGATCAAATCATTAGATGTGAGGATAAATCAAAGAAATAAATATGAATGAAAAAATATAAATCCACCAATTATATGTGGATATTAACTATAAATCAATCAATGGTCATTCACACAAAATCTTGGAAGAACATAACCAATGAAATAAATTTATAACCCAATGAATTGATATTGGGTTACAGTTTCCCTTACGTTAGGTCTAATATTATTCTTACATCCCCAAATCTCATGTATAATAGTTTTAGACATATTATAAACATATAATTGAATCATTATATTATTTATGATATCATATATGATTCATTTATGAGATTATATTACCTATTTATTAATAAATTTCATGTAAAACCAACATTTGGGGTCACAATTGCTTTGTGCATCGTACACGTTATGACCTGTTATTCTTGAAATTTTAACATATAGCATGAATTAATTACAAACATAATGAAAAACATGATTTATATTTCATATATATTCAGAATATAAGTATTTATAATTGATAGATAAATTATATGAAATAAACATTTCATGAAAATGGTTGACTATACAGACGCATGAACACTATTTTTGTTTTCTCATTATGAATGGAAGAATGTAAATGAAATATATGTATCTATATGTATATATTTATTTTTATATTACTCCATTAGTTTTATTATGTAATATATTTCATACATAGTCATTATATATATGTTTTTAAATAATCATTAATGGTTAATGTGAAAGATGAATCTCATCAAATAGAGGATACGATAACCAGTATGCTTGCATGAGCGTTTGTTTCATTTCATAATGGTAAAGACGTATGGAATTGGATGGAATATGAATTATACAGAAACAATATCATGTCATATTTTGAATTTATGGCCATTATATTAATCGTTATACCCATTTAAATAATGAAATGTTGAATAAAAATTACACCACGAAATAGAGATGGTAAGACACATGAATGCCCACATGGTGATATTATTATTATTTGGATTGGTAAAAGGACGAATACTGGATTATTATAATAAAAAATAAAAAATAATGTAGTATATATTGGATTAATTTAGTTATTTTGGAAACAACATTATAATTGGATGTTAATAATATAAATTGAATTGAATTATTAAAACAATTAACTCTTCTTCCAATACCTCCTTTGGACGTACACAAAATGACTTCTTAGGAAGGATTTGTGCCCAAATTATATCCTCTAGAATTAATATATGGGATTTCGGAATGTAATGGGAATTGTTTTTCTGCGCCAAATGGTTTTATTGGTGTGAATAAATTAGAAATAGTTGTTCCCTTTTATAAGAGACGGGAGGGGCACTTTTGGAAACTCCAAAACAAATAATTTAATATAAATTTATTTTCAACAAAAAACACACCGAATTGAGTTAATTTGATGATATTATGAGGATTTATGTATATCCTTTCATACGATAATTTTTTATGAGTATTGTTCACAACATTGAATTTATCTTTTGTGTTACACCTTTGCTAAATATTTTAACTCTTACCATGTCAACTTTCCTATTTACACATATGACCCAGGATGAGTGGGCCTTGAATTTCTTGTGAAAAGAGTTATGCACTACGATTAACTTCCTTGTGGGGATAATTAGGAACTCGACCATGCCAACGGAAAAGAGTATTTAATGGAAAGGTATTCCCTTGGGGTCCCACTACCTATGCTGTGAGAATCCTTGGATGGAGTCAACGTTGCACTTGTTCTTCCAGAGCGAATGGGATGAACACCTTTGGTCCATGTTCTCCATATCTTCTCATTGTAGCAGGCCTCAGACCACCTTCCACAATTTCATGTCCTCTTGGTTTCAAGGGGTAGGGGTCAGCATGATGGATATCAAATTCCGAGCATGTACTCTTTCTTCCATATACTGAACTCTTTGGGAGGCATGGAACTAGGTGATGAGGGGAAATCACCCACTAGTGCAGTTCCTTCAGATATGGGAAATGGAACTCACCATTGAGATAGTTTTGGTCATCAGGGGGTGGCCAGGATTCTTCGTCCATCTGTAGCTTTCTCAACAAGCCCTGCTCAGCCGTTTCTATGGTTGGGTTGCGGGAAGTGGGTACCTTGGAAGGCCCACCATGCATGGGTTGAAACTAAACACGGATAGCTCCTATAGGAGTGGTATTATGATAGGTGAGGGTCCTATTAATGGTTTTTTTGGCTCTGTTTTGGTAGGTTTCAACACCATATTCAGGGTAGCCAACTCTCCAAGGGCGGAAATTAGGTCTCTTCTCACAAGGCTCACGGTATGTAGGAGGTTGGGCTTGTAGGTTGAGGTTATTGAGTCTGATTCAGAGGAATTGGTCAAGATGTTCAAAGGGGCCTATGAGGTGCCATGTATCATATGTTATTTAACCGGAAGGTGTTCACTAGACACGAGTCCGGGCCAACATGTCTTTCATGTTTTGAGGGATGCTAATTTTACTGCTGACGCGCTTACCAATTTGGGGAGTCCAGATGATCCTCTTGTTGTGTATAATAGTATTGGGTCACTCCCCATGGTCTGTTTGTCATTTGTACTAGGGGATTATCGTGGTTTATATCATTTTCACCCCCCCTTAGGGTTTTTTAAGTGAGAATGTCTTGTTCCGGTGTCCACTTCGTTAATTTAATAAAAAAAATTATGATTTTACAAGTCTTTTTACACCATTGGATTAATATAGATAGTAAAAAAATGTAAAAAGGAAACCAATTAGTTAATTTATGACATATTTAACAATATCAATCATAACTTTCTGAATCATATAATTTTTTGATTATTATAGGATTTTATAAAAAAGTATTAATTTTAAAATATTATTTATGTTAATTTTTACACTATTTAATACATCATTTTTTGATGAAGACATTGAACACTGATTCTCTACAAAATCTTAAATAACTCATTCCTAACATTTAAATGTCTTTAAAAAATACATGGACTGCAAATAATTTTGAATTGTTTTTGTTTTATATTATAAATATCATTTAATTGATTTTAATTTTAATAAATCAATAACTACATCAACACTGTGCCACATTTTTATTTAGAAATTTATTTCTAGAAATTATATATATATTACCAATATTTATTTAATGAAATTATATTTCTAAATAATATTTATAATCCATCATAAGACTTATTTAACCTCATACTATAAATGATATAGTTGTTTAAATTTGAATATGAAATTTTAAATCTTCTTTAAATAAAATATAATAAATCTCATAATCTTACACAAGTGGCATAAAAATGAACATATTTTCGAAATAAGGTTTATTTGAATTAAAAAAATATATCCAATTAAATTAAGGCATGTTTTTGGGTAATTTTATATTATTATAATATTTTTATCCTTAATTACCTTAATTACCTTTAATTGTCATTAATTGAAATCAAAAAATATATATTTAGAAATTTTTTTGATCCTAATGGACAAAAATATTCATATTTATCACAACCATGTATGTATAGTTTTTGAAATTCAATTCATAAAAGTTGAAAAATTAAATTTAATTATCATCCCATAGATGTGGGTAGAATGTGGGTAAAAGAGGCGTTCAAACACAAAAAAAATATTTTACATATAATTCTATTATAAAAATTATTCCACTGACCTAGATTAGGATAAAATTAATAGTATTAATGTAATGATATTTGAATATAAATTTTATGTAAATTAATTTTTTAAAAGAAAAAATCTGATTTTAAATAATAATGCAGTGTCTTTCACTAGTCATCAGAAATTTGAATTTTTCAGAACATTACCAAAAAATTTACCCTTTTCTAATTTTGATATTCGTAATTAAAATTTTATGTATATTTTTAAAAATAGAATTTATATATTTCAAGTTGGGGTTATTACTATTCATAAACCACTTTTTTAAATGACTAGTTTAGTATATTATGGAATTCTCAAACTTAGTTGTGTGTAAAACACATGATATTGGAGAAAAAAATAATTTAAGAAGAGACATACCACAAAATATTGTGTTCTAACAATATAAAATCATTAAATAAAATTATTTATCCAATTAAATCATTTTATATCCTATGAATAAATCGTTATTAAAATTATCATTTCAATGTGTTACAAGTTCTGTTTTTCATGCATGTTTTGGATAGGATGTTTCTTTCCATATAATTTAATCATGGTTTACTAATCTAAGAATATAAGAATTTTATGAGTATCATAAATAATAAATCTATATATTTTAATTAATATTCATATAAAGTGATGGTGGAAAATTAATTACATCACTTCATAGGGATGGCAGTTCACACATGTGTGTGAGTGATATTAATATTTATTGATGTATTGATTGAATGAAATATTGAAAATAATTTACCATTATATAAAAATAATATTATAATAAAAATAATATATTTTTATTAAATCAATAATAATAAATATCCATGTGGCATTGTGATGGAAAATGAAATGTTTTTCTTTTTGGATGTAGTAGTCCACACGTATGCACAAGTTATTCTTTAATTATCTATTTGATTGAAAAAGAGATGAATAAGGTTAATAAATTTTAATAATAAAATATAAATATATGGGATATAATATTTTTCCATTTTGTAGTGTTTATGATATAATGGAATATGGTGGAGGATGAAGTAAATTTAAATTTTCTAGTTATGATGCCTACGTGCACATTGAATAAACTTATTTGGATCCTTGAATAAGTACCTTTGGTATTGTATTTTATGAATAAAGAATCCACTATAAGGTAGATACGTAATTTAATAAAAATTTTATGTAGTTAATTTTCATAGAACATGGCACATGAAGTGTGTGAGAGAGAGAATATGAGTGTCCTTTTATAGTGATTTTAATGATAATCTTGGAATTAATGATAAGAATAAAATATATTGTTTTGTTTTTCATATGTAACTGGATCCAAGTGTCTAAAAAACTATATATATGATAATGTTGAAATTATTCCAAAAAATTAAATTTTTATAGGTTTACATGGTCTTGTAAAACTTTTATTTTCTTCTTTCCCATTTGATAACCAAATTGATTGTTTGTTGTGGATACAAAATTTTCAAAACTATTGGGTAATAAATTTACATATAAGTAAATAATTGGATAAAAAATTTAATGTGAAGAAATTTTATACCATAAATATTCCACTTTAAATTCAAATTTTTTTTAAAATGTTTTAATAATAAAATATTTAAACTAAAAAAAAATAATGTCATTTTGGAAACTATTTATATATTTTGAGAATAAAGGCTTCAATATAGGCCAGAAATTTGATAATTATATATTAAACAAAAATTATAAACTATGATTAACCATAACATTCATGTGAAAAATAATTTTTTATAGGAAATATATCATTATATGTTTTTAAAGTCCTTAACATTCATTTTTCTTTTACATTAACTAGCATTTGTCACCATCGTGTATGCATTAAATGACATTATTCAACAAAAATTATATAAAAACTAAAAGATAAATAAAAATAATTATGTTCAATATAAATAATTAAATTTATTCATAACATATTTCTATCCATATGTAAATTTATAATTTAAATTAAAAGAAATATAGTGAAATTTTGGGACTTTCCGTTAAATAAAATAATATAACGTTATTAATCAAAGAAGAAGAAAACCAACATTCATTATATAAAATCATTTTTAGTGGGTTTTTTATATTAAACACACATAATTTAAATAACAATGATGTTAAAAATATTTTGGAAGTTGTATAATAATATTTTTACCATTAATTACTAGATCTACATGAAGTTATGTGACAAATATTTACTATAAATGAAATTATCTTTGATAAAACATAATTTATATGGATTTTTAAAATATTTAACATTCTAATTAGATATAGAATCTACATCATCATATTAAATACCTATAAATTGAATAAATTACTTTTAATAAAAACTCATAACTCTTTTTGATATTTGATTTCTAATAAAATATATTATTTTAATAAAAAGGTTTTCCAGATAAATATTCATTTTATCAATTTTAATAAAATTAATCATACAAGTTTAATAAAAGATGACTCATAAAATTAGATAATAAAAAAATATTACTATTTAATTACATGAAATAAAATGATTCTTTAGAATTTTTTAAATATTCAATAAAAAATAAATTTTTTCTGAGAAATTCCAAAATTTCACCAAATTTAAATATTTATATTCCAAATTCAAGGATTATAAATTTTTAATGTAAAATTACTAAAATTTTATGAGATTAATTATAATATTTTATCAAAATATATATAATTAACAATTTCTATTAAAATGTATTTCTAAATCATAAAATTACATTACTAAAATGTAATAATTATTTAGAGAGAAATAATCAATATATTTTTATTGAATATGACCATTAATATATATATATATATATTTCACAAAGAGGATAACTGTACTCGAACCCAATAATTTAACCACTATGTTATAAGTCATATAATTAAATAATAATAATTTTATAATATATCTCGATTCATATAATGATCAATTATTTGTGTTATGAAATATCTTAGGATAAATATTATTACGAAACAAATTTTTATGGTGTTAAATTTTACCTATGTAATATCCCATTAAATACTTTTATTTTTTTCTCTTTCATTTTTCATTGATAACCTTTGGTTTGGAGATATTCTTGGTTTTCTTGAAAAAATTAATTGGTTTTGGAGTTTCAATAGATAGTTATGTCATGAATGCTGGAGCACATGATTCATAGCTTTTAGATGTGATGTTGGCCTTAGTTAAATAATCGGTATCCAATTACAATGATTCTACCAATTATGGTATATCAGTAATGTGGTTTTTTAAGTTACGGAATATGGTGCATTGATGAATCGATCAACAATATTGAGAGTGGGATATGGTTTAGGGCCTAGAGTTGTCAGTTATAGATCCTCTACTATATTGGTGGGGGTGATCTTTGGTGTGGTGTGTGAATTATTAAATAGACATAACTGGGTTAAATAAGACATATAGTGTTTTTTGGAATAGTTTTCAAATTTATGATAACTAGGGGTGACAATAGAATAAGACTCTAAAATTAATTATAGTCAAATTTTTAACTGTAGTGTTGTATCATCCACTCCACCATGGCATGAGCCATATCTACACCACTAAGGTGTTGTGTCTTGGACTAATTCACAATTTGTTATGTTATATACTTAATATAAGTAACCCTTTTCTACTCATAATTATCTCCCATTCTTCCATAATTTAAATTTTTATCATTTTAAGGCTTAGAGTTGGAATTTTGGATCCTCCAATGCCTCACCTTCTCAATTTGAAGTGTTGGTGGCTATGTGTGATCCCTATTGGGTATGATTAATCTATTTTATTTAAATTTACCTTTCATATCTTCTCTCCTTTATTGAGACTGACGGATAATAATATAGATGATGGATTTAATCGAGGATTAGTGAGTCATTATTTTATGTATATTCTTCTTTATCTTCATCCCATGCACCTCTCGCATGGTGTTTTCTATATTGGGTAATTCATGATCCTAGATTACGGTATGTAGTTCTCTAATACTTCATCCAAAAATTACAACCATAATTTCTGTATTGACTAAATTTTCCTTTAAATCTATATTTCAATTATTTAAATTAAAATTTATTTGATGATTCCATTCAAGGGAATGTAATTTTGAAATAAAACCCCATATTGGACAAATTTGAGATATTGAATGGTTTCTTTTTTAAAAAGAGGACTTGTAAATGAAATTTCTTTTATTAAATGACTCATATTGATTATGATATAATTAAATTAATTGAAAATTTATATCAATGGAGATAATTTTGTGAAAATAATAATAAAAATTTCCATAATGAAGTGGAATTATTTAAATTTAATTTGTGTGTTTAAATTAATTATGATAAAGTAATTTTAAATTATAATTTTTCCCATGAATCATTAATTTATTGAACAACATGTCTACCAGAATATTATGTTGGTGATAGGGGAATCATGTTATGGGTCATTCTCCCAAGAAATTTTTTAAGTATTACACCACTAACTAAACAAAGTCTTGCATTATTTCACCTGATGTGGTGTTTATCAAAAATCCGGGTGACTCTTGAATTTGTGATATGTTACACACACCAAGGTTGTGTTCATCGATTCAGTAGGGTGAGGACCCTAGAGTCAAGAATGACCCGATCTCATAGAATATGATAATTGTACTTGGTTTTTGATATGATTATCAATTCCATTGCCTATAAAAGAAGTTTACTTACCCTAACTATTATATATATATATTATTTACATAAAATTATTATTTAATATCATTGTTAGTTAATATGAATTTTTAATAATTTGAAATATGATTTCATTGATGATATAAAATATTATTTCTAAGGGTTTTTTATTTCAATTGAATCATCAATGGTTTAATTTTATGTGAATTGTTCGTATAACATGTTGTGGAATCCTAAAATTCTATATTTCTCACATATTTCCTTTTCTAATATAGATATATATATATTATCTTATGATAGGAAATGGAAAATTGAATGTTCTACTTGGTGGTAAGAGGTTTTCCTGAATAATGGGACTCCAATGTGACAATGGTGAATAGTGGAGGAACGATCAACATATAATAGAATGAATTTGAGACCTTTTTTGATGGATTGTATGTCATTAGTTGGAAGTTGGTTTTACATTTAGATTTATTATATCTTTTTTTATAAATAATAAGTGTTTGGAATACAAAATATGTATTTTTATACATCCTTTATAAATTATTATTTGTTTGTTCCTATTTATAACCAATTACCTTAACTCTTATTTGATGGATGTCACTATTCATCATCCTGTGGGGGTCAGAAATTCCTATCAAGATATGTCAAGGATGTATTAGGTATATATATACTAGGATAATCATGTGTAATCATGATATATGGTCTCACATCTAGGTTGTACATATTACTTTTATGAGAGCCTATATTCCTGAATATCCTACTTGGATATTAATTTTTGATTATACAAGGGATAGTTATGAGATTTTATAGCTCATTCTCATCATAGTATGCCAAATATTTTCATGGGAGTTTGGGGAATCTGTACATGGGGAATAAATTAGTATTATTCAAGAACTATCACTATTTTTGTATCATTAATTTTAAACATATGTACCATAACAGCCATTTTATAGAATTGATAATCATGTATCTCTAAATTGAATTGATGATATGAGTATCATAACTCATTTTTTAAGCAATGTGTTTATATTACCATGCCCCAATATTATTTTTGTACATATATAAGGTTGTATATTGGAGTGAACCATGATATGGTAACTTTATTTTTGACTAGTATATCATTGGGATGGGGGTACATGATTTCCATGCTGTTGGATAGGTAGTTGCATCCATTCTTGTTGAGGTTTCATTGGTGGAACCTTAGTGGAAATAATTTTATGATCTTCCTTAGGAATTTCATCACCAAAAACCAAAAGATTTAAAATGATTAATGATAATTTAGTGGAATAGTATTATTTGTATAGTATTGTCCTATGAATTGAGTTTTATTATAGATATTGTTCTATAATTTTTACTCTGATACCTTTAAGAATGAAGGAACTCACAGGAGGTGATGGTATTTCATTTATATTAAGTAAAAACATGATGGTTTAGATTGAATAGAATTTGGTGCAATTTTAACATATTATTTCATACTAGAATCAATTTTTAAGGAAAATATTATGGATTTCAACAATTTCAGCCATGGTGATTATTCCATGACTCATTATCCAAAATGATTTTTAAATCTTATTCTACTTTCCCCTATGTAGTGGTGATTATTAATTTTAATGTCTGAAGATTCGATATGGGTATAATATGTAATATATGATCTTAGATAGTCATGATTAATCTCTCTTATTATGAGGACATAACTAATGTATCATCTAGGGATGTGATTTTTCTTGATGGTAATTCTAGGTTGGCAGGAGTAACTCATACTAATAATGGTTAACCGATTTATCCCTTAAAATTGTAGAGAAAGAGAGATGAGTCTCATGGTGGAACATGATAAATGAAATCCTATAGACCTATTTAAGGGTATCGAAGGGGATGTTTTACTTATATTCATTGTATAATGACTGGTAATTCAAGGAATATTTTTATTATGGAACCAATGAATTGTAGATCACGTGGTCAATAAGGCCACTAGTATATTGGATTCCATATATTTTATACCTTTCACAGTGGCATGAGATCATAAAATCCTAAAGGTATTATGACACCCCTTTTTTAATTAATTAATTCTTTATGTATGCATTTTAAGTATAAGAGGTGATTGGGTTATATTAAAAGAGTTATTGTAGTGATTGTCTTGTTTTTGGGGAGTTTATGAAGGTTTAGGGATTGATCATTATTTTTAAAAACAATTAAACACATCCTAATAATTCATGATACTAAAATAGTAGGGAATAAGTAGGTTCTTGGTTAGGTGAAAAATTTCCTTGTCCACATGAAAAAATTGAAGAAATTGTGTTTTATTGAACACAGTTGTTTAGTATGGTAGGAATATATTTTTCTACCCATTCAAGCAATCCATGAAAGAGGTGTTTGGGTGTAGTTATAGAGGTAAATTGTTGAGTTGTTTTCCTAACAACAAACACTAACCATGAACTCGAAAAAAAGATCATTATTTAGTGGATTTCACTTTTTCTAACTACTAAACATCTCATTGATCCCCTAAAGATGTTATAACATTAATTCCTCATCATCATTGGTCTTTGGAGACCATTCGTACAATTTGGTAGCAAGAAATGGAAAATTATAAGTGAATTGGTGTCTAAAATTCCTTGTTAAGTCCCCATTTTCGGGTTTTTCTTATATTGACTGTCCTTCTATCTCTTGTTATCATCAAATTTTTTAGTAGAGGATAAATGCATTTTATGTGATGGTAATCATGATGATTAATGATTTTATAATACAGGGAACTATATATAAGGGTTTTTAAGAGTTTAAAGGGCGATTTTGAGATTTATGGGTTGTTAATTGGCTTTTCCAACATTATCAGGGTAGGTGGACTCACTAGCGACTCCACTTGTTCATAAAATAATGTCATTGTTTCAAATTAGTGGAGTTTCAGGAAATTGATTTTGAAAATATTGTGTGATGATTGATGGAAAACCTATCATGTGACTATTTTGTGAAATGTTGTAAATTGAATGGTTTTTGTAAATCCATGTTATGTTTATTTTAAAATGGATGTTTTAAAATAGATGTTTTAAAATTTTTTATTTTGTTTATAACATAGAAATTGATTACCGAATTATTTAAAAAAAAAGAAATTTTTTATTGAAATCAATGTTTATGTTTTTTGATAAAATATTTTTTGGGAGTCTAGAATTTCAATTTGACCCTAAATATAGGGTGGGTACCATGGGGGTACAGGGTGTGTGGCCCTTGATAAGGGTTTTATGGCATTGGAAACAAGGAGTTTGGAATAATAGTGATGAATTTGTGGATTGATGAAAGACCACTCATTGTTATAGAACAGTATCCAAGATAATCATATGATCTTGTGTGGTAATCATGTGTCGGGTATGGAAAAAATGAAATTTTTGAATTGGTTAAAATTAATTTTTGGATTATTTCCATTGATAAATTGTTTTTGTTGGAAAAGTGATTAGAATGAAATTTTTTTTATCATTAATAAAAAAAAGAAAAATTATTTTAAACTATTTATTGGTAATTTTTAATAAAAAGGAGTACTTTGAGACATACTGGTTATAATGTGCTTCATAATTAGGTGAAGAATATTTCTACATGACTGAAATGAATCATGGATCATTTTACTAAAGTATAAATATAATCATAATGTGTTTCCTCTTTTTTGATTATGCAACTTATGTTTTTCAACTCAAATTTCATTTTAAACTAAAAACATGTGCCATGATGCCACACATGTGGCATCATGGGTGGGATTGAGATGAGACCAATTCATATTTGTCAAAATTGAATTAAAAATAATTTTCCCAATTTTTCATGACATTTTGAGTCCATTTTCATTGTATTCATTTCGTGAAATATTTTTGAATTAAAATGTAAATTTTAAACCAATAACATACACTTTGAGTTATATTGGTCACACCATCCGTCAGATTGAGGTGTGGATGATTCTTATAAATCAAAAATGGAATATGGGTCATTTTACTACTATACCAAAACAATTATTATGTTTTACCTCAGTTTTGAGTATTTAAATTTTTTTAACTAAAATTGATGTCAATTTTAAATAAAAAGACGCGCCTGTAGTCATACCACTCACACTATGCATCAGATTAGGGTGTTCCTGATTTATAAATAGCCCAAATGACACATAGATATTTTTATAATCTATCAATAAAATTAGAATGCATTTTATCTACATTGAGTAAGACCATTTTGTTTTATTACTAAAATGTCATTATAAAATAGAGAAACACAATTTGAGAAATTTAGGTTGCATTGTGTGTGGGTATGAGAGGAGCTAGATTCATACAGATCAAAAATGAATTACCAACATTGTCCCAAATTATTATGACATGTTATAAAATATTTATTTAAAATATTTTATTTTACAAACATGAACAATGGATATTATATTAATTGACATTCATTGTGTGCAATTTGAAACATTTTTTCTCAAAAAAATCAATGTATGGACATCGTTCTAATTAATTTCCAGAAAAATTATTATTTTTAAATCCAATTCTTATTATCCTCTCCTACCTTGGTGTTCACCATTGACATTTCTTGTACCTCCTCTTCTATGACTGTCTATGCCACCGAAACTTCTTTCACCTACACCTTTCCCTCTGCCTCCGTCTTCATGACTGTCGAACATGTTTATTGTTTAAATTTCATTTCTCCTAAAAAAATTTATTTCCCTCATTATAATTCTCATTTATTATGAGATAAAAATTAATATATAATCTTTATGACACTAATGGCTCACAGCTGAAATATCTTTCTAATTTCGTAACTTGTAATAGATCACAAACATAGTAGGTAATAACCTATTTATTTTGTTGGCATACATTATAATAAATTCTATGCTTCCCCAACATCTCTATACCAATTGATATCTTCTTTTGAGTAACTAGATTTTGGTATGTCTTGATAGTATTGAGAAATAGAGAAAAAAATTTATGAAATATATTTAATGAAATTGTAATTACCTTAAGAAATTACCCATTGGGGGAGCTGATATTTTAATGTTTTGTTATTATGCTGATAAATTTGCAAAAAACAATATCCACAAATAGTGTGATTGTCTTGTTTTAGACACTAAAAAAAAATATAACAGAATAAGTAAATTATTTTTAAATTTATTGATATTTAACACTTTCAATATATACCTTGATTTGATTCTATTTGTAGTAATCAATATGAATTTGACATTTAGTGGATAACTTCATTCCATGATCTAGATTATGTTGAATAAATTCCATATAATAAATATTTATTTTTTAATCATATAATTAATTTATAATTCAATTTTTGTCTATGAAATTAGATTTTAATGAATTATATATTCACAATACACATCATGTTTGTTTAGTTGGATCAATATCCATGAATTAGAACCAAAATATAATTATCTGAGGTTCTTATATTGACTTATATCGGCATCCAGTATGTCCTAAAAACTATTAAATAATCAGAATTTGGAAAATATGGATTATATTAATATATTTTAGAGTTTTTCCTTTACATAGTTGGAATCATAAAATTTATTTCCTCTGATGGGTTTTTATTAAATGATTTGAGGTAACTGAACTTTTTTATTCATTATTTCTACATCATTCAACGTAATTTCTAATGTAGAAATGATTCAGTGATTAATGAATTTAAATAATGCTTCACATGATCTTTCCTTTATATAATTGTGATAAAATCATCTGTATGAAATATGAGTAGTAATTAACTCTAATAATCATATTAGCTCACTATTTGGATAGATGTATTATAGAAATGTCCCTTATATATGTATTCACAAGTTATATTTTCAACCATTTGTGCTTGAGAATTTCCTTTATAGTATTAAGAAAAATTATGTTTGTTAATGAATCTCTGAATATTTCTTATTTTTATTCAATCTAATACAAAGTTTTTCCTTTAAATGTGATCACAACAAGATATTTTAATGATAAAAAATTCTTTGAGGGAACTAGTGGAATGAGTTTACTCCTAGTATGGAATTTTGTTTTCATGGATGATGAATTATATTTTCTTGAATCTGACATCCATTTCTCTCCTCATTTTCTATATTTGATAACATACACCACTTCAGACCTTTTATCATCAATTATTACTTTATTTTCATATAAGAAATTTGATAAAGACATACCATGAGTATCTTTATAATATTTAAAATTCAAGATATAAAAGATCTAATAAAATCTTCAACCATTTTAATATCCAGACCATCAAATGGAACACACAACTTAATAGTCATATCATAAGCTTCCTCAGTACCCACTCTCATGTTATTATTGGGTGGTATTTTTTGTGTAACTCTTCTCATAGGATAATTTAAACATTACCCATAGTAACATGGTTGTTCGTGGGTGTTGACACATATATATCACATAAAACATTACCCATAAAATGTTTAGTAATATCAACTTATCAAAAGTGGTTTGATAAAATTTAAGGGAAAGAGTAAAAAAAATGTAATACACCGGGTAAAGTATGTTGTTGAGGAATGACTATCCTCAAAGATATTGGGTTTATTTGAATCATGTATTGATATTTTATCCACTTCCAATTACCTTGGATAATTTCATATACATTTGAAAGAAAAACAAGATAAAGAAAAAAGATATTTCATTAAGTCAATTTATGTTTTCAATTATGTCATCATATTATATGTATCTTTACGTGGTTTTATCTACTCAAAAATGATAGAGGTGAGACTCTAAAACCTAATCCCGTATCATTTCAATATTGTTTAGGTCTCTTTAATGTTACTGTATGTATATTTATTCTAGGTATGGGTGTTGGCGATTCTTGTGCCTAAACCATATAAAAAAGAAGATATAATAATAGATATTTTTTTTAATATTTTTATAAATAATAAAAAATTAAAATTGTTTCATATTTACCCATAATTCCTATAATTTCTTGTTTCATATTCATCGCTGAATTTACCAACTATAGTTACATGAGTCTACAACCATATAACATGGCATGGGATGGAAGTGGATTAATATTTTTACTCATCAGTATGCATATAAAAAAAGAAACTTATGTTGTTTCATATCAAATAATTAAACTTTTACTATTTATCAAAAATTACATAACAATTTCTTCACTAATAATGTGTACATCATCATGGCTTTGTGATATGTGTAAATAATTCTTAACGAACATTATTTATTTTTATCACTCTTTTGTTGTTACATAAATTACAAATTTTCAATCCAGTTGGATAAAATAAATGATGTCAAATAATATATTATTAATGAAATGAAACTGAAAAGATTTTTAATTGTGTTGATTGATGAATGTAGTCTATGTTTCCTCATTTATAATTTGTTCATAACTATGTGGTGGGTGGGGCTATATTTTTTTCCTCTTCATCCCTAAGATATAATTTTATAAGAATAGTTTAGAATCCTCTATGTTATTTTCCAGAGGCCATTAATAAATATTTATTATGGAAATTTTTAAGAATATATGAAGTCTCCAATTAATAGTGTAAATTAAAATAATTTATAATTTTATAATTTTTCAATAAAATAATTATTATATATTTTAACATTATTGTTAAATATTTATGAAGTATTTTCTTCATTACAGGTCAGACGTGGTTCCATGAATCAATGTCAATCCAAACAATAGTCCTCATTGTTACCCCAAGATAAGTAATGAAATTTGACTTGTCGGTGAAAAAGGATGGCCATGTTGATTTCAAAAAATATTAAATTTTATACCCCAAACTCTTTCCTTGATAATGTTATTCATCTTAGTGACGCTCTGTCATTTTGTTTTCATAAAACAGGTGTTGATCCCAAAAAATTTCACAGTTTGCCCATCAATAGTTTTATATTCCATAGTATTAGTAACATCACAATGTGAAAAAGACATTTTTAGGATGAGTAGTAAAACATTAAATTTTTCATGAATAACAAAAATACAATACACTCTATAGACAAAATTACAAAATTTCA
This sequence comes from Viscum album, assembly GCA_963277665.1. Classification (NCBI taxonomy): domain Eukaryota; kingdom Viridiplantae; phylum Streptophyta; class Magnoliopsida; order Santalales; family Viscaceae; genus Viscum; species Viscum album. The sequence goes on along the minus strand of OY728151.1, from coordinate 748,198,626 downwards.
TAAATCATGTAAAAAATTGTTATTAACATTAATAGAGATATATTACATCAATGATGCACTAAAAATAACCATTACTTCCATTAATTAATTTTTCCTTCTATTTTTATTTTCTTACATCTCTTGATTATGGATTTGGCTTCAACGTTATTAATATCCATCCACCCATCATTATGGTTCCAATGATCCTTGATGGCTTAACTCCAAAATGGTAATTATTACAATTTTTTATATTTATCTACTATATTTTTTGAGGATTATATAATGTTTAAAGAAATAATATAACCAAAATTTATCCCATGATAAATTTTGATGACTACTAATTAGAGTAGTTTAAAATACATATATGAGATGGGGAATGAGTCACAATGAAACAAACACAATAAGTCTTTGGGAGATGAAATTAAACTTTCCACTGAGGTTAAAAGTAAGAGAAATTCAATTTAAATTATGAATTCTATTATATTAAATTAAAAATATGATGAAATGAAAATTTAAATCCACATGACATCCACTCAAAATCATTTACTTACACTGAAAACCATTTATTGTTTTCAACATCCTTGAAAATGTTTCTTTTTTTACAAAGTTTAGATGAGACACAAAAATGGGTTTATATTTTTGTTAGGTTGATTCAAGAGCTTGAAAATCAACAATTTCTCCATGTTTCCAACTGAATGTCTCCAAAAGATGAAGTGGATAATGGGTCCAGAGATATCCCCTCATTATTAAAGGAATACCATCGCGATCTAAATTAGATGAACCATCATAGTAGTGTTATCATCAATGTATAATTAACTACAAAGACCTAATAGTGTTCAATTGACCACACTCAAAATAAAAGTAATTTTTGATGTATTTTTTTCAATAGTAATTGTGTGAGTTTTCTAATAAAATTTACATCAATAAACCTGAATATTTCACTCATTATGTTTTGATTAATTTTTTTGTCCTTTTATGTGTTCCCACAATGTATTAAATGAGGGTGCTGAAAGGCTAATGATATTGAAGAATGAGTTGTGATGTGCATAATTCAAGTCCATGGTTATTTCTTTTATTAAGATTAATGAATATATTCAGAATTGGATTTATTCCTTCAAGGAGAATTGGAACCACAATGGTGGGATGAAAGCTAGTTTGAAATACGGTGTCCAATCCATCATCATGAAATTAAAGAAAATAAATAATATAAGGATGGTTTAAATAAAGATATTGATTGTTAGTTGTATTATTGTATTGAATTATTATATATCTATTCATGATAGTAAAAAATTTCATGCCACATGCATGAAATTGTGGACTTTTATTCATAAAGAGTATTGTATTGTATATCAATCTTACAAAAATAATCATTATTTACAAAAACTTATCTATGAAACAGATGGTCTTATTTTATGACATTTTATTTTTTTTATGATGAATATTATGTGTTTTATGATTCTATAATGATAGAAGATAGAGTTATTGTTCACAGTGGTCTTGCATGTAAATGTATTGAGTTTATATAGTAGGTGTGGCATTGGGTAGGTATAAGTAAGAAATATAGTCAGATAAGATACTCCTAAAAAAAATTGAAACTCATAAATATTTTTCTACAAGTTATCTTATATAGGATATTTATGTCAAAAACATTATGAATTAGTTATGATGTCAATCTAAGATGAAATATAAGAATGTCATAAATAAAGAATATGAAGATTATCTGTCATAATACCATCCAAAAGAGTATAATATACTTGTAATGTATATGTCACTATAGAATTACACTGTATAGAATCATCCAAATAATACAATGCCAAAATAATATAACAACCATATATATTAGCCCTACATAGATGTAATATCCTAGAAATAGAATTAGAGGTTCTACAACTAACCAGATCAATTGAAATATTCAACATGAACGAGGAAATAAGGATTAAAGTAACCTAGGAACATCCACATACTGAATCACTCAAAATGTATCCTAAATTGAAGAGGATTGGGAATACCTCCACTATAATGGTCTTGATGAAATTAATACCACCTCACCTACATTAGACATCACATTTTTCTTCTCAAGGGTTCCTCACCTTCCATATTTGGATATTTTTTAATCGACTATATTCAAATTAATCAATAATAATGGTCCTTTTGTACCTTCACTCACATACCAATCAACTTTATAGATATTTTTAACAACATCTAACAGATTGAAAATTAATTATTGGGTATAAAAATTGATGCACGTCATTGATTATGTATAAAAATGAATTCCATAAAATCATGATGAAGATATCCATATCAAGAACAATGAAATCATATAAACATTTATCCTAAAATGATAATTAAATAACATGTTTCATAGTTAAATTATAGATATTCTATTTTTCCAAGGGGTCTTGAAAGATGAAACACAAGAGGAATCATTTCAAAATTTAATCCCATATGATTCAAATTTTAATAAGCAATAAAATATTTTCCTATTTTACTATCAAAAAAAGATTGCATGTTAATAAAATTTAAGAGAATCAAATTGTGTACTCTTGAAGAACCGTATCTATCCTTTCTGATTATCGAATCAGCACTATTCTTTTATTCAGTAGCTATAGAATAAAATTATATATTTTTTTATTGTGGAAGAACTAACTACTAGGGTGTATGTGTTACAAGATAGTCCCCCTGGTTCACATGATGTATTTCAGTCATGAGAAAATGAGATGTAGGGTTCTTCATTGATAAGAAGTGTGAAAAACGCATAAAGAAAACCCCCAAAAATCAAAAAACGATAGTGGAAACAAATATTATGACATGCATTGGATTCAATACTTGATTCATCTAGGGAATATAGCAGATTTTTTAGCTGTAGAAGACTTCCCTGAGAGCTTTAGAATCACGAGTGACTAAGTTGTGGTGAGGGTACTATTAAATAGATATGAGGCATCTTTAACAATAATTTTATAAAAGTGTTAATAATGATCTTTTTTATCATAACAGAAAATATATGCGCTGAGAAAATATTTATAATTATAAATATTTAAATAAATTTATTTTAAAATTTTTAATTTTGTAAATATATATATATATATTAATTTGAAATTATATAAATAAAAAATTTAAAAAATAATCATTATTTATTTATAATTATTATAAGTATATATATTTATAAAAATACATAGTAAATATACAATATATATATATATATATATATTTATACACAAATATATTTTTAACATCTTATGTCAATATATAATCCTAAATTCATGCACTGTAAAAAATAGTGAAATTGAATAATTTCAAATATGCCCACATTAATTTTCTTTAATGGATTTTTTTATTAATTGAAAATAATTTTTTAATTTATGTTTATATATATTAGAAATATTAAAAATTGAAATTATATATATATAAATAAATACAAGAAAATGATCAAATAAAAAAATAAAAACATTGGAAAAATGAATACCCTAACTATAATAGAACTTAAAATAAATAAACAAAATTGACCAACTAAAATGTAATATATAATGTTATAATGAATATTCTAAAATATATTAAATTTTTAATAAATTAAGTAAATAAAAGGTTTATTTTTTTTTATCATCTAAATATATTTTTGTGTGCGATTATTATTAAAAATAAAATAATTAAGTGTGTGTGTGTGTGTTTGAAATCAATATAACAAGCGATGTTTGATATATATTAAATTGAATAATCAAACTACATCAACAAAGAATTATTCTTTAATATGTTTTCAATTAAAATTTTACACAATATATATATATATATATATTTATTTATATATTATATATTAGTTAAAATATTTATAATTAACACACACACACAAACATATATATATATATATATATTACACTAATTCATGTTTATTAATAATTTTTTAATTAAGCAATTAGTAAATAGTTTTCTAATTAATTCATTTATAAAAATTTTTGTTTATTTTTTACGATTCATTCATTTTATATATCTATTGTGAATTTATATTATTTATTAATATTAATAATATATAAATTTGTATATTTAATTTTATATATATTTGAGTAATTAATTTTATAATAAAATGTTCAACAAAATTCGCAATTTCCTCAGTTTATATTTTTATTTGTTTAATTTTTTCATTTTTTTCAATTCGTTCATATTCCATATAAATATTTATTATAAAATATTTCTTAATTTTTTAATTATATCTGTATATTTTCAATGAATTCATTTTTAATAATAAATATTTAATTAATTTTATTGTTAATTTTTTATATTTTTATTTGTTTATTTTTTTAATTTTATTATTGACCATTATCAGCACTTTATTAGTAAAGATAACCATTTCATTTTATAAGAACTTATTATTTTCACTAATAAATGTAGACATTATCAGTTGATTTTTCTGGAACTAATAAATTTCATCACTGTTTAAGCCGTGATTTCTAATAGTGAAAATTGCATGTTTAACACAATGAGTGTGTCACAATAATAATCAGATTGTAAATCTTCAATTTTATTGTCTTAGTTTTCAGAGAGCATGTTATAGGGACACACCTTATGTTTCAAAGACATTATATGCTTCAAAAGGGATGAGGGACGTAAAATAATTCTCATTAGTAGAACAAAGGAAGTCGTAGTGATTCGAGGATTGCCATGTCTCCTAAATAAGTACAATTTACACATAGAAATGAAGTCCAACTTGCTGTGAGTAACCAATGATATAGATCTGAAACAATTATAGAGGATAATCAATATGGACCTTCAATGGTGTTTGGTATGATTATTTTTAATTCTACGATTTTGAACGATTTGTTTTATATTGATACGTCCCATTCATTTATTGATTCGTTTTCTATTGATCTTTTATGTATATATGTTCGTATGATGCTTTCTATTTTCAAACCAGAAAATCCACCACTCCCAATAGCATATCAACCATTTTTTGTAAATAAATTTCAATAACTATAAGTTGGGACAAATTAATTTGTGATTTCATTACACATGAGATGGATTTATATGACAAAATCGTGGATATGGAATGGTTGATAGTGTTCAATGCTAAAATAAACTATTATACCCAATGGAAGAGTTTGAAAACTCTTGATGGTGTGTAAAATCTCTTTATAGGATAATATAATGTAATGGAAGAAGCTGTATGATTTTTGGCACTAGTGATAGGATCTATCATCTTCTTGATGAAATTTTTGACCTTAGAATCAATGGATTAGATTGGGAATAGTGTATTTTTAATATTTATTTACCATTTTCATGATTTATTTCAAATAAATTCTTATTGTGGAAACCCACAAGAGATGTATATTTTATTATTGATCTCTTATAAGGGACCAGTCCTCCATCACAATCATCTTATTGGATAGAACCAATATAATTAGTTTAATTGAATATAATCTTTGAAGGGTGAGATATACAATGGTTCATTAATCCTAGTATGATTCTGTAGGTGACACCTATCATGTATTTGAAAAAATATCCAAAAACTATAAGGATTTCTGTAGATAATAGTATTCTTAACTATTTTAAATTAAAAAATTAATATCCTCTTCCACGAATTGATGAAATGTTTGATCAATATATGGGATCCTAATGGTTCTATAAAAATTATTTTCATTTAGTATATCACATGGTACTGTTTCAAAATGAGGATATTCCAAAGACATATTTTTTGAGTATATATGTCCTTCACTAGTATGTATTATTTATCTTTATTATTGTGATTTAAGAATATATCTATATGGAATTGATGATTAATATATTTTAATTCTACCTGGATTCTTTAGTGGTGGTGTTTTTTGTTGACAAAATATTGTATTCTAGGAAAAAGGATTATTTGATTATCATATTCCTAACTAAGTCACAAAATATAATTCATATCTTCTTCCAAGAATTGATTTCATGTTTGATAAATTTAGGGGATCCTAGTAGTTCTAAAAAAATGAATTGAATTTTGGATATCACTCACAATGGGTTTGGAAGAAGGATATTCTAAATGCATATTTCGGGAATAGATTTTTCTATTCCATATATGTTGTCACCTACAGTCTTCATAATGAGTGATATTTCATTAAATAATTGAAGATAATGAAATTTAATATGTATCCATATTATTGTATTGTGGGTTTTTTGGTTAAAAAATTTGTGATTTCTAGGAAAAAGGTTCAGCATGAGACACACTTGAAAATAGTGCTAGGTCTTTTATTTAATCATTACCTTTATTCTAAATATTCAATGTTTAATTTTTATATAAAAGTGGAACATTTTTTTCCATGATTTCATTGAAAAGGTGTTAATTTGGATCATAAAATGATAGTGTTTGTGATCTCTTAAAAATATAGAAATACTATTTTAAGGATATACAGTTTAATTTTATTTTCAGATCATTATCTACCTTTTCTACATGAATTATAATGACTTGTTTCACTAATGACATCACTGAAAATGAAAATGTTTCCTTCTAATAGAATGAGTAATGTTACAGTTCTTTTCAATATCATTATTGTTTCCTAACATCAGAAACAGTCAAGATATTTATGGAATAAGTATAAGGGTATGTGGTGTATAATGATAACTCGGGATCTGGGTCGGGGTGTGGTCTCATTAAGGTGATTAATTTATTGATTTTTTGTCATGGAATTTATGATTTCTTAAGAGAAACTATTTAACAAACGATTTAGAATTAGCTATTATAGTCCATGGTTAAAATATATGGAGTCATTATCTCTTTGGAGAGACATTCATGATGTTTATGGATCACATGATTTTGAAATATATATTTTTCACAAAGATATTTATATCTGAGACAAATAAAATGGATGGAGTACCTTTAAATTTTTATCTTTGACTTGATGTATGCATCCTATAAAGGTAATTCAGCGGTGGAAGAATTACGAATAAATTAATATAGGAATTTTTCAAAAGAGGATTCAGATAAATGACAGTTGATGTCAATAATAGCCAACATTCACTTGGATTGTTAGGACCAAAGTTGTGTTGAATTTTTATTCCCATATTATTATTTATATATTTGGGTCGCAATGTTAAAGAGACATTGACATCCAATAATGAATTTGTTTATATGAGGTCAAAACAGAATGGTGGTGAAATCATTAATGTATTGAAAATAAGTGAAAGTTTTTTTTGGTATAGATATTAGATGGTGGATGCTTTGTTTTTTAGGAAACACTTTTTCACTGTAACAACCTTTTTATGTGGGTATTCTAGTAAATTTTACAAAATATTTTTATGGAAATGAATACATAGTTTTTTGGGGATGGCATGAAAATAATTGTCGCTGATTTTTTTCAAGATATATCACATGTTATTAGGTTAATGAAGAGGATTGATGGATAACAGGTATGTAACATGCTTCACAGATTCCTATGTGTAAATGGGACAAGATAACTATAGATTTTGTAACAGTTCAACAATAAATGGTCCATAAACAAAATTCTATATTGGTGATTGTGGATCACCTCTAATATTAGACCATTTCTTCCATATTTTTGAATCTCATGCAGTGGGGGACCAATAAAAACTTATATCCAATATGTGGTAAATATGAATGGAATATGAGTTTTGATAATATTCAATCAAGATCTACGGTTTATGAATTGTTTCTATAATTCATTATTATAGGACCCCAAAACTAATTAGAATATGATAATGGTGTATCATCCTTAAATGGATGGATAATAAATAAAGATTCTACACATGTTTCAAGATATTATTTTGTATTGTATAATAGATTTTGGTGCCTTGTATGTGGAGAACAAACCCATAGTGGAGTTCTTGTATAACAATAGTTATTAGTTCTTCATATGTATAGTTCATTTTTATTGATTTTATTGGAATCCTTGACATTTCCCACTTTGTTGGGTGACAACATGTGAGAATTAACTAGATGTACCATGCTTGGGCTATAGAAAAAATATAATATTATGTTGATTATGAAGATAATTGATAAAGCTCATTGCTTCCATATGTATCATATACATATTGTGGTCGATGAACTTTTTCATCCATGGTGATTGATAATGTGTTCTAGAGATTCTCTTGAATGAATGTGCATCATTTTATTGGGAAGAAGACAATATTACCCCCATGATACATAAAACCATTTGAGATACGTTAATTTGATAGTGATGTTGAATATTTGTTTTCATTTACACCAAGTTTCAATTCATTATATTATGTGTTTTGTGTATCTCAAATGATAATGTACCATCCAGATAATAACCACATGATTCTATGGGATCATGTTTACTTAGTGATGGATAATATTTTGGTTTATGAGCTAATGTGGATTTGGATAGGTTTGAGAATGAGTTTCACTGGAGAATAATCTTTCTAGTGAGTGTTTTGTGGAAACTAGGTAATAATTTAAAAAAATATTAGAGTATGAGAAGGAAATGATTGAACAAAACACCAAACTCTTCTATGATAATAGTGGTTATCATATTTTCGGGGAAGGTAAAACTAGGGTTAGAGAGAATGTTACACTCCCAATTTTAGGTAATTAACCATTTATTTAGGGATTATATATATATAAATTGTCTTTTTTATGTTATTGGAGGTCATGAGATGTTTTAAAATGTTTTGAGGATTTTTTTGATGCCTCATAGTTTGAAAATTGTTAGTAAAAACTGAGAATAAACTCCTTGGAATCTATGAAACTGATATAGTAGGAGCCTAGTTGGCCCATGGTTAGGCATTCCGTTTAGGAATAAAATTCAGTAACCTTGGATAATCCATGATTTCTAGAATAGAGTGGTTTATTATGGTCGAAAAATAGTTTTTATAACCTTAACATCCAACTTTATGAGGGGTTCATGGAGTAAATTTTAAGAGTATGATTAGCGTATTGATTTCATAAACACATTACCTAACAATTATATGTGAAAAATTAGATAATAATTTTGTGATCTCACTCACTATATACATTAAACCTCCAATTAATATAAAAAATAGGTCATAACCTGAATTTGTCTTCATACATAGGTGGTAGATATAACTCCCTTTGATCTAGATGATATTTTTAAGAGAATCATTGTGGATCTCAGTCATTGGTGGTGTTTTATTTCACAGTCCTATGTAGAGGTGATTCTCTCTTGGTTTAGTTTGAGCGACTATTTGGGGAAGTGTTATCTCTTGCCATGTAAAGATCACGAGGTATCCAACACATTTTCATCATTGATATAGTGAAATGATTATTCTAGAGTACTCAACGAGGGTCATATAACTGTTGTATTAATCCCTAGATATAATGAGAGGAAAGTTCTTCAGATCTTGTAACTTTGAGCAGGGCCACCAGTGAAACGTTAGAGCTGGTGGGGTCTTCTTTTTCCAACACTATGATGCAGATGTACTAGAGAAATCACTAGTCAATGAGAGATTTTTGGAAGATGGGGTAGGGGATCTGGCCTGAGGTGGAATTCAAGAAGAAAAGGCATCTTCAATACAAGGCTGAAAGTGGTGATGTCATTAGGGTGCAAGTGGAATACCTAGGGCCATACTAAATCAATTGGACCTATAGTGTAGGAATATCAACGAGGATCAAGAAAACCACAATAGAGTAACTATTATGCTTGTGATTTATTGGGAAATATTTCTATAGATTTTCAGACTTTTCATGCATCATATATGTATATGGTCACCATAGATCCTTGGTAGAGGCAGTGTTTGTAGTAGGGAGTTATACAAGGTGGAAAACAATAGGGAAAAGAATTTGTAATAGTATGAGATTCCATCTGGTTATATGTGTTGTCACCAAATCTACCAATAAGGTACACATTAGGTTCAGGGATCTGGAGGATGATGGTGAGGATAGATACAAGACATAGAATACATTAACCTACAATCTCTAGGGATTATTGGAGGTATTTTATATGTCTTTTTTACTTTCTGAAGTTGTAAATTTTTAGACAATTTTTTTGAGTTACTCATTCATTATTCTTCTCTAATTATGATTAATCATGATGACATGTTTTATTGGTGTAAACTTGTGTAGGTGTTGTTGGATGTAGATATGAATTCATCAAGAATAGAGATACATCCCCCACTTAGTTTAATTTTTCTAACATGATAAAAACTGTGAGGGAGTTTTTGTGCCACCCAATGTAGAAATTATCAATGTGTGGTTGATGAGCCTCTCTAAATTTTTCTTTCAGGTAGATGTTTTTTAGTGTAGAGACAATTTTATTTTTTGTATAGAAACATAATTAGAACCTTTTATTTTTCAATAGAATGGATTAGTTTCCAACCATTCATACTCATCTAGGATGCTACTAGTGGGCATGGTTGTGTTTCGGCTTTGGGTTAATCTCCTTCCAAGAAGGTCGAACGCATGTCGGGTACGCCGCATGCTTTCCATCTCTATCTCCTCACATTTGGATGCATTTTCCCACATCAATTTTCCTTTAGTACCGCCGCATGCTTGGAATCGACCTTTATGAAACTTGGGGAGTTTGTGATGTAGTTCATCCAAGGGTCGATGTGAACTGTAGGGTTATATGAGTATTTTGGTCAGGTTTCTGAGGTGGTTTACCGCTAGACACGAAGAATGAATATGGACTGTAGTACCTAGTGTTTTTCACCTATAATATCTAATTATATTTGTGATACTATATTTCATTTTGTAGACCATTTTTGACAAAGAAGTATGATTTTTGAACACATTTGATTTCCTAAGTGCATGATTGGATATATCATGGGATCCCATGGTGAGATCACTAGTATGGGAGTTCTAGTAACAGATATTAGTTTATTTTTCATGTTCCATGCATTTAATTTTGGGGTATGAAAATAATTGAAGGTGGTCATTATTTTTAGAGATGGGTTTTGATTTTCACGACATTATAATATTTTTAATAATATTTTAGAAGAAAGACACTGATCCACAACAATAATCTGGGGACCAGAGAGCCTTAGTGTAGTGATTTGATAAATATTAAATATATTGTTGTCTCACATGAATAGAACTTCTTGAAAAGTGTAATGACACCCGTAGTGTGTCTCATGTCGATTTCTAAGACCAATATTGAGTCCACAACATTATTTTACACTGTACAACCTAATGGTTAATGTGTCTCGGGTTTTGGATGGAGGATAGTTGGCAGGGTGTCAAGTGGTGGATTAATTAATTATATATAAAACTAATACCTCACACCTCCAACTCATATTGGTACACACGATACAAAGAGGATCTACCTCCTCTATTCTCCTCCCCTTCCTTTGGTGAAGAATAGAAATGAAGAAAAATCTACATATCCAAGTGTATTTTATCTCTATTTATCAAGAATAATTTGATTAGATCGAGAAGAACAATGATCCATGCATCATTCTTCCACCAATTCTTTATTTTATTCTCCCTTAAGGTATGAGGTTTTGACTTTTAGTCGTATTCCAATCCATTTTTTTGTTCTAAGGTTCTAGAACCCAATTTTAATTTATTATAATCCCTGATAGGTAGATCTTTGAATTATGGATAAACCTAGTGTGAAATAATCATTTTTTCTGGTGATTCATGACTGAAAATAAAATCTATATGATGTGTATTAATGTGACACATGTTATTTATGCCTTCTTATTTGGTGAATATGGTCTTTGGTGACTACACTCCATGTACCCGTGTTAAAATCCAAGTATTTTACTAAGCCGTGTGACCACAGGTCATGAATTGTGTTAGCTATGTTGAACTACATGGATGTGTACAACTACATAGTAAATGTATTTGTACACGGTGTCTGGATCCCATAAATGGAAACAAATACACAACTAGGGTATTTTTGATGAGGTACATAATGTGTACCCTTATATGGGTTTGAAAACTGTGTAGACAAGATACATGCAATTGTTATCGAGTGAGATCACACATATTGTGTTCCCCAATGCACACTACGTAATCATGTGATATCTTCTTCAGATATTTTCTCCTTCCACTTCTACATATATGGGACTCGAATTTGGGATTTGAGTAGCTTATCTAGATTCTTATTTAGAGTAGAATGTGATGGTTTCCTTGGTTTATGCATGTGAATTACATTGCGTTATGTTTTGATCAGAATTCCAGTGAGAGAATTCTAATCCTCAGATGTGATCATGGTGAATCACTGGGTTGATGATAGGGTCAGTACCCTTCCCTCCATATTTAGGATATAGGTCCCAATGTAATCTATATGATAGATAAGTGGTGTGTACCTATTGGAAAAGGTTTAGGGTTACCCACCCAAGATTGTTATATGACATAAGGTGTGACAAGTGTGATTATTATTTCTATGATGCAAGGACAATCAAGGAAATCTGTTACGTTAAACAAGAGAGATGTTTTGAATGGTACTCCTCTATGGTATTAGGGTGTGGTTGTACCTTACACATCATCATTTGTTGAGACAGAGATCCCAACCTCATGGGGGTAGGTTTTTTTACATTTGGTTCCACTACATAGACTTTTTGTCTCCTCGACTATATAACATAGTGAAATTTCATGGATTGAAATTGCCACAGACTCATGATGAAGATGAATTCTTTCCCCAGGGATATTCATTATTGGGAAGCCATCAATACCCTCGTCTGTGAGTCATTTCTAGCCAACGTTGATAGTATCAAGGTGTGGTGACTATGCTCTTTACACATTAGTGTTGAGGGAGGCTATATGGGTTGTTTGGAATCATTAATGCAATTTGAAAACTGTTCATACTCCATGGGATTCCAAATATCATTCATAAAGATAGACAATTCTCCCCTACCTTTACAGACAGTGGGTCCCACATACATGTTGGGCAGATTAGAGCAGGAACTCCACGGTTGGACTAGGGTGTATGTAATCATTATAAGATTCGTTACTCCCCGATATTATAGGGTGTGGGTCCCCCATATGTGATGTATAGTTAGAGTGGGTACTCAACTATTGGTTTAATGATATGGTACAATATCCTAGTATTTGGAACTCCACTTTTGTTCCTGGGTGTGGGTCCTCCACACGTGTTGTTTGTGGCAGAGTTGGAACTCTATTATCAAACTAGGATTCATGTTCTCTAGTTTGGGATTAGTAATCCCTTATCATACAAGGGTTTGATTCCCCCAATGTAAATACTATGTTAGATTCAGTACTCCCCTTTCATACTAGGGTGTGGGTCCTCTATCCGTAGAGCAGTTCTCCCAAACTGGTTGAGTGTGTGTGTCCTCTATCTATGGAGTTCCACTCTCCTATTGTATTAGGGTGCCAGTCCTTCATTCATTGAGTTGTAATAAATTTTCATTACAAGTAAGAGGTATTTACCTAAGGATTATTACTCCACCGTCTACAAATTGAATTTTGGAGAGGGTCCTCCTTTGGAGTTTGAGCACCCTCAGTATTTGAGTGTGGTTTCGAGGAGTGGTACCCTCTTCTTGATATGTGTTATACCTTGTAATGAGCTAGTTCTCCCTCAATGTACAAAGGTGTCAGACCCTCCCCGACGGAACAATAGAGGTTTTATAAGTTAGTTTAGATCCATAACAACCTGCACTATAGAGAAGTGGTGAGGTGTGGGTCCCTATATTCACTCTCATAAAGAAGATGTATGTGATAAATTTTCTGGAGTAGTACCCCCTGACTGTGTACAGTGCTGAGTACTATGCCTCTCCACAACAATTATTTATCCTTACGCTAGGTGTAGGCTAGCAGTGGAAGAAACTCTGGTGCTAGGCCCTAGTGAAACCCCTTATAGGGTTTTCCCGTTAGAGCATGTTCTCTCAGACGACCTATTAAGAAATTTATATTTGTTCTCAATGGAGAGTATCTCTTATAAAAGTTCCATTTAGGATGGTTGAACTTATAAGAGGGTTTATCAGAGTATTTAGTGACATTAGGATCCTTCGAATGAAGTCATATCATAGGATATGTGGTCAAAACCTCCAAAAACTTTCAGTCCTTTATGAACATATATAGGTGTTATTGGTGAGTTGTTGTCGTGCAATCATATTCTGTGTTGACACCCCTTGAGGACATAATACGCCCACCACTTTGGTGCTGACACCTAAATTTGGGTTACTCTCCCTCACATGGAGGTGAAGACTGGCATGGTATGCCACATTATTTCCATGTATATAATCTTGTGGATGAATGAGGTCACTCTCCTACAATGGGTGGAATAAGCTCGATCTATAGTCCATCTACTCACAATGTTGAGACCCGTGTTCTTGGACGAGCTTACATCCAGTTTAGTTGTGTTGTGGGATGGGATTTTCCCTAACACTTTCATTTGGGTTTCTTTTGACATATATGAATAGTCATATATGGGAAATGATGACTATATATGGAGATTCTATCTTGAGGGGGTTTCCTCTGGCTAGTGTTTCTGAACTTTCTCATTTTATTCACTCACTTCTCTTTATGGTGTTTTGATCCATCTGATTATTCATATACCCACACCATCCAGGGATTTTCCATCACGTGTTTTGTGTCTTGTGTAGTCCACTTACCATTCAATGGAGTCCACATATAACCCCATCTATGTGGATCCTATAGAGTCTGTCTAATTTAGGAGATTACCGGAGATGGCCCAATGATTTTATTTGTAGTTATTTTTTCTAAGGAACCCACCATTTTGAGATGTTTAGACACTTTTTATATTTTCATTTAGTGGATGATTTTGTCCTTATTTACTTTTATTACATTTGGTGTACTCTTTTTTGAGATAGAAGTATGCATGAATTTTTGTTTCATATTTTATTATCTCAACACTATTTCATTGAGGTTTTTGTGGATGTTTTCATACATGTACACATTCCCAAGGCATCCTTGAGTTTAATTATACCTTTTCTTCTTGTCACAAATCTCTAGAATATGGAGGCATGCTTGAGGTAATTGGGTCTTGAGCTCTAACATGGGCCAGGTCTTGACCTGATTTGTATCACATACAAAATAGTGAATGTTACTATACTAATGGTGGAGTATGACCATTTTTTCATTGAGAAATACACCGAGGGTAATTAATACTCTAAATTAAGGACTAAATGTAACATGAAAGCATGAATCATATACTAACAAACATTAATGTAATAAATTTACCTTCTACTAGTCTTAGATGAGAACCCTATTATGAATGGAAACTTATTACAAAAGGACTCTAATAATCCTTACTATAATCATGATGCACATTGAGAATCACAATATCAAACAACCATCAATGGATTCCCTTGATGTATGACTATCTTATGTGTTGCAATGTGTCCCAAAAAACCACATGAACTCTTCCCTCTAATAGAAGAGAAGTTGGTGGACATTGTGTGTCATCCAATGATCACCCTGGTGTGGTCATGACCTGTAGATTATCATAGAAGTATCATCATGACGTCCATAGAGATTCAATCCCACATCCATTCTAGAACAGCATGGTGTGGATCTAATCATTTTGAAGCATGGTTATAGGAATTAAACTATTGTAATGAGAGTCATTGAGAAAAAACATAGAAATAAACCTCTTCATCACCACTGACTATAAATAATAAAAAATTCCATTGTATATCATCACTACTCCTAGATGAACCACTATGGGGGATTTATGAAAATAACTTTGAACATCCTATATCTTCATGATCAGTACCATCATATATCCTCATAAAAGGATGAAATGCTCTAAATTTTCAATAAATAAATCACATGAAAGCCTAGTTAATTTTAAGTCATTGAATGCCTCATTATTGTTATATGAAAGCTATGCCTCCTTGATAAACTAATAAAGATTATGGATTATGACCATTGACTATATTTATGATTAATCATAACTATAGAATAAAAAAACTATTAGAACTCAATATTTTACACCTCACTAATCAAATACGAAAAATATCTTCTATAGAGATAATCAAATGCATGATTCCCCTTCTTGGTGTTATAGACTATCTAAAATATTAATCATATTGAAACAACAACCATCAAATACTCCTTATATTACTATAATTTTATGAAAATATATACATAATAATATTTTTTTAATAATAGATGATGAATAACTCCCCCAAATGATAGTTTCTAAATCAATTCATGGAATTTAACATTGCAACCAGCTCCAAGACATTATCCATTTTTTTCTCCTCAAAATTATTATTTTTAATGACCAATAAACAATTATTTCCTTAGAAAAAATTAAAAATTTTCAAATCCCATCTCTAGAGGAATCATATAATACCGTGTAATCAACACCATATTCGGTCATGTCATGATGGGAGACCTCATCGATATCACCACTCATAAAAGTATTTTTGATACTTCTATATCCACACCATATACCTTCCCATTTTGGTAAATATATTCCTATTTTTTTCTACAATTGATAAATCAACCATGTATATCCAATAAGATCTATCTAACCCCAGGATTATTCACACCTCAGCCATCCTATAAAATGTCTTAACATATAGATTTTCATTAATATTCACGGGATCAACTGTAACTACATATTCTGAGATAGAATAAGTTATAAATAATTCCCCTCAAATCAGGAATTTAAACTTCAAGAGCATCCAAAATAGATGGTTCCCTTAGGTATATCCATAAAAGTCCAAAAATTCATTACTTGCTCTTCATATAATTTATGTTACATGGGGATGATTTCAATGAAGACTATCACAAACTTGTCTAATTTTCTTCATTTTAAAACAAATCACTATATACTAATTGTGAATATAGATGCACTATAATGATGTATTAAATATGTCCACTGAATCATAGGTCTAGTGAAATCCTAACATGATGCCAAACATCAAGAACAATCACAACCCTTTAAACTAGTATATAGGTAATCTATACATTTACGTGGATAATTATTCTTTATTTTCACCTTTTTGAAGATTTGATATTCCACACATAACTTTATGATCTCATATTTATAATTGGACAATAGAACATGGTCTACCCAAGGGAAAAAATGGGGACCAACAATGCCTTCGCTTTAAAAATCCTATAACTACAACTTATCCTATAGAATATCTAGATGTTATATATGATATATTGGCGAAGATAATTAGGAAATCACTAGATAGAGTTAAATGAAAATTTTGAGTTATAGGTGGGTTTATAGGCCTAGAATTTTATTCATGATGACATCATCATACCACTCCACTACTATAGGAAACTAAAATCACATTACATCTGTTACAAAAAGAAATATACTATATAACTAATGATAAATTATTTGATCCTTTGGTGTTTGAGACCATTATACTCTTCCTAGGACTCATTATCACCAATGAAATAAAATATCAAACCATCAAATCAGGCACAACACATCCCCCCACCTATAACTATTAATATTCACAAGAATCATAGGGAGCCCATCCATACCCATATTGAAATTCTATGTCATCATATAAGCTATGAAAAGTTCTTATACAAACCTATATCCTACAACTGTGAGACCACACTATTGGAATAAGTGTGTAATTTTCCATATTTCCCAATGGCTGCCTCCTAGTGTAACAATTGAACCAAAGTCTATATTAGAATCTCTTGTTCCAAGACATGATATTTCCTATGTAAAGTGTTGGTATCATCAATTTACATAAAAAATAGTCAAATTAGTGAAGAATCAATTCATAGCACAAATCATAATAACAAAATCTGAGTTGTATGTATCTATTTAATGTAGTTTTCCAAAATCCTTAGCACTAGATCATTTATCATTTAAGATACCTCTTAGAGGCATTAATAGTGTTATGGGATCATAACATAGGTCACCCTAAGGTCCTCCCTATGCAGGATTCTCCCTCTACCTATGCATCCCATCGACTGTCTCACTATCTATTATATAAGGGGTTATTCAATAAAATTTGTTATGATCTTTCCAAACATAGTAGAAGCACATCCTCTCTCTCAAATGTTAGGGATCTCTTGGATAGCCCTGAGTGGTTGGCATACTATCCATAGACTTCGGTCAATGCCACATCACACATTTGGATCGCTATGTCTAAAATCACCTACATGTTATTGAAGTGGCATCATGATGTTTCCCACCACCAGAACAAACCATTGGTAATAACAAGGATTGTATGATAAAAAAACTGAGGAATTCTTAAGCACAAAAATATAAGAATGGCTATAGGGAGGTACCCCACTATCGTAGACATCTCAGCGATGGGCATGATAAGTGATACTTACTTTAAATTAAATATAATTAACAATATCATTTTATTAACAATAGTGTTTAGTGGAACATAACACATTCTCTATAACTATAACATTACTTTATTATTCAACATTAATAATATTGGGTTAAATTTCCTTCCACTTCCCTGGATAAAACTCTTCTATGAATAATCACTTGAACTCATACAATGTTATATTCACCTAATCATTCATATAAATCACCATGCTCCACCATCACCCTATTAGTACATGGAAAAGGCTCAATGCTAGTACTTATATCTGATAAGGATTAGTCTTAAGAGGCTTTAAAAATCTATCATTAGCCTCGAGATAGTCCTATAAGGAATTTGGGGTCTGGAAAAATATAAAACCAAATGGGTCTCTTTTTATAAAACATGGTAAGTGTTCGTAACATATACATATCATCATAAGTTTCTACGGTAAAAATAATTTTCATAATTGGTGGATGCAGTATTAGAAAACCCCCATTAATTTTTCATATTATATTGGTAACAATAATGAAGCATTATCTCTAATAAGATAATTATCACGATCATAGTATAGAATCCTTGTTGATTTTTATCATGGAGTCATCCTGAAATATTCAATATGTATCATGGTCAAATATTATATATATGGAGTTTAATAAATATTTTTATGGAAACAAAAACACATTTTTATATGATTCAGGTACCAAATTGTTTCTTAGTAACTAGTGTATGTATGTACAACATAATAAAGTTGGTTATGTTACTCCTATTGACTAGGAATATTCACTATAAAATCATCTATATGTTCCCTCAAATGAGATCCAATAAAAATAATTGTTATAACTATTTCACTAGTTCTAAAATAAATTCCTCACAGTTGTAATATCTAAAAAATTTAGTCTTAAGACAACATATAATTTTATTGAACTCCATCAAAACCAGACTCTATGGGGATTTCCAAGTTTTCTGTCAACTGAGTCTTACACTCTAATCCCCCTCTAATAGGCCAAGGGATAATAATAAATTTTTAGTTGGAATATTACATATATGGGAGAACAAAGATTAATGTACATGTATAGATAGAAAAATGTCAAAATCATAGTATAATGTAAATAATATTTATATATTGATGCCATAAAATCATTTTTAACAAATAATCACAAATTATATTATTATTAAGATTATGGGGAAGAAAAATTAAAAATATAATCCCAATATAACTATAAAGTACTCCCTCATTTAAACAAAAAGTTAAGTATTATCAAACATTGTGATATGAACCATCTATGGTCCATGTAAAACAACTAGGATTCACCTTCTGGTTATTTTAATACACCTTCATAAAAGACATATCATATGCATAAGACATTTCATGTGCATATAGATCACAAATATGTGTGAGATTAAATATTTACAATAGGAAACCCTAAAATAACAAAAAAAAAAGAAATAATGTGTCCTGTCACAATCTTAAATGAAATTTAATTAGAACAAAGGACAATACATCTGTAGTTGAAATCATAAATAGAAACTATATCACAATATAAGGTCACATCCACTATATATTCCTAGTATTCTCCTAGAGTTTTATAAGTCACATTCATCCAAAAGAGCACCTCTCTTGGAAAACTAATACTAATGGAACTCATATGAGATCTCCCACTATCCAGGACATTCCTTTCATTTTAAGGGATGGAACACAAAATATAGCATTAAATGGGTAGGTTATCCAATATAGGGACCTAGGGGGATTCCATATAATATATGGTATAACCCAATAAAAATGTTGTCACATTTTGTAGACATTGTAAATGCGATACATTACCTATCCTATGGAAAAATGAGAATGGGTCACACCTCTGGTCTCATTGAGGGATACCTAACACTATCTAAAACTAACCCGTATATGGGATTACTCATCATATAATCAAGATAGGATACCAGAAAAGACCCTCTTAGGGCTCGACCCAGTCAATACACCCATGCAGTTACTAATAAATAAATAATGGAAAAAAGTTATACACACCACCATAAAAGTGGTACACGAAGTATAAAAGGTGAACACATGGTTTCCTAATATGTTCTATCCATCCATTTAAATGTTTTTATGTTCAAAAACATTCCCATATATCTTAGACATTCTATTTTACACTTCACTTTTCTGTTACACTGTGCATAAAGGTACATTCTTTGTTTATGGCCTTAAGGGTCAAAAATGATGTTATTTAAACAACCTTGTGATACTTAACTTCATGTACATTCCATATCATTAAGGTATGGGGGTCCACATGTCATGTTTTCTTTTTAAAAACACAATGTGTATATAGATAATTTACAGAGTCCGAAAGTCATAATGTGAATCCACCCAAACCTACTACTTCCCAAATCCATCAATGAATGACACCCACGTAGTATGGATATAGGATTGATTGATCATAATTTATTACAATGTTGAAGAATTAAAACCATCTGTCTTCATGATAAACACCACCCATAAATACATGTAAAAAAATACCAATACACTAGAATAATAACTTTTTGATCAATTACTGATCATACAACATCATTCAAAATCATCACTCGCACCTTCAATCCTAAATCAAATCCCATGACAATGATATTTAATGCTAATGAACGACTTAAAAATGACCAGTTACTGTGTATTGTGGAATAATAATTTAAATGTAATACAGATGATTAATATTTTTAAAATCTATGGGGAAGAAATAAACATGAATGTAGAAATGAATATTTAAAAATTTGTAGGTAACAATTATTCATTTTTCACGAAATCAATGATCTGAAATAAAATTATTCTTTAATAATTGTAAATATTCCTCCACACAATAAAAAATTAATGAATTAATATTTGTAATAAATATTTTACATTTCCCATGGAGAAAAATGAGAACAGATTATTCCTTCAAAAAACTACAATCATATAAAAATGATCCCTAACTATGAAAAATGTAACATTATTATTTCTATAAATATTCAAGACCTCTATTGATAAAGATGTTATTTCTAGAGAGGTAAATGTAAAATTCATTATGCTTATTGTTGTGTCTATAAAACCTTGAGAACACACTTTTGGGATGTATCTATAGTATTTATACTCCAAAATATTATGGATATGTGACTAACATTAGAGTTCATCAGAAAAGGGATATAAATATTGTTATTTTCTTGGATAAACATGTAATTATAAAAAATAATTAATGAATTTAACATAATTGTTTTTTTTAAATTTCATCTATAATGAACTTTACACTAAACCATCTGATTCATACCAAACCAAATTCATGACTACTATAAAAATAGGGTTATATATTTAATGGTGGTCCGAGTTTTCCCTTTTTAAGAACTAATATACAGTTATTCAATTATAATTGAAATAAACTCACAATTGATAAAATATATTTTTTTCGAATATACCATCATCGATTTTCCATGGACCCCAAAATCTAATAAAAATAATTCTCCTAACTAATAAAATATTTCCTATAATATTATGATGTGTTACATGTCGAAAATATAGCCATTCCACAATAGAAGTAATTAAAAATATACACATGGAAGAGAAAACTAACATCTAAATATTGATGGAAATTATAGAGAACATTGATCAAAATAAAGATTATTATCATGAGAAAAAAATTCCCAAAAAATATGAATCAACCATCAATTGAGAATACCCTCAATTTATTATAAATTAAATTCATATGATAAAAATTTTATTTTAAGATCACATTTCTTGTAGTTAAGTAATTATGTTATGATTTAGACTAATAATGTATAGAAATGTAATTAAATTATTTTCAAGAAATCATTATATGTTATTTCATCAATTAGTTATATATTTAAATCCGTTTTCATTATTATTTCATATTTTACTGTAACTTATAATTTTTAAGTTTTAATTCCAGAAACAGAATTATAAACTTATTAATGACCATGGGGTTTTAAATGGAATGGAATTTTTTTATAATTTTATTTAATAAAAGGAAAATATTATTTAAATGATATTATAATATCCATGTAATACTATATATAATGATATGAAACATTAAACACTAATAGTAATATACAAACAAATGTGGTTTGAGAAAAATAATTCCAAATATAGCTAAAATGTAAAACTAGAAAAAAAATTATTCCAAAAAATACATGAATCCCTACATAATCATATAAAATAAAGAACATTCATAAAATAAAAATAATCACATTTAGATACTATCCTAAAATTTTATCCGTTCCAAGAACATAAATACAGGAAAACATATTTCCACATAACAAAATAAATTTTCATATATCATAGTTAACCCAATATCATATTGACAACTATTTCCTCAATATATTAGCCTTATAAAAACCCCCATAATGTTCCAATAACCTATGTGAAGAATTAGTTATGATCTAAAAAATGAAATTTTTTGTCATTTAACATATGATCATACATAAAACATTAATTTAACTTCATATAAAACATCTAAATTTATAATGTTATTCTAACACTTATATAATAAAAAATATAAAAAATGGATCCAGTATTCGTGGATCCAATTATAAAAAATAATTCTTTTAAATTTATTTCATTCATATAAAAAAATGTGAAACTATTTTATCCATACAAAAACAAACAACATAACATAGAAATATTTGATCAGATTCATTCAAAATAACCATTTGGATTTGAATATTTAAATAGTTATAAAAAAATCATACCTAAAATACCAACATCATTTGGTGATCAGTTTTCCAACTATCACATGCTTTTTAATTCCACATTAATTCTATTTCATCTCCCACATGGAAAAAATTAATTTATATATTAATGTACATCATTATTAATTACATGAGAAAAATAAACATAAGACGGTTGAGATAAAATGTATAGTGAGGGTAAAAATGGGAGATATCTATCAATAATCATTTTTAAGAATAATATATTCACAAAGGTAAGATAAAATGAGTAAAATAGAAAATATCATATCTAAAAATTCACATATCATTAAAATGAGTCATGTAATAAATCATGGATCATCATAAGACCAGAATCCTAAGATAGTAGAAATTCATGATTCATGAAATCATAACTTTATCAAAAGAACACAAATGAGTTTAATAAAATTTTTTGGAATCAATATGTTAGAAATCATATTTAAAGGATATCTTCTAAGACACATCCTTCTTACTGGGGATAAATTTATTTTAGACATTTCTACATAGTCAGTTTCAATATTCTCTTAGGTGTAACTTAACCGTTGTTAACAATTTCTTCACTCACCTATGCGTTGGAGAGAAATAAAATTATGGAACCACCCAAAACATAATCATAACCCACTCATTTGTATTATAAAATATCATAAATCATTAACTATATCATCAAATAATATCTCATATAATGTAAAAGTTAAAAGTAAAAATCTCATCATTATAATAAAAAACAATTTATCATAGAATAATTGATCCATATAAAGAATATAAGTTTTATTTTAGTTACCATATCATTATAAAACATCCCTATAAATAATATTGAATATATCATTATAAAATTTTATCATTATATCATGAGGAACCTCCATGTATGATTATATATATGAAAAAATCCTTTGAAATATTATCTAAAACCTTTCATTGAAAACATTAAAAATATGAATTTAATATTATATCTATATAACTAAAAATTAAAATAATATTAATAATAATTATTAACATGAATTTTTTTTTACCTATAATGGAATATTCAAATGTATATAACATTAATGGAATGAGGAAAATACTATAAGGTTGTCTATGTTAACCCAAAACATATTAAATATTTGGAGAAAAGATAAAAAACAACTTCTTAAAAAATTATAATAAAATTTATTTTATAAATATTTTTAAAAATAGAAAAACTATTATATAAGACATAAAAAATAATTGTATCCTAATAATTAATTTTCATGAAATAATTGTTTGAAATATGGACATGAAAGAAGAGATTTCCCATCCCCAAGGAGAAATAATGTCTGTTTTCATTAAAAAGTGTCACTAACATCTATTTGAGTAAATAGTAGTGGGAAATGTGATGAGAACATGAAAAAAATTAGAATTTATCATATGAGGAAAAAATATATAGTATTTTGGAGGAGTGAAACAATTCAACTCACCCTTGAAAAATTTAAACATAACAGTTCCCAATTAAAAGTGAGATCAATAGTTAATCATTACCATATTTGTATCATTTGAATAAAAATAAATATTTTTTAATAATGTGAAATTAAACATTAAATATCATGAAATTAATGATATTCATTATATAACAAGTCAGTGTTTCAATATTTATAGAACATAAAATAATAAATGTCTGTAAGATAACGTGTGTCCCAATGAATACTAATAGATACACTAATTACATAAAAATTTAATAGATACCAATTAAAACTCCTTTGGACGAAATAATATATTTTTTAATATTACAGGCCTTTAATTAATAAGGATTTATAATATAACATGTCAAATGGGATGTATACATACCTCATAAACATAAAATAAATGATATCATCAAATATATCACACAAAATTATTTTGATCTAATATACCCTATAAATCTGGGGGTCTTATGAAAAATATAATTTTTATAGATTTCTACATCCCCATATTTTTAATGAATATAATTATAATATAAATTCATTGTCATAAAGGAAATAAGTGGTGAATATAGAATATGTATCCCAAAAATAAAATTGGTCGGAGATATCCATATAACTACATATAATATCCCTTTTTAAAATATAACATTTGAACACCCATTTGTTTATAATTGTTTGTCAAAATTATCATTTTTAGGTGTTAATTATTTCATTTTTCATGTAGGACTATGTTATGTAGTTTAAGACCCCATACATTGGTCAGGGTTACGTTTTTCTTAGAACATTAATCATATAATAATTATCATATGTTGTTATTATAGAATCATTAATAACTAATCATAGAAATCAGTGGAGAAGAGTGACTTACATCAATTCATGGTGACAGTAGTCTGTACGTACACATGAGGGATGTTTCGGTTTATTATTGAAGGAATAGAAATAATAAAATCAACTTTATAAAACGATGATAATATAATTTATATCAAATATATTAATTAATTTTTTTAAACTTCCATTTGATTTAGTGATGGAAAATTAAATGCATCCCTTCATAGAGGTAACAGTCCACACAAACGCATGAGTGATAATTAGAATTGAAATTTCAGGGAAAAAATAGATTATTAATTTTATTACTGTTAAATAAAAAATATTAAAAAATGAGAGATATACAATTTATTATATTTTAATTGTTATGATAAAATTTAAGGTAGTAGAAGAATTAAATGGAAATATTTGGGAAATTATGTTTATCTTATCATTCATGAACATCCTATTGATCATTTCATCAAGAGAATACGGATGATATTTTAAGAAAAAAATATCCACATTAATTTTTTGAAGTATTTTAATATATTGTTTTTTATTTGTTTGGCCATTAAATCAAGGTGTGGATGGTTATGGTAGATAATATAATTGGTGTCCTTTTATTGTGAATGAAAGGACAGACTTGAAATTATTTAAAATATTTATATTTAATAAATAATTTTTCATACGAAAGTTGTACCTTGTGGGAAAAAAATTAAATATTCGATAAATAAAGGTTTTTGTTCTTACACAAAATAATATTTTTGTTGGATTATATAAAATTTTAATCCTTTTCTTCTGTTTTATCCCATTAAATATATTTTTTTATCTTAATAGTGGTGACAACATTTATAACAATAGAACGTTATAAATATATATATAAAGATATAATTGTTTAAAAATGTTCAATGTATGTCCTTTAATAGAATATCCCACCCCTTTCTCCAATACAAATATTTTTATATTTGTTTTATAATATAATATCATATTATTTAACAAAAAATAGCATTAAAACAATTTTATTAACTATAAAAATATGTTATCTATAAATACATCCACACATGTATGAAATTATAATAAAAAATCATCAATGACTAGTTCTAATTTACAAACATCTATATGAGCATATATGAAATAAATTAAATATAAGAGTGTGAAATTTTGGAATTTTTCTTTTGTAAATATAATATAATTGTATTTTTCAAAGTCAAATGACCCTAAAATTACATATTCTAAAATATATTAGGGGTTTTGTACACTTTAACTCACAAAATATAAATATTGTAGTTGTTAAATATATTTTTTAAGTATTATCACATTATCATTAACCTAAATTACATGATTGGCCCTTTTTAAGGCGAAAAGTAATTTATCGGAGTTTCTATTCATTATGGTAAAACTATTTACTATTTATTTTTTCTAAATATAATTTGAATTTAAGAACCCATTTTATCAAATTCAGAGCATATAAGTGGAATAAATTACTTTGAAAACAAACTCTCTAAATAGTACGAAAATAATTTTTTTTAAACATATAATTTTATGTATTAATATTTTTTTACACAAAAATTAATCATTAGTTTTTTTAAATGAAATTAAATTGATTTTAATAAATAAAAACTGATTATTAAATTTAAAAAATTTTAAAAAAAATTTCATAGGGAAACATGAAAATAAATAACAATTATCATTATTTTTCACTGCCCAATATAAAATCAATATAATGTGAAAAAACACTAAAAAACAACCCAATATAATTTTAATATGATAATTTAAAAATATATATACATTTTATAAAATATAATTACTAAATATGATAATAATTATTTATAATATCCACTAAAATAAATAAAAATATTCATTTTTAGAAGAAAACTAGTATTTGAAACCTAAAATAAATTAGATAAAACAATAATGTTTATTTCCTGAGAATTAACAGTTATATTTTTAGTGAGTATGCCTATTAAAATATCATCAAAAATTGTTTGACGGTTATTTATATTATCCAATTATACAATATCCTTATAATGGAAAAATTTAAATAATAATAATATTATAGTATGTGAGAACTCAATTTTACCTCAAGGAATATTGAAAATCTAGCTATAGATATTATTATACTTTAAACTATTTTTTGGAGTTATAATGTCTGAATGATGTGTACCAATTACTCATTAATGTTTTTCTATTTTTCCACGGTTTTATTCCTTCTATGGTGTAACACATGATTGTTTCTGATTCATTAGAAAAGTCTTTTCCATTACAGGTTCGATGTGTTATGATTTAAAGTATATTAATAAGGGAAATACACATCCAAGTCATTATTGTTTTATTTCGAAACCATTTGAAAACCATGTGCATGAGTTACTGATTAACAAATAAGACAATATAATGATATTAAGTGTTGTTTTCTTTTATTTCTATTATTTTTCAAATTTTTTTGTTATTTTTTGTTTTAGTTTTTTGTGCTTGGATGGAGTTAGTTTTTTTATATAATGAGATCCCTATGATGGAAGTCATTGGATTTTTTACAAACCCAGCATATTCTTATATCATGATTGATTATTATTTTTTGTGCTAGAGAATTACTTTAAAGGTACATTATTTATTGTCCCATCCTTTATTAACCTCATTTCCTTGCATGATTATTAGTTCTTGGTATTAAATGGAGGATCAAGGAGGTGTTGGGGATTTTAAAGATAAAATTCTTCTACAATGAATAATTCATGGTTTGTGGTTGTGTTCACTACTTGAATGGTTTTTTAATTCCTAGAGGTATGTTATTTAAAGATTAGGTTTTACTGGTTTAACTATATGCCTAAATAACCCACAACATGAATTAATAATTCAAGGAATAATGGGATTTGAGGATAAGGTCACATGATGCACAAAAGGATATCTTTGGGTTTCAACGTGAATCCACACATGGCTTAAATAAATTCCATGACATGAATCATTCTTCTTCATAAGAAATACTTATATGAATCTGTGATTGATGTCCTAAAAGTTTGTTGGTTCATCTTATTTATAAATTATATGGACCATTTTATTTATCCCTTCCCACTGACATTCTATTTTGGTTTCTGGTGAACACTTGGTTTTTTAATAGGATCATTTATCCCATTTTCATCATTATTGATCATTGGATTAAGATGTTAGATCTTTGGTGATCTATTGTAGGTTAATACATTATCTCCTTACTCTTTATGAGAATTATCAATAGTGATGTTGTTTTTATTGGAAATGGGTCCTTAGTATGATTAATAATAAATTTTGGATTATATGTGATTTTTTTGTTTTCTTGTTATTCCTCCATCAAATGGTTTTATATGGTGATTCAAATATCGTTTTTCCAGTTGGGGATAATCATTCACTACCTTTATTTTTTTTGTATAATTTTCATTATAACATTTTTTATTCACTTCTAAGGATTTGTTTCTTCATAACAAGAAGAAGATTAATTGAATTCAACATAAATCAAACAGGAATGAGAGTATTAATGTGTTTAAACACAAAACATTCTATTATTAATGGAATTATTCAATATTTATAGTGTTTCTGAAAAAGTGGATTTTCATATCCTTATTTTTTATAATTTATTATTTTTCAACAAATCCTATGTTCATTATTTTATTTCACCCAAATAAAAGTTCATGAACTTTTATATGGATTATAATTTGGTTTCCTATATAAATATAGAATTTCTATGAGAAAACCCATGGTAATTAATTATTAATGTTTAATGAAATCGTTTTAACTAAAAAAAATGCTGTTATGAATTATAGAAATGTAAATCAACATGTTTATGGGATCCATATGAATCTTTTGCATATATGAGATTGGTTTTGGGGCTTGTGTGGTTATGGGGATGACTAAACATGGCGTGGAATAAGATTGGAGGTATAGAGATAATTGGTTATCATGGGATGTGAAGTGTGGTGGTGGTGATTTTTGGTTATTGTAAAAAAGGATGATTTATTTTTTGTGATGAAATGAAATATGATTTTTTATGGTGTCAGTTGGTACCAAAAGGATGAGAAGTTATGTAATGTGGTTTTGTTATATACATGATTGTCTATGGAATGAATTGAAATAAAAAACTGAAATTACATGTGTTGTTAAAATTAATAAGAATTAGTTGAATTAAATATACTATGGGTTGAAAATTGATGTGTTATAGTACTATTTCACAAAATGAATGATAAATGACTTTTTATTTTAATTTGAATTCAATTTCATTGTAAATGCGAGTTAGTGGAAATACATTAATTATGGAAAATTGTATCCAATAAATGCAATATAATATTTGGGGTTTTGTGGGGTTTTTATGTGGTCTGATACATTTTTTGAGGTAAATGGTTGTGATAGAAAGAATGAGGTGTTGTGTTCATGTTATGGTGAATGCATGTGTTATTGATAATAAAAAATGGTTTAGTTATTGTGTTTTTTATATATTCCCTTTATTTTCATGTAATTTTATATTTCCCACACCCACCTTAGATATCCATAACAATGAACATATGCTTATTATTCTAGGATTCTTCACTAATATCTTAGACATTGGTGACTTGGATTTATACATATCCCCATTTATAGGCTCTTTCTTAAGTAGTAGTTATAATTGAATAATAAGGTGTATGAGATCACTTAGAGATGATGAATTGATGTAGTATATTTTCAAATGATGATGAGTTCATGTTTTATATTTCATAGTTATTATGAGGATATTATTAGTTTTGGGGACATTCATGTATAGGGTAGGGAGAAAGGTTGATGTTATTTATGTTTTTGACATCTAACTAACCTATATTTGAAATGTGTTGTTGTGATGATGAAGGATTCTAGCCCAAGATTCCAGAACATTTGCAAGGATGGGATTGGTTATGACGCATCATATCCCACATTAGAGATGGATGAAAATTGTAACACCCCAAGCTTCTACGGTACGCTTCTCTTTGAATAATGTGATAGCGTGTGTTGTACGCAACACCGAGTTCTAACACACCATAACTAATCAAACTAGCCGTTATGAATAGTAATACCTACTTTTTGAAATTATATATATTTTATATTTGAAAATGGACTTCATTTTTGGATTCGGAATATCGAATTTAGCCTAAGGTGAAATTTTGGTACATTTCGGATAACTTTCATATTTTGATGAATATTGAAAATTACTAAATTTTAATTAAAAACATCTTTTTTAATCAAAATAATTAATAGTGATAAATTATTAATTTGAGTGGTTTTAAAGTATATTTAGAATATATTTTTACCATTTAATATAATTTTGGTCATTGGACATAATTTTACAATTAAACCGAACATAAACGAGTGTCAATCTTTTGATAGTTATTATCTCTTAAAAACATGCTTTTTGTTTTGACAGCGGGAATTAATTTTAAATTAATTTCTGCCACTTCTGTGTTTTGAATTTAGGAAAATGGATTCCATATTTGGAATCAGGATTTTCAAATTGTGTAAATAGTTAACTTTTATTTTTAGACATTTTGAATAATTACTGCGGTAAATATTTTATTTACCATGGTTAAGGGTAAATCCGGTAAATAAGGGTTAAAAAATAATATTATAATAATACTGAATTACCCTAAAACGTGTCTTAACCCTATTGGTTGATACATGGTCGACCATGGGAATCTTTGGGTCTATTTTGGGACCCCATGGATCCACTTGTAAGTGATAATGACACTTTATTTTAATTAAGTTAAAATGAATACAAAAATGACACAAGCATATATCTTTTAGAACAACAATTGTTACATAGAGTTATATATGTTGGATTTTAGATTATAAATATTCATTAGAAAGCTAAAACGATTTCCTACATAATTATATTTTATTTATAATTTTTAGACATTAAATAATTTATTTTATATATGACACAATGATGATGCAGTAATTACTGTAATAGTGAAAAATTAAAATAATTGATATTATAAATACCCAAATAAATATAATATGACACTTTTAATGAATTAAACTAATTTTCTAGGATAATATGATATATTAGGATTGATTTAATTGACTTTGTTTGAAGTAATCAATCTGTTATGAGTTTCACAAAAATCAACTATTGAATAGTGTCAAAATTGACATAAAAGAGTTCTTAAAACAAATATTATATTATTAATTGATATTAAATTCCTAAAAATCTAAGGTTAGTCCAAGAGACTTATATCATGATAGGTTCATCATTAATGTACCACTTGGGGGTCTCCTGGATGTATATAGTATGTTTAATAACCATATTATATAAAAATACAAAGAGACATTGTAAAAGTGAAACTAATTAACTTAGAGTTAATACTTAAAGATAAGGTTAATATAAGTACCCAAACCTGTCTAAATTCTATTGGTTTAGTGGTTTTCGACCTACCCCCACCTTAACCTTTGAATAATCAACTTTGGAGCATTTAGAAACCGAATATGAATTTATTATAAATTAATATTTCTAACTTTTCCAAAGGTGCCCCTCACCCCTCTTATAAAAGGGCACTCCTCCTTCTCATTTCATGACACCTTAAAAGCCTTTTTTCTCGGCCAAACTCTGCCCATATACTCTCCCAACATCTCTCACTACAACCTAGAAGCCTTAGTTTTATCAGAAAGCCAACCTATGGAGCCCTTTTGATCAAATCAAAAGGAAGAACCCGAAGAAGAGGTAATGATTTCACCACCCTTCTCCAAGTTCATTTCTTCTTCCACTTCTTCTTCCTTTGTTCTTACCATTCTAAAATAATAACTCAAGTATCTCACATATAATTTGATGTTATTATAAATATGGTACAACCATATTCAGTATTCTATCCACCCTTTGAATAACATGTCACCATACGTGCGTACGTACGGACTACCATCTCCACGTCGTGGTGTAATTGTTATTCAATATAATATTATTTGGATGGGTATAATAATGATGTGTAACTCATGTAAATAATAAATATAACATGTTAATGATTCTGTATATATGATATACCATCCATTTATATATTATTTTAATATCAAAAGAATGATATTGTCGCTCATGCGTACGTACGGACTACCGTCTCCACGAACGCGATGAGATTCATTCTCCATCGTATCCATTCAAGTATAATTATCATTTGATGATTTAAAAATGATGTTTAAGGACTGGATATCATTATGGATGTGAATAAGATACAACAACCATGGCTTATGTAACAAAACATATAAAAGAAAATGAGTAAGTTAACTCCCGAAACGACGATAATTCTAAGATATTATTAACAAATCAATGTTAAAAGATCATATATGATATCATATTAATATATATGATTATTGTATAATTTAATAAAAACTATTTCACCATTATACAGGAGGTTAACCTACCCCAACCAAGGAAAAGTACAAGGTAAGGTTTACTTTACAACCTCTTCATTATCCAAGGTTGTTTATACGTAATAATCTACTGGGATCTCTTTATCATCCACATCAATGTTTCCTAAAAATGTATTTCAAAACATTTTTACTATTTACTAGAATATGAGTTAAAGTCATTTATACCCTTTTTGACTTTTATAAGTGGTTTATAAAGGGATATTTCGGTCGTTTTCAAAACAAGGTCCCTTTTAACCATTTCGACAGAATTATGGTAAGAATGTTTTTTTAACTTATACGGCGGGTGCGGCTATTTTCCGCCGTTATAAAATCTTCAAAGCTTACCTTACAAGATTATGAGAATATTTTCAAAGAAAATGTTTAATTTTATATGGATCTTAAATGATTTCAAAATAAAATGAGATATTTCTTTAAAAAGAATTTTGATTTCATCTATGTCAACATCCTTTGATGGATTTTAAGATTATTTGAAGTTGATTTATTATGATACAAAACTTCTATATTGTATTGAAGGTTTTGTGATATGTTTGACTATGGAGGTGCTATTTTTATACCATTCATAGTTTATGGTGAAAGTATTGACATTTCTTATGCTAGTTTTAATACGAATGTTTATGTTATGTTTAAACCTTTTCATATGGGAATGCATTGGACTTAATATGTGACGGGTGGAGCCCGCTATAGCTCCTCGATGCATCGGTAGGTCTCATGAGACAAACTAGTGTCTTGGCACAAGGCCTTGACAAAATCTTATTTGTATTCTTGGCACGAGGCCTTGGCTATGTGGTTATGATAGTCTGTCATTATGCATTCCAACATTATGAAAGTGGTTATTGATTTTTTCATGTGATTATTCGATTAGTAGAATATCCATGTGAATAAGTAAATGGAATTATTTCATTTTATTTATGCCATACCATGTTGAAAGTTCATATTTAAAAGGCTTTTGTTTTAGTTATACATTTCCTTAAATGTTTATTCTTATTTATGAAAGTTTCCGCTATATTGTTATCCTTACTGGGCATTTGAGCTCACCCCTTTTCTATGTTTTATTTTTCCCAGGATGTGAAGAAGTAAGTTATGAATGACCTGCAAGGATTTTATGAGGGGTTAATAGTGTGGATTGTGGAAACATTATGTTGTTGTAGTTGTTTTTCATTTTATGATGTAATGTAAAACTTATGAATATATCTAGTGTTTCCAAGGCTACTAAACCAATCGGTCTTTCGAGATTTGATCTTTCCTGTGATCATGCCAATGTTATGGGGTCGGGGCGTTACAGTTGGTATCAGAGGAAGTTTAGTACAAACCTTGGAAGCTAGATTTAGGTAAACTCTGATTAGATCACGTAGACCTAAGATGATCTTTGAGGATTAGTATAGAAGAACTTCCTAGAATTTTGGTATTGTAGAGATTTTGTGAGTTTTCTGAGAAATACATCCCTGTCTAGATACGAGCAGGTAGAGGCGGCTCTGGAACAGATGTACCTAGGGGTAAAACCTGAAAACACCGCTTTGAGCTAGACTCGAACGGGAACTGGTGCACGACAACGGGCCTTGCTGCACTCTTGGTTACGACACTCCTGGGGGATATGCTTAGGATAATTCTCATTTTCTTTACAAACCATTATGAAGGGTTTATGAGTATATACATCCTCAATGTAGACATTTTTATGATTATGGATTATATCCATATTTAAGTTCAATTTATGTTAAGTGTTTTATAAGTATGGGATTAAGTATTTTGATCTAGTGTATGCCATTTTTTAGAAATGGCGCCCTGTAGAAGGAATGAGAACTCCAGAAATACACATGATCCAAAGAGAAGGAAGGATCATATCTTTCATGGTCTTAGGCTAGAATTTATAAGAGAAATAGTCTCCCATGTATTATCATCATATGAAGAAATAATATCATGTGTTGATAAGATAAGTAAAGAGTTTACTGAGTCCTATGGCTTTGAAGGGAAGCAAGAGACGAAAAGGATGGAAGAGAGAAAGATGGATAAAGGGAAGAGGGAAAAGAAAAATTTTCCCATATGTGATAACTGTGGAAAGAAACACCCTGGAACTTGCCTGAAAGGAATGGGAGTTTTTTATAAGTGTGGAGGCAAAGGAGATGGCTTGAATTACTCAAGGATTATGATTGTACGATACACTACCACCCAGGGAAGGCAAACAAGGTGGCAGATGCTTTGAGTAGAAAACACCATGGAGTTTTGAACAATATGAGAATTGAAAGGGATCCATTTTTTATGGATCTAGTGAAGATGGACATGGGAATAACCAGGGAAGGTGAAACATTAATTCTTTTTCAAATGGTTTCCAAACCATCTTTACTAGAATGGATTAAGAGTTCTCAGACCGATGATGAAGAATTCCAAAAGAAGATTAAAGCTGTGAATGATGGGAGATTGAGAGACTTTGTGTATGAAGATGGAATTTTGAAATTCGGGAAGAGACTTTGTGTTCCCAATATACCTGATCTAAAAAGGGAATTGCTGGATGATGCTCATAGTTCCAATTTCTCAATACACCATGGGAGCACCAAAATGTATAGAGATTTGAAGGAACATTTTTGGTGGGACAACATGAAGAGGGAGATTGCTGATTTTGTGTCAAGATGTATGGTTTGTCAACAAGTGAAAGCTGGAAGGCAACAGCCTGGAGGAGTCATGCAACCTCTTCCCATACCAGAGTGGAAATGGGACAATGTTACGATGGACTTTGTTATGGGGCTACCAAAGACTCCTAGAAGGAACGATGCAATATGGGTTATTGTTGATCTTCTTACCAAGACAGCACATTTTCTTGCTATAAGAGAAGATCTACCCCTGGAACGTCTAGCAAGACTATATATTAATGAAGTTGTGAGACTTCATGGAGTACCCCTATCGATTGTTTCTGATCGTGATCCCCATTTTACTTCAAGATTCTGGAAAAGTCTTCAGAAATCCCTGGATACTGAACTTCATTTGAGCACTGCTTACCACCCTCAGACAGATGGACAATCAGAACGGACTATTCAAACCATAGAAGACATGTTGAGATCTTGCTCACTTGACTTTCAGGGTATGTGGGATCAATATTTACCACTGGTAGAATTTTCCTATAACAATAGCTTCCATTCGAGTATTCAGACGGCACCATATGAAGCGTTATACGGAAAGATATGTCGTACACCAACCTGTTGGGATGACGTTGGTGAAAGAAAACTTGTAGGCCCAGAACTGGCGGAGGAAGCGGTGGAAAAGGTGAAAGTAATCCAAAATCACATCAAAGCAGCTCAAAGTAGGCAGAAGAGCTATGCCGATAATCGAAGGAAGGATTTGGAATTTCAAGTCGGTGATCATGTTTTCCTAAAGGTATCTCCATGGAAGGGAGTCATACGTTTTGGAAAGAAAGGTAAATTGAGTCCCAGGTACATCGGACCTTTCGAAATTCTAGAACGAATTGGGGCTGTAGCTTACCGATTGGCAATGTCGCCAAGTCTCTCCAAAGTTCACGATGTGTTCCACGTATCTCTGTTGAGAAAATACATGCCTGACCCAACGCATGTACTCACCTATGAGGAATTAGAACTGGAACCCGATCTGTCTTATTGTGAAGAGCCCTTCAATATTCTTGATACAAGAGAACAAGTACTGAGACACCGGACGACGCGTCTGGTAAAAGTTTTGTGGAGAAACCATAAGATGGAAGAGGCAACGTGGGAACCCGAGGAACTTATGATGAAGAACCACCCGAGTCTTTTTATGCAGTAATACCCTAGAAATTGTGAGGACGCAATTATTTGAAGGAGGGGAGAATGTAACACCCCAAGCTTCTACGGTATGCTTCTCTTTGAATAATGTGATAGTGTGTGTTGTACGCAACACCGAGTTCTAACACACCATAACTAATCAAACTAGCCGTTATGAATAGTAATACCTACTTTTTGAAATTATATATATTTTATATTTGAAAATGGACTTCATTTTTGGATTCGGAATATCGAATTTAGCCTAAGGTGAAATTTTGGTACATTTCGGATAACTTTAATATTTTGATGAATAGTGAAAATTACTAAATTTTAATTAAAAACAACTTTTTTAATCAAAATAATTAATAGTGATAAATTATGAATTTGAGTGCTTTTAAAGTATATTTAGAATATAATTTTACCATTTAATATAATGTTGGTCATTGGACATAATTTTACAATTAAACCGAACATGAACGAGTGTCAATCTTTTGATAGTTATTATCTCTTAAAAACACGCTTTTTGTTTTGACAGCGGGAATTAATTTTAAATTAATTTCTGCCACTTATGTGTTTTGAATTTAGGAAAATGGATTCCATATTTGGAATCAGGATGTTCAAATTTTGTAAATATGTAACTTTTATTTTTAGACATTTTGAATAATTACTGCGGTAAATATTTTATTTACCATGGTTAAGGGTAAATCCGGTAAATAAGGGTTAAAAAATAATATTATAATAATACTAAATTACCCTAAAACGTGTCTTAACCCTATTGGTTGATACATGGTCGACCATGGGAATCTTTGGGTCTATTTTGGGACCCCATGGATCCACTTGTAAGTGATAATGACACTTTATTTTAATTAAGTTAAAATGAATACAAAAATGACACAAACATATATCTTTAAGAAAAACAATTGTTACATAGGGTTATATATGTTGGATTTTAGATTATAAATATTCATTAGAAAGCTAAAACTATTTCCTACATAATGATATTTTATTTATAATTTTTAGACATTAAATAATTTATTTTATATATGACACAATAATGATGCAGTAATTACTATAATAGTGAAAAATTAAAATAATTGATATTATAAATACCCAAATAAATATAATATGAAACTTTTAATGAATTAAACTAATTTTCTAGGATAATATGATATATTAGGATTGATTTAATTGACTTTTTTCGAAGTAATCAATCTGTTATGAGTTTCACAAAAATCAACTATTGAATAGTGTCAAAATTGACATAAAAGAGTTCTTAAAACAAATATTATATTATTAATTGATATTAAATTCCTAAAAATCTAAGTTTCGGCCAAGAGACTTATATAATGATAGGTTCATCCTTAATGTACCACTTTGGGGTCGCTTGGATGTATATAGTAAGTTTATTAACCATATTATATAAAAATACAAAGAGATATTGTAAAAGTGAAACTAATTAACTTAGAGTTAATACTTAAATATAAGGTTAATATAAGTACCCAAACCTGTCTAAATTCTATTGGTTGAGTGTTTTTCGACCTATCCCCACCTTAACCTTTTAATAATCAACTTTTGAGCCTTTAGAAACCGAATATGAATTTATTATAAATTAATATTTCTAACTTTTCCAAAGGTGCCCCTCACCCCTCTTATAAAAGGGCACTCCTCCTTATCATTTCTTCACACCTTCAAAGCCTTTTTGCTCGGCCAAACTCTGCCCAAATACTCTTCCAACATCCCTAACTACAAACTAGAGGCCTTAGTTTGATCATAAATCCAACCTAAGGAGCCCTTTTGATCAAATCAAAAGGAAGAACCCGAAGAAGAGGTAATGATTTCACCACCCTTCTCCAAGTTCATTTCTTCTTCCACTTCTTATTCCTTTGTTCTTACCATTCTAAAATAATAACTCCAGTATCTCACATATACTGTGATGTTATTATAAATATGGTACAACCATATTCAGTATTCTATCCACCCTTTGAATAACATGTCACCATACGTGCGTACGTACGGACTACCGTCTCCACGTCGTGGTGTAATTGTTATTCAATATAATATTATTTGGATGGGTATAATAATGATGTGTAACTCATGTAAATAATAAATATAACATGTTAATGATTCTTTATATATGATATACCATCCATTTATATATTATTTTAATATCAAAAGAATGATATTGTCGCTCGTGCGTGCGTACGGACTACCGTCTCCACAAACGCGATGAGATTCATTCTCCATCATATCCATTCAAGTATAATTATCATTTGATGATTTAAAAATGATGTTTAAGGACTGGATATCATTCTGTATATGAATAAGATACAACAACCATGGCTTATGTAACAAAACATATAAAATAAAATGAGTAAGTTAACTCCCGAAACGACAATAATTCTAAGATATTATTAACAAATCAATGTTAAAAGATCATATATGATATCATATTAATATATATGATTCTTGTATAATTTAATAACAACTATTTCACCATTATACAGGAGGTTAACCTACTCCAACCAAGGAAAAGTACAAGGTAAGGTTTACTTTACAACCTCTTCATTATCCAAGGTTGTTTATACGTAATAATCTACTGGGATCTCTTTATCATCCACATCCATGTTTCTTAAAAATGTATTTCAAAACATTTTTACTATTTACTAGAATATGAGTTAAAGTCATTTATACCCTTTTTGACTTTTATAAGTGGTTTATAATGGAATATTTCGGTCGTTTTCAAAACATGGTCCCTTTTAACCATTTCGACAGAATTATGGTAAGAATGTTTTTTTAACTTATACGGCGGGTGCGGCTATTTTCCGCCGTTATAAAATCTTCAAAGCTTACCTTACAAGCTTATG
Organism: Viscum album; assembly: GCA_963277665.1. Classification (NCBI taxonomy): domain Eukaryota; kingdom Viridiplantae; phylum Streptophyta; class Magnoliopsida; order Santalales; family Viscaceae; genus Viscum; species Viscum album. Next base: position 748,159,593 of record OY728151.1, on the reverse strand, counting down.
AGAATATTTTCAAAGAAAATGTTTTATTTTATATTGATCTTAAATGATTTCAAAATAAAAGGAGATATTTCTTTAAAAAGAATTTTGATTTCATCTATGTCAACATCCTTTGATGGATTTTAAGATTATTTGAAGTTGATTTATTATGATACAAAACTTCTATCTTGTATTGAAGGTTTTGTGATATGTTTGACTGTGGATGTGCTATTTTTATACCATTCATAGTTTATGGTGAAAGTATTGACATTTTGTATGCTATTTTTGATACGAATGTTTATGTTATGTTTAAACCTTTTCATATGGGAATGCATTGGACTTAATATGTGACGGGTGGAGCCCGCTATAGCTCCTCGATGCATCGGTAGGTCTCATGAGACAAACTAGTGTCTTGGCACAAGGCCTTGACAAAATCTTATTTGTAGTCTTGGCACGAGGCCTTGGCTATGTGGTTATGATAGTCTGGCATTATGCATTCCAACATTATGAAAGTGGTTATTGATTTTTGCATGTGATTATTCAATTAGTAGAATATCCATGTGAATAAGTAAATGGAATTATTTCATTTTATTTATGCCATACCATGTTGAAAGTTCATATTTAAAAGGCTTTTGTTTTAGTTATACATTGCCTTAAATATTTATTCTTATTTATGAAAGTTTCCGCTATATTGTTATCCTTACTGGGCATTTGAGCTCACCCCTTTTCTATGTTTTATTTTTCCCAGGATGTGAAGAAGTAAGTTATGAATGACCTGCAGGGATTTTATGAGGGGTTAATAGTGTGGATTGTGGAAACATTATGTTGTTGTAGTAGTTTTTCATTTTATGATGTAATGTAAAACTTATGAATATATCTAGTGTTTCCAAGGCTACTAAACCAATCGGTCTTTCGAGATTTGATCTTTCTTGGGATCTTGCCAATGTTACGAAGTAATGCACCGACTCTGTGTAGCTGGGGTCGGGGCGTTACAAAAAAATTATAAGATATTTTTAGAAGGTGTGGGAACCTAAGGGGTTTGACGTTTGGCCATGATAGTGAAAATCTAATGGGTAACTAAATTAGTGGTTCCGTTGTTTTATATTCTTATGATAAAATATTACTAAATTGGATGAGTTATTAAATGGTAATTCCATTGTGATTTTTGGATTGGTTAATTGTATAGTTTATAAGTATGTATGCTATTTTGTTTAGATAATTTTGTATTAGTATTCCGTTTTTACACGGTCCTGAATATCCTGGGACTAATCAAAATGATTATTCTTTATATTCTCCCCATTTTTATATATATAATTATATTCCGTTTCATGTAGGATTAAATGACTAATCTAGGAGTTACTATCTTAGACATTGGAGTCCCACATTGGTCGATGATATTGTTATATTCTTTCTGGTGTTTATTTAAAGTGATTAATTCAATTTTTTTAAATTTCCTAGTCATTTTTGAATAGTTGCTTATCCTTTTTATTTCATGATGGAGTGTTTTTGTGTTTTATTTATCTAACATCCATAAAATTATTATAATTTCATGCAATTATAGGCATATGTGATGTTTTTTTTGTTCTAAATGTTAACCAATAATTAGGGGCCTATTGGAGGTGAGACTCATGGGTGATATTTTCAATGTTCATTCATTTTAGCATCGGAGGGGATCATTTGAAGGGAATGGGTCTCAATTAAAATCTCATCGGATATGATTGGGTTCATATATGATCCATTGATTTTGTATGAAAAAATAAAAATATTACTATATCTCGTTTAGTGAAATGGGATTTGATAATTTATTTTAGTGAATAATATGTGAAATATTATTCTGTACCTGTTATTATATCTCATTTATTTATAAGTATATGATTTTACCATTATGAGATTTAAATTTTCCATTTTTAATAACTATAAATTATTTCCTAGTGAAATGGATTATATATGTTTATACAATATAAAAGAAGATAAATATATGGGATACTTATATAGTGATACATCAACATGAAGAAGATCACACCGGAACTAAATATATAATTTGTATCATTTGTGTTTTCAAAAAATTATATATATGTTTATGGTCACAAATTAAAAAATTATGAACTATTTCCAATAAAAAATCACATTGACTAATATCAAAGAATATGTCAGTGAAAATTTATTTTGGTTCATTTTTTTTTCTAATATATGAGAGAGTATTAATAATTCATTATAAAAAGGATTATATATATTTATCTAAAATAACATTAGGTACTATTTTTTAGTTTTCAAAACAAGGTGTAAGATATTTTAAAATATTAACTATGACTTCTATAATTAATGATAACAAATATATTAAAGGAAATTCAAACTAAAAACTATATATCTTATTCTATGATATTCAAGAATTCATATATAATAACATGTTATAATCTAATCATATTGTTAAATGTTAACAAAATTAAAAACACATATATTTTATAATTTATTTCCATAATGAAACGTTATTTATTATTAAGGAATCCTATTTTTTTGTCAAATTTGTATGGATGATGTATATAAGAGGTGTTTTAGGGGGTTGAAATATTTTCATAAATAATTAGATAATTAATGGGGATTATTTAATGTTGTATTATGTAATGCTTTTAATAACATATAAAGGATAATTTGAAGATTGTATAGGTCATATTAAATCACGACCCACCTTCATTTGAAAGATTGAAGGGATAACAAGATGTTGAGGACATCCTTCCTCCAGATGAAGGATATATAATGACCCCAGAGTCCCACCTTCAGTAGGCCTCGGGATGGTCACTAGAACCAAGTATATAGAAATACCACAAAATGGAAGGAATTACCCTTTTTATAGTAACCAGTATCGGGAGATAATATTTTCATACCAAAAAAAACATAAATATATAAATATATATATATATAAAGGAACCATAATCAATAAAAATGAATTATTAATGTAAAAATACTGAATATAAAAGAAAACTACAAGGTGACAACAAAAATAAAACTATGTAGCAACATGACAACCGTCCATGATGCCTGAGATATTAAGGTCAAAACATGGTGCTAGTAATCTTCCTGGAACTAAGAAAATAATTTTATGTATGTATGTTGAGCACACGAGTATACTCGGTAGGGAGAAACCAAAATAACTCATCCACAAGTGGGAGAATCATACTAAATCCCCTATGAGAAAAAAATTAAATCTCAATTGAACATCTGAAATTATACTATTCTCCCCTACCGAACTATGGCATGCTAATAAAATAATCCATCTAAAATAATGTAATATAATATGCACATAGATAGTTGGGTACACTACACCACATCCCACTGGATAGCTGCTCACCCCTAATGGAGAACGTCCAAACTCTACCAAACTCTTCCACAAGCCCTATTTTCACAACCCACCCACACACATCTGTGTCGAAGCCCACACACATCCTTGTTATATACACCTGGGACACAATTACCACATGTCTCACCAGAAAACACCTTGGCCTCATCAATAAGACCCCTCAGAAATAAACCTCCTCTCACACAGCAAACTGAATAAATCTAGTATTAATCATCATGTTATTATATCCTACTAAAATAATCATGGGGGATAAATTCATAAAAGATGGATCATGGTAAATTCAGAAACCATCCATAGATCTTCCCACCAGCATGTTAGGATGGAAACCCACCCCCATAACAATGGTGGTGTTTGGAACATAATTCTCGACATGGGTGGGGTGCATATAGAAAACATTAGGAACTACATTTTTATATATATAGGTAACAAATAGTCACCCTATCCAATGTTATTCTTATCATTCAACAAGTCACCTTAAAACCACCCTTGATAATACCCCTACATTCACGTACCTCCACGAACAATAGTCATGTGAACACCGCTTCCCTACAAGTCATGATTCGAAACATACCCCCCCCCCCGATGAATAATTTATCCAATAATCATTCCGCATTTTCAAATAATAAATTTATATATTCCATCCCTACCCGTATGACTAACAATCACAAAATCTACAATAGTTATCTAATGGATAAAAGCAACTACGCACTCCCCATAACAAAATACATAGAAAACAACCCGTTTAGTCCATCCTCCCCATTTATCATGCATTAATGTTTTGACATTCCCAGTATCATTCTTCAATGTTATCCTTCCTAATTATCCCATCACAACCAATCTCGGTAGCCCCACATAATAAAAACACCACAGTCAGAACACCCATAAACAAGAAAAAATGATATAGCCAAATACAGCAAACCAGATGCCCAACCACTACCAAGAATTAGTCTCACTGAACAACAAGTACATCCATTCTACAATGAATCAATATCTCAAACATAGATACCATTACACCTCTATTACCACTCCATACAGATAGGTAAAAATATTGAATACGGTGAATTCATATTTTTCCATATTTTCATTGAATTCCACTTTGATAAGTAGGGGTGATCAATCAAGGGTTTCCATCATGGGTCATCCATTTCATTTATCTGATTATACAAGATTTTTCAGATATTAATTTACATAAAGTATTCACTTAGAAACAACAACATTTATAAGGTATCACACATGAGTATAAAAAGTCCACCAATGAAAATTATTTTCCGAAGCCACAATTTTCAAAACAAATTAATCATCAACCAAATATAACAAATAAAATAGGTGATCAACATCAACATATTACCCATACCCCATTTATTAATTCTCATTACCATTTCTAAATTTTTATTCAACTGTTCTCAAAACAAGGCATCCTTATACAAAACTCACATAAAACACATGTTAATTAAAGATGAAGGAAAATCCCAACATTAACAATAGGAGACCAATGATTCATCATTGTTCCAAAATGGGGGGGTTGTACGAGTAGTAGAAAAACTCCAAGGAATAAAAGACAAGGGTTGGGGCTAAAACAAAAGCTCACAACAAATTAGGGAAGAAAATTTCTCCACACACCATGATAAAAGAGAAGAGATGACCGCGAAATTAGAAAAATTCTGATCATATATCAATATAATGGAAAACTTTTTCAAGGCTATTAATGTTGGATCATTGCCCAGAACACATAATGGGATTATTAAAAATCACATGGTGCGTTATGAAATTTTGATATAATTAATGTCCTCTGAATCTCTTTTAAAACAAAAAAATGTGGATTTATACTCAATTCTCCCCAAATAAAATGTAAAAGGAATGAATCTCAAAAAACTGAGAGAATCTAGGGAAAAGTAGAAATTTGGAAAATTTTCAGAAGTGACTCACCATTGGGTGAGTCATAGGTGTAATTTTTTGGTGGGACACAACATGGTGAACCACAGATTGGTGTTGCCATTAGGTGTCATTTTTCGGTAAGACACCATTCTATGTCACCAATTAGTTAGCCACCATTCAGTGACACCATTCGTTGAGCCACCGATTAGTGTCATAGTTTGGGTTCCTTGTTTGGTGATCCACCATCTGGTGATATACCATCCAGAAACTTATCTCTGGGTGAGTCAGAGGGTTGAGGCAATATTAACCAGTCACCAGTGCTGACTCAACATTGATAGTAACCTCTAGAAAACAATATTTATGGAAACTCTTGAATTAATCCATCATTGCCTTCCAGAACACCCCAAACACTAAATTTTCAAAAAGGAATGGAACAGAGGGATTCGATTTATTAGGTCAGATACCTCTCAATATATTCTCATCCTCAATAATACAAATCTAAACCTAGAATTTTGAGGGGTCCGAACCACGATCTCAAAACAAACCTCTACAGGATAAGTCATCTTTAATTATTCGAAAGATGTTTTGAAAATCATGAAACACAAGAAATCATCCCCATCATTACTTCCCCACAAAATCACACAACAACAAAAGTCACACTATCAAAAATATTAATTAATAAATTCCATCCACTATACAAAAACATTATCTGGTTTGGACTACACTAAAATCCACTCTCTAGTTTAATTTCATATGCATTAATTCATATTGATTATTAATCTAGTCCTCCCCTTACCATGTGTCTGGACACTTCACACATTAGAGAAAAAGGATCTAAATCATCTCATTGAAAACAAGGATATGTATCACATTAAAACTAGGCATGATCAAAAATAGAAAACAATTTTGTGTACTGGCAATGCTATAACCCCTGTAACTCCCATTTACTCTCATCTAGGAAACCATATCTCTATAAAAAACAAATAAAGGGAATGGTCCAACCAAATATCAACATCTCTCAATGATCCTGGATCTCCATTGGCTTCTCCACAAACATTGTGTCATCTTCGATATCCACCTCTACACAATCAATGACAGGGGAGTCATCATGAAGATACCAACAAATATAGAAGACATGAATAATGTCATGGACCCTATTATATTTTGGTGGAAATTCTAGCTGATTTTCCACGTCACCAAATCATCCAGACATTTAAATAGGTCTGATGAACCTTAGAGAATAGTTACTCCCTCTACCAAACCTATTTTTCCCATATTGAGGGGTAACCATCAAGAATACATGGTTCCAAATCTCGAACTCCACGGGCCATCGCATGCTATCATCCCACGACATATTCCAATCTTGTTCTACCTTCATTCGATCATATTCAATTTGCACCATCATTTTCATACTCTGTACAATCCATGCATCAAGAACAACCACATCCCCAAAATCAGTCCATCATATGGGTTAAAAGCATGATATTTCATATAAATCATTGAATAGATCCATAAAAATGGAATAATGATAGATATTATTGTAACCAAATTATATCAAGGACAAAGGTCACACCCAAGACCCACTATGATCCAAAAAACAACCCAGAAACATGTCATCCAATGTTTGAATGGTCCAATCTATTTTACATTATCTAGGGAGGAATGTTGGGTTGATGGATAATTCATTAAAAATGGAATGTCACAATACCCTATAGAATTTCAATGTAAAACATGTATCATGATCGAAGACAGTAGATATCAGAACTCAATTCATCCTCACTACCTCATAAACACACCATTGTGCTATGACATCCACTGCTCTCGACACCTTGATCACTAGGTTGTGAGACAACTTTGTCAACTAATCCACTACTACCGAGATTGTGTCACATTCTACCATAGAATTAGGATATACAATGATGAAATATATTGAGACATCATCACACATCCACTCAGGGAAATCTTGGTGATTTAATAGACTATCCGGAACACAGTTCTCAGCTATCACATAACTGCACACCAAGCACATTTCCAAAAATATGTCACTACATTATTTATCACATGCCACAAATCTATGCCCTAAATCCCCAAACCATATTGAAAACTCCATGTTGTACCTTAAAGTGTGTGTTATGGATCTCTCTGAGAATTCCCTCAAGAATATCCTCTCAGACTAATAGTATCCATTTAACAACATCTGATTCTGACCATCCTCCTACGATCCCTCTTGATCATTTCCCTAGTCAATGTGATCTCATATCACTTCTACATTTCGGTATCCCTATTGAGAATCATCCACCATCCTCCTCAAAGATAAATTCATTATTATGAGAAACAGATATCCTCTTCTACCGTCCATTCATGCATTCAAGTGCATGGATGGAAACTCCCCCATTTCACTTCAAGTATCTGTAGATCCCCGAACCATATCTATATATGACCTCTTGCATAATGTATCAGCCACAATGATCCCCTATCCTGAGGTGTATGTTATATTAACTTTTCTATCCTTGCTAAAGTCTATCAAACCACACTATTACATGTTCAAATATCATTGGTAAATGAAATACCTCATTCCCTTGTCATCTGTGAAGACCAAAATGCACTCTCAAATGAGGTAAAACCTCCAAAACATCAACAAAAACACAACCACTGCATGTTATAGATCTAGGGTGGCATAGTTATATTCATGGGGATGTAACTTCCTAGACCTATTTGAGATCACTTCCCATTTCTACATCTGCATGCAAGAATTGTGCAAATGGGAATCATTATAGAACACCTCATACATCTACCCATCCTCTAGAAACATGAGCATTGGGGCACTAACCAAATTTACCTTCATGCAGGTGACTTCTACTCAACAGTGGTCACTGTACACAATGGAATGATCATTTTTAGTCAGAGCTGTAAAAGGGGCTACTACTCGAGGAAAAATAGGTATGAATATCCTTTAGTATAATTCTAGACTTACAGAACTACACAACTCTAAAAAATTCTTGGGTTCTTTCCCAACAAACACCTGCCTCGACATTCGACAGGTCCACTACTACATCGAACTAAGAAACCTCATGCCCAATTAAGTGGACATCCCCTTCACAAAATTTTCAATTGGATTGATTTCCATATAGATGGTCGTGCCAAAGGATCACTACGACATTATTGATATGATATGTATTATACTCCTCTTACCTTGAATAGATCATAATGGCATCAATGAATATGTTGATGAACAAAACATGGAACTCATGAAAGAGAAAGTTCAGGAGCCTTGTGAACGTGACTGGTGCATTAATTACACAGAATGTCATAACCACTTCCTCAACGATCTAATACAATCACATAAATGTAGTGTTAAGGATGTCACCCCTATCACCCTCAAATGGAGATATCCAAAACCGAGACTAATATTGTAAAAACAACTCACTCCCCTCATCATGTTCAAAATATCATCTTTCCTCAGTAAAGGGTAACATTTCCTGACCATTACCTAATTTAACCATCTGTATTTGATACATAGCCTTAGAACACCATCAAACATCTTCAAAAATAGTACTGGAGAACCCCATTATGACACACTAGGCTAGATAATTCCCTTCATCATCAGATCATCAATCCTGATACACAACTATTGTAGCACATAATGTGAAATATAATAAGGATCCATCAAAATCAGTGAAGCATCAGGCTACATGTCTATCCCAAACTCACTGTCACGTTGATAGGTTATAGTCATAAACTCCTCAATAAAAACATCCTGGAAGTCCCCAATGATCTTGGTCATCCCTACCATTTCTGTGTTCATCGATCCACCTATAGCTCATCTAATAAGGAATGAAGAGGCTCCTTGCACGGGATGCCCAACTGATAGCTCCCCTCACCAACAGAAGTTGCATGTTGGCCTTTCACGTCTTAAAATACATTTATTATTTATAAGAATTTGATATTATAATGAAATTAAAACACGAAATGGTAGCCATGTATGACATTTTATTGCATCCTCTATTATAGGATGAGATCCCAACTGGTATGATGCGACCCTAACATCAGTGTACATCCCCAGAAATCATCAATCAAGATGATCTGACTGCCGACTAGTGTACTCAACAGCAAGGGAATATAATGTATCTCTATGTATAGTCTCGTGGAATGGGTTAGAGAGGGTGAATTGAATTATTTTGAAGCTCCCGAATCAAACAAAGCACTTGCAAGACTGCCAAAAAATGATCATATCTAGTATGATCTCTTTCCCTACATGAACTACTAACTTCAATGTGTGCAATTGACCTATACCATATCCTCTAACCCTTTTATGTTGACTTCCTCCCCAACCATTTCATGGATGAGGTCCCTGAGATGCACAGTGTGGTTAGCCTCCTCCTATGCTATCCACTCTTGGTGGAGCAGGGGCCTGCTGTCCCTAATGATCAAAAGGCTAGGTTGGGAACTTCTGCATAAGGGGGTTCTAAAACATCCAACCTTCACCATACTGAATTCAAAAAAAATTGTCCTTATAGGTTCTAACAACATCTACAAGAAAAAAACGTCATCCACAAGCCCATGGTAAATGGGAGATGACCAGAGGATCAGATCTAATACTTCTGGGGTTGGCTCCCTATCGGCCGAACCCTTGAAGGCCACAATGCTATAGACATACTACCGATGACCTTCTGCTTTGAATAACTCATATGGTTATATGTTCATCATTTTTACTACCTCATAATTCCTCTAATCCTCTAATTATATCAGAGGGGGAATAGAGAAACCACATACTGATGAGAGAGGAGGTGTGTCTCTTCTAAGAGCATCGCCTAAGACACCTTATCTTGAATAGATCTAGATTAAAACATAGGAGTCATTTCAAATTGGTCCCCAATACCCTTACTGACGTAGTCCCCTACTGGAGGTAGAGTATCCCCTTGATCTTCTCAACCTTCATCATGGAAGAATGTCATTCCAACCAGAACTCCATGTCAAATTAATCCCATGAAACATCAATCCCCTTCCTCCACTTGAGGTAATGAATCCACCAATAACATGTTGATCCCATAATATGGCTGACCAGTAGAAGACCCCTGTATGCATTTAGATCCAAGATCATTGTGAAAGGGACAACCAGCACCTATATTGATCTCTCTATCCCAATGTCAAAGATGTGTCACTCGCAAATTACCACCGTATGACAATTGGAGGAACAATGTTTCATATCCCACTGGTTGTCCTCCTCCAATTGAACAACCCACTGCGGATTAGAATTATTGGCCTACTATGACTACACTACCTGATCCACTCATAGACTTCAACCAAGTATATAGCTAAATGGGAAATAAAAACTCTAATGCATGAATAGTATAGAATTTATTTTGGATTCCTTTTAACTCATTTATTATTTTAAATTCTTATAAATTTCTAATAAAAAAATTAATGTAAGTCATCATGATGCATGTACCATTCCAAGGGTCTCTACCCCAATATCCATATAGCCTCAATTTGTTGTTCGGTATGCTCAAAGTCATTTCATTGGTTCATAGTGACCCCAAAAATCTCGTCTCATTGACGGTACTCCCTATCATTTGTCATGCACCATGATAACCTAACATTGTTTCCTTATCAACCCATGAAATCCATAATGTTCCTAATTGCAAGATCTATTTTATCCCTCAACCATAACCATTGATACCATTTTGTCATGACATGCCTTCTTTAGGGTGATTAAAGGGATAAAAATATGTCAAGTCCTTCCTTTCTCAAGATAAAGAAGAGATAATGACCCCTAGTCTATCCTCTAATAGGCCCTTCGGAGGAAACTATCAACAAGGGTATATAAGTCACATAGTTTATAAGGAATTACACATTTCATTGATACATGGATTGGGAGATATTATGCACCAACCTAAACAAACACCTCGATTGATATATTTAAGGAAAATAAAATCCATCTCACGTCCATGATTATTGTAAAACTACACAAAATGTAAATAAAACATCTAGGTAAGTGCCACAATAAAACTAATAAGCGATGCTAAAACTATCCCTAACATTGAAACATGTATGATTCTTCATAGTTTTTAAAATATCCATGGAAACCTAAAAAAATTCTATGTATTTACGATGAGAATACAAATACACTCAGTTGGGAAATACCATAATCACTTGTGCACAAGTGGGAGAATCATACTAATGACCCTATGATAAAATATTATAAACTCAAAAGAATATAACAATGAATACTATCCACTACATCATCACCATATAAAACTCACCAATTAACTCTATTCATGTTATGTAATATAATAAGAACATCGATATTTGGGTACCCCACATCACTTCCCACTAGTTAACTTCTCATCACTAATAGAGAACATCCTGACATTACCATGCTCTTACAAAATCCCCATGGTCACAACTTGCCCGCACACACATGGGCCACAACCCACACACTTCCTGATCATAGACATATAGTAATCAATCACCACACATATCTCTCAAAAACTAGTAGGCCTCATCCAGAAGACACATAGGAATTAAACCACCTATCACACAACAAATACCATAAATATGGATATAAACTTCAATCCATTACAACCTTCTTGATGAAAATTGGTGTATAAATGACACAAATAGATAGCAGGGTAACGTCAGTAACCTTCCATCTATCTTCCCATAGGGATGTTGGGAAAGGCACTCTCCACCATAATAATGGGGGAGTTCAGCACATAGTTCTCAACAAGAGTGGGGTGCGTATAGAAAACATATGGAACTACAAGTTTATATATATACATAATAAACACTAATCCAATTATATGGAATTCCAATAATACAATTAGTTCCATCAAAACCAACCTAACAGCTACACCTACATGATCATACCTCCATGAATGATGGTCACATGAACACCACTTCACTTCAAGCCCCTATTCGTAACATACAATGAATCAATTCATTTAACCAATTATCATTATGAATTATCAACAAATTCATTTATTTATTCCTCCCCTAATTGGGGATGTAACAATCTCAACATCTACAACCATTATTAGAATTTTAAATGCACTAAACACACCCCATAAAAAAATACATAGAAAAAAATCACTTCGTCATTCCTCCCCATTTAACACCCATTCGTATTTTGAAATTACCAACATCATTCTTCAATGTAATATCAACGAATTCATCCCCTAACATCTCAACCTGGAATCCATGATGCACAACAACAACACACACATAACACCAATTAATATGGAATCTATACAAAACCCAAACATATAGCCCTATTACCCAAACACAGCCATAAAGCACTCCCACTGCACATCAACATCTTCAATTCCAAAAATAAAACAAACTATTAACTTAAGATACGATCACAGTTCCAGTAACGCTTAGTACATATAGTCCCAAATATCATACATGGTGAATTCATGTTTGAAAAAAAAATATATTTAAATTCCACTTTGATAAGTAGGGGTGTTCACACAAGGGTTTTTATCCTTGGGAATCCATTCTATTAAACTGGGTACACCTGATTAATCAGATCAATATTTAGAGAAATTATTCACATGGAAATAACATAATTTATAAGGCATCACCCATGCACTAGAAAGGACCACCAACAATGATGATTTTTAGAAACCAAATAGCCATAAAATACCATATCATCAACCAAAGTAAACAAATAAAATAGGCGATCAATAGAATCATCTCACGTGTCCCCCATTTATTACATGTTATTTTCCTTCATAATTTTGTTCTCAGCTTTTATCTTAAGAATTAATCATTATAACCACCCTACATGATACAAAATTAAAGGATATAAGAAGTTAAATCCCTACATGGGACAATAAGTGACCAACAATTATTCCTAGTTCCATAAAAGGGGGTGTGCAAGTTGGAGGAAAACTAGAAAGGGTGGCCACAACATATGAAGAAAACTGGTCTGGGATGAAATTCTCTATATGCACCAGTGGAAAAGAGACAAAAGAACCTCAGCCTTAGAAAAAGCCAGATCATATCTCAATGAAATAACAATTAGTTTCGAACGCCCCTAATGTAAGAATGTGGGAAAGGCCATGTGGTTGGATTATTTAAAATCCACCATGAGTTAGGATATTTAGATATAAACAATATCATTTGAAAAGTCCTTAGAAAGACCCAAATATGGCATTAATGTTTATTATCATCAAATAAAACATACATGGAGAGAAAATAAAATAACATAGAGAAACTTGGGAAAATATGAAATTTGAAAAACTATCAGAAGTGACTCACCATTGGGTGATTCACTGGTTTTACCATTCTGTAAGACACTAATCAGTTTTCCACCCATGGGTGTTACCTTTTGGTTATCCACCATACAGTCTCACCATTCAGTGATCCACCATTCAGGTTCACCATTTAGTGCGCCACTATTCTGGGAGCCATTTTTTGGTGACTTACTATTGAACGACTCACCGCTAGTCAACTCACTAGTGTAAATCACCCTTTAGAGAGTCACTAATCCTAACACACCATTGTGAGTCACCATTGAAAAGATGGATATTGGGAAACTCTCAAATTAATATACTATTTCCTTGTAGAGCACCCCAAATAATAGATTTTCACAAATGGAATACCCCGGAGGGGTCTGGGTCAATACATACTCTATCTCTAGATATACTGTTTTTAATGAATGATTCATATAAAATGATATTATAAAAAAATATTTAAATGTTTGAAACCTATAAAAACGCCCAAATATGAACCAAACCTCTATTTATCCCCCACTAGATTACCTATAGTGTTGAAAGAACATTTTCTTATGAGAGGGGTTATGTCAATTCGATTTATGACTTCTTTTATCCTATATTGATAAACACATTTTTTTGATTATGTGTATAATATGTGTAGTGTTGTAACCAATAATGGTGAATTTGATAAATATATTAGATGATTTAAATTTATAGTATGTTAATGTTTTCATAACATAGTAGGGATTATTTGATGATGTTTTACAACATATTCCATATGTAGGGGTGTTTTTTAATTAAATATACACATTAATGCAGATCCCAAGAATATTATTATATAAGCCTATAAAAAATACCTATACTATTAATACCCTCTATTTATCTCACAATACATTACCTATTGATGAGAAAGCACATTGTGTAATGAGAGAGGTTATATGGATTGAATTACTGATCTCAACAGCTAGTGGATTAGCTATGAAAGAAATATTGTATTTTTCATCCTGAAGTGATATTCCTTATTATTTTTCCATGCCTGGATGTACCTACAAAGGAAATGTATGGAACACCCTCCTCTCGTAACGTCACTGATACTACAGTACACACCCTAAAAAGAACAACATGCTCACCACCTTCTAAAAATCCATCAGCCGCAACACCTGGGGATATCTGAGCACATAGAGTCTCACAGCTAGCATTCTCGCGCTGTGCTTCCCAGAATCTCGGTAAGAGTGGAGGGGTAACAACCATCGACTTAAGGCAGGATCCCTCATCTCTATACACAATGGATAACTATAAGGAGCCAATTATCTTGTTTCCTCATATAGAAACTACGAACTGGATCTCCTACTGAGAGCATCTGCCACAACGTTCCCCTTCCCAAATGTATAAACGATCTCAAAGTCATAATATTGGAGGAACTGAAGACATCGTTTTTGTCTCAAATTCAGATCCTTTTGAGAAAAGATATCTCGTAGACTCTTGTGATCAGAGTAGATGGTAAACCGCTCACCCATAAGGTAGTGCCGCCACATCTTCAATACGATGACTACCGCTTCCAACTCAAGATCATGGGTCTCGTAGTTTTGCTCATGTGGCCTCAACTGACGTGAGCTATATGCAATAACCACTTGACTCTACATAAGAAAACAACCAATCCCAGTTCTAGATGCATCGCAGAACACTATGTACTCGACAACCTCCTCCGGTAATCTCAAGATCGGGGTGTTCGTCAGACTATGTCTCAACTGCTGGAAGGCATGCTGGCATCTCTCGTTCCACACGAAAGGCTGCCCCTTTCGTGTCAAAGCTGTCACAGGTGATGAAATCTTGGAGAAATAAAGAATGAACCTCTGATAGTATCCTGCCAACCCAAGAAAACTCTACACCTCCATGACGCTCTGGGGTGGCTTCAATGCTAACACTGCCTCTACCTTGGCTGGGACCACTGCTACACCATCTGCTAAGATAATGTGTCCTAGAAAGTGGACCTCCTGTATTCAGAACTGACACTTCGAGAGTTTCCCGTACAACTAGTGTTCTCAGAGTGTGTCCAAGACCATCCTCCGGTGACTTGCGTGCTCCTCCTCTGACGTTGAGTAAACAAGGATATCATCGATGAAGACCACTACGAACCGATCCAGATAGGGCTGGAAGATTCCGTTAATGAGCCCCATAAACACCGATGGGGTGTTCGTCATGCCGAAGGGCATCACCAAGTACTCATAGTGACCATAGTGGCATCTGAAAGCCATCTTCGATACATCCTCATCTTGTACTCGCATTTGATGATAGCCTGATCATAGAACAAACTTCGAGAACCATCACGCCCCTCTTAATTGGTCGAAGAGGTCATCGATCCTCGGTAGTGGATACCGGTTCTTTACGGTCACCTCATTCAGGCACTGGTAATTCACACATAGCCTCAAGCTCTCATCAGCCTTCTTGTCAAAGAGCACTAGGGCTGCCCAGGGTGAAATGCTGGGTCTTAAAAATCCCTTCTTCTGCAAGTCTTCCAGCTGCACCCTCAGCTCACAAATCTCTACAAGAGCCATCCGATATGCTATTGCTGATATCGATGTCGTCCTGGGTTGCAACTAAATGTAGAAATCTATCTCCCGACTCAGAGGTAGTATGGGGACATCATCCGGAAATACATCCTCATACTCAACCACTACTGCTGTAAACTGGAAACTCGTAACATCTGGTGCACCAAGGGCTAGGAAAGACAACTGATTTGAAATCGGCTGTGCATTCCTTTGCATGGGTCCATCCTGCGCTGCCTGGGTTTCAATTTCACCGACAAAAGAGAACCGCATTCCATCACTGTGGACACACTACACCCTTCGCCTAAAACTGTCGATCTGGGCATGAACTGTGAATAGCCAGTCCATAACAAGAATGCCATCATAAGGCCTCGACGCTACCACCAAGAGGCTCCAACCGAAACTCTGGCCTCTAAGGGTTAGGTCACACTATCTACAAAGGTGTGTGATCTCTGAATCTTATCAAGTTAGTGTTTCTAAGCGTAAGGGTCGAGTCAATTGCTCAACTAGAATCTCAAGGCCTCGAACAAGATAAGTAGCCAGAAAAGAATGACTAGAACATGTGTCTATCAGTACGACATCCAATGTAGAAAATATATAGATTGTACCTATAATCATTATTGGACTACCTGGGTCATACGCCTCTACCGCCTGCAGCTATCACTACCTCTGTCCACCAGCTCACTGAGCCTGGGGTGGACCTCTCGGGGGTGGTGGTAAAGGGTCAAAATGCTGACCACCACTAACTGCTCTCCCAGATCCTCTATCGCATCCTACCAAGCCCTATAGAAGGCTTGCTTCCAGGATCACCATCTAGTCTGCAGGTGTCCGGACCAAACGGAAGACGCTGGTCACCGCCTCAAGCCAGTCCTCTTCTGCCTGAGGGTCAGACACACCTTGAAACCTGAGGGGTCTCTATCTCTGAAACTCGTGAAGTTAACTCAGCCTACGCTCCTCCCCCACTAGTACAGAAAGCGTTGAACACTTCCCCACAGTTGGTGGAATAGCTGGCACACCACCCTGAGGTAAAACTGGGGGATCTGGTCACTGAAATGAAGCCTCATCACTAAGGGGTGATCCTCGTGATCAAGCTGCTGGAACCTAGTGGGTGCACGTCGCGGAGGAATCTTGTAAAGAAACAAGATGTATCTCTGTCAGTGAGTATATCTGGAGAGATAACTCAAGAAGGACATGTAAAGCACAACCCATTAGTATATGATGCATGTTTCATTATTTTCCTCTGAAACTAGTGTTCTCGCATTCCCAGTCGAAAATGAAGTTATCAGAGTCCTAGTGTATTGATATGTAGGCTGCCCACACCAACATTGGGGTCCCTAGCCTGATATCCAAACTGAAACACTTAACACTGTTGCCCCAAAACAACTCATAGACTCTCGGTCCTAAGGTAGAACCTAAGACCTTTGATACCACTCCGTCATTACCCGTCCCAGTGGGGCCTGAGCCGCAACTCCCCAAGCCCACCTCCAACAGGCCAGGTGCTGGTGACTAGAACCAAGTAGGCATGTTACTAATTTGGGAGGCATTGCCTATAAACCTATACACATGCACACACATCTCCATTCCCACAATGCTGAAAAGTAAAAACTACTAAAAAAGGAAATGCATGCATACACTAAAAAAACTCAACCAACATGGTATGACATGAAAGTAATGTACATTAAGTGTAATACCCTAGGAAAAAATTACTAGCCCACCAAAAGAGAGTCTGTAACAAGTAAAAACTGTAAAGAAAGGTGGTGGGACTACATTCTGTAGCCGTAGGAACATACCGCGGCCAGTCTGATCTCACCAAGTACAAGTCGGCCCTGGTATACCTAGAATCCTATCAAAGCCTTGCTCATCTGCACAAGACACGACACGTGTGAGCAAAGCTCGTGCAAGGGTGAGTATATCAATAACCAATATGACACCCCCGAATACCAAATATGAATAAAACAAGGGAAAGTACCACAAAGGAAAGATACAGTCAGCACTACATAGTATATGTCTATAGAACATATAACAAGAATATCCAGATATACTCATACACAAACAACAATTTAGAAACCACCACTAAGATCCAGCTCGAAGATTCCACTAAGCACGCAACAAGGAGAACACACTCCTAGGTCGGATGATTTAGAGACACGATGTACTCGTTCCTGGAGAACACACTCCACAAGTACTTGGGAACATGATGCTCAGATGTGGATCACAACCAATAGTCTTGGGGTGATACCAACAACTCAGTCTGAACTAATCCTCTATATACAGGATCGGCACCCGGGTAAAGTTGGCCACATCGATACCAAGAACTCTACCTAGGGTACCAGGAATAAATAACAGATCCTATTCTAAGATTCACAGAGGGGATTCCAAAAACTCTATTCGGGAAGTCATGCTGAAGGTTTCATACTCTTGTATGTAGGAAATGATACTGGGAACCTTCAGAAGAACGACCGAGGGGACGAACCCTAAAGGAAAATATCCCAAATCACAGAAGGAAACTTTCTCAAGCCATGTAAGATTGGTTACACGACGTGTAGTATGGTTACACGCCGTGTTCCTTGACCCCGGATACTGCCCATGTAAATGGTTAGTGTCATCTGTTCATGCTATGTAAAACTCAACTACATGGCGTGTAGAAGAAACACACGCCGTGTTCCTTGACTCCGGGTACTGCCCGTGTAAATGACCCATGTCATTTAGATTATCGTATAAAAAGTAACTACACGGCGTGTAGAAGAAATCACATGCTATGTCCGAGAACCTGGGGCTTGCTCTGTGTATGCTAGTCATGTACCCGTACACAGTCTTTTTCTGCATCGCCTTCCCGTGTACCCGCACATGAGGTATCCCGTGTATCTGGCCGAGGAGGGGTATACACGCTGTGTCCTTGGCCGTGTACCCGAACCGTGCTCGTGTACTACCGGAGTACACGCTAGGTGGTCTGCCGACGAACACACACCATGTAGCCCAAAATACATGCCGTGTAGTAGGGATTTTTCTAGAAATTTCGTCTTCCTTCTCCCGCTTCGGCAGATCCTATGGATCTCGATTCGGACATCCGTTTGTCGCGAAACTTAGGACCTCGGGCTGCCCTGGCATTGTGATTCCAAATCTGAGGGTTTTGGGTCTTGAATTAGCTCTAAGAACAACATATGATCTTCCTATGTAAATACGCTTGAAGATAAATTTCCCTCGAATAGCATAGACTCGTCTAATGACGTCATAATCGTGGCTCCATTGGTTCATCGTAGTGTCAGATCTATAATCTCGGATCGTTACGCCATAGATCAGAGGTGTAATTGATCGTTAATCTAATCCCACGAAGAACGAAGAAGGCGCATGAAGAACGCGAGCAAAGAAACACAAAAACAAACAAGCGGGAGGAACCTCGATCGTTGTTCGTGACGATCCATGTTCATTGATATTAGATCAAAACCAAAAGAACATCAAGAATCAAAACTTCAAAATCCACGCAAAAACCCGTCCCGCAAGAATGATCGATCCACGGTCTAATCTGTTTGTGGATTAGTCCACGTTCACCGTAGAAAACAAAAACGGGGAAGGAAATCAAAAACAAACATCCTACATGGATTCTCGGTGTTTGCTGGCGAAGATCAAGTCGTCACATCATCTTCACATCTGATGCTCGTCAAGAACACCATCGCCATGTTGGGAGGTTTTCTCTAGAGCTCTCCAGGGAGATTCAGGGTTATGAAAAAATAAATCCTGATCCCATGCGAAATCTGTACTTAAAATGAAAAAAAAAGATATTTCGCTGCATCAAAGATTTAATAAAATATTTTAAATTAAAAACTTTATTACGGTTACAACCAAAAACAAGATTTTGCTACTGACCTGCGCCAGTCGATGTTAGGTATCATCTAGGGTAAACCTGCTGCTCTGGAAGCAACAACGCCCTCAGATATCTGATCTGAGCACCCGTCTAGGAGTTATTCCACTCTTTCAGGAAAACTAAACGCACACACAATTTAATTATTTAATTAATCTCAAACATTTTTTTCGATATCACCGGGCCATGGAACTACACACCGTCTCTAAGACTGGTCTTGAAATATTTCCCACATATTAAAAAAGTATGGAAAATCCATGAAATTACATATTATCCCCTCAAACTATCTCCCATAAACTACTACTCTGCCTGCACCCCAACCACGTCTGATGTCCTGAATAACTCCTCGCATGAACTGATTCCTCTAACTCGGTGTCCCCCCGACTGACTTCCTGTCATTTATGTGGTGGGGTAGCTAGCCACATTACATGTGTCATTACCCACTACATGAGAAGTAAAGCATGGTTCCTGGAAGACTGTCTCTAGTCTGAGAGCCCCGCACTACCATCCCCGAGTCATTGGGTTGTCCTCATAAAGACCTTCCCCACAAGGGCTTGCACGTATGATATCTAATACCTTAAGAAGACTCTTCCACATGGGGGCTGCTGGTTGCTCTAGCGGTGGGAGATTCCTCAACCAAGAATTTCCCTACAAGAATGGCACACTCCAGCACCCCATCCTGAGTAGGGATAGTAAGAGATATCACTAACACCCTTATCTCCCACCGGAGTACCTACTCAAAGGATCAATCAATGTTGAAACAGTCTTGTACCATATATGGGGAGCATCAAGATAGCTCATTTAACCTCATTGAGTACTCAGACATTATCATAATTCCCTGGAGTAGGTGAAGCTTCTCATGAATACGCACAGAGTGCAAAGGCGTTGGGAAAACTCCTCCCAGAAAAGCCATATAAAATTATCAAATGCGATGTTCTCCTCATCATGTGTCTGGGTGGTTGAGATCCAACATCTCATTTTTGACCCCTGTGAAAGTCTCACTACTAAGATTGCCATATTGTCCAGTAGTGTCCTCACAAAGTAGAAGACCCACATCATTGGCTCTAGCTAGTCCTCAACAACCTGAACATTTGTCTCTTCCCTAAACCTGTGAGGTCTCAATCTCTAAAACTCATTTATGGAACTGAGTTTTCACATGTAATATTATAAAATCACTAATAGTAGATTTTGACCATTGGGTGGTGGTAAAACATGTGCCCCACCCGGTGGGGCCATCTCTTGAACTGGACCCCGGACAGATTCCTCATTTCTAGGCGTTCAATCTTCACGACCTCATATCAGTATCATGGATGGTCATCCACATAGTGGAATCATAAAATAGATCAAGATGTACAATGATTAAAATGATATAACTGTTGATCTGACTTTTATTAAAAAGAACATAAGGATTCACTTATACAACCAATGTTTTTGTGTATAGGGGTAAAATGAAAAATTCAAGGTCCTTGTGTATGGATTCGTCGGCCACCACCCAATCATTGGACACCCAAAATCTGGAAGTCAGACATGAAACACATAACATTGATGCCCCAAAAACAAAAAATAGACTCCCAGTCATTGTTGTAGGACCGACCACACCTGGATAACACTTTGTCATGATCCATCCCCCAAGGCTCTTGCCATAACTACCCCAAGCCCGCCTATTGAAGTCCTGGGGCTAGCAACTAGCACCATTGGTGTCAAAATGCAACTGGGAGGGATTTTCTTGAGTACATGTATGCAGAATCATGAAAAAACAAGTTCAACACACTAAAAATGAAACAAGTATCACTAATACAGAGATGAGTACAAGTACAACTATCACAAGTGGGCCAAAATAGAAACCTAATAAAAACAATAGAAATGTACAAAATGAAAAATATGATGTCCATCTGCAAAAAACCCAACCTGATTGTGAGAGTAGTGTTGCTTCTGGATTCTTAAGAAGAGCATATTATCCATCCAATCATACTTGGACCCGCCTAGTCCTAGGCCACCATGTCCACCATTGTATCGTATGACGATCTGATCTAACAAAGCACCTTTGGGTCCCGATACACCAATGTCTCTGTCAAAAATTTGATAGTATACACCAAACACAACACATGCGGTTGAACCCTGTGAAGGGGTGAGTAACCAAATACTCTATTGGGACCCCAAAAAAAGAAATACCACAATCCCATACTCAACAAAATGAACAATGATCAATAAATCTCACATAATTTATACATTTAGGGTTGTGATAGAATAATCATTAGTCATATCATCGAGCACCTCAGCTGCTGGAGAACCCCTCCTCTATCAAATACAATGGGAAATCCAAGTCACAAAGATGTGTTTCCCACTATGCATGGAATGCTTATATAATCTTCTTAATCATGTACCATGGGCCTGCAAAATCACACGTAAGTACATCCCGCTAATATTCACCAACATAGGTACTCTTTCTCAAAGCGTATTGTGGGCCTGAAAAATCACACATTAGTGCTTCCCACCATTGTACTATAATGTCACACAGAAGTGATTCTCACTATGCCATAGTCAAGTCAGATAGAGTAGAATGTTTGCAGTTTTGAGGTCTCAGCCTACCATAGGGTTTCTTAAATATCATTATTTGGAGAACCACTCCTCTAAAAAATTGTTGCTTCTAGAAATCCATGAAAGCCTCCTTAGGGAGGGTAAAAATTTCTGACTCATTGAGAGAATCCCAACACCATGAACATATAAAAAATCGGATTCTTGGTTTTCTATATACGGGTGTTTTTTGTAAACAGAGGTTGGTTGGGTCTGGGCCAGGTCCGACCCGGTCAGACTGACCCGACCATCCTGGCCTGAGGGTCCCATATACCACAATTTAATTAGACTGTCTCTTACTCACCAAGGTTGGGTCTAGGTCGGTTCGGTATGGCCTGGATATTGGGCCCAGCCCAATGGGCCTCGCTGGATCGGGCTAGTTTTGGCCAAGGGTCTAGCCTACTGGGTCTCCCAATAACACGTTGTGGTCTATCCCAACCCAAAGGGCACTGCTCCGGCCCTCTGACAAGGGTCCGACGAGCTAGGCCATGAGTCTGGTCCGCTAGCTGGGGGCATGCCCTGGTGTTGTGCCACAGGGTTGGGACACAACTGGCAATCGCTTTCAGCCTTTGTGAGCCCTATGGATGTGTAGGAACCTCCTACCACTGTCGAACAACCACGACACACACTGAGCCACCCAGATGACCCGGAAGTGGTGCCCAATGAGCACGTCAACTACCTACTAGAACATCGGTGACTTGTCTGTGAAGTGCTGACGAGCATGCTACCACCTCCAACTATGGTCAACACAGGTTCCGGTGAGCCGATATATGATCGAAGGACCACCATACACGATCCAGTGCTACATTCTTCACGCTTCGTGCACCTGATCTCTCTAGGGAATGTCTACATCATAAAAAAGGTCATAGAGACAACTTTCCTCAACATTTAGGGTGAAACCACAATGAATTCAGATGAAGTAGGTTCTCGGGCATTTTTTCAATCATCTTGCGCCCTACAAATTAGAGGTTTATAATCATGTGGAGGATTTGGGATTTTGGATCAATTAAAGTATTGATAAACTAATATTGGTTAATAACTCTTAAAAGAAAAGTCACCTTGTATCATAAATGAAGAAATTGGCCATAAAAATGTCTTTGGTTTGTTCCACATTTTTCATTTCTAAAAATTGGAATGGATAATGAACATTAAAATCAAATAAACCCTACCCTTTTTATGTTCGATTCCAAAATGATTCATCCCCAAGGTTTCAAGATGTAAATGTCGTTCATCGCTTCCATTTTCATTCATTGAGGTTCATCAAAGATGTTTGATGTTAATTTGTGTTTATCATTATACATATGGGAAGATGTTCATAGGGTGTTCGTTAGAGAATCCTCATAGTTCAATTCTTCGTTCCACCAACGCGTCATCCAAATTAATGGAAAACACGATGAAGTGGTTTTTTATGCAGTGATGTCGTGTCGTTATGCTCTTTAATTTATGAAATGGAACTATTGTTACACATCATTAAAGGTTCGATGCACATTGAGTTAAAACGACAATAATGAGCCTTATCGATGCACCTCGTAGTTACATGACAATGACACCGTCCACCACCCAACAGATGAGAAAATAAAATAAAATAACATTACAATGTTATTTTTTTTGGAAATGTATGAATATTATATTTTTTATTCATCCATTGATGGCCAAAGATATGTCCTTTTTAGGTGAATCTCATCATTCTAAATTCAACAATTCCCTCCGATTGTTAATCTAAGAAAATGTTTAATATATAGAAAAACCACGATCACACTATTACTTAAGCGTTCATAAAAAGAGATCAAAATTCTATTCTGGGTTCACCAGGATGAGGAATTAGCTATTTTCTAAGCCTGGTTGATCATAATAATTCTCTTTAAATTTAAAAAAATTACAAAAAAAATCAGATTCATTACTTAGGTTATTATTAAAATGTTTAAAAATTATATTTTAATAGAGTAGCATTATTCGTTCACAACTAGTGTAGTGTGTATTTCTATCTAACAAAAAATGTTTAATTAATTAAAATTTTATATACGATAAATCATTATGATGTTGAATTTTGTTTTAACATTGATTTTTTGTTTCATACACAGTATCAAACATGATGTTTCTCATTTAAATTCAATGAATGTTATATTTGACCACTTATAAAAAATTTGACCCTATAATTTAATACAGATACTAGAAATTATAGGCTTGAAATTTTTAAATCTCTTTTCTAGAATCCCGCAACATAAAATTGTTTAATAATATTTATTCTTAATAAGAGAGAAAGTTATGTGTAAAAGTCATCAATAATTATAAATTAATAGGTTTAATGGTAGGGTATCATTTCAGATATATGAAAACATGGACATTGAAGTGAATAATATGTCCCAATTAATGACAATGAGTGAGAGAGAATATGGTCATGGAATATTTTAAAACCAAAAAATAATAAATATGTGATGGGATAATATCCCATTTAATTTAAAATTGAAATTAATAGGTTGAAATTTGTTTCACATGTTTATCAAAAGTTGATAGATTCCATTACTATTTTGATAGAGAACACAAGAAAATTTTTGTACAATTTTAATCATTTGTATGTTCTGAGATAAATTCCTAATTAAAAAATTACTTCATCAAATTTAAATCCAAAAGTGATTTTTATGCCCAAAACACTAAAACAAAAATTTAACCAATAAATATCTCAATAAAATAATGACATGTCATTCCACATTTCTCTTGATATTTTATATCAAAAAAATCGTTTTCATATTTTATTAAATAATTCAAAAAGGAAACCATAATTCATTTTATTAATAGTTATCCTTGAATCATGTCCAAAATATGTGTGTCCAATTTCAATGTCTAAAAATAATTAATCAAATAAACTAAATCAACAATATATTGTGAATATAATATAAACTAGCTAACAATTTCACAATCAATATGTTTGAATACCTTGATCACCATAAATCATTTATCAATACAAGTGTTCCACCAAAAATAAAAATATTATATTATAAAATATATCCTCTAAATCCAAACATATAATAATCTCTAGAAAAGAAAACATAAACCCTTAAATAACTAATTGAATTTATTGCCACCAATAATATTACATAAAAATATATTTATCATTATTGTCATATGGTAATGTACTTGTTCAGGGATATCGTCCTAAATTTTGTGTTTTATAAAAGGATAAAATTTTAACTGACTCAGTTTTCATGGTAATTGATCTTATTCATCACATGCTTTTAGATCCTTAAAGTAAAGGAAAAACTATATATTGAAAATAAAATTTTCAACTAATTTAACATTAATATCCTTGATAAAATACATATAAAATATAATTCATGAATAAAAATGTAATAAATTTAATCATTCTACTTCTGTTGTATTAATATCACGAGCTTGAAGTTTAACACACAACTTCTTTGTGGATATATTCCCTTGAATATTGGTAAATTCATTTTCATAGCTCCCTATCTACATATATTTAATGTCGTGGGCATTGGAAAATTCTTTCAAACCATTTAAATCACAAGCATAACTGGATTTCAATCCATACACATAAAACCACCCATTCCACTCAACTTAGCACTAGAGTGTTTCTTTCCTCAATTATCACATGTTGGAAAATAATACATTCTATTAGTACATTAATATATATTTTTTTCTTCAATCCTATTCATATATTTCTTCCAATAAATCCCTATCTCTTTTATAATTCATTATATGTCATGATACCACATGATACTATTTACTCATATGATAAGAATGTTTTGGATACTAGAACCCATTTAATAATTTTTATAATCTCAACAACAAAATGATCAATATTTTTATTTTGATAATGAGTGTCGTCTATATCATGCCATTATTACATTTTACATATGGATTCATATATATAATTATTATCATTTTCATTTTCTGTGAGACTCAAATATATTATATCCATATCTCGTCATTACATATATGGAAAACACTTCTCTAAGAAGAGTACCATAAATCTTTTTTTTGAATCCAAGTTACTTCTTATTAATATTACTATTTTTAATTAATGAACACTATTGATCTATATCTACTTTAAGGATGAATATTCCATAACTACATTCTCTCATTCATTACTACACAGATTATGTAATATATTTTCTAAGGAACATATCATTTCTCATCTCTAAATGGAATTTTGGTTTCAGTAAATGATGAATTTTTTAAATTCTTTAAGTGGTGTAATTTTTTCTCACTATGTTTTTTACTACTAGGATGATCCAGAATAATATTTATATTTTTCATAACATGATATATGTACCCCAATATTGTAATAGTTATGTGAGTTAGAGCAACACCTCAGAGTCTGACATCATTATCAATTATATGAGTAAAATGTGTACATGTGGTATGCGTATTAATATGTAATATATTAAATCTAATACTATCATTTTATATACAATGGTAAATAGTAGATTTATTCATAATATAATGATCCATATTATTTAATTCAAATAATAGTGAAATATCTGATATAAAATGAAATTTTGAGGCATATATAATATAATATTGTAATCATAGTTTCTTTAAGAAGGTTTTCAAATCATAATTTATTTACAAACCTTCTTTGAAATTGGTAAATAAAATTTTAATTATTCTAACTATATCCCAAATGACTGGAAAAATATTCCTAGAGTAAGGTATATTTTCGTCTACTGAGTAATGCTCGACTCAAGTGTAATGGGGATTTTATGGAGTTATTACACATGGGAACATCTGTTTCAGAACCAAGATAACTTATAATATGTATAGGCGGATGTATTCCTTGTTAAACAAACTAATATATACCTTTCCCAATGATTAGGATATTCTTATATACAAATTATAATTTTTTATTATAGGTTTATTTTATAATGTATATGTTCTCATAAATCAAGTTATATGTTTTTCTTATAATCTTCCTCTTATAAAATATGTGACATCCCTGTCTCCAGTGACATGTATATGGTTTATACATTATTACATTGGCATAATACAAAAGGTATAAGATTACAATAGAACTAATAGTTAGGAAGTTTTGGTAAACTAGTTACACAGTTAAAATAAAAATTATATTTTGAATATTAAACAAAAAAAATTACTTTTTGAAGGAAATTATTCCTTTCACCATATCAATGAATATTAATCCAAAAAAAACATAGTATCCTAGGGAAAATAAAACATTAAAAATGGGAGAGATCATATACTAAATAAGGTACCACATAAAATATATGCTTTCATGAAAAAATAATCCAAATAAATATACAAGGTAAATAGCTAAAACACAAACCATATAATGAATAACATAAGAATAATATAGATGAAATAAATGATGATAAAATAAATAAATATATTTTTCCACATGGTGTTGAATGTTTTTAATGGATATTTTATCTAATTTAATAATTAAATAAACATAAATTAATAATCACATTAGATGGGAATGCTTAATTCTATGAAGACCCTTTATAAGACAATTTAAATAAGTGGGAATAAACCATCCTATTTTTTTACAATTGATTAGTCTTATGAAACTAGTCAATTCATTTAGGGGATATGTATAATCAGGTCAAAACCATCAAATTGTATGTATAATTTTTTCCTTATATGTATATTATAAAACAAAATAATTGAATTTATTAAAATTATAAACTAACATACAAAATGATACTACTTATACCGATCTAGATAACATAATCATAAACCATCCATGGTACAATGGTGAATGGTAATAAAATTGTCAAAAATGAGTCAAAATTATCATTAAATATCAGCTTAATGATTAATATTTATTTAAATTACATAGTTATCTTGTCATTCATAATATAAAAAAGGGTTGATTCCATTGATGAAATGAAGATCCCTAAAAATGTCATTAAGAAATGTTTGGAGGATAATAACATGATTACATTGAATTTTTATATGCAAAATATTAAAAAACAATTAAGTTCATTTCGTGAAATATATACATTTTCAATATGTAAAATAATATTTAAAATTTTTTTGTTGTCCTGATGTTGGGAAAACAATGATGTTGTGCACATGAAAACAACAATTCCATGCATAGTTTCTGTAAAAGAAAAAACAATTCTTATTTTGAAAATTACATGATGAATCATTTAAAAATAAATGTAAGAAAATAAAAATTATATATATATTTTTTTGATAAAAAATTATGAAATAATTAAAAAAATACTAAAACATATTTAAAAAACAAGTATTTTGAGGAAAATATACTTTTAACAAAATAGAGAAACAAAATATAATTTTTCATAAAAAAATTTCCTAATCATATTAAGTTACAATGATTGGAGAAATGGGCAATTACATTAATGGTTAATTAAAAACTATATGACGTGAAATTATATTTATTTTATTATATAGATATTAAATAATTATTTTATGCGATACTTAAATATAAACAATCGTGAATATGGATGAGGTTGTGAGATAAATCCTTAAAACATTGGTAACTTTTGAAATTAAATCCTCATAACAGAAATATTCATCTAAGAAAACATTAATTACCATGTAGATAATTTTACCCTTGATATAAAATTTCAAATGGTTCTTTATATACATTATAATAAATAATAAGTAGTGAATACGGTGTATGTATCTGGGAATTAAAAGTGAGATGAAAACCCCTTACATAATTTTTTGACTTCCATAATATGTGTCCAGACCTCATGTTCTATAAATAATTTTTATTAAAAATTTATTATAGAGAAAAAATAATATATATCATAACTAATATTATTTACTTATATGATTTTATCACATGTTTATTAATATTTTATTATTAAAATCACAGTTCTCTATGTTAATTGTATCATTTTTCATATAAATTATATTTTACTAATTTTTGTCTTTTTGATTACATATTGGTGAAAAAATCTAAATATTGTCAAAAATGATTAATTAACAATATATATTAATCATAAATGTATTGATATTAATCTGTTAAAGATAGAGATATAAAATGGATTACACTATTAATGGACACAATATAATATACATACACATGAATGGTTTTTATGTTTTTATTGACAAATGGAATGAAGTAAATATTAATATTAATTAATAAATATATAATAAATATTGTATAATATATATTGTATATTAATTAAATAATTCCACATTATCTTCCATTTAAATATTAAATGGAAAACATGTATTATTCTTTTGTAGAGGGGGTAGTCCACACATAACCAAGGGATACGTTATTTCTTTCTGAAGGATTTGAATGTTAAACAATATATGATATATTTTATTACCTAAATTATTCATATTTCATATATATAACATAAATTCATTAACATTAACCATACAATATTAATGTAATCTATATGAAACAAACATGAAATCACATTACATTATGAGGTGTTCTCCTGCCTTACACAGAGAAATATCCACATATCCCCAATTAAATAGAATGTAAGAATAAATATGGGATATAATAATTCAAATACAATTATATATTAATTAAAATAAAATAAATACATTCAGTATAGTCATTATATCAATCCATAATAGGTTGTGGTGGAAAATGAGTTAAATCATTTCGTAAGGTGGTGGTTCACCACACAATTGATCGACTGTTTCATTTATATGGTTATAGAAGTGTTTATAGATATAATATATTAAATTAACATAATACCATAATATAATATTTGTTATACTGGTGTCATTATATAATCACATTTAATAGTTTTTTAAGGAGGTGGAATAAAAAAATGTACATTTATGAATTTTATGTCTTCATCGGAGAGCCAATATACTTTTATGTAGAAATAATTATTAAGTGGAATCAATAATAAAAATAATTACTCCAAGATATGTGGAGTTAATTTAGAATGGTCTTTCTGTAGTTATTGTCCAAAATAAATGTGTTTTGTTGTGTGAAAATGTGAGGAGAGGGGGAAACTTTTTATAAGAGGGGGATATGACACAAAAGAACTGTTCTAAAAGATAAAGTGATAAACACAACTTTCTAATGAAAAATATCTCTAAAATTGGTCATTATCAACCCTTAGAAATTATAGGATATATATATATATATGAATACAAAGTGGTATTTTGTGATGTTGTAGATCATTTTTACACTTACATTTTTTGTTTTTCCCTTAGTAAACCATTTTTTAACATTAATAGTGAAAATTGATTTTAAATTTTTTCAATACTCATTATAGATAAAATATGAGTTGAAAATTTTAACAATTTTTATAGTTTAGATTCATTTTAATGAATAAATACAATATAAAAATACCCAAAACATTTACCAAAAGGGTGTTTTTTCAAAGAAGAATTTCTTTATATTGTTTTAATATTATAATTTTATATGAAACCTTTTCCAATTTCCTAATAAAATATGTTATAACATAATTGAAACAATATTTTTATAAAATAACATAAAATATAATTTTACATTGAAAATAAGTTAAATAAAAAAAATTTAAAATAAAAATCATTATTTTTCAATTTTTATTTTTAATAATGATGTTTAGAAAAATCAAAATAATAAACAGAAAGATAATTTTGAAATGTAGATAAATTTTTTCATAAAATAAACTCTAAATGTTATAAATATGTATTTTGAAATATGTGTGAAATGCACTAATAAATGTCCATTTACAAAAAAAATTGTAACTTGTAAGATATTTTTTTGATAGATTAAAATTTTATTTATATTAATAAAGAACTATTGAATTTTTTACATAATGTTTTAAACTATATAAGTATCATAATTTATTAATTATCATCTATTGATTCCAAATTAGTGGACAGGTTTTAATTTTCATGATTAAATAATAATATTTTAATGGAGTGTGATATTTTGAATAAACCTATTGTTTTGTCCAGTGAATGTTAACAAAAAGATTTAATTTGTTGAAAATAAATATGTTATTCATTATCAGGGTGTTATATTATCTCTTTATATTTTTTTATTTCATACACGCTATCAAACATGAGGTAACTCTTTTAATATCTTTAGGTGTTACATTATATATTTTTATTTTTAACTTATTAAATTAATTTATATTAAAATTCTTGTCCATGTGAAACGAAATTAATATTTTTTATAAAAAAGTTTATGGATGGCTTGAAATATTCTCATTTGATAAAATTTGGTCATATTTATATTATTATTTTATCCATATATATTTTTCATAACTCGTCATTAATAATTTTGGAATAATAAATAAATACCATTGTTTTCTACTATTTAAAAATAAATAAATCTAATCTAAAAGAATAAATGAACCATAAATTTCACATGATTTATGTTTCATGCCCTATACCATTAACTATTTATATAATATAATTGTTACCAATGTTAAACCATTTAATAAATTTTTATTTATTAAAAACTTTAAAAATTTCATTTCCAAACTATTCAAATAGTTTGTATCTCAAAAAAACATGTAATAAAAGAAAATCTTATATAAACCATATTAATTTCTCTAATATTATATTTATATATAAACTTCTAGGGACACTGTAAATAAGATAGAAAATTTTATTTTTAATGTTTTTATTCTTCCACAAGCACTGTGATAGCATTTCAAAAGAACAAAATGTAATTATATTGTATCTCTAAATTTAAAATAAATTAATATGATAAATAATTTATATAATATTTTTAATAACCATTTGCAGCCAAATTATTGTTTTCTATCCCTAGCACAAAATATTATAGATACAAAAAGGTTGAATATATAATTTTTGATTCTATCATTTTCAAAAATATTATAATGGCAAAAATCACTGAAAAATTATAAAATTGAAATATTTTTATTTTTTTAATTTGTTTTGGATTATATATTGTCCTAAAATTTAATAAATGAATGTGTTTAATTAATATATAGTCTTTTAACATTATTTATAACATTAATTAACTAATTTCTCCTATACCAAGGTAACCAATATTTAATATGCATTCTATAATTTATTGAAAAATAAATATACGTAATTACCATATTTAGACATCTATATTGAAAATATGGAAGCCATTTTTTAGAATTATATATCTTGATGATGAAATTTTTTTCTAAAAATTGAACAAAAATCATAATGAAAATGGTATTTTTAAATCCATTATAAGTATAAATATTTTTAGGAGATATTCAGAAATAAATTCCATTACAAACACTATAATTGGTTATTATTTGAAAATAGTTAATTTAATAATATTTTAAAACTAATATAAAAATAATTTAATTAAAAATAAATTAAAATAAATTATAGTTTCCAATAAAAATAATAATTTTCAATATTTATAAGAAATAAATATTATCCAAAAATGCTAAAAAAAATTATCATTACACAATTTTGTCATTATGAATTAAAACAATTATTTTATTTTTCCAAATTAAAATCTAGTAATTTATAAAGTAATCGTTTAATTAAATAAAAAAAGGAATAATGTCACAATTTTGATTTATATAAGTCATTTTTTCATAAATAAAAATTAACTAATATTATAATGAAAAATATGACCATATATAATAAATTTAACGAATATAAAAATAGAATCAAAATTATTTATTAAAAAATTAAATAGGTTGTTAGGGAAACCCTCAATGGTTTTGAAATCTCATTGAAATATTGGTGAACATAAACTTTATGAAGCTCACCACTAATCTTGACCAAAAAAAACTGTCCTATCATTATCTCCCATGGTCTAATGAACATTATTCAATAAACTAGGTAAATGGAACTTGCATCACACCCTCCATTGTAAATGCATCATCCTCACTTGTACTTCCAAAATATTAGATATCTACTGAGTAACCTAGTACATCCCTCAAAATACAAAAAATGAAGTTGAGAAATAAAATGATCTCACGGAATAATTATTTCTTTAATCTAACTCACAAAAAACCTCCTACACTATCATATGATGTAACTGATTTTATATTTAATTCACAAAACTAAATTATAAAATGATCCCTGTAACCAAAATACATAATGTGTAATATAAATATCCCTCTTTAAGATCTAAACTTGATAAGGGGATCAAGAGGCTGTCACTGACACCCAAACCATTTTGAAATCCTTAAATAATGTTATCATGCCTTTCTAAAAAAGAAACAAGAATCCCAGAAATATATTAATATTTTTAAAAATTGAATTGTAAACCATAATTTTTGAAACATTTCTTTAAAAACAATAATGAAATCATATAAATATTTCTATCAAATATCCATTCTCAACACCATTTTAATTTATTTAATCAAACCACTACCTTCATTATATATTTACAATGGTCTACTAAACCATCCATCAATCTATCTTACAAACACAATGTGGTAAATCCACATTTTAATCCCACATTATATTTGAAATAATTCTTGATGCTATTTACTAACACTTTAATATCAATTTGTTGCATTAAATTCCATGTAATACCTTTAATAATTCAATACAGATCTGAAAAACATTAAAAAAAATACACTCATATGTTCTATTTTGTAAATTTAACAAACACATGGTATGCACAATGTATAATTTTTTAGGTGATCATTAATTATGGTGAAATCCATTTTCTTCCCTAAAACAATGATGAAAATAAATTTCTCTCCTAGAAATAAAACATGAACATTTAATTCAATCATTAGAATATTAAATCATGAATTTATAACCTAGTACAATAATAGAACAAAAACTAAATGATGGAAAATTTGGAAAAGTAACCTAAAATAAATGGAGTCTGGTACCAGACATCAATTGAATATTAGTGAAACAAAAATTATTCATGACAGGATATAGAGACAAAGTAATCCAAAATCCTAGTTCAAATGAAAACCCTGAGCTTTCGATATGAATGGAACCAGTTAATTGGTTAAAAGAAACCTATAAGATACCAAAAATTAGTGAAGGAGTAGTTCATACCATATATATTTTTCCTTAAATCATGAATAAATCATGTCTAATGTCAATGAGGGAATATATGTCTAGAAGAGGGAGCCATTCAAATGACATTTCTTAGCTATGGGAGTAGTGTGAAAAAAAAGAAAAGTGAATAAGGGCTTTTTTGTACTTTTAAATTTAGAGGGAATATTTCATAAATCACAAAAAAAAAATTGAGTAACCATCAGGGCTTGGATGCATATTTTATTAAAAAATGTATTAACTATATGGGGAGTTGTAGGAATTTGAAAAAATTATATATAGTTTTCTGTTTGAACCTATAAGTTATTTACACCCATTTTATAACTATTTGCAAAAAATAACACCACCAATTTCATATCATAAACACATGGTTTCCCCATGATTTATTCTTACTGTATAAAAAAGAAGTGACTCCCAAACTGTACAACATCTTTTTTACGATAAGTCAAATATTTTAAAAACAAAAAATGTAAACAAATTTAATATAGAATAATGTGATATAGTCTATACAATGATATTGTGGGCTTTACAATTTAACCCAAAATTACACATTCATCCACTAAAATGTATTAATTTAATACCATATTAATTGTAATAAAGGAGAACTCATGAAGTCTCAAAGATAAGTGTGACACTATAAACATTTCATTTCTATCTGGTTTATAATACACAATAATATATAGTATAATCCTCAAGAAATATCTAAATTAAAACAATTTCATATGAGAGTTAAAGAAAATGGAGACCCATCATGGGTGTTCAAAACATTAAATAATGTAGTGAAATTGTAATGAAATTAATAATCACCCAAAATAAGAGGATTCTAATAGATTAAGAATAATTAAATCTAATAATATGAAGACCCTATTATTTCACTAACATCATACATCCATCAATAATTCACCCACAAAAAATGTAAAAAAACACTAACGGAATCCTCATTCTGAAGTACTAATCACAAAAACCAACCCATTGGGCTGTGGGGATGTAGTGATACCAATATTGAACAATCCACCACATGGATTCACAAAGATCCAATATTCATTATTGAAAAATGTTTGTGGTAAACATGGGGAAATATTTATGTCACCCCACTACAAGGATATTTGAAAAAGAAAAAACCAACCATGTAGCACTAATTATTAATTTGGATTTGTTAACTTCTCAATGTTACCCCCATCACAGACCCAAGGCATCTCTATTTAAAATCTATTAAAAACAATAATTTATATTAATTAAAATATATAAAATTACCAAAATGATAAATAAATTAATTTAAAGTATAATTAACATTTTTAAATAACCGCATATCACTAGAGAGACACTTGAATAAAATTCCAAGTAAAAACATTTGATATCCACCTAAATTTCAAGAGATATTTATCACAAGTCCTTTAAAAATCTATTATCTCAATATTAAACATACATTTGAATGATCTGGAAGATATATCCTCATCAACATCAGTATCCATCTAAGGACTATTGATCATGGTTACCCAAATAAGAATAGGATGATAAAACACTACTAAATCCTCATGATTATGAGGAATTCTCTTTGATAACCACATAATATATGATTATATGAAATAGTAATTAAATGGAGAAATATCACCATAGAATCTTACAAGACCATTCTAAGAGGAATAATTTGAATAAAAGGAAACATAACTCAACCATTTACTTTTTCCAAAAAATGATAAATATACACATGTTCAATCATGGAAAATATTCTATAACGCATTTTACCCAAAATAAGATATCCATTTCTAATACATTTATTTTCAAAAACCATAACCCTTTAATAACATTTCCAATACAAATTTCAATAATGAAACATTTGATCATAATATTTTATGATATTAAATACCACTTATATAAATTAAAATGAATCTAAAATTATTAAATGAGAAAAGTATATATTTCAAAAATTCATATTATTTTCATAAAACCAACTCTCATTTCAAATAACATAAAAAAAATTAACATGTTTTCATAATCACATATTACATTATTTCACTTTTATGAAAACAACCCCTATAGAAGTATACATCCCATGATGGTAAAAACCACTTTCATATAACCATTTTTATATTTTTTTGAAAAGTAATTGACCATTTAAAAAAAACTAGCATTTAAAAAATTAATTATCTCCAATTTTTTTTAAAAATTATATTACACAAACAAACTAAAAGGAACCTTTTACACCAAAAT
Organism: Viscum album; assembly: GCA_963277665.1. Lineage (NCBI taxonomy): Eukaryota > Viridiplantae > Streptophyta > Magnoliopsida > Santalales > Viscaceae > Viscum > Viscum album. The sequence goes on along the minus strand of OY728151.1, from coordinate 748,123,071 downwards.
CATTTCAACGATATCCTCATTTCTCACATTAAACAACAATTTCAACAATAAAAATACAGATAGGAAGAACATAAAATGTATAAATTACAAATTAATATTTAAAAACCACCCCTTTAATTCATCCATATAATGAGTTATAACTCAATAGTGGATTAAATATCACGAAAAAGTAGGTTTAGAAAAAATTGATGACTTGATATCATATTTTTATGGACAATATTATGGCCACATAATAATCCTTATGAAAATACAAGATTGAAAGTTTAGTCAATGACCATTTTATAAGGAAATATAAATAAAACATTCACCATTGACAAATTTTTTATTTTCATAAAAAATAAATAAACCCTAGGGAAACTCATAAATTTAAAATGAAAAATTGAACAAAAAAACACGGTAAACATTCAATCAAAAAATATTAATTCATGTCTGAATTTTCAAGAAAATATAAGGTTTGGGGAAGGGAAGATCTATTATGGATCTCCCTCCTCGTACCTACGATGTTCTAACAACAATCTATCATAGTTAAACTAGTTAACATTCGAATAATAATAATGAATTACAAGAACCTAGTTCGCTACTCATTATCCTTGTATCTGATTAAATTTATCAAAATGATTCCTAGGATTCCACCTAAACTGGAACCCGACCATAATCACTACATAAAATGGGTCCTCTTAATCCTCAGGAGTTGGAGATATGTTCTAGGGAATTCGATAATATAATTTAGTGTTTATTCTCTCCAAAAATTCAATTCAATTAAAGAGGTACTATTTCTAAAAATCGTACATTTCCCATCCTTACTTTGTTTTTATTGACCAAATTTAATAATCATAAGAAGAAATTCGGATTAAAATATATTCAATTAAATTTGAATAATTATATCATAATTCTACCTCTAATTAATTCCATGTAAAAAAAACTTTTCATTCTTATTCATCCACAAATATTGTTCATCCAAAAATAAACATAATAATATGTTGTAATGACTACTTTAGCCACAGAAATATGCTAAATAATCAAAAAGAAAAAATAAACAACTTCCTCATGACCACAAGTCACTATATGATCCAAACATAATAAATAACCATTGAGAGAACAACAGTTAAATTTAACCATGAAAATAAAAATAAAAATTATTTGTGATCCAAAACAAGCTGAATAGGCCATAACACACCACACAAAATATTTCAATTTCTATTAGAAATCAATTTAAAAAAAATTTAAAAAAGATTTCAGAAAATTATGTTATTAAAACATAAACTCATGAGATTAGTTATCAAATAAAATCCATTTTGTAAACATAATTACATTTTATTATAGAAAAAATAAATTTACAACAATCCTTAGTCCCCAACTATTTTAGATAATTACCCACCTTGAAACAATGTACAAAAACTCCACATATAAATGATATTATCAAAAAAATTTGTTACTTTTTTTGAAATCCATTTAAAAGAATAAAATGAAAATCCAATGATTTAGAGCAGGAATACAATTTTTCAATTGAAAAAAAAATCCACCCAAACATTTTAAAAAAACTTCTTAATATAATTCAATGAATAAAAATCGTTCAATGATAAACACACATGATGCTAATCAATAAATAATTATCCCAAATGAAATAATCAAACAATGGTTTAATGAAACAGAGAGTAAGGAATAAAAAAACATTCTAGTAAAGATTACATAGATCATCAAAAAATGGATATATAAATCATGTAAAATATCATAAATCACATTTAATATGATCTCAACCAGTTATATTGAACAATGGACAATAATATATAACTATTTAGCACCCTATTAATCTCCTAAATCTCTCTATAAATAAAACCACCAAGGATTTCACCGCTACCATGATCCATGAGGGATGATATCCTATAAGCTCATTCACCCTAACTACCTTGATTATTTCCGCTTTCTCACTTGGTATAGAGTGACACTCTTTATATTCAACATATAATCCATATTAGTGATTTCATGTACCTTGATCATTACATGGTCTCTAAGGAATTCCCATGATATAAAAAATATGGCTTAATAGTCAAATGATAAAAAGGAATAATTAAAAATGGTTTAAAATAATATACACCTCCAATCTTCAAATAGTCATAAGAAACATCTTTTATTTATCTAAATCATATAATAGGAATTATATAAAGTACCCCTCAGGGAATAATTAACATATATTAATAAAAAATTCTCCCACTAGGATAAAAATACATCAAGTGACACAAGGGGGTCTCAAACAGGACCACACTATTTGGTGACCAATTTGTGTTCCAAAGGAGCCTTTATCAAAACTTCCTAACGATCCAACTTATATTTTTAATGGGTTGAAATTAATTTTCTGATACGGCATTCTAAAACCATTCATTTAATGTCATTCCTGAATACTTTCCAATAAAAAAAATTCAATGAACCATGATCAACAGTATTTTAAATTTTTTTAAACAACCAAACAATTCTGGTAAAAATATCCAGAGTTCCAAAAAAAACACTGTTCATTTTTTATCAAGAAAAAATTGGTAAAACAACTTGTAACCCTCACATTTTACAAAAATGAAATATTAAATAAATTCAACAGTACATGGAAATTTCTTGTGTAACTTGGCATGCCATATAAAACCTTTTAGGAAATAAAAAGGAAAACCAAACAACCTTTGGTAATTTTGAAAAACAATATTAAAATACATGTGGTTAATTTAGTAAATATATTGTACAAATATATTGTATGAAAAATAATAAAACATACTATTCATGTTGGAAATGAATATTATTTTCTAGAAAATATTAATGTAAATAATTTTTTCTTTTACAATTCTAATAAACATAAAAAAATAATGATATCAAAATAAAAATATATTCATGCCTTAAGAAAATATGTTTTTAATATATGAATTATAAACATTTAGGAAACCTACATCAAATCAATTACATTTAGCCTAAATTTTAATATTTATTATTTCCATGAAAATCATAAGCATTAATAGAAAATTCATTTAGGTTCCATAGAACATCATCAATTTATAAAACATTGGAAATCCTTATAATTATAATAAATATACATTGTTTATCCAACATTATTCGTTGAAAACATTGTCACTAACTGATGGACTAGAGGTATAAAATGGGGCTAACCCACCATATCATGAGCAGTAATGGTGATGAAACCATTGCATAATGATCCCTAATAGAGAAAACCCATTATATAAGCTATATTAGGCTCATACATTTTCATAAAAAATTCCAAATACCTTAACATGAATAATTAATATATAAATATTTTACATTTTCACCAAAAATCCCTTTAAAACACTTTTTAACTCATATAAAAACCATTTTATGAAATTAATATAACCTTTCATCGAAAAAATATATATTTTTTAAAAAAAATAAAAAAAACATGGTTATTAGTTTTTTGAATAATGTTTATCAGAAAAACAATCCGTAAAAATATAAAATTCATTTTTTTCTTCAATAATGATAGTAAAAACAATCCGTAAAAATAATTACTAAATAATTTAAATAATTTACCTAAGAAAAATAATAGTTCATTTATAATTTAATTATTTCTTTATAAAATCATTAATATGGAATTTGATAAATATATGTATAGTGATGTAAAAGAATCAGGGGGGAATATTTAATCGATGATTATATTTAAAAATCCTCTTATCTTGATTCCTAATAATAATAAACATTCATTATATTCATAAAAATAAAAATTATGTTATAAATTTACATTATTAAATGCCTTTTTAATGATTCTTATTCCTTTTATATTTTAATTTTTTATTTTATTTTGAAATAGACTATCATTTAGGTTCACGTTAAATTTTCTGCCAATATTTGTCTTATATGTTCGAAATTGATTTTGTAGGATGACTATAGTAAAAGAATTTTTTTATTACATAATCTTTAGAGTACTAATAATTATATAAATATAAATTATATACTTCTATTTTACTCTTAAAACTAACAATGAATCATAGTTATAGAATATAATCTAATTTATAATCATATAGATGATAGGTCATTCCAAAACATGAGTGACATTTAAAATTTTCAATGATCATTATCGAATGAATATATGTATTATTTTATATTTCTATAATTATCATCCTATCGTAGATTATTAATTTTTAATTTAAATATATTTATATATCATTTCTGTGATGTATTGATAAAACCTTAATCTCATCGCTTCATGGAGGTGGTAGTATAAATCTGTGCATGATAAACATTATCATCTTTTCTGTTAATGAAAATTTGTGAAAATACCTATTATATTATATATGAGTATTTTTAAATATAAATTGAATAAAACAAACAAATAAATATAATATCATTATATAGATCATTGATACATGCGAATGGAAAAAGAATTTTTTTTGGTTCGTGAGGTGGGAGTTCATTGTTCACTTGAATGAAGGATTCATGCACCATATGATAGAGGATTGAGATAGATATAGGTAATCTAATTAAATTAATAAAACATCATATGTGATCAGAAAATATTATTCAACCATTAATCCTCAAATAAAATACCATAATATCACATAATTTTCCCCAAAATCACAATTATCATTTTTAAATTAACATTAATCACTCAATCTTTTTCGATCGCATGACTATCTATATGATAATAAATATGTTCCCAATGTTAATATAAAGAATATTTATCAAGTAATTTACATAATGTCATAAAAAATAGGATGTCACATAGGTAATTGGTAGGCGTTTAACCCTTTTGTTCCTTCCGTTGTGGGTTCAAGCCCTGTGGACTTTCTAGATACAATGGTTTTCTTCCCATTTCGATGGCATTAATTTTAATAAAATGCTAATAATATAATTATTATACAACTAATATATATATATATATATAGGATAAATATCCTAATAAATAACTTTGATTATAAAATTTCATATAAACCCTAATGGTTATGAAGTACCTTAACCTTAGGAAAAGGAAATTCTTCATCAAATAATAATTCTAGTCGGATCTATGAGATGCAAATAACTCATCTATTAATATATATCCCAAATCTCATTAATCACATTATAATACAACAACATAACACCAAAATGGGGGTGCCTAAGAATATAAACATTTATTCATCGTTAATAATGTAATCCCATGAGGGAACACATAATGGTTAACTTATTAAAAATATAAAACTCTCCTAGAATATTAAAAGAAACTCTCCTACCTACTATGAGCACCTAACCATAAACAATACATAATCTAGTTTTTTATAAATTAATTCAATTCATTTAACACCAAAAATCCTTATTGATGATTTTTTTTAAAATAAGGTAAAACTATAATATAATGATAATATATATTACAATAAAAACACTATTAATATGTATCCATCTCTCTCAAAATATGAATCTTTTTAAAATGAAACATCCTTTTCCATGATAAATATTCATGACATTTCAATTGATATCATTTTTTTTCGAAAACATCCTTTACCCCCATGGAAGTAATTTTAAAACCCTATACGAGTACAAAAAACATTGTAATCTATATAAAATTGATAAATAATGAAACCCATCATTCCATTTTAAATCCACGATATCATAAAATAGAGGTTTCAATTAAACATTGAGATAAATGAAGTTGGTTTTAATGAATAAGGTTTTATATAAGACAAAATATTCAAATATATGAGGGTAATATAATTACCACGATGGATTCATATAAAGAACGAGAAACCATGAAAAACATTTCATAGATCATAATTTTCTTTCAAATAATGGTTATAATCATTTCCTTAAAAAATGATATCTGATGTACCATTTTTATTCACTAATTTATAGGAAAACTCATTAGAATACCTAAAAAAGAAATGAAGGTGTATTGATAAATAATATATATATAATTTTTTTCGAATAAGTACAGTTCGAATAAACATATATATGACATGAAACATAATTCTTTATGGAAAAACATCATTACACAATTCATTAGAGAGATATAGAGGGGATAAATTATCATATACTATGCTATAATGGGGATCAACCTTTTGTATAATGAGTTATAATCGAGTTCATACCATCATAAAATATATATCAGGGTCACCCATTATGAAACAAAATTACCAATGACTATATAATGAATGGAAATATTCATTATTTAAAATTTTCATCATAAAACACTTGAAGTCACTTTTGTACCAATATGAAAAATAATTTCATAAATAAAATTTCTATTTCCTTCTTAATCCCAGTTTTCAAGTCCTAAACCACCATAATGAAGGGATGTAGTAGTTTTATTTAACAAAAAATGTAATTATTCAATGTAATTCAGTTACAAAAAAATGGTTATGGTGGTAGGAAACTTCATTGTCCAAATATATATATAAATAATGATATAGAACATTCATTTTTCTCATTTATAAGTAATTCAAAACATTCTATTAAACAATTTCCATTTATAAAATTTTAAATAATGTAAAAAAGTTAAATATAATATAATTTTAACTTATTTTTTTTTCATTTATTTAAATGATTAATTTATTTCAAAAAAATGTGGACATAGATGAAAAAAATTTGGAATGGAATATTTACAATAGGATTTTCAAACCAAATTAAATAACCGCACGTCTAACACATCACATTTTCTATTAAAATTCATGAATAATAATAATATGTCAATTATATAAATTCATAATAAATATAGTGTATTATCTATTCATATTATTTAATTTATTACCATGTTATATTCAATTATAATTTTATATATAAATTATCATTTTAAAATCAACCATGAAATATAGTTATGAAAACTGTAGTACGTTACAATCATAGACATAGTCTGTTTTATGATTCCTTGAGAAATGTTTCCATTATTAAATTATCATTTTGGAATGAAGTTAAATATTAATTTTCATCACACAGAGTATCATAATATCATAAAATATAAATTATTTATCAAAATATACTTATATATTGTTCATATAATATATTGATGAAAAATGAATAAAATCACTTTCTGGATGTGGTAGTCCACATGTACTCTCAAAAAAATTATCATTTTTTATTGAATGAAAAGTAACAAAATATGGTTTATATTATCATTCATGAAGGATAAATATGTTATTAATATAATAAATATACATTAAATCAATAATTATTACTAGACATGTGAGTTGGTGATGGATAATGAATTACATCAGTTAATGAGGTGGTATACCACGATACAAAAAATAGAGGATTTCATTCCCATTAAAAAGAGTATGAATATGGATATATGATATTATATTAACATATTAAATTAGCTTTATATATATTAAATTAACTTTATTATATATTAATCATTAAGGAATATTTGATGGAGGTGAAATAAGAAAAAAGACCAAAAGGATTTGTTATGAACTGTATGTCTTATTTCGACATCCTCCTTTAATTTACAACTTATAAACTATATGGTTTGTATTCTGAACTAAATATGGAATCCTAAATATTTAAAAAAAAATTTAATTTTTTTTTGAGTATGTAAATTCTCAACCATAATGATTTTTAATTGAGAATAACTGAGATGAAGATGTTCCCTTTTATATGAGATGAGATAAAGTTACAATGAATTATTTAAAATATTAAATAAATATAAGTTGTCTTAGTTGATAAAATGGATGAAATATAATAATATTAAATGATAGGATATTTATTATTTGAAATAATATCAAATAATAACATTTTATAATGTTTATATAAGTAATTTAACAAGATTTATTATTTTAAAATACTATACCCATTTTTTGAAAATTAGTAGGATAAATTGGCTTTTACTCTTTATCATACTAATATTGTTAATATAAAATGATATTTGGAAAATAAATGGAATATTGTTGAAATTTTCTTACTTATCCAAATCATTTGGAAGAAGATATATGTTTTAGGTTTTTTAATTCATTTAAAAATTTACTATTTATTGTATAATAACATTATTGGAAAGTTGGCAAATAATCCATTATTTTTACTTTTGAAACAAATAGACTATAATTGAATTTGAATATAAATCATTAAAGTCATTCAATAATGTGTTTTTTATTAATAAAAATATTATAAAAAAAAATTATTTCATGTCATATTACATGAATTATTTTGTAAAATATTTTCTTAATTGAATAATTGATGTATCTTCATTTCCATAATATTATATGGATTACCTATTTTCACTAAATATTAAAAAAATTAAATTTATAAAAATGATTAAATTATACTTCAAATAAATATTTTCAAATGAATACCACCTATATTTTTGCATATTAAGAAAATATTCCAGTTATTAAATTCAAGGGAGTGAGATTTTTATATATTCATTACATAATATTATATAATGTTTGAAATCATGTCCAAAAAATGTTAGATATTAAAATTTTAGATAAAATCATATGATATATAATAATCAATAAAAATTAATTAATATATTGAAGTTTTTTTTCTAGTCCTTATCATATTATTTTTAAAGTTAATTAAATAATTTTCACTGAACTGTGGTAACAATAATGACTATGAGTATAACACCACAAGCATCCACAGTACACTTCCCTTCGAATAATTATATAGATTTCATGGTACACAACATCGAGATTTTAACACACCGCGACCAATTATACTAGTAGTTATGAATAGTAATACCCAGTTTTTAAAATGTTATAAATTTTATCATTCAAAATGGACATTATTTTTGATTTATTAATGTTGAAATTTGTTAAGGGTGAATTTTTTGTATTTTTTAATACTTTCAATTTTTAATGAATAATAAAACAACATTACGTTATTGGTTACAAATGAATTTTTTATTTAAATAATTTTTTATTTTATATAAATTTATTTTAGGTCAAAATAGATACATAATACATATATATGTTAAACGTAATTCATTGGAGTCCTTTTATAACAATTTTAGATATAAAAAATTTTATCGAATTATTTACCATTTTCACCCACCACCTAGGAGAATTATCAATATTGTATAAAACATAATATTACCACTTCATTGAGTTAAATTTAAAAACTATGAGAGACACACTTAATATAAATAATTAAAATGTGGTTTGATAAGATGAAAATAATTTTCTGGTGAAGAAGAAATTTTTTCTTTTATTTACCACAGTAATAATAAAATTCGGTAATTAAGGGTAAAAATGATATTATAATTATCCTAACACATTTCTTAATACTATTTGATAAATTTAATTCTACAAAAAATAACCTTAGTACTAATAAATGATCCTATTTGGTTCACTTTGATTATATTAGGTCATTTATTATTATTTTATATATAGAAAAGATAAAAGAGTTAAAATCAATGTTAAATAAGTAACCCATTTATAATATTGGGTTACACACAATATAAATTCATAAATAAATACTAATTAGAATATAAAAAAGATTTACTACATAACTGTATCTTATTTATAATTTTTAGAAATTATATAATTACATTTATTTATGACACAATGATGATGTTGTAATTACCTTATTACTGACTGATTAAAATAAATGATATTATAAATATCCAAATAAATCAAATTTGAAACTTTTAATTAATTAACTTAATTAACTAGGATAATAAGAATATTTAGGGATGATTAAATTTATTTTGTTTGAAGTAATAATGTTGTTATTAATTTATCATAAACAAAATACAAAATTTTTGTCCATATTGACATAAAACTGTTTTTAAAAACAAATTATATTATTAATTGGTATTCTCTTCCTATGAATCTAATGTTCAGACAAAGGGATTCAATAATATTATATATTTCACTAATGAACATATTTTTGTTCCCTTTTATTTTTATAGAATGTTTATTTACAATATAATATAAAAATTCTAAGAGACATGGTAAATGTAAAACTATTTAATTAATAGTTAATCTAAAATATTTGATTTATATGATGACCAAAACCTATTTAGACCATTTTTTTGAGAGGTTTCTGAAAAATATTGACATTATCCTTTAAATAATTCATTTTTGAGCCATTTGAAACCGAAAATGATTTTATTATAAAATAATATTTCATCCTTTTCTTAAAGTGACCCTCACCTCTCTAATAAATGGGCACCAACCCTTCTCTCAAATTCACACCTTCAAAGCTATTGGGATCAGAAAAACCCTACCCAAATATCCTTCCATATTTCCTCACTTCATCCTAGAGGCATTCCTTTAGTCATAAAGCCTTCCTATGGATCCCTTTTGATCAAATCAAAAGGAAGAACCTGAAGAAGAGGTAAATATTTCACCACCCCTTTCATTTTCTTTTCTTCTCCCACATCCTCTTTCTTTGTTGTTTCCATTTTGAAATAATAAATCCAGTATCATATATATAATTTTATGTTATTATAAATTTTTTTTATCCATATTCATTATTATATCAATTCTATAAATGACAAAGTCACCATACGTGCGTACGTACGGATTACTGTCTCCACGTTGTGGTGTACTTTGTTATTCGAACACATCATCATTTGGATGGGTATAATAAGGAGTATTAATGATGTAAATAATAAATATAACATTATAATAATTTTTTAGATATGATATAACATGCAATTATATACTATTTTAATATCAAAAGAATGATATTATCGCTCATTCGTACGTACAGATTACTATCTTCACGGACGCGATGAGATTCATTCCTGATAGTATACATTCAAGAATAATATTTATTTGTAGATTAGAAATAAGGTTTAAAGACTTAATATAATTCAGATTATAAATAATATAAACCTATCCATAACAAACATTACTTACGTAACAAATCCAATAAAGTAAAATGAATCAGTAGACACCTGAAACGATGACAATACCGAAATTTAATTAACAATGCAATATTTGAAGATCATATATGATATAAAATTAATGTATATGGTTAATTTATAATTTAATAATTATTATATTATAATTATACAGGAGTTTAACCTAACCTCACCCAAGGAAAAGTACAAGGTAAGGGTTAATTTTACAATCTCTTTATTATCTGAGATTGTTTTTAAGTAAGTATCTACTAGGACCTCTTTGTCATCTCAATCTGTGTTTCTTGAAAATGTATTTGAATTTTTTTTTACTATTTTATAGAAAATTTTTAATGTAATTTATACCCTAATTTTAAATTATATGTTTTTTAAAGGAATCTTTCCGTTATTTTCCAAACAAGGTACATTATGACCTTTTCGACAAAGATAATGTAAGAATGTGTTTTTAACTTATACGGCGGGTGAAGAAATTTTCTGCCATTATAGCATCATCAAAGCTTCCCTTACATGAATATAAGAATATTTTCAAAATAAATGTTTTCTTTTTTAATTATATGACTTTTATATGATTTCAAAATAGAAAGATATATTTCTCTTAATTTTGTTTTTGATTTCATCTTTGTCAACATCCTTTGATGGATTGTGAGCATATTTGAAGTTGATTTATTATGATACAAAACATTGATGTTTTATTGATGTTTTGTGATATGTTTCACCATGGATGTGTTATTTTTATACCATTCATTGTTTATGGATAATGTGTTGACATATCTAATAGTAGATTTAATATGAATGTTTATGAAATGATTAATCATTTTTATATAAGCAATGCATTGGTCTTAGTACGTAACGGATGGAGCCCGCTATAGCTCCTTAATGCATCGGTAGGTCTCTTGAGACAAACTAGTGTCTTGGAATATGGCCTTTATAAAATCTTATTGGAAGTCTGGCATAAGGCCTTGTCTATGTTTTTATGAAGTCTGGCATTATGCATTTCATCATTATATAAGTGGCTATTGATATTTCATGTCATTATTCAACTACTAGAATATCCATTTTAATATGTAAATAGAATTATTTTATTTTATCTTTGGCATATTCTACTGATGTTCATGTTTAAAAGTATTTTTTTAGTCTTACATTTCTTTAAATGGATATGATTATTTATGAAAGATTACGCTATATTGTTATCCTTACTATGCAACTGAGCTCACCCCATTCTATGTTTTAATTTTCTCAGGATGTGAAAAATTATGTTATGACTGACCTACAGGGATAGTATAAAAGATATGATTGTGGCCGATAGAGACTATGTTGTTGTTGTTTCTCATTTTATAATTCATTGTAAAACTTATTAATGTATCTAGTATTTCTATGGTTACTAAACTAATTGGTCTTTCTTGAGATGATCTTTTGTGATCATGCCAATGATATGTAATAATGCACCGACATTGGGTTACTAGGGTCAGGGAATTACAGTTGGTATAAGAGGATGTTTAGTACAAACAATGGAATCTAGATTTAGAAAAAACATTGATTAGAGAACATTACCATAAGATAGACTTTGATGTTTAGTATAGAAGTACCTCATATAATTTTTATATTATAGATATTTTTGCCTTTTACAATAAATACATCCCTATCTAAATATAAGAAGGTCGAGGTGGATTTTCCACATATGTACATATGGGTAAAACCAAAAAACACCACATTGATTTAGACTCAAAGGGGAACTAGTGCACGACCATAAGCTTTGCTTCACTCTCGGTTACGACACTCATCCAGGATATGCATAAGATAATTCTAATTTTCATTAAAACCCATTATGAAGGATTTTTGAGTATATACTTCCTCAATGATATAATTTTTATGATTATGGATTTTATCCATAAACAATTCAATTTATGACAAATTTTACATGTTTGGAGTTATGTATTGTGATCATTAAAAAATCTATTATATGCCATTCTGTAGAAATGGTGTCTAGTGGAAGGAATAAAAATAATATCAATGCATAAAATCCATGTAGGGATTTCCCTCCTACCTAAGATAATTATAGTCGAGCTCGTAAAACAACTGGTGCCGATATGATTTTCACCATATTAGGACAACTCACTTAGGTTATCAATTATATAATTACCCGTATGGAGCTCTCTAGTCCAAAATGATGAAGATCAATGTTAGACCACTTCATGAGTCAATAACCAAAAACATTCAATTGAAATAAAATCCATTAGTATCTAAGAAATGGATAAAATAAATAGAGAAAATATTTCACACATTTGGGATTAGCGAAAGGGAAAAAGTAGTTATTCATGTTTATCACCTCACAGGAGATACAGATCAATGGAGATCATTGATTCAAAACACAAATAAATATCATGAAGTATAAAATATGGAATTGGGGGATTTTGAAGAGAAATTCATAGAAAATTACTTTCTGTGTCACCATCGAGCAGATATGGAAATAAAATTTCTATGTGTGAGGAAAAAAGAGGATGAGAATGTTAGAATATTTGACGCTAACATTACAATGTTAGTGAGACATGAAGAAGATTATATACACAAAAAAAGAGTAAGATTTATCGATTATTTGATGGGTTAAAACCATTTGTTCATCGTGCATTGGTCTGAAAATCATTCTCATTATACAAAGATATTGTCTCATGTTCTATCAAGAAAAAAATTTCTATATGTCTTACGTATTTAAAGTAATGCAAGAGAAATAGAGATATGCTTCACTCTCTTGAAATGGAAATAAGGGGAAGAAGAGAAAAGCTAAATATCCATCCTGTAGTAAATGTGGGACGAAAATCCCCATTACTTTCCTAATGGGAATCAGATTCTATTACAAGTGTGGTGAAAAAGGCCACCATTCCCGTGATTTCAAGGGGAAGAAAGAGGATTTAAATGTTTAATGATACAATTATAGATAGAAGGGGCATTATGAAAATAAATGTCTTAAGTGCCAAGGTAACTTACATCAGTAAAGAAAAATGGAGTAAGGTTGAGCGTATGCAATCACTACTACGGAGGTTGGAGCTCCGAATGACGTGGGGGCAGGTAATTTAATGGTTTACTCAAGTTTAGAAATTTATTTCTTTGATTTCGGATCATCGCATTGTTTCATATCATCCCAGTTTTCTAAAAAAATTGATATTTTCAATTTGACATAACAAGGGAGTTATCATTCAAAACACCTCAGGGAAGTATCATTGCAACAATTTTCTGTGAATCAGATCCCATTAGGTAATATAAATTTTCATTATCGATTGATATCATTGCCATACAAATGATTGAATTTGATATAATCCTCAGTATAGATTGTCTTTCAGACCATGATGCGAAATTCTATTGTAATAAGAAGAAGGTTACAATTTTTGATGATTATAAGGAGTACCTTATCTTCAGAGAAGAAACGACACCACCTAATTATTATCTTGATCCACCCCAGTAGCTCTACTATATTCAATTATTTGGTAGTATGATAGTGAAATAATTATGAGAGAGGAATATATTTTTTGAATAGACGACGTACCTATTGTGCAATAATATGTTGATGTGTTTCCATGGGATTTAACTAGACATCCTCTAGAACAAGAAATTGACATTTCCCCTGATTTAATTCCAAGTTAAAGGCCCTTACCGAAGACCCCATCTTGAATGGAAACTATGGAATTAGTGTAATTAAATAAACATCTAAAGGAATTGAGTAATATAGGATTTATTCTCCCTACTGTTTCTCCTTGGGGAGCCCCTATCCTTTTTTTAGAAGATAGACAGATCTATGAGATTGTGCATTGACAATAGAGATATCAATGCTATAACAATAAAGAACAAGTATACCATACATCTCTTTGATGTTTTATTTCACGAAATTCATGGAGCTCAATATTTTTCAAAGATTGACCTTTGATATGGATATCATCATTTGTGTGTAATGAAGGAAGAAATTCCGAAAATAGCATTTCGAATCAGGTATGGGAATTATGAGGTTACATTAATGCCTTTTGGACTGACTAATACACCATCTGTTTTCATGGATTTAATGAAAAATGTTTTAACGGAATATATTGATGACTTCATTGTGGTATTTTTTAATTATATCCTGGTATACTCCAATATCTATGAAGATCATGGAAATCACATGTGCACCATTCTAAAAACCCTCAGAAGAAATGAATTATAATGGAAGTTTAGCAAGTGTGAATTCGAGCTTCAACAGATTTCTTTCTGTGGCCATATTTTCTCTAATGATGGAATATATATTGATCCTTCAAAGACCAAGGTAATCCATAAATGGCCAAAACTGATGAGTATAACTAAATTACACAGTTTTATTGGTTTAATAGGTTATTATCGGCATTTTGTACCGAATTTTCCTGAGTGGCTAACCCATTATCCAACCTCACATGTAAAGGGATTATATTTTTTTGGAAAAAAGTGTCTGAATAATGTTTTTATGAACTAAAGAGAAGATTAGTAAATGTGCCAATCCTGACTCTACCATCAAGGAATGATGGGTTTGTTATTTATAGTGATGCTTAAAAGAATGGAATTGGTTGTTTTTTATTTATAATGATAGAGTTATTTCCTATGAATTAATAAAAATTTAAATTCATGATAAAAACTATCCTACTCATGATATTGAGTTTGCACCTATAATCATTACTCTAAAAATATGGAGAAACAATATCTGTGGTGAAAAAGGTGAGATTTATATAGATCTCATGAGTTTGAAGTATATTTTCTCTCAAAAATAAGTCAACATGATGCAAAGGTGATGTCTTGAACTACTCAAGGATTACGATTTCACAATACACTACAACTCAGCGAATGAAAATGAGGTGGAGGATTCTTTGAGAAGAAAGAATCCTAGAGTTCTAAACAAGCTGAGCATTGAATGGGATCCTATTTTCTTGGTCTAGTTTATATGGATATGGGAATAATCATGGAAGGTGATTCATCAATACTTTTTTGAATGAGTGTCAAACCATATTTCCAAGTAAGTATAAAAGGTTCATAGGCTAATTATGTGTAGTTTAAAAAGTTTATTAAAGCTGTGAATGATGGATGATTGAGTGACATCATATATGAAGATGGTATTTTGAAATTTTTTAAGAGACATTGTGTTCCTGATATACCAGATCTAAAATGTTAATTTTTCCACGATTATAATAGCTCAAATTTCATTATACACCCTTTTAGCAGCAAGATGTATAGAGATTTGAAGGAACATTCTTTTCTGGAAAAAATGAAGAGGGAGATTGCTGATTTTGTGTCAAGATGTATGGTTTTTCAACAAGTGAAAGTTGGAAGGAAACAACCTAGAGGAGTCATGCATCCTCTTCCCTTACCTAAGTGCAGATGGGATTATATTACGATTGACTTTGAAATGGGCTACTATAGAATCCTATAATTATTGATGAAATATCTTATATTGTTGATCATCTTACCATGTCAGCATAGTATATTGATATAACAGAAGATATACCAATTGAACATCTAGAAAAACTATATATTGATGAAGTTGTAAGATTTCTTGGACTACATGTATCAATTATTTCTGATCATGATCCTTGTTTTACATCATGTTTCTGGATAAGAATTTAGAAAGCCTTGGATATGGAACTTCGTTTGAGCACTGCATACCATCCTCAAACTGATGGGAAATAAGAATGGACTATTCAAACCTTAGAAGACATGTTGAGATCTTTCTAACATGACTTTCAAGGAATATGGGATCAATATGTACCTCTAGTAGAATATTCATATAATAATTACTTCAATTTAAGTATTCAGATGGAACCATATGACGTGTTATATGGGAAGAGATATAGCACACCAACAAGTTGGGATGTTATTGGTGAAAGAAAACTCGTAGTCCTAGAACATGCTTGGTAAAACAGTGGAAAAGGTAAAGGTTATCCAAACAACATCAAAGTATCCCAATGTAGCCAAAAGGACTATGTTGATAACTGATGTATGGATTTGGAACTTCAAGTAGGAGACCATGTTTTCCTGAAGGTATCTCTATGAAATTGTCTTATACATTTCGGTAAGAATGGTAAATTGACTCCTAGGTACATCAGACCTTCCGAAATTATAGAACAAATTTGAGTTGCAGAATATCGTTTGGAAATGACTCCAAATATATCTACCATTCATGATCTGTTCCACATATCACTATTGAGAAATTTTATGTCTGACCCAATCAATGTACTCACCAAGGATAAAATTAAACTGGAACCTGGTCTGTCTTAGTGTGAATAGCCTATCGAAATTCTTGATACAAGAGATCAAGTGCTGAGAAACTGGATTCCCCATCTAGTAAAAGTTCTATGGAGAAATCATAATATGGAAGATGCAACGTGGGATCCATATGAACATATGATAAAGAACCACTAGAATCTATTTTCATGGTAGTATTATAGATATTTTGAGGATGAAATTATTTGAAGGCAAAAATAATGTAACACCCCAAGCGTCCATGGTACATTTCACATTGAATAATGAAATTGCTTGCATTGTATGCAACTTCGAGTTTATAACACACCACGACCAATCATACAAGACATTATGAATAGTAATACCCACATTTTAAATTTTTTTAAATTTTATCGTTCAAAACGGACCTCATTTTTGGATTTTGAATATCAAAATTAGCACAGGGTGATTTTTTAGTAATTTTTTTTAAAACTTTCAATATTCACTGAATAGTGAAAAAACACCGCGTAATTGGTTAAAACTGCTATTTATTTAAATAATTATTTATTTTATTTTAATATATTTTAGGTAAAAATAGATACATAATACATATATATGTCCTACATAATTCATTTAAGTCATTTCATAATATGTTTAGCTATATAACATTTTATCAAACAATTTACCCTCTTTAACCCACCTCCTAAGAGCATTTGCAAATTTGTATAAAACATAATTTTACCTTTACTATCTGTTGATTTTCAATAATCATAGAGACATGGTTAATATCCGTAATTAAATTTTTTTCAATAAGATCAATATAATTTTTGGTGACTAGTAACGTTTTACTTTTATTTATCACGGTAAAAAGTACATAGGGTAATTAATGGTAAAATTGATATTATAATTACCCCAAAACAAGTCCTAATTCTATTTTATAAGTGTAATTCGACCAAAAATATACTTATAAATAAAATATAATCCTCTTTGGTTCACTTGGATTAGATTAGGATATTTATTATTATTTTATTTAAAGAAGAGTTAAAAGAGATAAAATCAATGTTTAATAACTAAACAATTTTTAATATAGGGTTACACACAATATTAATTAGACTATAAATATACATTAGAAATATAAAAATATTTTATATGTAATGGAAACTTATTTACAATTTTTATACCACAAATATTTAAATTTACATATGACACAACGATGATGTAGTTTTTACCTTATTAATGAAATATTAAAATAATTGATATTTTAAATATAAAAATAAATATAATTTGAAAATTTTAATGAATTCAATTAATTTTATAGGTTAACATGACCGGTTAGGATTGATTAAATAATTTTTTTGATGTAATAATGTTGTTATGAATTTAACAAAAACCAAATACCAAATAGTGTGAAATTTGTCCTAAAAGACTTTTTAAAACAAATATTTTATTATTAATTGGTATTCTATTCCTAAAAATATATGTATTTTCCAAAGTGATTAAATAAAATTATATATTTCATTAATGAACCACTTGAGGTTCTCTAGAAAGTTTATAGTATCATTATTAACAATACAATAAAAAATACAAAGAGATATGGTAAATGTCAAACTATTTAAATAAGAGTTAAATCTAAAAGATAAGGCTAATATGATAACCTAATCCTGTCTGAAATATATTGGTTTAGAGGATTTCGAAAAATTCCACCTTATCCCTTAAATAATTCATTTTGTAGCCACTAGAAATGAAAATGATTTTATTATAAAATAATATTTCAAGCTTTTCCTAAAGTAACCCTCACCTCTCTTATAAACGGTCACATTCCCTTCTCTCAAATTCACACCTTCAAAGCCATTTGTCTCAACCAAACCCTTCCCAAAATTCCTCCCATCATTCTATAGGACTTATTTTAGTCATAAATCCATCCTATGTAGTCCTTTTGGTTAAATAAAAAGGAAGAACTCTTAGAAGACGTAAATATTTAATAACCCCTTTCATGTTCTTTTCTCCTCCCACATCCTCTTTCATTGTCATTTACACTATAAAATAATAACTCTAGAATATGTTATATACTGTAATGTTATTATAAAAATGGAACAACCATATTCATTATTCTATCCATCCTATAAATTACAATGTAACCATACATGTGTATATACGGATTATCGTCTCTGTGTCGTGATTTAGTTTATTATTCAATCACTCCATCATTTTGATGGGTATAATAATAAGTATAAATTATTAAAATAAAGAATAAAAAATAATAATTATTTTTTATATAAGATATTCCCTCCAATTATATACAATTTTAATATCAAAAGAATTATATTGTCACTCGTCTGTACGTACGGATTACTGTCTCCATGAACGTGATGTGATTCATTCCCCATCGTTTAAATTCAAGACTAATTTTCATTTTATGATTAAAAATAATGTTTAATGACTTAATATCATTATTAATATTAATAATTTACATTCTATACATTACAAACATTATTTAAATTACAAATCATATAATGGAAAATGAATCAGTTAAAACCTGGAATGATGATACTACTGAAATATAATTGACAAATAAATATTAAATGATCATATATGAAATCATATTAATGTATATGGATCTTGTATAATTTAATAAAAATTATTTCACCATTATAAAGGATGTTATCCAACCATCAACCAAGGAATATGTACACGGTAAAGGTTAATTTCACAATCTCTTTATTATGTATGGTTTTTTTAAGTATGTACCTACTGGGGTACCTCTTGATAATCCACATATGTGTTTCTTTAAAATGTATTTCAAAAACATTTAATATTTAATATAAATTTGGATAAATTCAATTATACCACTATTTGACCTTATATGTTTTTTATAAGAATCTTTCCATTCTTTTCTAAACTTCGTACTTTTTGACCTTTTCGACAAAATAATGGTAAGAATGTGTTTTAACTTATACGGAATGTGCAGATATTTTCCGCCATTATATCATCATTGAAGATTCACGTACATGTTTAAAAGAATTTTTTAAAAATAAATATTTTATGTTATAATTATTTGAATGTTAAATTATTTCGAAATAGAAATATATATTTCTCTAAAAAAAGTTTTGATTTCATCTATGTCAACATATTTTTATGGATTTCAATATTATTTGTAGTGGATTTATTATGATACAAAACTTAAATATTGTATTGAAGGTTTTATAATATGTTTCACTATGGATGTGTTATTTTTATACCATTCATGTTATATATATAATGTATTTATATTACGTATGATAGTTTTAATATGAATGTTTATGTTATGATTAAACCATTTCTTATAAGGAATTCATTGGACTTATTAAGTGAAGGGTTGAGCCCACTATAGATCCTCATTGCATCGGTTGGTCTCATGAGAGAAACTAGTGTCTTGGCAGAAGTCCTTGAAAAAATCATTTTGTAGTCTTGTAACAAGGCCTTGACTATGTGGTAATGAAGTCTGACATTAAGCATTTCATCATTATGAAAGTGGATATTCATATTTCATGTGATTATTAAACTAATATAATATCCATGAGAATATGTTAATGGAATTATTCGATTTTATCATTTCCATAATATGATGAATTTCATGTTTAAATTGCTTTTGTTTTAGACTTAAATTGCCTTATATGTTTATACTTATTTATGAAAGTTTCCTCTAAATTGTTATCCTTATCGATAATCTGATCTGACCCCTACCTTTGTTTCTTTATTCCCAGGACGTGATGTAGTATTTAATGACTGACCTGAAGGTATAGTATAAAGGATATGAGTGTGGCCTATGTAGAATATGTGGTAGTAGTTTTTCATTTTATAATGTAATGTATAACTTATTAATGTTTCTAGTACTTCCAAATCTATTAACTAATCCATCATTAAAGAGTTGATCTTTTGTGATAATAACAATGTTATGTAATAATCCACCGACTCTGGGAATCTAGGGTTGGGGTGTTAGAGTTGATTACATACATAATGTTAAAAAAATAAAACGGACCCATTTGATGAATTTATACATAATAATTAGTAATATTGATTATATTGTTTCCAAATTTGAAACTCATATGTTTTAGAATTTAATTTAAAATTAAACATTCACAATGAAGTGAAAAACAATTTTTCAGGAATAATGCCATTTTTGAATAACAATGTTTTTATTTTAAATTCTGTCATAACATTGATAACATTGAAAATAATTGGATTATTGAAAAAATAATTGATAAATTTATTCTTTGAATCCATTTTTAAAAATAGGAAAATTTTAAATTTTTGAATAATGAATACAGGTTTAAAGGAAAGATAGTGTTTTTAAATATTTTATTGAAAATAAATACTTTCTAAAAGATTCCAAAGAATCACAGTAATATTCATTTAATATATTGAATTAAAAATTGAATTTTTTTTATAAAAACATTTTCTAATATTTTATATCCTAATTATAAAAATTTCTCATAAAAGCAATTTTTGAGGAAAATGATTTTTAAAGCATTAGATAACATTAATAAAAAATAGGTCTTATTTAAAATAAAATATTAAAATAATCTCGATTTAGTAGTAATATTATATGATTTTAATAATGAGGAAAATCATATCCAAACCCGCATATTAAATGAATAGGTTATAATTTTTATCTTGAGATAATACAATTTCATTTATTGTTATAACTCTGTGTTGGGTGTCACACGTATTATCAAAACTAATGTACATATTTAAAAATATCAATATATAACATGAATTTAGTATGTTTATCTAGTTTTGGAATTTATATATATTATTAAAGTATCATATTTTTTATATTTGACTACATTTTTTTATCTCACTATGATTATCCTTTTCCATCAATTTAATATAGCCTATTTGGAATCCAAATGTAATTTATTCCCTGGCTAGTGATGATGAAATATATTACCCATAGAGAAATTATGGTTTATGATAAAGTAGGAAATAAAAAAATTATATTTAATACAGTCAATTAATCATATAACAATAGTTTTCCCAAATAAAACCAAAGTTATATATCAATACCAGGTGTATTTAAATAAATTTAAAATTAAAAGGAAAAATCAATTATAATAATTAGAGAATTATTTTTATTTTTATTAAAATACAATGATACCGTATTTAGTCTCCTTTCATAAATCAAATAAAACACCAAAAATATTTTTATTATTACTAGTTAACATAATGTCTCTTATTGTCAATAAGGACCGAGGGTAAATAAAGTGCAATATTACACATTCTTTGAAAAATATCCTGAGATAATATCATGATACATCCAATAATCTAATTAAATAATTTTGGGAGTAATACCTTATTGGTTGTAATATTCTTATTAAAATGGATCTCCTTAAAAACATGAATACATTCAAACCACGGTATTGATCGTTTTAATTGATTATTTTATTAGCCTATAATATTAAAGTTATATGAACATGAATATCCATTTATTTTGAAAATTTTAAATGCTATTAATTATTTTAATTCATAACCCTATATAATTATTCTATTAAATTATATAATATTTACATCGTAAAATTTTCTTGTTCTATTTTTTATTTTCATAAATTGAAAACTAGTTATTATACCATTTATTATAAAATTAATTTACTAGTGTATTTACATAATGTGGATAGATTACATTATTATAATGTTTACAGTGAGACGTACTTAGTCCAATTCACCTATAAATTTCTAAAAATATAAAATATTATATTTATGTTTTTATACCATAAATTAACGAACTATTAATTGTGCCTATGTAGAATAAAAAATGATCTCCAAAATACTCTATATTTTCTCCAAATACTACTGTATAAATTTAAAAACATTATTGACGAAATGGATCATATTGTTGATGAATTGAAGAATCACAATACATATTGGCTACCAATCCTTGATATATTGGATTATGAATACTATAGAGATAAAATAAATATATACTATCAACATTGTAGTTTGAATCTATCACATAATGGATAATGGAGAAATTGGTTGTGTGTGAACATATGGTTCCATTAACTAGAACTACCATGTTTGAATCCAATATAAAATACAATTGATATAGTCTATGATACTAAGATATAAAACCGAACATAATCATGTAATTATTTTTCATCATGTTCATACTTTAAATATTATGTCTCTTAAATAATCACACAATTCATTGAATATAAAGTTTATTATCTTTAATTATTATCGTTATAATAATAATATTGTGAATTATTTTCAATAAAATTACCATACTAGATCCTCTCATAGATATATCATAGGATAGAATCATCTACCTAAAATGGATATTGGAAATATAAGATAGGGGGAGTAAAAAATCATAATAATGGAAAAATTATCAACATGTCTTCAAGGGATAGATACAAAGAATTTTGGAAAACATAATCAATGAGAAATTGTTATAAGAAGATATTTTAAAAATAATATTTTACAATAAATCTTCATAACATGACTCATAACCTAACAAGAGAAAACATGTACCATAGAATAAGATTTTGATATGAAATCAATATCCATAAATCATAATAAAATTAAAACAACATAGAAATATAGAACATTAATAAGAAAATAAATTATAACATAGTAGATGTAACATCACATAATATATAATTTATGGGTCATTAATCAGAAACTACATCTCATAGTGGGTTGGGAATCATATTTTTTCCCGTAGTGTATAATTGATCATATCCTTTTTCCCATACTAGATTGAGTGTCATTACATATTTATAATCATTATCTCATGATATATAATTCATTTACCGACACAATACATCATTATATATTACCCAAACATAAGAAAATAATGATCTAAATAAACTAACTAATTCACCGTTATATAATTGACCCTTGTTATAAAAATTATTTTTTAATACATTCTTATTTGTATCGAAATAAATTAATTCATGACAAACATTAATTGATACAAGAATTTTAGTCTTCCAAAAGGATATTTTCATATATTTATTAAAATATATATTCATAAAAATAACTCTATATGAATTAGATAAATTTATTATAATAATTGATTTGGTATCAAAAAAATAGATATTATAAAACATTTATCATCATTTTTGTGAATTTATGTTGTAATATGTGACTTTCAAAAAGAATTTTCTAAAAAATTGATGTAATAATAATTGATGATATTTCAATTTAAAAGTATTTATCAATAAGGGATCCATGAAATTTTTATCCCCCAATAAAATTTAGAGTGAAAGATAAAAATTAGATTCATTAAAGATAATCCCATATAAAATAATACTACAGATAAAATAGGAAAACAGGATTTAATGAATGGTAATTGAGATAGAAACTCAGGAAATGTTTTTATCTATCACATAATTACATATTAAAGGTATAACATGATGTGTAATTATAAATCCATTTAATTTTTAGTAATTATAATAAAAGAAAACACACATATAGTATTTATATGAAAAAAATAAAATATGTAATGAATATATTGAATATCTCAATGATGTGAAATTTATAGGAGGAATCTTGTTCCATTAGTTCGTATATTCAAAAAATTTTTACCCTCCAATAAAATATAATAAAAAAATAAATCAAATTTTTCACAGACATTCACAAATATATTTCATTTATATTTTTATAATAAATTATTATGAATTTATTTGAATCTTATAATTCTTTTTTATCTTCAAATTTTGGAACGTTGGATTATTTTTCGTGTTTTCTATAATTATGATGACAAAACCCATTCCATGATACCTTCTTCACTGTTCATATATAATAAAAAATAATGAAAAAAATTTCATCAATTATTAATTCATTCATGTGTTTATTTAATAGAAAATATGGGCATGGGTCATTTTAATGGAATCTATGAATGCCACATTTTCTTTAATTTTTAATAAATAGTGTTATATTACAATGTAATAAATATTAATATAACCATTACAAAATCATAAAATGGAAATTATTTTATAATTAATGTACAATAATAATTATTTTTTGATATATTTATCCTTTTTGGAAATATATTGAATTATTCATGTTTGTTGTTAAACTGAACCACATGAGTACATCTTAAAATCGATGGGGGAATATATGTAATAAAGTTATTCCTCTATGATAATATAAAACTATAAGAAATATAATAAAATTATTTTATTTTCTATGGTCTTAAATCATATTTGAATATATTTGGGAAATTAATAATTGTTTAGATAACAGTAAGAAATTTATCTTTTTGTGGATGTGGTAGTATAGACATACAAATATGTGAAGTTCTCATTTTCGAAATAAGATAATGATGGAATAAATTGGATTATATTATCATAATATTAACAATGAATAAAATTTAATATCTATTGACTAAATAACCCATTTTAATTATCAATGTTATTTAGTTATGAATATGGATCACGAAGATTTTCAGGTCAGCAGTATAAATGTACAGAAGTGATGTTTTTGTTATTAAAATTGTTTGGAGGATAGTATAAAAAGGTTATCTAGTAAAGGTAATTAAATTGAAGTATAATAATAATATATATGAAATTATTTCATCAATTTTAGATTATAATTAGAATAGATATATGAATGAAGAATGGAAATGTAATGAAAAGGAGTAATGGAAAATTATATAGTACCCCTTAAAGGGCCTATTTTATAATTTGATGATTTTTTGAGAGGTGGTATTGTGATAATAACAAAGACATAAACATATTAGTAAGAGTTTCAGAGATTTATATATGAATATATTTGTTTAATATAAGGAATATGTGAAGTGTGGATTAGTGGGGAGATGCTAGATCCTTTTATAATTTAGGATATTGGAATTTTTGTGAAAATAAAAAGAGGTAAAATAACTTCTCAGGGAGAGTGGATTTAAAATAAAGATGTTGTTGAGTTGGATAAGAGGTACGGTATATCAATACTAAAAACCCAATTTGTACGTATAGTTATGACATGTTTTTTTGTCTTTTAATATTAGTGTTTTCTCTATTACCAATTATAGTTATTAATGACATAGCTAAATTGTCGATATATAATTAACATCAATGGATTTCAAATAAAAATTTGATTATTAAATAATTTTACCAAAATTATTTTGGATAAGAATCATTTTTCAAAACAAAATCTAATTGTGATAAAAATTAATATTAATTTTTACTCATATAACATGTAGTATCTATTTTTCAAAAAATTATATTTTTTGTTCAAAAGATATTTTTATTATAAAATAATAAAATTTATATTTTAAAACAAAACTAATTATTTAATATTAAATTTTTTTCTATTTTTATATCTTATATAAAATATAATTCAAAATTGTGGTATCCTTAATTAAAATTAATTGACTAATTATATTTTTCTTAAAATGGAATAAATCATAAATTTCAATGTAATTGTCATTGACTATAAAAATTCAACATGATGTTTTTTAATATAAAACGTTATACTATAAATTCATAAATTATTAAATAAATTTCATTATATTCAAAAATATCTCAATTTTCTAATGATAATTTTATAAAATATATATTATTTAAAAAACAATATTTTCAATATTCATCAAAAAATCTTTTATTTTAGGATGATTTTAAGAATTTAACCTAATAAAATTTTAAATTTTTTTATTCAATGATAAATTTTATATCAAAAAATTTAAATTATAACAATATTATATTTATCCTTTAATGGAAATTAAAAAATAAAACGAAAAAATTGTATTAATAGAAATGATTTTTTTGAAAAAAGATAAGTATAATTAATTTAATTTCCTATAAACTAAAAATTTAATATATAACTCAAATATTATTTTCATGAGAAATATATTTTACAAATAAGTTATTTGTGTTCAAAAAATAAATAATATTAAAAAAAAAGTTTGCGAATAATTATATATTAATCAATAAAATGATCTTATTAGTTACAAATTAAATTACATCCGGTCTCTATCATAAAAAATAATTTTTAATTATTTAATGGGAATATTTTCAAATACCTGTGAAATATAAATAACATATTAAAATAATAATTTCGGGTTTATATCATCCAAATTTATATTAACATAACCTTTCGGGATATCATTAAATTATATTAACATTATTTATTCTATTATATAAGTCATTAGTGGGGGTCAATCTAGAATATATCATGTTGTAATTAACATGATCTTGAACTTATCTCAAAAACATTTTTTTTCATATGGTCATTATTACACTATTTCTTGGTCTAGGTAATGGGAAAACCTAATAAAGCCAACACATTCCCATTAATTAATAAATATAAATTGTTTATAATACTTCCACTTCTTCATTAAATTAATTTTAGATTTCGTTTAATTTTTTATTTTATTTATACAAAATATTTTATTTTCTATTTTATAAAATTAAATTATAATAAATTTATCTTTAATTATAATGGTTTCATTATATCATTGTGTTTCATGAGAGGAAATGGGTTAACCCTAATATATTAAGATAAAATAATACTCAATAAATTTATGTTATATTCTTCTCCATTAAATGAATTCTGACTCGTTAATTTTATTATCACATAAAAAATAAATGTATAATTATATCTAATAGAAAAATATTGTCCATGATATATTTTTTAATGATATATTATGTAACATCCCAGGTAAATAATGAATAAAACATTTTCATATTTATTAATATTTACTAATTAAATATGAATTTTACTTTAAAGGGGTTGCTATGTTCGATAGCGTACCCGATACGGATCAAAGAGATTCTTTGAAATCTTACGTTGCACACTAGTAATAAAATAATATTATTTTAAATGGTAGTTAACACGTAGCCATTGTATTGGTGGGAGTGAAGAGAAATAACTAAAATATGATTATATATTTTATAAAATGTTTTTACATTTATCCAATGAAGGATAAAGGCTTAAAATACGAAAAAATTCAATTTTAGGAATATATACGCTAATATTCACTAAAGGTCCACTTATTGCCTTTTGATGGAGAACCATCATTATATATAGTTTTGGTCACTCATATACATTAAATTTTACCAAATAAAATTCTTCTTTAGAATCGGGACATCAAAATTTACTTTGTGTAAATTTTTGGTATTTTCCCGATAAAGTTCATTTTTTAATGAATGGTGAAAAATGTTGTATTTTAATTCAAAACGTCTTTTTAATCATATTTATTAACATGATTAGAATATTATTTTAATTGTTTTTAAAGTGAAATTAGAATATATTTTTAACATTTAATCTAATAGTGGTCTTTGAAATTAATTTCACTTTGAAAATGGATATAATCTAGTGTCAATCTGTTGATATATGTTGTTTCATAAAAACACGCTATTTGTCATGACAATGGGAATTAATTATTAAATTAAATAATGTAACTTATATGTTTTGAATTTTTTAAAATATACATCATTTTTGAATTCGTAATATCAAATATAGCTTATGGTGAAGTTTTGGTATTTTTCTGAAAGTATTCAATTTTTGATGAATAGTGAATCAACTAAGTGGTACTTAAAAAAACTGATTTTTTGTTGAAATGAAATTTTACAACCACTATGTTTTGAATTATAGAAATCCAACATACATGGTTTTCATTAATAAGTAAAATGTTGTTCAATGGGATCAAAATAATTTTTTGGTGAATAATAACTTTTAAGTTTTTAATCGCGATTAGAGGTAATTTGTGTAAATTAAGGTAAAAATAATGTTTTAATAATATTAAATGACCTTGACACATGTCCTACCCTTATTGGATGTGTCATGGAGGACCAAGGAAATCCATGGGTCAACATGGGGACACCATGGTGCCACTTTGGTAGGAAAATGACATTAATAACTTTTTATTTAATGTTAAAATAAAAATGTCAAAAACATGGGCTGTTTTACTTAATCAATTTTTACATGCGGTTATACAAGTCATATTTTTTAATATAAATATTCATTAGAAATATAAAATGATTTAATACATCATGATAATTTTTTATAATTTTTATACATTAAATAAATTAAATTATTTATGACACCATGATGATGCAGCGATTACCTCATTATTTAACGATTTAAATAAAATGAAACGATAATGTAAAATATATGACCTAAACTTGTAAAAAACCTATCGGATTGGTGGATATAGAACTATTATCTCCTTATCCTGGAAATATATAATTTTGGGACATTTAAAATCCGAAAATAATTTTATAAAAAAGTAACCTTTTATAACATTCCAAGAGTGCCCCTCCTCTCCTTTTATAAAAGGCCCCCAACTCTACCACCTTTCCTACACCACTCAAGGCTTTGTCTCAGACAACCCCTGCCCATTTTGTCTCTCCAAATCCCTCTCTTACTCCTAGAAGCATCACTTTGGGCAGAAGTCTTTCCAAGGAAGCCTTTGAGCTCTAATCAAAAAGAGTTACTCGTTTTAAAGGTTGTGTCTTCTCTTGTGTTCTTATGCTTTATTTTTCCTCTCCAACCCCATAAACTCTTTTTATTCCTTTATTTGGTAACAAAAACATTATCTTCAATATACTAGGATGTTTTTTTACAGATTAGAGCTACACTTACACACACCTTCATCTAATTGTTAAAGATCATACTTTTTCCGTGGATGGCGAATTTCTGCCTCACGAAATGATGATTGTTCAAAATTCATCTAACACCTTCAAAAGTGGCCATTAAGATGACACTCTCTTTATATATGATATATATTATGTTTTGTTTTTTATGCTTCTGTATTTTTCATTTGTGTCATACCGTTATGGTTTCCATTGTGGGTAAACATTATAATTTATTTTAGGAAGTGCGGACTACCACCCCCTCAAAGTGATTTGATTCGTTAATGCCATATGTGGGATTTATAAAGGATGGAGTTAATATTATTATATATTATATTATAATGGAATTATAATATACCCTTATATCATTATGATTTCACTCCATTAAATATGATATAGAAATGAAACTAGCGTTCATGCGTACGTACGGCTTACCGTCTCCAAGAACGGTGCATTTCATTTCTTACCTCTAAATGTTATGTAATATTTTAAATGCATGCATATACTGGATATATATGATATATATGATATCTACATCATGAATATAATTTTGGATATAATGGATATTTTACCACATGAATAACTAGTAATTATAAAGAGTTTATTTTTGACTCAAGTACCAATGATCAACAAAAACAACCATTATTAACTTAAATAATTACATTGTGTTCATGACATGGTAATAAGTGATATAAAAGGAATAATGAACATGAAACAGGTTCTAAATCATGTATAAATTATCTCAAGTTTATTATTCAGGTGGTTAAAGAATGATTGAGTCATGTCGGACACGAGGAAAGGACTTTGTCTCAATCTCCTTTCATTGAGGCATATTATGTTTTATACACAACATTCTTTCATATGGTGTATAAAACCCCTTTACTTGTAAGTTTATTCAAAAGCAATCTTTTTTAGACGAACTGTTTACTAAATGACAAAAGAGAATGTTTTTTTGTCGTACGTATGCAGCAACAATGACTTCTCCGCCGTTGTGACCATTATTTGAGTTTCGACTTTCTCTACAAGACATAACTTTTTTTGAATGAAAAAAATATCATGTTTTACTTTTCTTTTATTTTGGTGGTGAAAATGGTTTTTATAATGTTTTTATATCAATCTGTTGTATTGATATGTTGTGATTGAAAAGTGGAAATTTTATGTTTCCAATATGCATGTTTTATGTGATACGATTATGTTATGGTTCATGGGCATTGTTATGAAGATTGGTGGTTCCGTGATAAAATATGGGCGGGTGAGCCCGATATAGCTCTCTAATGCATTTGGTAATGTGAAGGAGTTAAACGTTAATGTTTCTCCAAAGTGATTTAGGTAATATACTATGATGGGTATTCTAAACGTAACCATAAGGGTTACTCGATACGTAATAATGTTATGAATGCCTCAAGTTGGCTTTATGTCTTATGATTTCTATGATTTATTCATGATTTGATGAGGTATGTTAAAGTTATTATGTTTTTTTGAGTAAAGTATGATTTCATACATGGACTAATGTTTTCATTTCATACTTTTATATCCCTTACTGAGCTTTTTATGCTCATCCCATGTTTTTGAAATGTTTTTCACAGGTCAAGGGAAAGGTACATGATGTGATGATAGTGTGAAGGAAGTGTCAAGAAAGAATCCATGTTTTATTTTAAATATGTTTCTGTTCATGGGAAAAATGACTACTATCTTTTATTTGACCACTTTGTTTAAATGTGGAATGTAATGCATTTTTTTTTATCTGATTCTCTAAAACTCTAAACCAGAAAAGATCCTCAACATGTATTCTTGAAGTAACTCAAGATTAAGTAATTTTAAAGGCTGGGGCCTTATAGTTGGTATCAGAGGTTAGTTTAGATAACTTTAGGAGTTAGAATTATATTAAATGATTATCCAAAAATATATTTTTATTGTCAAATTGAAATGTAATAGAATTTGAAGATTACCATGTTGCTTCATCTAAGACATGTTTCTTCAGAATGGTTTTCCTCAGAGGAAACAGGGAAGCAGTGCTAGGAAGTCATACAGAAGGAAATGACCTTCCGAATCAGCATCCTGAGATGGTCGGAATTGGATCTAAACAGTTTATTGCAGTAATGGAACATTTGACTCAAGTGATAAGTGGTGGTAGTATCCATGCATGTGATCATCCAGATCAACCGCAGAGGAACATGTCAGTGGTGGAACATTTCATGAGGCAACATCCCCCATAATTCAGAGGATCACCTAACCATGTGCTAGCTGAAGGGTGGATTAAAGCACTGGAGAAGATTTCTGATTCCATGGGGTCTTCAGAAAATCAAAATGTTAGTCTAGAAATTTACCGTTTAGAGGGTGAAGCAGATCAGTGGTGGTCGATGGTTAAAAATATCAGGGACGCTAATGAGATTGATTCTCTCGACTGGGATGAATTCAAAGGTATGTTTCTTGAGAAGTATTTTTCTAAGGATGTTTGACTTAGGATGGAAAAAAAATTCATGGAATTGAGGAAAGAGGATGAATCTGTGGCTTCCTATGAAGAAAAGTTCACTCATTTGGAAAGGTATGCTCCAATTTTTATCCGAGACCTTGATAGTAAAATCAATCATTTTTACTCAGTATTAAAAACAAAATATCGAAGGGCTTTAGCATCTCATGAGTTCAAAAGTTATAAAAAGCTTGTTCGATGTGCTGAGAATGAGGAAATGGAGTTTTCCGATGATCAAGTGTTCTATAACAACCAGCAGAAGAAGAGACCGAGGTGGAAGGAGAAAGGAAAGAATTCTTCAAAAAGGTCTGACGGTAAGAAAACTATGTTTCCAGTTTGTGATAAATATGGTAAAAGGCATGCTGGGGAATGTCTTCTGAATTATGGAAAGTGCTACTGATGTGGTAAGATGGGACATAAGGCTCGTGATTGCAATGAAAAAGATCAAGGTGATGGTAAGTCCAAATTTGATTTACAGTTAGTAAAATATTTTAAGTAAAATGAGATGGTTCACTATGCAAACGAGTGTCTGACAAAGAGATTGAGTGATGGAAAGTAGTTATACTACATGTAGAAAGGGGTGGTGACATCCTTTTCAACTACATCAGTAGATGTCTGGCCTACAAATAAAGTTGTATCAGGTACCTTGATTTTTTTTTCAGATTAAGCCAGTGTGTTGTTTGTTTCGGGGTCTAAACATTCTTTCATCTCTAAAAACTTTTCTATTAAAATGGGAATACCATCTCAAGAAATTACTCCTGAACTTGTGGTAAAAACACCCATGGGAAATGTTGAGGAAAAAAGAATTTATAAAAATCATCATATCCTTAACCGTGGAAAGAACCTACTTGAAAACCTTATTGTTTTACCTCTAGTAGAGTTTGATGTTGTCCTGGGTGTGGATTGGCTCTCTATTTACCATGCGAAGATTTACAGTAGAGCTAAAAAAGATTCCTTTCAGAAAGAATTTCAGTTTGTGTACAATAATGAAACCTTACTGTTGATAACATATCAAGAGGTCGAGAAGCTTGTAAAGGATGGAAATGAATGTTACCTTGCACATATTGTTGAAAACAAGGGAACTGTTCAGATTAATGATATTTCAGTGGTAAATGAGTATCCTGATGTTTTTCCTAAGGAGTTTCCTGGAATAATACCAGCTCATAAAATTTGAATTCACTGTTGACATAATTCATGATGCTAATACAATTTCAAAACCCAATTATCGAATGGATCAAACTGAACTTTTAGAGTTGAAGGAGCAACTTCATGATTTATTAGAGAAAGGGTTCATTCGACCCAGCACATAACCTTTGGGTGATTTTGTTTTATTTGTTAAAAATAATGAGGGTTCAATGAGACTTTGCATTGATTATAGATCCTTGAATAACATCAATGTTAAGAACAAATATCCTTTGCCTCATATCGATTATTTGTTTGATCAGCTCCAGGGAGCTCGGTTTTTTTCAAAGATTGACCTGAGATCTGGGTACCATTAGTTGAAGGTAAAGGAACCAGATATTCTGAAGACTGCGTTTCGAACAAGATATGGCCATTATGAGTTTTTAGTAATGCTTTTGGGCTAACCAATACACATGCTGTATTCATGGATCTTATGAATAGAATTTTCCATGATTTCATGGATAAGTTTGTGGTTATTTTCAATGATGATATTTTTGTGTTTTCTAAAAGTGAAGAGGAGAATGATAGACATTTAATATTTATTTTTCAAACCATAAATGAAAATAAATTGTATGAGAAATTCATAAAGTGTTAGTTTTGGTTGAAACAAATTTCATTCCTTGGTCACATTGTTTCTAAAGATGGAATAACTATGGATCCTGTAAAAACAAAGGTTGTTGAAGAATGGCCAAGACCCACAAATGTAACCGAGATCCGTAGTTTTCATGGTTTGGTAGGTTAATACCAATGTTTTGATGAATGTTATTAATTGTTATCTAGTCCAATGACTAAGCTAACTTGGAAGGGTGTTAAGTTTATCTGGACAAAAGGATGTGATGATTGTTTTTAGGAGTTGAAAAGAAGACTGTTGAATGCTCCAGTTTTGGCACTACCTTCTAGGAATGGTGAGTTTGTTATCTACAGTGATGCTTCATTTAAAGAACTTGGTTGCGTCCTAATGCAGAATGATTAGGTAATTGCTTATGCTTCATGACAGTTGAAAACTCATGAGGTAAATTACCCTACACATGATTTGGAATTAGCTGCAGTTGTTTTCACATTAAAAATTTGGAGGCATCATTTGTATGGAGTAAAGTGTGAAATATATACCGATCACAAAAGTTTAAAGTATATATTCACTAAGAAATAATTGAACGTGAGACAGAGGATATGGCTCTAATTAATCAAGGATTACGATTGTAAAATTCATTACCATCCTGGACAAGCAAATAAAGTGGCTGATGCTTTGAGTCGAAAAATTAATGCTTCATTAACAATGTTTCATTTGGAACATGATCCTTTGGTTAAGGATTTGATGAACTTTGGCATAGAAGTTGTTGGTGTAGGATTTCCTTCAATTTTGTTTCAGGTATCAGTGAAATTTTCTCTATCAAATAGAATTAAGCAAGCACAGAAGCAAGGCAGTGAGTTGCAGAAAAAGGTAGAGCTGGTTCAGAAGGGTAAGTTGCCTGAATTCAACATTGATAATTATTGTGTTTTGAGATTTGGTAAGAGATTGTGTGTCTTGCGATTCACTGTTGAAGAGATAGTTGTTAGGTGGAGCTCATAGTTCTCTGTTTTCTGTTCATCCAGGAAGTACTACGATGTATAGAGATCTTCAGGAGTATTAATGGTGGGACGGAATGAAATGGGATATTTCTGATTTTACTATGAATTGTTTGACTTGTAAACGGGTAAAAGCAGAGTGGTAGTAACCGAGAGGGATTTTTCAGCCTTTACCAGTACCACAGTGGAAATGGGAGAATATATCCTTGGACTTCATTATGAGATTGCTGAAGACACCTCGAGGTAATAATGAAATCTGGGTTATTGTTGATCGCTTGACTAAATCTTCTCATTTCCTTTCTATACGAGATACTTTTTCGCTAGATCAACTTTACCATTTGTATCTTAAAGATATTGTCAGGTTACATGAAGTTCCTCTCTCCATTGTATCTGACCGTGATCCTAGGTTCACTTCTAACTTTTGGAAAGGCCTTCAGAAGTTGTTGGGTACTGAATTAAATTTTAGTACATCTTTTCATCCTCAATCATATGGGCAGTCATAACGAACAATTCAGACATTGGAGGATATTCTATGTGCTTGTTCGATGGATTATCAGGGAACTTAGGACCAACATCATTCATTGGTTGAGTTTTCTTATAATAACAGTTTTTATTCCAGTATATAGATGGCTCCATTTGAGGCATTATATGGGAAGCACTATCGAACTCCAGCTTTTTGGGATGAAGTGGGAGAAAGGAAGCTTATGGGACCAGAATTGGTAGAAGAGATGGTAGAAAAAGTTCAGGTGATTCAGAAACACATGAGAAAAACTCAAAACAGACATAGAAGTTATGTAGACAATAGGAGGAATGATCTATCTTTCGAGGTCAGTGATCATGTTTTTCTCCAAGTTTCACCGGGGAAAAGTGTGATGCGATTTGGTAAGCAAGTAAATATGAGTCCATGGTTCATTGGACCATATGACATTTTGGAGAGAGTTGGATCAGTTGCTTACTGAGTGGCTTTACCTCTGATTTTATCTCAGGTACACAATGTTTTTTATGTTTCGATGTTGAGAAAATATATGCCAGATCTATCTCATGTTTTGAACATAGAGGTAGTTCAGTTGGAAGATAGTCTATCTTATAAAGAACAACCACTCCATATTATTGACCGAAGAGAGAATGTGTTGCAAAATAAGGTAATTCACCCGGTAAAGGTTTTGTGGGAAAAACATATGGTTGAAGAGGCATGTGGGAATCTGGAAATGCAATGAGGGATAAATACCCGCACTTATTTTGATAAGTGAATAAAATTGCGAGGATACAATTACCAAAAGGGGGGAAGGATGTAACATCCCAAGCAAATAAAGAATAAAACATTTTAAAATTTATTAATATTTACGAATTAAATATTAATTTTATTTTAAAGGTGTTGCTATGTTCGATAGCGTACCCGATACGCAACAAAGAGTTTCTTTGAAATCTTACGTTGCACACTAGAAATAAAATAGTATTATTTTTAATGGTACTTAACACGTAGCAATTGTATTGGCGGAAATGAATAGAAATAACTAATATATGATTATATATGTTTTTTAAATGTTTTTACATTTATTCAATGAAGGATAAAGGATTAAAATATGAAAAGAATTCATTTTTAGGCATATATACTATAATATTCATTAAAGGTCCACTTATCGCCTTTTGACGGAGAACCGTCATTAAATATAGTTTTGGTCACTCTTATAAATTCTATTTGACCAAATAAAATTATTCTTTAGAATCGGGACATCAAAATTTACCTTGTGTAAATTATTGGTATTTTTCCGATAAAGTTCATTTTTTAATGAATGGTGAAAGATGTTGATTTTAATTCAAAACCACTTTTTAATCTAATTTAGGTACATGATTAGAATATCTTTTAAATGGGTTTTAAAGTGAAATTAGAATATATTTTTACCATTTAATCCAATAGTGGTCGTTAGAATTAATTTCACTTTGAAAATTGACTTAAAGTAGTGTCAATCTTTTGATATATATTATTTAATAAAAACACGCTATTTGTCATGACAGCGAGAATTAATTATTAAATTAATTAATGTAACTTATATGTTTTGAATTTTTTAAAATAGACATAATTTTTGAATTTGTAATATCAAATATATCTTATGGTGAAGTTTTGGTATTTTTCTGAAAAACATCAATTTTTGATGAATAGTGAAACCACTAAGTGGTACTTATAAAACTGATTTTTCTTTTAAATGAAAATTTACCACCTATGTGTTTTGAATTTCAAAAATCTAACATACATGGTTTTCATTAAGAAGTAAATTGTGGTTTAATAGGATTAAAATAATTTTTGGGTGAATCGTAACTTTTAAGTTTTTAATTGCGATTAGAGGTAATTAATGTTGTTTAAGGTAAAAATAATGTTTTAATAATATGAAATGACCTTGACACATGTCCTAACTTTATTAAATGTGTCATGGCCGACCAATACAATCCATGGGTCAACATGGGTACCCCATGGTGCCACATTGGTAGGAAAATGACATTAATAACTTTTTTTAATGTTAAAATAAAAATGTCACAAACATGGGTTGTTTTACTAAAAAAACTTTACATGGGGTTATACAAGTCATATTTTTTACTATAAATATTTATTATAAATAAAAAATTATTTCATACATCATGGTAATTTTTTATAATTTTTAGACATTAAATGAATTATATTATTTATGACACCACGATGATGCAGCGATGACCTTATTATTTAACAATTTAAATAAAATGAAAAGATAATGTAAAATCTAAGAACTAAATTTGTCAAAATCCTATTTGATGGGTGGATTTAGAACACTTATCACCGTATCCTCTAAATATATAATTTTGGGTCCTTTAAAATCTGAAAATAATTTTATAATAAAGTAACCTTTTATAACAATCCAAGAGTGCCCCTCCTCTCCTCTTATAAAAGGCACCCACCTCTACCACCTTACCCACATCTCTCAAGCCTTTGGCTCAGCCAATCCCTGACCATTTTGTCTCTCCACATCCCTCTCTTACTCCTAGAAGCCTCACTTTGGGTAGAAGTCCTTTCAAGGAAGACTTTGTGCTCAAATCAAAAAGAGTTACCCATTTTAAAGGTAGTGTCTTCTCTTGTGTTCTTATGTTTTATTTTGCTTCTCCAACCCCATAAACTCTTTCTATTCCATTATTTTGTAACAAAAATATTATATTCAATATACTAGGATGTTTTTATGAGATTTATTAGAGCTAAACTTACACACACCTTCATCTAATGGCTTAAGAGCATACTGTTTCCGTGGATGGTGAATTTCTGCCTCACAAAACGATGATTGTTCAATATTCTTCTAACACCGTCAAAGGTGGCCATTAAGATGGAAATATATTTATATATGATATATATTATGTTTATTTGTTCCTTATTCTTCTGTAGTTTTCATTTTTGTCATACCTTTATGGTTTCTATTGTGGGTAAACACTATAATTTCATTTTAGGAAGTGCGGACTACCGCCCCCTCAAAGCGATTTGATTCGTTAATGCCATATGTTGTGCGTATAAAGGATGTAGTTAATGTTATTATATATGATGTTATACTGGAATTATAATATACCCTTATACCATTATGATTTCACTCCATTAAATACGAAATAGAAATGATAGTAGCGTTCATCCGTACGTACGACTTACCATCTCCATGAACGGTGCATTTCATTTCTTACGTCTAAATGTTATGTAATATTATAAATGCATGAATATAATGGATATATATCATATATATGATATCTAAATAATGAATATAATTTTGGATATAATGGATATTTTACCACATGAACAACTTGTAATTATAAAGAGTTTATTTTTGACTCAAGTACCAATGATCAACAAAACAACCATTATAAACTTAAATAATTACATAGTGTTCATGACATGGTAATAAGTGATATAAAAGGAATAATTAACTTTAAAAAGGTTCTCAATCCAGTGTAAATTAACTCAAATTTATTATTCAGGAGGTTAAAGAACGATTGAGTCAAGTCAGACACGAGTTAATGACTTCGTGTCAATCTCCTTTCATTGAGGCATATTATGTTTTATACACAACTTTATTTTATACGGTGTAAAAACCCCCTTGACATTTACATTTATTAAAAAGGAATTTTTTTTATAAGAAGCGTTTACTAAATGAAAAAATGGAATTTTTTTGTCATACGTATGCGGCGAAAATGACTTCTCTGCCGCCGTGACGATTATTTGAGTTTCAGCTTCCTCTACAAGCCATAACCTTTTTTGAATGAAAAATATATACCATGTTTTACTTTTCTTTTATTTTTTTGTTGAAAATAGTTTTCATAATGTTTTTATATCAATGTGTTGTATTGATATCTTGTGATTGAAAAGTGGAAATGTTATGTTTCCTTTATGCATGTTTTATGTGATACGATTATGTTATGGTTCTTCGATATTGATATGAAGACGTGTGGTTCTGTGATAAACTAAGGGCGGGTGAGCCCGATATATCTCTCCAATGCATTGGGTCACGTGAAGGAGTTAAAAGTTAAGGTTTCTCTGAAGAGATTTAGGTAATATAATGTGATGGGTATTCCAAACATAACCATGAGGGTTTCTCCCTACATAAGAATGGTATGAATGCCTCAAGTTACCTTTATGTATTATGATTTCTATGATTTATTCCTGATTTAATGAGGTATGTTAAATTTATTATGTTTTATGGGTAAAGTATTATTTCATACATGGATTAATGGTTTCATTTTGTACTTTTATATCCCTTACTGAGCTTTTTATGCTCATCCCATGTTTTTGAAATGTTTTTCACAGGTCAAGGGAAAGGTACATGATGTGATGATAGTGTCAAGGAAGTGTCAAGAAAGAATACATGTTTTATTTTAAATATGTTTCCATTGAAGGTAAAAATGAGTATTATCTTTTATGTAACCACTTTGTTTAAATGTGGAATGTAATGCATGTTTTTTGATATAATTATCTAAAACTCTAAACCTGAAAAGTTCTTCAACGTCTATTCATGAAGTAACTCAAGATTAATAATGTTAAAGGATGGGGCCTTATATATTAACCTTATTATCATGTGTATGAAAAAATAATAATAGTAATATCCTCAATAATTTGTTTTTATAAAATAATTTGGTCTAATGAAAAAAAATTATCAATAATTATGACAATTGTAATGGAATTAATATTCTTCATGTGTTTTTAGTCAGCTTTTCATTTATAGATAACAATGGTTTTATTTGAAAATATTATATGTGGGATTATAAATTTTATTAATTAATATTAATTCCATTTGTATATAAATATTAAATTATTAAAATAAATTATTATTTATCTACTGGAATGATAATAATATTTTAAAAAGGAACATCCCCATAAACACCAAATTTGTGTATTATAAAAATACATAATGATAATTTTTTTATAATTATTCATTTATTCATCAATGTGTACATTTATTATTTTTATAAAACATTGAATGTATATAGGAGTGTATATAACATGATAAAAATAATAAAATCAAACATACTTTTAGATTATTTTTTTAATCACAGATCATAATTATACAAACATAATTTAGATCTTGTTTTTTGAATTTGATTTCAATTATTCCTTTATCCAGGTAAATTATTAATAACTATAATAACATTTAGACCACATATTTTAGATGTATCACCCTAAAGTTTAATTACACAAACTATTTGTTGGGATTTTTAAATACAAAAAGAATTTGGGAAAATATTCATATGATTTTGATGAAAATTATTTTGTTTTTTGGTTTTATTAAGGATGAATAGTTAGTTAAATGTTTACGGAAACTGTAAAACACTAGTAAGAAACAATGAAAAATGATTCAAGGGATAAGGAAAATGTGAAGAGGCAAGGAATGCATTTTCCAAACCAAGCAGGAGCCTAAGAAAAACTGATCAACTTGAGATAGCGGGTTTTTGCATTATTGGAGAACTATTAAAAAAATGTGAGACAACAGTGTGAGGATCACCATTATGATAATGTTTTGCACACATTAAACTCATGGAGTTTTTAACTACGTGAATAAATATTCACAGGTTAAAATTTAGATCCTAATATATCATATCTCAAATATTTAGATCTCAAAGGACCATGTTTTCTCTCATTTGTAGCTCATACTCCAGATTCTAGTAACTTGATGTGGATTCTCAGGGTAAGTAATATTTCTTGATTTCTATTGGAATATTTAAATTGGTCTACCTATATTTATCTATGATTTCATAGATCTATATTTATTGTGGATAAATCAAAAATAGTTGATGAAAAGTATGATTATTTATTTACTTGTAAATTATTTTGGAAGAGATCTGTTATAGGTTTTCTGATATTCAACCACATTCCATGGACATGTCAAATTAATTCTTCATTGCCATAATAATTATCATGGAAGATGGATTTACACTCGACTACTCCATTTAGATCACGAAGTATTAGTTTCGAATTGTATGTTTTTTATTGAATTTTTTTTGTAACTAACCTGAATTACTAATTCCAAAACATATTTAATAATAGTCTATAGAATTGTAGAGAATAAGATTTTTTGTTGAATGTGAAATGTGAAACAGTATTATAAAATGATTATTTTAAAATTATTATCTAGTTTTGTTTCATTGATAAAAAAATAAATGATTTCTATTATTGAAATGGTTTTTATAAAAGTATTTCAATAAATGTAATGTTTTATTGAAATGGTTTAAATGGATGTTTTG
Source organism: Viscum album (assembly GCA_963277665.1). Lineage (NCBI taxonomy): Eukaryota > Viridiplantae > Streptophyta > Magnoliopsida > Santalales > Viscaceae > Viscum > Viscum album. The sequence goes on along the minus strand of OY728151.1, from coordinate 748,081,568 downwards.
TAATTTTTGGTATAATGGGGGTGTTTTTTTATTTGAATATGGGATAGATAAGGGTAATTAGTATCCCCCAAAATTACTATGATGTATATGGTTAAGGGATATCCCTTATGAAATGGTTCATTAATTCATGTATTAGATAATGGATGACTTGACACTCATGACTCTATAGAGGTATAAGTTTCATGCAAGGTTGGATGTGCGGTTGTGTAAAATAGAATGCACTACACAAACAGGAACATGTGAAATGTTTTTTAAAAATAATTTGGTGTATTTCATTGGTAGTTGATGTTTTTTGAGAAATATCTTTTACTATTGAACTTTTTTATTTTCTAATATAAACTATTTTAGATACTTTTTCAACTATTTTGATATAAATTTATTTACATGTTCTATCCTAGAGACATGAGTAGGGTATTAATTGTGGAAAATCTATTCAGATTTATTACTCACCCCTTATTTGGAATATTTGTTCTTTTATTGATTTTGGTTATTAGGACATTAGAAAAGGCAAAGTATCATACTTCTCTTACAGTGATTTGTATTAATTGTGATGTTTAAGGGAGTGTTTCATGGGAATGGTTGGTTCTTTGAGATGTAGTTCTCTGTTTGTTTTTTTTCTTCTTAGTCATCCTGTATTTATATTGAGGTTTTATTACAATAATGTGGTACTATTGTTGAGTTTTTTAGATAAATTTTATTTCTCTTTGTTTTCATTTTTTATATCATATATCATATAGTGGTTGATTTTATTATCGCATGTTGGATAGATAATTTATTTACAATGTTAAAATGGTCCTCAATTGAAAATGAATCCCCTGGCAATTTTTTATGGCATTTGGAATCTTGGGGATGCCCTTAAAGGCCTTGTAATGTTACTATTATGTCACTATCCAATTAAATGAAGAGGTTTGTTACAAGTGGTATCATCATGTTCCTTACTCGTATCATGTGGAACAAGATTTACTAGTATTGGTTGTTATTTTATGTGTTTGTCAATGTCGATCTTGGTAATTAATTAATTATTATATATTCCATGAGTTGGGATCGTTGAAAAGAGTATGATTTTTAGGATGTGAAATATATAGAATAAAAATCCATAGATAACCTTTTTATGCTGAACATTAGGTTACCAAGGATCATGTTATATATGTGTTTCAAAGACACTTATATGATTTAGAATCACATTTCCATGTGTTTAGAGAAAGGGATGATCATTAAATTAATCATAGAAATTACATCCCTTTAGAATTTTATAATTCATTTTGAGTAAAGGTATATGATTTTTTGAAAATTTAATGATTTATTAAAATTGATAATTTTTATTCCAATAATATATTTTGAGAATGGGCATGATTTCGGTATTTTTAAAATAAGTTCATTTTCAAAATAATTTTAAAATTTTTAAACATGGTGGAATGTGGAATATTATAAATTTTTTAGATCCATGTTTAGATAGTATGATGTTGCATAATATTTAATTTGGTAATCCTTCTATAGCAAGAGAGTGAGACTTATAGTATTTTTTGGTTTCTAGAATATGGAACCTAATATGTGTCATATAAACCAACTGGAAGAATCTATAAATAATTTGGATCCCCCTAAGCCTTATGTGAACAAACATCTATTTCATATTATTTCCCATGAATTTTAGCTGTAGACAATGGGAACATGAGGGATAATCCTAGGGATGTGGATCATTATGACCAATTCCATAAGTAGAATCCAAACATCCTTTAGGGTGATTATGAACATGAAAAAGCAGTGGTGTGGTGGAATATGATGAATCATATCACTAATTTAATCATCACACTAGGAAAGATAATTATTAAGTTAGATATGTACAAACAAGAATATCTTTTCAGTATTGTGGTGTGATTTAGTTTATCCTGATAAATTTGACCATGTCCTTTCATGGGAAATTTTTTTGTAATTGTTTAAGAAACAATTATATCATCTTATGTTCATTTTTGAAAGAACAAAAAACTTATTTATCGTGAACCTAGAACGCATATATATTATATAATATGTGTCTACATTCCAGAATTTAGGGCACTTTTCTCCTGACATTACTACTAGTGTGTCCTAGATGGCATAAATATTTGTATTAGGGAGGAGGCTGGAGATAATTTCGAAGATTGATGTTCTCTGTATGAACAAATTTATAGCAACGTACAATAGAGTGAAGGTGGATGAAAAGTACATGTAAGGAAATAAGGCTAGAGGGAGTTTGCTGTTATCTAAGGGAAATGGGGGGAACTCTAATGTGGGGTGAAAGCAAAAGAGGGACTCATATTTTGTATGTGGAGTATGGATTAAAATGAATTGTTGGGATCTTTTAATCTTCCTCCAAATACAAAGATCCATACTTGTTGTTTTAAATTTTCTTTGGTAGACCACATAAAGAAACAGTGTATGAAACCTCCAAGATAATTCCAAAAAAACAATCAGATGGGAAATCTTAAGCGTAATTGTCACAATAATCAACGATTATATATTAGGCACACTTCTAAGGAATTGTAGAAATTGTATCATTTGAAGAGATGAGGAATGAAAAATATGTCTTATCAATAGATAAAAGCAATCCAATATGATTCTTGGAATAACATTACTCCAAAGAATTGGAAATCTCAATAATGAAATAGAGAACAATGTGCATCATTGAAGAATCAATATGGATATGAATAAGTTATTATGGATTATTATTAGGTAACATTGACAGTGAGAGGTATGATTATTTTTATTTCTACCCTTTTATAAAGCTTTTTTATATAGGTGAATAAAATTCATTTATTGCTTCTCATTCTCTTGATTTTTTGAGTTTAAATGTTTACATGATGAATTTTCAGTTAAAACATCAAAATCCCCCATGTAAAATAATTTTTTGATCCTTTCAATGTATATTCTATTATATAACATTTTATGAATATGCGATAATATTAAATTTCCTTATGCTTGATAAATATTCCAATGATATAATCATAGTTATGTATTGGTTTGAAATGTTCAAGGATCACATCGACTGTAATTACAAAATGGACAGTTTCATAACATAGGATAGTTTTAAGAATATATATGGATACAAAATTATTAAAAATGAGGGTGCAACAGTCTTGTTGGAAGAAGTCGTTGGAACGATCTGGTATCAATTCATAGCAATGAATTTCGTATTAATGAATGAGATTATGAACATTAGGTTTATAGTAGTTGTTAATATGTTTCATTAATTTTATAAAGAAAATATATCAGGGTTTTCACTTATTAGAGTAGAGATTATTATGATTGATCTAACTTCTGGGAACATTCACATTTCCATTCTATATTACCTAATAGTACCAAAAATTTTAAAGGAAATAAATGTTCTATTGGAAGAGAAAGAGATAAATTGGTCATTCAGATGAGCATGTCTTTATGGGAAACCATAGTATTGTTTGTTATAAAGGAATTTGTAACCCTAAGGCTGTACATCAATTAACATAAGCATAACTATTTTAAAATAAGGATCAAGTATCAACTTCTATACATTTCTGATTTGTTTGATCAATTGTGGGGTTCTCATTGGTTTTAAAAAAATTAGAATGCAATTAGGATATCTTTAACTGCCCATATATAAGGAAGCTGTTTGAAAAAAAATTAATTGTAGATATTTCCATTATGAATATTTCTTTATTGAATTTTTTCTAATGAATACACTAACAAACATTTTCTAATTGATGAATTAGATATATCTGTGATATCTGAATTCTTTTCTACTGGAGTTTATAGATGTCATATTGGTGTATTCAAGGACAATGCATGAGCCAGAAAAACACCTTGATAAAATTACTGGATTATTATGGAATCATTTTATATATTCCAAACTATCAAAGCATGACTTTTTGATATAATATTTACATTTTCAGGGCCGTGTAATTTCAAGAAAAGTAGATTCTATGGATCCAGAAATGGTAGATGATTTTATATAATGGAAAACATTGAATTTTTTTTATGTTGTAAAGTTTCTTTGATATATAAGGTTATTACTGATTTCATTCAAGATTTTTCAAGACTAGAATCACCTATTATTGATTTAACAATGATCAAAGTTTCATTCCCATGGAATGAATAATGTCAGAAGCCTTTTTAAGAGCTTATGGATCCCTTACATAATCACATATCTTGTATTTCTAGGAATTAGGATAAGGGTACATGTTGTATTATGATGCTTCAGGATCATGGTTGTGATGTGTTATCTTGTAGTGAGATCATGTTGTTTCTTATGGATTATTAAAATTATGGTAACATTTAGAGAATGAACCAGAAAATTATTTTGAGATAACTTATGTAGTCCATGATTTTAATACAAGTCATCATTACCATTTCAGTCATAAATTTACAATGTTTATGTATATTAAGAGATTGAATAACAGTTTATAACAATGTTATTTAAACCTAAGACAAGAATATTGTTGATCAATCACTAAATTTTTGAATTCAACTTGATAAATTCACCAGTTAAAGGCAATACTATGGAAGATGGATTAAGAATAAAGTTATATGATCAATTAAAAATAATTCACTTCAGTTCAATGAATGTTGGCTTTTGTGATAAGGGACTTGAAATTGGAATGTCAAGACTGATATAATGTAGCTGTTTTCATTTTATATTACTTGGTTCATAATTTAGTAAATATGGGTAAACATGAATAGGAACCAAATTAAAAAATTTTGTTTATGAGATCCAAACTCATCGGTAGGGTGACTATTGAGGTACTGATGCTTGATGGGTGTTCCATTTAGTGGTTCAAAAACATTATGGTTTTACAAGTGGATTACCCGATAAAACTTAATCAAAATTTACACCCTTGAATGTGGGTTTTTTATCTGAGAATATTGAAGATTTATATGGTGTTCAAAGAATAGATATAGTGTATAGGCATGAAAAGGATGGTGGAAGTGTTTTTTTAAACATTTTTAAATTATCAGATGGTTTAGGTAGAACATTAGTGATAAAGAGGTATGTTGTAGTCTTTACATATTCCTATTTGGAAGTGGGAGAAGTTAGCTATGTAATTTATTATTGGATTGGGATGAATGGTTTGGAAAAACGATTCCATATGTGTTATAGTGGATTGATTCAAAAGATGGGACATTTCATCCAAAATTTTTGAATCACACTTATTAAAGGACTACCCAATGAAATATATTTGAGATGTGGTAATGATTAATGGTGTACTAGTTTCAATAGTGTTACAGAATTATTTGAGGATTTGGACTTATTTTTTGTAAATCTTCATATAAATCCCTTAAGAATTAGTTGAATATGAGTATTTAATTTCATCCTCAAATAATTAGACAATCCAAATGGATGATACAAACATTGGAATGCATATTACAGGATAATGTAATTGATTTTGGATTATCAAGGGTATAAAACATTCCATTAGAGGAGTTATTGTATAAAAAATTCTATGATGGCTCTATAAAAATTTCCATTTTTGAATCATTTTAAAGGAATCCTGTTCATTATCCACTTCATCGAATGGAAATAGTTGATACTTCACGAGTTGGGACAAGCCTTGTCTAAGAGGAAATAGAGAAGACTAAGTTGATCTGGAAACAAATTGAGGTAGGAAAGAGTCATATGAAAAGGTAAGAAGATCAAACTTTATGATCTATGTTTATTGTGATGAGTCATTATGTGTTCTGAAGAATCTATCCAAGGAATAGGCATCATCATTTTAAGAATAATGGAATAATATATCTTTGATAAATATGACCTTTGGGCATAGAAGAAGGTGTTGGAGAGTTGTAATATTTGTTGGGATTTCCATCATAGATCTACCCATTGAATAATGGATTCATGTATCTCAATTTAAAATGTATCATCCTGATCCTGACCATGTGCTTCTATGGGATCACATTGACCAACATTCGGATGCTCTATTGGTGGACATGATTGTGTGAATTGTGTATAGGGGGGAGAATTCTTTGGATGGAAAAAGAATTTGTATTTCATGGTTGTTATGAAAATATTATTAAATTTTGGAAGATACTTTGGAAATCTTGAAGGAAATGAAATATACATCATTGGTTCTCTTTCAAAGAAATTATGGATTTCCACTTCTGGGCGATGGAAGGGAAAATGGTGGGGAGAATGTATCGCCCGCTATTTCATGTATGTAACCAATTCATTGTTATTTTAAAATATATAAATTGATTTTCTATTTTTTATGATGTTTTGGATGAATTGTATAGTTTTTTGGGGGTTTCCTATTGGTGTATAGATGGTACACGGTTTTGGGAAATTGTGAAACATTTTCTTGAAACCATCCTAAAGGAGGCATGGGGTAAACTGAAGGCATGCATGTTACACATGGTTTTTCCAAACCATACTATTGCCTAGTAAAATTCATGTAATAATATACATTTGTATTTGGAATGGTCATTACATATTTTTTAAATCATGCAAGTAATCCATTTTAGTGTCATCTTTGAGTTATTGGCTGGTTCACAATTAGCACACAGTTTTCATAACCATGTGACTTACCATGTAGGGGTTATTTGTGAGATCCCAAAATTGAAGATCTCACCCATGTTGACCTCTAATTCCCTAATGTTTTCTCTTATATAGACCAATAATTATATTCTATCTTTTTATTACTAAAAGGGATTCTCTCATTTATTTGAAGGTGATCTGAAGGTATCTCTTGTGGATTTGAAGCTAGATTCTCATGGTAAGTGTTATTTTTTGGGTTTTATTGTTATTTTTTGTTTGATGAACTTATACATAAATATTTAATCTTATATTAATTTAATCTAATGATATATATATAATATATTATATTCCAAATATGATTATATTTGACATTTTGATTATAGGGGAAGATCTCAAAGGTAGGATTTGGATATTCTAATCAGTTTCATGGATAATTTCTATTTCATTCTTTAGTGTTATCATAAATTCCAAGAAATATGAATTCACTATAAAAAACTCTTTTTATAATGTTTTTTATTAGTTTCAATTTGATTGTTTTGTTTTTCTGAAATTGGTTATGGAATTATGTGTTTCTCTTATTGGAATCCTTCATTAGTTATTGTTTGTTGAATTGTATAAATTGGGTGCATTTTTTGGGATGTGAAATTTTGTAACTTCATTTTAAAATCATTATTATAAAACGATTAATTTGTTTTTTAATTTAATATATTTAATAAAATACTGGTTTTAGTGAATAATTTTATTCAAAATGACATCAATAAAACTAATGTTTAATTGAAATAGTTGAAATGGTTGTTTTGTGATTTGATTTTTGGCATAATGGTTGTGTGCGTTCATGTGCATTTTGGATGGATAATGATGAGGAGTCTCCCCAATCATTAGTGGGATGGATAATGGTATAGCATCTCCCTCATCAAATGGTTCGTTAATGTATTATTTAGTCAAAGGATGAGTCACCACTCACGATTATTAGGGGTTCTATGTTCCATGCATGTATGGATGTGGGGAAATATGTTATTGATTGGACTATTGCAGAATAGAACTTTTGAAATTGTTTTAAATATTTTTTTATTACCATGGTACTTGAATTTTTTTAAAAAAATTTGTATTACTATGGACCTTTTTATATTCTTATATAAAATATATTATAATATTTTATATAAACTATTTTTATATAATTGTTCTCTCTTTTTCTATCCAAGTGGTGTGAGAAGGGATGTCACTGGTGAAAATCTTTTGAGTTTTATTACTCACCCTTGACTTGGTACAATGGATATTTTTTAGATGTCGATTATTTAGAGATCGAAAAAGGTAAATTGTCATGCTTCACTAGTAGTGTATTTTGATACTTGGGTTGTTTTGTAGTGTGGAGCTTGGATCATGGTGGAGCATGGAATGCAGTTTGAATTGATTTCTATTGGATTTGTATTCTTCTATACTTCCCCTTATTGTTCATTAGTCATATAATGTGGTACTCTTATATATTTTGCGTTTTATATAAATGATATATCATTGAGTTGACTTTTTTTATATAAAGAATTATGTAATAGTCGATTTGGTTTTCATATTTTTCTAGGATGTTTAACGATGCAGGAAAAACAATCCAATATTGTAAATGAATCCCATGTAATATATTTCATGCCATTGGATTCTTGTGGATGTCACTCAAGGCCATGTAATAATCCTACACACTCCCTATATAATGAGAAGAAGAGGGATGTAATAGTTTAATTACCATAGATACTGACCATTTTCCCAATATACTTGACATTTATATATTAGTTGATCATTTGGATGAACAATATTTCATATAATTATATTAATGGGTCTTATAATTTTTACACCAAAATTTTTATCTCTATGACCTCCATTACCACTGATAAAGTATCACTCGATTTGTTGGAGACATAACCCTAGTTTCAACTTCCAAATTATATGACATGTAAGAAACGAATATTTCTTTACTACAAGTTCATTATAACATGAGAATTTATAAAATCTATATATCTCTTCTTTCATATGTTTTGGAGTTAATCTATATTCATGAGTTTAATCATATTCAGTGATAGAAGGTCAGGAATAGAAACTATTCATCTCACAACATACCTTACCTCATTCACGTATACATTGGAAAAAATTTTATACCTACCTAGGAACATGTTTATAACTCCATTTATACTTGATCCATACATAACTAAATCTAAAATGGAATATCATGAGTGATGCAAAATTTAATGTAATTATAGATTTATCATAAATAATATCACAAGCACTCAACCATAAAATAAATTACTCTTCAACATCACTGCATTATCATTTAGTTCATACTAAATATGTATCAGTTTAATATAGTGATCAATATGTTGGGTTCTATAATACATTGTAACCTAGATTACCAACATAATAACTTATTTTAATGGAATTTATAGATAATATGATAAAAAGAAACATATCCCATACTATTATAAAACTACTTTTGTTGTTTGGGCTCCTTTTCAAAAAACATTTGACGATTGAGTTAATACAAAATTTACATCTTCCAATGTCACTAACCCAAGGTAAAATTATTAAATAGAGTTTATCCACATATAGTATCAAGTGAGATATTTCATTTATAATATCACAACATAATTTCTACATTTTTCAAATTTTATGATATTATCATATTTTTAGATTTGTCCCAAAGGTTCTCACAAAATTTCTCTCATCGTAATCACATAAAATTTATCATGTAATTAAAAAAATAAAAAAAATACTATTATAATAAAATCTGATGTGTCATAAACCTACAATACTAGATCTTTAGAAAAGATAAAAAACAATACACATAGAAATTAATTCCATGTCGGTTTCAAAATTATAAACAACTATTTATTTTAGATTAGTTCCTTTATTTAATTATTAAATCCAAAAAATTATCAAATGAATCCCAGAAGATAAGGATAAGTTACATTGGTGATTATCTAGATATCAATCATAGTGAAAAAATTTCTAAATAGTCACACAATTCATGAAATTATTATAGAAATATACATGGTTATAGTGAACAATATAACCCAGGGAATGGAAACATAAGAGGAGAGTGACCTAAAAAACCCAATATGGGAAATCATATCAAAAATTTATTCATGGTAAAATCATAATCATTAAAAAACATGATTATATAAAAAATATATTAATAAAATATAATGGAATGAATATAATTGTAAATATTTCATGATTGAATGACATTTAATAAAAATTAAATAATCATTTAAAATTACATAATTGTGTAATAAAATAGAGATGACTTATTGAGAGTATTCACTAGTTGAAAAAATTGGAATACTTATTAGAATATATATTATATTTTAGTGGATCAGGTATCACTTTTGGTTTACCAAAGTGGACCGTGAATTTGATCTTCTTTCTTATATTGGTGTATGAGTCACCACATTTTTCCCTTAGCAATGATTCCATGATACGTTCCTTCAAGGAACCACCCACCATTAATTATGGTCAATAGTTCACTAAATTAATAAATTTATCCACTTATTTGGTTACAGATAGATTATCTTGTATGAGGATGAATAATTCTATCATTACATGGATCCTGAACGGGGGTGGATATAATTCTTTATTGAACAATTCCTCAAAATCATCCCAAATAATGCCTTGATGTAGTTAATCCAAAAATAATTTGTCCCGAAACTGGCATGAAAGATACTTGAGAACATTTGTTTCCATCTTATCATTTATCATTGGCGGTGTTTTAATGGAATCCAAGATATGATTCATCCTATTTATCCATACCTCGAACTTTTCAAATTCAGAATCACCCCAGTTCAAAGGTGGATTCTATATGATAAAATGGATGGAATAATCAACATTTCATGGATCAGACCTCCTATTCAGAACATCTATTTACTGAAATAATTAGACAGTACTCTGAACCAACTATTGTTTCACCAGGGGTTCAAGTACAACCACATTATTTGAATCTTCTTCATGTTGGTTTCAACATCACTTACTGGGTGTCATTTTCTAAACAAACAATAACTCTACAGGGCTCCATCTCTAGTAACTGAAGGTTTTGAATTTAAAATTATATCACATCGCCTATCACAACAATCATTTCATAAATCATAATCTTCCATGATTAAACATCTATATAAAATACATACTTGATATTTAATATCAACCCATATTTAAAATATTCAATCGATAGCCATTTTCAAAATCATTAATTTGAAATCAATTTGTGCATTTTATAAAAATATAAACAATGAATCACATCATATACCGTATTTTAATAATTAAATAAGAAATCGTAGTAGGAAATGATTCCTCTAATGCATGTAATGATCTTCTCATTGGATAAACCCATGAAAATGAGATTATAATATCCTATAAGTGTCCCCAAAACACTTATATACACAAATCAAAGCTAATATGTTATTTGGCATAAAAATGTTAACTATTTTTATGCTCTATATTTCTTTTCCAATTCATCCTAAAACATTATAAGATTACAACCAAGGAATAGATAAAACTAAATTAAATTACATAACCAAGAAACTACAGACCACTTATTAGGAAAGTACCGAATATACTGATACCATTTGAGACATCCCTCTTTTTCCTTATTGGATTGAAAAGGTGGGATGATTATAATTGGCTTTAAGGGATATCCCAAGATAACAAATACAAAAAAAATCCAAAGGGTGTAACATATAAGTGTGGGATGATATTACCTTCAAAAAAAAAATAAGACCATTAACCAAGAAAATAATAAACTAACAACACATTATATGATACATGAATAAATGAATGAAAACTCAACCACTTAATTATTAATGAAACCAATTAAAATTGCACTAAAGTGTAAGAAAAAGAAACTATAAAATTAATTTGATGAAATTAAACAAATAAAAAAATGAAAATAAGATTTCATGAACCACAATCTCTACACTATAATCACCAAACATCCAATGTTTCACATGTTGATGCAAAATATGTGTGTTAATTTACCTTTTCATATATCTGAGAAGATAGAGATTGAAAAAACATTAATGTTATAATGATGTGGTGAGTATAATGTTCAATAGAATTTCATAGTGACTCATCTACTCACACTAGTTGGATATAAATGTTATAAACATTTATATAAAATCATTTATCGTCTATATTTCTTTAAAATAGTTCAATAACAGAATATAACCGTGTTTCAAAACAATTTTAAACAAAAAATAAACTACTGTAATTAAAAAAATTATATAGAAAGTAAGATTTCAATTAAAATTTATAGAAAAGGTTCAAAAACAATTTATCATTATAATTTTATCACAACCATTCTGTTCTACACAACACACACACACACATGCATGCTTTATTCTGACAGTTCCATACTCGTGAGCAGCCTGTTGTCCAATTACCTTTTATCCCACTAACACACTCCAATGATCTATTGTCATGTTACATGTATTCCACTTTTACTCATTTAATATTCAGTTATCTTCATGTATTAACACATAATAAACCAAATAAAATCCAAAACCATTGCAAATGTCCAATTCAAACCATTTCTATAAAACCATTCTTTTATTGAAAACCATTAAACCAACCAATTCCAACTAACCATTTAATTTCAATAAAAAAATAATTTTATTGAAATAATCATAATAAAATACATGGTACACCAATCCAATAAATCCCCATTTTAAATTCTATATTTTAAAATCATGTTCAAAAGAACATTTTCAAGAACATCAATTTTCCGAAATTCCGAAATTCACCTAACACTCCCAAAAGTTGGTTTCCTAAAAGTGTTAAACATACAATTAACCATAAATTAAACACAATATATTCAATTTTAAATCATTCCAATCAGTTATACTGTTATTATTAGAGAGTGAACCCACATACCTCAATCGTTTTGACAAAAACAAAAAACGTAAGAAGAACGCTCACAAAACCGGATAATAATTACAAAAAAATTCATAGATCACAACTACTATCAACAAATAATCAAAATATAATCATATTTGGAATCAAAAAACTTATATATAGAAATAACTAGAATATATACGAGAAAATGAGATGTTATGAGAAGTATATCAAAGTATATCATAAAAATCATAACAATAATGGTGATGAAAAATTACTTACCACGGGATTCCATCTTCGAATCATCATGAGAAGCCTCCAAATCTACTTCAAATTGATGTAAAAACCTTCTCTAGCCATTAGAGATTCATAATTTCATGTTAGTGATGTTTTTTGTGTATAGAAGGTTCTAAATGTTGTTGTCGGCCTAGATAATGTTTTTATGAGGTTGTTTTTTTTCAAGCACCTGATTTAGTCACGTAGTTAGGCAAATAAGGAACTTACCAAACTCCTACTACAACCATAAGAAATAACTCACATGAAATACTCATACAGATTCCAAACCATGTTTCAATATTGGAAAATATATATGTCCAATATTTATACATTTTCATGGTTTTTAATTGGATTCTACATGGTTTGGAAAAATCGTGTGCTGCCTGTGTGCCATCCCTTTAGTCCCAAAAACCCTCAACATATTATCCAAAATCTAAAAAATATCACCCTTTTAAATTATAAAAATTAAGAAATAATTAATGTTTACATACCAGAAATTGTAGTTACTATATTCATTGTCAATGAAATATTCTAAATGTTTACTACTAGAAATATGAAGTGTTTTTGTTAGGTCAATTTTTAATGTGGATTGATTGAACTATTTTTTCATTGAGATTTAAGAATTATGTTGTCGATGTATATAAATAAATTAAACATTGGTTATAAAAATCATGAATCACATAAGGATTTTTTTAATTTCTATAAGAACATTTATCTTAATATAATACTACCTCATGAGTTTTGGATACCATCGTGGGATTATGAGTGTAATGCTTATCAATTTTTAATCATCTTAGATACCTTTATTGATGTTTCAATAGATGTGTTATTTTTGGAATAATGACATTTAGTGAGACAATTTATTGTTATTATATATATTTATCCATTATGACCCACATGTTTTAATATTTGAGTAATATATATCTCTTTACAAATTTAATGTTTTTGATGACCATTATAGTTAATATAGTCATTGATGTTATGAAAATAATTATCCATTATGTTTATTCAATATTATTTATGAATTTTAATATATAAAACATATCTTCTTAAAATGTTATTTATTGACTAATTATATTTTTGAGGAATTTCATCACAATTTTTGGAATTTTTTAAGAGTTATATTAATATAGTGTTATAAAAAATATGGACATCTGGTGACAACCCATCTCATCTGGGAAGGCAACAGGGATTGAACCCACATTCTAAGGTTGATAATAGTGAAATATCTACAAATATTCTACTAGGTGTTATTGTTAATATGAAATAATTTGTACATATATTTTTTTATAGATAAATATATTTTTAAACATTGGGTGTTACATATTACAATTATTTATAAATCCATTATATTGGTTACCATATGATAAATATTTTTCTATTTTTAATTAATTACAGACACATGGAAGGGAATTTCACTCATTAATTTATCTTATGATATACTTAAATTGAAATTGTTTTATTGAGACCTTACAAATTCATCATGGTTATTAATTTTCTTATGGTTAAAATGATGTGGGGGTTTATCGAAGAAATCCCAATTGATGAAGATTCCTTTAAGAAATATTTATATATCATGAGATTATAAATTAAGGAGTTATATATCAATATAATAATATAATACATCAATATTAGCAATAAAATCATGAAATAAATGGTTATACATTTACCTTCATTTTTGATAAATTAATGTTGTTTTTAATTCCTCCTAAATTTATTATTATGTGGACTTCTAATTTATCTTGCGAATACTATTTCCTTTGATTAGTGATCAAAATCCCTCTCTATTACTAGTTACCCTTTCTTTCCATAGGCCATTAATGTTTTACTAGTATAAAACCCAGTTATGTGCTATTCGAAATTTTCTTCGCAACACTCATGCTTGATTATCAAGGGGATGTTTTATGAACCCTTTTATAGTTTGGTATTTCACCAATGAGATTTTTAAAAAAACCATTTAATTTCTAAGAGAATGATAAAAATATTTATAACATTAATTTTAAAAGATTTGGTGAATGTGTAACCATGTTAAAATAAAATACAAAAATTTGTTTGATAGCATATATAATACGAAACAATGATCTTAAACAACCCTTGGAATATATTATTTAATTATGACCTTTATTACGTAGACATAAAGTTATAGGTTATTAATGTTACTAACAATATTATGAAAACTATATACATTACACATTTATTTCATAAATTCATTGGATATTTATTTATTATAAATGAAAATAAAAACCATTCCCAAGTAAAATAAATATTTTTCTATATGACAACACATAATGTGATTTTTTAAAATCAATTAACTTAATATATATTTTAGAATGAATTTATTTATTTTTTTTTAAATATTCTAAATATTATATTTAATCCTTTATTTAATATTATTATAGGCATGAATGAAGAATAAATAAAATTTATGCTTAAAAATGAATTATTCTGAAATGTGTATTAATAATGCTTGTTTCTGTTATATGATTTTATTCTATTTTTGATATTTTAAATGAATAGAATTTATATATAAATTATGTTTTATATAATTATCAATATTTAATTTTTAATATTTTCATTAAAATATCATATTTTCGATGAATTGATAAATATATTAAGTCTTATTTTAAATTATAATTCTTTTTAAATTATATCTGATAATATATTTAATCGTAATTTTTTTAAAATTTAATTTGGTGAAATTAAATTATAACAAAACAAATTTTTAACATTAGAATAATTTTTTTGATTTATTTCTATATAAAAAACATTTATAATTAAGGGATTTTTTTCATCAGAAAATCTTATTTTCATCACCCTTGCATGATCAATTATAAATTAAATATTTACAATTATATTAATTTAATTTGATAAAATTAATTCCATATTTTAAATCATAAAAAACAATATTATGTAATATATATAATGTAATTTTTTGAAATAATTAGTATTAATGACATTAAATATTTATTATTGCGATTATGGTTGAGATGAGAGTCTGAATTTTACATTAAAATGTTTCAAATTACATTTCTGCACAAATATAATTTTTTAATTTATTGGATTTCAAATTAACAATTTTTTATTAGTTTTATACTAATTTAAATTTAAATTTTATTCTCAATTGATTAATTACCTTGGTAAATATTTCAACAAGTCTATGTGGCATAAACTAAAATTTTATATCTATGTTACTGTAAAAGATAAGAGAATAACCTTATTAAAACATGTTTTTTAGTAATAAAGCTATTTATCATGGATATAATCAATTTAATAAATTATTTGTAAACATTTTATGCCCTTGGGATTAGATTTACATCCCATTATTGAATCATTTTGATAATTTAAAATAATGTCACTCCATAGTTATAATAGGGAATATCTTACACTCATTTATTCTCCCTTCCAAAGACACTTAACATGAACAATCACATCCTAAATTTATCACTAAAATACTTATACATGTTAGAGATATGTTTTTATTCCTCAAAGACAAACCCTAGGGTCCTCAATAAGATATCCATATATGATTTTTCAATGAAAGTGCAATTTTCATCACCAAGCTATTTTTTTCTATCTGAAACCTTGATTCATATATAAATCATTAATATACAATAAAAATATAGAAAAATAATTAGAAGTTATTATTTGTATATAATAACCTATTTTAGTCTCCTCTTCCATCAAATGGTAAGAAAAACATTCAATCATGTGTATAGAGGACTACCACCTCGGGAACTGATAAAATTGGTTTTCCACCACTGCATAACACTAATCGATATAAAGATAGTTTTATTATATATATATATATATATAATTATTAAGTACCTAATTACACCTAATAAATTAGAATGTAACATATACCTTCTTATCACCGAAACTATTAGAAATTATAACATCGATTTTGAGTTAATTTGGACTATACCGTCCACAAAGCATTGTGATCATGTTTTTTTATTTTTTATAAATAGATATTAATATGGATAGATTTACTGAATATATATATATATATAAATAATAAATTATCTTTTTAGATGAATGGTTATTTACCATTCATTCATTATGTCCTCTAAAAAATTAAAATATCATTATTCATACATACTACCTACCGACTCTATGAATATTGTTATTCAATATTAAATATATTACATTTATTCATGACTCTATATATGTATATAATGAAAATATATTCTATTAAGATCATTTTTAACATTACATTGAATATTATATTATTATAAATTTTTAAATACTAAAACTACCATACTAAATCATACTTGAAAAACAAACTTGTTATTACATGAAACAATGATTCTAACAATGATTTGTTAATAAAATGGTGTTAAAATATTATATGTAAACAATATTATATATGATATATATATATATATTATGGTTATGATATAGATATATAATAAACACATATTTAAAATATATTAGCATTGATCATGTGTGATGGAAGTCTGACATGATGTACAGATTCTATCCCAATTTCCTTTCATTAAGGCAAATTTTAAAGTTCTGAATCAATTTTTCTTATATGTGTGATAAATAGGTAAGGGGTTTCAAAATTAAATTTAAATACATTTTGTTATATTACATGTAAATTTTATTTGAAAATCTATTAGTATGTGTGTAATGAATTTTGTATATATTATGTGTTATTTAAATTTTTTTAATGTATTTACATTTTAAAAACATAAAAAATTCATTTATTAATTCATACATCAATGTATTGATAACTGTAGGAGTTCTTCATCTCAAATTGTATATTTGGGAAATATGTAATGTTATATACCTATCATATTTTATAAGTTATTTATACTAAAAATATATATGATATATCACGAATCATTTTATATTAATATCAGTTAATGTTTCATTTGCTGTTATTTATTTCCTCGTTTTTGTTTTCCAAAAGTTTAAACAGTGTTAATGGTCTATTTGAAAATATTATCATTATTATGGAATGTTTATTTTTATGTATCTTCTAGGAGAATAATATTTTTTATCTATGTTTTTCCAATATATTCTATTATTATCTGGTATATTTTAAAATTACATTTTATACATTTATTTTCTTCATTATGTATTGAATTTATTCAAAATATTTTTTTTATAGAAAACAGATTTTATATCTCTCTTCGACAGGGAATAATTTATCTTCCATATCCTTATTTTCAAAAAAAAATTCACATTTATTTTATTTTTTGAATATTTTTAAACTATTTATTATAAATTATATTTTTTACAAAAAAATTAATTTTAATATTTACATTCTAAAAAATTTACATTTTGGGGTTTCATAAAAAATATGAAAATTTTTTTTTTTACATTCTTGGAGTGAACATAATTTCCCACAATCACGCACACTCATTTATTTGAATATTCATAAATAAATTTCTAGGATTCACTTTAATTAATTTTTTTTCATAATATTCAGTAAATTACTTTTTGATTTTATTTTCCATATTAAATGGTTATTTTACACCATAATGTATTTAATAAAAAATTTATGGGTTTTATATTATTGAATAACAACAACACACACATTTAATTATCCATCACTTGGGATATGTTTTAATTCTTCAATAATAATTATTTATCATGATGTTTTGTGGTATGTTTGACTAGGTATTGACTTCTTTGATATAATTCTAAAAATTATTCGAGATGGTTTATATTTATGTTTAATGATTAGGGAAATTATTATCATTTCATATACATGTGTTTCAATAAGATTATTTAAATTGATTATGTTTATCTCCTTTTATATAAGTAATAGATTGGACATTTTTGTCATGGACATGTCCCACTATAGCCCCTAGACACAAAAATGGGTCACATGGAGAAAAATAGCTTTGGTATTTTCTAAGGCATTATCCATTTATGTAATATTTTTTCCTGGGGACATGATGTTATGTTTATTTTTTACACCATTTTTATTGTATCCACTGTTTGATTTTTTATTGATATCCACATGATTATATGAAATGTTCGGATATCTGTGAATATGTTTTTATAAACATGTTATTATTTATATTTCATTATTTTATCATCATTCATTCCTGGCATATTATTCTACATGTTTTATTTAATAAAAAATTTCATTTTTTTAAATTTATTTACCACTTCATATTTATTATATATTATTTATAATTGATACATTCCAATTTATTGAACACTTAATGATCATCTGGGTTATCCCTTAATTCGTATATTTTCCCAATGATATGATGAAGTAGTATTTTAATGAGTTAAAGGATTTATAACAATTATGTTTTCTTTATTTGGAAATTTATGTTTTAAATTGTGCATTTTTATTCAATTATGTATATTATTTTCCAAGAATTATAAATTATTTTGTGCTTAATTATAATATTCATAATATATAGTTAAAATGTAAAAATGTAACCTCAGACTTCAGGATAATGGGGTCATATAATTTATAATAATTATATTTGAAAATCCCTTCTTTATTATTCCTCAACCAAAGAAATCTGAATTTTCTCTTGGTATCTATTGTTAAAAACAAACTCAAATAAATAAAATTATCCTTTCCATGCAATATAAATATATATGATGTAGAAATAAATAACCACCGAATAAATCAGTCTATAATGGAAATATTTTTCCTTTGTATGTTGATGGTAAATCTGACTCAACTTTACATATGTACCTAAATCCTTCTACATCCACTTCTACTACTAATATGTAAAACTCATTTCATAATTTGAAACAATTCAAATTTCAACCACAAAACATTTTACTATATCACAGTAATAATGGTTTTCATGAACATAATTTTTCTATATTTCACTTATTTTATTGCAATGATCAACATTATTTAACCAATCAATAATAGCACAAACTATGTCCCTATACTTTGATGACCTTTTAAAATCAATAATAATATCCATAGTAACAACTCAAATTTCCAAATTGAAATATGCAATGAATAAAACATAATCATAGGCCTTTAATATTCAACAGATATAAAAAATAGAATTTAACCATAGAATAAAAATCTTGATATCATACTTTTACCCAACAAACCAATGGATCCATAAAATGTACTTATATATATTTTTCAAAATAATATAAACAAAGAATTAAAAAAAATTACTTTTTTTCATCATTTCATCAAATAATGATACGTGTGAAAATCCATCCATTATAATTTATAACAATACCAATAAAAATATCCTTCCATGAATCGTTTTACAACCGTATATTCTACTATGAAAATATATACACACATAATATGATCTCTAATAATTTTTTAATATGATAATTTGGGAATGAAGAAAATGCCAGTGATACAATGAATAGAATTCCTTCCCCTTTAAATATAGTATCATGAAATATTTAAAAAAGTATCATATAAAAAAATCATATTATTATTTCGTGAATCACATAAACTAATGATTTTATATCCGAATAAAGAATGATGCCATTAACTTTTATTAAAATATATACAATCGTACAATAAAATGAATAATATTATTCCAGGAAGATACTTTTAAGCATACAAAAATGACATTGAGAGATTATATATTTTAATTATTTATAATATCTGTTAATTAAAAACATCATTCCAAAAAACATTTTCATTTATTTTTAATAGAATATTCTACAATAACTAAATCATGTAATTGAATAATACAGTTCTTGGGGGGGATAACAAACTATGTGACAAATGAAATAAAATCATACATGAATTACCATTTACACTATATAAAAACAATTTTCATATAATACTGCACCATTAATATACATTACATCATGTAAAATATTAACATATGTACTCAACAACATATATTTTATCTTTGAAAAGATTGAATCAAAAACATATTCCCAATGATACATCATCTCCTTTTTTTCGATGACACAGTCGATGTCACTAATATTAAGAAGTTGTTAATAATGTTATGTTAATTACCTGCCAGCCCAAAGAGACTTTAAATTTTAAATAATATACTTATATACATTCCAAGACATCGTAACCATAAAAATTTCAATATATATATATATATTATATTCATAAATAATTATCATAATAAATTTCACATATTTTGATATAAAAAAATAAATATTATATATTAAAAAATATTTATAAATTATCTATGTTTCTAGGATAAATTCATCCAATATACCTCATAATATATTGAATATTTCATAATATCATTAATAATTGGATTCGTAAATGAACTCATTAAGGAATGAATAAACTAGTACATTGTGTTCATGAAAACAAAAACAGTTTTATTTGTCATAAACATCATCACCAAGAACTATAAATGACTAAAACTAATTAATAAATCTATCTTTTTTACACAACTAGATTACACCATATTCTGGTGCTAACCTCATATAGTATTCATATTGAAACATTACCGAGACCAACTGAGCTACACAATCAATCTATTGATTTATGATTATGGTTATATGTTTATAATAGTAAAATAATTCATCATTTCAAAATTAGTACACATGTATATATTCCCAACATCAATATTGGAAAAAATTACTAAAGAACCCTAGATTGGAAAACTTTTTTTTGAGTACATTGGAATAAGGATATTCAAACTAAATTCTCAATTCATTCTATTAATTAGAATCATTGATATAAGAAGAAATTATAATATCATCGACAGTAAGATATAATTATTTTATATGTTATACCACATTTATAACATGAAATATTATGATATATCAAGAGAAAATTTCCTCATATCAATTCACCATTCAATGAAAATAGCTAAGTAATTGATCAATATTATAAACAATGAACAATTAATTTTATTTGAGTTATTATCAGCTTCGAGTACATCATGTCATATCCATAACCACTATCATGATAATCCCACTCTATTAAAAAACATTAGATATATCTCAAGAAGGATAATAAAGACACCTATCATTTGTTTATGTTTTTATGATATTGGTAAAATATCAACTAATCCATCACCATAGTCAAACATAATGAATTCATAATTAAATTAATGAATCTAAATAGACAAAATATTCATTAGGAACATTGATACGATTTTTCAATCTTATATTGGACTCTCCTCTTCGTCACATATAGGTATTCACATCCATAATTAGTAATATAAAATAAATATATATACCCTTTTATAATAAAACTATTGTGGAAATAAATAAAAATGATAAAATAATATTATAAAAAACACATACCAAAGAAAACGTGACATGTATTTTTTCAATTATAATTTTTATTCTATATCTATTATCATTTGGAACATTCTTAATAACATAAAATAAATAATACCCATACCACTTCTATATCAAAAGTCACTATATTTATATGAGCCAAATATTACCAATGATACTATCAATAATAAATCGTACAACCCCCATAACAGTATATCCCAAATAGTATATTATTTAAAAAATTCTAAGGTTTGGTAGACCATAAATGAGATTTTTTAGTTGTGGACGATCCCTTACATCCACACATCTATCCCAACATCTAGGAAAACATAAAAAGATGAACTATATTCCAAAATTATGAATTTCAATATGATCCACTATAACATATATATTAATTAATTCTTTTTCGGTACACTAGTACTGTTCCAATACTTCCCTTCATCTAAAAGGATTATATTATATTGTCTTCACTAGAAAATATAATTACACACTGCCATAGAAATTACATGTAATATCTATATTCAAGATATCTCATAATCAAATAACACATCTAATTTCTTTCTTTCCACTATTAAATATTTATATAAATGTGATATTTATTTCCTACTCTTATAAAACATGGTAAACTTAATTTTATCAGTTTGAAATGAAAATATACATTTTAGAAATCTAATAATGGTGATCCTTATTAGAATCATCAACATCAAAAGTCATAGAATAATTTCGTAAAATAGTTAGTATAGTTTAATAAAACTGAATAAACTATAGAACCTTATTTTTCTTAGAAATATTTAAATCTATTATACATACATTATTCCTTTGAATAAATTCTCATAGTTAAATTACAATTATAATTTTTTTTCATCCTTTTAATTCTATTTTTAACATGAATATTTAACTAGGGACACATTGATCTTATAACCATTAAAATAGTCGTGTTCAACATATTTCCTTTTTCAATATCTATAAACATAAAGTTCCCTGTCATATCCTATTTCTATTGTTTTCTATGACATGGTACAAAATATATATTAAATATTAAAGGATGTTATGATTGGAATTATAAATCCACAATATTTACAATGTAAACTACCTAATAATGTATTCCCTCCATGTGTGGAAGAAAATTAATTGTAATAATATTAATATTTACATCACCTATAGTTCAAGGGTATCATTATTGTGTATAAATCCCCACCTATCCCTCTTTACATAATGGATTAAATTCATTTTTTAGAACATATTACCCAAAAATCTCGTCTGAACATTAATTTTGATCTATTATTTTATAATACAAAACAAAAAACATCAATATTTTTAGAAATATATTCAAAAGAAAAATTATATCTGAGGCCTCATTACAATGTAATTAACAAAGTCATCAATCATATAACATCACCAAATTCATCCATTTAATTATAGTAAATATATTCATTATTAAAAAAAAATTCTAGGATATCATGAATTAATATTTTTAATAGTTAAATTACACGAGTGACATAAAATTAACAATCCTGAACATTAATTATCACATACTCATATTTCAAAACCCTCTCTTGAAAATTAATTTTGGAGTAATCCACAAATCATCACGAATATAAATTTTTTTTATTTCATGAAATAAAATTTCCAGATTTATGAAATTCCACACATAGATTCCATAGAAACATGAAAAAATTATTACAATATTGAAGGCCATCACATACATATAACCATAATACAATATTAAAAACATTACCATCCATTCATTTTTTTTTGTAATATAAAGATAAAAAAATTATAAAGTAATATAATTTAGTATTAACATAATTCCCCAATATGGACACGTTATAGAAGAAAAATATCATAAGGGATATGGTTTTTTATTAGAAAACTAGAGTCTAGAGGCTCATAAGAATAGACTATAAGTATCCCCAGGGGTGGAAATCTCCCTCAAATGATTCAATATGATAAAAAATAAAAATAAAAAACCCTTATAATCATATTTATTTGAATAAACTAATTTTTTTATACAATATAAATGGACTTCTTAATTATTTTCAATATTAGGATGAATCCAATGATGGAACTAATATAGTCAAAAAATATGTTAGAAAAAAATATAGATTAGATAATAATAATGTTATATAATAGTAACTACGCAACAAGATTAAAAAATCACATTAAATTCATCTCTTTAATGCTTCTTGAATTTTACATCGTTCTATAAAGGTCTGTTTCAGTTATCGACATCACCAGACTAGGAATTTTTATACACGTGCGGTGTCTAAGTATATGTTATAATAAATAGTCATCGTATATATCACATGGACCCCAAGAGTTACATTCAGTTTCACATGATCAAATATTATCCATGTATTGTAATTAAAGGGTATTACAAGACCATAAAAGGCTGGAATTGTATGATTGAATATTTAATGAATTCTCATTTAAACACATATAACTCTTTCAGATAATACCCATCCAAAAAATTAGGGATTTTAATTTCTATACAAATGGATCTTTTATGACATCTATCAAACAAAACTAATATAGTATAACTCTCCATAAAACAATGAATATTTTGTATCATTTAATAAAATGTATTATATAATATTTTAATACATAATAAAATTAATGGTATAATGTTTCCTTCTCATATACTCGTATTACATCCTAGCATGACACATGTATCTCAAATTGTTAGAAAATATCACGGAGTACAAAAATTCTAATCCGTAATTCAGAATGTAATAAACACATTTTTTATTGTTAAAATAATAGTAATTTATTTGTTAGAAACTCTTTGGAAACTTCCAACACCAGATTAGAGGTTAACACCAAATTTTAATCAATAACATATTATTTAACAAATATTAAAAAAAATTGTGTGTAAATATTTTTCAAAATCTAAATTTTAACACTCAAAATATAAATTTCATCTATGATAATTAAAAAATTATTAGGTTATCAATTATTAAATATTTTTTAAATAGAAAATAGAAATATTATGAAATTACACTACAATTAGAAAACTCTAATTTAAATTCCAAAAAAATACACAAATATAATTCATTTAATACCTAATCATTTTACCAAGATATTTTATTTTAATTTTCAACCAAATATATTTATAATTTGAATATATGTTTTAACACATCATAATAATTTTCAACAATAATAATATTATTGAAAACACTATAAAATATAATTTTAAAATTAGTTATTCTCTTCATATTAATTTTAAATTGACAAATTACTTAATAAAACTCATTACAATAAGTTTTTTTCAAAATAATGTATACATAAAGAAAATACATAGTCTCAGAAACAAAATAATAAATATTTTTTAGTTCCACTCCAAAAATTTCTAATAAATTCTCATATTATTAACCTGGGAATAAATCATGAATATATATACCTATAAATAATATGGTAAATATAAAATAATTATTATAAAAAAACTCATTATTATTATTATTATTAAAAATATTTTATTATTAATTATATTCACTATGCTTTTATGAATCTTTGAAAATTTTATGTAAACTAATAATTTTATCCATGAATTAGAATAGAAAAACATTCTTAATAGATATGAATTAATCCAATATAATTATGTTTAGATTGAAATTATTGGAATAAAAATTTAACACACATATATTGAAAAACAACAATATCAGTTCATAAAGAATATATTAACATGTTGTTAAATATTATGTTATAGAGAGAGGTAATTTAAAAGTTATTTGATAAAAATTACCCACATTGAACAATATATAAATATTTTAAAATTACTATAATGTTATAATTCAATAAAAATTGATGAATATGGATAGTTTAAAAAATTACTTAATTGAAAACTCAATGATATTAAATAAAATGATTTGAAATAAGTCCACTTATCTTCATAGTCAAAATTACATAGATTGATCAAAATTTCCCCCTGAATAAATATATAAACATTTAAAAAGAATATATAGTTATCAGATGATATTATAGAGTGGAATATTACACTAAAAATGAACTTCTAGAAATGAAAAAAATTGGATTTCTGTATTATTTTGTTGATAATAAAAAAGAAAAGCATCATCTCCTTGAAGCGTGTCGAATATAAGAAACTGTTTTTTTTTGTAATCTAACATGACATCTATTGGATAACTACGGTTTTGATTCAAATCAATGTCCTCTCAAAATAAATTTAGAATCCACATCTTTGGAGAGATGATTTTTGATAGCTTCTACTGAATTTATAGTGGTCCTCATAAGAGAATGTTAAATTTACATAGCCACATATCCGCTATAATGGTATTAAATTCCGTTTATCATTCCAAAAATATGAATAAAAATAAATAAAAATACTTTCTAAATAATTAAATAAAAATTAATACCATACATGATAATCTAAGAGTAGTTACTGTTAGGTTCTCCACTAGAGATTTAGTGGTAATTCCGTAAATTATTAATGGATTATTCACCTATATAAAATATTTAAAACTTATAAAATAATGAGTAATAACAATAATGTGTATAACCATTACTTATTACTCATTGGTGAAATAATATATATATATTTTATTATAATATTAAGTGTCAAAAATGAATTATGAGTTGTACATTATGGAAATTATATATCATATCCCAATATCATGAATTGATTAAGAAGTAAGTGATTTTATTAGAAATATATATTTAAATAATATATGATTATACCAAATTAATATATATTACTGATTTGGTAGGGAATATGTATAGTTAATTACAACATTTATATTGTAATAATATTAAAAACTAAAAATTAAATAAATTTATTAATTTCTTATATAATGATGTGTTAATATATTAATTTTTTCAGAAAACATCTTAATAAAATATGAATTATTACGTTGAATTATGAATCAAATTAATTCAATTTTATATGATATTTTTTATTTATATATCACGAAGAAATAAAAAGATATATATATATATATATAAATTAAGTTAAATCATATTTTTTTAATTATAATAAATATAGAGCTAATAAATGAAAAAATAACCCTTAAATACTTATAAAATTTTTATTTTTATATTTCCTTCTATGTGAACTAGTAAAAAAAATGAGGAATTTGAATTGAAATTTTTTGAGATATTTTATTATAAATTTTTCAATGAGAGAAAAAAACGTTCTCAAATTATGAGTAAATGGATTATTCCATTTTTTAATAAAAAAAATTAAAAAAATAATGATTCTTTTGGTTTATATATTATTTTTTGGGTGTATTTTTTGATATTTATATTGTATTATCCCCATTGACCATTTATATTCCTATATAACCCTCACCACCACTTCATATCATGGAAGACCATTACGTTAGTTATTTTATAACCATGACAGTTCAAAGTCAAATACAAAATTTTACCATGACCTACTCATGAATCCTATTAAAGGAATAACATAATGTTTAATTCGTGATATTAATAAAATAAGATGAATCCATGTTAGTAATCATTATAATAAAATCATTAATGTGTATTCCTTTTATGTATTATCGTTTGTATTCATACGTGAATTATAGTAGCTAATTAGACCAAATATTAAAAACAAAAATTTTGTATTATTTAATAACATGATTCTACTGATTTTTTTCCAAAAATTTCCAATCAAATCCATGTTCATGGATTCATTTGTTTCACTAAATATAATATTAAGAATTTTTTTATGAAATTTAAAAACATATGGGAAAATCAATGATGATATTCTCATTTTTGAATATTACTAGGATTTAAGAATATTATATTAATAACACAACATTGTTTTGGGTTTCAGTCCAAAAAACTAATGAAAAACTATAATATATTTGATAAAACTAGAAATAATAGATAACATGAAACAAAAGAATTTAGGGAAAATATTTTATTATTGAAAAAATAAGATTTTATCAATATAGATAAAAATTTAATTTTTTTCTATTGTGAAAATTAATATTTTCCCCTTATAAATTCATGAACTCGAAATTATAAATTTTCCAATTCCAAATAATCCAAAATATCAAAGACATTTATGTTAATATATATTATTCAAATAAAATTTATGAGGAGATCAATAGGGAAAAATAAATTAAAAAAAAAATTAGTTTCTAATTTTGGATAGAACTAATTTTTTTTAATAACTGCACATAAAAATTAATATTCAATCGGGATTTGAAAAATATAACATAATTAAACCATAAAATCATGTTTTATATAAATATTGAGATAAAATTAAATTAAAAAATGAACAAATTCAAATAAAAAATGTTCATTTTTATTACATCTATAAAACTCTTTGAATCAAGTATAGGCACTATAAGGACTTGTCTACGAACGTTGCATAATCTCCTTATTTCAACTATATTTAATATATTTATGATAAAAAAATTCATTTTTGTATAGTGGTTTAGAATGTCTGGAAAAAATCATACATATCAACCCATAAGTAATGAATGTGGATACCATTATAATAGTATCAATTTCATCAAAAAAAAAACTCAAAACAACTACATGATTTCCTTGACAAAACATCATAACATATTACATGAATTCTTTATTTATAATACTTGTCCTTTTAACGTGTAAAAATGAATTTAAAAATTTTATGAGCATGAAATTTTCGGTAAGGGATATAAAAATATGTAAAGAACCCATTAGTCTATGAAATCATATAGTCATGGGAACTCATTATCACCATTTCAATTTCTTACCCATATATACATACATTGTGAAACATGAGATTTCTATAAAATAATTAGAGATCATATTTAAAACTAAAATGTTTTATTTTGGAATTACTCACAAATATTGTATACCTCACAACTACCTTATGATTTATAACTCTCACAGATACCTTACAGTGTAATCCTCACTACTTATTTATTGTGTTACCATGACAGTTACTCATGGAGCAACCATACGACCAAACTACAACATACACATTCTATAATAACCCTACTTTTTATTACACACATAATCCTTATTTACTATAGAAAATCATTACCTGATACAACATATAAGATCAATAGGTCGGTGTTTATGTGGGGCTTTAGAACATTACATAATAGCTTATAACAAAAAACACACAACGTCTTTATTGAAAACATCATTTACATAACCACTACATTCCCTCGTACTTTGCATTGCATGGGATAACCAGAGGAAATGCATAAACAAATGGTGAGATATAAATCCCAATAAGGGAATAAAAATGAAATATCATGAGTAATACAATACATGGTAGAAAATAGGCATTTCAATGGAACACCATAGAAACATTAAAATAATGGCATGATAAAGCAAGAAAATCATAACATGGAAATGTGGAAACAACACTTAACTTGGAATTAGCATGATTCAACGCTCATTGCACATATAGCTTGAGTAAACCCTCATTTCACATGAGGAATGAGTAATACTCATTTCACATGAATTAGAATGTGTCAACACCCATTGTAAATGAATATTCATGATATTATACATTACCCAATGCATAAAAGCGCTATTAGGACACATCCTTCTTAAACATTTAATTTCATGCATAAGTGTGCCATGACGATCATATAGCATGGAATAAACCAACATCATAATTTATTCCACAATTATGTAATGTGGAATAAATAAATGAATGTAACATTAAATATGTACATGTGCATAAAGGTGAATACCTATAATAGAGACATGGGTATGGTATTCACTACATAATGATCTTGGCTTGGAAAAACGCGGTGTAATTTTGGTAGCATAACAACGGGACACAAGGATTCATGAAATCGGTTGATGGGAGAGAAAATGGTTTCTTATTATATGTAAATTAAATGGATAGTATGTGATCATATAGATACATGTCCCATCAAATGTAATAGAATTTATATTCATAATACAAAAGAATTACTTGGATGTGAAACTGGAGAGAGAAATCCCTCCCGAAATTTTAGTATGGTAACATGTGTACGTGGGAAGAATTGATGAGGTATAAAGGGGTGTAAAATTATCCAAACATAAAAATGGATGTTTGGGGAAGGCCTGAAATCATACCCCATCATTTTTATTTAAAACAAAAGGGCATAAAAACTTAATGTAAATTGAACAAAATGATAATGGAAGAAATCCCATACATGGAATTGTGATCACAATGGCATGGGAGATTCTTGAGAGAGGCTTCTTGGGAGATTGGGGCACCTTGGGAGGGTTCTAGAGAGGGGAGGGAAGGGTTAGGTCGAACTAAAAAGGATTTTAGTGAAGTTAAAGTTGGAGCTTCGGTGGGATTATATACATATGGAGAAGTAATTTTTATTAATTAGGTTTGGGACTCCTCACATTAAACTAACCAATACCACAATCCAGCACATGGTTTTTGCCCATGGTTTTTTCCAAAGGGGAGTGCAGAACAATATTTAATAATGACACTGGTCTAAATTCTTAGAATATTAGGGTTTCTTATGTGGATGTGAGTCACACTCTAATGGAAAACAATTTAAAAAGTCAAAAAGTTTTATATATCTTGGAGTGTTCCCAAAAGCTTTTTAAAATAAATAAAACAAGTATAAAATTACATTATTTTAATTCTAAAACCTATATTGTCTGAGAAAAATATTTATAGTATTTCATTACATCACTATTGGGTCATTATGACGTTATAAATCACATTATATATTTAAACGATATTTAATTTTGAACCAAATTTTTGAATCTCTCATAAGATTAGGAAAAATTAACCATTGGATAATTTTGACATTATGATTCCAGAAATAATATTAATTTTATCTAAATAATTTATAAATATGTGATTTTTTACATTTAAAATAAATACAGACATTTACAAAAAATTCATGGATTTTGACAAAAAATGTTTTCAAATAATAAAAAAATTACATTTGAATTTATAAAATTCTACGATCATTTATATATAATAAAAAGAAATTTATTAATAATTTTCATCTAAAATATTATTTAATTAAAAAAGAAATTAATTCAACAAAATAGATTTCCTAGTGAAATTTTATATAAAAATACTATTTCAGATTTAAATAATATTTACAAAGTATCAATAATAAAATGATTGCACATTCTTTATATAGAAATAATGTACAGAGTCATTGTTCTAGGGACATGTTACATAAACACTTATAATACCCACATAACATTGAAAGGTAATGAGTGCATGGTGATAAAATCTTGGGTGTCTCTAATAACATCTCCCATATGGTGATCTCTATTAACTTCCACTTCACTTATTGTCGGTTCGGCTCAGTCATAATGTTTTCAAGATCGGATTGGGCATGGTCAAGATTGAAGCCCCATTATGCCACCACATTTTTGAGCTACAACAAATGGGATTCATATAGGGCATGTCTAATAGATGGTGTCATCGCTTCCATTGTCTATGTAAATTGGATTTGTAAAAGCCCTATATTTATATTAATTATGTGGTCACTATTCAACAACTATATTAGAAATGATCACAATTCATAACAGTATTTTAAAATCTTGAAACATAAAAGCAATGTAGATCACACTTTCCATAACAATAAAAAAAATTATTTAGTTCAAGAGGAATTTCCATTAATGAATGTTTCGGTCATTAAAATCTTCCCCCACAAGAAATTTTTCCCTATATATTTCTTCTTCCAATACTAAAACCGAAGTGGGTAACTTTTCTTCATCACTTCCTCTGATTCCGATGTCTCTTCTTCGATCTTGTAGTCTCACCACACCACCTAGACTAGGTGCATTGTGGTATTTCATAGAACTATTTCTCTTTGATCAAATATGGTTATTGGTTTCTCCTCATAATAAATATCGTCCACTAGTTTTATACCACTGATGAGAGTACGTGTGAAGTGTCAGGTATGTACTTCCATAAGAGGGATACATGAAGGAAATCATGTAATTAAGCCATGGTAGGTGGATGTACTAGTCTATAGGACACAACCCCAACATGATCAAGAACATCGAAGGGGAAAATGTACCTAGGAATTAACATCCCTTTCTTTCTAGGCCTCATGACCTTCTTTCATAGAGATAAGAATAGAAATACCTGGCCTCCAACTTTAAACTCAAGGTCTCGTTGACAGTTATCTGCATAACCCTTCTTTCGACTCTGGGATTCCTTGATATGATGTTGAATGTTTTTCACCTTCTTCATCACTTCTTTGTCCATTTTTGGTCCTAGTTTCTTACGCTCACTGATATCACCCCAACATACCAGTGTTCATCACCTCTTCCCATACAGGTCTTTATATGGTGCCATTCATATACTCGAGTGGAAACAGTTATTATAGAAGAATTATACCAGTGGAAGATGATGGTCCTGCCATGATTTAATGTCCCTGGAACATGTTAATAACATATCCTTTAGTGTCTGAATAGTTCGCACAGATTTCCCATCAGTTTGAGGATGATAGGCTATTCTGAAATTCAGTTTAGTATATAGTGCATTTTGAGGACTCTTCCAAAACAAATAAGGGAATCTTGGATCTCCATAGGATATGATAGATATTAGTACACCATTTATCCTTACAAATTACATAGTATATATTTGCGCTAGTGTATCCAATGAGATATCCACCATAATTGAAATGAACTGGGTAGAATTTGAACGACAATCCGCAATAACCCCGATTACATTGTTGCCATTGGATGTCCTCAGAAGTCCAGTGACTAAGTCCACAGATATGTTCTCCCATTTCCATGATGGTATGGGAAATGGTCTCATCAACCCCATTGACTTCTTCCTCACTTCATTCACATGCTAACACTCCAAGAACAATGAATTATACTCAGTGATATCCTTCTTCATATTATCTCACTGATAATTCCCTGGTATATCTTAATAAATCTTTGTGTTTCTTGGGTGAATTGAGAAATTTTAACTGTGTGCATTATCAAAAAGTTCTTTCATTGAATCCAGACTTGATAGAAGACATATTATTTTCCCAAATATCACAATTCCATCTTCATTTACATTTAAATATGATGATTTACCTTTTCGGAAAGCTTCCACTTTCGTTTGAAATTCAAAAATCATCTTTTTAAGAATTCTTTATCCTTTCCGAAATAGACGGTTAAGAAATAATTTGTGAAAGGATTGATGATATTCCCTTCTATTTTATTCCCATTTCTATCTTCATCAACACTTAGAAAATTAGATCCTTTTCAATTATCATTAATGATATAATCATCAGTTCCTTTATATATAGAGAATTTCAAACTTGTTCATATTCCCAAGGTGCTAATAGATTTTACAGTCATAGTCTTTTATCTGCTCTAACCATCTTCATAGGTGCAAGTTCAACTCTTTATATGTGAATAAATACATGAGGCTTTTGAGGTTCGTATATATTTGACACTTCTCCCCAAATAGATAATGCATCAAAATTTTTAAAGAGAAGATCATTGCAGCAATATCCACATCATGTGTTGTATAATTTTTCTCATTAAATTTGAATTTCCTTGAGGGATATGTAATGAATTTTTCATTTTGCATCAACACATATCCCATAACCTTCATCAAATCATCACTGAATACCACAAAAAGTATTCCACTTGTGGGTAATGTGAGCACGTGCACAGTGATAAGCCTCCTTTTTAACTCCTTTCGGATTTCTTCGCATTCATCACTCCATGAAAACATTACCCCCTTCTGAGTAAACTTGGTATGAGGGTTGGAAAATCGTGGGAAATTTCTCACAAATCGTCGATAATATCTAGCTATGCCCAAGAAGCTATGGATATCAATTACTGATGACAGACTCGACCATTCCCCAATTTCCTCTGTTTTGGAAGGATCCACATATATCCCATTTCTTGTGATGATATGACCCAATAATGATACCTCCTTCAACCGGAAATCACACTTATTGTACTTGGCATAAATATTCTTCTTCGGCAAGGTCTGTAGTACAGTTATTATATGCTCCTCCTAATCCTCCTTGGTTTTGTTGTATATCATAATATCATCGATAAATACTACCAAAAATTTGTCGAGGTAATCCTTAAAGACTCTATTCATCATGTCCATGATGATTTTTGGAGCATTAGTGAGTCCGAAAGAAATTATTATGAATTCCATGTGCCTGTATCTTGTACTAAAATAATTCATTGGGATATCTTCTTTCGTCACCCTTTCTTGATAATATCATGATTGAAAATCCACCTTGGAGAAGTATTGTGCTCTATATAGCAGATCGATTTAGTAATCGATTAATGGGAGAGGATACTTGTTCTTTATCATTATTTTTTTAATCTCACAATAATCAACACAAATGCTCATTGACCCATCTTTCTTCATGACAAAGAATACTAGTTTACCTCATGGTGAAGCACTTGGGTGTATAATACCTTTATCTAGATTCTCCTGTAGTTGTTTCTTAAGCTTCTCATGCTCCACAAAATCCATTCTATTTGGAGACTTATATATTGGAAATTTCCCTGGTATAAGATAAATTAAAATTTATATTTCTCTTCTAGGAGGAAGTCCAGAAAATTCTTTGGGAGAAACATCAGTGAGTTCCCTCCCAATTGGAATGTCTTCCAGGATGGTTGCCTCCTTAGACTTAATCATCTGATCCAGATACACATGCTCATATGGTATTAATATCCATTCTTGAGATTATGGATCTAAATAAAATTCATATTCCACCTTGCACTATTATATAACTAAGAGTTGATTCTCTACATGGAGAAGGATTTCCCTCTCAGGGAAATTGAAGTTGTCTCTATATAAGGAATGGAAATCCATTCCAAGAATTTCATCAAATTACACTTGAGGGAATATGATGATATTCTCTAGGAAGTTCAATCGACTGATTAAGAGAGGGGAGGAGTAATATTCAGGGGATTCAATAATTTCCCCATTTGTCGTACACACCGACATCATTACGTCCATGATTTTTGGTTGTTTAGGGTTTGTTCTACTAAACAATTTGGAAATAAAATAATGTCTAGAACCTGAATAAAAAATGAATGATCTTTTTTCTTGAATGAATAATTGGATTACATATCACCAATTCTTTTTCAGTGTTCACTTCGACAGTAGTGATGGAAAAATCTATCCCTTGTTACCTAGGAGGTTGTTGTTCACCTCAAAATGTCCTTGGCTTAGGGCACTAATTTGCAAGATTCCCAAGTTATTTGTTGTTGTAGAAATGAACAACGTGTTGAGGTTTTAATGGAGCGTTACTCTCCCCTATTGCAGATTCATATTTTTCTTGACGGCAGTTAACAGTATTGTTCCCTTCTCTTCCACACCTAAATCATTTCCTTGTCGCCTTTTGGAAAATTCAGGGGTGCATCTTTTAGCACCTTTGTCATGTAGGGTGATGGGTCATCTTTTCACTGTGTGATTTATCCATCAAACCACCAGTAATGTAGTCAACCTTACGCTTCTTATCCCCATGATACCCATGAGATTCTCCAATATCAATTTCGGCCATGTGTGCACATCAGACAATTTCCTCAAAGATGTTGAAGTCACTGATTACCAGCACATTGT
Organism: Viscum album; assembly: GCA_963277665.1. NCBI lineage: Eukaryota > Viridiplantae > Streptophyta > Magnoliopsida > Santalales > Viscaceae > Viscum > Viscum album. Next base: position 748,046,295 of record OY728151.1, on the reverse strand, counting down.
GTAGTCTTGGAAACTGCCCACCAAAGAAGCAATTAACCTTTAATTAGGTGGTAATGAAAAAGACAGATCTGTATCGGGTAATACTTGTGAAGTATGCCTCGTACGCTCTGATAGATTCATAGCCTTTTTTGCTTCAGGGCAAGGAAGTCCATTTCCATTATATGTCTGAGGGTGCATGGAAAATATTTATCGAAAAACATATTTGGGAAATCCATCCATTATAATTCCTTGATATATTCCCTAGGCTTCATATTTTTTATCAACTTTTACCATTTATCGGCTTCAAATTCTATTCAATAATCAGCTAGAAGAACCCTCTCTTGTTTGGAACATTGATTAATGGAAGAGGTATTTTCAACAGAGTTCATCTATTGTTTGGAAATTGAGGGATCAGATGATCCATTAAAAGTAGGTGGACTTCGTCTCATGATGCTATCTATAGCGAATTATTATTTCATAGGGTGGGGGTGAAAATTCCTCATGACCCATGTTTCTATTCAATGAAAGACTTAACTAAAATAGAAGCATGAAAAATGTCACGATTACATCTCCTATCAAATGGGGCACCTCATTATCACAGTCATCACATTGACCTTCAAATCGGTTGTTAGCATAAGTTCTCTTATTACTGGGCATTGTCTAGAACAAAAGGAATGATAGGAGAAACAGATAAAGGGTAATCAATGGAAAATATTGTTGACTTATAAATAACATTTATTTCCTAAACCAATGAATCCATAGGCTTCAATATATACAATTCATGATCTACTTTCTAACATATATTATTACGGGCATTTTTATCATTCAATTAAATAGTGTTCATAATAAGATTTTTAATTTACCAAAGCATATCCCATGGGCGTGTCATAACCAAAAGTGAAGCAAAGGCTCGTTGTTGTCCACTAGTTCCCGTTTGAGTCTATCTCAAAGCTATGTTTTCAGGTTTTACCTTTAGGATACACCTGTGCTAGAGCCACCTCTACATACTCTTATCCAGATCAGGATTTATTTTCTTGATAAAAAATTTACTCAATACTCACCAATACTTTGGGATGTTTTTATTATAATTATTCATGTCTCATAGTCTTCACTAGGGGTTTCTAATCCTAATATAAAAATAACTAAACCTCCCTCTGATACCAACTATAGAAACCTTGCTTTTCATTACACAATTAAACCAGATTTATTACATGAAATATGCACTTGATAAAACATAGATGAATGAGTTGTATTGTTCATTTAGGGATTATGAATATTACATAACATCTTAGAACATAAAACATGCAACATTTCTATTGAAAACTTCCTTTACATTACCACTAATTTCTCTCGTACGTAACATTGCATGGGATAACCTGAGGAAATGCTTAAGAAAAGGGGGAGCTATAAAGCATAATAAGGGAATAAACATGGAATAAATTAGGAATACAATACATGTTAGAAAATAGGCATATAAATTGAGAACTATAGAAACCTGAATATAAATACATGATAATATATGATACTCATGACATGGAAATGTGACAACAACACTTAACATTGAATTAGCATGAGCCAAGGCTCATTGCACATGGAGCATGAGTAAACCCTCATTAATGTTGAATTAGAATGATTCAACACCCATTTCACATGACATATCATGATACTATACTTTACCCAATGCATTAGAGCTCCATCAGGTCACACCCTTCTTGAACATTTCATTTCATGCATAAGTGTGCCACATAGATCATATAACATGGAATAAATCAACATCATAAGTTATTCCATGATTAATAAATGTGAAATAAACATATTAAAATACTATTAAATATTTATATGTGCATAATGGTGAAAACCCTTGGTAGAGACATTGGTATGGAATTCACAATAGAATGATATGGGCTTGGAAAACGTAGTGCAATTTTGACAGCATAACAGTGTGACATAAGGATTCATGAAAATGTTTGATGATAGTGAAAAGTGTGTCTCATCATAACTAAATGAAATGGAAATTAAGGGGGTTATATAAAAACATGTCCCAAAAACGTAATTGAATTTAGTTGCATAATACAAAATAATTAAATGGATTTAAAAGAGGAGAGAGAAATATCTCATGGAATATCAACATGGAAACAAGTGTACATGGGAGGGATTAATTAGAGATAATGGGGTATATCATTATCCAAAAATAAAGTTGTATGTATGGGGAAGGTTCAAAATAAAACCCAAAATTTGTAATTGAAAACAAAAGTGCATAACAACTTAAAGAAAATTTGAAAAAATTAGAATGGATGAAATCTCGTACGTTGAAGTGTGATACTAAAGGATTGGGAGAGGCTTAAGAGAGGCTTATTGAGAGAATGGGGCACCTTGGGAGGATTATAGAGAGAGGAGGTTTGGGGTTGGTCGAACTCTGAAGGATTATAGTGTAGAAGAAGCTGGATCATGTGTGGGTTTATACATGTAAGTAGAGGGAATGCTTTATTATTTAGGTTAGGGACACCTCACATTAATCTAATCAATAGCACAAAAAAATCCATGGTGTTTTCCAATGATATTTTCCAAAGGAGAGTGTAAAACAATATTTTATAAGGCTAATTTCATAAATTCTTAAAATGATAGGGCCGCTTATGTGTTGGTGAGTCACACTCTCAATGAATACAATTTAAAAAGGAAAAATGTTTTATATGTCATGGAGGGTCCGTAAAAGCTTTGTAAAATAAATCAAACAAATATAAAATCACATTACATTAATTCTATACAAATATTGGACGAAAATAATATTTATTTTATTATATTACATCACTATTGGGTCATTATGATGTTATAAAACACATTACATATTTAAACTATATTTAATTTTCACCCAAATATTCAACTGTCTTAGAAAATTCTGCAAAAGTCACCGTGGGATAATTTAGACGTTCTATTTCGAAAAATAATATCCATTATATCTAAATAATTTTATAAATATGTGAATTTTATTTTTAATACAAAAAACGTCATTTACAAAAAATTCATTGGTTTTGATAAAAACAGTTTTCTAACCTTAATAAAAATTACAATTTCATTCATAAAATTATATGATCATTTATATTTAATAAAAATTTATTTAAAAATAATATTTTATTAAAATAGTGTTTAATTCAAAAATCCATTAATTCATCAAAATATACTTCTTAGTTGAATATTAACTAAAAATATTTATTGTGCTTCAAAAACTATTAACAAAGTAAGAAAAATAAAATGAATACAAAATTTTATACAAAATTAATGTACATAGTTGTAGTGCTAGGGAATTTTTACATAACTACTCATAACAACCTCATAAGACCGAATGGTATGGTGTGTTATGGTGAAAAACTCTTAGGGTGGCTCAGATTACATTGCTCATGTGGTAATCTATATTAACATCCACTTTTCACATAGTCGGTTCGGCATAAGAATAACATATTTATGATCGGCTAGGGCTTGGACAATAGAAAAGACCAATGATGCCACCTTTTTTTGAGGTCCATCAAATGGGCTTCGTACCGAGAAAGTAATCTAGATGAGGCCGTCACTTACATTGTCTGAGTAAATTGGATTGGTAATGAGGCAATATTTATACTAATCATGTGATCACTATTCAATGATTATACTTGAAATGGTCAAAATTTATAATGGTATTTTAAAATCCAAAAACATAAAACCAATGAAAATAACATTTTATATAACAATAAAAAAATTAATTTGATCAAGACAAATTTACATTAAGGAATGTTTGGGTCATTACACACACCCAACAAATTAGAGGTAGATATATTTCCCACGATTCTTTATTAAATATATCCAATAACTAGAAGAAAATTATAATACAAAAATAACATAATTAAAACTTTTCTTTTGTATTTTAATAATCATAATTTTAAATGTGAAATTCTAATGAATAATCCCTTACAAATATCATTTAACTAATGTGATAATTGATTGAATGAAAGGAATTTTTTATACCATTAATAAAAAATAATATGACACAAATTCATAACAAAAATAATCACAGTACAACATAATTAATGAATTTTAAGGATAAACCAAAGAATGGAAACTGGTTTACGATTTTATTTACCTTGGGTTTTTCATAAGTCAATATTGTTTTTACCTCATGTAAAATGATTATAAGACTGTTATTAATATTTTTCAGAAAAATATTAATGTTTATAGCACCTTATAAGATCATTTTATAACATTATTCAAAACATTTATAAATATTCATTTGTTATTTCCATTATCTATTGTGCGTGCTTCACATGACTTCCAAGGAGAATTTGAAAATGTTTTTTTATTGAGTGGAAGTGAAACTCCAAATGTGTAACGAAATGGTGTCAATATATTATCATAATATTAAATGACTCCATATATAATTTTGGTCGTATGGTTTGAGGATTAATCATTTGAAAAATCATTATTGATATTTTTTAGATCAATTTGGTAGTTATTTGATAATCATGAAATTGTTTCATCATATACTACAAATATTATTAGTATAAAATAATTAAAAAAAGTAAAAGAGGTCCTATAAAACACTTTAAATACTATTATAACAATAAATATTGATTTACAACCATCATTGAAGAATGTAATTTGAATTGATGACACATCATCATTGATGTCTATAAACGACAAATCACAAATGAAGTTTTTATTTTTAGAATATGATGATGTCGAAAGGAAGAATGATTATGAATTTTTCCAAAAAAATTATCAAAATTTAAAATATATATAATAATACTATGTTCATGAATATTGGAGAATGGGAGGTGAAAAGAGAATCAGAAAAAAAATAATTTAAAAGGAAACACATGAATATTAAAGTGGGTCTAAACCAATTGATATCTTCTCGTTCTGATTCTCTGTAAGGGCATCGGATTTAGAAATTTGGTGAGAAGAAAATTTCATGGATGTGGGGAAGATCCCTTGGATGGTTAATGGGTATAATTTATACTATTATTGTATATTGAAATGTGTGAGAAGAATAATGTGGTGAGGTTGTTATTTAGAGTGAAAGTGACAGTGTTTTTAATTAATTTCATAGAACACCTCATTAGTGGTATTTTAAAAATATGTGCTTCCTCATGGACTTTCATATGGTATTGGAAAATTGGGACTACTCATATCATATGATAATAATCATGAGTTGACCAAACTGATTGCATCAATATTACATCATTATAATGTAATCAAACACACCGAAAATATAAAACTTGATTTTTTTTACTATTCACCGAGAATTTCAAAATCTCAGAAAAATCCTAAAAATATTCCCTAAATATTTTTTGACACATATAAATAAAAAAATAAATATTATTTTATAAAATTAATTTTTTAAATATGATTGTTAATTTTTCAATGAAATCATAATTTATTTGAAAATTAAAAATTTTAAAACTATTACTCATTTTATATCATCTTGAAAATTTTATCAATATCTCGTTATATTATAACCTTAAGAAATGAAATAATAATTTAATTTACTATTAATAAGTGTCATATTACTATTAATAAAACTATTTATAAGGGTGTGTTCATGTTCACTGAAAACTATTTTGTTATATAAGACTCCAAATAACATACTAATCAGAACCATATATGTCCTTTTTTTTGAAACTCAAATCATAGGAGAAGAAAAATTATTCTTAATGTATTGTTTATAAATAAAACCAAAATAAAATGATTCATTATGTAGAGATTTAATGTTTCATGCATTTCAATTAATTTTTTTAAACCTAGCAGTGTAACATTCTCCCCACCTTCTAGAAATTCCATACTCAAAATTGTATTTACATATTAAACAGCTAAGGGTTCATTTCCCAATTAATTGTTTTTATTCCCATGTTACTTTTTCAACCATGTAGTTTCTCCACAAAACCATCACATGTTGGATTACCATATGCCACAATACATGATCACTTTAATATTGAATAAGATTAGGGATCTCTTCAAAAGATTGGTTATCTGCCAGCTGAACTACATCTAGGGTCAAAACATTAGACGAATCTAGATCATTCGTTTGAAATATTTAAACATGAAAAAACATTATCTATATAAGGTAAAAATGTAGGATAAACTACTCTGTGGGATATTGTTCTTACATTAGATAGTATTTCATAAGGTGTAATCAACTGTGGACTTATATTTCCACTCTTACAAAAACATATAACACTTTTACAAAGTGATATTCTAAAAAAATGATCACCTACCAAAAAAGAAAAGTATTTCCTCATTTTATATATAAAAATTTTATGCCATCTTTTAGGTATCCTCCGGTGTTGTTGGATCATATTCACTATCTCTGCCACTTCCTCTACTATAGATAGTCCTATCAAAATTATTTTTCCAAGATCATCCCAAAATACTGGAGTTCAACATGGATTCCCATATAATGCCCCAAAAGGTGACATATGTATACAATTTTTAAAAATGTTATTATAGGAAAATTAAAATAATGAAATATGATGATCCAAACATCCTTGGTAATCTATTGAAAAAGATAAAATCATATCCTCCAATGTCTGAATCATCCCTTCTGACTTCCCATCTGATTGAGGATGAAAAGATATACTAAAATTTAATTCTTTTTCCAAGACCTTGTGAAGTATTTTCCAAAAGATAAAATTGAACAATGGATTAAAAATAGATATAATTTAATATGTAAGTCCATGTATCCTGAATATCTCTTTATGGTATAGTCTATAAAGGTGATCCAATAGAATATTAACTCTAATTGGAAGGAAATGATTAGAGTTAGCTATTCAAAGAAAATAATAAACCACATTACATTACAACCTTTAGAAGAAATTGGTGGTCCCACAATGATTCACATTGATATATTTTACTATTTACACTTTAGCATAGGTAATGGGTAAAGCATCCCCTTTGGTAATGGCCACTCTGCTTTCATATGTTGTCATGTTAGACAATACACAATTTAAATCTTCAATATCTCTTTTCATTTCATCCCTCTAGTAATATTATCCAATGTCTTTATATATCAATGTACTATTAGGGTGATGTCAAAATAGAGAATAATGAGATTAATAAATCAATTTTTTCTTAAATTGATAAATATAAGGCACAAAAAATCAATTTATAAATCTCAAAACACAATCTATATAAAATGATAAATTTGAGAATCTTACCCATTTTAACAAAACCTACCTTTTTTATGTACCACCCCATATCTCTTTTATGCTTTTTAAATTATTTCTGGAAATGATAAATGCACTTAAAACTGAATAAAAATGGGAAATTTAATACACCAACAACATCCAATGGAAAATTCATCAAATCATTAATCAATGTGTCCTGTACAATATATAATATATGTAATGATCTACGATGATTACGAATCAAGGAATATACTACTTGGTTTTCTATTCCAGGATGGTAATTTATTTTGAATTAAATATACTTTATCAATTCATGAAACCTTCTCCGCCACATTTTTAATTCATTCTTATTAAATATATACTTCATAATATTAATATCATTAAATATTTCACATTTCACTCGGTAAAAATGATTCATCCATCTTATTCAATGAAAAAAACCAGAGGTTCAATTTTCAAATCATGTGTGGTATACATTAACTCATGTGTTATTATTTTTCAGATGAAAAACTGATTATCTTATCATTATGCATCATAACACATCCATTTCCTTATGATGAAGAATAAATGTCTATTTCCTACTAGCTTTTTTGAGAATATTTATTCATAACTAGGACATTCACCAATCTTCATTTCTATTCCAAAAAAATTCATCACCATCTTTTTTCCATATGAATATAATTCATTTTCAATTAAATTTTCTCTATATACTAGACATCCAAGAAAAAAATTCTACAAATATCATCTAATATCCTAGTAAACAACGAAAAGTACGAATCTCTATTATATATGGGGGTATTTGATATTCTTCAATAATATTTATTTTAGGAGGGTATATAGTTATGCCATTTTTAGAACCAATGTGACTAGAGAATGAAATTTTTTTCAACCAAAATTACAACATGGTGGATTTTCCATACAGTTTCATACCTTTTATATTTTGAAAAACAACCCTTTATGTTTTTATACTCTAATTAAATTCTAAAATATACTAGAATGTCATTAATAAACACAAATACAATCATATCCAAAAAAAACTATTTAAATTCTATTTTTATAAGATCTATGACCACATCATTAATATTAATTAAACCAAATAGAATAAAATAAAATTCATAATGAACATTTTCATTTCAAGATAATTTTGGAATTTCATCCACTATTACCTTCAGCTGATGGTACCTGGATCTCATGTCAGTCATAGAAAAACACTGCTCTCCCGTTAGTAGACCAAACAATTAATCGATGCGATGAAAAGGAAACATGTTCATAGGATTTAACTAATTTAATGATCTATAATCAATTAATTGTATTATAAAACCATATTTCTTTGTTTATATAATGAAAAGTAACATGATACATAAAAATATAATCCATACCCAAAATGACATAAAACTCTACTATGAGAAAAATAACAAGGTATGTTGGTAATATCATTCAACATATTACAATGTGAAGATCATTAAAATTATTTTTTTCTATAAAAGTTTCTCCCTGGTATTTTAACAATAAGTTGTGGTCTCTATATTTGAGGTGATATTCCTAACTTAACCTAAAATTTATCAAAAATAATATAATCTTTATAATGTCTATCAATAAATAATTTTCACAAAATTGAGTAAACAATCAATATACCTAATAAAACTTCATTGGATGGCCTGACATCTATTGATGTAGTTGTAAAAGATATGTTTACACATTTCTTCTTATAGTCTATCTTGTTTCCATCCATAATATATTTCTTTGGGAAGAAATTTTCATAATGTACCATCTAACAACATTTGAAACACATTGATGATTTCTTATTAAGTGTAATAATAGGTTACTTTTCATTACAATCTTGGTCTATATTTCCAAAAATACTACATCAAAAACTCTTCCCAGTTTTGGTATGGCTTTTCCCATGGAGATTTTGACAACACTTTTTACAAACTAGAATAAAAAAATTCATAACATCATCTTTCATTGACTGATTCATACACATCAAATTTTTTATGGAATTCTTGTATCTTTATTCTAAAAATAAACATTATCATTATAAAACTCAATTTTTACTCTCTTTTCATAACATACAAGATTAATATAACATATTAATTCTAAATTGGTCAATTACCTTAAATAGCGATGCTTCAATACTGATTAAAAGTGGTTTTTTTCTATTATGATGATGAATAAGATTTGGATCATACCATTCCAGTCGGTTAAAGTTTTTTTCATAGACAACCACTGAATAGTTTTCTTTTTTCCTCTATTCAATGAATTGATTATCGATTCTATGTTGATCCACCTTGGGAACATATTATTCATGGAAAACACATTTAAATTCATCCTAATATAGGGCTTCATTATCCACTCTATACCTGATATTCAATACCATTGAACACCACTGATCAACTTCACATTTATATCGATAAATTTAAATAGTAAATTTGGATTATCTAGAAATCCCACATCATCAAATTTATTTTTAAGGGAATCAATATATTATTCTACTAATACTAGTTTAGAATCTCCAATAAATGTAGGAGGCTAATTCCTCATAAAATGTTCCACTATCATCATGTTCATTTCTAGTTGTTTTGGTTGTTCTCTTTCATGGATGTCACCGCTATTTAATATCTGGGTGATCTATACAATTAATATCAAAAAATAATCGGTTCTTATTTACACCATTTTGTGTTTCAAATGTGGAGATATATTATCCTATTTGATCATTTATACATTATCTTCCCTATTTCTTTTTCATAATCCTAATTTTTACAGACATATCATTATTGAAGAAACATGGTAATCTTTAAATGATGTACCATTCCAACATAAAAATAAGGAAAAAATTACTTATGGAATTTTATTAACATCATATTAACCCTTAATGTTTTCTAAATTATTCTCTAATACCAAATATAAGTACCTGACCTTTCAAATTACTTAATATTTCTATTTCAAATAGAGTTCAGTTCATTAAAAATGAAAATATCTTTTTGTTTTATAGTTTTCTAATATCAATAAAAACTCATATGTATCAACCCACAAGCCCTCGATGAGGGTACCATTACAATAATATATATATTTTTTCAAAATGGTATATTTTTTACACAAAACAAGAACATGACTTTTTGAAAATACATCACAACATTTAAGGTTATTTATTTCTTCCTTATACACTTCCTTAAAACCAATGAAAAACATTAAAAACAAGGGATGGGAATAAAAATATCAGTAAGTGATATAAATATAATGAAATAAACCATTAGTAAATAATGACTTATAAGAATACGAAATCATTTTCACAAGACATACTTCTCACCCATATATACATAATTTCAAAAAAAATGATATTTACATGAAAAATTAGGGAAAATATATAAAACCATAATGTAAAATTTTGGAATTACATACTTATATTGAATCCATTGTGGATGCCTTCTGATTTGTATTCCACACTGCTACCTTACAATGTAACTTCCATGAATTCTTTATAGTTTAACCATCATAATAACACTAAGAGTAAACATATGACCTACCTCCAACATATACAAAACCAATTCATTGGAGGTAGATTTAGGTTCCAAAATTCTTCATAAACAATTCCCAAGAACTAAATCACGATCATAAAACATGATTAATTATAGAAAAATTTTCCTTTCAATTTTGTAAAATAGAATTTTAAAATAATTTTTTTCTTCATAAGTCCCTTAAAATTTCATATTAACAATGTAAGAATTGATAGAATGAAATAAATATGTGTATACACATAGAAAATTAATAGTAAATATTTTAATTAAACAAAAAATTATAGTATAATATAATTATTGAAATAGATGGTTGACACAAAGAATGATAACTAGGTCTACAATTCCATTTACTAAGATTAGTCTTACAAAAAAATTGTCTAAACCTCCTATATAATGGTTAAACTTGGGTTATTAATATTTTATTGAAAATTTATTATTTTTATATCACCTTATATGATCATTTTATAACAACATTTTACCCATTTGTAAATATTAATTTTTTATTTCCACTATTTTGTGAGAGTGATTCCCATAATTTCCAGGGGTTGTTCATAATGGGTTTTCTTGTAATATTGAAGTGAAACACAAAATTCTGGATGGGATATCTCAAATATTTTTCCAGTTTATTAAATTATTATATAAATAATTTTGGTAATATAATATGTGGATGAATCATTAGAAGAACATTACTAATATTAGTTTAGATCATTTTGGTAGTTCTTTGATAATCCTGAACTTGTTTCAACATATGAAATTAATATTATAATCATAAGATAATTACCAAACATTAGAAAGGAAATATAATAAACAATACAAACTATTTTATCCATTAAATTTGTTTTACAACGGGATTTTAAGGAAGTAAAGGAAATTGGAGACACATCATCCACAATATTTGTAAATTGAAAAATAATGAAAGATGTTTCTTATTATTAGAATAATAGGATGCAGAGAGGAAGAATGAGGATGAATTTTTTCATAAAAAAGATAAATATTTACAAATATATAATAATAAATAAATCATTCCACTTAGATAATTTTACGATAATTGAGTATCATAAAAGAAAAGAATATAGAATAAAACTCAAAAAATTGAAAGAGGATATTTACCGCTTGATCTCTTATCCTTGTGATCATCCTTAATGTCTTTCGTTTTGAGATTTTTATAAGGCTAGTATGTCATAGACATGGGGAAGATACTTGGAAATGGTATTTAGAAGAATTTATAGAATAATAAATGTGTGATAGGTGTGATAGGAAGAGTTTCTAAGTGTGGAAATTATATTGAATGTGATGGAGTTTTTAATTAATTTAAATGCACATTGCATTGTTGGTATTTTCAAAACAGAGGTCATTCCTAGGGTATTTTACCATGGTATTGGACACATGGGACACCTCATATGATATTATAATCCTTAAGAGTCTACCATAATTATTACATTATTATTACATCATTATGATGTCATCAAACTCAACAAAAAAAATTGCATTTTTACTATAGAAAAAACATTATACTACCTTAGAGATGTCCCATAAATTCACACAAAAAATTAATTAATAATTATAATTAAAATTACATCTAAATTTTTTAAAAAAAATTCTTAATATGAATAATTTATTTTTAAATAAAATCATTATTTATTAAACTAATAACAGTTTTTAAACTATAAAAAATTTATATCACGTTGAAAAAAATTAATCTATATCTCCATATCATTTATCATTAGAAAAATAAAAATAAAGATACTATTTATTATTAATAAGGTTCATATTAAAATTCATATTAGTATTCAAAAGTTTATGGAACAATTCACTAAAAAATAATTTGTTTATATCAGACTCTGAATAACTTAATGATCACAACGGTAGGGGTCTGTTTTTAGAAATTTAAATCATTGTAGTGGATTTTTTTTTTCAAAATATAGTTTCTAACTATATCCATAATAAAATGTTTTATTATCTAGAGGATTATTGTTTCATGCATAACAATTTATTTTTTATAACCTTGGGGTTTTACAATCAATTTCACTACTATGTCCAATATTTTAAAAATAAATCCATTAGAAAAAATATTAAACCCCACCACTTCAAAAAATATTATAACTATCTATTAATTGAGTATCTAATAACCTGGACTTAAAACCCAAATTTTCTTTATTATATTTAATTCATTGTCCCTATGACTTTATACTATCATGTAGCTAACCATTCTAAAAACAACCTTTATTTTTCTACCCATCATACAATTAGTTTTTCAACTAAACGTGATGATTACATAGGAATTCACTTCCAACACTCATGTTTTATCTCCACTAAGGGATTAAAAATGTTAAGGTACCCTCAATGAGCTAATAGGCTATAATAACATATGAGATACACATTATTCAATATTTCTTGTATATATTTGGGAATTAATTTTTTTAATCAATATATATATTGAGAATCAAAATTATGCATAATATCATTAATCTCTATAATTATAAAATAAAGATATGAATGATGATCAGTACACTAGAAAATGTAACTCTTTAATTCATAAATATAATACTAATGAAAATATATAAATAGATTTATATTAAATTAAATAACATCATGCCTCCTTTCATTCATGAATAATGTAAAACAATGGGTTTTTATCATTTATTAATAATAATACATTTTTTATAGAGAAAATATAATTTCAGTGAATTTTTTTATAAAATTTTTATAGATCATGGATTTTAATGTGTGTATAATAATACTGTGAGGAGAAGGAAACGAGGTATTATATTAAGTATGGTAAGGGTTTTGTTTTACTAATCACATATAGTGGATACACATCAATAACAATTTTCTCTGAATCTTTTTTTCCCGATCTAATATATCAAATCCTTTTAAAAATTATAAAATTTAATTAATGGGATTTATTATAGTTATTAATATGTTTTTGAATTTAAGGATGAATTTTCTAATTATATATGTTTCTTTAAGTATATATATTTTATTATAAAATTAAAATAATATTTTTTTTGTTTTATATTTGTATAAAAATAATTACATGTCTCCTTCCAACCCATGGGTCATGAAAAAATCACACCGTAGATATTCTCCTTAAAAAACCGCCTCCACTTATCTTATCATTTAATGGATGAAATTGATCCATGTTATGATTATTAAAGTACTTATTATTTAAATATCTCTATTTTTTCTTCCTCTTTTTTCACACCCCAACTTTTAATTCATTTTTATTTATTTAATTCTTGGCCTTGAGTTCTCTAACCAAGGTTCGAGCGAGGTCTCGGGTCAAATTTTTTGGCGTTTAATGTTTGCAGTGAGGTTCGGACTGTGCGCGGTCACCGCACGGTTGGCGGTAGCCACGCAGCTGGCCCAAGTGTCGTGAGTTATCTCATCTTGTATTACTATTATTGTTATTGTTTTTTTAAAATGATTAAAATTATTATCATTATAATTGTATTAAATCTATTATAACTAATTTCTCATTGTCATTGTTATTTTATTATTATTGAAATAATAATAATTATTATTATTATAGGTAATTTTAATTAGTATTATCCTTTTTTTGTTAGTTTTGTATTACTATTAGTATTATTATTGTATTATTATTAATACTTATATTATAAATATTACTAATATTATTATTATTTATGTAATAGGATGTTTTTTTTGTTGTTTTGGAAACCCTAGCCGAAGTTGCCCCCGCATTTCTTTTCCTGTTCCGTTGCGGGCCGCCCTCCCCCTCTCTTTTTCCCTGCGCTCTCCCCCTCACCTCCCGACCACCACGCCCGGCTCCGCCCCCCCCCCCCCCCGGCCTCCACCGCTCCCCGCCTGCCCGTGCGACCTCCGGCGCCACATGCTTCCGCACCCCAGGCTTCCGCGCGACCCCCGACCTCCACCACTTCCCTCCGATTTCCAGCCTCCCTTCTGTTTCCCGCCTCATCGGCTAGTACTCCGGCGAACCGTCGTCGTAGGCCAACGACCTCCGGCCCCTGCCGGCGCCCTTTCCAACCCTTCCAATGAGACCTCACCGCCAGCCAGCACCTCCGGTGAGCCCTCGCTCCGGCTAGCAGCCTCCGCCGCCCATTCCGGCGCCCCCTGCCTTGTTCTGGCGACCTCCGACCGAGTTCCGGCGAGCCCCGCCTCCAGCCAGCAGCCCTTCGGCACCCCCTCGTGGTAGTTTTTCATTGTTTTGATGTTAATTTTTGTTAGGGTTTGTTGTTTAGGGGTTAATTTGGTTTTTGGTGGTACGATTTTGTTTACGTATGGTGGTTTTGCCTTCCCGCAGGTGCGGTCGCGGGGCGAATGTGGTTCCGCCCCAATTTCGGGTGGTCCGCCACGTTTGAGGTAGGCGATTCCACCTATTAGTTCTGTTTGATAATTGTTTTGCGCGTTAATTAAATTAGCATGTTTTTTTTTCGTTACTTGTTTGGTGCAAAGTTTTTTTTTCAGCATTTGTTGAATTGCTTTCCTTAGTTGAGTGTAGTTTTGTGGTAATCGTTTGTTGCGCACCATGAGAATGTTCTATTAATTGTTTAACTGTTTTTTTGAATAAATTTTGTGGTGAATATATATATATATACATATATATTTGTGTTTGTTATGCGTTTATGTGAATTCGATCATAAAAGTGTTTTAAGGGGTTTAGGTTTGTTTCGTGTGTTTAAAGTCACGGTATGCTTTCCAAAAATTGTTTTGAAAAGTTTTAAATGATTTATTAAATAACGTTGAGGCTTTGAGTTTGGTTTTGAAAATGTGTTTAGGCGCACACACATTAAATGTATATTTCATCGTGTCGTGCGCTTTTGTATGGGTTTTCACACAAAGTGTTTTCTTGAAATGGGTCGTTGGCTTGGCGTCATGTGGTTTTGTTAACACTTTGCGGACTTTTAAAGTGACCTAATAAATAATGTTGATGGTGTGGGTTATGTTTCAAAAATGCGTCGAGGTGGTTTTTTTTCACGTTGTTCGTTTTTTTGTATTGTTTTAAGTCTATCTTTGTTTGATTTTAGTTTTATGCGTTTATTGCAGCGCGTTCGCAAGGTAGCCCCGTGATATTGCTGTCATCAGCTTGCGCTTTCTTGTACGCCTGTGAGAGGCATGTCGCGCCTTTGCGTTTGGACTGCGAGCCGAGGTAGGTCCCCCATTGCACTTACCTTTAGATTTAGAATTTATTAATTTCTTGTTGTTTTATTAACTTTTAATGAATTAGAAATAATATTAGATAATAAAACTTTAAATTATTATTTAGTGCGAAAAGAGATGTTTATTTTATTCCGAACACATGTGACATTTTCTTGACGGGTGGACACCCAGTTTTGAAAGAATGCCAGTTTGGCCTTTAAAAATAATTCACGGAACTTCCAATGTGCGTCTAGTTTTAAAGATTAATAATTTCTTCTGAACCAGTGTTTTGAACTTTTTGAGAAATGAGGTTTTACTTTAAAATTGGTGAAGGCCCGTTTGGCACTTTAATGAAATGGATTATCTCGGAAATCCCACTCGGGGGTGATCTTTGGTGTGCGTTGTTTGCATGAGCTGTATGTGATGTTTGTGCATCGTGACTGATTTATTTACATTGTAGACGCACCCCCTTTTTATTACTTGTGTTGACATGGGAACCTAGCATATTGAGTGAATTTTCTGAGAACGATTGTTGCACTTGTTTAGACCACGCACTGGCTAGTGGCCCCATAGCAGGGGAATACAGAGTTATTGCTGCTATGGGGATTGGGCCCCTCGGTTAGGCCATGCAGGGCTATGCCGGGTAGTATTATGGGCGTTATGACGTCATCGAGTTATGGCATGCCTTCAGGATGAGTCACATGTATAGTACGTTCTAGTTTGTTCACGATCTCCTAGGTTCGACCCATGTCTCTTTTAGTGTTTATTTGTATGTGGCGGACGATTGAGAGGTTGAGTTCGGTAGCTGACCCATATGTGCCACTTTTTCCATTTCCCTTAGTGTGTGTTGTGTATTGTGCGTGATTTTCCTTTTGACTAGCAACTAATGTTTGAATTTATAAATTGTTCGCAAAAATGTTTTAAAATGAAATGCACATGTTTCCTTTAACATTAAACTTGTTCTTAAATTAAAAAGGGCAATGTACTGTTACTTGTATTAGAAATGAATGTGCGTGGAAAACATATTTTTATATAATTTAGTTCAAACCTAGAATTGATAAATTTTTTATTTATTGGTATGTGCATTGGGAATAGAATTAGTCGGGCCTACCTACTGAGTTTTTATACTCACGCCTATAGTGTTTTCTTGTTTTTAGTTCTGTTGCAGGTTCCAGATTCAGTTGTTCGCCTTGAGCGATGTTGGTTGTGGTATTGGAGAGTGACCCATGGGGTCACCTGAAGTTGGATCGTGGTCAGGTTAGTAGTGTTGTTGGTTTCTCTTTCTTTATTCATTTTTGTTCTATTTTTTTTGTTTTCCGCTGTTTAGTTTATTTTTTTCCTTTGGGCCAAATCGTTCCCACCTGCTTAATTTTGATGCTCGGCACTAGTTGCCAGCCTGTGGGGATCGGGAACGCCCTTCGGGCCATGTCACGGACCGACTCGGGTGACCAGTTCGGGGTCGACCCGGGTTGGTTCGTGACATCTTTTCTACCATAATAGTCTGGATTTCAATATTTATGGTTTTAGGGGTTCATCAGAGTACCTAAAAACCCTTTACTTCTATTGATATTATTATTAATGTATACCAGGTTATAATAGAAAATTAATAGATATTATTTCTTAGAATGTTTAAATGAATGGTTTTTTTCTAATCATTTATATTAGTTTATTTCACAGCCTCTATTTGGTATACTAAATTACTAACATTAATTATTAATTATTTAATTTAATGTGGGGGATGGATCCATGATTGAGAGACCACGTGACTCATTTTTTTTATATACTTATTTATTTTGGGATTTGTATTATTATCATATTCATAGTTAATCCATAAATTTATTGGAATACGGTTGGTAATTAATTGGTTATAAATTTTTGTTAACTCATCGTGGTGAGTTTATAAAATTTAAATAAATGTGTATATTGGAAACATGTGTTAATATACAAGGATTTCACCAAAATAAATTAAATATATTACTATAATTTTTACTTTTATATATAATGTGTTAAACAAAAAATATACTTTTTATTAAGTCCTCTATTAGTGATTGTTGAACAAATATTTCTGTAGTTTTTAATATGATGGTGTAATAATATATTGATTTTTTAAAGGTAATGCTTTGGTCAAAGACAAAATTAGGTGTAATAATATATTGTTGATAATTAAATTATTATTATTAAATTGGTTTTTATAAAATACATTGTTGGTGGATTTATAATCCCAATTGACGGTGATAATTTATTGAAAAATGATTTTTTATATTTATAATTGAAGGGACATTATAAATAACATTTCTACATTAGTAAAAGTCACAGATAAGGAAACAAGTTTTCATGTCTTGGTGTATATAAGACATAAAATATTAAACATATATTTTTTACCGTGGATAATAGATTTTCCAATCTGAATTTTTTTAATGTAGTAAATTTAAAGATAATTTTACCATTAGATATACCATATGAAAAAACTATGGGTTGTGAAAAATCTACTAGAGGTTTCTGCATTTTTAGATGCACAGTTTGGCTAGCCATGAAAATGACTTTGTAGAAAATATTTTTTTTTATAAAAAATTGTATCTCAATTAAGCAAAACTTTTACTAAACTGTGTGTTAACAAAATGTGAATCAATTTATTCCTAAATCTCCAATTCTCATTACCATCTACTGAAGGATTACTCATGGACATCAATGAAGTGTATTTGAGAATACATCACTTGTGAAAAAATGAATTTATTTTGATATTTGACTTGTCAATGGGTTGGATTCAAAGATTTTTTAATTTATTTCCAATCAAGAATACCCCCAATCTATAATAATCTATTAATTCAGAATAATCTATGCAATTTAAAATTTGATTTTATAATATTCTAGATAATATTAAAAATTATAATTAATTTTGAAATTTATTTAAAGTGTCTGATTCCAACATTTTTTCTGATCATGGAATTTCCAAATTTAATTATAATATCATAAAAATGATTTTACATGTCAAAAAAGTATTAATGAAATTTACATTTTTAATAAAAATTCAATGATTTAGTAATGTATAACAAATGTACCATATAATGAATTTTTATTAAAAAATATATTGGTATTGTAATAATATAAATCCCTAACCTTTCCATATAATTATGTAATAATAACAACAAAATTATTTTTATTATAGACATTATATTTTGAAATTTATTATTATTATATAAATACATTAATAAAAAATGATTTTTAACACATAAGGATGATACAATGTCCTAGCCTAGTAGGATCATCCCTTAAAATCTCAATTATCTGAGCTATTTTTGTAGATGACATCCCTAGGGATATTTCAAAACCAATCCCCGATTTTATTTAATGATGGATAATTTAGTATAATTGATAAAATGATAATTTTATGCTTATAAAAGTGACCCCCAAATCGTTTTTCATCAAACTGCAAAAAATTCAATTATTATGAACACACACCAAAAACATAGGGTGTAAATTGGTTTTAGAAGTAATTTTGTATCTATACATTAATAGTGTATTGGTTTAAATATTCTTTTTATATATAATATTTACATTAGTTTTTCCATATTTTTTAAGATGATAAATAATATATTTATTTTATGTATTAAATTTATTATTACAAATAAAATAGAATTTTATACTACAACGATATATGACTTAAATAAAATACACATTTACGATTAATTCAACAATTTTATGTAAAACATATTTTCAATAGATGGTCATAAAATATTTATTTGAATATAAATGATCTTATTAATTATTTCCCATTTAATTTTTTAGGGTGAGAAAGTTGAATATTTCATAAAAATTATCAATTTTTAATAAAAAATTTTATTTAAAAATATATTTATAAGGTTTTGAAAAATATTTTGATAAAATAGATTTTAATTTTTAAATAGACACTTTTAAATTTGGATATATGGAATTTTTCCATTATTTCTTCATTAAATATAATATTTTGTGAAAATAAATTTTGTATAATTATACAGAATGCATTTAATGACATAAATGTAATGTCATTAGAATTATAAAGGGTTTTATAAACTAAAAATATTATTATTCAATAATATAATTTATGTTAAATTAAAAATATTAATTATCCAATCCTGTATATAATATTATAGACTCTAAATAATGATTTATGGATTTTAAAAAAAATTCATTGTCAATTCAAATCCATTCCACCTAAAAAATATTATTAATTAATTATCTTCAATCTAAAAGAAATTTAAATATTAAAAACTAATCCCCTAAGGAATGTTCAAATGATAAAACCAATTTTTGGGTGAATGTATTTATATTTTTTTATTAACAAGATTTTTTAAGGACTATATTTTTAAATTAATTACCTATCCTCGGTATTTTTCAATAAATACTAATCCATTTTCACATTTTTATTCATCTAAATATTTTTGTTTATGATGTTACTCCAATTGTTTCTATAAAAATATTCTCATAAGGATGTTTTATTTATCTATTTATTTATTTACAATCATTAAGAACCAACATATTATTCTATTAGATTCATTTCCCTCTCTATTACATTCATGAAATTCCATTATAATAATATATTAAATGGTTACTTAATTATAATTTACTGTGTTTTTGAAAAATTGTTTACTATCAGGTTGATTAACATATACTAGAGAATACTAACATCTCTCATTAATCCCTCCAATAATCTTTCATGTATAACTATTTTTTTTATGTTGCATCTTTATTTTCCATTCCTAAACATTTATGTTTTGAATACACAACCCTGTTTTCATTCCATGATATAACCCAATAATTAAATACAATTAATTGATTGGGTGAATCCATTTGTGATACATACATTCCTAAATATCAAGGATGATGAAATTATATATGTTCTTATTTTATAAGACCAATGTGCCATAAGTAATGTTTTACATTTGAATGTTGTTCGTTGATAGCACATGAAGGGCATGGGTAATATTTTTATCTCATGATACACTATTTTAGGTGATTAGGAATTTTCATGAAGAATAATATGTTATCTATTCAAGGATATCATCAACTTATGCTTATGATGCCAATTTTTTTTGTTCGTGAAACAATCCTATGATGCATTGATCTTGTGATATAATCTACTCATGTTATGATTAAATTATTTTGTTATTGATTAACTCATTTTTATATTAGGATGATATTAATATTCAAGAACATGTATCACATTTCCAATTTTATGATTGATTATACACTTTCATAGATATACAGGTCACCCATTTTAATATATTTTTCAATAGGTTATTAGATATAGTATTTTGAGTATAGAGGATAATGAGATCAAATTGATAGATTTGAAAGAATGTTTTCTACTTTAATATTGTTATTAACAATGTAAATATATATATATATATTCTCTTATTCAATTGGCCTCTAAATTTATTGGGATGTTATTGTAATAATATTTTTGATTAAAATTTTAATATAAAATTTATTTTAGATATTGGTTGTTATGTGTGATATCAAAGAATGGTTTGATTATTTTTGATGATCAGTATTGAGAAAACAATAAACAAACCCATTGTGATATTTTTTTTAATTGACCAATTTTTTTAAATTATATAGTTAGTAGTTTCAATGTTATATTATTATATTAAATATCATAGAAACTAGATGACACTCTTGAAAAAGATATTTTATGGGTAGTCACTAAAGATAATACTGATTGAGTTTCAAATCGATATTCATGTAGGTTTTAATCAATTAGCCTAGGAATGCAGAAAAAACAACATTTGGATTTATATGGCAAAAATCATATGCACAATAAAACCCATTATAATTTACTTAATAAATTATTATGTAAATATCTAAACATGAGAAAATCATTGAAAACCGGGTTTAAGAGATATAAATTCCTTTGTTAGAGAATAAATATCGTTAATTTAATTTAAATAATTTTACTAATTATATAATTACAAAATCTAAAATCACATGGAATTTTTTCTCAATATTTTAGAAAATGTAATGAAAAATGAATGAATCATGTGAAAAAATATGTCATGTTAAATTTAATTATTGATATAAAAAAGGTCATAAAATGAATATAAATGGAGAAGAGATCATCATGGATGTTCTAGAACAATTATATGAAGTCACAATTAAAAATATGAATCAAATCAGACACCATATTTTTCATAATAGTTCATAAGATTCAATTAAATTATAAAATGATAATTTTATACATGTTTTTAGGGATAATATTATCTCATAATCATGGAATAAATGATTAACTCTATTCAAAAGATATTTTATTTCCTATTGCACTATTGTTATTACAAAAATCACATATTCTATTTATCTTATAGAATGATAAGCTGATTAGTGGTGGAGAGTGTATTATAATATTAATCGAAAGGAAGAAAAAAATTCAAAGGTGTGGGAAAAATTCGTTGAATTATTTTTGAATAAATATTTTTCCAACACTATCAAATTTAATGTAGATAATGAGTTAAAAAGACTCGTGAAAAAGGAAGATAAATATATAGATTCTTTTTAATGAAATCATTACTTGAATTTATTACACACCATTGTATTTTTCATTGAACATGTATTTATGAATTACAACCTGATTTCTAGGTTATATAATAGTTTTTTAAAATATATTTTCCATTGTTAATTTTGAAAATTATATGGAAAATTACTGATGTTCCCAAAATGATGACATGGATATTGGTGATTCTCAATTGTATCAAGTGAATTGAGTTAAAAATTTATTAATGGTAATTAATTTTTATGTAGAATTAAATAATAACTAATCTTTACATAAAATTAAACTACCAAAATTAAATAATTCTTCGAGGAAGTATCCTGACACGTTTTAAGGGGGATGATGTGTTTTAAGAGTGTATGTAAATGAAATCAAGATATTGAATACCAAAAGTTGGTAAAAATACAACTAATTTGATGATGAAAAATAATTTCCCAAGATATTCATATTGAATATTTAATTTTTTGAAAATTATGTAATATGGAAACATTACGAAAAATAACAAAAATATAATGCATGTTGATGATAATTGAGAACAGTAACCCATAATTCCATGATAAAAGGGACTTTATTAAACAATCACTACTCTTAAGGGGGATCCTAATAATTGATTTGTGAAGTGTAATTTATTTATACATTAAAAAATATAAAAATTATTATTTTATATTATTTTCATTCATTATTTAATGTCATTATGTTTTCTTAAACACATTTTAACACAAAATAAATAAATAGAGTATGAGTTTTTTTTAAAAGGGAATATGAGGAAATTATTTCACCACATTCATATATCTCCTCCATGGTCAAAACCCATGGGTTTAATCTCTTATGAAAAAAATATTATAATCCTTTTAGAATAATTTGATATTATACTCAGCATGGATGGGAATCCCAATATAGAGCTATAATTTATCCTAATTAATAAGAAATAACATTCAATTTCCAAAATAATCCCCTAATATTATAGAAATTTAAAATATGATATTTAATATCTATTATAAACATCTTCTCAAGAATGGATATAATTGGTTTATAAATAAGTATATTTATCACAAATATTGAAACAATGGAGATGATCACATGTTGATCTATGATAATTATAAGAGAATATAATTATTTATTTCACAAAAAATTACAATATATTTCTCATATTAATGAGGTTGATTCGTCACATTATCATAAAACATGATCTATAACAATATTCAAGAATCTATACCAAATGTACACTATTTAATTGGATGCACTTGTGATTGTACTATAGGAGAATAAATTTAAGGGATTTATACATGATGTGTTTCACTATTGGTTTAATAGTTCTTATTTACCAAGAAGCAGGTTGGGTTAATGAATGTATACAATGATTTTAATTAATTTTATAAGATCATGTTGAATAAAAATAACCCCACATCAATGATTTATTTCTTGTTCTATCAAAAATTTGGAACCAATCACATGTCTATAATGGTCCTTCAATACAAATATTATCAATATTAGTAAAATGAATTGGATACTCTGAGGACTAACATTAAATAAATTCATAGGCATAATGATATTAAAATTCATTCATTATAGAATACCTAATAATCCATTAATATTCATTGCAATGATTAATATATAATTTAAGTGTTAATACATTTCATTTTCTATTGTCTTTATAGATTATATTCTTATCTACTCAATAAGTAAATGGAACATGGGGTAATTTTGTAACTTTTATAAAAACATTGATAAATGATAATGTATATTTTAAATTATATTAAATGTTAATTTTGATGATTCATGTAACATTATGTGGGTGTGTGATCACCAAAAACGATTATATAGAGATTCATTTAAAAAATAGGTTATTCAATGATGTTCTAGTCTAATATCCTAAACATAGATACTTTTTTTTTCAAATATTATTTGGGTAATATTAGATATTTTTAACAATAATATTATAAAATATATATTTTTAATCAACACATAAAAACACTTGAACCAGCTATACAAGATTACACATGAGTCAGTGTGGTTTTGTGGATGAATAATTGTAAAAAGATCTTATATGAGATGGATAATATCCTAACCAATACCCCTATACAAACACTACATAGTAGTTTAACATTATTTTTTTTTTATAATTTCCCAAAATTTTAAAGATTTTTATCTAATAAAATGCCTTATTATGTAAAATGGTTATATACAACAAATGAACTTCCTTGGTATAATGTTTTTTAAATTTAAAATACCATTAATAAAAGTTAGTGTTGAAAATATAGCCATTGAACAGTGATCACATTACTAGTATTAGAATATGTATATTACAAATCCAATTTACTAATAAAAAAATTGAGGGCCTCAACTATTATAATTTCTCCATTATAAGCCCATTTATCAGGGCTCGGAATGGAGGTCGTGACACTGGGATTTTCTATTGACCATGATCAAGCTGAGCTTTAACATGCAATGATTGAATAGAATTTACATCGGTTGATGTGGAAGTTAATTGAGATTACCACATTACCTTCAACATGCAATGATTGTATAATTTTTATTCAATTGTAATTTTTATTAAGGTTTCATGTATGTTTTAGCCAAAACTCATGAATTTTCGATAAATGTCAGTATTTTTAATAATAGTGAAAATTATGAAATTCAGAAAATTATTTACATAAAATGAAAATTATTTTTGGATCCAGGATGTTGAAAGTATCTAACTATGTATTTTTCATAATTTTCATAGACAATAAAATTTTTGGGTAGAAATTAAATACCGTTTAAATATATAATGTGTTGTATGCCAAAATAATGATTCAATAGTGATGTAATAAAATTATTTTAATGGTATTTTTCATCAAATATATGTTTTTCCATTAAAATAATGTGATTTTAAATTTGTTTTATAAATTTTATGGTTCCTTAGTGGACCCTAAAAGACTTATAAAATATTTTTACTTTTTAAAATGATTTTTTGATAGTGTGAGTCACTTCCCCAAAAGAAATCCTAATAATTTAATTTTTTCGGCCATTGGCCTTATAAAATAAAATTTTCAACTCCCCCTTGGAATAAACAATGGAAAAAACCATTGGATTTTTTGTGGATTTGATTAGTTTAATGAGTAGTGTAAAAAACCTATATAATAATGATTTCCCTCACCTTCCCTATATAAACACACTCAAACTTCCATTCCCCTTCACTCATTTCATTTGGTGCTTGACCAACCTATTACCTCTTCTCTCTAGAATCATCCCAAGTCGCACCAATCTCTCAAGAAGCCTTTATTGAGCCTCCCCTAAGACTTTGGGATCACACATTTTAGTACAGGATCCTCCCTTTCCCTCATTCCTTATTTATTCCTAGGTTTCCAAATATTTTTATGCCCTTTTATTTTCAATTAATAATTTTTGGGGATGATTTAATGCCTCCCCTATACTGATGTTCTTATATTTGAAGGATGAATTACCCATTTCTATCTCATTAATTCCTCCCATGTACACCCGTTACCATTCTAAAATTTTGTAATGGTTTTCTATTTCTTTATTTACATTCAAGAAATGTTTTTATATTAGGAATCTAAATTCCATTAAACATGTTAGGATATTCTGTTCCATGACCACAATAATTTTCATTTCATGTAGTAATGATGATATACACATTTCTATTTCATCAACCTATTTTACACTTTCAATTTACATCGTTATTACACTGAAGTTACAACAACATTTCCCAATGCCTGAATCATCATGTAAGGGTTTAACACCCCCAGATTTCATAGTATGCTATTTCTTTAAAGTAATTCAATAACATTCACTACACGCTACACCGAGTTCAAGCGCACTACGACTTACTACAACTAGATGTTAAAAAGAATTTATGAATAGTATTAATTTATTTTTGACCATTATATAATACCTATAATTTTAGATTCCATATTATGAGTCTCATAGATATAATTTAAGCACAAATAATTTTTTTTAGATAAATGATGTATTTTTCAAAAAATGAAATTTTACCACCTTATACGAGAGAACCCCCAATAAATAAAATATTTGAAACTTTTATAAATTAAATTTGACAAAATAAACATCTTCTTTAGAATTGGGACATAATAATTTAGTTTCAATAAATTTTTGATGTTTTTATGATAACCTTCATATTTGCGTGAATAGTAAAAAATATTATATTTTAACTAAAACCAATTTTTTTAATCAAAATAATTAATTTTGTTAAATTATAAATTTTTATTGTTTTTAAGTATAATTATATTATATCTCTACAATTTAATCCAATTCAGGTCATTTTAGGTAATTTTACATTTAAATTGGACCTAAACAGGTATCAATCTTTTGATAGTTATTATTTATTAAAAATACGCCTTTTTCTATTGAAAATGGGAATTTATTTTAAATTAATAAATGAAACATATATGTGTTTAATTTGGTAAAATAGACATCATTTTTGGATTTGGAATATTGGAATTATCCTAGGTTGATATTTTGGTATTTTTCTGAAAACATTCATTTTTTGATGAATAGTGAAAAACAATGAGTTATTGTTTAAAACCAGATTTTTATTTAAATAATTATTTATTTTATTTAAATT
Source organism: Viscum album (assembly GCA_963277665.1). NCBI lineage: Eukaryota > Viridiplantae > Streptophyta > Magnoliopsida > Santalales > Viscaceae > Viscum > Viscum album. The sequence continues at coordinate 748,019,427 of OY728151.1, read as the reverse complement.
TATATTATTTAAAAATAAATACATAATACCTATATAAATTCAATTTTATTAATTTGAGTCAGTTCATAATAATTTATGATATATACAAATTTTATTGAACTTTTCACCGTTTTTAACCCACATCATAGGGGAATTTAAAAATTCATATAAAACACAATTTTAAAGCTTTTGTGAGTGGAATGCCAAAACTCCTAGAGACACGGTTAACCCTAGTAAGTAAAATTTTCTTTAATAAGATGAAATGTATTTTTGGTGAATAGTATCTTTTGACTTTTATTTAACACAGTTCAAGGTAAATAGGGTAATTCAAGGTAAAAAGAATATTGCAATAATTCCAAATATTCTAAACATATGTCCTAACCTTATTGGATGAGTAATAGCTGACCATGAGAAACATTGGGTCGATTTTGGTACCCCATGGAGCCACTTATGAATTACAATGACACTTTAGATTAATTAATTTAATGTAAAGACAAAATTGACATAAATAAAAATCTTTTAGTAAATAATTTTTATATGGGGTTATATAAGTAATTGTATTGAATATATTTTTTTTGGAAAGCTAAAAATATTTCCTACATCATTGTAATTTTTTCTTATTTTTAGACATTAAATAATTAAATTTATTTATGACACAATGATGATGCAGTAATAACCTTATTAATTAAAAAATCAAATAAATGGAATTATAAATATTAAAATAATTATAATTTCACTGTTTTTATGAAATCCACAAATTTTTTAGGTGAATATTACATGTTAGGGATAATTCAATGTAACTTTTTCGATGTAATAAATTTTTCACGACTTTCACAAACACAAAATACCAAATACTATCAAAATTTAAATAAATTAATATTTGAAACAAATACTATATTATTGATTGATATATTATTCCTAAAAATGTAAGGATCTGCCAAAGGGCATAAATAATATTTTATATGTCATTAATGAGACAATTTAGGTTCAATTAGAAGTTTAGAGTATGTTTATTAACCATATAATGTAAGAATACAAGAAGACATGGTAAAATTTAAACTATTAAACTAAGAGTCAAATCTTAAATATAAGGTTAAAATGCGAACCTAAACATATATAAAACATATTGGTTGATAGTATTTAGACCCATAAACACCTAAGGCTCGAAATAAATTAATTTGAACCATTATAAACTGAATATGATTGTATAATAAATTAATACTTTAATCTTTTCCAAATGTGACCTTCACCCCTCTTATAAAAAGGAACTTCCCCTTATCTCACAATCACAACTTCAAAGCCATTTGGTTCGGAGAAACCCATCCCAATTATTTCCCAATTATCCTACCTTCATCATATAGGCCTTCCTTTTATCAGAAATCCTACATAAAGATCCATTTTGATCAAATCAAAAGGAAGAACCCAAAGAAGAGTTAATGATTTCACCACCCTCTTTCATGTTCTCTTATTCTTCCACATAATCATTCTTTGTTGTTTCCATTTTAAAATATTAACTCCAGTATATTCAATATAATTTTATTTTATTATAAATATGGATCAACTATATTCATTATTCTACCCATCATATGAATGATAATTTCACAATGCGGGCGTACATAGGGCTTACTATCTTCACACCATGGTGTAATATGTTATTCAATAGTATGTTAATTGGATGGATAAAATGATGAGAAATATGTATATAAATAATTAAAATAACATTATAATGTCTCTCAAAAATTAATATACCATCCAATTCCACACCTTTAAAAAAATTATATTGTCGCTCGTGCGTACGTACGGATTACCGTCTCCACGACGCGACGAGATTCATTTCCACGATTACCATTCATCAATGATTATAAAAATATAAATTACTAATAAGTATGTAATATAAGACATAATAATTCTACTAGGGATATATATATATATATGTACATAAATATATCTTATTCACTTAGTTCCGTTCAACATGATATGAAAATGGAAACCACATTTATGCGTACGTACAGACTATCGTCTCCATAAATGGTGTCTTTAATTTCATATATACGTCTATTATACATATTTAAATTCTAAATATATATGGTATATAAATCATGTTTTATATTCTGTATGTACTTAAATCATGTTCTAATTCATACAATAAAGTGTAACAAGTTATAACATATACGATAAAGAAATTGATTATTACCTGAAATGTTAATTTAACATGGTAATTATTATTAAATGGGTATTATAAATTCATTAATTAATCATGTATGATATAATAAATACTAATATTGTTCTGTTATACATTAATAACATACAACTATCTTCATACAGAAGGTTAAACATACCCTTGACTAAAGAAAAGCGCATGGTAATGGGTTTCCATCTCACTACTTATTCCCTTTAGATTCATGCCATATTTCCACTATTACCTTTTTTATAGTGTATGTACTGCCCATAATTGTATTCTTTGTGTAATACACTTTAATTTATGTGTATTTACAAATTCATTGTGTGATACTTCTTACATAGGGTTTATGTTTCTTAAGATACCTAATTGGTAAGGGTTAATTTCACAATCTCTTTATTATCTGAGGTTGTTTCTACATAAGTATGTATTTGGACATATTTATTATCCATGTCCATGTTCCATAAAATAGTTTTAAAAGCGATTATGTTAAGGTACTTTTTACTAATAAAATATTTTAGTTGTTTTAAAGATTTATTCTTCTAAAGCATTCTCATTAATGTTCATGTTTTCAAAATTGTTTTAAGGATTTATTTAAATAGACATGAATGTTTAAAATTATTAATTACATTCAAAAGATTCAAAGTGGTATGGGACACTTTTATTCATGAATGCATTTAAATGTCTTCTTTCTAAATTGTGGAATTTTTAAATGTTTTCATGAAAAAGGGATATTTCTCTCAAACTATTTTAAAAATCATTTCCATCTATGTCAACATCCTTTGATGGATTTTAAACTTGTTTGAAGTTGATTTACTACGATACAAATATTCCATATTTAATTAAAGGTAATGTGATATGTTTGACAATGGATGTGTTATTTTTATACCATTAATGTTTTATAGTTAAATCATTGACATTTCGTATGCTACTTTTAATAAGGATGTTTATGTTATGATTCATCTTTTTCATATGAGGAATGTATTGGACTTAGTATGTGATGGGTGGAGCCCGTTATAGCTCCTCGATGCATCAGTATGTCTCGTGAGACAACTAGACGTGTAATGGTCCACATCCCTTTCCCAATATGATATATGGTTTTGACCGAGGCCATAACCATTTTTAGACATCTTGGCTGAGGCCTTGACAAAATGTTTTAGAATGTCTGGAATTATACATTCCCTCATTATGAAAATAATAATGATGGTTCATGTGGTCATTTTACCAGTAGAAAACCCATGATTATGTTTTATTATGACATAATTTACTTAGTTGATATTCTTTGCATAAAATTATTCATGTTTATTTTTGGTAAAGTCATGTGGTTTCAATTATTCACCATGATTAGTATTTATGTTAACTTCGGCTGTATTTCGTAACCTTACTGAGCCTTTGATCTCTCCCCTTTCTATGGTTTATTTTTCAAAGCATTCCAAGAAATTAGTTTTGATTGATATGCAGGGTTATGCTAAGGGAATAATGGATTTCACAGTGAACTATTTATGTTGTGTTGTATGTTTGAAATTGTAATGTAATATTAATATATGTAATCTATTTTCCAAGACATCTAAACTGATCGGTCCATCGGGACCTGTTTCCTTTAATCACAGCAATGTATTAAAGTAATGAACTGGATCTGTGTAAATGGGGTCGGGGCATTACAGTTGGTATCAGATGAATTTTATCAATAACCTTGTAAACTTGATTTATATACACTCTGATTAGAGAACATAACCTTATGATATACATTGAGGATTAGTATAGATGATCTTCCTTAAATTTTAGTAATGTAGAGATTTTGTGTGTTTTCCATGAAAATACATCCATGTTTAGATACGATCAGGTAGAGGGGGCTCTAGCACAGATGTAGCTATGGGTAAACCCTGAAAACACTTCTTTGAGCTAGACTCTAACAAGAACTGGTGCACGACAATGGGACTTGTTGCACTCTAGGTTACGACACTCCCGGGGATATTTTTGGATAATTCTCACTTTCTTTAAAAATCATTATGAAGGATTTACGAGTATATATCCCCTCAATGAAAATATTTTTATGGATTATGTCCATAAACTGTTCAATTTACGTTAGGTATTTTACATGTTTGGAATTATTCATTGCAATTAATAAACTGACCTAGTGTATGCCAATTTATAGAAATGGTGCCCAGTAGATGGAATGTGAACTCCAACAATACGTATGATCTAATGAGTAAGAAGGATCATATCTTTCACGGCCTTAAGACAACATTTTGAAGGGAAATAGTCTCCCATGTATTCTCAACATATGTATAAATAGTATCATGTGTTAATAAGATAAGTAAATAATTCCTAGAGTTTTTTTTTATTATAGAATTATTTCATTTGAGTGTTGAATCAACAATATACTGATTATATGAATTATGTAGATAAATAAGAATAGTTCTACAATACTATTTTATTGAGGATTTGAGATTATATGGTTCTATGAAATGTTACTTAATAGTAAGAAACACTTTTTGGATAATACATGGTTGAAGGGAAGGTAATCCTTAATATGTACTTGATAATGAGGTAGTGATTTTGGAATAAGGGAATTTTGATTTGGATAAATTATATTAGACTTCCTTGAAACTGATTAATGATTTTTTTATTCCATCATTGTTGGAGTTTTAAACATTTTTTTCTAAAAGGAGTATATCAATTATTCGATAAATAATAAGGGATCATTAATGTAATAAATAATGGTTTATGGTAATTTAGGATGTTGGAGTGTTTTAAAAGAATACATGATGAAGGTGTTCACATGTTATTATGCATCCAAAAGGATCTTCACTGTGTTTACCATCCTTATAAATTTTGGACTATGAGTTTGTATAGATTTATTTTGGATAATTCTAAAGGATGGAAATGAATAATATACTATTTTTAAGGTTATTTTTGGATTTTTATAAAAAGAAAAATAAGCAGACAATGTGACAACCCATCACATCGGACAAAGCTGCAGCAATTGAACCAATAACCATAGTGTGATTGGGATTTATCTCCTACCACTATACTACGCGAAGTACCTGGATTGTATTATGTAGTTTCTTTTTTAAAGGGTCTAATTGGTGAATTATAAATTCATTTTTATAAACCCTATATGAATAAGATAAATTGAATTTTTTTAAGTCATATTTTTTTGGGGTGAAAGATGAGTTTGTGGTAGAAATTAGATAAAGGATGGAACTGTACTTGTCAATTATATTTTTTTCAATTCTCTTATTTTATTGAGAAATTAATTCTTAATCTTTAGGTAACAGATCATAAAACTAAAAATGTGTTATCCTAATACCTTATTTTTTGTTGAACCGATGATATTTTAAATCATCATAGATTGATAGCTCCAATTCCCTCCATTATAAATTTTTTTTGGGACTGATGACCTCAATCCCACCCTATAAATATTTCTGTTTTTTCACAAATTATGTGTCTCTAATTAACACAAATTTTCTTGTAATCGAGATCATAATTTGGTGGTTACTTTTTCGTTATCCTTTTCGTATTATTAAGACTAAATTTTATGAACCCAATTTCCGATGTGGGTTTTCCCACAAAGGTATTTTATATATTCAACCTTTTACTTTCGAAGAACAATTTCAAATTGTGAGGATTAAATTTATTTATTTAGAGAAGAATGTAACACCCCATGATTTCAAAGTACGTAATTTTTTCAATGTAATTCATTAACTTGCATTACATGAATCACTGAGTTCAAGCGCACCACGACATACCAAACTAGCCGTTAAAAATAGGTTATGAATAGTATTATATAAAATTTTTACTTTAAATATTCTTTATAATTTTATAATCAATATTATGAGTTTTTGATACATAATTTAAGAACAAATACATTTCTTTTTAGATAAAAGATGTATATTTAAAAAAAGCAATTTAACCTCATTTTACTGGTGAACCATTTTTAAACCCAATATTTGAAACTCTTATATATTAAATTTGACAAAATAAACTTCATCTTTAGAATCAGGACATCAAAATTTATTTTCAATAAATTTGTGGTGTTTTTTTAAAACATTCATATTTGGGTGAATAGAGAAAAATTCTATATTTTAACTAAAAATAAACTTATTAATCAAAATAATTTATATTATTAAATTATAAATTTTAATGGTTTGGAATTATATATAGATTATATTTTTACCATTTAATATAATTCTGGTCATTGTATGTTATGTTTCATTTAAATTGGACATAAACAAGTGTCAATCATTTGATAGTTATTATTTCTAAAAAATACGCCTTTTGGTTTTGACAATGGGAATTAATTTTAAATTAATAAATTCAACTTATATGTTATGAATATTGTAAAAGAGGAATTATTTTTGATTTTGGAATATTGAAATTATCCTTCGGTGAATTTTTTAATTTTTTACAAAAACATTCAATTTTTGATGAATAGTAAAATAAACTAATTTATGGTTTAAAACCGGATTTTTATTTAAATAAATATTTATTTTATTTAAATTTATTTTAGGTCAAACTAGATACATATTACCTATATAAATTCAATGTAATTTAGTGGTGTTAGTTTATAATAATTTTAGATATATAAAAATTTTATTTAACTTTCACCGCCTTTTACCCACCTGCTAGGAGAATTTGGAAATTCACATAAAATGTAATTTTACCACATATGTGAGTGAAATTTCAAAACTCTTAGAGACACGGTTAACCTTATTATGTAAAATCTGATTCAATAACATGAAAATAATTTTTGATGAATAGAACCTGTTGAATTTTATTTACCCCGGTTGATGGTAAATATGGTAATTCAAGGTAAAAAGAATATTGTAATAATTGAAAATTATTTTAACGCATGTCCTATCCTTATTGGATGAGTAATGATCGGAAATGGGAATACATGGGTCTTTTTTGGACCCCATGGAGCCACATATGAAGGATAATGACACTTTAGATTAATTAATTAAAGTAAAGACACAATTGACAAAAACAACAATCTTTTAGTAATTAATTTTTAGATGGTGTTATATAAGTAATAATTTTAAATATAAATATTAATTGAAAATAAACAAATATTTCCTATATCATGGTATTTTTTAATAATTTTTAGAAATTAAATAATCAAATTTATTTATGACACAATGATGATATAGTAATTACATTATTAATGAAAGAATAAAATAAATGGTATTATAAATATTAAAATAAATATAATTTCTCTGTTTTTATGACATCCAAGATTTTTTGAGGTTAATATGACATGTTAGTTCTGATGAAATGTATCATGTTCTAAGTAATCAGGTTGTGATGACTTTCCCTAAAACAAAAAACCAAATAGTGTTAAAACTGACATTAATTAATATTTAAAACAAATACAATATTATTGAATGATATAATATTCCAAAAAATGTAAGGTTCCACCAAAGTGATTAAGTAATTTTATATATGTCATTAATTATCTACTTGAGGTTCCCTTGGATGTTTAGAGTATGTTTATTAACCATATAAAGTAATAATACAAGAATACATGGTAAAAGTTAAACTATTTAACTAAGAGTTAAATCTAAAAGATATGGTTAAAATGGAAACCTAAACATTTATAAAACCTATTGGATGAATTTATTTCTACCCATAACCTTATAAGGCTCTAAATTAATTCATTTGGAACCATTATAAACCGAATACTATTGTATAATAAATAATACTTTGAACTTTTCCGAAATTGACCCTCACCCCTCTTATAAAAAGGAACTTACCCTTCTCTCAAAATCACACCATAAATGCCATTTGTCTCGGCCAAACCCTGGCCACATATCCTCCCAATTATCCTAACTTCATCCTAGAGGCCTTCCTTTGGCCAGAAATCCTACTCATGGATCCCTTTTGATCAAATTAAAAGGAAGTACTGCATGAAGAGGTAATGAGTTCCCCACACTCTTTCAAGTTTAATTATTCTTCAACTTACTCATTCACTGTTGATTCCATTATATAATAACTCTATTTTCTTATATATAATTCGATTTTATTATAAATATTGAACAAATATATTAATTATTCTACCCATCTTATGAATGATAATGTCACAATGCGTTCGTAGATACGACTTACTGTCTCCACGTCGTGGTGTAATTTGTTATTCAACACTATGTTATATGGAAGGATATAATGATGAGTAATATGTAAATAAATAATGAAAATAACATTCTAATTTCTCTATAAAATTAATATACCATCCAATTCCACAACTTTAAGGAAATGACACTGTCTCTCGTGCGTACATACAGATTTCCGTCTCAACGACGAGTTGTGATTTATTTCCATGATCCCCATTCATCGACGATTATGAAAATATATATTACTAAGAAGTAGGTAATATATGAAATAATAATGCTACTTGAGATATATATATTAATTTATATATTTACTTACCTATATATTATTCAATTAGTTCTGTTGAATATGATATGAAAACTAAAACAACGTTTATGTGTAGGTACAGACTACAGTCTCCATAATCGGTGTTTGTCATTTCATATATATTTCTATCATACATATTTATATTCTAAATATATATGATATATAAATCCTGATTTATATTTTGTAAGTATTTAAATCATGGTCTTTGTGAAACAATCAAGTGTAACAAATTAAAACACATACGATAAAGAAAGTGATTATTACTTGAAATGTTAATTTAACAGGGAAATTATTATTAAATGGGTATTATAATGTCATTAATTAATCATGTATGATATCATAAATACTAATATGGATCTAGTTTATCTTTAATAACATACTACGATCTTCATACTGAAGGTTAAATTTACCATCAACTAATGTAAAGTGCAAGGTAAGGGGTTTTCATCCCACTCCTTATTCTAGTGAGATTCATGCTATATTGCCACTATTACTTTTTGTGTGGTGTATGTACAGACCATAATTGTATTATTTGTGTAATACACATTAATTTATGTGTATTACATATTCATTGTATGACACTTCTTTAATATAGTGTATGATTCGTATGTTACCAAATTGCTAAGGGTTAATTTCACAATGTCTTTATTATCCAAGGTTATTTTTACATAAGTATCTATTGGGACATATTTATTATCCATGTCCATGATTCATAAAATAGACTCCAAAGGGATTCAATTAAGGTAATTTTTACTAAAACATATTCTTAAATGTTTTATATATTTATTCTACTAAACCATTCTCATTAATTTCCATGTTTTCAAAATGGTTTTAATGATTTATTTAAATAGACTTGAATGTTTTAAAATGATAATTACTATAAAAAGATTCAATTTGGTATGGGAAACTTTGATTAAAAAATTTATTTAAATGTATTCCTTTCTAAATTGTTTTTTACTTTTAAATTTTTTTTCCTGAAAAAGGGATATTTCTCTCAAAGATTTTTACAAATCATTTTCATCTATGTCAACAACCTTTGATGGATTTTATACTTGTTTGAAGATGATTTATTATAGTACAAATCTTTCATATTGTATTGATTGTTTTGTGATATGTTTTATTATGGATGTGTTTTTTATACCATTCTGGATTAATGGTTAAAGTAATTACATTTCATATGCAAGATTTAATAGAGATGTTTTTGTAATGTTTCAACCTTTTCATATGAGGAATGTATTGGACTTAGTATGTGATTGGTGGTGCCCTCTATATCTCCTCGATGCATTGGTAGGTCTCATGTGACAACTAGACGTGGAATTGGACAATGTCCTTTCACTATTTGATATGTGGTTTTGGAAGAGGCCTTAACCATTTTTAGACGTCTTGGATGAGGCCTTGAAAAAATGTTTCAGACTGTCCAGCATTATACATTCCCTCATTATGAAAATAATATTGATGGTTCATGTGTTCATTCGTCTAGTAGAATACCCAATGTTATGTTTTATTATGGCCTTATTTACTCATTTCATATTCTTGCCATAAAACTATTCATGTTTATTATTGGTAAAGGCATGTGGTTTGAAATATTCACCATGCTTAATATTTATGACATCTTCCATTGTATTTCTTACCCTTACTGAGCATTTGACCTCACCCCTTTCTATGATTTATTTTTCCGAGGATTCCATGATGTTTTTTGGTATTGATATGAAGTGTTAAGCTATGGATGTAATGGCATTCTCAAATAATTATTTATGATGTTATGTATGTTTGAAATTGTAATTTAATTTTAATCTATGTAATTTATTTTCAAAGAATGATAAAATGACCAGTCCTTCGGTACTTGATTCCTTGAAATCACACTAATTTATTAAAATAATGCACTGGCTCTGGGTAACTGGGGTCAAGATGTAACAAATTGAATACCATAACCATTTCTATATCATGGGTATTCACCATTATGAAAATATACTTGTTTATTTTGAAATTTCATTTATTTATTCTACATCTCTTCTTCATGTAACAAATAATTATATTTAACGAATCCATGTAGTATGATTTATGTAGTACACTAATGCATTAAATGTAATGATTAATAAGGGTTCACCCTAATAACGTTCCAATGCATTGCGTATAGAATACTATCGTGATACACCATGTGATATGAGGGTTTAATCATGATAATTCGAGTACATTGTTGATTAACATATTCTACATCTTGTGCAATGATGGTTTACTCATTCTTGGTGTGCATTGAGTATTGGCTCATGTTAATATCATGTTAAATGTTGTTGCCACATGTCCATTTTATGATAATCATGATATATAATTTATTTAAGTTCATTTTTCGCTCAGTATCCATTAATATACCTATTTCATAATATTTAATGTATTCTTCATTATATTCCATATTTACTCCCTTACTAAGATTTATAGCTCCCCCTTTTCTTATGTATTTAATCAGTTCATACCAGGCAATGCAATGTTTGAATTAATGTTGTGGTCAGGTAAAAGAATTTTTCAATAATGAAGTTTTATTTTATGAATATATTTTTCATGTAATGTTCCTAATTTTCCTAGACTAAATACATCTTTAAACTCATAGATTTCTTAAGTGAAATTTTATGTAATAAATCATGTTTATGTGTGTAATAATGAGTAGGGATGTTATAGTTTGTATCAAAGGGAGGATTAGTTATTTTTTGGATTTGGATTATAAAACCCTAATGAAGGACTTAGGAATAATTCTAAGTATATGTATTATATCCCAAAATTTTGGATATTATATATTATGTAGTTTATCAATAAATTAAATCCCTGTCATGATACAAACAACTTGAGGATATTCTAGCACAAATGTATCTAGGGGTAAAACAAAAAAATACCACTTTTATCTAGACATGAATGAGAATTGTTCTACGATAATGGGCCTTGTTGTACTATTAGTTATGACACTCTTAGGGGATATGATAAGGTAAATTCATAATATTTGAGTGAACCACTATTAACAGTATAAAAAATTGCCCTAAGAATATATGTTGTGAAGTAGATCTTGGATAACATAGATTGAAGCCTATTAATTCATAACATAAGGAAATAAATGTAATTTATATGTTATCCTTTTCTCATTGTATTCCCCTTCATGTGATACTCTGAAATTTCTTCATATTGCAGACAATGGATGGAAATAAGAGGACTCAATCTAACAAATGATTAGAATATTAATGTGATTACATTTATAATGATATGCACAATCTGATGAGATATGGAATCACAAACTATATCATGACACTCTCCCAATTAACTCATGATTTGAATATAAACCTGGGACATGAGGAATGTTCAACCCCCACACCTCTATGAAAGAACAAGCCAAAATTGAGAACTTCAAGAAACAAATGTCTCCCATTTTTAATGGATCGTCTGATCCCTCAATCACCGAACATTGGATCAAGTCCTTTAAAAATATATTCACTATCCTTCAATTTTCCGAACAAGAGAAGGCTTTTTTGGATGGTTATAATATGTATAGTAAAGCTGATCAATGGGGGACATTTTAAAAAAATATTAATCATGAGGAAGAGATCGAGGCATTAGAATGGAAGGACCTCTGGAAAATGTTTTTAGATAAATACTTTCCTTTCCCCATCTGACATAATATGGAAATGGTCTTCCTGGAACTAAAAAAGAATAATCTTGTAGGGAATATGAGGAAAACATCACAAATCAAGCATGATACACCACCTTCATTTTCGTTACCCATTGAGGAAGAATACTTAAATAGCAAATAAATGATGAAACTGACTAGAATACACAATAGATAATGGTAATTTTGTAATGTGTCTAAAAAGAAGTAATGTCAGTATTCATGGGAGAATGAAATACACACAATGCAGAAGAGTCCAGAAAATATAATAACAATCCATGCATCAAGACCATGAGTTCGGTAATCTACTACCATAATCCATCCTTTGAAAAAAATCCATATCATATTTCCATGGTTAGATGCATCCCTTTGTCAACACCTAAATACATGAAATCTACTCAGGTACCAATTTTTTCCTAATAAGGGTGTTAGATAATTTTTCGTAGTCCACTCTGAACAATATCTCTAACATTCAATCAGTTAGATATTACATGAAATAGTGCGAATGAATGCATATATAAAATTAATGATGTACAATAATGTAACAACCAAGTAATATATTAACCCTTAACTAGTTTTTTAACATGTAACCATTTTATATATATGTTTTGTTCCAGTTTATATAGTATGTCGCATGATGTATAACATGACTTGACATCCTGTCCTTATAATAGTAATACGGGAGGAAAGGTATAATAAAGAATGATGTAATGATGTAAATAATATATTGAGAACAAGATAATAAAAATGGAATCCTAGTTAAAGGGATTGGGTGTAATCCAAGTGGAATAACACATGGCTTATCACTATAATATTATACAACATAAGTTTAAGTAATTCATACAAGGTAAAAAAATGATTAGAAATGACTTTCCCCAACGGGTGTATCAATGGAACCACATGTTTGAAGATGTTATGATTGATCATAGGAGTGTATCTAAGGAATCATATAATTTTAATGGATAGATCATATGGTGTCATAATAGGGATCCACTAGTAGACAAAGAAAAAGTTCCAAGCTGGGTATCAACATTGGAAATTGGTATCCCGGAATCCGAATTGTTCCCATGAGTGACCAGGGAATTACCATGGGAATCCAAGGCTTGTTCGTTTCTTATAACACTTATAAAGATTTGTCCACCCATTAAAATTGGAACCTTATAATTGTTTATTTATATAAATTACCCGATGTACTACTCATACCATTTAATAAGTCATTTGGGTCATGTTGTTTCATTTTATTACTGTGAAAATGAATAACCATGTGTGCACCAATTTATATCTTATTTTGATTAATCAATTCATTATTTTAACTTTTATTCCTTCCATTAGACATTGAATGGTGTTGTGAGGACATGGAAATAGGCTATTTAATATCATTCATTTAAGACTTTTCATATACAAGGTATACATTCCAGTGATATTTATGATTAATTAATTATATATAAATACATATCCAAGAAGGGTGAAGTGGATTTATAATATAAATGGGTAAAAATTATAATTTTTAATTCATTTTATAATGAATAGGTTTAAGATTATTAGTTCCAATACATTTCACACCCGAATGAGGGAAAAAACATAACAAACCACTAAAGGCATGAGTTGGGAAACACCCTATATGCGATAGTTGATGCTGAGGTTATAAATAAAAATGAAGGATAACGTGTATAATAGGGGTATTATAGTATTATTATAATGTCTAAAATAATGGAACATGAACATAATAAATAATTGCTGATGAAATCAATGTGAGCACATTCTACGAAGATTTATAAAAAGGCGAAACATGATGGGAGAGTCATAGACTAGCTAAATTAATCTCATATGACTCTACTCATCCATTACAGTAATATACTTTTTAATGGATCAGAATAAATTGGAATAATGGATCAACACCCAAAAATTAGGTCATATGAACATTAATATAAATAGAATCGTTGAGGTAAAGATGAAAGATAAATGGATAAAAAGTATTTAACTACATAACGATCCACATCCAATGTGATGAATGGGGATCAAACAAGAAATTAGATAGAATCATGGAAATAAAAACTATTAAAGGGGTTTCCATGGTTATCAATAGAGAGGGGGGGGAGAGGTCTCCTTATATGAAATATGAAAACAAATGGTGTGGTGACGATAATGTTATTATTAAACGGAAAAGAGTAATTCCCACCACCAAATAAAGATTGTATGTTTTAGATGCACAATTGTAAAAACTATGTGCCCACTATGTTATCCACACAATATATGGAGGGAAATTATATGGTTAGGTAAATCTTGCACCAACTGTGTGAATCTCCTCTAGTGAAAACTATAGGAATTAAACACATACATTCAGACACTCGTATATGGTATGGGAAAAATGTGTTCCCTTCTTCTCCCCACTTTCCAACATTTCATTATTCAGATAGATCCTTTGAGATGTGTTGTACAGTTTCTAATAATTGTTTGTAAAAGTGGGATTCTCCACTGGTTGGGGATCAGAGCACTAAAAAAGTCTCAGACACCACCAAAACCTATATAAATTCTTTATCAATACATATTTGTTCCATAAATATGAATTAGAACCAAATTAAAATGACCCATACTTGATATATAACCATGTTCTTATAGTCCTTCCCCCTAAATGAACTCACACATGACTACAACATCAATTGGTGGTGAAACACTGTTTGAGAACAACTCTGGCCACCGGCCAAGTATGACATCCTTCCACTCCAATGTCTCATCATATTACAATTTTTTCATCTATATAATCCTTTCTAAAGGGACATAAAAGTACCAATAACACTTTGTTCCCTGGTCAATCATGCTTATATGATACTCTTAAAACTATGAATCATTATCTAACTCATCCTCCCCAGGATCAATAGTATGAGATGGGTTGGGATCATATCAATGAATCTATAAAATGTGGAATATTAAATGCATGGAATGATACCTACGTGGTTGTAACAACAAATAGGTTACATGCTTAAGTCTCCATAGAATCTAAAACAGCCATGAAGGTGTAGTGACATCTTCCAATTCCTCTATATTACTTTATGTCCATTAATGGGTGAAACCCATATAAAATCACCATCCACAACCACAAATACTAAATGTCATCAACAACGATCAACATATAATTTTTTCTATATTGATTATAAGACATAAAATTAATAATTAGCTAAACCTACATTAATGTATCTTGAATGAGAATATGACCTAGTAGCACTACCTCCCTACCTCTAATTGGGACATGGGTGATTGGAATGTTCAACCAAATTGTTATGGTAAAGGATCCATCAAAATAATCATTTTATGGATATTACTATAGGATTACATTATGATAATCATATTCTTCGACAAATAATCATGAAAATCAAGGAAGCGTGTTCATATCATGTCCTATAACACCTATACCTTTCATTCCGACTTGCTATCTATCAGAGGGTGAAAATTGTTTCTTAAAATAACATGTGTACCCAATGATATCTGCAACACCTTATTGAAAGATGAAGTGAATTTAGTGTTCTAAAATTAAAAGATATTATGAAAAAACCCATGTAGTCATAAAATCACACATACATATAATATTCATCACTCATAAACTGAGAAATTATTTAATATATTCTTGAAGAGGGATACTTTCTTTATTCTTTAAATGACAACCAAAACCCCATCTCTAACTTAAGGTGACCATGTTAAGACGACTGAAAATTATATGGAAACATATTACAATCCCCATTTCGTGATTGGAAGTTGTTTTTACAAGACTGCAGGTAACCGGTTCCCCTCCTTCACCATATAATTGGTGGAAAACCCTTCTAATAAATAATGATATACAACATTTCATCTCAGAACACACATACTGGCATCTCAAATCTCAATACATCTTTTAGATTTGATGAATAACTATGTACTAAGAAGCATTGGACTCTCACTTGAGTTCCTCTCTCCTATCATAACGAGCATAGATATTTCCATGTATATATAGGATGAAATCTATTTCCTTAGAATTATTTGGCGAAGGGTACCATAAAATAATACTCTCTAATAAAACCAACCGCTCATGATCTCATAAATTCTATCTCTTTACCCTCTACAGAAGTAAATATGTAGCTGTCAATGTTGAGAGATAACAATACACATGACTATCATGAAACTATATATGAAACACAAAATATTGGACAATAAATATCCACTCATCACTATCATCCCATATGCCAATTGCTTGTGTTTTTTGACTTAGCTCATACACCACTGGATTTCATGATCATGGTGGAGAAGAAATCTTGAAATTGAAGGAATGAATATACACAACCCATAATAACATTTTGATGTTCATATAATGGTATGTAATTATATATTTGGGGTTCCTTTATTTTTATTATTATCCATAATTCTCTCACCTATAATACAATGTCTCAAATAGCATAAGGCTTTAAAAAATACAATAAGATCGAGGTTGTGTGTCAGGTAATTTTTCTGATGAGGCCACAACAAATGGGATCTTTATGTAATGAATCTGACCTCTAAGAACATCTCTGCACCTAAACTAATTCATAATGTATTAATGAACACAATATATCCTCTTTTAGGATCTTGAAGTATAGGAATATGTTCTGTGACAAGAAATTTTTTAACGCCTAAAAACCTTCCCATTCACAATGGATTGTATATACATAAAAACCTTATTTTTAGGACCAATAATATGTGAATCATGTCATGAAAAGTATTTTATGAAATGAAAAATATATCCATCCACCCCTTAGATAATATTTTTATTAAAAAAATTATTTTGACACTCCTAGTTAACCGCATGAATCACCTTATCTATTTAATGTCCCAGTTTTGGAAGTTAACGAGAAGCGCCCCATACCCGGTTGGTCACATGGCCTCAATTGCATTTCCCCAAATGATAGAGGTTGCTGACTAATAGAGAGGGACTTGGTTGTGATAGTTTGGAAACTATGACCTCATTGGTAGAGTAAAACACCATAATTAAGAATATATACAATAGAGAAAGAAGTAACAATACCATACATCAGTAAGCAGTGGAAGACTGAATGAATAAACTGAAGAACATATATATAATGCTGATGCATGATTCGTATTTCTAGGAAAGCAGACGAACAAATCACAATGTTGGAATATACAAATTACCAACGTACATATGGAACCGATAAACTATAATAGCATCACAAGCCTCAGCTTCGCCACATGCTCTCCAGCTCCCCAACAATCATGTACCGGATGTAGAGGGGAACTTCACCCTATCTATGCCTGCAACAATATAATATTTTTGTTCCCAAAATCATGGCCCAAATAGAGTGTGAGACTAAATCCCAGTACGCAACCAGCTAATGTTATGATCCTAATAGTCGGTGAATATATAAGGTAGGAAATAGACAAGAGGGATCCATAAACAAGGATGTACTCAAAAGTAAACAATACAATAGTTAAAATGAATTCAATTTCATATATAAATTATGAAGCTAAACAATGTAGGTAACACTATGGGAGTACTCACATCCTATCCCCTTTGGTTCACCCAAACAAGAACAACCAACCCTATTGGAATTACACATAGTCTAACCCCTATGGTTTAGCTTATGCACAGACTCTCTAAAGAAGCAGTCACCGCCAATTCTTCCTATAGTCACGTATTGGTAAATTAATGTTACTCTGGGGAGAAATCAACGTCCTATTCCCCCTACGGCCCATGTCGAGGAACTACAGACACTCTGAGGATTCATTTATGTCAATTATCCCTATGGTATCGTATCATAACAGTCAACAAACACTCTGTAGGTTCCCTCAATGTCCATTCTCCCTATGATCTACTACACAAGGTTCTCATGGCCCTATGTAAGTCAATCGTGTACAAAATTGCATAATGGCCAAGGTAAACCTCATGAAGTACTTTTCTATATAGTCTATAGCATAACAACATGTCAGAATACAGTCACATTATCCTACAGTACTATGAATGGAAAGAAAAGCAGTAGCCTAACATGCAATGCTAGAACAAACGGTCATAAATGGATCAACCATGGGAAAACAAGTCCACAACATAGTAAACAACCAGATTGAAAACTATTAACCTCTACTCAAAAATTCTAAGAGTAGCTGACGTTAACTAGTATCGAACCCTAATCACTCAATATCTCGATCAAGGGAATTTTTAACTTTTTCACATATAACTCAAGCACTATCTATGGAAAGGCACAAACCACCTACGTTAATGTGGTAGTATCACTATACATGATGCTCAATCCTTGTATTTCCCATGAACACTATATATCTACCAAAATTCAAAAACTCTCAACCACAAAATACTCTTGAATGGAGAGGAATCGTGAAGCAATTCTCTAGAATATGGAAGAGCATACCATGGAGATACCAACACATTTGAATGTAGTTGAATATGAGAATGGATTCTCTATCTGGGGCTCAGTAAAAATCAATAATGTATGTATGCTCTCAATCAATGAAGGTGAAGAATAAAAGGCTTCTCCCAATTAGACACGACAAAGTTTTTCTAGTGAAAAAATTACATGGCGTTTACATCAGAAGTACAAGGCATGTACATTCCCATAACGGCCCACTACATTATGCGGTCTCCAGGTCACCACACATGTCTATGTGAACCAGAGTTACATGTCCAGAACACAGATATGTGTGGCAACTGAGTACACGGCGTGTACATATAAGTACAAGGCATGTACGTCACTAATTACCAGAAAGACATCTTTTTCTCAAAAATACCCGAAATGATAAAAACATAATTGACATGAAGATATAGATTCTTATAAACTTCCCCCTTAAAGAAATTTATCACAAAATTTCCCTAGAAAGGTAGTGTAGAAGAAGAAACATCGAACATCTCTGACCACTGTGATAGAACATCAACCTCCCTCTTCTAAGTCTCATCTTGTACTCCCATGTGATCCCATAGCCCTCATACTAGAGGAACAGACCGACCATGAAGAACCTTCTCACATCGATCAACAATACAGATAATATTCTCCTCGAATGAGGCGTCAACCAATTACACAGAATTTTATGGTCAAAACATCATACAGGTCTGAGAAGTAACGTCGAAGCTAAGAAACATCGAAGACATCTTGCATATCCCGATACCTCTAAGGTTACTGTAACCGAGAGGCAACCGACTAGACTATCTCCGACACCTAAAATGGGATGATTTACCTCGGTAAAAATCATACCCTACCACAAAATCCCCTAGTGTCCCCACCTTGGTGTGACATGTTGGAAAATCAGGTCTCCGACCATGAACTCTAGAGGTCGTCTCCTCCGATCAGCATAAGACTTCTGTAATGACTGTATAGTAGCCATCCTCTTCTAAATCAACTCTATATGCTCTATGGTCTCCTAGACAAGTTTAGGTCCTTGTATATCCACCTCTCCCACCTCCTACCAGCATAAGGGTGATCATCATGTCCTACCCTACAGAGCCTCATATAGTGCCATCTGAATAGTTGTTTTAAAACTATTATTGTAGGAAACCTCCATAAGAGATATGTGGTTCTCCCAAGGACCTCCATAATCCAGGATGTATGCTCAGAGCATGTCCTCAAGCACATGAATCATACGCTCAGACTCGCCATCTGTCTGGAGGTGGTAAGGTGTTTACAAAAGTACATATGTATCCAAAGCCATCAAAATCCCCATCCAAACCCGATAAGTAAAATGTGAATCCTTGTCTGAATCAATGGATTGTGGAACCCAATGTAGACTTACAATATCTTGGATGTACAATCTTACCACCTCATCAACAATGAAGGTCTCCTTGATCGGCCAGAAGTGAGAAACCTTCATGAGTCTATCAATGACAACCCAAACTGCCTCATTCATGTGAGGGTCCTGGGAAAACATGTCATGAATTCCATCTTGGATTCATTCCATTTCCACTCGGGAATGGGTAACTGATGCAAAAGCTCGGCTAGTTTGTTGATGCTCCGCTTCACATGTTGACATGTGGAACACCTCATGAAAAATCCAGAAACATCTCTCATCAAACCAGGCCTCCAATACTGACAGTGCATATCACGATACATCTTGGTGACACCATGATGAATTTCCCAAACCGATGAATGGATGTTCTGCATAAGCTCCTCATGTATGTTTGATAACACCCATATGTTCCCATGAATATGAAAGATCCCATCCTAGCCTAATATCGATCCAATAATCGAGTCATCTCTTGACACGCTTTCCTATAGGCCTATGACTTCAAAATCTGATAGCTACTTCATTTTATCTCGATCAAGAAGAGTAGAGGTTACAACTACATAAGATATAAATTTCTACCCCAGTATATCATGCACCTCAAAATGCATCTCATAGAATAGATGAATAAGTTGTTACTCACAACTAGCTTCCAGAACATCCTGTATCTGAGTCCTTCTAGTCATCCCATTAGCCACTATATTACCTTTCCCAGGCATATAGGAAATCTCAATGTCAAAGGACTGAAGGTAATAAACCCGCCTTCACTGTCTCAAATTCTGGAAATGCAGAGTGAAGATGTACTTGAGACTTTTGTGGTTACAAAAAACCCTAAAATGGTCTCCCAGAAAAAAAAACATTCTCCAATAGTGTAAGGCACGAAAAACATTAGATTGCTTGAGATCGTTTATTGGGTAGTTCCTATCATGTTACCTCAACTACCGAAACTCATACACAAAGACACATTCTCTCTACCTTAGAAGAACTCCATGATCGATACTTGAAGCATCAAATTCAACAGTGTAGCTCTAGCCCGACCCCAGTAATACTAGTATTGTTTCAAAGGACAACCTCTCATTTATCTTTTCAATGGATGACTCATAAGAAAATGTCCAAATGAATTTCCAACCCTTCTTAGTAAAGACCATCAGTGGTGCCACAAAGCATGAAAAATCTTATATATATCTTCAATAATAATCTTCTAGCCCTAGAAAACTCTGTATCTCAAAGACAATCTTCTGATACTCCTAGTATACTACTACTATATCTTTATTTGGGTCTACTTATACTATTATCAATGAGATAAAATGACCTATGAAGTAAATTTTGTCCATCCAAAAGTGGAATTTGGAGAGCTTAGCGTATAACTAATTCTCCCTTAGTGTACTCAAAATGATCTCATGAAGTGTGGCATGGTAGTGTCGAGTGTGAGAGTACACCAAGATATCATCCATGAATACTACCATGAAAAAATCCAAGTATGGATGGAACACTTGATTCATTTGTGCCATAAAGATATCAATCGCGTTTGTGAGACCGAATGATATAACCACATACTCGTATGGACTATACCTACTCTGTAAGGATGTATGAGGTATACTAGATGGTCTAACATGAAATTAATTGTAACCATACCTTAATTAGATCATCGAGAACACCCATGATCCTCAATGATGATCAAAGAGATCATCAGTCCTCAGCATAAGGTATCGGTTCTTGACTGCCACCTAGTTCAACTTCCGATAATCCACGCAATATTTGAGGGTATTCACTGCCTTCTTTGCAAACAGGACAGGTGAACCCCAAGGAGATGTAATGGGTCAGATTAAACCCTTTTCCTGCAATTCCTCCAACTACTTTTTGAGTTCTTACAACTCAGGTGTAGCTACCATATAAGGAGGTATGGACACGAGTTCAACTCATAGAGAAATCTCAAATTGGCAATTCCACCTCTCGTTCCTGAGGAAATCATGAAAAATCCTCTAGAAAGGCATCCTTGAAATGATCCACCACTAGAAAAATGTCTATATGTAACATCCCCTAGTCATATAAATATAGACTATAAATCAGGGATGTAAATCCTCCAATCCCATGACACTCGTGTCCTGCTTTGCTCACCTGGATTTTATATTCTCCCTTGTAATGAAACGATCCATCCTCTAGTGATGTGAAACTCAGCCTATGACGATAGCAGTCGAAAAATGACTTGAAGGGAACTAACCAGTCCATTTTGAGAATGAAGTCATAGCCTGTCATCTC
This sequence comes from Viscum album, assembly GCA_963277665.1. Classification (NCBI taxonomy): domain Eukaryota; kingdom Viridiplantae; phylum Streptophyta; class Magnoliopsida; order Santalales; family Viscaceae; genus Viscum; species Viscum album. The sequence goes on along the minus strand of OY728151.1, from coordinate 747,997,204 downwards.
CATGACATAATGTTCTCATTTGAAGTTACCCCAACCAACCTCTAGAGGGAAGTCCTTCCCCAACCATACACTAATCGTTCATGTCCCCAATGGTGTATCAAGCATCAAGATATTATTTGAGGAAATAATTTAGATCCCAAGGACCTCCACAATAGTAAATGATATAAAGCAATGAGAATACTTCATATCAAAAAGTGCTGAAGCTAATTCTATGGTAACTAGGTTCGTACCTCAAACTGTATAGGGTCCCGAATCCTACTCCTTCTAGGTCTGCTCCACTGCAAAAATCCGACATACATTGTGGCCCTGTGACCCTGCCAAACCACTCTATGATAACCCACCCTATTTTAGCTGAATTCCTGGAGACATGCTGCCATGACCATGACCTCCAACATGGCATGAACGTCTGAATGAACTCCAGTTCCCAGACTACTGAAAAAATTGTTTTGCGGCTCATGAATGAGGAGTCATAGAAGAATCGCGGTCACGAGCTACCGATGAGAAAAACTGACAAAAATTCTAAAGATGACCTATCATTTCCCATGATCGGCACTCCACTAGGTCTCTCGGGAAATGTGGCCTCATATTCCATCTTTTCCCACACTGGTAGCACACATTAAGGGTACCTCATGATGTTCACCTAATATCATATGTATTTCTTGAGAACATCCTAAAACATCCTTGCTAGAAAAAACTCATCACCTCCTAGGATGGGCGTGAAGCACTACATATCTATGGAGTGAGATGAATTCTTCATAACAGAAAGTGTACACTGCTCCAAGATCATGAACGCTTTGGCTCGATCAACCCTCTAATTCTCCAGGTTGATGTAGTTTTAGAAGGCATTCTTGCACGCATCCCATGCCATAAACTACTTGAATGCTATTCCCCTGCCTGAGTTCTTCTACACGACTAACCCACAAAGTTCTCCTAATGAAATACTACACTGCGTGTTATTTCCATACATGACGTTTAATAGATGAGCTTAACTGACCTATGTTGTTAGTGACATAGAGAGTTACACGACTGACTCAATATAGTGTGTCTATGCCAGAAAAAACATTTTCTAAGAGATTTTTCCATCATGTGTTGTTCATGACATGGATGGATACTCGGTTTATACAACACGATAGGTTCCAAATGGACATGGCGTGTGTTAGAAAAGACTCAAACAACACTAGTTGTTAGTAACACAGTAGATATTATGGCTCAATAACATGGTGTGTACTTCCGATACACTACGTGTCCTACTAGATATTTCTAATCCACATGTCTCTGCCCACACAATCATTTACGTAGTTATAAACTACATAGTGTGTACTTAAGGAAAAAAATTTCTTCCAGAACAGAACAACACATTGCGTGTATTCATTATTAAATGTCATGTATTCTGCATTTTCTAGATGGTAATCCTCAGAAAAATCTCTGGAACATATAAAAACACTGAAAATAACATTAAAGTGTCTAGTTTATATCAGTGAGGGCCCATAATCCCAGAAAATCAATGCATGACATCTAATACGTGTCATATACAGGAAAACAAGGCAATGATCCACCATATTATGTTCCATGAGAGCCCTTTACACCTCATGAACCAATATTTGGTGTTCATTCAGTTAAAGGCTTACACAAAGAAATTCCCTATCAAAACCAGGTATTCTATCAAGGCATCTATCACAATATATAGAATATCTAGAAAAAAATCTATCACAATAACATGAAATATCTAATTCACCTTAATTGGCATGGAAATAATGCATGACATGTGATTTCTATAAAGTTCTTATATGATTCATGAGATGTCATAAAATCATCTAATCAGGTTGCAACAGAAATAGAACCACAATAACATCATCAATAACAATACATTACATGTGAATCACCCAACAGTGAAAATCAAATTAAATGTAAAATAGAAAAACTAGAAAAATTGAAATAAACGAGGTAAATTGGATTTTACATATTCTCAGGGTAGCTACTCCTGGGAACATATTATCACCAATTACATATTCCATCCCATCCTTGAATATAGGATCCAAACTATATGCCAGGAGGAAAATAATCCCTTGATACCACTTTCTAGCATCCCAGTTCTGGAAGCCGCTGAGAGGCGCCCCGTACATGGTGGGTCACATGGCCGCATGTGCATTTCCCCGAATTCTAGAGGATTCTGACTAGCAGTGAGGGCTTTGGGTGTGATAGTGGGGAAAATCTTCCCTCATTGGCAGAGTAACATAGAAGAAGTAAATCGATATACAATATTTGAAGCATTAATTATAACAAACATAAGTAAACAATGAATGAAGGAATCAATAATCTGAAGCACATATATCTAATGATGATGCATGATACAGGTGTCAAGGAATACAGCCAAACAAACAACAATTCTCAAATATTGAAAAAACAAATGTAAAAAGAAATAGATAAACTCTTACTGCATTGCAAGACTTAGCATGATCCCATGCTCTCCAGATCCTCAGTAATCCACTAACTGATTTAGATGGGTGCTTTCCCTTATCTATACCTCCAGCAATATAATATTTCGGGCCTAGAAGCATGGCCCAAATAGGGTGTGAGACTATATACCAGTAGGAAGCCACCCAATTATATGTTCCTAATATTCATTGAATATATGTGGCATACAAAAATCAAGATGGAGCAGTAAAAAAGGAAGTACTAAAAAGTAAACTATGCTACATTTAAAATTCTTTCAGTTTTATATGTCATATAAGCATGTAAACAAATAAGGTAACCCTATTGGAATACACACATCCTAACCACTCTGGTTCAACCAATCTAGAATAAGAAACCCTCTGGCATGTACACATATTCTATACCCTATGGTTCAGCTTATGAACATACTCTTAGAAGAAGTAGTCATTGTCAATTCCCCCTATATTTTCCTATCGCTAACTAAATGGCGATCTAGGGAAGCACTCAACATCCCATTCCCCCTATGGCCTACTTCTAGGAATTACATACACTCTGGGGAAGCACTTACATCAAATTCTCCTATGGTCTCACATTTTAATTGTACACAGACACCCTCAAAAAGCCCTCAACATCCCTTCTCCCTATGATCTACTACACCAAGATCTCATGGCCCATTGTAAGTCAATCGAGTACAACAATGCCTATCAGCCACAGAAACCCTCAATAACAATTGGCTAAACATTATACAATATAACAGTATGTCAGAAAACAATCCCATAATCCTACAGTTCTAGGCATGGAAAGAAATGCAATATCCTAACAGTCAAAGATTGAAAAAATGTACATAAACAGTACCAGCATGGGCATACACATCCATAACATGGTAAACTACCATATTCAAAACAATTAACCTCTACTAAAGAATTCCAAGAATAGAAGTCATTATATTGGTCAAAACCCTAAACACACAATACCCCGATCAAGGGTTTTCGGCACTTTTTCACATATAACTCAAACACTATCTAAGGAAAGTCACAGACCACGTACCTCAGTGTTGTAGGATCCTTATATGTAAACCGAAATCCTTGAATCTCACATTAACATCGTAGATCTAAAAAAATTAAAAAATTTCTCAACTAATTATAACACTTGAAAGAAAAGGGATTTGGAAACGAAGCTCTATAAAAATGAAGAGATTACCGTGGAGATCCCAATGCAATTGACAGAGGTCGAATTAGATAACATTTTATCAATCAGGGGATCAAGTAATTATCACCAATGTATGGATGCTCTCGACCAAGGAAGGCGAAGAAGAAGATTATTGTGCCTATCAGATATGACCCTTATCCATTTAATGAAAAAATTTGTGTACATAAAATGTACTTTTGAAGTACATGGTGTGTACTTTTCCTTACCAACCTCCCACATTAGGTTATCTCCAGGTCACCACACATGGACCTATTCATGGCCGTTACATGACTAAAACATGGCTCTGTTTGGTAACTGAGTACTCGATGTGTACATATTAGTTCACGGATTCCACATCCAAAATTTCTAGAATCTATTCTTTTTCTCAATAAAACAAAAAAAGTGAAAAATATGCCTGAAAAGGGATCTGGTTTCATACACTCTAGGTGAAATGATACTTCTGATTCAAATATAATATGACCTCAAAATCAAACATTGTCGATATTTTAGTGGAACAATGAAATAATGGAATTAATTTGGTGTTCACTCTGTGTATTTGTAATGATCTAAAAATCATAGTATGGTCTCTATGAGTGTTATAATTCACCCATATGTTGTCAATGTATACTATGACAATGCAATCCAGATATGGTGGAAACCCTATTCAACAATACCATGAATTTTTTAGGGAAATTCATAAGACTATAGGGAATAATGAGGAACTCATAAAAATCATTCCTTATACAGAAATATTTAAGACATATGATTGATGTCTTCAATCACAACAAATTATTTCTTCATATCTTCTTTATCATTGAAAACAACCTAGGTCATTATATCGGGTGAAATAAATCATCTATTCAAGGTAGTGGATATAGGTTACATACCATTATCTAGTCCAACAATTTCTAATCAAATCAAAAAAGAAATGTTCATATATTCCTTCCTAGTGAATAGAATGGGTGAAACCTAAGAGGATGTCAAAGTCCATATAAACCCATTTTCCTCTAGATCCACCAGCCATCTCTTGATCACATAGAGCTTAATAGGTTTCATAATTTATGGATAAATAAACCCTAGATCATCTCATGGAACAAGCTAGATCATAAATATTACCTCTCTATTTTTAGGTGATTCATAAAAAAATTAGGAATGGAATCCCTAAAATGATATACTATTGGGGGATAAAAAATGTTTAATCCCTACTCCTCCATGAAGACACTATAAATTTTGTAGGCCATTCCACCCTTTCCATGATTCAATTTTCCTGGTCTACTATCATATACATCCCACTCAACCATGTGTATATAAATTCCTCCCAATGGTGATGTAAATGTTACCTTGTTGTGATACTAGTTTATAAAGGAATGATACAAGACTGATCAATCCATCTCGATTGTTACATTGATGCATGTCATCTCAAGAAAACATAGCACCTATTTGAATGGATAACTACCTACCTAAAATGGAAAATCCATACATTGGTGTATTCCCTATGACAATACTCTAAATGGTATTTCCAAATTCATTTCATTATAGTAAAACTGAATTTCCATCCCATGACATTCCACCATGGCTTATGAGTGGAATGAGTGTGAAGCACCTATATCAAATAATGAACATATTATAGTATAATATTCTATAATATTAAATCATACTGAATACATACAAAAGTTATAAACCTCAGGTATCAGCTATAATTCATGACACCAGCAGATGCACATCCTAGTGCTACATCAGGACTCCCATGTGTGTGAGCACCCAATTGGTGTCGATGATCTGAAGTCTATACAACATGGTTGTGACCTCCTCTTTAGAAATTCCTTATAGTGTTAATCCATCACCAATATTGACCCAATATAAAAGAACATTATACTTAAGGTGGAGTTTGTGTGAATCCCCATCCACGAAATGTTGAAATAATGGTATAATATAATCACCGGTTATTCCCCAAATGTCATCCAACACTATACTCTATTGGTTATCTAAAACAACATGTCTTCATATTTCCTTGTTTTATAAACTGAAGGAATACAATGGAGCATCTAATGCAATTACACTAACAAACACTACATTGACATGAATCCTAAAAAGAAGGTATACTACTAAATAATGTACTGTTGGTCTACCTCTAAACTATTCATCAATGCTAGGTTTTATCACCTTCCATGATATTTCTCTCATGAATAAGAACCCCATTCACAATCTCAGGTAAATTAAGTAGGGGAAAGATATTCACCGAAGTATGGAAGGCATATTGGAAACCATTATCAATATGTCTTGAATGTGAAATCCTATCACCGGGTAGATGTAGTGAATGAACTTTAACTCAATAAAATGTATTGGACAATCCATGAGTGGAATAGAACTCTAATATAAATTCAAGAACTCTATCTCTTGTTCATCCCTCAAGAAATGAGGAACGACTGACCAAGAATGATATATGAAGAGAAGCCCAAAATATGACCTGAGGATGGACATCATATGTAATTACATCCCATTAGAGCATAGCAAAATCATGCTGCATATTGGTGGAAATACTGACTTTCCACTCTGAAGTAATCACCATATTCTCAGAGAGAGATATGGTCATGTCCATCGTCGACTCAAAAACGTGAGGACCTCAATCCCTATAGAATGTGGGAGGATTATATTATTTTCATTCTCATTTTTGATCATCCATTGAAGGGGAATGTTAGGTAGAAAACTAAATGCATTGTATCAGATGTAGAAAACACTCACAATGTAGAGTGTTAGTTTCTAATATAAGGTATATAATGGGCTACCTCAACTACAACTATTTGTGGTAATAATGACATTTTCAGGCCAACCATGTCTATGTCATGGTTATCACCAGTCTCGTAGAACATGATACAAGGACATCATAATGGAATGGGTCTAAAATGTGACCCACATGCCTCCGACGAAGGATTAAATGAATAGATACCCTTGTAAAAGGAGATTTTTAGAGGAATGGATAATTTATTAAGGGTTAATACCCCAATTTATTTATTTTAAGGTCTATTATTAGATACTATTTTGGATTAGAGTAAAAGGGTTTCAGTAAAAGAAGGGTTCAACACAACCTAACATTTTCATTTATAGGAAACCATTTATATTTATGTCATGATAACTTATTATGTTTTCTTTACCGATAAATTTATTTCATAGTCTGATTAAAAGATAATTTCATTCCTAGTGAATTCAGTCCCTTATACCATATCACTAAAATATTCACTCAGCTAATTTCATATTAAACCCATCTACATCAGGACTCAGAATGCAACATGTTATTTATGACAACCTGACTCAATAAAATACCAACTATTACCCATGAGATCCCATACACTTGATGAGTTGAAAATTGAAATCATTCAATCATATCAAATGAGAATCACATGCATATCTAAATAAGGCTCACTGAACAAAAATAGGAAATAAATGAAATTTATTAAGTGAAGTTCACATATATAACATGATATAAAAATGGAATGTGATTTAAAGGTTATTATTATGATTCTTGTAACAATCCTTCAATCCATCATTTTATCAAACCAAGGATGAGATTAAACAGTCAATTCAAATAATAATAATAACAATTACATGAAATATGAAACACACAATGGTTAATATATTTCACCTGTAATATAAAAAATCATAACAACAATCATTATTTAAGGAAACTCGGTATTTTCCCTGAAAAAAGTATTTGTACACAAAAATATTTCTAATAACCATCTTCCAAAGAAACTATTATATCTAGTTTATTGTATCCAAATGTAAAATAATTAAAATTAACTATGAATTTATTTATTCACGTCATGAATCCTAGTTCCACTCAGTGGTCCTAGATCATGGTTTTCTACATAAATTTCAATTCATATCACAAAATTCTAGAGGATTCCGATAGTTAGAGAAGGCATATTGTGTGTCCATGGGGAGACTTTTCCCACATTACTAGAGTGTATCGAAGAAGATAACAATAACAATATGTTAATAGTGGTTGAAATATAAGTAAATATATGGAATAGTAGAAACAAATACAATATACCTGGAACAAGTAACATAACTTTCTAGAAGTAAATAAGAATCGTAAATAAGAAGAAAAACTAATAAGACTGATTAAAATATATTGGTTTTTTATTTTATGGGGGTAAAAATGTTATACAAGAAATTATATAATACATTCCGCATAAAAGAAGAAAAAATGATTCAATAACTATCCAAGAATCCCAAGGTCCTTCATGGTTATCTACATCCTAGCTCTATCCTAATAAAACATGAAATATGAGGTGTCTATGGAGGGAAAGATCACGTAGTAAAAAAAATACATACATGTAATCTTCCTAAGTAACAATGGAGTTCCTAATAGTGTGTGAGATAAATCTCAAATGGCCACAAAAAAAACGTCTATAAAATAAATTACACTTAATAAAAATTGAAATACTATGTAGGCCTTCAAATATAAAAGTAATATAGTACAACAAATAATTTATCCAGTACCATCTAGTGCCTCACTTAGTGATAAAAATGTAATCATTTCATTTACTAATTATATTTCTTATTAATATAGAATGTAAGGCTATATATATCCATCCCAAGCATCAACTCATGAATAACATAATAAAGGATATATGGTATAACACGACATCCTGTAATTATGGAAAAAGTGAATCCAAGATAATCACAAATGTATACCTGACATTATGGGTCAATCCAAATCTGTAATAATTTGTACCCTGACTAAAGAGTCTGTGTGTATTCCAAGGTGCTTCACCCATGGCATTCCACTATAATATGATTCTAACCATGTCCATGGAAATCATCCAATGTAAAATGGGATAAGCAATAACATAGACCAACGTCTATAACTAGGGAACCAAAAATCTATTAATGTCATGATGGATCCAATGAGGTTTTTCAAGGAATCCTATCATATTAATGGAGGGATCCTATAATTTCATACGGGTCATCCACATGATGGGAATCATGAGGTTCTATGCTGGATATCATCGTTGTAAAAGGGTACCCCTAAGTATGAATGGAATTCACAAGTCCTTTAGGAATTCCTTTAGGAATCCACAATGGATGGAGTCTTACCACAATTATACTGATTTCGTTTTTCATAAGAAATAGACTCATTATAATTGATTAATTATTTAAATTAATCCATGTATCAATCATATAATTTAATAATTCAATTGTTCTAAGTCATTATCATTCATTCGTATGCCATAGTATCAATTGGCATGTAACCATTTAGTTTATTTTTTACTTATTCAATTACCTAGGTTCATGTAGTTTTATTCCACTATGTGTTGAATTTATTTCTATATATGTGAAACCAATCAATTTATCTTCATTCAATTAATCCATGTAATATATATAGTATTCCATTAATTAATATTTAAGGATCATTAATTATATCGAAACAATTACTTTAAAAGGTCATGTGAAATTATCATAAATAAGGATAACCATTTTAATACATAATTCAAATTAGTATGTTAGTGATGGCCATTAACAGGCTCATGCTACTGGAAACCCGAAGAATGGAATAAATGAACATAACCAACGACTAAAGTAATAATTATTGAAATCCCTAACCTGAGGTGATAGAAATTGAGTTAATATCCTTTTTTGATGGATGTCACATATAAAAAGGGTATTATGATACAAAAGTAATGAATATAAGAAAGGAAGGTGAAAATAATAGGCCACACAATATGAAGTCAGTGGGCAGAAACATTATTGAAATTTATAAAATGGTGATACATGAGAAAATATTCATAGACTAAATACTTTAATCTAGTATGAATATAATCATCTAGTATCAGTCTTATGTTTTGCTTGGATGAGAATAAATATGAACAATGAATGAACACCCTGAAAATCAGTCGTATGAGCTTATGTATAAATAGAATTTTCAAGCTATATTATAATGTTGGATGAATCAAAAAGAATAGAGTAAGTAATTATGTGAATCCAAAATTAAAAATGGGGATCAAATTCAACTTCAGATTAGATCAAGGGATCCCAAACTATGGAAGGGGATACAATATACCTTAGTGTGGAGAGGGGGATCTCATGTCTAGTAGAAATAATAAAATTCGGTGGTGATGTATAAGTTAGAATTATGGGAAAAGTGTATATTTTTAAAAAAAAAGGGTTGCATGGTTTGGATGCTGGTTTGGGAAGAACATGCGCCAAAAATTCTCATACTGCTACCTAAGGAGTGAACCTCCATGGTTATACCACAATATTTGAGAATCCATGCAACAACCATGAGAATATCCTCTTATGGAATAATTATATTTTATACATGGGAATGTGCACCCTGACACATGTTTAGGAACCACCTTTCACCCTACTTCACCATAATATCCATCCCCAATTGGATAGGAGATACTTGTGTGGGCTAGGATTTATAATTTCTACTAACCAAGAGGCATAAATATTTCTTCCATTGTATATAGTTACACGCTCCAAAGAAAGCCTTTTACACCCATGAAACCATTATATCTTCATTAGTAATCCATATTAGAAGAAAAATAAATAATCGAAACAAAAATAAATTGATCCATAACTAAGGTAAAAACTGGTTTCAAACAAAGTTCCTAAGGTATAATGAAATTGCGGTTGTCTAAAGAAGAGGTATAAATTTTAATTAAAGGATTCAATTTTATTCTATATTCAAACACATTAAAAAAATATAACCACTAAGATCAACTAAAATCTATTGATTATATTTACTAGGTCATTATTTTGTTAATTTCATAAAAATAATTTGACACCTCTTCTATTAAATTTCAAATGAATTCATTGGTAATAGAAACACCATGAATGTTTATTAATACATTTTTTAATGATATAATCTCAATTTATTTAGGATTATTATGTTCAATGTTTTTTTGTATGTATAATATGTAAATGTTTTCTTGAAAAAATATATATTATATTCTATTATAGTTATGAATTATTATTAATATTTATTTTTTAACATCCCATATTATTTTTAATAGAATCACCAATAATGTTTTGTTTAAATGATATCCATCATGTATCTTCCTTTACATCAATAATCATTGTAATCAATACCATTGATTTTAATTGTATTTCAATAATGTTATTTTTTAATAAAAAATTATTTTCCAAGGATACATTATAAAAATACGGAAGTTATTTTAAAATTACATAAATTGGTGTTTCATAAAAAATTTAACATGGATCAATTTTGAATCCCTTGACAGAATATTGAGAATAATGTATATTTTTAATGGTTTCATCCTGAAAATAATTTCTTAATAGCATGAGAATTATTTTATTGGAATATTAATTTACTTGTTTTCATGTTTCAATTCATGGAAAATATTATTCCCATTTTTCAGGAAATTATTAGTCTTTAAAATTGAATTTAAAATTTGTAATGAGTTTTTTCGAATAACAAATTTAATTATCATTTAGTGTAATGTATATTAATGAATTAAAATATCCATTTATTTTACATATTTTTTAGTGGAGATATATTTTAGTGATTCAATCATAATTCATTCACAATGTGTATTATACTTGTTTGAATTATATTCTCAATAAACCAATTTATTTTCCACAAGTATATAAATCTATGATAGTAAAATGGTTATTATTATTCTATAAGGTGAATGATATTAATTATTTAAACCATGATATTGTATAAGGAAATTATTGAATTAATATTTAATGGAAATTTAGCATAATTCATTAGGATAATTTAAACAATATATTACTTGTTGGTGTGAAAAATCTCTTGAATGAATATGGTATTAATAATGGATATTTCTAAATAAAAGCATCTCCATATAAAATATAGTACATCACTAAACATGTTACTCTATTATCATTATGGTAATTATAAGGTATTCTTGGTCTTGAAGCCTTCTTTGCAATGTTCTCTATACTCCAGTGGTTATGAATAAAGGGCGATAATGTCCCCCATTTCATTCCTCCAGCAAGCCTTGGGATGGTGACTATCACCAAATGTTTACAGATATCCCAATATGGGAAGGTATACCATTTCTTTAAAAAATTATTGGAGAGATGATGGATCGTCCACAAAATAAACTCAAAGGCATATTTAAATTAACGTATATAAACCATCCCACATGTATGCCTAAAAAATAGAACTAGTAAAAATACAACCAAACACCAATGTAATGTAACCAAAAGAATGCTAAAGCAGTGACACTTCAAATATCAGTATTTGAGTTATTAGGGACATCCAAATTCCTAAACTCCTCCAAGAAATGTGAAAAAGGTTTTACATATTTAGGGTGAGAAAACATGAATACATTGTAGTAAAACCAATGACTCTCATGCACATGTGATCAAAGCATAATAATGCCCCTATGAGAATACAACATAACCCAAAAACACTTAATAAGTATAATAATGATCCCAAACTCAACAAGGAACTCTCAAAAAATAATAAAAGTCATGTAATGTAATATAACACACATCAATGATAGGGTACCTTGCTTAACATTCTCATAGATTACCAAATAGTTCCTAACATCAAATGAAACACCCCAATGATTTATAAATAAATTTATTATATAATTAATGAAAAACTGAGTCTCCATAAAAGAACACTTTGTTATAAAATATCGAGTAATTCTAATTTTTCCCCTCTATGATTTGACTTTCTAAAAACTGACACACACAATTGCATTCAGTATGATGTTTAGAGTCTAATAAGACAAACATTGTTAGTGGTGAATAGTAATATACCCTTATAAAAAGTAACAAGAATATTAATATGACCATTATGAATAATAAATCATATTTTAATTTATTTTTATTAAGTTTATAAGATAATGAGATCTAGATTAATTTTTCAAGGTGTTATAAAAGGAATTATAGTTTTAAATTTTTTATTTTTTATAATAAAATTATGATTTTAATTAAAAATTAAATTTATCATATTTAAAAATATATTTTAAAAAAATGGAATTTATTTCTGAAATATTAATTTCAAAAAGTTGTTTTTGTATATATTATTATTTATTCTGAAATATGCTAATTTTATATGAACAAAAAAATATGATAATTTACCATATATATAAATTATCATTTAAATTAACTATTTTTAGAATCACGGATTATGTGACCACTCCTAGTTAAATAATGAACTTATTACTATTATGGGTAACATGAAACAACATTATTGGTTGTCATGCGGGAATAAATAAATAATGAATATGATATTCAAAAATCACCCCTCTCATTCACTATACCCCCCCCCCCCACATCCTATTCTAGCCATGGATCTCAAGCATTGTTCCCTATGTAATTTCACCCAAAATATCCTAAATAGATCCTCCACCATTTCATTCTGCCCTTTTTCTCTTAAAAAGTCCAAAAACTATCCCTTTAAGAGGCTCTGATGGTAGATTACTCGAAGAGGTAAATTCCTCGTTTCATTTCATTTATTTCTTGTTCATTTCTTTTATTTTTCTTTCCTATCCTCTTTAAATCAAAATGTTTTGGTAAATCCCATACCCTAATGTACGGTAATGTTTTTATGATAATATAATAATTCATCATTGTAACGACCCAAAGTTTTTATTGGGAATTCCTTCCTATATATATGTCATAAAATCAAATTAAAGCACAACATAATGAACTACTAATAGATAAGTGACTATTAAACAAAATTTTGTCACTTCTGTGTTTGGAATTTCAAATATCCGGCAATCATGGTTGTGTTCAAGATGTTTTTTGATTAAAAATAATAATAATTTTTGATGAATAGTAAACAACCCTATTGAATAGTAACATACCAATAGATATATTGATATACCCTAATGAATAGTATCCTTACCTATTATAGTATAAGAATAATATTCAGGTTAGATGTAAAATATAACTATGTTTTAGAACAAGTTAATTCATGTATTAAATATGGTTTTTGATAATAAAATATGATTTTAAATAAATATTTAAATAATCATATTTAGAAAATTATAGTGGAAAATTGGAATTCATTTTTGGATTCTACACGTAGGAAAATGGATAGGGTGAATGTTTGGGATTTTTCTGAACTAATTAAATTTTTAACGAATTGTAAAATACAGTAAATTATAATAAATGATAAATACTACATCATATGTAATGTATGGGTGATTTAAGATGATAATATTGAATCATCCTTGATTATTTTAGTATATTTGATGATAATTCTCAATAATTCAAAGTTTTGGCCTTAAATAATAATCTAATACTTAAAATAATGGGAAAAACATCCCCTCCCTCACTATAAATACTCCCTCTCCTTAACTCTTTCCCACACACCTCTCAAGCCTAGTGACTTGCCAAAATTCTTCCCAAACATCCTCCCAAGATCCTTCCTAACGTCCAAGGCCCGATTGTCTTACCAAAAGGATTAAATCAAAGGCCTTAAGAGGGATCTCAAAGAGAGGAGATCAAATGGAAAGGATTCCCTTTCATTTTCAAGTGTTTTTTAAAAAATTTCATTTTTTTCTTATACCATCTTCCATTACCCTATCCAAAATGCATGAATGCTCCAGAATCTCATATATTCTGAATTTTAATCATGTTTATGTAAAAATTCAAGCATCATTCTTCTTCTCCTCTCCATCACGTTCTAAAATTAAAACATCGTCCATGATCGACATCGTGGATAATGTGTTTATAATTTCATTTATCATATTTGTTTATGGTCATGAAACCATTTATGTTATGGTTGAACCATATTATTATTTATTTTATATATCATATTTATGGTTCTGGAATCCTTATACACTCATGATATCAAATAATAATACTAAACAAGTTAATTAGGGGTAAAATCACTAAATTTCATTCAAGAGTTTGTCATTAATGTCTTATTTCATGGTTCTATTTCACTCAAATTAACCAAATTAATTATCTAACCTCTTTAATGTTCACTAATTATATATAAAATTAATTCTTGACAACCAATTTCATCTTATATTTTATCCGATTTTAAATACAAGTGAACTTATCATTAAAACCAAAGAAACAAACATACCTAAACCATGAAATTTAACATTTCAATCAATAAAAATGGGTATGAATGAACTTAAAAAGGATATAATAATTTTTTTAAATGTATATAAGGTTCTGTACATATTTATTAATAATCGTAATTTGACTATTCAGTTCATTAATATCAAGTGGAGAACACCGACGGGCTTAAGGAAATGGATCCTCCCCTTTTCTCTCTTAATCAAGATTATCCTCTATTCTTTTCTATTTTATGTGTACATGAAAATTATTGGGTATGTTTAAGAACCTCCCCATACTTTATTATGGATTTATATGTTTTTATAAACCCCATTTCTCTCTCATCAATCCCTCATGGTCGCACCAGACACCATGCTGATACAATCATAAAGAATTCTACCCGAACCTTCTTTGTTATTTCAGGTTACCTTATTTTTCATTCAAAATGGTGTTATATTATATATCTATGTGAGTATTATGAATTCTGGTTAGTTTTACAATATTCTTATATCAAGACCCTTTCATCACATTATTTTGGGGATATACATGATTTTGAATGATTCCCTCCTTAGAAATTTCTGATAAGAAAACCTATTTTAAGGGGACATCCCAAAATTTTTACCCAAATTTCAACTACACTATATCCCAGGTTTTAAAAAACAATTGAATTTATAAAATCGGTATTTTTATTATGAAAATTTTTTTGTTTCATTTCTGGTTTTATATAAAATATAGTACTCTTTTCTATTTGAAAATCTCTAGAGTGTTTGCCTTAAGACTGCAGAAAATTGTTTTAATGCTAATGTTTTTAAAATACATTTTTTGTATATAGTCACTTATATTTGAAAGAACCTACCATATAATATGCATATATTACCCTATGAATGTCCAAGTATGTTCTAAATACTTTCCATTCATGGACACTTTCGTGAAATGCCTATTGGATATGTTTAGTGTCTTGATTGTGGTACCCAATACTTTCCATGGGTACCCTTATGTTTATGTATGGCTGATTATGTATTGTTATTTATGTTTCAAGATTATTTATGTGGAATTAATATTCATGAATATTTTGAGATGGGTATGCCAAGATAGCACTCCAATTCATTGAGTAAGGTTATGTCTCATGAGATGCTATGTGAAATGGGATTGGCTGATAGCCTTGACCTGTACTATAATGGGAAACGGGATTGGTGGTTAGACATAAACTATACTAATGATATGATTTAATATTATTCCACATTTATATGATTGCATGTTTATATGATCCCATGTTTATATTAAATGATTTCATATGTTTCATTCTTTGTATATCCTTATGTAATTCCCCTTAAATCATGTTCTTAAGGTGTATCCTTATGGTCATTCCCATACTGGAATTTTTACCTCATCCCTTTGTTCATGTCTTCACCAGGGTAACCTATGGAGATATATGATCTCAATGGAAGTTAGACTCTTTTTATGGAGATTAAATATAGATGTGTTTTTTAGCCCCATGTTTTATGTTATATGTACCTAGTCTTCCAAGACACTATATTTAACAATCCTTGGCATCTACTATGATGATGAATTATATTTAAAATCATGAAATGTTATATGTAAAAAGGATCAGGTCGCTATAGTTGGTGTCGGAGGATGGTCTAGTTATTTATAGAGATTAAGAATAGAGCACATTAGTGAGAACCTTAAGGATGAGACCAAGTAAAATAAAACATTCCAAAATTTTTGGTGAGTATAGAGTAAGTAGTTTATTAAGAAAATACATCCCTATCTGGATACGAGCAGGTAGAGGCAGCTCTAAAACAGATGTATCTAAGGGTAAAACCTGAAAACACTAGTTTCAGCTAGACTCGAATGAGAACTGGTGCACGACAATGGTCCATACTTCACTCTTGGTTATGACACTCTTGGGGGATATGCTTTGGTAGATTCACGAGCTAAGTACAAACCATTATTAAGGGAAAAAAATTACATAAGAACTTATATTTATAAATAGATCAAGGATAACCTAAATACAAACATAAGGAACAAAAATTTAGGATTTACTTCTTCTTTATATGTTTATCCTTTAAGGATCAATGTTTTATTCTTATGCTCAATATGAAGGTATTCAAGATTTCTAATTATACATTCCTTTTCTTAGTTAATGCCAGAAAATAGAAGAACACGTTCCAACAAACAATGTGATAGGAAATGTGATGATTTTCATAATGACATGCCTAATGTGATGGAAGCGGGTTCTCAAAACATCATGGAAGTACTTTCTCAGCTGGCTCGAGTTAGGAGTAATAACTTGAATCAGGTGGAACGTCTCCTTCCTCCAAGGAAAGTGAAAGTTGACGTACAATCCTTCATGTGGAAAAGGCCTGCTATGTTTAGCGTGTCTTATGATCCCCTCCTCGCTGAACAATAGATTAACTCCATTGAAAATATATTCTCTGTTCTGCAGTGCTTGAAAGAAGAGAATGTTGTACGGGCAGTCTATCGTTTTGATGGGGAAGCTGATCAGTTGTGGACAGTGATCAAGAATACAAATTCCTAAGAGGAAATTCATTCCATAGATTTAGATGAATTCAAGAGGATGTTTTTCAATAAATATTTTCCTCGAACCTTCCATCTCAAGATGGATAGAGAGTTCCTTGGACTCAAGAAGAAGTAAGATGAGTCCATCAGGGTGTATGAAGAGAACATTACAATGGTTTCAAGGTACGTCTCTAGCCTTGTCATGAACACCTAATTCAACGTGGATCGCTTCTTTAGCAGACTAAAGCCGAGTCTATGAAAAGTGTTGGCAATTCGAGACTTCATTAGCTGTGAGGAGATTGCCCATTGTTCCCTCAAGGTTGAAATGGAGAATGGAGACTCTCAGTGGTCTCATGGGCCTAGTGAAAAGAAGTGGAAAATGGATAGAAACATGGGTAGTTCATAAAAAATATCCCATGATGGAATGAATCCTTCTTCCCCATTGCAGGAATTGTGTGAAGAAGAATCTTGGTGACTGTCTCAAGGGAAATAGGAACTGCTTCAAATTTAGAAAGTTTGGTCATCTGGCCATGAACTGTCGAAGGGATATGAAAAATACCGCTAATATTGAAAAAGAACGTAAGGTTCAGATCAACACTCAGTCTACATTGCAATGTTTTACCTAAAAGGAGCTCGGGATTTATGCGAACAATTGGCCTAAGCCGAGGGTTGTTGGAGGCAATCAGCAAAAACCTCCAAGGCAACAAGGAAGGGATTATCCTATCACTACTACTGAGGTGGATCCGGAAAATGATGTGGTGACAGGAAAAATTGTTATTCATTCACAAAAAGAGAACATAATATTTGATTCTGGTTCTACGCATTCTTTTATATCATGGATGTTTATAAGAACTATTCAAACACCACCTCAAAATATAGAGTAAAAGTTATCTATGAGAATAGAAAATTGGGAAATTATCATATCCATGGTTTATAACTCCTCCCTGGTTAATGTTTGTTGACTAATCCTCCAATAAAATCTTGTCATACTTAATTTAGTGAAGTTTGATGCTATCTTGGGCATAGATTTGTTATCTTTGAAAAAGTCCAACATCAACTATCGGGAAAGGGAGATTACTCTTCAAATCTGGAAGCATCCTCATATTATTTACAAGTGAAAGGAGGATGATGGGTCTCGTTTAGATTATTCATCCCAATTTGGATATTGATTCCTTATGTGCATGCATACCTAGCTCAAATGATGGAGACAAAGGTGAGAATCATTCTTGAAGACATCCCATCATGAGGGATTACACTGATGTGGTCCCCAGAGAGTAGTCTGGTCTTCGCCCTAACCGAGAGGTTGAGTTATCAATTGAACATATCCCTGGATCTCTGCCAATCTCAAATAAACCTTATAGAATGGCCACCGTAGAGCTAGAAGAGCTGAAAAATAAGTTACAAGAGAATATAAAGAATGGTTTTATACGCCTGAGTGCTTCACTGTGAGGTGCTCCAATCCTCTTCGTTAAGAAGAAGGATTGATCAATGCACCTTTTCATTGATTATTTTGATCTATATAAAATCACGATAAAGAACAAGTATCACCTTTCATGGATAGACGACTTGTTCGGTCAGCTTCGTGGGGCCAGTTTTTTCTCTAAGGTGGACCTTCGGTCAAGATATCACCAACTAATAGTGAGGATGGAAGATATACCCAAGACTGCGTTTCGAATGAGGTATGGACACTATGAGTTCATAGTGATTCCCTTAGCAGAAACTAATGCTCCAGAAAGTTTCATGGATTCAATTAATAGAGTCTTTAAAGATTTCCTCGACAAATTTGTGGTGGTCCTTATTGATGATATTCTGATATACTCCTAGAGCAAGGAGGAACATGAAGAGAATTTGGAAACTGTGTTAAAGACATTGTGAAGTGAGATGTTGTATGCAATGTATTGTAAATGTGAGTTTTAGATGAAGGAAGTATCATTCATGGGGCATGTTATCACCAGGAAAGGGATATCGGTGGACCCTTACAAGACAAAGGATATTGAAGAGTGGCCGAGGCCAACTTCTGTAAAGTAGATCCGCATCTTTTTAGGTCTAGCAGGGTATTATCGACGATTTGTGAAGAAATTTTCACGATTTTCAAACCCAATGACCAATTTGACACTGAAGGGAGTAAAATTCATCTGGATATAGGAATGTGAAGACAGTTTCAAGATGATGATAAATAGGCTAATCAATACGCTGGTACACACAATCTCTTTAAGTGGATAACTCTTTATGGTGTATAGTGATGCTTATATGAAAGGCGTTGGATGTGTGTAATGAAAAATGATAAAGTGATAGCCTATGCCTCAAGGAATATGAAAAACCATGAGAAAAACTATCCCACGCAAGATCTGGAGTTTGCATCTATGATCTTTGCATTGAAAATATGGCTGCATTATCTCCATGGGGGGAAATGTGAGATATATACTAACCACAAGATTCTCCAATATATATTCACACAGAAAGAGCTTAATATGCACCAATGAAGGTGGATAGAGCTCATCAAGGATTATGACTTCTCAGTCCTCTTCCATCGCGGTAAGGCAAACAAGGTGGCACATGCTCTAAGTAGAAAGGATCATGCAGCTTTATCATTGATGAGAATTTAAAAGGATCTGATCTTCTTAGATTTTCAAAGGATGGACATATGAATCATTAAGGTAGGACCATCATCAAACATTTCTCAAATTATTGATTAACAATCCCTCATGGAGAAAATAAAGGTTTCTCAAATAAAGGATGTTGAAATCCAGAAAAGGTTGGAAGCTATTAAAAATGGGAAATACCCCGATTTCAAAATTGATGATAAATGAGTTGTAAGATTTGGGACACGATTATGTGTACCATTTTACCCAGACATAAAGAAGGAGCTATAGAATGATTCACCTAGCTCTACCTTCTCTATCCATCCCGAGAGTACCAAAATATACCGTGATCTCCAAGAACACTTCTGGTGGGATAACATGAAGAATGAGTTTTCTGAATATATATCATGGTACTTGGTATGTTAGAAAGTTAATGCTGAGTGAAAAAAGTTCAAAGGTATGATGAATCCTTTGCCAATACCCATTGGAAATGGAAAAAATTTTAATATTGACTTTGACACGGGTCTCCCAATGACGTCAAAGGGAAATGATGTGATAAGTTTTGTGGTTGACCGACTCACCAAGACATCCCATTTAATCTCTATTTGGGAAGATCTATCGATTGAACAACTTGAAATGTTACAGGTGAAGGAATTGGTGAGACTGCATGGTGTTCCACACCCAATTGTCCTTGACAGGGATCCAAGGTTCACATCTAAATTCTGGAGGATCCTTCAACATTGTTTGAGTACTGAAATAAATTTCAGCATGGCATATCACCCCCAAACTGATCGCCAGTCTGAAAGAACTATTCAGAATCTTGAAGATATGCTTAGAGCCTACTCTCTAGAATTCATAGGCAGAAGGGATCAGCATCTCCCATTGGTTGAGTTTTCGTAAAACAATAGCTTCTACTCAAGTATTATTATGTCTCCATATGATGATCTGTATGGCAAGCGATGTAGAACTCCTACCTATTGGGATGATATTGGAGATAGAATGCTACTTGGACCCGATCTTGTTCAACAGATGACAGAGAAGGTTCAAGTCATCCAGAAACACATCAAAGCTTCTCAAAGTCGGCAAAAGAGCTATTCTGACAACCATCAAATGGACTTGGATTTTGACGTTGGAGATAAATTCTTTCTTTGAATAACTCCATTGAAGAGGGTCATGTGATTTAGGACTAAAGGGAAGCTAATACCAAGGTACATTGGCCCATTTGAGATCCTTGAACGCATACGATTCGTGGCATATTGTCTTAACTTCCACCAAATAATGCTCTAGTTCTTGATTTTTTCCATGTATCACTCTTGAGGAATTACATACCTGATCCCTCACATGTACTAAACTTAGGGGTGGTGCGGCTGGAGGATGATCTCTCATATGAGGAGTAGCTAGTAAAGATTCTAGATCGGAGAGATAAGGTTTTATGCAACAAGACAACAAATATTTAAAAAGTTATGTGGAGGAATCATAAGTTTGAGGATGAAACAAGGATGTTGGTGGAGGCATCAAAGGATAAGTACCAACACATGTTTTTGGCATAGTATGTAAAAAGAAATTTCGAGGGTGAAATTTCATAAGGGGGGAAGAATATAATGACCAAAATTGTTTAAATGGAAATTCCCTTCTTATAATTATGTCATAAAATAACATGAAAGAACAACATAATGAACTACTATGGGATAAGTGGCCTTTAAACATATGTTTGTCACTTATGTGTTCGGAATTTT
The DNA here is from genome assembly GCA_963277665.1 of Viscum album. Lineage (NCBI taxonomy): Eukaryota > Viridiplantae > Streptophyta > Magnoliopsida > Santalales > Viscaceae > Viscum > Viscum album. The sequence continues at coordinate 747,975,717 of OY728151.1, read as the reverse complement.
GAAAATCCGGCATACATGGTTGTGTTCAAGATGTTTTTTGGAGTTTAATAAAGAAAAAATAGTTTTTTGGTGAATACTAACCTACCCTAATGAATAGTAAAATACCCTTATAAATATTGATATAACCTAATGAATAGTAACCTCACATATTATTGTATAAAAATAATATTCCAGTTGGAATTACAATATACCTTTGTTTTAGAATGAGTTAAATCATGTTTTAAATCTGGTTTTTGATAATAAAATATGATTTTAATTAAATATTAAAATAATCATATTTAGAAAATTATTTTTGAAAAATGCACTTCAGTTTTGGATTCAACATGTCGAAAATTGTTAAGGGTGATTTTTTTGGATTTTCTTGAAATACTTGAATTTTTTATGAATAGTAAAATATGATAAATTACAATAAATGCTAAATACTGCATCATAGGTGAAGTGTGAATGATGTAAGATGATAATCCCGAATAATCCTTGATTATTTTAGTATATTTGATTATAATTCTCAATTATTCATAGTCATTGCCTTAAATAATAAACTAATGGTAAAAATAAAGTGAAAAACCTCCCCTCCCTCACTATAAATACCCCCTCTCCTTACCTCTTTCCCACACACCTCTCAAGCCTTGTACATAGCCCAAAGTCAGCCCAAACATCCTCCAAAGCTCCTTCCCCACGTCCAAGGCCTCATTGTATTACCCAAAGGCCAAAAAAATGGCCTTAAGAGGGATCTGAAAGAGAGGAGATCAATGGGTAAGGATTCCCTTTCATTTTCATGTGTTTAGTTTTCAATTTCCTTCTTTTATTATAACCTCTTCCCCTTAACTTATCCCAAAGGCATGAAAGCTCCATAATCTCGTATTTTATGGATTTTAATCTTGTTTATGTAAAAATTCAAGCATCATGCTTCTTCTCCTTTCCCTCAAGTTCTAAAATAAAAACACCATCTATGATTGACATCATGGGTAATGGGTTTTCAATTTCTTTTGTCATCATTGTTTATGGTCATGAAACCATTTATGTTATGTGTGAACATGATTATTATGTATGTTATATATCCTATTTGTGGTTCTGTAATCCTTATACACTGATGATATCAAATAATAATACAAAACAAGTTAATTATGGATAAAATCACTTCAATTAATTCAAGTGTTTATCATTATTGTCTTATGTCAGGGTTCTCATTCACTAAAATGAACAAAATTAATTTTCTAACCTTCTGGATGTTATCTAATTATATATAACATCACTTCTGGACAACCAATTTCATCTTTCATTTTATCTGAACCTAAATACAGGTGAACTTATCATTAAAACCAAGGATACTAACGGACCCGAACCATGAAATTGAACCTTATAATCAATCAAAATGTGTATGAATGACCATAAAAACGGTATACTAAATATTTTATATATATTTAAGGTTTTGGACCTATTGATTAAGAATCCTAATTTGTCTATTCAGGTTATTAATTACAAGTAGAGAACCCCAACAGACGTAAGGTAAGGGATCCTCCCCTTTTCTCTTTTAATCACAATTGTCCTCTATTCTTTGCATTATTGTGTGTACTAAAAAATGATGGGGTCTGTTTAAGAACATCCCCATACTTCCTTCTGGATTTATAAGTGATGCAAAACCCCATTTATCTCTCATCAATCCCTCTTGGTCACATATGACACCATGCCGATAAAATCGTAAGTAATTCTACCCGAACCTTCTTTGTTCTTTCGGGTTGCATTATTTTCATTCAAAATGGTGTTATATTATCTATATATGTGTGTCTTATGAATTCTATTTATTTTTAAAATAGTCTTATTTCAAGACCCTTATATCACGTTCTATCGGGGATATACATGATTTTGAAAAATTCCCTCATTAGAACATTCCGATAAGCAAACATGTTTTAAGGGGACATCCCAATATTTGTACCCAAATTTCAAGTGCACTCTATCCTATGTTTTAAAACACCATTTAATTTATAAAATAAGTATTTTTATTATGAAAAAAATCTTGGTTCAATTCTAGATTTATATAAAAGAAAATCCTCTTTTCTATTTGAAAAGCTCTAGAATCTTTTCCTTAATACCGCACTAAATTGTTTTAATGATCATGTTTCTAAAATACATTGTTTGTATGTTGTCGCTTATATTTGACACCACTTACAATATTATATTCCTATACTATGCTATTAATGTCCACGTATGTTCTAAATCCTTTCCATTCATGGAAACATTCATGATACAACTATTGGATATGTTTGGTGTCATGATTATGGTACCCAATTTTTTCCATGGGTACCCTTATGTTTATGTATGGTTGATTATGTATGGATATTTATGTGGAATGATTATTTATGTGGCATGTATATTCATGAATATATTGATATCGGTGCGCATATATAGCACTCCAATGCATTGGGTAAGGTTATGTATCATGAGATGCGATGTGAAAAAGGATTGTCAGTTAGCCTTGACCCGTACTAAAATGGAAAATGGGATTGGTGGTTACCCTTGACCTGTACTAAAGATATGAATTAATATTCTGCCACATTTATATTATTACATGTTTATATGATCCCATGCTTATATTAAATTATTTTATAAGTTTCATGATTTGGATATCATTATATCATGCCTCTCAATTCATATGCTTGAGGTGTATCCTTATGTTCATTCCCTTACTAGGAATTTTTATCTCATCACTTTGTTCATGTGTTCCCCAGGGTGCTCTATGAAGATGTAAGATCTCAATGGACGTTAGAATCTCTTTATGGATATTATATAGAGAAATGTTTTTTAGCCCCATGTTTTATGTTAAATGTACCAAGTCTTCCAAGAAACTAGACATAACGATCCTTGTTTTGTACTCTGATGATGAATTATGTTTAAAATCATGAAATGTTATATCTAAAAGGCTCGGGTCTCTATAATCATCATATCTTCTTCCCCTTATTTTATACAATAACTGAATACACACTTTGGGATGTGTTAATTTAACACAATCAAGGACGTCGAGTTTTCAATTTCATTTATGGTTTTCAATTCCAGACCTAAAACCATTTTTATGGTCGAACCAAATGATTATATAGGTAATATGTCAAGTGAATAGTTCGGTAATCGGGTTGTCCAAATGGTATTATTTAATATATAAAAATGACTTTGTTGTGATCAATAATCACTAAATAACCCAAACAGTTATCATTAATGTTTTAGATAATGATTCATTTTAACTCCAAAAAACTATAATAATTTTATAAGTATCTAATCATATATACAATCACTAATATCATTCAACATAAATTCTATTGAAACATTCTCATTCTATATGATTATACGTACATGAATATAAGTAAATCAGTCATGGAAACCAAGGAATAAAACACTCTCAAACAATGAAATTGAATCTCTTAACCAATAAAAAAGCCCTGAATGAACCTAATAATGTTATAATAAATAAATTAAATTAGTATGAGGATACAGAATAATTAATTTATCAACAAAATTTTGATTATTCTGGTCATTAAGATCATTTCAATGACACCATCAAACACAAGGTAACCGTTTTCTACCCGAACATCTATTTTCATTCAGGTTAAAAATATTCTATACATTCATTAAATAAATTATTATTTAATAATTTTTAATATTAATAAATTAGGATTTGGTTATATATATATTTTTACCAACAATAATCCTTCTTTATTTTATGCTGAGTTATATTTCTAAAACTGATCTTTCCAAAATTCTTCTCGAAATACATGACTAATTCAAAGGAATTTATCAAATTCACATTTATATTCATGGGAAATCAATAAATTTATTTTGTAAACCATTATATTTTAAAAATTAAGTATTTTATTTTTAAAATAATACCTTAATTCACTTATAGTGTTATATAATGATTTTTATCAAAGAACTCTTATTTTCATTGTAAAATAGTATTTATCTAAAAAATTACTCAATGATTTTATACGAGTATCTTCATCTATTTCATCACTCTTGATGTGTATTATGTATTGTTGATATTAATATTTTATGATATCATCTACCATAATTAATTTAATGTTTTATGATTACATTGAATATGGCTGGTCTATCTTAAACCCCTTCTCCAATTTACATTGAATGGTTACTGTTAGTGATTACTGTTCGAGGAAAATTTTTTACATTCCATGTGTTAATTTAAAAATGAATGTATATGTTATTTATGTTTAACCTCATTGATATGAGGAATTCATTTTACTTGTTATGTGATTGGGGGGGAGAACTATAGCCCCTCAATTCATCAGTTGGTCTCATTGGAAAAACTACAGTATCTGCATGAGGCCTTGACCAGATGTATATTTATGGTCTTGGAACGATGCCTTGACAGTATCATCACGACATCTAGGATTATGCATTACATAATTATGAAACTCGTAATGTAATAGTCATGTGGTTATTTAACTATTATAATTCACAGGGTTATTCTTTATTATGGAAATATCTATTCATCTCTTATACCTAATATAATTTTTTTAAAGTTTATTTCTAAATTCATGTGATTATAGTTATTAACAGTGCATAATGTTTATGTTTATGATAACATATTTTGTATTTGTTACCAATACTGATCATTTGATCAGACCCCTTTCTTATGTTCCATTGTCGTAGCACATGTAGGTGTATATTATTAATGACGTTGAGGAATAACCAAGGAGTTACAAATGTTTTCATTGTTGGTTCTGAATTTTTTTTAAGGCTGTAATGTCAAACATATGTATGTTTGTAGATTTTGTTAACTACTAATATATTTGTCACATTGGGATATGACTTTCATGTAATCATTCGAATGTAATCAAATATGTGAGTGACTCCATGTATATGGGTTTCGGAAATTATAGTTAGTATCAGAGAATATTTAGTAGAAATAATAAAATGTAGATTTAGAAAACAAATAGTATAGAAGGAATATATATAAATTTCATTGTGGATAAGTATAAAAGAATATCCTAAAGTATTTGTATGGAATCTATTATGTGGATATTTATGAAAATAAATCCATGCTTGGATACTACAAGTGAATTTTGTTCTTTCATAGATGTACCATAGAGTTAGAACTCCGACATGGTGTTTAGGGCTTGACCATGGGTATCCCAATGCATGTGAATGAGGGTTACTACACACCTGGTTTGACAGTCATGTGTTATAATCACAGGATAATTAAATTTTCTTAACAATACAAAAAGAAGGATTTAAATGAAATTTTTTCGCCAAAGAACCCATGATTATAATTATGAGATTGTATATTGATATAATTTCAATTTATTATATGTAATTTTCAACATTGTGATTATAAATAATTTTACGAAAACTAATCTATTGTATGCTATTATTTTTAAAGTGCTTGAGGTAGAAGGATTGGAAACCTTATGAAAAAATGTTTCCAATTTATGGATATCCCTCCAATTCATGTTAATGTGGTTGGATATGGTGTAGTGAATGATGCTGAGAAACATATAACTATACTGGTAAAACTATATTAGGTGATGAATAATAACCTTATATGTATGGAGAATCTTAATCCATAATAATGGTGAGATTTGTTTGACTGATTAATGAAACAACAACCTCCATCATTTTATGGGACTACAAACACATTTGTATCATAGTAGTGGATACGTTCACGGTAGAATATATTTAATTTTTGGGATTTAATGAATAAGAGAAGGTTTTCATTGAAGTTTATAGAAAATTGGGAGATGTGGATAAGTGGTGGTATTTAGTCAAAAACACAATAGAGGATAAATAAATAGATGAAATGGAATGGGTGGATTTTAAGGAACAATTCTTAGGATAAAAATTACATTATGAACAATGAGATTATAAGGAAATCATGTTTTTGAATCTTCGGAAAAAAGAAGATAACAATATTGAAAAGTATGAAGCTAACTTCACATGGTTAGAAAGACAATCCATGTATTACATACATAATCCAAATACCATGGTTTATTGATAATTTTAGGGTTTAAAATCATTCATCATAAGATATCTAGTGTCTAAAAGTATCTCGTCATAAGAAGATTTAGTCTCCAGTTCTATCTAGATAGAAAAGGAATTCATTGAGTATCATTATTTTCTGGGAAATCAAGAAAAGAAGTGTTCTATTTAAAACATTGTAAATGGAAAGAGTGAAATGGGGAAGAAGGGAAGAGTTAACATTCCTCCCTATCATAATTGTTGGGAGATACACCCTAGTACTTTCTTGAATAGTGTGGGTGTTTGTAACTAGTGTGGATAAAAAATCAACCTTTTATGAGATTATAAGTGGTTTAAATAAATAGTCATTGTTCAATTGTCAAATATATGACTTATGGGACATTATCCAAATGATTTTCATAAGCATCAAGGAAAAGGCAATGAAAAATTTCCAATGTAGGAACACCATTTTTTTGCAATTACAACAACTGATATTGAAGTCCCTAATAATGTGGTGGAATCTATAATTATTTACTCAAAATTAGCCAACACATTATTTTATTCATGATCATTTCATTTTTTTCATATCATCCCAGTTTTCCATGATAATTAGATACTTCAAATTTGATTTAATAAGGGAGATTTCTATTAAAACACCTAAGGGAATTATCATTATAATGAATATGTGTTAGGAAGTCCCCATTGTGGCATACAAAAAATATTTTTCTACTGATTTTAATATAATAACCATGATTAAAATTAATATTATCATCATTATGGATTGTATTTCGAATCATGATGTGAATATCTATTACAATATGAAAGCGGTTTAAATTTTTGAAAATGATGTTAAATCCCATATCATTAGAGCAGAATTGTCGTCATCTAGTTCTTATATAGATTAAACCCATGTATCTCTATTTAATGAATGTTCTATGGATGTATGAGAATGAAATATCAATGGGTTAGGAATGAAATATTTAATGTGAGGATATAACTATTGTGAAAGAATATATAGATGTCTTTTTAGTGGATTTACATGGACCTTATCTAGTGTGGGAAGATGAACACTCGATTGATTTAATCTCTCATTCAAAAACTTTATCAAAATATCCTTATAAAATAGCCACTATAGAATTAAACTATCTTAAGGAAAAAACATGAATAATTGAGTGGTAAATGATTTATTCTCCCGAGTGTTTCTCCATGGAGAGCCCCAGTTCTTTTAGTTATTATTAAATATATATACATGAGGTTGTGCATTGAATATTGGGTTAATAATTATATAACAATAAAGAACAAGTATACCCAAACTCACGTTAATGATTTACATGATCTACTTCATAGAGACCAATATTTTTAGAATATTGATCATCGATATGTTTATCATCACTTGCGAGTGAGGAAGGAAGATATTCCAAAGTCAACATTTTGAACTAGGTATAGGAAATATGAGTTTATGGTAATGCCTCATGGATATTCTAATGAACCATATACTTTAATGGGTCTAATGAATATAATTTTCATGGAATAACATCATGAAATTACGGTGTTATTTATTGATTATCTAATTTTATACTCCAAAAGCTACAATGACCATAAAAATCACAAACACACACTTCTAAAGAATCTTAGATGAAATGAAATATATGGGAACATTAGAAAATGGGAATTTTGGATTCAATAAGTTTCCATTATTGGAAATAGTATCTATAAAGATGGAATATTTGTTGATCCTGTAAAACCAATGGTTGTCCGAAAATTTACTACTCTAATGAAAATAACTAGGGTGCATAGTTTTATTGGTTTTGTAGGATATTAATGGCATTTTTCGCACAGAACATTTCCCAATCGACCAACCCAATGACCAAGATTACACATAAATGGGTTCCATTCTCATGGAAAAAATAATGTGATGACTATTTTGAATAATTAAATAGGAGATTAGCGAAGTCATTAATATTGACTCTAACAATGGGTAATGATGGGTTTGTGATCTATAGTGATTCATCAATGACACGATGTGTTTGATTCCTTAAGAAAAATGATAGAGTTATTGCCTATTCCTAAAGTAAGTTACATATTCTAGAACCAAACTATAATACTCCTGATATTGAATTAGATACTCTGATATTTGTTATAAAAATATGGAGAAACATGTTCTATGGTGAATTATGTGAGATATAAATAGATCCCAAGTGTTTAAAATATATATTCTCATATAAATAACTCCATGTGAGGCCAAGGAGACAGCTTTAGCTACTCAAGGATAGTGATTATTATATAAACAACCACCCATGGAAGGATAATAAAGATGTTGATGCATTGAGTCAGAAGGATCACAATGTTTTAAACAAAACAATGACTGAAAGGGATCTTTTATTAATTGGTTTAATAAGGATAGAATTGTGAGTTTTAATAGCATATGAATCATCATTTCTTTTTCAATTTGATTCAAAATTATCATTATTATAAAGTATTAAAATCTCTCAGCCTAATGTTTCGAAACTACAAAAGAAAATTAATGATGCGAATGATGGGAAGATGAATGACTTTATGTGTGAAGATAAAATTATGAAATTTGGGAATATTCTATTGGTTTCAGCTTTACCTGATTTAAAAAATGGAGTAATTTGACAATTACCATAATACAAATTTCTCAGTAAACCATGGATGGACTAATATGTATAGAGATTTGAAGGAACATTTCTATTAGGACAATATGATCCAGGAAATTGGTGATTATATTTCAAGTTGTATAGTCTATCAACAAATGATGGCTGAACTACAACATCCTACAGGATTCTTAGAACCTCTACCTAATCCTACAAGGAAATGGAAGGACATCACCATGTATTTTTTCATTGGATTTCCCAAAAAACCATGAATTAATAATGAAATATCGGTAATTGTGGATAAATGTTTGAAATATGTACATTTCCTCACTATAAGGGAGGAGTTTCCACTAGAGGACCTTGCACGAATAAATATAAATGAAGCAGTACAACATATTTGGGAATCTATCTCAACTATGTATAACCATGATACATGATTTATATAAAAATTCTAGAATAGTCTTTTGAATTACATAGAGAATGACCTTCGATTTAGTACAACTTATCACCCTCAAAATGATGGTAAATTAGAAAGGACGATATAAAAATTACAATACATATTGAGATCATGATCTCTTCATCATCATGGTATGTGGGGGTCATTATTTACCATTTGTTGGAGTATTACTAAACAATTGTTTCCATTAAAGTATTCAAATGGAACCATATGATGCACTTAATGCAATGATGTGTTCTACACTAACAAGTTTGGTTGAAGTTAGTGAAAATAATATTATGTTTTTAAAGATTATAGAGGAAACAATATCAAAGGTAAAGACAATCCAAACCCATATAAAATCATATAAAATTAGACAAAATAGATAATCGAATGAAGGATTTGGAATTTGCATTTGGAGATCTTGTTTTCTTAAGAGTATATCCATGGAAGGGTGTTATATGTGTTGGGATGAAATCGAAACTAATCCATAAGTAAATGGGATATTAAAAAATTATAGAAGGTGCTAGAGATGTTGAATATTGTTTATAAATTCCTCCTATCCATTATATGTAACAAAATGTGTTTCATATCTTATTATTGAGAAATTATATGCCAAACACAATGCATGTCATCACTTTTGAATATATAGAACTGGAAACTGACTTATCATATCGTGAATAACATATATAGGTTTTAGGAACTATGTAAAATATGTTTAGGAATAAAATGAAATTAATGTTAAATATAATTTTGAAGAATCGTGGAACTGAAGAAGCATCATCATTGGATGATCCTATTAAGATGAAGAACTAACCAACTATTTCTGTTAGGTATCATTTTTGTATTTTAGAGGAAACAATTTTTGTAAGGAGGGAGGAATGTAACACACCATGAGTTTATAAATAAAATTTAATATCGAATTCATGAAACATAGAGTCTTGAAAAAAAACCAATTTTTTCTTACATATCCATTAAACATAATTTCTCCACCTTTGTGATTTGAATTTCAAAAAACTAATATACACTGTTGCAATCTATAAGATGATAAATGATTGAAAAGAAAATCAAAATTTTTCATTAAAATTAACATACCATTATGAATTTTAATTGGTCCCTTATTAATTTTTTATAATATTTTTGTTTTATTTTATTATGGTTTTAAAAGAATGAGAACTTGATTAATTTTTCGAGGCATTATTATTGGAATTATAGATTCAAATTTCTTATTTTAAAAATAAATTATGGTTTTATTTAAATATTAAATTAATAATATTTATAATTTTATTTTCAAAATATGGAGTTTTTTATAATCTACGCATTAAAAAATGGTTTGTGTGAGTTTTTGGGATTTTTCTAAAATACTCGATTTCTTATGAATAGTCGAATACAATAATTTACTATATATATATATATTATCAGTTAAATTCACTATTACTAGAATCATTTATTACATAAGAACACTTGGTTCAAACTCAAATGAGATTATTACTATTATGGGAATGATTAATCAACAAAATTGGTTTTTATGAGGGATATAATTAAATAATAAATAAGATATTCAAAAATCACCCCTCTCATCCACTATACCCCCCCTCACATCATCTACTCTTATCTATAATCAAGACTTGTACCATATATAAATTATTCAGCAATATCCACCGAAGCTCCTCCCTGACGTACTTCAGCCCTTGGTCTCATAAAAAGACCCAAAAACACCCCTTAATATACTCTCACGGATGATTACATCAACATTTAAATACCTATTTTCATTTCTTTTATTTTATATTCCTTTATATTATTTTTCATTCTTAACATCCTTTCATACAAATGATATGATAACTCTATAAAATTAAAAGTATTATAATATTGTTATGATAATGGAATGAGTCACCATAATCACTCTTTTCCAATTCATTTATACAGTATATGAAAAAAACCATCTTAGATGTTTGATTTTACCACATTCTAGGATGACTATATTTTGATATCAATAAATGTATTTTATAATGGGCAAGAAAAATTGTTATGGTTGAACAGTATTATTATTTATGTAGTATATTCTATATATGGTCTTGTAATATTTTTTGTTACAATTATATTAATTTATTGACTAAAATGATTTTGTTGTGATAAAAAATCGCAAAATAAGCCAAAAAATTATCATTAATGTTTCATATAGTTATTCATATTCAATTCAAAAAACAAAATGAATTTTAAATCTATTTAATAATATAGATGTTATCTAGTAACATATAGCATCAATTATGTACTACCATTATCATTATACATGTTTATAGGAGCATGAATATGAGTAAACCAATGTAGAAAACCTAGGAATAAAATGACCCCAAAAAATGAAATTAAATACCATAACCCATAAAAAGTACATGAATGAACATAATAATTTTATAAAATGTAAATTACTTATAGGGGATGTTTTTTAATCAGTAATTTATGAATATAAATTTGATTATTCCGGTCACTAAGATCAACGGAGGAACTACTTTAGACTTATGGTAAGGGTTTTCTAACTGAACCTCCATTTTCATTAGGGTAAGACTTATTATCTACATATCTGAATTAAATTATTAATTATTCATATTTACACATCATCAATTATTTGGGAATTTATTTTATTTGTACTAACTAGAATCCTACTTGAATTTTTACAGAGTTATATGTTTTAAAATCATCATTCCAATATTCATCCCGAAATACAATCCCAATTCAAGGAAATTTCTCTAATTCATACATATTTTCAAGGGAAGTATATAATATATTTTTAGAAACCATTATCTTTGTAAAATAACTATTTTTTTAGAAAATACCACCTTACTTAACTTCTTTTTTTATAAAAATATTATTCCAAAACAACTCTTATTTTAAAATAATATGAGTATTTATCTCAAGAATTACTTATTGATTTTAGAATAGTATATAAATCTATTTAAATACTCTTGATGATTATATTATTTATTGGGATTGATATTTTTTGATATAATCAACCTTATTTAATTAAATTTATTATTATTAGTTTTATTGTGGATGTGGTTTCTTAAAACTATTAACCAATTTACACTGAATGGTTAGTGTTTATGAATAACATTCTGGGAAAAATATTTATACTTTATATGTTATATTAAATATGAATTTATATGTTGTTTATATTTATCCCCATTCATATGAGTAATTAATTGTACTTTGTATGGAATGGGTGGGGCCCTCAATATCACCTCGATGTATCAGTATGTCTCATGGGACAAACAATGGTCTACATATGAGGCCTTGACAAAATGGTTATTTATGGTCTTGGAATGAGGCATTGACGGTATGGTTACGACATCCATCATTTTTCATTCACTCATTATGAAACCAATTATTTAATTTTCATGTAGTTTTTCAACTAGTATAATACCCATGAGTACGATTTATTATAGAATTAATAATTCATCTCTTATTCCTGAAATAATTTCTTCAATATCATTTTCAAAGGCATGTGTTTTTAGATATTCAATATGCCTAATGTTTATATTTATGATATATTCCACTATATTACCAACCCTTACTAATAATTTGTGGTCACCCATTTCATATGTTTCATTTTCCATGCACATTACGATGTATTTTATGATTAACATGCAGAAATAACATTGGGGTTATAGATGTTTTCAATAATGATTCAAAATTATTTCCCCATTCAAGATGTAATGTTGATCTTTTGTATATTTCTGGAATTCCAAAACTACTAAACTATTTATACTTTTTAGTTATGAATATCATGAAATCATACAAATGTAATTAAATAAGTATTCAACGTTGATAATCTTGATTCTTAGATTTATAGAAATCTTCATCAAACTCCCACTGATTCAGAATGTACCACATCATTTCCTACACACAAACACCAGGGACCCAAAATCCACCCCACATCCTAGAAATATACACTTTATCTAAAAAGAAGATCTCATAAAACCCACAAATTCTTGGGCCAAAAACCATATCACATCCACCCTATAGACACCTGGTCCACAAACCACATCATATCCCGCACATAGAAACATTGGCCACCAAACACAACATCATCCGAATGACACAATGGAACGTAAAACACATTTCAACTTCAAGAGACTAGGTAAATCTCAACTCACATCATCATATAGACACCTAGGAAATAAAATCTAGACCACACACACCTGGTCCTCACAAACCAAAACCTACCCAATTAATCAAGGGATATAACCACAAGGAAGAGGGAACATTGAATAAATGATACCCAAACATCTATACTCTCATCCATATGTTTATAAAAAGACACCCACATGATGATGGGGGTGTTCAGAAAAAAATGATATACTAGGGTGGTGTGTGTATATAAATTACAAGTAAAATTCATTTAAATACATATAAGATACCAAACACTCAACCCCAATCAATGGGTTCTCAGACAAACCATCAAATCAAAATAATTCAAACATTTATTCTACCTCTACATTTAAAATAACAAAAGACTAGCCCCAAAACACAATTATCATTCCCAGCCAAATTATTTAACAAATTATTATATTTATTAAAGAATTAATTTACATATTCCACCACTAACTGAGAAACTACAATGAACATCACACAACATGTGAAAATTTTCCTTGAAGGTAAAGAGCCTTCATAAACTAATGGGAAATCACATTTCCTCTGTCATTGAAAATCCTTAATGGTATATCATATATTAATGTATAAATAGGGGTTGATGATTTATTCAAATTAATCTTAGTGAAACTATAGAAGAATAAGCCATAAAAATCACTACTGTTATTCTTCAATCTAATCCCACTCAGGTCCCATACCAAAATAACGAACCGCAAATCACAACTCCAATAGATAACACATTACCACACAACTAGTTTTTGAACCCCCCTACACAACACTTCCCATATGTATATATATATATTCCATTAAACCACCCAATTAATCAAAAAATAATCGAAAATGATCAAATCTATACTAAAATAAAAACTAGAGAAAACCCACCACTCGAAAAATTTTACTTCCAATTACAACATTCACACACACAGATCCACAACCATTCAACACATCACATTAAAGACCATGATGATACCCATTTTCATATTTAGAAAATGGGACACTAATCAAATTAAAAATCATTATGTAAGGGCATTATCTCACATAAAAATCATGGGGAGTCCATTTATTATATGGAATTACATGACTATCCAATTTTCATATGTAATTGTTCAACTCGAACCAAACAACATAAAACCTATTTCATTAACAAAAAATGGCCCCAAATTTCCATGATTTTCATAAGGTCAACACGTCTGTATAATTTGTAATATCACACATTTAATATCAAAACTAGAAAGGAAATAGAATCGATTCCCCATACCCATTTCAATCTCATTTAAATGATTCTTATCTTTGATTAACATGGAACTTCCTTGATCCATTGGTTAAAAAATTTAATCCCTCCATCCTGACTCATAATTGAAGATAAAAAATGAAAATCCCACAAAAAATGTGTGTTAATGATACTTTCACAAGAAAGCATCATGTAATGGTCCTCTTATTTCCACTCCCACAAGATAATCATCCACCCGAGTATGTCACAACCCAACCACATTGACAAAACCCGATAACCCTATTTGAAGTAGAGGATAACATTAATCATCACATAGAAGGAATAAATGGTAGGGTAAGGAGACCAAAGGGATGAAACCCCAATATAGGATGAATTATTCACCTTAGATAAAAGATTAATCTCTACGAGTCGAATGAGGGAAGCTAGGAATCAGTCATTGGAATAACAATCCTCAAGATACTGAATATGGGTTTCTAGGTCACAAATTGTGAAGTAATCTCACTATATTCAAAGGGCTTGACAACCTGAGAATTTGGAAAATCTCATAAAAGTTAAAAAATCTTGGCATCACATAGCGTTTAATACCCGTTAACGTCACGTAATGCCCAATGTTGTTTTTCATTGGAAATGCAAGTCTCTTTTCGAGTCATTTTTCCTTTCACACCCCAAATAATTTCACACAACAATCCACCTTGGATAAGATATGAAACTGAACTTCACATGGTGTAATTCAGTTACACGATGTGTAGTCCCACATTCTCTATATTTTTTCCACCAAACTTCTCCAAAATATATTGAGCATCTTATGAACACATTCAAAAAACATATATAGATTGAAAGGGGCTAGGAGAGCACATACTATTACATCAGATACCTCTTCAATGATTCTCCCCATCAAGAATAAAAAAAACCTAGATGAAAAATGATTCTAAAAATAACGCTGTGAGATTCCTCGCAAATATCGGATCATACCTCAAGCATTAATTTTATCGAGACAAGACACACCAAACCAACACAAAAACATTGACCATCCATATCAACCTCCACATAGACCATCCAAAAACCACTAGAATCAACAAACTGCACTATACTAAATGGTTGATTTAGGGAATTAAATCCTCTAGGTTATCTTAATATCTGTTGTGGTGGGTGATGACTTGCCTGTATGAGTTTAATTACATTAGATTTAAACTGTCTCTAATATTAATTTGGTCCTCCCCCTTTAGTATGACAGTAATTTATCATTAAAAAAACCACAAAAATCTCATGCCAAGGGGGAAATAACTCATTTTCAAAAATAGAGTTCAAACATTACATTTCAAAACAAAAAAAAGGAAAAACATAGAAATACTATGTGTACTTGTCCCACATATGTGCTTCTCACTCCCATGTACTCTACTCCTACCACCATGCCTCCACAAAACATGAACAAAGGGAATGGTACGTTCATGAATTAACTTATATCAATGATCCTTGATCTCTACTAGCCACTCCATGAACATAATTTCATCCTATATATCCAACTCTATCATGTTAATGACCTTGAATTCATCATGAAGATACCGAAAAACTTGGTAGTTATTTTAAAAGTTTGTATTTTTCTCCAACTTTGGGGGAAATGGAAGTAGATCTATCTCCTCCACAACTCTGGCTGACTTCTCAAATGGTCCATCAAACCTTGGATAATTCTTAATCCTTATCCCACACCCCTGATATCCATGTTATGTCAAATCCAATATGAAAATGTGGTTGCCTACCTCAATATCCAAGGGCCTCCTCCAAAAATAGGTATAATATTTCTACTAGTCATGTGCTTATTTCATCTTATCACAAACAATCTAAATATTCTCTATCATGCTTTAAACAACATCGAGACAAAAAACTACTATCTTCACAACCTCTATCTAGTTCAATGGAGATCAACATGATCTTCCATTAAAATATTTACACTTACACATCCTAATGGATGAGTGAATGATATTATTTTATAAAGAATCATCTAAGGAATGATATCAATCCAAGATCTACCAATGTACATGATGCATTCTAAAAATAAATCACCAAATGAATGGATAGTCTGTTATGTATTCCTATCTAACTAATGGTAAAGTATTAATGAGTCAAAACTGGGTGCCAAAGGCTTATTTCAATCCCATCTATAATCATGGGGAAAAACATTCATCCTGATAGGAGACAATAAATCTCATAAATCCATGTAGCCACACCACCTCATCGTCAATATTTTTTCAAAATTAATCTACTATGATCGACTTCATGATCACTATGAAGTAGGCCTATTTATCCATGCAATCCACTATTATGTAGATAATATTATATCTTCTATATGTTCTAGATGAACCTATGACAAAGTCAGACAAGATTTTATTCCACCTCCACTCAAAAATATCTAATGGCTAGAACAATCCACCATGAACATGGTGATCGACAATAAAAATTTTCCAGACGAAGAATCCTTTAACAAACTATGATACATCCCACTTTATCTAGGGACACCAAAATTGCATCCTAAAGCTACAATAATTATTTCAACTCCCTTTTGTACTAGTAATAATGAAGTATAAATCTCACAATGTAATCCATCACTTGTTTCCTCCAGAACAAAAAACTTCTATAAAATATCATGATGTTCAAAAAATCCACAGATAATCTCTCTAAAGTGACATTATTTCCAATGAGATCACAAAAACCTGTACCTATGAGTCTCCCCATGAAGACTCTTATAAAGGACACATTTGAGAATAATTTAATCTCATTTAAAACAAATATAATATATCCTCATCCACTCCTACATCCAATTGCATGGCTTCCAACTCCTCTATCTTTATCCATGAAACCAAAGAGACCTGGACGAAATCCTTCTATGAAATCATAAGGAATTAAACTACCATGAAATTCACATTTCATGAAATTAAGGAGAACTCAAAATCGTAGTCCTGATGAAACTCCATCCACCTCCACTTTCACAAGTCCATATATTTCTAGACATATATATTCCTCAATTTATTGTGATCTATGAAGTCCATTATGTTCTCCACAATGAGGTAATACCACCACAACATTAGCATAAACACCACTATTTCCAACTCTAGATAATTGGTGGAATAGTTTTTCTAACAGGGATATATCATCCTTGACCTATAATAGATAATCACTTATTGCTGCATCAAGATGCATCCCAATCCAAGATGGGAGGCATCAGATAACACCTCAATCATTAACCAATCCATGGAAAAAAATAATTGGAGAACTAAAAAATATCATTATTGTAACTGAATTCTACCTAAAACTATGAAAATCACATAAATTATGGGTCATTACTTGTAAGAGACATAAAGGGGTTACAAATCATGGGAAATTGAGAAAATAATTCATATAAGAGCTAGTATGGATGAGAAAACTGGGAACTTCATCCATATTATTGGGTGATGACCAAGAACCTACAAAATAAACCATCGTTGGGTCTAATAACAAACCCTTATGAGACACCACATGCACATAATAATTTACATATCCTTCTTAAAACTAAAAATTGGAAAAATTCTTCAGGATGTGGTGGCATCAAAGAACATGTAAGACAATTATGAGATTCTCATCATGCTCCCAATATTACATCAAGTAGATTATTATATCATCAATTAACATGATGAAAATCCTATTCAAGAGATCATGAAAAAAGATTTCATGTTACCTATGATCATATATAGTGAGTTCAAATAAGTAAACTTCATAAACACAAACCTGAAGACCCCATACCTTCATCTGAAATAAGTCTTCAGGATATCTCCCTCCTTCACCCATATCCTGTGATATCTAGACCATATATCAATCATAGAAAACCGACATTAACCACTAATGTTGTTGAAATGATCATATATCATTGGAAGATGGTAGTACTTCTTGTTTGTTACCTAGTTCGACCTCTGGTAGTGAATAAATAGCCTCATACTACCATATGATTTCTTAGCGAACAACATTGAGCACCCCCCAAAAACACAATTGTCCCAATAACACCCATCATTATTAGATAATCTATCTGAATCCAATGCTCCCACATCTCATATGGAGACATCATATAAAAATTTGTCAAAATTTGAAAAGCACTACACTAAAAATCTATCCAAACTCAACATCTTGTTGAGGGGGTAGTGTCACAACCTCCGCATGGAAAATGTCAAGGAACTCCACAATGATCCTTGGAACCATTACCATCCCATCCTACAATGATTCCATTAATGTATAATCCATAACTTAGTGAAGAGGCTTCACATTCTGAATTCCCTCATGAAAAATACGTTCTCCTTTTAAAACTGCACAAATGTCATATATGTCCAAAAACATTACTCTCTAACATAAACAGTCTATATGAAATTCATAGAATACAACCAGTCATTGCAGAGAATGAAATAATTTCATTTAAAATGTAGAAATTATAGATATGTGTGGGAATGATGGGGTCGCATCATCAGTAAATATCCTTGCAACATGTCAAATAAACTAGTCTATCCTCCAACCAGCGTACTCAACACCAGGGTCATTGGAAGCCTCTCTACGTCTAGTCCGAGAGCATGTGATAGAGTTGTTGAAAAAAAGTATTATATGTTCATCAATAAAAATAATGAAAAATAAGATACAAAATGATCTAATCGTACCCCTGACTATCTAGGGACTTACTAGAACTATAACCTATTACATATTCAAATGATGATTACCAAATCCTCTAACAATATTCTATTGACAACCTCCATAGTAAAACCACTATAGAGGTCCAAGAACATGAGGAAGATCCTTTGTTCAGCCTTTACCTAATAAATCTCCCCTTAGTAGAGAAAAATAATGATGCCCATTTATCATGAAAAACCTCCCCATAAATAGATGATGAGGTTGTCTTTGAACTAGTCCACCTCAATTATACTGAGCTCGAATAGCTTTAGAAAAATATTTATAAATATGGATGTGAAATTAACAAAAAATACTTCTAATGATCACAGCATGTGAATGAGCACTGAAAGGTCGAAAGGAGAACTCCAGAGGATGAGTCCCTATTGATGTAAAACATCATGTTCCTGGAACCAGTGACCAACAACTAGTAACCATTCCTCTCGAAGAACTATGCTGACTCCCCCATCACAATAGACACCCACATGAGTGAATCCACTCAATAACATAAAACATCTTCTAAAATACCAATTATGTTTGGAATGAAGATGGATTAACCACGTACTGTATCAATAGACATAGAGCCTCCCCATGGATTCTCATTCATGACTACTCATATAGAATGATATGTGGGAAAAAATAAAGGAGTTCCTTGAACATGATCCCATGGTCCCACACGGACATACACCCTTACTGAAGGGATTGTAGCTCCAACCTCATCTTTGACATCATGGTCGATGAAAATATCTTTGATCATAATTTATTTTCAAAATTTTCCCACAAAACGTATGCTTCTTAACTCTCATACATATAAATTGTTCACCAATAACATGAAGCTCATAAAATATAGGTAAAATCCAAAGGAACCCAGTACGCTATTATGGATTGGATAAAACTGAACCTCATCTCATGCGTCTTAATCCAAATAGCTGTATCTTTGTCTGAAAAACTACCATTGTACATTCTCAAATACTTCTACTATAATTAATGCAATTGAATCTTCAACTATCCATCCTCATCAACTACATCCACACTCTTTCAATCAACCTGATCCTCCATCTGAGGACCGACTTCCTGAGCCACAACTGACTCTAATGAGGAGCCATAGCCGAAAGGCAAGAATATATTTCATAATCCTTAATACTATGATATTTTATTAAATTTTATTTTAGTTTATTTTAATATTTTTTTCTTACATTTAAATGTAACATAACACTACATTTCAAACAAGAATAGAAGACATTATAATTCATGTACCTTTCCTACGGTCTCTACCCTACAAATGTTGTAGCCTCACTTAGACATTAATTTTTCTCAATGCCCCTCCATCAGATCACATGTATCATTAAAATTTTTTGTACGTTATGATCTTCCCTAACATATGTCATGTCACACGATCACCAGACATAGTTACCTTACCAACCCATTAAATGACCATTATTCCCATCCAAAAACACTATCTTATCTTTCAACTATCACCTTTGACATTATTCCTTCATGAACCCCTCCCTCCAAAAATTACCCTCCTAGACTAGAAATGATTAAATGTAGATAATCAACCATCAAGTCATACCTATAGTTGTATCAGGGTTGGATAAAATCTATAAGGGTAAATATGAATCACAATATGGGATGCATTACACTTTACATAAAATAAATATCAGGAGATATGATGGATTACCCACAATAAACCTCCATAACACATATAATATATAAGTGAGAACCTTACCACATGAATTCATAAAAAAATTCAAATAGTTCAAATGAAACGAAATTTCTATGTATAGTTTCCTAAATCAAGATAAATAAGTGCTATAAATACTTTCATGATCCTAGATATTATGGTCTAGAATGGTCAACAAAATCTGATTAGAAACCTAAAAATAGTTTTATATTCATATTGTGCGCATAAATCAATAATCAGTAAGAAAACCAACTCTTATTATTCACATCTGAAACCAGAATACTAATTCCCATATGAGAAAAAAAATCAATTTGTACCAAATGATTATAATAACCATCCCAACATCAACAAGAAATGGTTACCAAATAATGCATGACTAGTTGTGTAATATAATTTTCATCAATGATAGTGTACCTCGATACGAATTACAAATAATTAGCCTCTCATTGATAATGAGAAATGTCATCACGCTACCACTTCTTCCAAAATTACCATGTCACAACCCAAACTCACAAAAAATGACCTCAAAAACCTCACCAAATCTTTCTAACAGACACTTGGGCCAAAAACCACATAACATCCCATCTAGAGATCCCTATACCACAATCCACAAAACATCCCACATGCATACACCTATTCCACAAACCACATCACATCTCACTTGTATACACATGGGCCACAAACCCCAAATTCATCTTGATGAACATAATGAAATAATAACACAGATTTTCCCAAAAAATCCTGGAATGCACAAATAACTTCATACCGGGGACACCTAGGAAAGAACAACTCTCACACACACACATGATATGCACACACCAAAATATTCTTGATGAATCTTGGGCTATCGCCGCCTAGAATATGGAGTATAGGTGACGTGGTATCCATCCATCAATGATCTAACCGGGATCTTTGGGAGCGACACCCTCCCCCGGATGATGGGAAATTCGATACATAATTATTAACATAGGTGGGTTTCATAATGAAATCAAAAACAAAATACACTAATATACATATATGATATTAATCACTAAGCCCAACATATGGGTTCTCATATAATCCACCAGCTCACAATACTACCTTTTTTGACGCTACATATAAATGCAAAATTCCACAAAATATGCCATGAAAACCAATTTAAATTCATAACAATATTTTTTAACCAATAGCATTCTTAATTAAAAAAACCATTTCCCTATTCCAAAACTACCGATGCAACAACTATTCAAAACACCCAATAGGAAGCAATTTTTTTTGATGGTGAAGAGCCCAGTTAAACTAAAGGGGATTCAAATTTATTATACATTTTTCGTGAACACATGGTATATCATATATCAATCTATAAAAGTGGTGTAAAATATTCTATATGTAACTCATGGATATAATCAAAGACTATTACCCATATTAATAAAAAAGGCTCTCTATAAAACTCATCCTACTCTGGTCACATACCAATAGAAACAAATCCCAAATCCCATGCACAAAAAATAACACATTAATTCACAACCCGTTTGGAAGCCCCACTTCACAAAACTCCACATCTTAAGATTCCATTACACCACCCAATCAATCCCTCAATACACAACTGTTATTACAACCAAAATACAACCCGAACTTGAGAAAACACACACATCACAACATAACAACTTCACATTACAAAATTCCCAAACACATAGACCCAACCCTGCGACACATTTCATTAAAAATTATGTAACACATTTTCAGACTTAAAACATGGTATACTTATCATATTACACTTCATTATTTTATGGTGTTATCACAAAAAAAAATAAAAGGGAATCTATTCACTGTCCTGATTTATACAGTTAACTGATTTCCTTATGTAAGTCTTCATAATGAACTAAAAAATATCATATCCATTTAGTTATCAAAAAAGGGCCCCAACGACAGTTATTTTTTTGCAAGGAATCAATCCAATACTATTCACATTAATAAAAACCTAAAATCAACAATATAATGTCATGTGAATTGAGCCCCTTACCCTTTAAATTTCATTTAACCACCAATCATCATATATTATCTTGGAACAACCATGCTCCATAGGATAGGAATATTATATCCCTCCCACGTTATGGATAAATAATAAGAATAAAAGGATCTAAAACCTCAAAAGGGATCCAACAATCAACACAGAAGAACAAATCACATAGCGGACCTCCGATTAACCATCCCATAATTTATGAATCAACCACAGGATACTACGACACCACCTCACGGACACCAACTGAATATAACCCCCTTATAACCAAAGGAGAAAATTTACCGACACATGGAAAGAATTAACGGTATTGTAATGAGAGATATCAAGAATAAATCAACAATGAAAGGGAAAATTTGACAATATATTGAAGAATTATGTCTATTGATTGAATGAGGGAAGATAATAACATAGCCTTGGTGGATTAATCCTTAAAACAATAAATAAGGGTCGCTGGGTCACATTGGGTCAAAGATGGGTCCCTATAACTATAGGGGTTGACAACCAACATCACAGAAAAAACACATAAAAGTTATTGCATCGTTGTATTACATGAAGTGTAATACCCTTTCATGTCATGAAACACCCCATGATCAACTTCTGCTAAAAATCAGATCGACCATTGATTTATTTTACTTATCAAAACATATAAAATTTCACACCATGAACCAACATAAATAATTCATGAAAACAGACATCACGCCATGTATTTAAGTTACAAAACATGTAATCCACATTCTTCTATCTTTTTTGCAACCAAACTTCTCTAAACTCCTCTAATAATACTCTGAACACATCCAATAACCACAACCCGCAATGTAAATGTTTTGAGGGAATGGACCATTACCCACTTTTTCCATTTATGAGTTATTATTTAAAATTTATATGAATATAATGTTACAAGATACAAAAAACAAATTTCAATACAATCTATGAGTTTCTAATGGATAATTTGGATAATTTTTCCCATATATAATGATTGTTAAATTATAAGACGCTAATATTATATTAATACATTGCTATGTGTATCATGATTTTTGATCTAGGTTTTGATGGGATTAAATTCCATTTTTAATTATGATAAATATTGATTATGTACAAATTAAAGATAATAAATTCTAAATGATAATTTATCCATTAATAAGAATTTAATCATGCCCTTCTTATGTTTTCATTTCTCTAGGTTCTCATAATTGTCATTAAAAGAAGTATATCTTTAAATTATTTGTGTTTAGAGGTTATTATGTGAGATATTGGAGACATTATATAAAATAATAAAAGTTGGGTATAGTGGAAAAAATTATCCCATGGAGACATGGAAAATGATATGTTATAGGTTTTCCATATCATATAAACTCTACAAATAAAAAATAATTGTGTATGTAAGGGATTTAATCGGACAACATAGTGTTTTATTATAAGGATGTCTAAATTTTTTTCACATTTTTTAGTATCAATTCCCTAAATGTAAATATTATATTTTTAACAATTGATATGGTCGTGTATATTTTGACCTATTATATAGTGATGATCATCTAATATAGAAAAAATATTATATGACATAACAAAAATCAACATGTAAATGTACAATAAGAAAACCTTGAGTACTAAGAGGAAATATGGGAACATAATATAGTAATGAAACGAAAGAACTTATATCTATTTCTTATTATGAAAAGGAATTAAAATGGAAAATTTTTTAAGTTGGAAAAAATGTGATAATTCAAAAATTTATAAATGTTATTTTCCTTCTTAATGTAAAAATTTCACATTTAGTGACATGGAACAAATTCAATTAAAAATTAAAATAAATAAAACATTATTATTATTCGAAAGTATTTCTATATCCTGAATATTGTAAATTATGAGAATTAAATAATTCAACTATTTGTAATATTGATAATGTAATGTTACATTTATGATTAAAATATGGGTTTTTATATAGAAAAATTATTGATTCAAAAGATAAAAGAATTCACATCCATCTAATAGATCATACCAAATAATGATAAATTATCATAACATCAAATGGAGAATCAATCCCTACTATTTTCCCATAACTAATAAAAAACCAAGATTAAATTACATATACATGGGTGAAGTCATTTACCAGGGTAGTATAATCTTACAAAAGTCACCACTGAAATAATGCTTCTTAAAAAACACATAGTAATAACTAACATATCACTCCTTAGAAAAATTGTGTATTTTAGTGTAATTTGGGGTTATATATCTTCATGTTAGTAGTATAAATAATTAAACATTACAATTGTAAAACAATGAGTGTTTTATTTTATCATATTTTCATTATTATCCACAAGAATATAATATGAATATGATAAATAGTTAATTGGACTCAAAGAAAATTATATTTTTTTAAACATGTGGTTATCAATCAAATACATTTTTATGATAGATTATATAATTTTATTTAACTTTATTCATTAATACATCCTTATAATACACTATTTATTTCAATATAAATGATAAATCATATTATGATGTCCAATGTAATGCTTATAAGTTCAGAATGATCAATATTCAATAACAATAGATTTTAAATAACTAAGAATTATTAGGGAAAAAATTTCTTTAAAATGTAAAAAATTGTTTTGATATAATACATTTAATTTTATAGATCATTATGCTGATATTATGAAACATTATTTTTTCATTATTTTATAAAATGTTATAATATTTTTGGAAAAAGAATTAAATACGCTAAACAAATAGTGTAAGTGTATGGAAATAAAAATGAAATGAAGCTGATGTAATAAATACCATATAGGGATTTCATGGGAAAAATACTATTTTTTCAAAGAAAATGTTGTATTTTAAAGCGGTAAAATTTATTTTACTATCTAATCATAAATAATCCCTAACCTAAAGTATATGTTAATTGTTTATAAAATATATTTTTTGAAAACTATCCCTTCCCATAAATAATATTATTAATTAACGAATTTTTTTACATTATATATTAAAATGTTAATAACATGCCACGCTGTTAAATATTATCAGAAAAAATGATGGAATGAAAAAAAAATTAAATTTTTTAATCTATATATCAATGAGATATGTTTTGAAATTAAAAAAAATTCCCATATTTTACTATTAAACCCCACATATTCTATCATTAAACATATTGACAATGTAATATATTAGATATATCCTGTCATATTATCTCTTAAACAACATTCCTAGTATTTAATATGTCTATAATGAAGTCCCCCAATCATTTAAGAATCATCTTATTTAGGTAACTGGTGATATTACTCTAGTTTTCCATTGAACCACATCCATTGTAATAACCCATTTTATTCTAAATTGATTTTTATGTATTCTTCTTATTAACATTACAATAATTTGAAAATGATTTCCAAATAATGACATACAACCTTCTTTTCCCGTTAATACCTTTAATTATCTTCTACATATTCTCATTATGCGATTATAATAATTTCATTATTTTCCATCCCATGACTATTTCGTTACAAAAACCAAATCCTATTTTCTATCATAGATATAAACCATGTTATAACTATCCATCATTCAGTTTGGTCTTCCTTTTGTGAAACCCTTACATAATTCTTAAAATATTAAGGGTGTGTCTAGATAACCAACAAATACATTGGGAAATGATTTTATCTATGAAGATACAATGAACGATGAAAATGAAACTTCCATAAGAACACTATATTTTGATGTCATGGAATTTATCCTCAATTAATCTATCTAATTTAAAATTTATTGTTTTTAGTAATTTATTATTATTAATTTATCTTATGATATTATCCTCTAATGTAATTTCCAAATGTTTATATATATCATTCTCACATTTTTATATTTTAATGATATGCCTCTTCTGCAATATGTATTATATTTCATCAGGTTTTCTCCTTCATTTCTAAATAATTGGTTTTGGTATCCTACCAATTTTATTATGCGTATTTAATATTGTTTTTCCATAATAATATTTCACAAGATTTATAATGAAAATTTTAATTAATTTTAAAAATAATGTTATTTTAACTATATGTTAATTGAATATTTCATATTTTATCAAAGACACATGGCCTCTCAATTAATTAGTATTTTCTTAAATAGATATAAAAATTAAAAATAATGAATGAAATATATATTATATATGAATTTTCATATGATTATATTGTAATAACATTTAAGAATTTGGTAACATATTATCTATTATTAGTTAAAAATATTCTTCATAATATAGTGAATTCATGAATTTATTAAAATGTAGAATTTGAATAAATGTTGAGATATATGATATAAGTTTTTTAGGTAATTTAGTGAATATTTCAATTATTAATTTGATCTTGATGATTGATATATAATAGAACGACACGAGGGACCCATCAAACTAGGTTTAAAACTGATTCCTAACTAGACCTAATCTGCATTCCCAATACCCACGAGATGGAGACAGAATCATGGGAATTAAATAGAATATATGGTAATAATTTCACCCATCCATATTAGAAAACATAATGAAATATAAGATCTAAATTGGTTAATATTCAGTTTTATAGACAAATATAAATCAATTGACACATAATTAGTGAATCAAAATTATAGAAAGTACATAATACAAGAGTAACAAATTAGAAAACACAACACCACTATATATATTTTTAATGTTGTAAACATCTGAACATATAACCAAAAGTGTCCCAATATTAACTAACTAAAACACCCTCCTAATCATTTTGATGCCATCTCCTTTCATGAATTTGATAAATCATGTTTTACACACACTTAAGGATATGTTCATGGTATGAAAACAAATATCATAAGAATGATTTATAAAATAATATAAATAAATTGAATTTAAATGAAAATAATAAATGATTAAAAAATGTCAGAAATTATAATGAAACATGAACATTTCACATTTTAATTACAATAAAATAATTTCCAAAAAATATAGTTCTCAAATGGAATGAAAATCAAATATTATTCTATTTCAACATAAAAATCATCATAATCATCTATGTAATCAACATTTGAAATTTCCCCTATGGTAACATTGGTCTATGTTAGCTAGGTTTCTCATAAAATGGTCAATATTATCTTGTTATCATAAATCATTTCCCTCATATGACGACTAAAGGAGATGAGTGTAATGATATGTTATTGTATAATTGATGTTATCTTTAGATTGTGTAAAATCCCTACAAATAAAGAAAACACACTTAAAAATTGAATTATTTTGGATGGAAATAGGATTTTTATTTAAAAAACAATAATTATATTAACTATTTATAATATATTCAAGGTATAGTGATAGTTATTAATATTATATATTAATTGTTATGATAAATTATAATAAATACATTTAAAATAAGTGATGGCCTCAACGAGTAAGATCGTACAATATGAATCCCATATATTTGAGATTTTGATTTATATTGAATCACGAAGAATTGAACTTAAACTTTTTCATGCATAAATTCAAAAAATGAAGGATTTAGTATAACCATTTACGGTTGATGCTCTAGAATTTCGATATCAATACCGAAACCATGATTGTCG
The DNA here is from genome assembly GCA_963277665.1 of Viscum album. Classification (NCBI taxonomy): domain Eukaryota; kingdom Viridiplantae; phylum Streptophyta; class Magnoliopsida; order Santalales; family Viscaceae; genus Viscum; species Viscum album. The sequence goes on along the minus strand of OY728151.1, from coordinate 747,947,412 downwards.
AACCACAGAAAGAAATCACCACCATCACACACCTTATCCTTAGGGTGCATAGCGATGTAATAAGTGGTTAGGAAAATATATTATAGTATTATGTGTTTTAATATTTCCCTTATTTATTAAATAAATATTATATTAATCCCATTTTATTTTTAATTTATCATTGAGTATGTAATTATATTTTGATATGATGAATTAAAAATTGTTTTTTTTTGGAAATATATAGTTTTAATTTAGATACCCATTTTATAAATTCTATAACATTAATACAAATAGTAATACTATTTAATAAATATTTTTATATATATTTAATATTATTTTTTGAAGACAAACTTTTTTATAAGAGTAATAAATATATAATTATCTGGAAAACTGGATTTTTAAAATAACAGAAAATTTTGTTTTAAATTGATAAATTCTAATGTTTGGATATATATTTTGATAAAATAAATATTTTTTTAAATCCCCCCGTTTATATTTTCCTATGGTTAGATTTATGTAATTTACCATGGTAGTTTAATTTTTTGATTGAAATAAAATGAATTATAAATATACTGTTTACATTATAACATCATAATATATTACAATTTATATCTTAAATTATATATAATGAATAAATTAAATAATTATTAATCCCCCATTATAATAATATTTTTTGAAAGTTATATTTTAAATATTAAAAACTTTATCAAATCTTCAAAAAATATATTATATGTTATAAAATTGAAATTATTTCTTTATAAACATGACTCACTTCAACATAAAAATGGTTTTATTTTAATATATATAGTACATCAAATTATTAAATATTAAAAATATTATTTATATGAAAATATAGTCTAACAAATGGATGGTTTGCAGTTTCTATTATTTTATCATATATTGACCAAACCATGTGTTGGTAAATTAATAAAAATTTCCTTTCCTATTCCTATAAATACCATCCCATCATCTATCATCACATCACTAAATGAAATCGACCATGTATTAACTACCACTATCTATATATAAATCTATCCCAATGTTTTCATCAGTTATTAATAATATTCACATAATCTTTTTGAAACACCCTCTCATGGTTAGAGACTCACTCATTTTCATTATATTTGAACAACATTATTTTTAATAAGCGCTCTTGATTTCTAATTTACCATGTTGTTATGTGTTTTTAAGCATCCATTTACTTCCATTTTTATTCCTATTTAATTAGATATTACCATTTACTCTCATTCACACTTTCATGATCCCTTATGTACACCCGTTATGATAATGAAATTACCATGTTATTTTTCGTGCCATGAATTTCTATAGCAACTATAAATCCCAATTTACACTCATATGTATTCACATATTTCTTCCTATCCTTAAATTATTCAGTACTTAAATTTGATTAAGTCTCACTATTTAAATCATGGAATTAATAGTGATTAATAAAGATATTATTTTGTATGTTTGGACACGCACAAAAAAAGCATGTAAAACATTTAAGTGTGATAAGTGGATGAATGATTATATATCTCTATAATAAGTTCATTAAATTATTCAACTCATGAGATACCATTTATTATTAATTATATTTAATTCATACAACATTATGACATGTCGTATCTGTTCTAAAATTGACTTTTTCATTTGATGTAATTTTTTTACTCCATAATCTTATTTCACCTTTATGTTATCATCTTACAATTTGTTTTAGTGTTTATTTTCATGATTCTCAACCATTTCATGTCACATTTATATACTTATTCTATAAGGACCCAACCTTAAAACCTTACATAATCATGAATTAAATAAATAATTCACATTGAGGATCTTTTCAGGTTAAGAGTTTTAGATAATTAGGACATAACTATTACATCTCAAAGATTTCAAAGTAGACACATCTACTCAGCTTCCATTTTTTCACAAAAGCAAAACTCTTGAACACAAGAGTCATGTCTAGTTCTTTGTTTTAGATAGCCTAACATTTCCTTGATCTCATCCTTGACCCTATTCATCTTTATGTCCTGTGAAAAACAGTAAAAAAAACATGGGATGAGCATAAAAATCTCAGTAAGGGTTATTACAATATGGAAAGAAAACATTAGTCCATGTATACATAAGAATCAATGAAATCATACTTTACTCATAAAACATAAGCAATTTAACATACCTCATGAAATCATAAGGTTTACGAATATCTCTTAGAAATCATAAGACATAAAGGTAACTTGAGGTATTAATAACATTTTTACGTAGGGAGTAACACTCTTGGTTACATTTGGAATACCCATCACAGTATATTACCTAAATCTCTTCAGATAAACCTTAGCCTTTAACTCCTCCATGTTACCCAATGAATCGGAGAGCTATATCGGGCTCACCCGCCCTTATTTTATCCCAGAACCACCCACATTCATATAAAATTCCCAAGAACCATAACATAATCATAGCACATAACTTAATAATAAAGTAAATAAAACATTACCTCATTTCAATAACAATATAACATTTTGAAATAATGAATCCATTCTAAAAACCATTTTTCAAAACCATTTAAAACATTTAATAAATAGATTTTTCAATCAAAGTTTCCCAAAACACTTTGAAGCTTATAACATTTTAAACCATTAATATCCATATAAATAAATAATTAAAACCATTTTGAAACCATGGATATTAATGAGAAATATTTATAAGAATAAATCATTACAACATTTAAAACGATATTTTAGTTAAAGGGTATTTAACAAAATGAGAGACATTTGAATACGATAATTGAAGAATAACATTTAATCAGAAAATTATAATATCATGAGAATAATGGTATTCATGAAATAATATTCCAATGGACAGTACATACACCATATAATAGTTAATTGGTGCATAACAACAATGAAGTCTCAATAGAAACATAAAATGAGATGAAATCATTTATAAAGAAGGTATCCTTAAATTAAAGATAAATAAATCTCATAATTAGGTGTGACAAATATAAATACACCGAATATAAGTGGATATTCAGTGTAAAAAAAATCAAAGGTCATTCACACATATTCAAAGGATGACATATTCAATAACTACATGTTGAACCCAAAGAAATCGAAATTGGCTTAAGAATTTCCGATGGTAAAATTCGACAGCCTAACGACGTCACATTAAAATTCATAAAATTATTTGATGAGATAGAAAATGGTATCTCATCACTTGGATATTAAATTTACATAAAAAAGAATATTAAATAACATATCCCAACATAAAAAGATGTAAATTAAAAGACATAACAAAATAAGTCTTTTAAAAAGAGGAGTGTGAAAGGTTCCCTTACCGATTTGACCAACTTTCGAAACGTACACCCCATGAAAGAAGGGTCATAAAATGAAAATGTTAATACCCATAAATTATAGTATATTATAAAAATAGTAAAATATTGGGCATTAAATACACCACACAAAATGAAATAGTGGAAAATGTTGCATGAATCTCACGGGAATGAAAAGTGAGATGAAAATACCCTTATGAAAATCCGGCAGCCTAACGACGCCACATAAAACTTTCAAAAATATATTTATGAGATCAAATATGGTCTCAAATAATATTAAAATTAAATTTACAGAAGTAGGAATATAAAATAACATCCTCCGAAAGAGGATCTTAAAGTAAGTTACACAAAAAAGTACAAAAAATGAAAGAGAGAGGTAGGATCCCTTACCTCAAGTCCGAATTGTCTTGTTCGTTTCATTATATTCCTAAATAATAAACTTTTCTCAATTTATAATTGATTAAGGTCCTCCTTTAAATATTATTATTCAGTTCATATCACATATTATAATGTTATAATAACTGGTTAATAATGTGAGTTCATATTAGACGTTTTTGTCGATGTTTGGTACATGAGTCAAAAATGAACTTGTTTGAAAATGATTTTCCATGTAGTTGTATGTAAATAATATCCATAATAGTATTAATTATGTAAATATCATATATATCAAGTATATATTAGTTTTATACTTATTCCATAATATTTTTAGATAAAAACAATTGAAATGCACCTTTAATGGAGACGGTAGGCCATACGTTCGTATAAACGCTACTTTCATTGTTTGGAACATTATTGGAATTAAAAATAATTGAGAGAGAGATATATTATAATTCCAGTATAATTTATTTGTTTTATAGGTGACATAATTTCATTAATTTTATTCTTTATACATTCCATGTATTGCAAGAACGGGTCACATCACTTGGGGGGGTGGTAGTCCACACTTCCTCGTATGAAATTATCACATTTTCACAACATGAAAAGCATAAAGGTATGTTCTAAATATAAAATACAAAAGAATATGGAAAACATAAATACCATATATATCATATATAAAATACAGTGACATCATAATTTCCACCATAAAATGTGTTAAGATAAGATTGAACAATCATCATTTTGTGAGGCAGTATTTCACCATCAACATAAACAGTGTGTTCTTTAACAATTAGATGGAGGTGTGTGTAAGTGTAGCTCGAATACTTCACATAACAATATCCTAGTATATTGATGATACTGATGTTGTTACAAAAGAATGGTATAAAAAGAGTTCAGGGTTTTGGAGAAGCAAAATAAAACAAATGAACACAAGTGAAGACATTACCTTTAAATTGGGTAACTCCTCTTGGTTTGAACCAAAAGGGTTTCTTGAAAAGCATTATTCCAAAAATGATGCTACAATGAAGAATAGAGGGATGTGTAGAGATGAAATGGGCAGGGGTTGGCTGATCCAAAGGCTTGAGAGGTGTGGGTAAGGTGGTATATGTGGGGGCCTTTTATAATAGAAGAGGAGGGGCACTCTTAGAATGTTATAAAATATTACTTTTTCAGATTTTAAAGGTCCCAAAAGGATATAATTCTAGGATAAGGTCATAAGGTTTCGAAATCCACCCATCCAATAGGTTTGTGACAAGTTTAAGACTTATATTTTACCCAATTTTCTCATTTTATTTAAATCGTTCATTTATGAGGTAATCACTGCATCATAACAATGTCATAAATAAATTAATTTATTTAATGTCTGAAAATTATAAAAAAAATATCATGATGTAGGAAGACTTTTAATCTTTCTAATGAACATTTATAGTAAAAAATATGAATTTTATAACCCCATGTAAAATTTGTTTTAGTAAAACATTACATGTTTGTGACATTTTAGTTTTAACTTTAAATAAAAAGTCATTAATGTCATTTTCCGACCAAAGTGGATCCATGGGCTCCCCATGTTCACCCATGGATTTTCATGGTCGGACATGACTAAAACAAAAAAGGTATGACATTTGTCACGGTCATTTCATAATATTATAGCATTATCATTACCTTAAATTACACTAATTACCTTTAATCGAGATTAATAAAACTTAAACGTTACTATTCACAAAATTGTTTTAATCTCATAGTAAAAAATTTTACTTCATAATGAAAACCATGTCTGTCAGATTTTGTCAAATCAAATCACAGAAGTGTTAAAGTTTCATTTAAACAAAAAATCAGTTTCTTTAACTACCACTTAGTGGTTTCACTATTCATCCAAAATTGTTGTTTTTCAGAAAAATAACAAAAATTCACCATACGAAATATTTCATATTCCGAATTCAAAAATGATGTCTATTTTTAAAAATTAATAACATATATTTTTCATTAATTAATTTTATAATTAATGCCCACTGTCAAAACAAATAGCATGTTTTTAAGAAACAATATCTATTAAAAGATTGACACTTGTTTAAGTCCAATTTCAAAGTGAAATTAATTCCACTGACCACCATTGGATTAAATGGTAAAAATATATTCTAAATAAACTTTAATCTCAATTAAAAATATAATCTATCTATATAAATTAATCATATTAAAAGGTGGTTTTGAATTAAAATGCAACCTTTTCACTAAAAATGATTATTATCAGAAAAATAACAAAAATTTACACAAAGTAAATTTTGATGTCTAGATTAAAAAGAAGGATTTTATTGTGTCATATAAAACATATAAAATTGTCAAATGTATATTTAAAAAGTGTTCTCCATCAAAAGTCAGTTAATCGACCTTTTAAAGAATATTAGAAGATTTATGCTTAAAATAGGATTCATTTGCATTTTAAGACTCTATCATTTATTGGAAAAAAATAAAAATATTTCAAAAATATATATAATAATTTTGTAGGTAGTTCTGTTCATTCCTGATATTACAATGGCTAGGCGTTAAAAATAATATTATTTTATTATTATAGTGCAATGTATGATTTCAAAAAAACTCATTGTTGTGTATTGGGTATGCCATCAAGCATAGAGTTCCCTTTAAATTAATATTAACATTTTATTCACAAATGTGGATAAATATGAAAAAGTAATATTCTTTATTTACAAGGGATGTTACATCCTTCCTCTTTTTGGGAATTTCATCCTCTCAATTTTAAAATTGGGCTTGGAATCTTCATTGAAAATCCCACATCGGAACAAGAGTCAGTAAAACTATCACTTTAAAATAAAAAAGTGAAGTACAAAGGTCACCCGAGTTAACCGATACTAGGATACCATGTAAGAAAACATGGACATGGAGGAGAAAACATAGGGTCATATTCTAATGTAGAGGGATATAAAACATGTTTAAGAGAAATTTACCCACAAGAAAGTCACCAAAATGTGATGGGTTAAAAGGTATTTGATTCCCCAGTAGGAAAAATTAACAGACAAAGTTTTTGTTTTAAGTTACTTTTCATTCAATAATTTATTTATGAGCTTAACTGAAACATATGGAAACATACTTACTTGTCATGTTGACTTTCAACATTTACTAGATTTCTTACACGAACTCATATTTTCTCCAAAAGACGAGTATTTAGGATGACTTGTTCACATTAAGAGAGCTATAATCTACTTCTAGAGAATCACCTAATCCACAAAGGAGAACTATATACTTCACATGTCTTTATACCTTAACCATAAATAAAACAAAAAAGGTTAGTATGATATTAGATAATACCCAAAAAATATTATCCATTATAAAAAATTCTATTCTTAATCTCCAAAATTTGTCAAACAATACCCAAAGTTAAACAAAGACCATTCAACAAACATCTATCCATAAAATTAGTCAATGTAATAAAAACTAAGACTGAAACCCAAATCTCTGAAGGATTTAATAACATAGTCTTCCAAGATAAACCTTATCATTTATCTCCAAATAACATAAATTACTCTTAAAGTCTCATACAGAAAAGTCATTAAACTAATCACATATCCTTCATGATAGGGTAATAATTTCCATAGATAACCCAAAATCAACTTATTCTAGTTTCATAAGATCATCTAACTAAAAAGAATTATTCAAACTAACCAGGGGCTTCACGTAGTCCAGTGGTAGGCGATAAATACCAGCCGTACTTTGGTTGTGGGTTCTATTCCTGTAGCTTTGTCAGACGCGACAGGTTGTCACATGGTCTACGTGTTGTCCTTTTTCCAAAACTACATAATTCTTATAACATTCCCAAAAAAGTGATAAAATATTAAAAAATAACCATAACATAATTTAACCACAAGTTTATTTCATGTTGTTCATATTCCATCATAACGTATAGTAACCCATAATTACCTCAAAAGTAAGGATCATATAAACCCTAATTATTACCTTTATAATTATTACCTTAACATCTACATCAAGTTGGTTCTCTCATACATGATGCATTAGAGAACTCACCAATTTTCAAGTGGTTGATCATGACTCATGATAGTTGGTTTAGAATAACCATGAGATTTCACATTGAATCCCCCATTTCATCTAGTCTCTTAATCAGAGAACCACCATAGTTTCCTTAAAACCCATTGTCACTTTTGTGTCTGCTAGATCCATCCATTTACTAAAACCAAAACTGTCAGTGTGAGTATATCAACAAAATCATCATGTACTAATGAGGAAGATAAACAATAAGATATACTTACTCATTCAGTTTATCTAAAAACTATGACTCTTTATGAAATCCTAGCCATTATGGTAATGTAACATATGCTTAAATAATACCCTAACCTCTAATGTTATCTAAACCGACCTCTTATACCAACTATAAGGACCAAACCTTAAAACCCTACATAATCATGAATTAAATGAATAATTCAAATTGAGGATCTTTTCAGGTTTAGAGTTTTAGAGAATTAGGACATAACTATTACATCCCAATGATTAAAAAGTCTAAACATCTACCCAGCTTCCATTTTTTTCGAAAAATAAAAACTCTTGAACAAAAGTGTAATGTCTAGTTCCTAGTTTTAGACAACCTGACATTTCCTTGATCTCATCCTTGACCCTATTCATCTTTATGTCCTATGAAAAAAATTTCAAAAAAACATGGGATTAGCATAAAATGATCAGTAAGGGTTATAACAATATGGAAAGAAAACAGTATTCCATGTATACATAAGAATCAATGAAATCATACTTTACTCATAAAACATAATCAATTTAACATACCTCATGAAATCATAAGGTTTACGAATAACTCTTAGAAATCATAAGACATAAAGGTAACTTGAGGCATTCAAAACATTCTTACGTAGGGAGTAACCCTCATGGTTATGTTTGGAATACCCATCATAGTATATTCCCTAAATCTCTTCGGAGGAACCTTAGTGTTTAACTTCTTCGCGTTACCCAATGTATTAGAGAGCTATATCGGGCTCACCCGCCCTTAGTTTATCATGGAACCACCCATCATCATAAAAAATGCCCAAGAACCATAAAATAATCGTAGCACATGACTTAAGCATTAAATAAAATATAACATTACCACATTTCAATAACAATATAAAATTATGAAATAATGAATCCATTCTAAAAACCATTTTTCAAAACCATTTAAAACATTTAATAAAGAGATTTTTGAATCATAGTGTCTCATACCACTTTGATGATTTTAAAATTTAAAATCATTAATATCCATATAAATAAATCCTTAAAACCATTTTGAAAACATGGATATTAATGTGAAATATTTATAAGAATAAATCATTAAAAAAATTAAAAATATATTTTAGTTAAAGGGTTTTTAACAAAATGAGAGACTCTTGAATACAATAATTGCAGAATAACAATTAATCAGAACTTTATAATATCATGAGAATAAAGATATTCATGATATAATATTCCAAAGGATAGTATATACACCATATAAGAGTGAATTGGTTCATAACAACAATGAAGTCTCAATAGAAACGTAAAATGAGATGAAATCCCTTATAAAGAATGTATCCTTAAATTAAGGATAAATAAATCTCATAATTAGGTGTGAAAAATATAAATAGACCAAATATAAGTCGATATTATGTGTAAAACAATCAATGGTCATTCACACATATTCATAGGATGAAATATTCAATAACTACATGTTGAACCCAAAGAAATCGAAATTGGGTTAAGAAGTTCCCATGGAAAAATTTTACAGCCTAACAGCGTCACTTTAGAATTCATAAAATGAGTTGATGAGAGGGAAAATGGTATCTCATCACATGGACGTGAAAATTAAATCAATAATGATATATACGAACATATCCCAACATAAAAATATGTAAATTAACATACATAACAAAATAAGTCTTTTAAAAAGAGGATTGTGGAAGGTTCCCTTACCGATTTGGGCAACTTTCGAAACGTACCCCCCATGAAAGAAGGGTCATACAATGAAGATGTAAATACCCATAAATGATATTATATTATAAAAATAGTAAAATATTGGGCAGTAAATACACCACACAAAAGGAAATAGTGGCAAATGTTGCATGAATCTCACAGGAATGAAAATTGAGATGAAAATCCCCTTATGAAAATTCGGCAGCCTAACGGTGCCACATAAAACTTTCAAAAATGGATTGATGAGATCAAATAGGGTATCTAATCATATTATCATACAATTTAAAGCAATAGGAATATAAAATATCACCCCCCAACATATGAAAGAGGGGATTAAAGTAAGTTACATAAAAAAGTACTTAAAAAAGAGAGAGAGGTACGATCCCTTACCTCAAGTCCGACTTGTCTTTTTCATTTCATTATATTCATGAATAATAAACATTGGTCAATTAATAATTTCTTAAGTTCCTCCTTTAAGTATTATTATTCAGTTCATATATATTATAATGTTATAATAATTTTTAAATAATGTGAGTTCATATCAAACGTTTTTGTCGATGTTTGGTACATGAGTCAAAAATGAACATGTTTGAAAATGATTGTCCATGTAGGTGTATGTACATCATATCCAGAATAGTATTAATTCTTTAAATATCATATATATCAATTATATATTCGTTTTATTCTTATTCCATAATATTTTGAGATAAAAAAAATGAAATGCACCATTCATGGAGATGGTAGGCCGTACGTACGCATGAACACTACTTTCATTGCTTTGGCACATTAATGTAATTAAAAAAAATTGAGAGATATATATATTATAATTACAGTATAATAAATATGGTTTATAGGTTACATAAGATCATTAATTTAAATTTTTATACATTTCATGTATTGCATGAACGAGTCACATCACTTGAGGTGGCGGTAGTCCACACTTCCTCCTATGAAATTATCGCATTTGACCAACATGAAAAGCATAAAGGTATGTTTTAAATATAAAATAAAGAAGCATATGGAAGACATAAACACAATATATATCATATATAAAATACAGTGACATCGTAATGGCCAACAGGAAAGGTGTTAAGAGAAGATTGAACAATCATCATTTCGTGAGGCAGTAATTAATCATCCATAGAAATAGTATGTTCTTTACCCATTAGACGAAGGTGTGTGTAAGTGTTTCTCGAATACATCACATAAAAACATCCTAGTATATTTAATAAACTATTGTTTTTACAAAATAAATGAATAAAAAGTTTTTAGGGGTTTGGAGAAGCAAAATAAAACAAAAGAACAAAAGTGAAGACATTACCTTTAAATCGGGTAAATCCTCTTGGTATGAACCAAAAGGGATTCTTCAAGAGAATTATGCCAAAGGAGAGGATTAAATGATGAATAGAGGTATTTTGAGAGATTAAATGGTCAGGGGTATCTTGAGACAAATGCTTGAGAGATGTGGTTAATGTGGTAGAGCTGGGGACCTTTTATAAGAGAAGAGGAGGGGCACTCTTGGAATGTTATAAATTAATACATTATTATAAAATGATTTTCAGATTTTAAAGGTCCCAAAAGGATATATTTCTAGGATTAGGTGATCAGGTTTTGAAATAAACCCATAAAATAGGTTTTTGACAGGTTTATGACTTAGAGTTTACCCAATCCTCTCATTTTATTTAAATCGTTCATTTATGAGGTAATCACTGCATCATAACGGTGTCATAAATAAATAAATTAGTTTAATGTCTAAAAATTATAAAAAAAAATATCATGATTTAGGAAATATTTTTATCTTTCTAATGAATATTTATAGTAAAAAATATGACTTGCATAACCCCATGTAAAAATTGTTTTAGTAAAACAATACTTGTTTGTGACATTTTAATTTAAACTTTAAATAAAAAGTTATTAATGTCATTTTCCAAAAAAAGTAGCTCAATGGGGTCCCCAAGTTGACCAATGAATTTTCCTGGTCGGCCATGACTCATAAAATAAGGGTAGGACATGTGTAAAGGTCATTTCATAATATTACAGCATTATCTTTACCTTAAATTACACTAATTACCTTTAATCACGATTAATAACACTTAAAAGTTACTATTCACCAAAAAATTGTTTTAATCTCATTGAACCACATATTACTTCCTAATTACAACCATATATGTCGGATTTTTGAAAATCAAATAATTGAAGTGGTAAAGTTTCATATGAATGAAAAATCAGTTTCATTAACTACGGCTTAGTTGTTTCACTATTCATCAAAAATTGAAGTTTTTCAGAAAAATACCAAAAATTCACCCTAAGATATATTTGATATTCCGAATTCAGAAATGATTTCTATTTTACAAAATTCAAAACATATATTTTTCATTATTTAATTTAATAATTAATGCCCGTTGTCAAAACAAATAGAGTGTTTTTAAGAAACAATATCTATTAACAGATTGCCACCAGTTTAAGTCCAATTTCAAAGTGAAATTAATTCCTATGAAAACCACTGGATTAAATAGTAAAAATATAATATAGATACACTTTAATATGAATTAAAAATAGAATTTATCCATTTAAATTAATCATATTAAAAGGAGGCTTTGAATTAAAATGCAACATTTTCACTAAAATTGATCTTTATCGGAAAAATAACAAAAATTTACACAAAGTAAATTTTGATGTCCAGATTAAAAAGAATGATTTTATTTTGTCAAATAAAACAATTAAAATTGTCAAAATTATATCTAAAAAGGGTTCTCCATCAAAAGGTGGTTAATCTACCTTTTATAGAATATTAGATGATTTTTGCTTAAAATTGGATTCATTTTCATTTTAAGCCTCTAACATTTATTGGAAAGAAGTTAAAATATTTGACAAACATATATAATTATTTTGTAGTTAGTTATGTTCATTACCACTATTAAAAATTCTAGGTGTTAAATATAATATTATTTTATTATGAGAGTGCGATGTAAGATTTCAAACAAACTCATTGTTGTGTATTGGGTACGCCATCGAGCATAGCGTTCCCTTTAAATTAATATAACATTTTATTTATAAATGTGGATAAATATGAAAATGTAATATTCTTTATTTTCCTTGGATGTTACATATTCTCTTTAATGTACTACTTTTATCATCTTATTCTTTATATATTCCCCTATTATGCTTTTTATCATTCAAATTTCTTATGTATTTCCCATGGTTATTCTTTATAGTATTAGAAGAGTTATCTAATATTAAGAGCATGTTAATGATTTTTAAATTATGATGTTTACACCCTTTTTTATTTTGTTATATTTATAATATTATTACGTGAACTCACCAGTCTATCTAATGTATTTAGACTTTATTAATTTTATCTTTATTGAATAAATCATTTATTGGGGAATTAAAACATATGGGCTTCCATATATGGTATTAGGGAAAGTTATATTAATTTTTTAGGATTATGATTATTTTTTTAATACCTCAAAATATGATTAAAAAGTGGAAAACAATTCTAAATTTATGTTAATGTATAAAGTAAGTTGTTTCCAAATAATGAAATCACAATACAGATACTATTTGTGAGTATGAATCAATCATATTTTTACATAGGGATATTAAATAAGAAAAGGATAATTGTGAATTGAATTGATTTTCACCGTTGTAAAAAATAATTCCTTTTATAACACCATGTTTTAAACACTTAGGGTATATAAATTGTTAAATTAATAATCTCTTTATGATCCATTATGAAAGAAAAAATTCGCATAAAATCTTATGTTTTGACACAGACCATGGATAACATTGATTGAACATATAAATTATTACCATTGTGAACCTATTTCATTTATGTGTTATACATTAATTTTTTATAGTTTCTAATTTCTGTTTTTAATAGTTTAATTTTTCTTATCCCTAATTAACCTTATTTTAGTCATTCGCTATAAACAGGATGAACCGTTTCAACAACCAATGCACGGGGTAGTTTCCAAATGAGATTCCCTAAAAAATATGAGATGTAGTAGAGAAGTTCAAAACAATATATATTAAATTAACTCATAATATCAATAGAAAATTACAACATTCAGAAAATACACACCTATATAATATATAATGTGTTTTAATTAAGACCATTTTTGTGATAAATCCACCCAACCATCAATGGATCTTATAATCCTTTAATCATAGAATAATATATCATATCCATTGATATTGAATTCACAATATTTAATTTTGAATGAAATATAATTTCATGTTGGTTGTATATCATATCGAGGGAGAAGATGATCAGAGAATAACATTGATGAAAAATAAGAATCTAGTAGAAATGATTAAAGTTATATAGTGGAAGTACTTATATAACATGTTTTTAGATATATATGATCCTCAAACTCTCTAACATATAATGGTGAGAAATATTCTTAGATGTAAGATAAAGAATGAGGAATAAATCATGGTATATGAATTGCATATCACAAGACATTCATGACATAAATTCAGCTTTTTCATTGACCTAAAAAGTAAATTTCATTTCTTAATTGGGTGGATAAAGTTGATTTGGAAAAAATATAATGTAATTTTAAAATTATACATCTATATGTAAATTTTCAAATGTTTCCTCTAAGATGAAATATAGATAAATGAATCACATGGGTCGCATGGGTATGTTAATAGGAAGAAGATAATGAATTTTAATTCTATTAGGTTGATGGAGAAATCACAATGGGGAATGAAATTCAATCATCCCACTTTTCAAAATAATGGTAAGATGAATAACAAAAATTTCCCAAAGGGGAAAAGGAAACACATTATTAAAGGTAATGAATGAAACCTATCTAGTGAATAATACTTGAGAAACTCATCAATGTGACTGAAGAATGCAATGTTCAAGTCAACCCTTAGTTTTCTAACAAATGTTTCTACTTTAGGGAATAATGTCACTATGAAAATCAATAAAATAAGAAAATGGGGTTTCATTGATATAAAAATCAAATTACCTCCAAGGCCTCGAGTGAAAGGGTTAGTTTTTCCATAAGAATTATTAATCTAGATGTTGAAAACAATTATGTGATAGTTAAATTTTATATTACTTTAGTAATATCATATGCACTATTTGATAATGGTTCTATACATTATTTAGTATCATGTATGTTTAGTTGAACTTTTCATACCCCACCACAAAAAAATGGAAGGGGGTTTAACTATTAAAATAGAATATTAAAAAATTAAGTCATAAAAAATATATGACATATCTTATGTCCTTATATAAATGATTAAAATCACAATTCCCCATTTAATAATACCATCAACATAATTTTAGGCAATTCTGGTTTTGGATTTTATTTTTATATATAGATCCTACATATTCTCTGATAAAATTAAATCAAACACCCTATTTGAGTGACCCAATAATTCAATACATGGTCAAGGAGGATGTAGAATTTATATTTGTATAATCATCACAATAATGGATAATATTTCCGTATGAGTAGTTGTATAGAGATTAAAATATTGCGACTAAAAAAATATCAATTACTATTTCGTAGAGATCTTTATGGGTATGTTTATGTGTTTCCAATTCATATTACATGTAGTCCTCTATCTTATGAGGGCGACTTATCAGTTGAGATTATTCTTAAAACATTTATAATATCCAAGACTCTATAAAGAAACGGCACTTTTTAATAGGGAATGATGAAGAAGAAACTAAAGGAGTATCAATATATAATGTTTATATTCCCTTGTTCTTCACCCATTGGTTATCGTATACTCTTCCTATCAAGATAACGAAAAAATACCATATTCCAAAGATAGGGTAATTTCTTAATCAAGTATATTGGGAACAATACTTAATTAGGGTGGATCTTTAGAAATTGTATTATCATTTAAATACATACAAATGTGTTTTCCTCAATTCAAATGTAGATACACTATACGAGAATTGGGAAATCAAATTGATTCCATTTGTATTCACTAATATATAGTATATCTTCATGATATTAATTAATGGATTTCTTTGGGATTACATTTATGAATTTTTAGTAGTCCTTATATATGATATTATTATCTACTCAAAAATAATGGAGATACATGAGGCTAATTTTTTCGCTTTACTGAATCCATTGTGAAATGAAAATTTATATGTGATTTATAGTAAAAGTGAGTTTTTATAGATAATTTTAAAATCCTAAGGGGTTTTATAAGTTAAAATGATTATATTATGTACCATACAAAATTGAGGCAATTGATTGATGGACTATATCAATTTCTAAAACATAGATACATAGTTTTTCTAGAGTATTTGTGTAAAATCATTGTTTTTTGAGAAAAAGATCAAGATTTCCATTCCCTTTAACCAAGATAACTCAGAAGAGGGTAAATATATTCTAGAATGATTAACGGGAATATATAATTTAGAAGGTAATTAAAATGGAAATCAAAACATATATTCTATCATTTCCCCCAATGTGGGTAAGGATTTGTGATATAAATTGATGCATCAAAAAATTTATTATATTGAATAAAAATTTAATATGAATACGGGATAGATTATTCCTCCTACAAATTAATGATCAGTCTGCTTAAATGCCCAACACATGATTTGGAAATGGCTATAATGATCTTTAAATTAATTACTTTTTTATATTGTTACCATGGGGTGAAATATGTCATATATAAGGATCATGAAATCACTAAGAATATGATAAATTAAAAGTGATAAATATTTTCTAATAAAGGTGGTTCTATCTAATAATGGATTATGAATGTTTTATTCATTATCAAATTATAATGGCAATCAATGTGTCCAATTCTATTAGTAGAATAGATCCTACAACCCTATGATGGATGATGATTGAAGGAGATCGAAAAATTCTTGTACATTAAAAATATAAATATATGAATAATAAAATTATATTCAACCTATCATGTTCAGATCAAATATAAACTATCTAATCATGAGATGATCGAGGTGGAAAAACAAGTTGATGTCATACAATAGAAAAAAATAGTGAATATTTTAGATTTTAACATTGATAACGATGGAGTCATATGGTTTGGAACCTCAAAAAGATTCCCATCAAAAATAGAACTCAATTTATATATTTTGGATGATTCCCTTACATAATCCATCTCTATTAATCATGGAAACACTATGATGTATAGAGATTTAAATCAAAATATTTTTTGGGATTTAATAATGTGACATATTGCAATGATTTTCTAGGCATAGTTGGAACACAATTTAAGGTTAAATAGTAGTAATATAAATATATGATGAAACAATTACAACTATTAGTGTAGAAATAGGTAAAACCCACAGATTTTGTCATAAGACTCCATAGTATTTAAAATGTTAACAACATCGTATCAGTGATAATAATTCACCATAAAAAATCATTTTATTTTATATTCACCATTAAATATTTGTATCTTCATAAAATTTCTAAATTATATAAAAGAGAAGTAGAAATAATACATGTTTTTCTAGTCTAAATTACATCAGATTGCAATTCAAGGTTAAATTATTGGTTCTAGTAATGTCTTCAAAATGAAATGGATACAAAGATAAGTTTATTACTCTTTATTACCATAAGAATTCTTGTTTTTCTGAGAGAAGCATCAAATTAGTAATGAAATTATATGAACAGTTTATTACATTTCCCATGATTTGGGTATCATTGCCTTCCTCAAGTAGAGTTCTCATGTACCTCATGATTACTGGATATCATTCAAATGGATCATTATGAGGCTCTTTATGGGAATTTTGTGTAGACTCCAACATTATGGGATGATGTTGGATATTGTATTCTTATAGTAAAATATCTTATCCATGTTATAAAAAATAAGGTTCATAACATTTAATAACATATGAAATCCATAAAAATTTTGGAAAATAATATCCACATAAAATCATCTCTGAGACATTGAACATGAAGTTAGATATATGGTATTCCTTTATATATATCTATGTAATAATTGTATGATGTACGTGAGGAAGGGGAATAATAGTCTAAAATACATTGGTTATACTAGGATCCATGATCATTCAAATTTCATTCATATAGACTGTAACACCAACCTATCATTTCCCAATTAGTCATGTGTTTGGTGTATTCTTATTGTGGAATTACATAACGGACAACTCAAATTTAATAAATATATTGTTTTCATAAATTGAGAGGGATCTATAATATTAGTAACACACGTTGATAATCATTGTTTGTAGATACAATGTTAATTGGATAAAATACAACTCACCTAATCAAAGTGTTGTGGAGAACCACACATTTGAGGAAGAAACATGGGAACTAGATTATGTGATAAAACATAACCTCATCACATACACTTTTCATAATGAATTTTTTTTCATAACTTTTTGGAAGAGGGTAAAATTTTAATTAACATAACCTTTATAAATGAGATTACATTTTTATTGAGAAAATTACATATAAGTTTTAAAAACATAAGATCTGTTTTAATATGTTTGGGGAGACATAGCATGTTTGATTTAAAAAACCATTAGTCTTATTAAAATTTCATAATACATGCATTTTATTATTACCATTAAAATTAGTTTATATAATGAATTATGATAATGTTTAATTGATATAGACGGAATGAGATAAGGCCTCGACCGATAAGATCATACAATAAGAATCCAATCAATCAAACAATCAGTTGTATAATGAATAATTAATATATTCATGAAACAATTACCAATCCAAGATTCGACATATAATTATTGAGTGAAATGGTTTATGGGATATGTTGTAGATTGATATTATCGGAACTAAAACCATGTTTGTTGGACCACCCAATGAATGACCCACCATCACACAACATACCCTTAAGAGATTCACCAGAAGAAATTTCATGAATCATATTGTATTAGAATATTCCGTGACAACCCCTTGCTCAATTTCAATAGGAAGGGGGCTAGCTACTAGAAATAAGTAGTCATATCTATCAATTGTGAGGAATTTTAGTATGTACATGCACAAAAACACACACACACATCTCTACACCCAAAATAGTGAAATTTAAAAACAATAAGTAGACAAAGAATTCATACACATAGATACCTAAAACAAAGTACAATTGTAGGAAAATTTGAATGTAATTAGGGAATGAATAAAAGACCACCTATAATGAATTTATCCAATGTTAGTTCCCATGTTTCAAAAAATCATCTACAGAAAACCATACTGGAAAGGTATGTGTATAATAGTTGTCCCAAGCCGTAGAAGCACAACCAATTTTTATAAACACTCCAAACACCATATATTCCTTGACCAACTATAAATATGTCAAATAATTTGTCATGTATACAATACATTACCTGTGTGGGAAATCCCATGAAATTGTGAGTAAAACAATATGTAGTAGGACACCCTTAAACCACAAAAGAAAACCACTACATATTAAATGAAGTAAAACAAAAGTAAATAAGAAAAGAATACCTAGATTATAACAAGAAGTATATAACATTAGAAACACATTAGTTATAGTCATATAACACATTTATAATTCAAAATAAAAAAATTTGGAGTATGAATATTAATCCACAGAACTCCATGAGCCGATAACACACTGAGTCTCAATAACACATGAAGTGTCATTAACTGAGAAGGTTTAAATAAAAAATAAAGTGTCAATAACACACGTAGTTTTTATAGGTAATGCATCCCCAAAATCACACAGTAACCATGATCACCTAGTCTTTATGTCACATAGAAACCAATATCACATAGTCATAGTGCTATAAAATCATATCTGTAACACGCCTGTACTGAGAGAATATACACATCAAGGAATTAGGTAGAGTGGAAACTTCCACTAAGACACACAATGTGTGTTTCAAAATGTTCTTATCATCACATGGGTCCAAATTCAACAAAGGAATATTTAAACAGACCCAATTTGTGTGATATATGGATGGTTTTATGAAATGGTACAACTTGTGTCCGTTCTGGGTCTGACTCAAACTGAAGGACCCAAGCTGACCCAGTGTGGTCAACCTGACCATGTTTGGTCTAGTTCGGACCAAAGCAGCTTGGCATGCTGGGTCACTAGGTCCAGCGCATTGGGCCATCGAAGCGGCCTAACCACCCAATTCATGCAGGCATGCAGTGGGCCAATTTTCTCCTATAGACACATTAAGCACTGGCAACCCCCAGTCCATGCGGTCTGCCCTGACAACGTAGCTCCCCATGTGTCGCATGGTCACCCTAATTGCACCCCACAGTCCCATGTCCCTCTTTAAATAACCAAAATTTCTCCATGCTACATACACACACACACATGTCCCACCAGCCACACCCCACTCGGGCTCCAATCGCCATGCCATGCCTCTCCAACCACCTCCTCCAGCTGCTCTATCCATCACATCCAGACACTCCATTATCTAGAGTGACAACAAATATTTTTGTCACGTCATGATGTTATATTATCATATCGGGTGTGGACGGTATTTCATGATAAATTTCTAACTCAACTATGCATGTACCCAATTTTTCAACCCCATATGGAAGACTATATGGATATGACCATTCAGGTTCATCGGGACATGTTATGTGTTTAAATCCACGATTTCTTCGACAATTGGATGGTTCATTTACCCCTGGTAGAGGCTTCATTCAAAAAAAATTACCACTACACCATCGGTGTGTCTCCATTCAAAGCCATGTACAAGTGACCCTATAGGTCACAACTTTGTTGGACTGACATAGGAGATTCAACAATCATGGGTCCAATGTTGGATCAGGCAACCATAGAGAAGGCGTTGATCATGCCAGAGTAGTCCAGGACTCCATAGAGCTCATAGATGACTTATACTAAACATAAATGGTGTAACTTGTAGTTCTAGGAAGGAGAAAAAGTGTTCCATAAAGTCTAAACTTGATGGTATTTTGTTGATTTGGCCAGGGAAACAGGATATCTATGAGGTACATGAACCCATTTTAGATGCTAAGTAGTGTTGGAAAGGTATCATATCTGCTATCTCTCCCATTGTAGTTTCACTGGGTGCATGATTCCTTACACATGTTGCAACTGAGGAGGTACATACATGACCCATCACACATCATCGACTGGGGTGAGCTGAATATTAACACTAGAGAAACTTTTGGGGAGTACCTGGTGGAGATTGAGGATCGACAAGAGTTGATCTTTCAGGGGGTTTGATTGATATTGTGTGTGTTCTGTGCCAACATGAGAATCTATAAGATAGTACCTGGGAAGGGGAGACTCAAATTCTGGATTAGTTCCCCCATCTTTTGTTATTATCCCTTATTTTGGAATCAAGGGACGTAAATACATATGGTGTGGAGAATTAAATGACTCGTATTTTTTTCGGTTTTATTTTTAAAAATTAAATTGGAAAATTCTGAGAACAGGCCTAAAGATAGAGTATAATACCAAGACCCGATGTGTCTGGAACAATTTGTTAAAAAATATAGTGTTTTTAATAGTTCTTGTGATTAGGTTTCCTAAATGAGTGGAGTAAGTCCTAAATGGGAGTCCCAATCAGAAATGCGAGGGCACCATTACATATAGATTATCGACTTTACATTAGTCGTGGACTAACATCGACCATCTTTGGTTGACGGTGAATGTTATAATTTGGACGTAACCATCATTAAACTATTTTATTAAAAATATTTTAGTAGATGCAGCCAATATTTTTTAAATGATGCCTTTTTTAGGAATTTTGGATTATCGCTATAACCCTAGAAATCCACAATGGTGTGGAAAGAAAGCCACATAATAACTAATGCCAGTGGATTGAGGAACAATGAGGGCTTATACCTCTATTTTTCATCAATGACTAATCCAACCTCAATGTAGTATGTTGATCTCATTTTTTCCACATTCCATTATATTATTTAACGATGAATATGGACCATCCAATGAAAAGTATGACATGTGATTCATTAATTCATATAGGATGGTGAAATTGTGAGGTTTTAAAAAATGAAATATAATATTGGTGATTTCTGGTTCTTGGTTCTTTGTTCATCATTTTAACAGGAATGAATTTATGATGACATGAAAGAATTCCTAGATTCATTATGTGTGTGTTCATGGTAACATTCCATCTTCCCGTTATTTTTTAATTCACCTTTTATCCCCCGCTGTCATGACACGATATTCCCTAGTGACTCTAAGTATGATTGGACCACTAGATCAAAGGAAAATCGACTGTAGTTGCATTAAAAGTGTAGAGAAGAACCCATAATAACCAAATATATGAAATAATTATTATTACATGAATTTGAGGATCCTTGGAGGTCTGTGGATGGGAACGATGGTGTCGGTCTAATTTGGTGGTCTGGGGTGGTGAAGCGGTGGCAAAAGATGCATGTGTTAGTGGTGGAAGGAGTTTCCAGAGGCAGTGGTCTGAGTGGCTGGAGGTAGTGGCTCGAGCCACATGTGGTGGAGGTTAGATACCGAGCTAGAATTTTCTGGAATGAATCATTGGATTTATGTAGAGATATTGATGTAAGCCTATAGTGTTCGTAGGACAAAAGAGTATGATATAGGAGCCTGCACGACACGAGGGGGGATGTGATCAGGACAGACCCGGTGGATAGGGGGTGTGTCCCAGGTTGGTCGTCTCTGGTGGGAAAATTATCCCACTACATTTTGGATGGAACATGGTGGTAGGTCTTATCTAGTGGACTAGTGGTCTGAATCCATCGTCCCTGTAGGCCTATCCGGTTTGGGTTGTTTTGGGCCGAACCGCACCGAACTCGGTTGGTTCATGTCTGGCTGGTTTGGTCAGACATAGACTGAACCTGGTTCGAACTATTTTAAAAAAGGGAATATCACTAAAATAATTTTCCTATTTGATGACACTCCATGGGTAATCGAAACTTCATGCTTTATCGACTGGAGGTGTTCTATAAACTACGATTGCTACTCTTTCCATTTTTATTTTGACATATACCAATAAGAACTGATTGTACATCATGTATTTCTATTTTGGTATACTGGGTATTGTATTAATGGTTTAATTCAAGTATTTCTTTGTATTGTACTTCATTTATTACTTAGTGGTATTTTGTTGTGGTTTTGTAGTGTCATACTAATTATTTTTTTACTCACCCTTGTATGGGCTCGGCATTAATGTTTTTTTACTTATAAATACAATATAAAATTTGTTGGAGTTCTAAGTGGTCCAAGACCAGGTGGCGTTTAGAGTTCTTAGACAGATGAGGACTTCTCTTACAGCATGGAGAGCTATTTTATACCAACTATTAAGGTAGGGTCATTTGTGGGTGAGATTCAGAAATATGTCCATTAACATTGGTAGTCACCTTTTTGGGTGGGCGTGTAATATGGCTGTATTTACATTATAATTTTTATACAGTTATACTCTGTGGTTGGTATCATAGGGTATGCATTATTTTTCTGAAATGAGTTATTATATTTTAGTATTTCGATATTAGATATGTGTACAAGCATAGAGGCACATAGAAAAATTCCTACAATTTGTCGGATATGCCAACTATTCACTAGTCTCCATCATGTGGCCTGTCGTAGGAGAGCATGTGGTGGTCACAACATGGAACCTCTATGATGGATTAGGAAAAGAATGGTATCAGAGTGGTAGATTATACTTAAGGATCAAGAGTCTCTGAAATTGGTTTTGGGAAATAGTGATATCTTTTTTGAGATTTTCATTCAGGCCGGGGAATCTAGTGTTTGAATGGTGGAAAACATATCCATATATATCCAACATGTCCTTCCTACTATGTCCTACTTAAGCTCCGATCGTGGAACCCATATGCTCCGTCTATCACCTCCAGCTCCCCCAGGAGCCCTCTCCCTCCCATCACCACCACTCACCACCAATGCTGCCACTACACAACTCCAGACCACATTGCTGGACAATTGTTAATGGTATGTTCCACAAACCACTGAGGATTATCCAATGCCTGGAAAAAAGTTTTCATCAAAGAGTTTGTTTCATTGTGATTCTCTCTACACTATTCCTACATATTCATTCAAATTTCCTTCAATCTGTTGGTTAGATCATACATTAATCCACATGGAGACGTTGATCTATCACCATGGGGGACCAATTTTGAATGAATGAACTAAGGGGTAGACGAAAAGGAACAAATAATGGACATAAAACCAGTCCTCTTTTCTTTTTAGCATATATTTGTCCTTATTAAAAGGATGAACGAGGAATGAGGAACCACAAATCACCAATATTATTTCACATTTTTAAAAACACTATAATTTAACCATCCCACATGATTAGCCAAAAGTCAAATATACTTTCTCATTGGTTGGTACATGTTATTCATTAATAATAAGATGGGGAAAAAGTAAATCACAAAAATATCGACATCCTGCCTCAATATTGGATCAGTCAATAATGAAAATAGAGGTTTGTGTCATCATCGATCCTCGATCCATTTGTGTTCCTCATTGAGAGAGTTTCATTCCACACCCTAGAGGAATTCAAGGGATATAGTGGAATCCCTGAATTTCAGACAAAGGTTTCAGTTAAAATATAATCTATGATGTGTATATTTAAATATATTAATTACAGTCATGTCAAAATTCAGACTTTAATAGTCGAGATACATCAGTCAATGTTAGGCCCCACCAAAACTAAAGACTCAACATAGAATGCAACGATGCCCTCATACATCCAATTTAGCAACCCATTAAAGAGTTTTTATACTCTTTTATGAAACACAATCACACACGCTGGAAAAAACTGAACATTTTTAAACAAAATGTCCTTGGAACATCGGGCCTCAGAATCATATGTCATCCCAGTTCCCAAGTCTTTGAATTTTCCCGATTAATTTATAAACAAAATATTGAAAATTCAAGTAATTACACAATAAATTTTTATATATCCAGACAATTTTATTATATATTTTAATATTTTCCATTGAAATTAATTAATGAATGTATTTATACCATTTTATTATTACCTTATAAATGATTTTATAAAATGATTTTGACATGATAAAATCAAAATTTTATAAATGTGTCATATTTATTTTTAATTAAGGAACTATTTTGATAAATTCCATAATTTGCTAGAAAAATATTATTTTAATATCTTATACCTATTATATAATAATTTTTAAATATAAATTGTTTATTTAATTTAATGAAGTCCAATTCAATCTTTTCAATGGTAATAAAATAGTTACTAGTGTAAAAACCACTATTTTTCAATAAATTATAATTATAGTATTAATGTTGAAATTATCATTGCTGTAAAATTAAAAATTTTAAATTATTAAAATTTTTCATCATAGAAAATTTAAATTATCTAATAGTTAATTTTATTTAATTTTTTGAGTTAGTCAAATTTTGGGGTAACAATTATTTAAGTATAAATATACAACCTATATTATTGTATGAAAATATTCAAATGTTATTTAATAAATTCAAAAAAAATTATCCTCACCCAAATATTGATTTCTTATTTAAAATAATATTTTTGTGAATTTATTTTATAAACCATTATTGAATCTTCAAAATCCGATATTATATTTTTTGGTTTTAAAAAAATTCTTTATAAAAATGACTCGCATCGACATCACCAGGGGTATTATTTTAAAGTTAGAGATTATAGTAATTATAAAATAATTAAAATTACTTATATTATGAAGATAAAAAGATAAAAAATGGAATGATTGGATTTTATTAATTTTTTTTGTCATATAGAGTCAAAAACCAATATTTCAATGTAAATAAGTAATTTACCTCTATTTCGATTTCAATACCCATCCTAATCTCACAATTATTTACTAAAAAAAATTGAGAACTATGATACTTTCATTATCCCACCATTAATCCCCCATGTTATTCCCAATCTCTAAATAAGCACATTCAAGTATTTTGTAACCACCTTTAATTGTAATGGACTCTATACACTATTAATTTTTCTTGTAACTTATTCATATTATGCCATTTTGATTTCCACTTTCTCATGTTTCAATATTTTATTATACATATGATTACATTCATTATTATTCTCAAAAAATTATATACCTCCCTCCCCAATAATTCCCTCGTTCTATAATCATTTATTTATTCACCTTCTCCTGCTTAAATTATTCATTTATTTTTCATTCAAAACATTTATGTTTTGAATACCTATATGTATTTCTAGAAATGTATATTCACCTATTTTTTCAATTAATTCATTGATTTTTTAATTATATATTTATAATCCACACACCTTAATATTTTGGTTCAACAGTGAAATTGAATTTATTATAGTGTAGGATCAAGGAACACATAACCATGTAAATGATATGAATATAATGGGTCTGAAATAATATATCCCTATAATGCATTGGTTAATGATTCAATCTAACGAGATACCACATATAGTGAAAAAAATGATATTATATACCTATAATGTCATGTTATGTTTGAATTTATATTTGACTTATGTATGTTATTCCGTGTTTTATTTTGTCACCACACTCCCATGTTTCCTATCACTTTTAATCTTAGATTATGATTAAACAATCGTTATTATGATTATTAATTATTTTTCATCGTATTGATATTCCAATTCAATTATATGTATTATATTTATCTTGTAATGTATTTAATATTCTGCTACTGGGATTTATAGGTCACCGTTTTTTTATTTATTTTCAATAGTTAAAAAATGTAGTTTTGAGAAGTGAAATAAAATTTTATGAACATGTTTAAGAGTTTTAAATAATTTCATTATTATCTTATTTTATATAATAATGTCAGGTATCTATTTACTCAATGATAATTGGCATTTAGATATATTTAAAAATTATTATGTGTACCTTTTGAAAGTCAATGATGAGATAATTTATTTAATGGTTATGGATTGTCATTCAAATAATACCATAATTAGTAATTCCAAAAAAATGACATGTAATCAAGTCCCAAAAATGATCACCAAAGAAGTATATAAATTCCACAAACTGTAATGACACCAAATAATCATGAAAACTAGTCCTTGTATGACCCCCTCCTAATTAACATATGAACACATGAACTAAACATTTCAAATAGTTTCCAAAGGGTAAAAAAGATTTTTACAATAAAGTGAAAACAAAATTTTGCATCAAACCCATGATTTAAAATCCATTTTTTCTGAAAGAACAATTTTTTTCATTTGATGTAATATTTCATTATCAAATAAAATGTTGAAAAAAAATTATATCATATTAAAAAATATATTCATTTGAGTATATCATATATCATGCCACTAAAAATTATAAATTTTTTTAGAAATGATAGATCTTGTGTAAATAAAAAGATAAATAATTTAGATGAATCCACCCACCATTAAAAAACTGGTACTAAAACAATTAAAATGGATTATTATAAAAAAGTAGACCCAAGTGATATAATAAAGAATATAGAAATAAAAACCAAGAATTATTAATTAGGTGTATCAAACTTATGAATTACTGGAAAAATGTTAATCAGAGACATAACATTCCAAAATGATTTAAGAAGAACCCATAATAATGAATGATGGTTTGATCAATGATTTTCAATTCCTAGATCTATATATTTGAAAACTAAATTTGCAAGGTCCCAAACTATATATCCATCATCAAAATCCCTGATTGTAAATTCCATTAAATGAAAATAGAGTAGATATATATGTATATAGAATAATAATGAAATATATTTGAGAATTTACATCAAACAAATAAGGAACCATCAATATCGATCA
This sequence comes from Viscum album, assembly GCA_963277665.1. NCBI lineage: Eukaryota > Viridiplantae > Streptophyta > Magnoliopsida > Santalales > Viscaceae > Viscum > Viscum album. The sequence continues at coordinate 747,920,071 of OY728151.1, read as the reverse complement.
CTCGGTGGAATGGAATATCAAAAATCTTAAAAGGTCATCACCATCATCATGTGATTAATTCAATTAAATTATCATTGGTTTAATTAGATATTTCTTGGGTGATAATATAAAAAAATAAACTTATTACCAAACTACTCATCATTTGATGTTGGTTTTGGAAAACCATTCACAAATACTAGACCCCTTTATGGGATATAAGAGAATCTGAATGAGATGGATACATTAGTTTAGAAACATGCACCAATCAAAAGGAATTACTTTTTACCACGTTTTGTAGTTTTAGAAGAAGTCTTCACAGTTTTTAATAAATATTATAGAACTATGAGTCATTCAATATAACATCCAAATATGTTGCAGGGTTTGCTAATATGACCCCTATTGTTTTCCCTATCCATTATCCTAAAAAACACATCAATAAATTTTTCTTTATATGATTATATTTATCCCAAAAAATTAAGAAATATAATCATGAAATGTTAAAATGAAAATGATACCTATACCAAAATTTTAAGTCAGGATGTAAAAACTATACCCACCACATCAATTCATCCCCAAAAATTAAATTTCATGATGGTATGTTTAAAAATATAAGATTTCATTTCTTCCCCGTTCATAATTCATGATCATACATCTTATAAAAATTCATTAAATTCTTCTGTAACATGATGAAAAATTAAATATAATGTTAAAATTTAATTTCACTCAGGAAAATAAAAAAGATATATCGGTTCCTCAACCATAGGAACATATGATTCCAGAGAAAACAACTCCCAATTAAATATATGAGAGTGATTTAGATGAAATTCCAAAAATATAGATATATGTAGTATATAATTAATAGTATTCAAATAATACGGATGTTCCAATATATTGTTCACCATCTCAATCCCATCAATAATATCAAATAGTCTAAAATATATTGATGCTAAAAGACCCTCTTTTTCAATCCATCAATGACTCAACCACGATTGTAGTTTCAAGGAATCATGATCACAAAGTGATAATTCTATATTAGTGTTCCAAAGGTCCATGTACAACTCATATAATATATATTTCATTAGTAACCATCAATTTATACGATTAATCTTCATCAATAATGCTTGTATAGTTCTGGTATGAACAATATAAATTCTACCCATCACTTATGAATAAAGAGGATATCTGTAAGGCTGACCACACATGGAATTAAATTAATCCCTTCAAAGGAATACTGAAAACTATTCATATAAGAAAACACATCTAGTAATGGATTTATATAATCTAATAATTTGAAATCCATAATGAATGAATGGATTATTTCCATTCCAATTTATATTGAATTATTTGTTTTACAATCATTCTGAGGATTATTACCTAGACACAAAATTAAATGAGTCCCATTGCCTCTTTTCGACACTTATACAGCTAATAGGTATATCTTGGATCCCTGTCTACGAATAAAACTAATGGAACCCCAATTAACCTCAAAATAATTTTTTTTCACAACATACACATTTTTTCTTTCCTTAGTATCATACCCAATTGGAATGAAGTTTGATGATTTGGCCATTATAACAATCATCACATATACAGTGATATTAAATAAGGGATTTCAGGTAAATCTAAAGAAAAGAATCCTTGGATACATCGTGCAGTTTGAAATATTTCAAATGAAGGGGATAATATAGATTATAATTCCATTTGGGATTAGTATTAAAACAAATAAAGGATTAAAATGAGGAACATGAATAGATATATTGGGTTTTATTCCTAGACACTATATTTTATTCTTTATGACATAATAGATAATCAATTATTCTGGGTGAACAAACCTAGAAGAACAATAAAAATAGCACATAATGTTCATCCTAACGGGTATTATAATGATGATCTGAACCATAATGTGTAACATACCTTCAAAAGAGAGTGACCATAAAACAAAAATCTCTCCAGTATATTAGGATTCCATGATTCCATTGAACACATCATCTTACAATTCTTCTAAATAATCTAATCACAGACAAAACACATCAATTGGAACTAGCCCAAATCATATACATCTCATCAGCCATGATATCTTCGTGCATCTGAGTAAATAATCCTCTAAGGTTTCATTAAACCTTATATTCCACGAGGGTATAAGATTTAAATTTATTTATAGGTTGTGAACGTGAACATTGCAATTTCTATGTGTATATGTGATGTCAATGTTAATCACAAATAGGAAATCAACCCACTACTTATTCCTGATGATTAAAATTATTTCTGAGAAAATTTTCCTATACTCTTATTATCATAATTGACTCAGAAAATATATGTAAAACTATATTGTTTTTGAAACATAAGAGCATGAATTATGATGATGAGTTTACAATAATGATTATGAGTTTTCTTTTCATGTGTCTTTAAATGATGAGAAATGTAGAGACACAAAGATTTATGTACATGGAAATTAGATTAAATTCGTGGAATACTTAATACATTACAAAATCAAACACCAAAGGATCCTAATAGTTTAGTGTCTTTGGAAACTCGAAACATAATCTTCTAATCATGGTGAAAGATCTTCAATATCTCCTATATTTATCTTCCCTTTTTTTCTTACCTAAAACATTTATTTATATCCTGGGGAAAAGAAAACATATAAAGGGTGAGCTCAAATGCTCAGTATGGGTAAGCATGGAGAAAATAAAACAAACCATATACATTTGAACATAAAAACATGATCATAATGTTTAAACATCAAAATCTTGATCCATGACATAAAACATGGAAGCACGTAAGGCATAGATCATAATTGAATATCAATCATGATAAAATATCATGGAAATAAAACTTGTAATTTTGAGAAAACATTAAGAACATGATATGATTTCCATAGTATCCAAGGCACTGCTGCCAAGACTATCTTAGTGGACAAAGTCCCTTTCAGAATTGAGTTCACTCCTTGTTTCAGTCCAGTAACACTAAACCGAATTAACTTATCGTTCCAGCCAGGTCTATCACATGAGATATAAATCATTACCCAATGAATTGGAGGGAGATATAGGTCCCACCCATCTTATAATGAAATCATTCTTACTTGTGCCACAACATGAACATAAAACATTCATCATTACCCAAAGTATAAAATGGGTTTCATAAACATCATCCCATCATAACATAATCCATACAAAAAAATGGATATCATTTCATCATAAGAAAAGTGAAACCATTTAAATCATAGAGAAATTATACATGAAACATCCTCATATGAAATAATTACATCTTATATGAAAAATGGTTTAATAAAACACTTGAAATGAATTCTTGAGGAAAATATCGTTTATTCTTTAAAATCATTTTTTTTTCACAAAATGCCATCCAATTTTAAAAGAAAAGTATTTTATTGAAAATATTATTTAAATCTTGTAGAGTAAGCTTCATGAAAATAAGGCGTTATGAAACTGTAAAAATATGTTCATGTCGTATAAGTTACAAAACATTTTTCTCGTACTTTTACCGGAAAAGTCAAAAAGTACCTCGTATGGTAAACAAAAGAAATATTCTTTCCATATGATGTTGTAAAAGTAAAAAAAGTATAAAAATGACTTTAAACATACATGGATGAAAATTAAACATTTTTTAAACAAATTTGAGAACTTTTGGACATGAAAAATAAACATAACCCCAGTAAATACTTACGAATAAACAATCTCGGATAAGAACGAGATTAGAATAGTTATCCCTTACCTTATGTCAAATTTCATCTGTATGTGTCCAAGACTCCTGTATAGTGGGTTTAAAAATATTATTAACTTGTAATAGAACCATAATAGAATTTATAATAACATATATGATTCACTTATAAGTTTATATTATCCGTTCATTTGTCAATTCCATGTGAAAGCAGTGTTTTGGGTAAAATAATATCATTTATCGTCCGTGTTTTGACTTGTAATTATTAATATGATTACTTAGATAATTATTAATTAATTCTAGAATATAAAACATGATTTATAAATAATTTATATTCATAATATACATATATATAATAGAGTGATAAATGGAATGAAATACATCGTTCATGGAGACGGTAGGTCGTACGTACGCATGAATGTTGTTTTTTGTTTCCTTTGTGGATTGAATGGAATTAAGTTAATGAAATTCATATATATATATATACATAAATCCAGTAGAATTATTATTTAATATATTTAATTATTACTTATTATATATTCTCTGTAATCATTATTGAATTGTTATCATGGAAAATGAATCTCATCGCGTCGTCGAGATGGTAATCCGTACGCACGCACAAGCGATGATATCATTCTCATATTTATTGAATGGAATTGGAGTGGATAATATAATAACATATAAATAGTATGATTTTTTAATAATCATATATATTTATTCTTTACACCATTATACCCATCCATGTAAGGTGGTGGTGGAAAAACTGATTACACCAAGGCATGGAGACGGTATTCCATACGTACGCACACGCGGTGATTTCTTTTTCCATAGGATGGATAAAAGATGAAATAGGGTTATTTAATATTTATAATAACATATCAGTATATTATTAATACTGATGTTTTTACTTTATAATTAAAAAACTAATGAAGAGGATGTTCAAGAAGAAATAAACTTGAAAGAGTCGGTAGAAGAGATTACCTCTTTCTCGACGCAACTCCTCTAAACTTCTTCTTAGGGAACTAGAGTTGGTCTTTTGAGAAGACCAGAACCTCTATGATATAACTAGAGAAGTTGAGAAGTGGAATTATCTAGGGTTTTCCGATATTCAATGCTCAAAAGGGTGTGAAGAGAAGAGGGGAGGAGTGTCCTTTCTATAAGGGAGGAGAGGGGAACCTCTGGAAAAACATAAAATATTATTTTATAATAAAGACATATTCGGTTTATAATAGCCTCAAATTGATTTATTAAGAATTTAAAGTGAGTATGGGTAGAAATAATCTTAACCAACAGATTTTAGACATGTTTAGGTTACTAATTTAACCTTATCATTTAGATTTAACACTATGTTAAATAATTTTACTTTTACCGTGTCTTCTTGTTTTCTTACACTATATGGTTAATAAACTTACTATAAAAAGACAAACGAATCCCAAGTGGTTAATTATTAATATATATAACCTAATATAATTAATTTTGACGAAAATTAGTTTTTTAGTAATATAATAACAATTAATAATATAATATTTGTTTTAAAAACTATTTTATGACTATTTGGGCACTATTTGGTAATTGATTTTTGTGAAAATCATAACAACGTGATTCGATCCGAATAAGTTAATAAAATCAATAATAACATGTAATATTAACCTATAAAATTATTTTAATTCCTAAAAAGTCTGAAATCACATTTATTTGGGTATTTATAACATCAACTATGTTAATATTTCACTAATAAGGTAATTACTGCATCATCATTGTGTTATAAATAAATTAAATTATTTAATGTCTAAAAATTATAAATAAAATAACATTATCTAAGAAATCTTTTTAGATTTATATTTAATATTTATAGTATAATTTATCTTATGTATAACCCTATATTAAAAATGTTTTAGTCATTAAACTTTGATTTTATCTATTTTAACTCTTCTTTAAATAAAATAAAAATTAGTCTCCAAATCTAAACCATGTGCACCTAAAGGGTAATATTTTATTCCTAAGGTTGTTTTTGGTCTAATTAAAATTATCAAATATATTTAATACATGTGTTAGTGTAATAATAATATAATTTTTACCCTTAATTACCCTACTTACTTTTAACTATGGTAAATAAAAGTACAAAAGTTACTATTCACCAAAAATTATTTTATTCTTATTGAACCAAATTATACTCCTTGATATTAACCGTGTCTCCTGGATTTTTTAAATTCCACCCACATAAGTGGTAATATTAAGTTTTATGTAAATTTTAAATTTCTCCTAGGAGGTGGGTAAAAGACGGTGAAAAGTTCAATAAAATTTTTACATATATAAAATTATTATAAAATGACTCCAATGAATTAAATTGAGCTTATTTACGTATTATGTATCAATTTATACCTAAAATAAATTTAAATAAAATAAATAATTATTTAAATACAATGTTGGTTTTTAAATAGTAACCCAGTGTTTTCCCTATTCATCAAAAATTGAATGTTTTCAGAAAAATACCAAAAATTCAACCTAGGATAATTTTGATATTTTGAATCCAAAAATGAAGTCCATTTTGAATGATAAAATTTATAAAATTTCAAAAAGTGGTTATTACTATTCATAATGGCTAGTTCATAATAATATTGTAATAATACATCATTTAGTGAAACTCGATATTGCGTACTACACATGTTATCGAGGAAGGTCTTCATTGCGTGTAATGCATGCCAAGTTAGGGTAGTGTGTAGTGAAAGCTCCATTTGATGTTTCTTATAACATATTCAATAATTATTTCATTTATACATTAAACAAAATCTATACTTAATGTTGCATAGAATAATTTACACAAAACGAACTTGACATTTTGTGTTACACGATCCAAGAATAGTGTTGCGTATACTGCAATATAATATGGTGTTGCGTATAGTAAAAGATAGTTTTTCTGTCGCGTACAACCCAATACATCAATGAAATTAAAAATAATAATTCTCATAATGTCTCTATTTGTTGCATTCTACCCCCCACCCATTAAAATTAATTTCGCCCTCAAAATTTGTCGGGGTTATAAATGGTTTACTACTTGAAAGTTTATTTCATTGAAACCCACATCGTAAAAAGGAATACTAAAACTTCATTTTAAAAAGTAAAGTATGAAATGTAATGGTTACCCAGATTAACTCATCACTGGGTTTCCACATAGGATAACATAGGTGGAAATATGGATATGGAAGAAAAATCTAACCATCATGTTCTGATGGAGAGTGGTAGAGAACATGGATATGAAAAAAGCCAACAATCACAATGCAAAAAATTGTGATGATTTAAGGTACCATCTGATTCATCAGATATAAGGACACTAGTACAACATTTTTTGTATTCAAGTTCATTTCCCTAAAGCTGAAAAATTGTTGAATTAAAAGATATACTTACTTGATTTTGGAAAAATCTTACTATTGTTTGTGCCTTGAACAATTTACACATCATATCTTAAAGAAATGATGTTGAATTTGTCTTCCATGAAGTGCTAGCAAATCATGTGATAGAATGATAGGTAATTCCTACTGTCACAAACAAAAGGATAGTAAAAGTTATTAAATATACATAAGTCCATATATATAGAGATTAATAGTATATCCTTCCAAAAATGGACATATACTTCATATATCATACCGATTAATATAATAAAACTAGCTTCTACTAACTGGGGACTTCATGTAGGCTAGTGGAAGGTGATAAAGGCATGTCACACTTTGGTTGTAGGTTCGATTCCCACAGCCTTGTCCGCCACGACGAGATGTCTCCCGTTATGTATGTTGTCTGTTTTCATAAACTACACTATTATAACATTCCACAAATAATATCGAAAAATGATCAAGCCTTAAACAATACTAACTTATGAACAACATAATCATTCCAATATTTAGGCTTATCTAAAATAATTCTGTCCAATCTCATATTATAATGAAAACAAGTACTAGAAATGTCAACTACCGATCATGTTAATATCATCATTTATCCCCCATATATCATACGATATATCTTTTTGGTCACATTCCAAACATGTGAATACCATAATCATGTATTCTCTTGAATCATAAATTACCATAGAACCTTAGTGGAAACATGAATGCTATCAAATGTTAACTCTTTCCACAAACCAAAATCCCAGAAATTCTATATACTGAAACCATGATATCACATTGTCCTTACAGGAGTCATGAGATCAATAATACTGTCAAACATCTCATTATCTCTTTATCCATTCATTATGCGCATATCATCTACTTTCCAAAAATATTAAATTCACTTTTCATGGTTACTGGTACAATATAATTATTGAAAACCAATATATAGATATTCCAAAATTCCACGATGACATAAATGATATTCCATGATACAATTTTGAAATCCCATTACATAAACACTTAATCATTACACAAAATTATTCTAATACTCAAAATCATAAATAGTGATCGCATGTGACTTTCCTCTATCCTTGGCGTTACGTGGTTTCTAACATTGATCATCATTAACCCTTGGATTGGGGCATTGATTAGCATAATGCCCCATTTCCTTGCACTTGAAGCATTGCAGTGTTGGTGGTGTGTTTTCTGCAGTATTTTCTTTATTCACATAAATAGTAACCCTTTTTCCATTACATTGACACTCAGCTGCTCGATGTCGTTCTATTCCAAACTTAAATCATTTTCTAGTCCCTTTAAGATAATCTCCACCATGATTCTTTCCACACATTGAGCATAAAGAAAAATTCATCTTCTTTTCACCATTATTCTGAGATTTCTCCTTGAACTCCATCTTTCTTTTCTTGTCAAAATCTTGAGATGGATATTTTACACCAACTTCCAGTTCTACCTTGATAGCACAACACACAATTTCTTCATAGCTACTGAAGTCTCTTATAGCGAATTCCCATTGATGACCTGGTTTTAAGCCACTGAAAAATCGATCAACTTTAATTTCAGGTTGGATGATAAAACCAGATTCATACCTTGAAAGTCGTGTAAAATTATCTTTGTATATACCAACAGATTTTTCATCCATCTGCTTAAGCTCAAGGAACTCCTTTTCCATCTTTGTTTGAAGAATATGAGGGAAGTACTTACTGAAAAACAAGTTCTTTAACTCATCACATTCCATGGATTCAATTTCATCTCGGGGCCTTGTATTCTTAATTAGAGTCCACCACTGGTCTGCTTCACCTTGTAAACGGTAAATAGCTAGAATGACATTATCATGTTCTGAACAGTGAAGTATAGAAAATATATTTTCAATGGTACTGATCCATTGTTCATCAACAAGTGGATCAGAAGACCCATTGAAATAAGGTGGACATTACCTCATGAATGACTGAATAGAATATTGTTCCCTTCTCTAATCATTTGGAAATCCAGGATGATTCATAGCTTGTGTAAGTATATAAATAAGATTTTTCACTCCATCTCCCATCACATTAGGTTGTTTAGGAGGAAAATCATTGCATTTTCCATTAGATTGATCAACACTGTTCTTTCGGGTTCCATCCATCATCTAAAACCCAAAAATAATAGTGTAAGAGGCAAAAAACATGCTAGAGAAAACAACATAATTAAGGGGTAGTACCTTCAATATATAACATATTAGGGTTAATTATAATATTGTTACCATAATTATAGGACTATAAACTATACTTAAACTTAACCTTAGGTACATCCCAATACATCCCTTAGAAATATCTCTAGGGATCTAACTAAAGTTTTCACATCCTAGTTTTCAAAGGTTAACTAAACCTTTCCTCTGATACCAACTATAACGACCCATACTCTACATACATTGGTATTACTTCAGAATTTATGAATACTTATTTCAACATATATCAAACCCATAAAAGGACTGTATAGGTATAGTGTATTTAGAAACTGGGAAACATAAACAACTGGTTCATAAATCATCTATGTTGTCTCCCATTTATTTCACCATACCTAGAGTCCCTTTTGGCATATTCTAATTAATACCCTTCATCCAGACCTGGGGAAAAGAAAATATACAAAAGGGTGAGCTCAAATGCTCAGTATGGGTAAGCATTGAGAAAATAGAACAAACCATAAATATTTGAACATAAAAAATTAAACATAATGTTTAAACATCAAAATCATGAGCAATGACATAAAACATTGAAGTACGTAAGGAATGGATCACAATGGAACCACAATAATGATTAAATAGATTGGAAATAAAACTTCTAATTGTGGAAAAACATTAATCACATGATATTATTTCCATAGTAGACAAGGAATTGCTTCCAAGACCATCTTAGTGGACAGAGTCCCTTTCTGAATTGAGTTCATTTCTCGTTTCAGTCCAGTAACACTGAACCGGATTAACTTACCATTCTAGCCATGTCTATATCATGAGATATAAATATTTACCCAATGAATTAGAGGGAGATATAGGTCCCACCCTTCTCATAATTAATTCAATCTAACTTGTTCCACATCATGAACACAAATCATTCATCATTACCCAAAGTATAAAATTGGTTTTATAAACATCATCCCATCATAACAGAATCCATACAAAATAAAGGATATCATTTCATCATAAGAAAAGTGAAACAATGTAAATCATAGAAAAATCATACTTGAAAAATACATATAGGAAATAATTCCATCTTATATGATAAATGGTTTTGATAAAACACTTGAAATGAATTAATGAGGAAAATATCTTTTCTTCATCAAAATCAATTTCTTTTCACAAAATGGCATGAAATTTAAAAAGAAAAAGGATTTTGTCGAAAATAGTCATTAAATATTATAGATTATGATTCATGAAAATAATGCATTATGAAATCATAAAAAACTGTACATGCCATATATGTTAAAAAAACATTCTTCTTGTACTTTTACCGGAAAAGGCAAAAAGTACCTCATATGGTAAAAAAAGAAGGATTCCTTCCAAATGATGTGGTAAAAGTAAAAAAGTGGAAAATGACTTTAAACATACATGGAAGAAAAGTAAACATTTTTTGAAAACATTTTGAGAACATATCGACATGGATAATAAATATAACCCAAGTAAATACTTACGAATAAACAATCTCAGATAAGAACGAGATTGGAATAGTCATCCGTTACCTTATGTCCAATTTCTTCTGTATGTGTCCGAGAATACTGTATAATAGGTTTAAACATATTTTTAAATTTTAATAGAACCATAATAATATTTATGATATCATATATGATTCACTTATGACTTTATATTATCCGTTCATTTGTCAATTCCATGTTAAAGAAGTGTTTTGTGTAAAATAGTTTCATTTATCGTCCGTGTTTTGACTTGTAATTATTAATATTATTACTTATATAATGATTACATAATTACATAATATAAAACATGATTTAAATATAATATATATTCATAATATACATATATATAATAGATCGATTAATGGAACGAAATACATCGTTCATGGAGACGGTAGGCCGTACGTACTTATGAATGCTGTTTTTTGTTTCCTCAGTGAATTGAATGGAATTAAGTAGATGAAATACATATATATATATACATACAACTTGTACAATCATTATGTAATATATTTCATGATTACTTATTATATATACTTTATAATCATTCTTGAATTGTTAACATGGAAAATGAATCTCATCACGCCATGGAGACGATAATCCTTACGTACGCACAAGCGATGATATCATTACCATATTTATTGAATGGAATTGGAGTGGATGATATAATAACTTATAATCATTATTATTTTATAATAAAAATATATATTTATTCTTTACACCATTATACCCATCCAAGTAAGGTGGTGATGGAAAAACTGATTACACCACGACGTGGAGACGGTATTCTATACGTACGCACGCGCGGTGATTTTTTATTCCGTAGGAATGATATAAGGTGAAATAGGGATGTTTAATATTTATAATAACATATAATTAAATAATTAATAATGTTGTTATTTCTTTATAATGAAACTACTAGAGAAGAAGAATTATAATAAGAATGAAATTAGAAAGAGTCGGTTGAAGAGATTACCTCTTCCTCGACGCACCTCCTTTAAACTTCTTCTTAGGGCACTAGAGTTGGTCTTTTTAGAAGAACATAAACTCTATGATATAACTAGAGAGATTGATAAGAATAATTGGTAGTGTTTTTCTGAGCATAAAGGCTCAATAGGGTTTGAAGAGAAGAGGGAAGGGGTGCCCTTTTTATAAGTGAGGAGAGGGGCACCTTTGGAAAAACATTAAATATTATTTTATAATAAAGTCATATTTGGTTTATAATAGCTCCAAATTGATTTATTTCGAAGATAAAGTGGGGATGGGTCGAAAGCCTTTTAACAAATAGGTTTTAGACAAGTTTAGGTTACTATTTAAACCTTATCATTTATATTTATCTCTATGTTAAATAATTTAACTTTTATCGTGTCTTCTTGTTTTCTTATACTATATGGTTGATAAACGTACTAAAACAAGCGCAACGAACCCCAAGTGGTTAATTATTAATATATATAACCTTATATAAGTCATTTTTCCGAACCTTAGATTTTTAGGAATATAATAACAATTAATAATATGATATTTTTTTAAAAAAAAATTTTTTTGTCAATTTTGACACTATTTGGTAATTGATTTTTGTGAAAATCATAACAACATGATTAGTTCGAACGATGTTAATAGAATAAATAATAACATTTTATATTAACCTATAAAATTATTTTAATTCATAAGAAGTCTCAAATTAAATTTATTTGCATATTTATAACATCAATTCTGTTAATATTTCATTAATAAGGTAATTACTACATCGTCATTGTGTCAAAAATAAATTAAATTATTTCATGTTTAAAAATTAAAACAAAAATACTATTATGTATTAAATATTTTTAGATTTATAATTAATATTTATAGTCGAATTTATCTTATGTATAACCCTATATTAAAAATGTTTTTGTTATTAAACTTTGATTTTATCTATTTTAACTCTTCTTTAAATAAAATAATAATAAGTGTCCTAATCTAATCCATGTGGACCTAAAGGGTAATATTTTATTCTTATGGTTGTTTTTGGTCGAATTACACTTATCTAATGGAATTTGGACATGTGTTAAGATAACAATAATATCATTTTTACCCTTAATTACCTTACTTATTTTTAACCCTGTAAAATAAAAGTAAAAAATTACTATTCAAAAAAATTTATTTTTATCTTGTTGAACCACCTTTTACACCTTGATATTAACCGTGCCTCTCATATTCTCAAAATTTCACACACAGAAGTGGTAAAATTAAGTTTTATATAAAATTTCAAATTCTCCTAGGAGGTGGGTAAAATACGGTGAAAAGTTCAATAAAATTTCTACATATCAAAAATTATTATAAAATACCTCCAATGAATTACATTGAACTTACATAGGTATTATTTATCAATTTATAACTAAAATAAAATTAAATAAAATTAATAATTATTTAAATAAAAATTCGGTTTTAAAATAGTAACATAGTGTTTTCACTATTCATCAAAAATGGAAAGTTTTCAGAAAAATACCAAAAATTCACCCTAGTTAAAATTCGATATTCTGAATCCAAAAATGAAGTCCATTTTTAAAGATAAAATTTATAAAATTTCAAAAAGTTGGTATTACTATTCATAATGGCTAGTTCATAATAATATTATAATAATATCTCGTTTAGTGAAACTCGGTATTGCGTACCACACACGCTATCGAGGAAGGACTTGATTGCGTGTAATGCAATCCAAGTCCGGGATGTGTGTAGTGAAAGCTCCTTTTGGTTTTTCTTATAACATAATTAAAACATATTTCATTTATAAATTAATCAAAATCTATACATAATGTTGCGTAGAATAATTTCCACAAAACGAACTTGAAATTGTGTGTAACACGAGCCAAGAATAGTGTTGCCTATACTGCAAGCTAATACGTTGTTGCGTATAGTACAAGCGAATTTTTGTGTCATATACGACACAATATATCAATGAAATTAAAAATAATAATTCTCATAATTTCTTGGGTTGTTACAAGAACTATGTTCCTCTACAATGGAACCTTTCATAAAAACACTACCCATACATATTCCATAAAAATAAAAATAAACAACATATCTCAAAACATTTTCTTGAAAATTACTATATGATATGATATTAGATGTAATTTTAATTAATTAATGGATGTATAAAAAATTTCAGCCTATAAAATCTTCCCCCAATTTATATAATACGTGCAAAAAACAATGCATTATTTGAGATGGAATTCAAAAACATTCGATAACAACTACCTAAACAAAAGATTATTCTTATCCAAAAGACATTACATGGATCCTCCAATGACACAAATAACATTACATTATCATAATAAACTAATATGACATGATCCAACACCACAACTACTAATATATTCATGTCCCAAAACCGGGATTCACATTTCAATAATGTATTATAAGGATGATGATTCTTAGGGATTTCTAAAATCAATTCAAAATGATAATCATTCTCCCTCTTATATAGAAAATAAATTTTTATATCATCTATAAATGATAAAAAAATATTAATGATAATAGTGAAATTATAAGAACCCAACCCAGGAAACCCATATTCAGTGCATTATTTTAATAAATTGGCATGAATAAAAGGAATCATGTCCCAAAAGACCAACCAGTTTAGCTGTCATGGAAAATAGATTATAGAAATTAACATTACATTACACAATAGAAAATTAAACACAACATAAATTATCCTTTTAGAACATCGTTAATCCCCTATCTTAACCCTACATATCAATCGTAATACACTTCTAGGAATCCAAGGAAATTAAAAATTAAGATAGGGGTGAGCTCAGATGCTCAGTAAGGATATAAATATAGAAGAAACTTTCATAAATTTGAAGAAATATTTAAGGAAATGTATAAAACTAAAAAACCCATTAAATCATAAACTTTAGTATAATATTTAAAATATAAATCAAATAAATCCATTTACTTATTCACAGTGATATTCTATTATTCCAATAATCACATGCAATATCTATAGCAAATTTTATAATGATGGAATGCATAATTCAAGACGTCATAACCATATAGTCAAAGACTTGTTCCAAGACTACAAATACGTTTTTTCAAGCCCTTGTGACAAGACAGTATTTTATCTCTGGAGACCTACCGATGCATCGCGGAGCTATAGCAGGCCCCACTCGTCACATACAATGTCCATTGCATTCCTCATACGAAAGGGTTTAAACATTACATTAACATTCATATTAAAAATACCATACCAAATGTCAATACATGATCCATAAACCATGAAGTGTTTAAAAATATCCTATCCATAGTCAAAAATATCAAAAAACCTTCAATACAATATAGAAGATTTGTATCATAATAAATCTACCTCAATCAAGAATAATATTCGGTAAATGATATTAAAATTGTTGAAAAAGTTCAGTAAAAATTATTTAGAGAAATATGATTTTTAATGAAATAATTTAAAATTCCCATAATTTATAAAGGAGGTCATTTAAAAGATAGTTTTGAATAAAAGTGTCACTTTACACTTTTATGCTTCTAAAAGGAATTAACATTTTAAAACATTAATGTCTATATAAATAAATCCTTGAAACCATTTGGAAAACATGGATATTGATGAAAAAGGTATAGAAGAATAATTCATTAAAACATTTGAAATGATGATTTAGTAAAAATTATATTAAATATTATCCCTTAGAAAAATATTTTATTAATCATTGACATTGATAATAAATATTTCCCAGTAGATACTTACATAAAAACATCCCTGAATAATAAAGAGATTGTGTAATTAAACCGTACCTTAAACTTTCATTTGGTTGAGGGTATGTTTAACCTTTTATATAAATAAAATAGTATGTTAATAAATTATATCAGAACTATATTCATATTTATTATATCAGTAATGATTAATTTATGACTTTATACTACCCATTTAATAAATATTTCTATATTAAATTGACATTTCAGGAAATAATAGCTTTCTTTATCGCACATGTTTTAACTTGTTATTAACGATCTTATCATTTAGATCATTATTTAAATACTTCCAAAAAATAAATTTTTTTTATATATCATATATATTTATAATATAAATTTGTATTATAGATATATATTTGAAATGGAAAACACCATTTATGGAGACGATTGGACGTACGTAAGCATAAATGATTTTTTAGTATTCATATCGTATTGAATTGAAGTATGTGAATAAGATATAAGTAAGTATATACATATAAATATCTATATATATTATGTATAATTTTTATTTCAAATATTACATATTTCTTATTAATATATATTTTTATAATCATTGTTGAATGGTGAATGTGGGAATGGATCTCATCGCGTCGTGTAGACGGTAATCTGTACGTACGCACGAGCAATAATATAATTATATTTTAGGAAAAATACTATTTAATTGGATTTATATTATATATACAGAATAATTAACATGTTATATTTATTATTTAAATCTATTATATTTTTTATTATACCCATCCAAATAAGGATGTGTTTGAATAACAAACTACACCACGACGTGGAGACGGAAAGCCGTACGTATGCACGTATTGTGACATTGTCATTAATAGGATGGATAGAATAAATAATATGGTTCTACCATATTTATATTAACATAATAGTATGTAGGATGTTTTGGATTTGTTATTATGATATTGAAACTACAACGAAAGATGAAGTGAATGAAGAAAAGAACATAAAAGATGGTGGGGAAATTATTACCTCTTCTTCGGGTGTATCCTTTTGAGTTGATAAAAATGGCTCTATATGATGGATTTATGATGAAATTAAGGACTCCATGTTGATGTGAGGGAAGTTGTGAGTATTTATGGGGATGGTGTTGATGAGAAAAATGGCATTGGAGGTGTGATTTTGAGAGAAGGAAAATAACCCTTTTATAAGAGAGGTGAGGGTCACTTTATGAAAAACATGAAATATTATTTTATAATAAAATAATTTTCAGTTTATAAAGGCTCCAAAATATTTTCATTCTAGGATAAGGTGAGTATGGGTAGAACACACTAATCTAGGAGGTTTTATAATGATTTAGGTCACCATATTAACTGTATCATTTATATTTAACTCTAAGTAAAATAGTTTAACTTTTAAAGTGTCTTCTTGTATTCTTACACTATATTGTTAAAAAAATACTATAAACTTCCAAGAGATCATAAAGTGGTTCCTTAATTACATATATAATTTTATTTAATTCCTTTGGATGAGACTTATATTTTTATGAATATTATATAAAC
Source organism: Viscum album (assembly GCA_963277665.1). Classification (NCBI taxonomy): domain Eukaryota; kingdom Viridiplantae; phylum Streptophyta; class Magnoliopsida; order Santalales; family Viscaceae; genus Viscum; species Viscum album. Next base: position 747,903,102 of record OY728151.1, on the reverse strand, counting down.
CAATAATACAGTATTTGTTTTAAAAATTAATTTATGCAAATTTTGACACTATTTGGTATTTTGTTTTTGTGAAATTCAGAAAAACCATATCACTTGAAGCAAAAATTACCTAATCAACCTTATAATTCCATAATAACCTATAAAATTAGTGGAATTCATCAGAATTTTAAATTTACATCTATTGGGATATATATAATTTCTATTATTTTAATATTTCATTAATAAGGTAATTAATGCATCATCATTTTCTTATAAATAAATTACATTATATAATGTATAAAAATTATAAATATATTAACATTATGTAGGATGTATTTTTAGAATTATAATGAATATTTATAGTTGAATTCAAATTGATTGTGTCCCTATAATAAAAATGGTTTAGTTATTAATCATTGAATTTTACACTTTTAACTCTTCTTTAAATAAAATAATTTTCATTGTCATAATCAAATTAAAGTGTAAAAAAGATGATCAAATTTTATTCCTAAGGTGTTTTTTGGTTGAATTACTCTTATCCAGTATAATTAATACATGTGTTAGTGTAATATTATTATTATTTTTAACCTTAATTACCCTATTTTTTTAATCGTGGTAAATAAAAGTCAAAAGTTATTATGTAAGAAAATTTATTTTCATCTTATTGACCTAAATTTTACATTTTGATTTCTACCATGTCTCTCAGATTTTTTAAATTCAACTCACAAAAGCGGAAAAGTTATGTTTTATGAAAATAAGCTAACGAGCCTAGAAGTTGGGTAAAAGACGTTAAAACATTCAAAAAAAATTTACATCTAATTTTATTATAAAATGACTCCAATTAATTACATTTGACTAATATAGGTACTATTTATATATTTTTAGTTTAAATAAGTTAAAATAAAACAAATAATTATTTAAATAAAAATTTGATTTAAAAAAATTGCAATGATTTTAACTATTTATCAAAAATTGAATGTTTTCAAAAAAATACCAAAAATTCACCCTAATATAATTTTATTATTCCAAATTAAAAAATTAAGAATATTTTACCAAATTAATATCATTGAAGTTACATTTATTAATTGAAAATTATTTCCCATTGTCAAAACCAAGAAACATGTTTTTTAAAAAGTTAAAACTATCAAAATATTAACTTGTGTTTTTGTCAAATTTAAACGTAAAATTACTTATAATGACCGAAATTATATTAAATGATAAAAACATATTCTAATTATACTTTAAATTCATTTAGATATCTATTTTACCACTATAAATTATTTTTGATTAATAAAGTTTTTTTCAACGAAAAATTAGCAGCTGTCATTATTCATTAAAATATAATGGATATCAGAAAAACACCAAAATTTTATGAAAACTAGATTTTTATGTCCCAAATCTAAATAAGAAGTTTATTTTTTCAAATTTATTATAAAATTGTCAGATATTGCATTTAAAAAATGTTCACCATTAGTAGGCTGTAAAATCACAATTTTGAAAAATACATCCTTTATTGGAAAAATTGAATTTGTTTTTATATTAAGTCTAAGAAACACATAATATGGGTGTTAAAATTATATAAAGTATATAAGATTCAAAATTCAGATATTATTATTTATAACCTCTTTTGGAATGATTGGTTTGGTAAGTTGCGAGGTTCTCGAACTCGGGGTTTCTTGTAGTGCAAGTTATTGAATTAATTTAATGAGATAACGTACTTTGAAATCATGGGGTGTTACATTCTACCCTCCTTCAGTAAATTTCACCCTCTCAATTTGAATTTAATCATTGAAAATAATTTGTTAAAAATAGAAAAAACCTTTGTGGCAATCTCATATCGGAAATTGGTTTAATATAATTTTCTCTTAATAAGAGGGATAGAGAAATAAAAAAGTTTTCACCAAATTATGATCTCAATTAGAAGCACATTGGTGGAAATTATGGAAACATAATTGGAAGAAAAAACCTAAATACTTGTATGGAGTGATTGAGGTCATCAATCACAAACTAGTTTAAAACTGAGGTCCTCAAAGCCATCAATCTAAGATGATGTAAAATATCACCAGTTAAACAAAACATATTGTATTAGGATATCACATTTTTGGTTTTAAGATCCCTTCTTTAATGTTTAAGAATTAATTCGGTAATAGAATAAGAGAAAAAAATATACTTGACATATAGAGTTTCATCCTTCGACTAATTCCTACAACAAACTCATCTTTCACTCAAAAAGACAATTGAATTCAAATATATTCTCTTTATCCTAATCGTATAAGGTTCCAAAAATAATATATTTATAATTATTTTGTCATAACATAAAAAAACAACATTATACAAACTAGGACATCATGTAGGCCAGTGGTAGGTGATGCACCATTGTCTCCTTTTGGTTGTGAGTTCATATTTCACGGCCTTGCTGTATACGATGGGTTATCACCCGGCCTCTGGGTTTTCCATTTTATGACAATCATAAAAAAATTTCCGGAAATGATTTAACCATAACAATAGTATCCAATGTCAAACATAATAGATTCAAACCTTTAGAATTATCCAAAATACTTTTGTCCAAACTCACAATCCAAAATATATAAGGAAGGTAATAACAATGAAGATCCTTTTTTTCCACGTAATAACATGTGAATAGATTTATAATGTATTCTTTTAAAACAATTTAACACACTAAATTACCATAAAACGTTATTTATTATATTCATCCACCCTTATTCGTTATAGAAAATTTGATATACTCCTTCAATCCAAAAATTTTGTAAACTCAAACAATGATTGAATATAAAAATCATCAATCAGATTTAAGGATGTTAAGAATATCTGATATAATTTATCAAAATCAATCATATATTATTTGAAAATCAATTCTTCAACATAAGAACCATATTATGGTTTATCTTTCTCCTAGCCATATAATTTTTTTAAAAAATTAACATGATTTTTAGTCACTTTTCTTGGTTCCACACAATCTCAAGTCCATAATGAAAAATTACTTCCGTAAAATCCTTATAAAATCTATAATTCTTATAACATGAACATCATCAATAGAATACTCATATGAGACAATACATTAATAAAAACATAAGAACTCTAATATTTCCTCTTCATCATTGGTACAATCATAACTTGACTTTCCAATAGCATCATATGGGGTATACTCTCATGATTTGGACATTTATTCTTGTAGTGTCCCAACTCATTGTAGATGAATAATTTTATATTTGAAACTTTTTTCTTATCGTTTAAATCACGTGCTTGGAGTACTTTTCCTCTACACTTGTTAGAATCTCCAACTACCTTCATGAATTTACCAAGGTGATTCTTTATATAGTTATCACATATGGGAATATACATCTTTCCCCTCTCCCCTCTCCCCATTATCAATCATTCAGTCCTCCATCCTTTTTTCTCTTTCTTCCCTTTAATGCCATAGGAATCAACGAATTGATTACTTATATTATTAACACATGATACTATTTATTCATATGATGAGAATACCTGGGAGAATATTTACCTCTTAAATTTTGGCTAAATACCATGAATGATATGGTCCTTCTCAATCTAGTGATCTTGAGTATTACTGGAACTCTCATTCCTTTTACTAGGTTCCATTTCTAAACAATGGCATACACTTGGATAATTTGTGAATCACAATGCATAATTCCAAAATTGTAAAATGCATAAAGAAAGTTGAAAAGATTATGTATATTATCTATAGTCATAAAATGTTTTCTTTGAGGAAGTATTTACTCCTAAATCATTTATGATGTCTTGTAATAAAAAATGGGAATTGTCCTAAGAATAACCCCCGAGAGTGTCATGTCCATGAGTGCTACAAGGCCCATCGCTGTGTACTAGGATACCCCAGGTCAAGCCCAATACTCCTTGTCAGAGTTTTCAAACCTAGCTACATCTGTGCTCGAGCCACCTCTACCTACTCATTTCTAAATAGGGATATATTTCTGGGAAAATACAAAAAATCTCTACATAACCAAAATTCGAGGAAGTTCTTCTATACTAATCCTCAAATTCTATCTTATTATAATTTTCTCTAATCAGTTTTTATCTAAATATATTTCCAAGGTTGTTTCTATACTTACTCTGACACCAAATGTAATTCCCCAACCCCAGAAGCCCAGAGTTGGTGCATTATTTTAATACATTGGAATGATTACAAGAATTTTGTCCAAAAGGACAGACCATTTTAGCATTATTGGAAAATAGATTAAATACATGAACATCACATTACACATTATAAATTAAAACACAACATAAAAGATTCTTTTAGAATTCAATTAATCCCCTATCTTAACCAAGATTATAAATCATAATACACATCTTGGAATCCCGGTAAAAAATTATAAGAAAGGGTTGATCCCAGATGCTCAGTAAAGATAACAGTATAGTAGAAACATTCATTAATAAGAATAAACATTTAATGTAATGTATAAAACTAAAATAAAATAATTTTAAACATAAACATCATCATAATATGGAAAATATAAATCAAATAATTCAATTTACATATTCACATAGATATTCTTCTAGTCAAATAATCACATGAAATATCATCATCCAAATTCATAATGATAGAAGGCATAATGCAAAACTTCATAACCACATAGTCAAGGCTTGCTGCCAAGAATACAAATAAGATTTTATCAAGGGCTTGTTCCAAGACACTAGTTTGTCTCATAAGACATACCAATGAATCTTGGTTCTAAAACGGACTCCATCCATCACTTACTAATCCCAATGTATCCCAGATATGAAATTTTTTGAACATAGCATAAATATTCATATTAAAACTAGCATACGAAATGTCAATACATTATATATAAACCATGAATGGTATAAAAATAAAATACCCACATTCCAATATATCACAAAACCTTCAATTCAATATTAAATATTTGAATCATAATAAATCAACCTCGATCAAGAATCAAATCCTGTAAAATATGTTGACAAATTTGAAAATGATCAGTAAAAACCATTTAGAGAAATACCCTTTTTTCATGGAATCATTTTAAAATCAAATAATTTATAAATAAATTTATTTAAAAGATAGTATTAAATAAAATTGTCTCATAATACATTGAAACTTTTGAAATAAACTAACAATTTAAAACATTCATGTCAATATAAATAAATCCTTATACCAATTTTGAAAACATAGACATTATTGATAATGGTTTAAGAAAAATAAATATTTAAAACATTGAAAAAGTTGTTTTAGTAAAAAAATACTTAAAATTAATCCCTTTTAAAACACTTTTATGAAACATGGACATGGATAATAAATATTTCCCATTAGATACTTACCTAAAAACAAACTCAGATGAAAAAGAGATTTGATAAATTAACCATTACATTACACTTTCCTTCGGTCGAGGGTATGTTTAACCTCCTGTATAATGACCCTAGTATGTTATTAAATTATACCAAAAACAATATTAATATTTATTATATCATACATGATTCATTTATGAAATTATACTAACCATTTAATAGTGATATCCTTGTTAAATTTACATTTTGGGAAATAAACGCTTTCATTATCGAACATGTTTTAACTTGTTATTTTTGATCGTATCATTTATGTCATGATATACCTATTTCCAATATATAACACATGATTTATTTATAAGATATACAAAGAATATAAATTTTTATAATTGATAGATATATGAAATGTAAAACATAGTTTATGCAGATGGTAGATCGTACGTACGCATAAACGTTGTTTCTGTTTTCATATCATATTGAATGGAAGTTAGTGAATAAGATATATATAAGTACATAAATATATATATATATATATATATATATATATTAATTATTATTATTATTTTATATATTTATATTAATTAATAATATATATATTTTCATAATAATAATTGAATGATGAATGTGGAAATGAATCTCATCGTGTTGTGAAGACTGTAATATGTACGTACGGACGAGCGACAATATCATAATAATTATGGAAAAATCATATGTAATTGGATTTTATACCATATATACAGAATCATTAACATGTTATATTTATTATTTACATCAGTTATACTCATTATTATACCAATTCAAATAATGAAGTGTTTCAATAACTAACTACACCAAGACTTGGAGACGGTAAGTCGTACGTACGCACGTATGGAGACTTTGTCATTTATAGGATAGATATAACAATGAATATGGTTGTACCATATTTATAATAACATCACAGTATGTGGGAGGTTATGGAGTTATTATTTTGGTATGGAAACAAAAAAGAAAGTTTAAGTGACGAAGAAAAAAACTTGAAAAAGGTTCTTGAAATTATTACCTCTTCTACGTGTGTTTCCTTTTCAGTTGATCAAAAAGGATCCATGGGTTGGATTTATGATCAAATTGACGACTCTAGGGTGATTTCTGGGATTTTGGGAAGATATTTGGGTAGGGATTGGATGAGCCAAATGGCATTGAAGGTGTGATTTTTAGAGATGATGAAGTATCCTTTTATTTGGGAGGTGAGTGTCAATTTAAGAAAATCATGATTTATTATTTTATAATAAATTTTTTTAGGTTTATAATGGATCCAAAATAATTTATTTATATGATAATGTGGGTATGGTTTGAAACACACTAATACAATAGGTTCTATAGTGGTTTATGTCACTATATTAACCTTATCTTTTTTATTTATCTCTTAGTTAAATAGTTTATCTTTTACTGTGTCTTCTTGTATTCCTACACTATATGGTTAATAAAAAAACTCTAAACATACAATAGAACCTAAAGTGGTTAAATATTGACACTTATATTATTTTTTAATCCCTTTATCTGAACCATATTATTTTTGGAATATTATATCAACCAATAATATAGTATTTCGTTTATAAATGAATTTTTGTCGATTTTGACACTCTTTGATATTTTGTTTTTGTGAAAGTCATAAAAATCTTATCACTTCGAAAAAAATTATCTAATCAAACCTAAAATGTTATATTAACCTATAAAATTTGTGGAATTTGGAAAAGTACGCAATTTACATTTATTTAGATATTTATAATATCAATTATTTTAATATTTAATTAATTAGGTAATTATTGCATCATCATGGTGTCATAAATAAATTAAATTATATAATGAATAAAAATTATAAATTGAATACAATTATTTATTTAATTTTTTATCTTTTTATTGAATATTTTTTTGTCAAATTTATATTGATTGTAAGACTATATTATAAATGGTTTAGTTATTAAACTTTGAATTTAACACTTTTAACTCTTATTTAAATAAAATAATAATAAATGTTATATTATAATCCAAGTGGACCAAAACGTTCATATTGTATTCCTAGTTTTGTTTTTGTTCCAAATACACTTTTATAATAGAATTAGGATATGTGTTTGGATAATTATAATATCATTTTTACCCTTATATATTCAATTTACTTTTATTGTGGTAAATAAAAGTCAAAATTTACAATTCACCAAAAAATATTAATCTTATTAATGCACATTTTAAATGAAATTGTTGAATACATCTCTCAGATTTTTTAAATTCAACTCAAAGAAGTGGATAAATTCTGTTTTATGGAAATAATCTAACATGCCTAGAAGGTGGTTAATAGACGTTAAAAAATTCAATAAAATTATTTACATCAAATTTTATTGTAAAATGATTCCAATTAAATACATTTAACTAATATAGGTATTATTTATCTATTATTACTTTCAATAAACTTAAATAAAATGAATAATTATTTAAATTAAAATTCAATTTTAAACGAAAACACATTTTTTATAATTAATCAAAAAAATTTAATGTTTTCAGAAAAATATCAAAAATTTACCCTAAGATAATATTGATATTCTAAATTCGAAAATTAAGTATATTTTAACAAATTTAAAACATAGAAACTTCATTTACTAATTTAAAATTAATTCCTTTGTCAAAACCAAAAATCTGGTTTTTAATAAAAGTAAACATTGTAAAAACATTTACTTGTGTTTATGTCAAATTTAAATGTAAAATTACTTATAATTACCTAAATTGTATTAAATGAAAAAAAATCTAATTATACATCAAAATAATTCAAATTTATAATTTAACACTAAAAATTATTTTGACTAAAAAAGTTGTTTTCAAATTTAATGTTAGCATCTTTCATTATTCATCAAAATATAAAAGTTATCATAAAAACACCAAAAATTTATCCAAACTATATATTTATGTCCCACTTCTCAATATAATTTTTATTTTTTCAAATTTAATATAAAAGTTTCTGATATTTCATTTAAAATAAAATTCACCATTAGACGGCTATAAAATTTAATTTTTGAAAAACGCTTTCTTTCTCTGAAAAATTGAATTGGTTCTCATATTATGTCTCAGGAACACATAAAATGGATGTTAAAATTATATAGATAATATAATATTCAAAATGAAGTTTATACTATTCATAAAAACTTTTTTAATGGTTATTTTGGTAAGTTGTAGTGTGCTTGAACTCAGTGTGGCGTCTAGTGCAAGTGATTGAATTACTTTAATGAGTTAAAGTGAATGGAAATAAAGGGGTGTTATAAAAATAATATGGATTATCAAAGACATAAAATTTACCAGGTCAATATTTAAGAGAAATTACATCATTTTATTGTTAAATTAGGCATATCAACTCTTAAAATAATTCCTTGAGATTGAAACATTATCAAAACATACACCTTATATATTGAAAATTGGATCTCATATATTCAAACGTACCATGATAACAAAACCTGAACATAACCAATGTATGATACCAATTTATTACTAAATAGTTTGGATGACCTGTTAAACTAAACCCCAAACCAAATTTACATAAGACTAAAAGGGATATCCCAATCCCTATTGGTTGGAGACAAGATCCTAGGAATCAAAAATAATTTTTGGGAATAATTTTTTCCAACCAGATATGTTACCAATCATTCCATATAATGTTATAATTTTAAAATAATACATAATAAATTAAAACAATAGATATATAAAAAATAATGGGTAAATAAAATAGACACTAAAAAATGATATAATATTACAAAATTAGATTTATATACCAATCACTATCTCCTTGTGTTACGTGGGAAACTTCCAACCTTCTCACTAAAAGAGACAAAAACTCAACATAGATAAAACCTCATAACTTCAATGTGGTATGTTTTTTTTCTAATTAAATAATACAAGGAATACACACATTAAGATATGTGTGGGGTGTATTCCTGAAAATATTAGTTGGATCCCAACAACTGCCCCATAATCAGTCTTTGTAAAATAATCCAAACACACATGTTTGAAATTATTATAATACGTGATATAAAACATTGATAACATTTATCAAATAAAATAAATTCACCAATTTAAAAATTGTATATAAAATTAAATATAAAATATTATTCACTATACATTAAAATCATCCATCTATAATTTTCAAATAAATCATCATAAACCCAAAAAATGGAAATACAGAATGGTAATTACATAATAGATAACATATGTCAATGGTAGAAATGATTATTATATAATTATCAATCATTAAAAGTGTTCCATAAATCATATTATGAATGATAAATAAAAGGTAAGAGGAATAAAAATATTTTTAAAACCCAATATTATTTCATGTTAATCCAAACATGATATAATGATCAAGTAGAAAACGAATTTCTAGATGATTAATTTTATTACTAATCATAGAAAAAATTCGCATCCGGATCCCCCACTTATGTACTCTTAAATCCCATGAACTCAGAGTTTCAAATAAGTTCCAAGGTGAATATAATATTTCCCAAATCAATCCAAACCCCCTTTTATAATGAATACATTCTTTCAAATCCATTTTATCTAAGAAAAATATGACCCTTCGAAATCAACCTTTTAGTATAAAATACTAAGGGGAAACTATTTTATATATAAAACACTAACTCTAATGAAAATATCTATTTTATATATTGGTTTCTACTCTATTATAACGTCAGTTAAGCTATGATTTTGTTGCTAGATATGTTGAAAATATTTATGTAGCATCAATTTTAATTAATATATTTTTAAATGTTTTTGTTCATTTTTTTCACATATCATAATTAATAAATGACATGAATGATAATGGAATGTCATCTTTCACATAAATTATATATATCTGACATGAAATATAAGGCCCCAACCTTAAACCTTACTTAATCTTGAGTTATTACAAGATTACACATTGAGGATCTTTTCAGGTTTAGAGTTTTAGAGAATTAGATCATGAAACTTGCATTACATTCCACATTTAAACAAAGTGGGTACATAAAAGACAGCATTCATTCTTCCCATCAACGGAAACATATTTAAAATATAACACGAATTCATTCTTGACACATCCTTGACACTATCATCACATCATGTACCTTTCCCTTGAACTGTGAAAAACATTTCAAAAACATGGGATGAGCATAAAAAGCTCAGTAAGGGTTATAAAAATATGGAAAGGAAACATGAGTTCATATATACATAAGAATGAAATCATACTTTACCCATAAAACATAGGCACTTTAACATACCTCATCAAACCATGAATAAATTATAGAAAACATAAGACATAAAGGTAACTTGAGGCATTCATATCATTCTTACGTGGGGAGTAACCCTCTTGGTTACGTTTGGAATACCCATCATAGTATATTCCCTAAATCTCTTCGGAGAAACCTTAATGTTTCACTCCTTCGCATTACCCAATGCATTGGAGAGCTATAATGGGATCACCCGCCCTTAGTTTATCACGAAACCACCCGTTTTCATAACAACGCCCAAGAACCACAACATAAATGTGTCACATAAAACATGCATAAAGGAAACATAACATTTCAACATTTCAATCACAATATAACATTATAGTATATTGAAATATTGAATCCATTCAAAAAGAAACCATTTCCAAAACCATTTAAAACATTTAATAAAGAGATTTTTGAATCAAAGTGTCCCATACCACCTTGAAGCTTAAAATTTTAAACCATTAATATCCATATAAATAAATCCTTAAAACCATTTTGAAAACATGGATATTAATAAGAACAAATAATTAAAACATTTAAAATGGTATTTTGGTTAAAGGGGTTTTACCAAAATTAGATACACTTGAATACAATAGTTCAGGAATAACATTTAGTCAAAACTTTATAATATCATGAGAATAAATGGATTCATGATATAATACTCCAAATGACAGTATATACACCATATAAGAGTTAATTGGTGCATAACAACAATGAACCCTCAATAGAAATGTCAAATGTGATGAAATCCCTTATAAAGAAGGTATCCTTAAAATTAAGGACAAATCAATCTCAAAAATATGTGTGACAAATATAAATAAACCCAATATAAGTGGATATTAAGTGTAAAACAATAAAAGGTCATTCACACATATTCAATGGATGACATATTCAATGACTACATGTTGAACCCAAAGAAATCGAAATTGGGTTAAAAAGTTCCCTTGACAGCCTAACGGCATCACATCAAAAAGAGTTGATGAGAGATAAAAAGAGTATCTCATCACTTGGATATAAAATTTACATCAACAAGGATATATGATAATATATCCCAACATAACAAAATGTAAATTAAAAGACCCAACAAAAGAAGTCTTTTAAAAAAGAGGAGGGTGAAAGGTTCCCTTACTGACTTGGGTATCTTTCAAAACATACACCCCATGAAAGAAGGACAATAGATCGTTGATGTAAATACTCATAAACGAAAGTATATTACACAAAGAGTAGAATAATGGGCAGTAAATACACCACTCAATGGAATTTGTGGCAAATGTAGCATAAATCTCACGGGAATAAAAGTGAGATGAAAAATCCCTCACGAAAACTCGGCAGCCTAACGGCGCCACATAAAACTTCCGAATATGGATTGATGAGAGAGAATAGGGTATCTCATCACATGAACATAAAAATTACAGTAAGTCTAATATAAAATATCATCCCAATAACAAGAAATATGAGCTTTAAAAGGAATTACATAAAAGTGTGTACTTGAAAAAAAAGAGAGAGAGGAGTAGGATCCCTTACCTCGGGTCCGACTTGACTCGATCGTTCTTTAATCTCATGAATAATAAACTTGAGATAATTTATACTTCCTTAAGAACCTTTTTCAAGTTCATTATTCCTTTTATATCACTTATTACCATGTTATAAACACTATGTAATCATTAAGTTAATAATGATTGTTTTGTCGATATTTGGTTCTTAAGTCGAAAGTGGACTTCTTACAATTACATGTTGTTCGTGTGGCCAAATGTTTATTATATCCAGTATTTTATTCATGATTTAGATATAATATATGTCATATATATCCAGTACATGCATGCATTTATAGCATTACATAATCATTTAGAAGTAAGAAATGAAATGCACCGTTCATGGAGACGGTAAGCCGTACGTACGCATGAACGCTACTTTCATTTCTATTTCGTATTTTATAGAATGGAATAATAATGATATAAAGGTATATTATAATTCCAGTATAATATCATATATAATATCATAGTTCCATCCTTTATACGTCCCACATATGGTATTTAACGAATCAAATCACTTTGAGGGGGCGGTAGTCCGCACTTCCTTAAATGAAGATATCGCGTTTACCCATAATGGAAACCATAAAGGTATGCCCAAAATGAAAAAAAACAGAAGCTTAAGGAAAAAATAAACATATTATATATCATATATAAAAATAGTGACATCATAATGGCCACCTTTGAAGGTGTTAGATGAGTATTGAACAATCATCGTTTCGGGAGGCAGAATTTCGCCATCCACGGAAACCGTATGTTCTTTAACCATTTGATGTAGTTGTGTGAGAGTTTAGCTCGAATAAATATTTTAACAACATACTATTATATTGAAGATACTGGTGTTGTTACAAAAGAAATAAATAAAAAGATTTTAGGGGGTTGGAGAAGCAAAATAAAACAAATGGACATGAGAGAATGAATTACTTTTAAAAGTGTAACTCCTTTTGATTTGAGCCTAAAGGCTTGTTTTGAAAGGATTATGCCCAAAGGGAATCCTCTAGGATGAGTAGAGGGATGTGGAGAGAGTAAATGGGCAGGGTTTGGCCGAGCCAAATGCTTGAGGAGTGTGTGAAATGAGGTAGAGGTGGGGGCCTTTTATAAGAGGAGGGGGGGGGGGCACTTTTGGAAAGTAAGAAATATTACTTTATTTGAAAATGTGTTTCGGTTTTAAAAGGTCCCACATTGATATAATTCGTGGATAAGGTGATAAGGGTTCGAAATCCGCCCATCCAATAGGTTTTGGACATGTGTGGTTCATAGATTTTACATTATCTTTCCATTTTATTTAAATCGTCAAATAATGATGTCATCACTGCATCATTATTATGTCATAAATAATTTAATTTTTTTAATGTCTAAAAATTATAAGAAAACTACTATTATGTAGGAAATATTTTTATCTTTCCAATTACTATTTATAATCAAAATTTGGACTTGTTTAACCTTACTTAAAAACTGTTTTAGTAAAACAACTCATGTTTGTGTCAATTTAATTTTAACATTAAATAAAAATATATTATTGTCATTTTCCAACTAAATTGCCTCCATGGGGTCCCCAAGTTGGCCCATGGCTTGTCTTGGTCGTCCATGACTCACCCAATAGGTGTAGGACAAGTGTCATGGTGTTTTCACATTCTTATAATATCATTTTTACCTTAAACTACACTAATTACCACTAATCGTGATTAAAAACTTAATAAGTTACTATTCACCAAAAAAATTATTTTTATCCCATTGAACCACATTTTACTTCTTAATGACAACCATGTATGTCGGATTTTTGAAATTCAAAACACAAAGATGGAAAAATTCCATTTAAACGGAAAAATCAGTTTTTATAAGTACCACTTAGTGGTTTCACTATTCATCAAAAATTGAAGTTTTTTAGAAAAATCCCAAAAATTCACCCTAAGCTATATTTGATATTATGAATTCAAAAATGAATTCTGTTTTAAAAAATTCAAAACATATAAGTCACATTAATTAATTTAATAATTAATTCCCGCTGTCATGACAAATAGCGTGTTTTTATGAAACAATAAGTATCAAAAGATTGACACTAGTTTAAGTCCGATTTCAAAGTGAAATTAATTCCAACGACCACTATTGGATTTAATGGTAAAAATATTTTCTAATTTCACTTTAAAACCAATTCAAAATATTATCTAATCATATAAATAAATTAGATTAAAAAGAGGTTTTGAATTAAAACACAACATTTTACACTATTCATTAAAAATGAACTTTATCGGAAAAATACCAAAAAATTACACAAATTAAAATTTGATGTCCCGATTCTTAATAAGAGTTTTATTTGGTCCAAAATAATGTATAAGAGTGATCAAAACTATATTTGATGACGGTTCGTCATCAAAAGGTGACAAGTGAACATTTAGGGAAAACTAGGGCACATACGCCTTAAATTGAATTCATTCCGTATTTTAAGCCTTTATCTTTTATTGTATAAATGTAAAAACATTTAAAAACATATATAATCATATTTTAGTTATTTCTATCCATTACCTCCATTACAACGGCTACATGTTAACTACCATTTAAAATAATATTATTTTATCATTAGAGTGCAACGTAAGATTCCCAAAAACTCATTGTTGCGTGTTGGGTACGCCATCGAGCATAGAGTCCCCTTTAAATTCATATCAATATTTTATTCACATATATGGATAAATATGAAAATGTCATATTCTTTATTTACCTGGGGTGTTACATCCTTCCCCCCTTTTGGGAATTGCGTCCTCGCAATTTTAAAATTTCGCTTGGAAACATCCTTGAAAAGTCCCACATCGGAACAAGAGTCGGTAAAACAACCACAATAAAGGAAGATAAGCACAAAGGTCACCCGAGTTAACCCATACTAGGACTCCATGTAGGAAAACATGGACATGGAGGGGAAAACATAGGTTCATGTTCTGATGGAGAGTGATAGAAAACATGTTTAGGAGATAGTTAACAATGAGAAAATCACAAACTTGTGATGGGTTAAATAGTGTTGGGTTCCCCAGTAGGAAATGTTAATAGACAACATTTTTATTTTAAGTTAATTTTTATTGAGGAATTTATTCATAAGGAAACATAATCACTTATCATGTTGACTTTCAACTTTTACTAGATTCCTTAATCAAACTCATATTTTTTCCAAAAGACGAGTATTTAGGGAGACTTGTTCGCATTAAGAGTACTATAATAAACTTCTAGAGAATCACCTAATCCACAAAAGAGAACTATATACTTCCCATTTCTTTAGGCTTTAACCAAAACCAAAACCAAAAGGTTAGTACAAGATCAGATAATCCAGAAAAGGATAACCCTTTATAAAAAGAAAATCTCTTCTTAACCTCCAAAATTTGTCCAATAAAACCCAAAGTTCAACGAGGACCATTCTATAATCAATTTGTCCATAAAATTCTTCAAAGTAAACCAAACTAAGATTGAAACCCAAATATTTGATGGATTTAGTCACATAGTCTTCCAAGTTAAATCATAACATTTATCACCAAACAACATCAGTTTCTCCTAAAGTCTCGTATTGAAAAGTAATTAACCTAATCACATATCCTCTATGATAGGTTAATCATTTTCATAAATAACCCAAAATAAACTTACTCATAATTCATAAAATCATATAACTAAAAAGAATCAGTCAAACTAACCAGGGACTTCACGTAGTCCAGTGGTAGGCGATAAATACCAGTCGCACTTTGGTTGTGGGTTCGATTCCCACAGCTTTGTCCGACGCGATGGGTTTTCACATGGTCTGCGTGTTGTCCTTTTTCCAAAACTATATAATTCCTAAAACATTACCCAAAAGAGATAAAATCATAAAAAATGATCATAACATATTTTAACCTCAAGTTTATCTCATGCTTTTCATTTTCCAGCATATCATATAATAACCCATAATTACCTCAAAAGTAAGGATCATATAAACCCAAATGGTTCTTTATAACTATGTCCACAAAAGAAAAGATAACTATTACATGAATAAAATTTGCCTATATTAAACATCAGGGTTACACATAATATAAAAAGTCTTCTAATGTAACCCCATCATCAAAAGAGACTTAATACTCTTAAGAATTTCACCATAACTCTTGAAGCCCTTATATGTTGACATCTTACTCATTCAACATTCTTCCTGATCCATTATCCATTCCTTTCCAACTTATTCCGAAATAGCTCTTTCCTACAAACAAAATCATGAATCATATCCTAAGATTCCAAAATAGGAAAACAATAGTCATGAAATAGTACATACCTTTAATTGGTCATTGTCAGTTTCTTCATCCTCAATCGGAATGGAATTAGGTATTGGTAAATGAATATTGGTATGCTCTTGGTGACCCCATTCATGAAACTTCTTCATAGGACATGTGTTTGCATAATGACCATGCACACCACATTTAAAACATTCAATTGATCCCTCAGAAAGAACTTCTTTCCCTTTCCTCGAGTCAACTAGATGCTTCTTTTTTCCATGGAAGGTTCTTGCTTTATGACCTTCATTTCCACATCTATAGCATATTTTTGTCCCTTCGAAACATTTTCCTAGGTGTTTCTTTCCACATCATTGACACATAGGTTTTTGAACACACTTACCTTTATGATTATTACCTGTACTTCCGTAGGGATTTGTTTCTTGCATATATGACGTCTTAGAGAAATATCCAAGGTTTAGGTGGTCAATCATGACTCCAGATAATTGGTTGAGGATAATCACAAGATTTCTCATTGCAGCTCCCATATCATTCAGTTGCTTGCTCAAAAAACTGTCACAGTTTCCTTCACATCCACCGTTACTTTGGTGCCTACTAGATCCATCCATTTACTAAAACCAAAAAGGTCAGTGTGAGTATATCAAAAAAACCATCATGTACTAATGAGTAAGATAAACACTAAGATATACTTACTCATTCACTTTATCTAAAACTAGGACTCTTTCTGAAATCCTAACCATTATGGTAATGCCACTTATGCTTAAAGAATACCCCAACCTCTAAAGTTATCTAAATCGACCTTTGATACCAACTATAAGGCCCCAGCCATAAACCTTACTTAATCTTGAGTTATTACAAGATTACACATTGAAGATCTTTTCAGGTTTAGAGTTTTAGAGAATTAGATCCTGAAACTTGCATTACATTCCACATTTAAACAATGTGGTTACATAAAAGACAGTATTCATTCTTCCCATCAACGGAAACATATTTAAAATATAACACTGATTCTTTCTTGACACATCCTTGACACTATCATCACATCATGTACCTTTCCCTTGACCTGTGAAAAACATTTCAAAAACAATGGATGAGAATAAAAAGCTCAGTAAGGGTTATAAAAATATGGAAAGGAAACATGAGTTCATATATACATAAGAATGAAATCATAATTTACCCATAAAACATAGGCACTTTAACATACCTCATCAAACCATGAATAAATCATAGAAAACATAAGACATAAAGGTAACTTGAGGCATTCATGGCATTCTTACGTGGGGAGTAACCCTCTTGGTTACGTTTGGAATACCCATCACAGTATATTCCCTAAATCTCTTCGGAGAAACCTTAACGTTTCACTCCTTCGCGTTACCCAATGCATTGGAGAGCTATAACGGGCTCACTCGCCCTTAGTTTATCACGGAACCACCCGTTTTCATAACAATGCCCAAGAACCATAACATAAATGTGTCACATAAAACATGCATATAGGAAACATAAAATTTCCACATTTCAATCACAATATAACATTTTAGTATATTGAAATATTGAATCCATTCAAAAAGAAACCATTTCCAAAACCATTTAAAACATTTAATAAAGAGATTTTTGAATCAAAGTCTCCCATACCACCTTGAAGCTTAAAATTTTAAACCATTAATATCCATATAAATAAATCCTAAAAACCATTTTGAAAACATGGATATTAATAAGAAAAAATAATTAAAACATTTAAAACGATATTTTGGTTAAAGGGGTTTTACCAAAATTAGAGACACTTGAATACAATATTTGAGGAATAACATTTAGTCAAAACTTTATAATATCATGAGAATAAATTGATTCATGATATAATACTCCAAATGACAGTATATACACCATATAAGAGTGAATTGTTGCATAACAACAATGAACCCTCAATAGAAATGTCAAATGTGATGAAATCCCTTATTAAGAAGGTATCCTTAAAATTAAGGACAAATCAATCTCAAAAATATGTGTGAAAAATATAAAAACACCCAATATAAGTGGATATTAAGTGTAAAACAATAAAAGTTCATTCAAACATATTCAATGGATGACATATTCAATGACTACATGTTGAACCCAAAGAAATCGAAATTGGGTTAAAAAGTTCCCTTGACAGCCTAACAGCATCACATCAAAAAGAGTTGATGAGAGATAAAAAGAGTATCTCATCACTTGGACATAAAATTTACATCAATAAGGATATATGAGAACATATCCCAAAATAACAATATGTAAATTAAAAGACCCAACAAAAGAAGTCTTTTAAAAAAGAGGAGGGTGAAAGGTTCCCTTACTGACTTGGGTATATTTCAAAACATACACCCCATGAAAGAAGGACAATATATCCTTGATGTAAATACTCATAAACGAAAGTATATTACACAAAGAGTAGAATAATGGGCAGTAAATACACCACTCAATGGAATTTGTGGCAAATGTATCATAAATCTCACGGGAATAAAAGTGAGATGAAAAATCCCTCACGAAAACTCGGCAGCCTAACAGCGCCACATAAAACCTCCGAATATGGATTGATGAGAGAGAATAGGGTATCTCATCACATGAACATAAAAATTACAGTAAGTTTAATATAAAAGATCATCCCAATAACAAGAAATATGAACTTTAAAAGGAATGACATAAAAGTGTGTACTTGAAAAGAAAGAGAGGAGTATGATCCCTTACCTCGGGTCCGACTTGACTCGATCGTTCTTTAATCTCCTGAATAATAAACTTGAGTTAATTTCTACTTCCTTAAGAATCTTTTTCAAGTTCATTATTACTTTTATATCACTTATTACCATGTTATAAACACTATGTAATCATTAAGTTAATAATGATTGTTTTGTCGATATTTGGTTCTTAAGTCGAAAGTGGACTTCTTACAATTACATGTTGTTCGTGTGGCCAAATGTTTATTATATCCAGTATTGTATTCATGATTTAGATATAATATATGTCATATATATCCAGTACATTCATGCATTTATAACATTGCATAATCATTTAGAAGTAAGAAATGAAATGCACCGTTCATGGAGACGGTAAGCCGTACGTACGCATGAACGATACTTTCATTTCTATTTTGTATTTTATAGAATGGAATAATAATGATATAAAGGTATATTATAATTCCAGTATAATATCATATATAATATCATAGTTCCATCCTTTATACGTCCCACATATGGTATTTAACGAATCAAATCACTTTGAGGGGGCGGTAGTCCGCACTTCCTTAAATGAAGATATCGCGTTTACCCATAATGGAAACCATAAAGGTATGCCCAAAATGAAAAAAACAGAAGCTTAAGGAAAACATAAAAATATTATATATCATATATAAAAATAGTCACATCATAATGGCCACCTTTGAGGGTGTTAGATGAGTATTGAACAATCATCGTTTCGGGAGGCAGAATTTCGCCATCCACGGAAACCGTATGTTCTTTAACCATTTGATGTAGTTGTGTGAGAGTGTAGCTAGAATAAATATTATAAAAAGATCCTAGTATATTGAAAATACTGGTGTTTTTACAAAAGAAATAAATAAAAAGATTTTAGGGGGTTGGAGAAGCAAAATAAAACAAATGGACATGAGAGAATGAATTACCTTTAAAAGTGTAACTCCTTTTGATTTGATCCTAAAGGCTTTCATTGAAAGGATTCTGCCCAAAGGGAATCCTCTAGGATGAGTAGAGGGATGTGGAGAGAGTAAATGGGCAGGGGTTGGCCGAGCCAAAGGCTTGAGGAGTGTGTGAAATTAGGTAGAGGTGGGGGCCTTTTATAAGAGGAGGGGGGACACTTTTGGAATGTAAGAAATATTACTTTATTTGAAAATGTGTTTCGGTTTTAAAAGGTCCCACATTGATATAATTCGTGGATAAGGTGATAAGGGTTCGAAATCCGCCCATCCAATAAGTTTTGGACATGTGTAGTTTATAGATTTTACATTATCTTTCCATTTTATTTAAATCGTCAAATAATGATGTCATCACTGCATCATTATTATGTCATAAATAATTTAATTTATTTAATGTCTAAAAATTATAAAAAAACTACTATTATGTAGGAAATCTTCTTATCCTTCCAATGACTATTTATAATCAAAATATTGACTTGTTTAACCCTACTTAAAAACTGTTTTAGTAAAACAACTCATGTTTGTGTCAATTTAATTTTAACATTAAATAAAAATATATTATTGTCATTTTCCAACTAAAGTGGCTCCATGGGGTCCCCAAGTTGGCCCATGGCTTGTCTTGGTCGGCCATGACTCACCCAATAGTTGTAGGACAAGTGTCATGGTATTTTCACATTCTTATAATATCATTTTTATCTTAAACTACACTAATTACCACTAATCGTGATTAAAAACTTAATAAGTTACAATTCACCAAAAAATTATTTTTATCCCATTGAACCACATTTTACTTCTTAATGACAACCATGTATGTCGGATTTTTTAAATTCAAAACACAAAGATGGAAAAATTCCATTTAAATGGAAAAATTAGTTTTTATAAGTACCACTTAGTGGTTTCACTATTCATCAAAAATTGAAGTTTTTTAGAAAAATCCCAAAAATTCACCCTAAGCTATATTTGATATTCTGAATTCAAAAATGAAGTCCGTTTTACAAAATTCAAAAAATATAAGTAACATTAATTAATTTAATAATTAATTCCCGCTGTCATGACAAATAGCGTGTTTTTATGAAACAATAAGTATCAAAAGATTGACACTAGTTTAAGTCCGATTTCAAAGTGAAATTAATTCCAACGACCACTATTGGATTTAATGGTAAAAATATTTTCTAATTTCACTTTAAAACAAATTCAAAATATTATCTAATCATATAAATAAATTAGATTAAAAAGAGGTTTTGAATTAAAACACAACATTTTACACTATTCATTAAAAAATGAACTTTATCGGAAAAATACCAAAAAATTACACAAAGTAAAATTTGATGTCCCGATTCTTAATAAGAGTTTTATTTGGTCCAAAATAATGTATAAGAGTGATCAAAACTATATTTAATGATGGTTCGTCATCAAAAGGAGACAAGTGAACCTTTAGGGAAAGCTAGGGAATATACGCCTAAAATTGAATTCTTTCCGTTTTTTAAGCCTTTATCTTTTATTGTATAAATGTAAAAACATTTAAAAACATATATAATAATATTTTAGTTATTTATATCCATTCCCGCCATTACAACGTCTACATGTTAACTACCATTTAAAATAATAATATTTTATCATTAGAGTGCAACGTAAGATTCCAAAGAAACTCGTTGTTGCGTGTTGGGTACTCCATCGAGCATAGAGTCCCCTTTCAAGTCATATCAATATTTTATTCACAAATATGGATAAATATGAAAATGTCATATTCTTTATTTACATGGGGTGTTACATGAAAGATACATGTTATCAAAATTTCTCATCGGTTATATACATAACCAACATGAAATATCAATCAAGAAACCGTATTCCATGTGATTTTTACAAAATAAGCATCCTGAAAAATCAGTTTTTTTAATTTTAAAACTGTCTACTCTATCCCCTTCCCCAAAATAAGAAGATTAAGGTGATAAAAATTCCTGAAAACGTCATATAAAATAATTATATAACCAATATAGTTGAAATTATAGCATTCTAGATACACTATATACTACAAACAAGATAAAATGAATCAAACCAGTGAAATGTGTCAGCCATTCATTTTTTAAGAGCCTCAACTACTTTGCACTGTATGGTGGAGGTTATATAAAAAGATAAAATTATAAATTAATCATTTAACTTGTATGTATGATGAATAAAACTAATGATATATCAATGGAAAACATATAATTTTTTTCACCATATTGGAATTCAAATTTTTTCTAGTTGAAATTTTTTAATGCATAAATCTAAAACCATATTATCCGCATTATTTTACTCCATGATTATGAAATTTTGTTTAAAAAAATAACAATAATAAATAACTTAATTAGTAATATATCCGATATTTAATAATGGTAAATAAAAATTTACCTCTATATTTAATTATTTTATAATATATTTATTCATTCCAATGGTGTCTCTGTACAACTCCCATGAAGTGTTTTAAAATAATATGAGTAAAATAAATTTATGTCAGGATAATCTAAACAAGTATTATAATAGTAAAACATACATTTTAATAAATTCATTAAAATTTCATTCACATCTCCATGGAATGAGAATATCCAGTATAATTTTCTATCTCTTGGGAAAAAACACCCAACATAAAATGACACAAGTACACATGAATATTTAATTTGAGTGGTTATTATTTAATGAAAAGTAAAAAACATCATGATAAATATGTTTCATACTCTTGAAGAAAATTAATCACCATGCACTTAATAATTCTATTACTCTAAAATATTTTGGCAATATAATCCATTATTTCTCCATCAGTCATTTTTTCGCTATGGGTGAAATAAAATGTGGATCTAAAAATCCATAAAAATATATATTTTCTTTCTCGATACAATTTTTTATTTAATCGATACAGAAAACAAATATAATTATAAATATTAAATAACATAAATTATTGGAAAAACATGTCAACTTAATTACTTGGAAAAAAGTGGTATCATGTCGATTCTCAACTGATCTCTATCTAAAATATCAATGACATTTCTTTTCCAAAGTACCTCTTTTATTACCCTCCCAAAACAACTATGTTCAATTGTCATATAATATAAATCCGGAAATAGATTTGAATATCTCAAAAGTCTATCCAAATTATAAGAAACTACATCTGATGTCATAAAACATTGTATATTCTTTTGAATATATATCATTTCTTCATCAATAAAGTATTCCAGTTTAAAAAATATTAAATGAAAAAGTTTTTGTGGAGAGGGTGTTGGAGTTGTATGATAAGGAGTGGGGTCTACAAATATAGTTGTATAAGTAGGAATATTTTTAGTGGGATCTACTAGTGGTGTTAATAGACATGGAGGTTTTAGATCAACACTTTTAAATTTTTGTTCACATCTGTAAACAACATCATTACATATTCTCTAATAATATCTCAAATATTCAGATAAATATCTCAATATTGAGCTTTCAAAGTGTCTATTTGTTTATAAATATACTCCATTGAAGAATATTTAGAATGGGGAAACACTTTTTTTATCGACATACCTCTCATGTATCCTCATAAATAACCTTCGATTTAAGCCTTTCCCAATAATGATGTTAGCATATCCACCCGACCCTCATCTATAATGGTCCCTTGGGTGCGTTTCTAGTTAAGAAAATTTATTATTGAATATATTCAAAATACCGTAATGAATAAAAAGATATAAACCATTGAAAAAACATAAATATGTTAATAATGTAAACATATTAAAATATCCTAAAAAACTAACCTCAACACATTCATAAGATAATGTAATTTTTTTTCTCATTCTAGTTATCCTCCATTTTTAGGCATAATAGGGGTAATCCTATGCTAAGCCTAATGTTGAAGGCCATAGTTGTTGGAATATGTTAACAATCATTTTCCCTTCATGTATTGTATACCCTCCAAAAGATAAAGTGTGAGGGTATGCATTTTTTCTTGGATATCCGGATGTGATCCCCTCAATTCTGTAAAATTAGAAATAAATGTTTCTTAATATGATCATTAATATGGTCATTAATATAAAAATCATCTAAACTGTATCATTTTATTTACTAAAACTGATTATCCTCAACTTATTTTAAGAAAAATCATCCAGGAATATTCATATATAAATGTAAAAATATAACTAGTATATTCATATTTTATATTGTCAAAAAATTATTCTGATGTGAATGAATATTTAAAATCCCTCCATCTCCTTGAATCCAACAGAATAAAATCTTCATGACAACTCCATTATTTAGTATATCATAGGCCATCTAATAGAAATGATTAAAATATATATAAATATAAATAATTAAATATATGTAACATAAAAACAACTAATATTAAGAAAATAGTCTCTCATGGGCGAGATATGGTATCTTTTTCAACACATTTCCAGTTATTAGTAAAAATACTACAGATATTTTTATCCAAAATTGATATAAAATCCATAAATTTTATTTCATGTGGACCGCTTGGAATAACATTTTCATCAATGCCCACTAGTAATATCTAGTCATAACTATAGGAAACATATTGTTTTGGTATCTGTTTGATGCCATGTTTACCCACCCTAGAACTCTTTCCCATCCATATAAATCATTTTCTAATATAAATAAGGGTTATGGTACTCATCAATAAGAAAATGTTTTTATTCTTCCTTGGAAGTATCAATATCTCAATCATCTCAATAAGTATGTGGTGTATCAATAGATGGATGTATCATTATCCTAAAAATAAATTAAAAAAAGATAAAAAATGAAAATATATCTATTACATTTAATTGAAAATTAAAAAATGAAAACAATCAACCAACAAGTAAACTGAACTAATATTGACATAAGATAATTCTTATTTTTCAATTGTTAACTAAAATTCTAAAATTAAAAATTTGAGATTAAATTACATAGATGAATGTATGAAAATTAAAAATTGTTGAGATAATAAATAGATTCACAGTAAAATATCTAATAATTTTGAAATTTTAAAAAGTAAAACAAATTAAAAGTAGTTATTACCAAAATATTTAGGAATTTACAGAAGGATTGTTTTCCCAAATTACTTCTTTATGATCATTTATTATGGAACAAACCATGGATTTGACATGTTCATATACATTATCAATTAATATTTCTGTGGAATTTTTTATATGATATAAATCAGAATCATCGTCATGTTTATCTTCACCATAACAATATTTTTCCTTTATAAAATAATAGACCACCACATATCAGATTGATCAATGATAGATTTATTTTTCATCTTCTTTCATTATACATAGATCATCAGTTTCTTCCAATATATTAATACTATCAAATTTCGTTCAAATTTCATCATGTTTGACATTTTTGTTACTAATAAATCATATTAATTTTAGCATTGGGACCTAAACTTTATGGTATTCAACCTGAATATTTTATTCAATGACTCCATAATATCAACTTGATGAAGATAATGTGTTTTTTATAACTCAATAAATACATTTCTTATGAAAAAACCAATACACAAATATTATGAACTACATTTCTGTTGCCCTAATATTTTGTATTAAATATATAGCCATTTATATCACACCCAGGCCAAGTTATGAAATTTAAACTATGACCACCATGTAACTATCACAATGTTTCTAATTCATTTGATATACCAAGCTGGGTCTATTTAAACCATGTGATAAAATAAGTGCTCATTCAAAATCCAAATATAATTCTTTTTTGGATAACATTGTATCAACACATTACAATGAATTGTTATATATTGTTGGGAATTATCTATGATATTCAATATGTAAAAATTTACCTCATTTGTATCTTAACATTTCAATGATTTTACATTCAATCCATTGATTCCATTTAAACCATAAATGACTTGTTCATGGAGAGGTGTAGGAAGATAGATATTCTCCACTATAGTCAAATAACATGTAAAAATCTCATGAATATCATCAGAAATATACTTCTCAACTATGGAGGCTTCATGTACATATTTATTTCTAACATATCTATTTTATATCTTCGTATACCATTCAAGAGGACCCATCCAATATAGATATACAATTCTAAAAACAATTATTTTTGACACCCAATAAACCAATAAATAAACCACCATATTAAAAAGAAAAATGGAAAATACATTTCAAATTGAAAATTTTTATAAAATTTTAATTTCTCCATGTTTTCAATGCATTGAGATCAGTCACCTTATTAGAAATTGACTTAATGAAATTACACACCTTCATAATATCCATTCTATCATGGATGGGTAACATTCCATGAAATTTGATTGGTAGATGTTGATTCATAATATTGTGACTATCATGAGATTTCATACTAGTGAACATCAATTAGGAAACATCTCCGTTCTAGAAGAAGCCCAGAGGTGCCCCGTACGAAGTTGGTCCCATGGCCTAGAGCACATTTCCTCAAATTTAAGAGGCTACCGAATAGCAGCGAGGGACTTGGATGTGATAGTGGCGATACTAGTCCCACGTTGGAAATGTAACATAGAAGAGGTAAAACAAACAGCAATAGCGGAAGTAGTAAACAAGCAATAGGTAAAAAATAGAATACTGATGGGGAAACAACTGGAGCACATATATATAAATGATGCATGATACATATATCTTGGAAAATAGGCTTACATTTTACAATGATGAAACACAGAAATAAACAAAAGTACATGAAAAAAAAGTAAACAAGTCCTCATCATCGCAAGCCTCAACTTTGTCCCTTTCTCTAAAACTCCAAAGCAGTCAAGTACTTGATGTAAAAGGGTACTCACCCTTATCTATACCTGCTATAATATAATCTGTTTGGGCCCTAAATCATGGCCCAAATAGTATGTGAGAATAAATCCTAGTAGGAAACTACACCATGATCTGTGCCTAATAGTAAGTGAATATATATGGTAGTTAATAAGCAAATAGAAGCATGAAATAAGAAACTACTCAGCAGTAACAATCTTTTAGTTCAAAGAATTCAAACAACACATATCAAGTATGGATATAGTCACAAACAGGTAACCCTCTATGATTTACTCATAGTCTAATCCGCTTTTGTCTTACCTAGGAAACACATGAAACCAGTTGAATGTACGCACAGTCTAACCCCTTTGGTTCTGCTTTAGCACATACTCTCCAAGGAAGCACTCACCGTCAATTCCCCCTATATTCTCGTATCGGTAACTAAATCCATTCTAGGGAAGCACTTATGTATCATTCCCCATGTGACTCACATCAAGAAACTAAATACACTCTAAGGAAGAACTTATGTCAATTCCCCCTATATTCATGCAGGGTAATTGTAAAAACAGACCCTCCGGATAAGACCTCACATCTATTATATCTATGTTCCACTACACTAGGTTCTCATGGCCATGGGTAAGTCAACGAGAAAAAAATACAATGATTCCAATGTAAACCTCAAGATCTTCATTTGTAAGAAGTCTACAGCTCAACAACATGTCATAAAATAAAAATAGCATCCTACAACACTAGGCATGGGAAACAAACAAGGCAGCCTAACAGGATAAGAATGACCAAATGGTCATAATCAAAACATGCATGGGAAAAAACTTCCAAATCATAAAAATTAACCCTATACTCATTCAATTATCCTATTTTCAAGCATACTAGCATATCAGGAAATTAATAGGGATAAATACTTAAACACACAATACTCCATTCGATGGTATTGGGAACTTATGCTCATATAACTGAAAGACTAACTTTGAAAAGACACAAACCACCTACCTTGGTGTTGTAGGATCATTATACTTGAACCTCGGGCCTTGAATCTCACATGAACACTATAGATCTACACATATTCTAAATACTCTGAACTGATGATAACTTGCGAAAGAAAAGAAATCATGAAATGAGGCTCATGAAGAAGGACAAGCTTACCAAGGATATCCCAATGCAATAGACAGTGGTCGGTACAGATAAGAAATGCTCGATCTGGTGCTCAAGGAATGATCTGTGGTCGTACAAAACTCTTAGATGAAACCGGTTGAGAAGGTGAGTGTTCTATCCATTAGAGGTGACCCCGACCCATTTATTGAAAAAAATAATATGCATGGTGTGTAATTTAGTGGTACATGGCATGTAATTGCACTTACCGGCCCCCACATTAGGCGTTCTCTAGGTCACCACACATGGTCGTGTGCTTGGACGTAACACATCCATCACACCGCTACACACGCAAACTGACTACATGACATGTACTCATAAAGTAGACGACATGTAATCATAATGTACATGGCCTGTTCTTATGAAATTTCCAGAAATTCCACTTTTTTCAAAAACACCAGAATATAAAAAAACATTCGTAAAATGACAATCCAATTTTTTAAAAACTTCTCCCCTTAAATAAATTTGTCCCTGAATATCCCACGCAAGTCATCATTGAATAAGAATCCATGAATATCTCTAGCCATAACTATCATACATCAGCCACCATCTCTCAAGACTCATCTTGTACCCAACCGTGATACCAAAGCACTTGTACAAGAGGAATCGACCGGCCACCGAGATCTTTCATACTTCGATCAACAATCTGGATATGATACTCCTAAATGGAGGCATCCCCCACTAACTCAACCACCTCAGGTTGAAAAACATGAGATAGGACTGAGAAGTAACATCGATGCCAAGAAATGTGGAAGAGGTCATGCATATTATGGTACATCTAAGGAAACTACAACCGATAAGAAACCGGCCAAACTCTCTCCAACACCTCAAACAGTCCAATGTACCTCAGTGAAAGCTTACCCTGCCTTCTAATCATCTTGTTTCCTAAACACAATGTGACACACAGGAAAAAATGATCTCCGACCATGATGTCCTCTGGTCATCTCTGTTGATTAGCATTAGACATCTGTTGAGACTGTGAAGTGGCCATCATCTTCCGAATCAACTCCAT
Source organism: Viscum album (assembly GCA_963277665.1). Taxonomy (NCBI): domain Eukaryota; kingdom Viridiplantae; phylum Streptophyta; class Magnoliopsida; order Santalales; family Viscaceae; genus Viscum; species Viscum album. Next base: position 747,874,199 of record OY728151.1, on the reverse strand, counting down.
CTTCTCTATAGTCTCCAGGAAAAGATGAGGTCCTAGCATAGCTACCTCTTCTACCTCTAGCCGACATTAGGGTGATTTCCATGTCCTACCATACAAATCCTCAGAGGTTCCATCTGATTAGTATCTTGAAAACTATTATTGTATGTAATATAAACAAGAGGTATGTGCTTCTCCCAAGAGCCTCAAAAATCTATGATGCATGCTTGAAACATGTTATTATTCACCTGAATCATACAATCAAATTGTCCATATGACTTGGGATGGTATGTAGTACATAGAAGTACCTGTTTATCAAATTCCCTCTGTAATCCCTGCCAAACACGAGATGTAAAATGTGAATCTCTTTCCGAAACAATGGAGTGCGGAACTCCATGTAAACGCACAATATCTCAGATGTCCAACCTTCCCAACTCATTAATAATGAAGGTCTCCTTGATCGGTAAGTAGTGAGAATCATTAGGGATTCTGTCAATAACTACCCATACTACATAATTCCCTTGAGGTGACCTCAGTAATCTTTCCATGAAATCCATCATGACATCATTCCACATCCACTCGGGAATGGGTAATTGAAGAAAATGCACTGCTGGTCGCTGATGGTGAGCCATCACCTGTAGATAGGTGGAACACCACATGCCGAAACTGGAAACATCTATCTGCATACTGGGCCACCAATACTGATGGTTTAGATCACAATACAACTTCGTGACACTAGGATGAAATTCCCCAAATAAGGAATGAATGTCTCGTATTAACTCACCATGTATATCAGCTAGCACCCACATGCGTCCCTGAAAACTCGTGATGTAATCCATGCCGAAATTCCATCATAAAATTGGGTCTTCTCCTGAAACACTATCTCGTAGGACGAGTCCTTCAGAATCTGATAGATGCATCAATCGCACTTAATCAAGAATAGTATAGGTAACAACCAAAGAAGAAAGAAAACTCTAACCCTACCTGCCGTGAAAATCCAAATGAATCTCAAAGAACAAATCCATATGTTTCCACTCACTGATGGCCTCCTAAAATTCCTATATCCATGTTCTCCGGCTCAACACATCAGCCACAACATTTCATTTCCCCAGTGGGTAGGCATGCTGAAAGTAAAAGGACTTAAGGTACTGAACCCACCTTCACTATGTCAAATGTAGGTCACACAGAGTGAAGATATACTTGAGACTCTTATGGTTAGTGAAAACCAAAAAATACTCTCCCAAAAGATAATTTCTCCAACAATTTATGGAACGGACAACTATAGCTAATTCGAGATCGTGTGTCGGGTATATCGTTTCATGTGGCCTTAAGAGCTGAGAACCTTACAGAATGACTCCATCTATATACATATGCACATCTCCCTAGCCGATACATGATGCATCAAGGAATAAAATCTATCTTTTTCCTTGAGCTAGAAATATTAGTATCGGTGTAGAAGTCAACCTCCCTTTCATCTCCTTAATGGTGAACTCACAAGAATCCGACGACATGTAATTCACACAATTCTTAGTAAAACCCCTATGTGGTGCACGTTTCCGACGCTTTTACGCTGGGGCTCCCATGCATGTCCATCACACATGGGACGACGGACGGCTCGTTGCCCCACATTCTTGCTTTCCAAAGGTGGGTGGCATCCATTCCTTATTCACGGATGTCTGCTCCTTGATCGAAACTGGGATGATGGGATGTCAGTTATTCCTTCCATGGATTCCTCCCCGTAGCTCTTCACCTTGTCCGGGTCTCCCTCATAGATTTAAGACAGGTTTGTGAAGCTCGTTCCCGGTGCCATATCTACATGGACGCTAGTTAATTACGCTGCTTCCGTCGAGACGCTCCAAGGAGTCTTGTCGGGGCAGCAACATTCGGTGAGAAGAATGGTCACGTTGGGGTGTCATTGGCATGTCTTGACACAGGGGATCAGTGTGTCTGTCTTCTATCCCTTATCACAGGGCTTCTCGAGGGCGCGGAATCCCAAGGCATCCCACATCGAATGTGGGGAATTCTGTACCATCTGAGGTTTTCCTCATCTTCCCATGTTTACCACGGGGTATGTCGTGAGTTTAACGTCTTGCAGAGATGGATTGGACTGATCGAAACACTGAGAGTGGATCAGATTGAAGGACCCCCTAGGGGGAACACCGATGTTGGGGCCAACACATGGGTGGCTTCCCGGATACCATGGAGTGGGATGGAGTGGCATGAACTCAACGGGATGTGGCGACCTAGGTAAGGATCAGGATGGGTGATGGAGTGATGGGATTGAAACTCGTGGAGGCTTCCTACGTATCCCCATGGCAGGGAATCAAATTCCGCGTAGTTCGGTGAAACAGTGGGACATGAAGAGGCGACCCGTGATAATGAACGCATGGATTGGAGCCTGGAGGAAGTTAGATATACTGGCTAGGGCTTGAGCTTTCCAAGGCACATGGGCTTGAGTGTGGAAGTCATGATGAGACGTGGGTGTGAGGCATGGGGATTATGATCTGAGACGGACCAAGAGGGGGAATACAGTTTAACGTCATGCGGGACGAGATACAGTTTAAGGGCATGCTGGACGATATACAGTTTAACGTCATGTGGGACGAGGGCATATAGTTTAACGTCATGCAGGATGAGGAATTTGGGGCTTACGCTCTGAGGTGGCCTAGAGTGGGTCTGGGGCTTACGCTCTGAGGTGGCCCATGGTGGTCAGGGAACCGACTTGGAGAGGTCGGAATGACTGGGTGGTGGGATTGAACCTCGTGGAGGCTTCCTACGTACCATGCAATAGCACAGATCAAAGTCCACGTAGTTCGCTGGTGTGGGAGTTACACTCTGAGGCGGCCCATAGGAGGATGTAATGGTCAATATGCGCTCTAACCCCACGTGATTCATGCTCGGTGTGAGAAACAAGAGGCAGCCGGGACCAGACGATCATGTCGCAAAGGGCGTGTCCATGAGAAGCGGAATGGGGCTTACACATGGAGCGGCCCAAAGAGGAAATAGGGGCTTACGCGTGGTTAGCGGCCCTTGGTTCCGGGGCTTACTCTAGGGTGGAGGCCCGTGGTGTGACAAAGAGCAGTGGGAAAGAGACTCCACTGGCCTTGGGAGGGGGAATTACAGAGATACACTGGTGGAACATTTCGCAAGAGAGGCTAGGGGTTTACGCTCTAAGGCAGCCCTTCCCCCGTGGACAAACGCTACTCCGACAAGGAGGATCTCATTACATGTGCGGAAGATTCCATTCCCGTGGAGATGAGAGGCGTAAAAAAGGTCTGAGCTGGGGGGGGACCCTGCGTGTGAAGCATGGGGTCAGACCATAGTTTAAGGTCATCTGTTATTCATGAGGTTCTTAGCAGTTTAACGTCATACAGCTTGGAATAGGTGGGTTCACTCCACACCCCTAGGGCATATATTCCCAATGCCCTCTACCCCTTGTGGGAGGGAAGTAATCAAACATGTCGTAGTGAAGGGGGGCCGCATGGTGAACCATTGAGGGGTCGACGTTAGCGTTACTATGCGAAGAAGAAATAGCCGTTAGCATGACTATGCAGAGAAGCATAAGGAAAAGAAACAAAACGGGAAACACCACCCAAGGGACCTTGAGGTTACTTCATATGAGCCTAGAAGGCTGTATGGGAAACCAACGCATGGCGCACATGCCCGACATGGGAGACATCAGGTGCCAGCGCAGGAAGGCAGCCAAGGGGCGTCAAGGTAAAGGGGTCCTGGGTGTTGCATACAAAAGGGAGGTTTGCACGCGAAACACCGGGACATCGCACAATTGGGCCATAGGATTGCACGGATAGGTGATTGCACACAAGGTATTGCATGTATAAAATGGGATTGCGTGCAAGGGGCAATGATCGCACACACGGGAAGTACCCGGAAGAGGAGGCAAATTCACTTAAGCTAGTGGAGTTGCGCGCAAAGGAAAACCCCAGGGCAAGGTTGCACGAAAAGAGGGATTACCAGGAAGTCATATTTTTCGTGGGGGAGTTGAATTGTGTGCACGAGAGCCAATCCAAATTCAAGAACCCCCAAAACTTTTGGGGTCGAATTCTATTTATAGGTATCAGCCGGCGTGGAATCCAGGCGGCGCGCGAAAGTGTCTACCACGGGAATCATCGGTACGCAAAGCTTTACCGCACGGAACCGGGGCACGCAAAGTAGTGCGCACCATCGGCTAGATTACATGAATCCTAGGAAGGCTTCGTGTGTACATCCTTATTTGGTGAACACTCTCCTTTATTTCGCGCACTACATCTCGGGCCTCTAGACCAGGCCTCTGATTCCGAATATGAATTCGCTTTGTCATTTCAAAACTTCCACTGGGAGTTACGGAATTTTTCGGCGTCTACAAATTCCCCCCATCATAATTGGATCGGCGAGAGGTTGCAACGATCAGATTCTGAGGGATATGCCGAAACGCCAAAGCAGGGCCACTCTCGGGCTCTTAATGTGCAAACAACCCACACATCGTGAAAAACGACGGATCGATGTGGAATTTTCTTTCTGCACGGCACGGAACCCTGGTCATGCCGCAGCTTCCGATTTCGTGCGGTACTCTCCAATTTCGCGCACAACATCCTGGTTTCATGAAACTCCCGATATATTTGAGATGGCCGCAATCCGAGTTGATGAGGGGGAACCCGCCGCTCGTATGACCAAAATGGAGGCGAACGATGGGGTTTATAGATCCAAGGTGGTCGTCTCCAACAACCTGACCTTGTTCAATATGCTGACTCGAGCCTAGAAGACGTATCCCCTGTCTAACAACCTCTCGCTCTGGAATTTTGGAATTCTGGAGTAGGTTCCCCTACCAGATTTCTAGGTGGAAACATCACGGTCATGGTTGACCCAGGAGGATGAGCTTCCTCGCTACAACATCACCAACAACGGTCGTCCTGCCCGGGAAACCAGACATATGGACGTATATGTCCTGAACCCAAGGACCAGGACCATTATCGGGGACGAGCCTATCACAGAGAATTATCCGGCCCTCTATGCAAGCATGTTCCGTCAGAGCATCAAGGATGACACGAAGGGCTGGCTGAAGGATTGGGACCTGCGATCCGGGGGAAACATCACCAGCGAGTGGGCCTGGGCATTCTGGGTTCGCCATACCTGCGACCATTTCAGGGATGAACTGTGCTACATCGGCATGCTCGAGGCGGTATGGACGTCACAGTTCCACTTCCACCATCAACCTGAGCTCGTGTCAGAGCTATTAACCCGGTGGTCTCCTGATACCAATACATTCCACCTTCATCATGGGGAAGTTGGCATCAATCTCTGGGACGTTCACTGCATCGGAGGTATCCCACTGGAGAGATACCAATACGACGAGTTCGTTCCTCCAAATAGCACCTGGGAAGATAGGTCACGAATGCCCATGGTGACGTGGCACCTTCTAGAGCTGGCCAAAGAGAGGCTGGGGGTCAAGGAATTCATGGAGGACATTGCCTAAAAGGGCTAGTTCAGCCTGTTCCTTGAGAAGGATCCGTCCTTCAAGATGTCAGGACGGGGTAAACGGTTCCCAACAGGGTCTCAGAGGAGTAGGGATGGGCCATACTCGAGGACCCTGGAGACGGGGCAATACCAATCATGGGGTTATCGCGTCATCGAGGCCCGGGTCCCGAACGTCCATTATGACGGGTTTCTTTCCGCCTTCCTGAGCGGGTGTCTCCTACCCGTGCGGGACGCGAGGATGGGCGTCCGTCCAGCAACACTGGTGATGGCGGGTACCATGGCCTCCAACAAATGGTTCAACTTGGGTTTCCTTTTACTGGCCAAGCTGTACGCCATTATGGGACGCATCTCACGAGGGGGGTCACCTCGGAGAGAATGTGGCCCCTTCCAGATCTTCCATGACTGGGTGGTGGATCACCTCTGCGGGTACACTTTCCCAAATGCCATCCGTCCTCCGAGAAATGGCCTACGACCATCCATGTTGAACATTACAGGGGTGGCGCCGATGATGCTCAATGAGGAGGGCGTGAGAATCTGCATTGGAAACCACAAAAACTTGCACTTCAACCTGTTCCCCACCCCGGTCGGCCATATGATGGACAATGGGCGAGGTTCTCTGGAATAGTAGGAATATTTCCAGAGCATTCGGGTCGGGGTGCTCATGGATCAGATCGACGGGAAGGTGATCCGTGATCCTTACGTGCCATCCGGTTTCGCCAGGCAGTTCGGGTGCCTCCAACGAATGCCGAATAAGGTATTCACGGCTGTCTGGCAGGAGAAGAATCCCTGCGTTCTGCGCCAGATGTGGTTGATGTTTACCAGTTTCAACTCTGGAGATTTCGTTTCTCTTCCTCCCACTAGGGTTGATGCTGGCCTAGCAACCGAGTATACCGAACACTCTACCATCGCGTACCCTGAGGGGATTTTATGCAAGAGATTCTGGAAACTCAAGGTTACTCGCGTGGAAACCGAGTGACGGGGGAGAAGGCATGGTGCTGCCGGATGGGGGGAACCAGTGGTGCGTCAGGCAGTGAGGCTTGCACAGGTCGGGACTTCAGCAGCGGGAACATCACACAGCGCTGCCGCAACCTCGTTGCCCGTGGGGGGGGGTCACATGAGGCGGCCAGGGAACTGCTTGGGAAGTAGGTAAGATATCAGCTCGATACTTCCCTAGATGCAATTTTCCCGGAACTGTGGTTGGCCTGGATGACCCTGCGACAATCGGTGAGCGTCAAAGTCATCTGGCAGAAGATCATGCGAAACGGGATGCAGCTGCCAGAGGTCGGGCTCGTTCGAGTTACCGACCAGGTAAATTTCTATCGGCGACATGCTTATCTAAAGGCCATGGACACATACGTGCGCCAAAGGGATCGACGCGTGGAGCCACCTTTCCTAGTGAAAGTGATGCTCGTCCACGATCATGATCCGGAAGTGATGCCGCTGGGAGAAGGCGATAGCGACGAGGAGTCAGAGGGGGAGGAGGAGACCGGAGAAGACGAAGGTGAAGGAGAATATGAAGAAGAAGAAAGAGAACCCAAAGATGAGGGGTCGTATGGGGAAACCTACCAAGGGAGTTTCCGAGAGAGCGGTGAGATTATCGGCTCTGATCTCGACATAACTGAGATACTCGAGGTTTGTCTCTATCTTCATTCATTTTCCTTCTTAATCCATTCTCCTTTCCAATTTCCAAACCGTCTATCTGCCTCACTCAAGAGTGGATGAGTTTTGGACGGGAATCCCCACTAGAGGAGGGAGGAGAGGAACTGGTGGGACATGATAGGGATCCGACACTCATAATTTAATTAACAAGAATAGAGGGGTCTCCCGTCACAGCGGCTCCTGTTGCAGCCGGAATACTGGAGACCGACACTCTGGACTACTGTAAGTCTCACGCTTCACTACTGGTGCTTGTTATCAAAAGATCCCAACTAATCATGTACGCCTTGCCCAATGATCTCAATATTGGAGGCTCATCAGGCTGTGGAGCCCGTGCCGTATGTGAGCGGACCAGTGGCAGACATACAACCTCATTCAGAACAATCTCCCTACAGTGAGTCAACCCTATCAATTGGTGAGAAGGGGGCAGCCAACATCAGTGGAACTATTCTTGGGGCGAGTCTGGAAGCTGAAGGGGGCACCGTCACTGCTGGGGCGAGAGAGGAAGGTATCCCAGAAGTCGAGGATCCTATTACTCATTAAGACATCCCTGAGGCAGATCCTGCTGCTGATCTACTGGCTGCCTTCTGTACGTACCGACCCGCTGACCCTGAGGAGATATATGACTCGGACTCAAGGGAAGCTGAGGAGAGTCGGATGACACGGTGCAAAGGGTGGAAGTGTATCCAGCACTTTCTCAGGCAGCCCCAGTTGGGTTGGCTGAGGTGGATGGGAGCACTCCAGACCTGGCTACGATTCCTGTGCGCCGGAGGGGCTGACGCTCAGTGCCTTCATCTGACGGTCCGTGATTACATGGACGAGAAGATACGCGAGAGCAGCTGGCGCACCGACATTTCCCAGTGTTGGGAAAGATTGGCGAGCGCCCGAGCATTGAAGATGGTGGAGTAGGAGGTCTGGCACCTCAAAGGGCATGCGGGACCTAAGGAGGCCTTCATTGCAACCTGCTCTGAGCTTGGGGAGCAACTGACGGCCTAGCTGGCTGACGCGCAGGAACAACTGATGGAGGCGAGCCACCAGATGACCGTACTTCGAACCGAGCGGACACATGACAAGCTCGGATTGGCGAGCTACGCTCTGCGGCAGATGATGACGAGAGAGTCTTCGAGGAGCGATAAGTGGTCCTGGAGGCTAGCAGCCAAAGGGTAGCAGTGCTGGAAAGGTCGATTCAGCACGCTGACCCTTAAGGGATTTGTTTTGTCCATCTGAGGATCCTCTTTCTTATACTGCTCACCATTTCAATCCAATACATGGCCAAATACATTCATATGTACCCTTGGTTTAATATGCTCAACCATAATTCATAAATTAATAACAACCCATCACTAAGCTCTTATGGGTCTCACCCAACACGATAAGCAAAGGATACTCATTCTATCATTTCATCCAACTATGGAGAATTTACCAAGCCTCAGGAATCCGAAATTTGGCCTGGATTTCTGAGGAGAAGACCTCAGACTGATTGATATATCACCTTCTCAATGTGCTCTGACACACGAGCGGGCCAATGCTGGGGGCATGGAAATCCTTCCAAACATAGGGAGTTGGAAAGGAAAGGGGCCTCACGCTACCTGAATTTGGAACATTGTGGGGCGTGACGATGGAGGATAACTATTAACCATGATAGAAATGAAACATCCATATCATGTTGTCCTGGAGTGGGGACAATAAATGAGGGCTAAACGCTAACCATGTTCGTAACACGGGGCGTAACTCAAATTTCGCTGGTCAGTTTCCCGGAACGTTGGCTCAGGACAGCAGGCGGACTATAGGTCTATCATCCATATTGCTAAAATAGGCGGACCAAAGGGCAATCATCCATATTGTGGTAGAAGGAGGTCCAAAGTCTATCACCCATACTATTAGGGGGTCCCATCAAACATGACCAGTCCTCCATAATGTTGGCCCAGTATAATAGGTGGACCATAGGTCTATCATCCATACTGTCAGGGGGTCCCATCAGCCATGAAAGAGAATGAGGATCCGAATAAAGGGGCACAAAAAGCATGGAAGGTGGATTGGTGGTTTGTTTGAACAGATTCCATCACTCCTGAAATTGTGTCGTCGTGGCGGAGGTGCATTAGGCGGATGTACCAACCTGGTCAAGGGTCGTCCCAATTTTCAGGCAGGACCTCTCTGGTGAGAGAAATACCGCTTCCGATTACTACTATGGGGCATCCCGAACTTATTTGGGGTAGATGTCATGGGTACACCACTTCCCATGATGTCAGGCCGAGGGGTCGACACTAAGGAGGGACGGGGTTTGGTAATCCCTGGGCCTGGACCCAAGACGAAATGTCTGTGTGTTCCTATGTATCTCATTAGGATGAGAATCAAGCCAAGCGTAGTTCTAGAAGCATAGTTTAACGTCATTTTGGATGAAATACATTTTAACGTCGTGTGGGACGGGGGACAAGTCTCATCTGGGGTTAGGTACCACATGGCGAGTAACCCGACGTGAATGAGGACACAATCCCGCACCACACCGTACAATCCCACAAGACAGACTGAGTTGTGGAATGCCAAGCAAGGGATCTTTGTTTTAGGTCTTAGAACTCGGACCAAAGGAGAAGGGGAATGGGAGACACATGGTAAAGGAGTTGAAAAACCCAACGTGAGTATGGGGAAAATCCCAGCTTACCATGTGCTCCTGAGGACGCGTTTAGGCCGATAGACCGAACACGGAAAGTTAGGCAAGGCCTGCGGGGAAGTTTCCAGGCGCTCTTACGTATCTCATAAGGATGATAATCAAGCCATAAGTAGTTATTGAGAGGTATCATGGTGCGATATGTCACCTGCACAAAGGACGAAGGAGTCGTTCAGGTTTACCCCTCGCACCAAATGAAGCGGCATTTGATATATCTTGTTTGTTCTTGGAGGTAAATGGTTTTTCTTTTGTAGGGTGACTGGCCTATGGTAGAAATTCCTAGCTTCTCCACAATAATCAAGCCATTACAGGCGTTGACAAGTGGTATGGTAATCGACCAATACCTGGCGTGACGTCCCCCATGGGGAGGTCATGACAATGTGGTGCCATTTTTCACCGTGCGGCCAGGACGATACCATCACAGTTTAACGTCTCATGGAAGGACCAAGAGAACAATTTAAGGTCATATGGTTTGGACCAACAACACAATTTAAGGTCGTATGGTTTGGACCAACAACACAGTTTAAGGTCGTTTGGTTTGGACCAATAGCACAGTTTAAGTTCATATGGTTTGGACCAACAACACAGTTTAAGGTCATATGGTTTGGACCAACAGCATAGTTTAAGGTCATAAGGCTTGGACCAGGAGGAACACGCACGATGCCATAAAGCATACCTGATGCGGGTGAGGGAGTAATCTCATACCATCACCGCGCGTGGTGCCGAGAGTGGAGCCTTGGGCCAAAGGGGCCTACGAGGGGTTGATAATCAGGTGGGGCAGGAGATGCTAGCTCCCTGCTACGCTGGGCCCAAAACTCAATGTCTGGGTGACACCTCATTCCCCTTGGGGATGAGGGTCAAGCTGCACACAACCTGTGAAGAAACCCAAGCACATACTCTAGCGCTCAGATCACAGGAGCCCCGAGAGACAACGTTACGCAGCTCGGTCTGTCCGATGTGTGGGGGTGTACTAAGGGTTAGTACAAGGAGTGTCGAGATTCCACCTTGACATGGTGGGGCGAAACACAGTGTGAATCATGTAACCAACATTCAGGGCTCGAGGAAGCCGGCATGACGACTGAGGATTACTTCTGACCATGTTCACAACACAGCATCCTGTCGCGTTAGGCTAGATGTGGGGGAAAACAAATAAAAATCAACCGCTGACCACATTCGCAACACCGGATTTGTATCAATTTATTGCCGGAAACCCTCCGGGGCATTGGCCCGTGATGGTAGGGGAGCCCTTATGCGTTGTATCCTGGCCGTTCATGGGGGTCCCTCCGGGTGTGAATGATAGTGGGGCCTGAATGATGGGGAACACGAAGCTTGACAAGTGGACGAAAACATGTGTAAGTCGAATCTGACAATCCATGTCCTAGACCAGAGTACTCTGAACACATTAGAAGACCACTAGAGAGGGTTGAAGGGCTCAGTCTGAGAGCGGCCAAAAGATAGCCGATCCCCAGGAGAAGGGGGGTGTAATTCCAAAAACCATGTACCACACCTATATATCCCATCCATGGGGAGGGACAGGTCAAGAGGTCGAGGCAACCGGGATATCGTGGGATCTCTTAAGAGATGGTGCTGGACCTGAAATATAAGTGTTCAGGCGGTCCTACATATCTCATTAGGATGAGAATCAAGCCACACGTAGTTCTACATGGATAATTTTAATGTCGTGGGGAACATGACATATGAGGGATAATCATGTGAACAGGGTGCGCGTGGTGCAGCTATTACAAACCCGATGTGAATGAGGACATAATCCCATACCACGCCACGCGATCCTGTGGTCAAGGTCCCAAAGGCAAAAGGTCTGGTGCTCCTGGGGCTGGACCCGACACGAAATGTCCGGGAATTCCTACGTATCTCATTAGGATGAGAAATCAAGTCATACGTAGTTATAGAAGCACAATTTAATGTCATGTTGGACAAAATACAGATCTTACTTTTAGGTCTTAGAAATCAGACCAAGGAGCCCAGATGTAGGGCAATGTGGAGTTTAAGGTCATGTAGGACCAGGTGCAGTTTAAGGTCATGTAGGACCCAATGGAGGCTTAGGAAAAGTACTACTTGAGGAACCTGGTGTTGTTGGGAGGAGTTATGCGCTCACCATCGATAGTCATCAGGGAGTATGTGACATTGGGATAGACCTTATGGACAATAAAAGGCCCCTCCCATTTGGGCTCCAACATGGGTGATTTCATTTCGGAAATCATTGGTGCTCTGAGAGCCAGCACCAGGTCACCTTGGATGAAGGAGAGGAGGCGAACCATCTTATTGAAAGCTCGATCCATCCTGCTTTGATGTATTTCCATGTTATGTAAAGCGCGAAGCCTACTTTTGTCCATCGCTTCCAATTCGGCTAGATGGATTTCGGCAACTCTATCTGGAACTTGTTGGTCGTAGACCACCGTCTGTAATGAAAGCAACTGGATATAGATGGGAAGGATGGCCTCTGCTCTGTATACCAGGGAATACGGAGTCACCTGGGTGGAGTTACGAGTCATCGTCCTATAAGCCCAGAGGGCGTTGGGGAGCATTTCAGACCAACTTTTCTTGTTCTGGCCTACCATCGTTTGCAGAATGTTAGAAAGGGTTTTGTTAAATGCCCCAATCTGTCCATTCACCTGCGCATGGTAGCGGGAGGTGTGGTTAGAATGAATGTTGTACTTAGCATACAATTTCATCAGCTCGGCTACTCGGAAGTTGGTTCCGTTATCCATGAGGATAGCATGAGTTACTCCAAACTGATAGATGATATTGGATCTCACAAATTCAGCGATAGAACAGGCCTTGACTTCCCTGAGTGGGATTTCCTCTTCCCACTTCGAGAAGAAATCCGTAGTGGTTAAGTTGAACCGGCACTGGCGGGTCGTCGCCGGTGGGTAAGGCCCGACAACATCCAACCCCCAGACTGCAAAGGGCCAAGAATACTTGGTAGTATGGAGAGGCTCTGATGGCCAATGCACAAAGTTAGCATGAACTAGGCATGAATGACACCTCTTGGCTTACTCAATGTAGTCGTGGATCATGGAGGGCCAGAAGTATCCCAGCCTCCGAATCTGGTAGGACAACTTCGACCCAGCCTGGTGGGCTCCACAGGAACCAGCGTGCACTTCATGCATGACCTGTGGGATCTCGACTCCTTGAATACAACGGAGTATAACACCATCAAATCTGTGCCTGTAAAGGAGATGATCAAGGCTAGGGCCGCTTTGAAGGGTGAACTGTTGCGTGAGGCTTCGGATTCGCTCGCGCTCGGCTCAGTCCGACAGAAGATTGTTGTGCTGGAGATATTCAACAAAGGGCGTCCTCCAGTCAGGAACTGTCTCGATCACCACACCTGAAACCCCCGGCGATCCTAACGTAGGGGTACCAGCGGTGATATGGTTCACTCACAGGCCTCGATCTCCTTCCGGAATAACATGAGAAATTACTCTCCGGTGCGCCACGTGGATAATTAGGTCATCCTGTTCGGGCTCAGCAAGTGATGCGACCAGGCTGGCCAAAGCATCTGCTCGACTGTTCTGCGACATGGGAATATGAATGATCTCTGGCTGCAAGGGGAACGTAGCTATTAGACGGAGGGTTCACTCCAGCAATGGAACAAGTTCTGGCTTTCTGACAGGGTAGTCACCATTGACCTGCTTGATGACTAGCTAAGAGTCCCCTTTTACATACAGATGGGGTACTTCAATCTCGAGAACCAACTCGAGGCCAGTAATGAGGGCATGATACTCTGCCTCATTGTTGGTGCATCCTTCCGATAACAATAATGAATACGGCAGAACGACTTTCTCTGGGGTGTTGAAGATGATACCCAGGCCCACTCTGTTAGGCCTACGATCGTTGAGCCTTCTACCAGTGGGGCTCCGGGAGGCACTGTCAAAGTGAATCTACCAGCATGGGATGGCATGATCGACTAAGAGGATTGCCTCATCAGGAAATCCTAGATTCAGTGGCTGGTCCGCAGTGGTTGGGTGGGCATCTAAGAAGTCTGCCAACACATGTCCTTTGACTGCCATCTGAGGTATGAACCTCATGACGAACTGCTGTAGGATCACCGCCTAGCGCGCCAATCGGCCTGTCAACATGGGTCGGTTTAGTATATATTTCAATGGGTCTACACAAGAGACCAGCTGTACCTCGTGGTGTAGCAAGTAGTGTCACAATTTCTTCATGGAGAATACGAGTTCCAGGCATCTCTTATCGATGGGGGAATATTTAATTTCCACGCCGAGGAGCATGCAACTGAGGTAGTAGAGGCTATTCTATGTTAGCTCATTGTTCTTCTGGGTGAGAATTGCACCGAGGGATCACTCCAGTGCGGTCACGTAAAGGACCAGCGGCTTTCTAGAAATGGGTGGCATCAATACTGGAGGTTGAAGCTGATACTGCTTGATTTACTCAAAAGAGATCTGACTCTCTTCGTCCCATTGGTAGGAGACGCCCTTCTTCATGAGCTGGGAAAAGGGCTTACACTTGCCGGCTAGATTCGTGATGAATCGATGTATATAGGCTAAGTGGACTTGAAGGCCTCTCAACTCTCGAATATTACTCGGGGGAGGCATCTGACTGATGGCCTTGATCTTCTATGGGTCGATCTCGATGGCTTGATACCTAACAATGAACCCAAGAAAATTTTTGGAGGTGACCCCAAAGGCACACATCAACGGGTTCATCATCAAGTTGCGAGAACGGAGGAAGAAAAACACTTTATCAAGGTCATTGAGATGGTCCTAGTGCTAACGAGACTTAACCACCAGGTCGTCCACGTAGCACTCCACCAGCGTCCCGAGAATCGGCTTGAATATGCGGTGCATGGTCCGTTGATAGGTGGCACTTTCATTCTTTAGGCCGAAGGGCATTACCTGGTAGCAGAAAGTACCCTGGGGGGCCCTGAAGGCAGTGAACTCTTCATCCTCTAGGGCCATCTGGATCTGGTTGTACCCAGAGTACCCATCCATGAAGGACAGGGCTTGGAACCCGGCTGTGGCATTGATCAACAACTCTATCAAGGGAAGGGGAAAATCATCCTTTGGACAGTGGCGATTGAGATCACGGAAGTCGATACAGACCCTGATCTGACCGTTCTTCTTCCTTACTGAACAATGTTGGCTAGCCACCTGGGGTACTGGACTTCCTTGAAGAAGTTGGCCTTGATGAGCTTATCAACTTCGTCCACAACCATGGCACCATGAGAGGGGTGCATCATTATGTGAGGCTTCTTGAACCCGTGATGGTTTACTGGAAGGCCAAGGCGGTGGACGGTTACCTGGGGATCTAGTCCTGGAATCTCGTCATAACTCCAGGTGAACACATCACGGTGCTGTCTGAGGATGTCTATGTACCATTGTCGTTCCTTGGGGGCATAGTGGCACTGGCCAATGTTGGTCTCGGGTCCGCCTTGCTACCGAGGTTCACCTGCACTAACTCATCGGCCGTGGTGGAGACACCCTCCTCAAAGGTAGGAGGAGAATCTTCTATTTCCTCCTCTCCTCTTGTGAATGGTTCATCCATGGGGGGAGCCGTTTCAAGGATTCCAGACCCTGATGGGAAGCTGGTGCTAGCTTGGGTGGCAGAGGTCGTCACTTCAGGGGACCCATGCACTGCGGAGACCATGGAGACAAAGGCAGTTGATCCAATCCCATCTGGCCTTCGGCCCAAGGGGCCCCACTTTATGACATTAAAGAAGTAGTGGCGCGTTGGATTGAGCCGATCGATTCTGGCCTGGAGAAACAGACACATATGACGTACTGCCATTTCCATGAGCCCAACGTCCCGATATCGTACAGGGGTAGGCGGCTCGGGGATCACCTGAGCCTGGCTGGTGTGTGTCTACGAGGTGATTTCTCGTCGTTTCTTGGACCCGGAAATATTCCTTCCTCTGGTACCAAAAATGGCAAAGCACTGCCCCATGTCGGGGGTCGTGGCCTCCAACCGATGGATTGTAAAGACATAAGCGTCATCCAAACCTGCCCAAGGATCACTCGCGACAATGGGGGGCTCGACCTCACCTACCAGGATCTACTTTTCCTTGCTCTTGTAATAGACAACGTCTATATAACGGGATTCACAAGAGACAAAAGGAGACACATCTCCTTGGAGTACTCCCACTCATCTCTTAAGGGAGTATTTGAGTCACTGGTGATACGATGAGGGGACCACTGCGTGAAGGTGGAGCCACGGCCTTCCCATCAATGCATTTTAGGCGATGTCCTGAGAGACAACCATGAATTCGGTATTGGCAATTAGGCCGCCGAACTGGGTATTCAGACGAATCTTGTCGAGTGGATTTTTCTCAGTCCTATAATACCCCTGGATCCTAAGGTCGGAGGGTGTTAAATCATCCTCAAACAACCCCAGTTTTCGTAGTGTCCGAGTTGGGATTAGGTTAATCCATGAACCCGTGTCAACAAGACATCGGCAGACTTCCATGCCATTGAACCGGTCGTTGATGTATAGTGGGAGAATGTGCCCCTGTATGGTAAGGTCTTCATCTTCACCGGAAAACGAGATAACCGCATGAAATTCGGCATCCTCAATCGCCTCGGTGTGGATGGATTATACGGCCACCACCTCCGTCTCAAACTGGAGGGGGCTTCTTAGAGCCTCGGTGAGCGCCTCGCGCATTTCAGACGATAGGAGGAGGGCCTCAAGGATATAATACCTTGCCGAAATGTCATCCAGGTGCTTCAGAACATCATACTTTCTAGCCAAATGCGAGCTTATGCTTACAGGAGGCCGCTCTGCGATTGGAGGCATGACGGGCCCTGACGGTGGGACCAGTGACTGACTGGAACTAGGTACGTCTCGCTGTTCACTAGTCGAAGCCCGGGATGTGGCTTCCGCATTAAGACCGAAAGGCTATAGTTGGCCGGTGGCAGGGTAGGGCTGGTTGCGACATGGACGAGGTGGTCCCGCCTGATCCAGCAACACAAACGGTGGTGGAGGCGAACTTGTTGACACTAGGTGAGGGGGCCACGTGTGGTGATCTCTGTATCGGGCCTGCTTCCTGGTCTCAAAAGCGTGCACGGCCTGACTGGAGGTGATGACTGTCGTGCCCTAGCGGTTCATGTAGCCATGGCTTCGCCGACTTTGGCGATAGTTGGGGACTTTGGGGAGTTCCACCTGGTGTTCCTCATTGTCGGGAGTCAAAAAGGGATTTACCAACTCTACGGTGTTAACCGAAGTGTACCCCGGACTTTTACTCGAGGAGTCATCCACTACCGGGCGGAGTCTCGGAGGGATCTGCATATCTGGGGGAATAAAATTGCCAAGCGTGCGGGAAGATGACTGCACTGGCAGGGCGCGTTCTTTCTTTATGCGCCGCCGCTTGCTCTTCTGGGAAGAGGTAAGCGGGGACGACGATGCCAAAGAAGTGCTCGCAGATTCAGAGGGCACTGGCTGACTCAGGCGGGTACAAATGATTCCATGGGCACTGGAAACCATCCTACGGGCCATCCAGTCGTTATACTTCTGGGACCCATGGTCGGAAACTTGTTCCCACTCATCCTCGTTGTCACAACTGCCATCTGGTCTCACGAAGACACCTGCCACCTATGTCGGGGCTGTGCCTAACCTGACTATGTTGTTTTCAATATGGTCTTCGAGATAGTCCTTGAACACATAGCATCTTTGGATGGTGTGTCCCAGGATCCAGTGATGAAGGGCAGTAGTTAGGGTGATCATTGAGACGCGCCTCTTATGGCTTCTGGCACTCAGGCAGCCGCACGATCCGGTGCTCCAAGGAGCTACGGAAATAACCGGGGACTAGGGCCTCGTCAAACGAGTAAGTATGATTACTTCTATCTGGAAAGGGGGATCTTGGAGGCTGACCATGACCATGGGCCATATGAGAATTCTGAGGAGGCGGCGCTTGATTATATTGCCTGGGTGGTGGCGGTACGTTACACGGAGGCGCCTGCAGATTTTGAGGCGGTCGTTGCTGGGCCGAAGGTTGTGCCCGTGGGGTGGACCCCTATGAGGCTACTGAGCTGGCCTTACTTGGAGCAACTCTAGCTGTCCGGGGGCCTCTATCTAGGCTACGGAAGTGGGCTCGGCTCTGGTGGCTCTCCTTGCAGGGATTACAGGAGGCAGCGGGTGTGCCTGACTGGCCTGTTGCAGGGCTTCTTCAAGGCACTGAGCCTTGTATGAAATGTCTCGGAACTCTCCTGGGTAATTATGAGTGATCAGAGAAGGATCTAGCTATTCCTTGACATTCCCTACACACATTTTCAGTAATTTCTCCCGAGTTAGTGGCGTGTCAAGGGAGTACGTGAGCCCCTTCGACCTGGCGACGAACTCTGCGAGCCACTCTTCAGGACATTGTTTTCACTTGAAGAGGTCTGCAATGTTATTCTTCCGAGTTGTGGATCTGAAGTGGTAGAGGAATTGTCAGCGAAGGTTGTCCTAGCTAGTCACTGATCTAACAGGGAGCTGGTTGTAGCAGAAGAATACTGGTCCTTACAGTGTCTGAACAAAGCAATAGAGATTGGCAGCCTCCTACTGCGCCGAAGTCTTTAACATAGGCCCGCACCTCGAGTTGAAGTGGATTAGGTGTTGTGGCGGGTTTCTAGACCCATTAATGTGGGAAAAAGTGGGGTTCCCAAATCCCGGCGGGGCCGACATATCATCCACCCATGCTGGGTATGGCTTGCCGTCCGGTGGGATTGCCACCTGCCGAGTTTCCAGGGCCTCCAAGCGGGCGATGAGTACTTCCATCAGATCGTCCGAACATGGATTCCAGTCCTGACGGGGATCCCTAAACACAAGTGCATTGTCGGGATCTTCAATCCGGTAGTCAAGCTCAGCAGCTCGCAGGGCGGCTGGCTGAGCGACTCTTAGGGTAGCGGGAGGAAACCGAGCATGGTCCCCCAGGTGATCCTGCCGCTCGGGAGGGTTCGGCGAGACGTATCGCGCCTTCTTTCCATTGGCGCCGGCCTCTCCCCTATCAGTGAACGCGACATGGTCACGGCTACCCGCGAGAATCTCGGAAAGGGGTGGGTGCTCCTGACCCTGCTGTCATGGCCGAGGATTACCGTAGTCAGGCCGGCGATCTACAATGCGTTCAACCAAGAGATCATCAACTAGCCTCTTTTGATCAGCAAGATTTTGGTGTAGTGTGGCCTTCTCGGATTCTTCCTATTCCTTCTTCACCGAGGTAGATGGATCGGCGAGTTTGATAGCCCTGACATGCTCTTTACCCTTGCCGATGTTTCGGCTCAGTTTCATTGCCTTAGTGGGTGTGGGGAGACCTAGGAGGATCCTACGGTGGCGTGTAATCCTCCCAGACAGGTCCAGTAGCGGATTTTCCTCAGGGGTGAGTCCCCATCGAGGAGCTCTACAAACTTTCCTTCATCTGAAAGGTTTGCCATGTTAACCGCCGCTCCTTTTGGAGACATTCCCTTAGGGCTGCCCGGTGAATCGGGTTGTCGACGGATCGCACTGAAAAAAAGGGCAACATATTGCCCCCATCCACGAATGTGCGCATGAGGGGTGTCTTCCTCAATAACTTGGAGGAGTACTTGAAAACTCTAGATGCACTGTTGTTGGAGGGCCCTATGGTGGCCAAGCGACTCGGGGCGCTAAACCGTAGGGAGCGCAGCCAGGTCGACCCGATGGCACTGCTCACCGATATCCTCGAGATGTGATTGACTCCTGGGATAAGGTGTTAGATGATGGTGAAGATGGGAGTGAGTCACTCGAAGAGTCTGGCGGAAGCATTCAAACTCTCCTGGGGTGAGGTCCTCTAGCATATCAAAATCTGATCCTACGACTGG
This sequence comes from Viscum album, assembly GCA_963277665.1. Taxonomy (NCBI): domain Eukaryota; kingdom Viridiplantae; phylum Streptophyta; class Magnoliopsida; order Santalales; family Viscaceae; genus Viscum; species Viscum album. The sequence goes on along the minus strand of OY728151.1, from coordinate 747,854,642 downwards.
CCAAAACTTCTCAGGGAAGTGGACCACTGCGAGGACGGTCTAGAAGCTCTATGACTCTTGTTCGGGGTCCAAACCATGCAGCCCTGGCTCATCAACTGAGAATGGTCAGTGAGATAGCGACGACGCCGAGGCAGGTCGCTGGGCCGATGGGCTGGCTGGCGGGGAATACGGCGAACATGCTGATTGGTCGTCGATCCCTGAGTCATCCTCCAAGGGTTCCAGTACCCTGGCTGCCACATCACGATAGGATGGGCCAATGAATGGGACTCCTGTCACAGTTTCGGTGCTCGCCAAGGGTGTGTCGCCTTCCGACTCTTCCTTCGGTCCCTAGAAAAGTTTCCCACCCTCCCTGACAGATGTGGAAGGCGCTTCTGGGGATTCTAGTGACAACTGAGGGTTTGACCCATGGGGGGTATGCCAATTCCACGTCCTCCTGGATATACCTTCAGAGGGAGGAGGGAATCATACAGATCTCGCATTCGGGGAGTACGAGACTGACACGCCGCAACCCCATCCCTGCCCTCGACTCAAAGGGTTGGGGGGAAGGTTCCACCGTCGAGTCGTACTTTACCTCAGAGTCTGAGAAACAGACTGGTCTAATTTCCGTCCGGACTCCCCTGACATTCCTCCTACGACGATGATTCCCTGCCTTCCGGCCCTTGGGTGGCTCCTTAGGGTAAGGATGATTTCCATCAAGAAGTCCCCTAGCCACAATAGTGCTGGGGTAGAGGGGAATGACGGTCGGGGTTTGGGAAGCACCGGGACAGATGTTGAAAGGGACATGGGGAGGACCTCCATGTGAGTGAGCGAATTGATATGCAACAGCTCCATACTTGTGGCTAGAAGTAGGGGGAGTGACCTCATACCAAGTGCAGTGGGCACTGGAAGGAGTCATAACCGGAGCGTAGCTATCGCGAAGAAGCCTTCGGCTTTCCAGATCAGTGGCACGTAATGGGAATTCATGGTGGGTGGAACTACCGTGGATTGGTCCGCGGAAGCCATTGCCTGTGACCACGACCAGGAGATTCGACCCAACCTTCCTATAGGGCGGTTGGGGCCTCGATCCCAGTCGGGCATGTGACTGCCCCTTCTCAATATGTGCGGGGTTCTGGTAGGAGGAGTCAGCAGTGGCTCAAGCCACAGTGGTTGCTGACACTGGTGCCCTAGGATGGTCATTCTCTTCTGCTCGCACCCGACGCTGGCGTCAGGTCAGATGGGTTGGAGCCGGTGGTGTGGGCACAACGATTGCCTGGTCTTCGGCCTGGGGATCCGGTGACAGGTCTCCAATCGGGCGGACCCGGACATCCCCCACCTCGTTGGCGTAGAGGGAAGATATGTCAAGGAACTCCGGGGATAGTCTCTCGAAGCGGTTGAACGTCAGATTGGGGGGTGGCGGTTCCCTACGCGGCCCTCGGGGGCGGCGAAGATAGTGAGGCGCAACCGCCTCTAGATCCAAACGAGCTAGGCCACTGGTGGGGATGATCCCTTCCTCGTCGTACCTATGAACCAAGTCGTTGATCACCCTTCGCTGGATGATTTCTAATGGGGAGAGGGGGTGTGAGGGCCCGAAAATCGTGGCAATCGAAGCCAGGGTGATTGTGGAAAAGGCAAGACCGCGCAGGGTAATAGAGTCTGTACTGCCCCAGCCCCTGCGCCGGTGGGTAGATGGTGATCGAGCTCCGAATGCAGTAATCTGATTCTTGGAAGAAGGGAGATGAACCTTTTAGTACTTAAAGGAAAAGAAATCAACAAACAATAGCCCAAAATCATTCCGTCTTCCATGGTCAGCGAGAGGGATCCACGCTGATGACGCCACAGAACGGAGTGCTCAACATCATGACTGCCTCAACCCATGGAGGGTTTCATGTCCTGGTGATAGGTACCCAGATCTGGTGACATGCTGATCTTCTGACACCCTGAATGCTACCTATCCACATATTGAGGAGAAGAGATTTGTGTTGGGTTCACCATTTTCTATTTCTGAAAATTTTACGTCGGGGCGCATGCGCGTGTTCGTAATGCATGGGAGGACGTGTGGCTCGTCTCCCCGCATTCCCGCTTTCCAAAGGTGGGCGGCATCCATTCCTTATTCAGGGACTTCTGCTCCTTGATCGAAACATGGGATGATGGGATGTCGGTTCTTCCTTCTGTGGATTCCTCCTCAGAGCTCGTCACCTAGTCCACGTCTCCCTCATAGATTTAAGACGGGTTCGTGAAGCTCATTCCCAGCCCCATATATGCATGGACTCCAGTTATTTACGCTGCATCCGTTGAGACTCTCCAAGGGGTATTGCCAAGGAAGCAACCTTCGGTGATGAGAATGGTCAGGTTGGGGGGTCGTTGGCATGTCTTGACGTTGGGGATCAGCGTGTCTATCTTCTGTCCCTTATCACAGGGATTCTCGTGGGCATGGAAGCCCGAGGCATCCCACATCGAACTCAGGTAATTCTGTACCATCTGAGGTTTTCCTCAGCTTCCCATTTTTACCACGAGGTATGCCGCGATTATAACATCTTGCGGAGATAGATCAGACTAATGGAAACACTGAGAGTGGATCAGATTGAAGGACCCCTAGGGGGAACACTAATATTGGGGCCAGCACGTGGGCGAATTCTCGGATACAATGGAGTGGGATGGAGTACCATGATCTCACCGGGATGTGCCGTCCCAGGTAAAGATCAGGATGGGTGATTGAGTGATGGGATTGAACCTCGTGGAGGATTCCTACGTATCCCCATGGTAGGGAATCAATGCCTGCGTAGTTCGGTGAGACGGTGGGACACCTGAAGAGGCGACCCGTGAGAATGAACGCATGGATTGGATCCTAGAGGAAGTAAGATCTCGGTGCTAGGGAATGAGCTTCCCAAGGCACGTGGGCTTGAGGGCGGAAGGCAGGATTAGATGTGGGTGTGAGGCATGGGGCTTATGCTCTAAGACGACCCAATAGGGGGAATACAGTTTGACTTCATGCAAGACGAGACACACTTTAACGTCATGTGGGATGAGATACAGTTTAACGTCATGCGGGATGAGGGCATACAGTTTAACGTCATGCGGGATGAGGAATTTAGGGATTACCCACTGAGGCGGCCCAGAGTGGGTATGGGGCCTACTCTCTGAGGTGGCCCATGGTGGTCAGGTAACCAATGTGGAGTGGTCGGAACGACCGGGTGGTGGGATTGAACCTCGTGGAGGATTCCTACGTACCATGCTTTAGCACGGATCAATGTCCACAAAGTTCGCTGGTATAGGGCTTATGCTCTAAGATGACCCATAAGAGGATTTCATGGTTGATGCGCTCTCTATGCCCACGTGAGTCATGCTCGGTGTGAGAAACAAGAGGTAGTACAGACCAGACGATCTCGTCGCGAAGGGTGCGTCCGTGAGAAGCGGAATGGGTCTTACGCGTGGAGCGGCCCAAAGAGGAAACATGGGATTACTTGTGGTTAGCGTCCCTTGGTTCTAGGGATTACTCCAGGGTGGAGGCCCATGGTGCGACAAAGCGTAGTGGGAAAGGGACTCCACTGGCCTTGGTAGGGGGGAAGTACGGAGATGCATGGGCGCAACCTTCCACAAGAGAGGCTAGTGGCTTACGCTCTGAGGCATCCCTTCCCCCGTGGACCAATGCCACTCCAACAAGAAGGATCTCATTCCATGTGAGGAAGATTCCATTCCTGTGGAGATGAGAGGCGTAAAAAATGTCCGAGCTGGGGGGGACCCAGCGTACGAAGCATGGGGTCGGACCACACTTTAACGTCATGTGTTACAGACTAGGTGCTTAGCAGTTTAACGTCCTGCTACTTGGACAAGGTGGGTCTTCTCCACACAACTAGGGCATACATGCCCAATGCCCTCTACCCCTTGTGGGAGGGATGGAATCGGCAAGGCCGTAGTGAAGGGGGGCTATAGGGCGAACCATTGAGGGGTCCATGTTAGCGTGGCTATGCGAAGAAGCAATAGCCGTTAGCATGCATATGCGGAGAAGCTTAAGGAGAAGAAACGCAACGGGAAACACCACCCAAGGGACCATGAGGTTACTTCGTACGAGCCTGGAAGGCCGTACAGGAAAAGAACGAATGGCATGCATGCCCGGTAGGGAAGACATCAGGTGCCGATGTGGGAAGGCAGCCAAGGTGTGTCAAGGTAAAGGGGTCATGGGTGTTGCACAGAAAAGGAAGGTATGCGCGCAAAACACCGGGACGACATGCAATAGGGCCAAGGGATTGCGTGGATAGGTGATTGCGCGCAAGGTATTGCGCGCATAAAAGGGGAGTGCGTGCAAGTGGAAACAATCGCGCGCAAGGGATGTACCCGGAGGAGGAGGAAAATTGACTTAAGGTGGTCGAGTTGGGCGCAAAGGCGAACCCCAGGGCAAGGTTGCATGAAAGGAGGGATTACTTGGAAGTCATATTTCGTGTGGGGGGAGTCGAATTGTGCACATGAGAGCCAATCCGAATTCCGCAACCCCAAAAATGTTTGGGGTCGCCTTCTATATATAGGCATCAGCCAGCATGGAATCCAGGCTGCACGCGAATGTTTCCGCGATAGGAACCGTCGGCGCGCAATGCTTCATCGCGCGGAACTGGGGTGCCCCAAATTGCGTGCACCATCGGTTCGATTACGCAAATCTCGGGAAGGCTTCGCGTGCACATCCTTATTTCACACACACTCTCCTTTATTTCATGCACCACTTCCTGGGCCTCCACACTGGGGCTCTGATTCTGAATATGACTTTTCTTTGTCATTTCGAAACTTCCTCCGGGTGTTACGGACTTTTTCGGTGTCTACAGTGCTGCTATGAGTGAAAAGTCTTGTATAATACGTTTTTAAAAACCGTTCATCCCCTTAAAACACCATATCTCGTATAAATTCTTTGATTTCTCCTAGGAAGAAAATTTTATCACTTTCACTACATATAATAATAATACTCCTTCCTCTGGGATAACATGACCCAATAAGGGAATATGTTTCAACCAATAGTGACATTTTGAGAGATTTTCTTGTAATTTATTCTCTCTCAGTGTACTGAAAACAATCTCATAATATGTGGCATGGTCGTTTAGAGTATGAGAGTACACCAATTTATCTTCCACAATGACAACCATGAATGATGACATGTATGGATGGAACACTTGGCTCATCTGTTCCATGAACACTGTAGGTGCATTCGTGAGATCGAATGGCATTACCACATACTCCTATAGATCATAACTGCTCAATAAGGCTATAATAGGTATATATAATTTTCAAAGATGTATCATATGATAACCGTATCTCAAGACATCCTTCGAGAGCCCACAGTTTGTTGAAAGATAATTATAGAGATCATCACTCCTCAGTAAGGGATATCAGTTCATGACTATCTACTAGTTAAACTTTTGATATTCCACACAATGACTGAGGGTACTATATTCCTTCTTCGCAAATAGGATAGGGGAACCCAAAAGAGAATTAGTGGGTTGGATGAAATCCTTTTCCTACAACTCCTCTAATTGCTTCATGTTATCCTGAAACTCTAGTGTATCCATCATATAAGGAAAAATATACACTAGTGCCACTCCTGGAACAAGCTCAATAGAAAATTATATGTCACTCTCTATAGGAAAACCAGAAATGAATATAGTAAGACATCCCAGAAATGATGCACCGCTGGAAGAAATTCCACATGTGAAGACCCCTGGTCATCCAGATACAGACTACAAAACTAGGCTATAACTCCTCACAATCCATGATGAATGGGTTATGCGATGCTTTCCTTGACATCCCAAATGCCCTTATGTAGAAAAAATCCACCCCCTGTGATGTGAAACTCGCCCTACAACGATAGCAGTTGACAACTCCCTGGAAGGTAACTAACGAGTCCATTTTAATAATGAAATCATAGCCTGTCATCTTTAGGACATAATGGTCCCATAATAAGTGACACCAACAAACATTTAGAGGGAACTCCTTGAACTACTATACACCATCTGTTCCTGTCCTGAAAAGTGTTTCTAGTGTCATGACATCATAAAAATAAAATATACAGAGTCCATGGATCTCCACAATAGGAACATATATAATGCTATGGGAAGATCCTATATCGAAAAGAGAAAAAGCATAATCTAAGGCTCAAGAATTTTACCTTCAACTATAGAGGGTCCGGGGTCCTGCTCCTACTGGGTCTGTTCCACTGCTAATGTGTGACCTATACTACAGCCCTACTACCCTACCTGACCACTCTGAGCTGATCCACGCAGCTGTCATGGAATGCCCGACAACTACTACCACAACCCCGGCCTCCACCTAGCCCGAAACAACTAAGAGAACTCCAGTTCCCATAATGATGAGAAACAGTTATTGTAGATCCAATAAGGGGAGTCATAGAAAAACCCCTATCACCAGTAGTTGGTGAGAAGATCTGATAGAAACAATGAAGATGACCCATCTTACTGCAAGATCGGCACTCCACTCGGTCTCTATGGAAATGTGGCCTCCTATGACCACTCTTCCCGTACTGGTAGCACGTCACCTGGATACCAAAAGAAGTGTCTCTCCTATCTGGATCATCATGAAAAGACCCCTTGTAGTGCTTACTACTTTCATTAGTAGGGATACTAACTCCGGATGATGAAAAACACTAGATCACAACTCTAGAATCCCTTAAATTATGCTCCCTGACTAGGGCCTGGATTAGGATAGAAGTGATGGAAGTAAACAAAAAGTTGATCACCTACGATCAGATGTCATGCCTTAGACCATCCCCAAGAATCCTTTCTATGAATAAACCATCACCTCCATGAATAGTCATGAATAACTGATGCTCAGTGAATCCAAAAGAATAATCCAAAATGGAAAGAGTTATCTGCTCCAAACTCATGAATCTCGGGATCGATCAGGCAAAATGGCCTTCGGATAGAAGTATTCATAGAGGGAATGCCTAAACTCATCCCACAGCATAACCATATGGCATCCTACCTGTGAGATCAGATCCTACCATCTCTTGATGGAGTCACATAGAATTTATGTAGCAAGATTTACCCTCATTTCTGGAGGAATTTCCATATCCTTGAAAATAGAAATCACGGATTTTAACCATGAATCCTCATCCTTAGATCATCCTTCCCCAGTGAAGGTTGAAGGATAATACTATAAGAAAACATGCATCAAATCTTCCATAAAAGGGGCAGGATACGGTACTCCATGGAAGGTCCATATAAACCTCATAATGCCCTATCAAAACTATGAATCAGCACCTTTGATCGGAATGATAGCTGGTGCCAAGACGGGCACAATTAGATGATCTGTTGGTAGTCCCTGATCAGCCTTGTCTGGTGTCTAATCACTGCCATGTAACTACCGGACAAAAAAAGGACGTCTAAGTGGGATGACTCAACAAGGTGAAGCATAGAACTTATATCAGGATTAATGACGACTTAAACTAGAAGTTAAACAAGGGAACAAGAGAAAGAAAGAATTCACATTTTTTAAAACATGGAGACACGGCAGGTACAGTGCCTACATGACTTGTTCCCTTATGCCTTTGACATGGTCATGTACTCCTACAACCATTGGTCATGTAACACCCCAAACACACTCAGTGTTGTCCAATCACATGGGATGTACTTGACCCATCTCCCCCTACCCTAGTTCTTATACACGTCGAAGCCACATGGATCACCTATAAGAAGACTACACGACATGTTAATTTCATACATGGTGTGTACCAGAAAAACATCTCCAGACTGTGTTGTTTCTGTCACGATAGGATACACAACTCACACTACAAAACATGCTCTAGATGGACATACTGTGCACTAGGATGATTTTGTCGACCGGTGCTGTTAGTGACATGACCGGTTACATTGTTCAAAAACACATTTTTTACATCTGGTACATGGTGAGTCCTAACAAATATTCCAAACCCTCTGTTCCCACCCACATAATTTGAGACACAGATAGCGACTACACAACATTAATATATACTACATGGTGTGTTCTTATGAAAAGTAGTTTCTTCTCGGATAGAAGAACACATTGGGTGTATTCATCATTACGCAGAGTGTATTCTAGGTTTTTCTAGATAGTAAGACTAAAAATACTCTAGAACATAGAAAAAACTGAAACTAACATTAACGTTTCAAATTCCAATCCATGAGAGCCCATATTTCAGGAAAATCAAATCTTGGCATCTTATACATGTCCTAAACAAGGATAACAGTTCAATGATCCACCAAATTCGTTCTATGTTGTCCCATTACACCTCAATAACCAAATTTTGGCATCAATTAAACCTAGACATTCACAATTTAATGCTCTATAAAAATCATACATTCTATCAAGGAATATATCCCGAAAACCTAAATATCTAGCACAACATATATCACAAAAAATTCAATTTCTAATACACCCTAAATGGCATGGAAAGAAATCATGAAATGTGATTTCTAGAAAGTACCTATATGACGCATGGGTTGGAATACCCTTACATCATCAGGTATAAGGATAAATAAAAAATGAATAACATCAATAATTACAACACAAAACATTTTAATCTTTGAATGGTGAAAATAAATTCATCTATAAATTTGAAAAATAAAAAAATTACAATAACAAGTTAGATTGGCTATTCCATGTACCTAAGTTAGCTACTCTTGGGAATATCTTATTACCAAGAACATATTAATTATTATCCCAATAAGTAGGCATCAAATAGTATGTCAAGAATAAAGAACGCCTCTGATACAAATTTGTATCATCCCAGTTCCAGAAGACACCCAGAAGTTCCTCATTCCCGGTTGATCACATTACCTCAAATAGTTATTCCTAAATGACAGAGGCCGCTGAATAGCAGTGAGGGCCTTGTGTGTGATAGTGGGGAAACAATGACCTGATTGGCAGAGTAACACAACTGAAGTAAAATAGATAGTAATAGCAAAAGCAGTAAACATGAAATAGGTAAACAATGATAGACTGATGAAGAAACAAATGGACAACATATATATAAACGATGCCTGATACATATGTCTAGGAAAATACTAATTCTAGACACAATGATGATATTTATTACTAAACCAACGTAAAAGAAATAATAGTAAATAGCTCCTCAACATTATAAGCCTTAGTTTGGTCCCATGCTCTCCAACACCAAAGAGGTAAAGCACCTGAAGTAGGAGGGCTCTTTCTTTTATCCATACATGTAAAAAAATAATCTGTTTGGGCCCAAAAGCCTGGCCCAAAGTGGGTGTGAGACTATATCCTCGTAGGAAACAACCCCAAGATATATACCTAACTATAGTGAATATATATGGCTGGTAATAATCAATTAAATGTTGGATACAAGAAAGTACTCAGCAGCAACAATCTTACAGTTCATAGAATTTAAATATCACATATCAAGTATGCAGATAGTCACCAAAAGGTAACCCTCTTGGATGTACTCACATCGTAATCCTTTATATACCTACCTATAAAACACAAGCAACCTTTTGTGATTTACACACTTTATATCCCCTCTAGTTCAGCTTGAGCACAAACTCTCTGAGGAAGCGCTCACCATAAATTCCTCCTATAGTCTCATATCGGTAACTAAAGGAACTCAAGGGAACAACTTACATCTCATTCCCCCTATGGAACATGTCGAGGAAGTAAAGTCACTCTGAGGAAGAACATACATGAATTCCCCCTATGTTCTGACATCTTAATAGTAAAAAAACCTCTGGAAAAGGCCTCACGTCCTTTCACCTTATGGTCTACTACACCAGGTTCTCTCATCCCATGGAAATTCAACGACCATAGAAATACGTAGAGGCCAAATCAAACCTCAAGAACTATTTGGATAACCAGTCTACATCACAACAACATGTCAGATAATAAACACTCTATCCTAAAACACAATCCATGGGAATAAAAAAGGTAGCCTAATAGGATAAGCAAGACCAAATGGTCATAAACAAAACATGCATGGTAAATCGCTTCCAAACCATATCAATTAACCCTTAAAACATTTAATTAACCTTTATATAAGCATAGAAGCAATGCAAGAAATTAACATGGCTAAAAACAAAAACACGAAATACCTCATTCAGGGTTATTTAGCAATTTTGCACATATAACTCAAATAATAACAACAGAAATGCACAAACCACTAACCATGGTGTTGTAGGATCGTTATATGTGAACGTCAAGCCTTGAATCTCCCATAAACACCATATATCTAAAAAAATTCTAAAAATTCTCAATCGAGGACAAATTTTGAAAGATGAAAAATCATGAAACAACCCTCTCGAAGAAGGAAGCTCATATCGAGGTGATCCCAACAAAATCGACAGTGGTGGATTTGGAGAATGTATGATCGATTGGGGGTTAGAGGAATGATCGGCAGTCGTACGAGGCTTCAGGATGAAACAAGAAGAGAAGAAGAGTGTTATGTTCATTAGACATGACCCCGGTTCATTTAACGATAACCATAAAGTACACAACATGTACATTAGTTGTTCACAGCATGAACTTTCCCTTACCGACCCCCGCATTCGGCGATCTCTAGGTCACCACACACGGTCGTGTACTCAGCCGTTACATGGCCAACCCAAGGATACTCGTGGTAACAGAGAATACGACATGTACTCATAGAGTACAGAATGTGTACTTAATAAATTTACAAAAAATCATCTTTTTTTCAAAATCTGTAGAAAAAAGAAGAAAAATACCAGAATAGTTGATCTAGGTTCATATAAAATCTCTCAAAGAAACAAAAAAAAATTACATTTTCATAATAAACATGCGAAACATTGATATTATAGAGACACTAAAAATCTAATTTATCACACTTGGATAATTTATAACATCTTGGGGATAGAAAAATTCACAATCCATAAAGAGTGGGAGCGAATAAAAAATGAGTTCACATTGAAAGTATATTGAATCGTGCATTAAACCCATCTTTATTCTATCCTTTAATATCTAATAATTATCCAATCAAATATCACAAATATCATTTCCCACATTAATGATATCGAAGTTATGTTTTACCTCATGATATCAACAATTTGGAATCTCAAAAAATATAGATCATTTCCTCAAAATTTTTCTATCATTATCATATTTCTATGGCGTTCCAAAAGTGACATCAATGTTTTCTACCCACTCAAAATACTGATTGGTGGAAACGGGATTTAGAGTAATTATAAATTCATGAGGGTGATTTTATTATTTTTTCAATAATCAATAAGTGTGATCCATTAGAAAATAAATTTGATGGCCCATGTATATTGTTTTTAAAAGATAATGCTGTTGATATGATGATGTCTATTGTTTACCAATTGGACAAACAATATGCTCCTTGACAATATATCCATACAAATTACCATATTATAGGAAGTAATTTATAGTTAAAATAACTATCACATGCATTACAAAAAATTACATTTTATAAGAATCATAAACCATAATAACTTATTACTATAAATGTAACACCCAAGTTTTTACGGTATGCTTCTCTTTGAATAATGTGATAGCGTGTGTTGTACGCAACATCGAGTTCTAACAAACCACAAACAATCAAACTAGCCGTTATGAATATTAATTCCTACTTTTTGAAATTATATATATATGTTATATTTCAAAATGGACTTCATTTTATGGATTTGGAATATCGTAATTATCCTTTGTTGAATTTTTGGTATTTTTCTGAGAACTTCGAATTTTTATTAATAGTGAAAAATACTTAAAAACAAATTTTTAAATAAATATAATTTATAGTGATAAATTATATTATTGAGTGGTTTTAAATTATAATTAGAATATATTTTTACCATTTTATCCAATGGTGTTCATTAAAATTAATTTCACTTTCAAATTGGACATAAACAATGGTTAATCTTTTGATATATATTGTATCTTAAAAACATGCTATTTGTTGTGACAAGGGTAATTAATTATAATATTAATTAATGAAACTTATATGTTTGGAATTTTTTAAAATAGAACTCATTTTTTAATTCAGCATATCAATTATACTTAGGGTGAAATTTTGGCATTGTTCAGAAAAACTTCAATTTTTGATGAATAGTGAAACCACTAAGAGGTAGTTAAAAAAACTGAATTTTTCATAAAACTTAATTTTACCACTTCTGTGAATGGAATTTCGAAAATACAAGAGACACAGTTAATATCAAGTTGTAAAATTTGGTTCATTGAGATGAAAATAATTTTTGGTGAATAGTAACTTTTCACTTTTATTTACCACGGTTAAAGGTAAATAGGGTAATTAAGGGTAAAAATAATATTAATATTACCCTAACACATTTCCTAATTATATTGGAGAACTGTATATCGACCAAAAACAACATTAGGAATAAAATATTATCATTTAGGTCCACTTGGGTTAGATTAGGACATTTATTATTATTTAATTCAAAGAAGAGTTAAAAGAGTTAAAATCAATGTTTATTTACTAAAACATTTTTAATATAGGGTTATACATAAAATAAATTCTATTGTAAATATTCATTAGAAATATAAACAGATTGACTACTTAATGATATTTTATTTATAATTTTTAGACATTAAAAATTTAAATTTATTTATGACACAATGATGATGCAGTAATTACCTAATTAATAAAAAATCGGAATAATCGATATTATAAATACCCAAATAAATGTAATTTGAGACATTTTATAAAGAAAAATAATTTTATAGGATAATATTACATGTTAGTATTGATTTAATTAACTTTTTTATAAGTAATAATTCTGTTATAATTTTTACAAAAATCAAACATTGAATAGTGTCAAAATTGACATAAAAGAGTTTTTAAAACAAATATTATATTATTAATTGATATTAAATTTATAAAAATCTAAGGATCGTCCAAGAGACTTATATCATGATAGGTGTATCATTAATGGACCACTTGGGGGTATCTTGGATGTATATAGTAAGTTTATTAACCATATAATATAAAAATACAAAGAGACATTGTAAAAGTGAAACTAATTAACTAAGAGTTAATACTTAATGATAAGGTTAATATAGTAACCCAAACTTGTCTAAATTCTATTGGTTGAGTGGTTTTAGACCCATTTCAACCTAAAATTTTAAATAATACACTTTGGAGCCATTAGAAACTGAATATGAATTTATTATAAAATAATATATCTAGCTTTTCCAAAGGTGCCCCTCACCCCTCTTATAAAAGGGAACTCATCCTTCTCACTAATTCACACATTAAAAGCCTTTTTGTTCGGAGAAAACCTGCCCATATACTCTCTCAACTTCCCTCAATACAATCTAGAGGCCTTAGTTTGATCAGAAAGCCAACCTAAGGATCCATTTTGATCAAATCAAAAGGAAGAACACGAAGAAGAGGTAATGTTTTCACCACACTTTTTCAAATTCATTTCTTCTTCAAATTCTTCTTTCTTTGTTATTCCCATTATAAAATAATGAATGCATTATATCCTATATACTTTTATATTATTATAAATATGGTACAATCATATTCAGTATTCTATCCATCCTCTTAATGAAATGTCACCATACGTGCGTACGTACGGCTTACCGTCTCCACGTCGTGGTGTAATTGTTATTCGATATATTATTTTTTGGAAGGGTATAATAATGATTTGTAATTCATGTAAATAATAAATATAGCATGACAATTAATCATTATATATTATATACTATCCAATCATATATTATTTTAATATCAAAAGAATGATATTTTCGCCTGTGCGTACATACGGACTACCGTCTCCACGAACGCGATGAGATTCATTCTCCATCGTATCCATTCAAGTATAATTATCATTTGATGATTAATAATAGTATTTAAGGACTTTATATAATTATGGATTTTATTAATATAGATCCTATCCATGAAAAACATGACTTACGTAACCAAACATATAAAATAAAACGAATAAGTTAACACCCGAGACAACGATAATACTAAGATATTATTAACAAATCAATGTTAAAAGATCATATATGATATCATATTAATGTATATGATTCTTGTATAATTTAATAACAATTATTTCACCATTATAAATGATGTTAAACTACCCCCAACCAAGGAAATGTACAAGGTAAGCGTTATTTCACAATCTCTTCTTTATCCGTTGTTGTTTATAGGTGATTATCTACTGCGACCTCTTAATCATCCACATCCATGTTTCTTAAAAATGTATTTCAAATAATTCTTACTATTTTAAAGACTATGGAATAAATTAATTCATACTCTTATTGACTTTTATAAGTGGATTATAATGTAATCTTTCTGTCATTTTCCAAACAAGGTGTTTTTTAACCTTTTCGACAGAATTAAGGTAAGAATGTTTTTTAACTTATACAGCGGGTGCGGCTATTTTACGTCGTTATAAAATCGTCGAAGCTTACATTACAAGATTATAAGAATATTTTAAATGAAATTTTTTTAATTTATATGACTCTTAAATTATTGAAAAAGAAAAATAGATATTTCTCTAAAAAGAGTTTTGATTTCATCTATGACAACATCCTTGATGGATTCTATGCTTATTTAAAGCTGACTTATTATGAAACAAAACTTCCATATTGTATTTAAGGTTTTGTGATATGTTTGAATATGGATATTTATTTTAATACCCTTCATGGTTTATGGTGAATGTATTGACATTTCATATGCTAGTTTTAATACGAATGTTTATGTTATGTTTAAATTTTTCATATGGGAATGCATTGGACTTAATATGTTACGGATGGAGCCCACTATAGCTCCTCGACGCATCAGTAGGTCTCATGAGAAAAAATAGTGTCTTGGAACAAGTCCTTGACCAAATATTATTTGTAGTCATGGCACGAGGCCTTGGCTATGTGGTTATGATAGTCTGGCTTTATGCATTCCATCATTATGAAAGTGGTTATTGATATTGCATGTGATTATTCGATTTGTAAAACAACATTGTGAATAAGTAAATGGAATTATTTAATTTTATTTTTTCCATGCTATGTTTAGGTTCATGTTTAAAATTCCTTTTTTAGTTATACATTTCCTTAAATGTTTATTCTTATTTATGAATGTTTCCGCTATATTGTTATCCTTACTGGGCATTTGAGATCACCCCTTTCAATGTTTTATTTTTACCAGGATGTGAAGAAGTAATTTATGAATGAACTGTAGGGATAGTATGTGGAGATATTAGTGTGGAATATGAAGAAAAGATGTTGTTGTAGTTTTTATTTTTATGATGTAATGTAATACTTATGAATATATCTAGTGTTTCCAAGGCTACTAAATCAATCGGTCTTTCGAGATTTGATCTTTCTTGTGATCATGCCAATGTTATGTAATAATTCACCGGCTCTGGGTAACTGGGCTGGGGAGTTACAATAAATTTGTTTAATCATAAATTTATAGTGAGATGCAAACATCATTATCATTTCCAGGTTTTTTCTTGTACCCTGATCCCATCTAAAAGACTTATATGATCTAGGACCCAAACCCCACTGGGCATAATATTTTCTTGGATTTATAATGTGAATATAAAAGATCATTTTGGTAAGGATGTGTATATTTCAACTATTGTAGTTTCCTTGTAAAACTCTTTTCACTCCATCCATGTTTTTATTTCATGTTAATCAATCTTAACAATTTCAATAAAACATTATATTCCATAAAACATAAATACAATGGTTTTATGGCATCACTATATAAATTCTCTATGTTAGTTTTTTTATAAATTTACTCCACTTCGATATCATGAACCATTTCATCAAGTTGATTAGATTTCTCATCTTACAAAGAACCATTATGAATAGATTTGAAATTATTTTGGGTTTCTCCATACCAAATCCAAGGGCTGAAAAACGAATTAAAACCATGAAAAATTAAATGATCATTGATTTCAATTATTTCATACAACTTAAAATTTAGACATTATTGACATGAAATAAATAACATGTCATTATTTTTATTATTTCATTTAGAAAAATACTTAATATAAACAATAACTTCCTTATATTCATCAAAAATTTTAGGTGGATTAAGTCATCTTCGATTAATTATTATCAAAATAAAATATCAAAAATAATTATAATAAATAGAGGGTGTAATTTATAATATTATTAGATAACAAATAACATTGATTAATATTGAAAACATGTAATGGAATCAATATAATCAAAATAGATAATTTCGATATGAAAATTCATTCATGAAGAAGTAATTACAAAGTGAGATTTTTTTGAGAAAATTATCCGGAAAAAGTAAATGCGTACAACCTTATGAAATTATCAAAGAATATATAAAATGACATCTATAAAAAATATCTACAAATAAATATTTGTTGATAATAAATAATTGATTTTTTATTATTCATTAACAGAAATCATTTTTATAATTTGTAATAAAAAATACACTCAAATCATGAATTGAGTATTATTTTTAAAAAAATGACAAATTAAACATTGATTTATGGGCCTTCATGTGGTACATATTATTTTTTTAATCGAGTATCTTGTTGGTTTACCTTAAAAAATATACTCATCACCCATTCAATCCTTTTTTTTATTCCCCATAATATGATTGAAACACTTGACCATTCACATTAATGTACAAAAAATTATTTTATAAATATATCTCAATCTACATCCAATGATATAAAAATTTCAATTGAAAAAAAAATTTGAATTATAACATTTGCAATTTTCATAATGATATTTCCAACTATAAAAATATTAACAACAATTATTTTTTATAGTAAAATTATGATATTGGTGTACATCATTATACTTCACATAATGATTAATATTGTATAGAAATGTGTCTATGTACTTTGAATCAATTTTAGGAATTCTTTATTCCGTAGAGTATGATTAAATTAATTCTTTTGATAACTGTGATAGGTATATAGTTAGATCCTAGACACAATAGGAAATAATGATGAGTGTTATATTATTGTGTGTCATTGTTAGTCTATATCAACCTCATATTTTTTTTAATTCTATGTATAATACTTTTAGCAATCACTCTAACCTATTTCACTCACAAGAGATACTTTGACTCATAGAGACATACCAGAAGGCCATAAAAATATAGAACCTATAGGATAGTGATGATAATGATATAAAACTATTTGTTAATGAATACATAATGTCAAATTAACATTCATATATGGTGAAATTCCCTGATAATATCAAATTGATATGCTTGATAATTCACAACACATGATCAAATATCATGTTTTCATTGATGGTAATCGATAAGTTACTATGATTCTATGGACTGAAAAACCAAGAATTTAAATCTACAGGAGAAGTTTCATTGATAGTAAATTGGATTTCGGGGCCACCAACATTAAAAACATATTACACAAAATTTCATTCCATTAGACATTCATATATCCAACATATATAAGATTGTAAAAAAGGTCTTCATCTACATTTAAATCATGCATATAGTATGAATGTTTAATATGATATCCCAAAAAAATGATTTACCATTTATTTATTTTATTTAGTTCAGTAATTTCATCGAATACATCATATCATATCTCATTTTTTTTAAAAAAAATAAATGTAATAATATGGTATGTATACTATTACATAACATCAGTAATAATTTGGTATGCATAACATTACATATGTTATGCATACATCTACATACTCCATAGCATGAAAATTTTTATAAAATATTTTTAATGAAATATAATGGAAAAATATATTAAATGAAAAAAATAAATTATTTCTTGAATTAATATCACGAATAAATAAGTAACAAATTAATATATATATTTAAATGTTCATTCTAACGAGTAGAAGTCAATAAGATCTTGAATTGAACACATTCTTGTGATTTCCTAGTCCCAGATGCCACATAACGGGTGCCCCAATCCTGGTGGACCACAAGGTCTGAAGTGTATCTCCCCAAACGCCAGAGGCCACTGACTAGCAGTGAGGGACAAAAATGTATCTGTGGAGATATTGTGCCCTCATTAGAAGATTCATTCCATGTAGAAAGAATATAAATGAATAGTAAATATCAGAACCAATATAAATAAATAGCAGAAGAAAAAAAATGAATTACATAAATGAGAATAATAATAAATATATCAATTGAAATAATGATGATATAATCTCATGTCACTGGAATACTAGGAAACATGGATACAAGAAAATATACATAACATGTACAATAATGGAAAATAAAAAAAAAGACTACACCAAGAATCACGAGATCCAACTCAGTAATATTATACCAAGCCCCATCCTAAATAAGCTGAAATCAGGTGTTTGATGTTGTATGATTCCCTTTGTCAATACCTACAACCATGTAATCTACTAATGTTACAAAATGGCTACGGGAGAGGGTGTGAGATAAATATCAGTGGGAAACTAGGAATAGTATCTATAAGATCTGACCCATGTAATTAAATATAACATTATGTAGGAATGCATATATAAATTAAACAAAATAGTACAATATAACTAAATACCCATGTACCTACTTTAGCCATCAGATGGTGTCTGATCATGTAACAAATTCATTAATTAAATAATTACCATTTAATATTAATTGTTCATGTGAGTCATATCTATCGTTGACAACACCACATGATAGTATATACAGGGGATGTTCCATGACATAACATGGAAACATGGTAATGATATCCATTGAGGGAGTTCTATTGTAATAATTAAGTTAACATTGATATCACAGAATGCTAACTCAGTAATATTTGATTCTATCCAGGGGCTAAGAGTGTACTCCCCAGAGTATAATCAACGGAATTACACAATAAGTTTCCAACCAATTCCATGGTGATTTTACATGGTAAATTAGGTATAAGAAAAGATAGGTCCCTATGGGCTTTCAACATTAAACATAATAGTCAATGGTTGATCAAGGGAGTGTATCTGAGGTATTCAAGGACCCTGCGTTAGTATTCATGAAATCTAAGGAATAGATATGCCATAAAATATAGGTCAGTATTATCATAAGAAAACTGCATCCAAAAATCCGAATGGGTTTCCCGAGTCCCAAGGAATTCTCCTCTCAGAATCAAATTCTAGGTCAGGTTATTCATTTCATAATTGATATTGTAATCAAGTAATCATTCATTAGGTTCACACATTTTCTTCCATTAGTTTGGATAGGCCATATAGTGTTGAAACTATTTCATCACGTCCTTATTAACCATTAAGGATTATTCAACTATTGTGGTTCACTCTACTACCTTCGATCAATATTTAAACAGGTGTTATGAACATGTAACCATTATTCAATATCTTTTAATAAATACATGTTATATACATAGTATACTTTGAATTACACATTTCAAATTTAATAATCATTTGGACGCACATAACATTGGAAAGTCATGTGGTGATCATACATGGTAGATGCCACTAGGCAGTTGACATTAATAAAAAGTTAGTTATTTTTGAAAAGATCACCATTAAAATGGTCATGCAATGTTACACCCCTAATGGTGGCTCAAACGTGACGAAACACTAAAATTCCAAATATAACATAACCTTTAACACATTGTGTATTGATTTATGGGTGTGAACTCTAACAACTAAATAAATAATTATAAAGTGCATAATCATACTATTATAACATATAAAATAATGTCATGTAAAATTATGAAATGGATTCTGGTGGAATATGTGGGCCCCACATGAATATTCCAAAATCAAAGAACATTAGGGATGAGTTATGGACCACCAACCTTAATTTTGTAGGACTCTAGTCTTATATTATCAACCATTTATTTTCCTCGTATCAGAGTATATGTAAGAAAAAAAATGAAAAACTAACATTTGATGAAATCTAGGTCAAGATAAAAAGATAAGTAGAATGGATAATGAGGAATCCAATACATTCAGTTTCACATTAATCATGGTAGACAGAAGTAAGATCAGTTTCCAGATGAAGGATATCTATTAATCCCCAGAATTTACATTAAAAAATCTCGAAAATGATAGGAAAATATTTTAATCCCACTAATTAATGTATTAGGGAGGATGGGGGTAAAATAGATCATTTAGGGAGTTTGTACATTTTACACCTAATTTTAGCATGTGTATGGTTTGTCTGTATGGTTTTGAAAACAATGCACAGATTGTGTGAGACAATTCATCCAGGAATGTAATCCTCTACACAATTTTGTAAAACCATGCACAATACAATCATGTTTACCCCTGAGAAAAAGGGGATTACACATATTTAGGATTAATGGTTGTGCTCTAATCATACCAGTTGGCTCTATTGAAAAAACACCATTAGAACGGTTAGTCAAACCATGTGGAATTCTTGCACAGTTCACTCTAAACCATGCACCAAGCCATGTTTCCTAAAAATATTGGGTTATTGGCTTCGAATAAGCTTCATAGACCCACAAAACCATTACTAACACATTAGGCATCCTAATTAAGTCCAAAGTAATTATTTAGACTAAAATTTACAGGATCCATACCGGAGTGAAACCCCATTTTCTTACCCCTTTCCCCCTTAAATGTACTCACCCCCCAATGTTCTCATTCCATGGGTAATGATACATTTCCAGAGAACAACCCTGGACAATGGGCTTATACGTACTTGTTATTCCTCAATGGTAGTATTGACATCTATCTCTACTTCCTCAGGGTCAAAGGCATGAGACAGGTTGGCATGATATTGGAGAAGATGTGCGATGTAAAAAATGTCATGCATCAGACAACACCTCTAACATAGTAGCAACTGATAGGCTATCAGCCTGACACTCAAAAGAATCACGAATGCACCAACATAACAAGGTGATAGATTTACCTACATCCATAACAATATATTCCATATTCTAGGAAATAAACGAAGAAAAACAAGATCCCCATCCATGTAGTAAAGATGATTTCGATGTCAATTGGTATCAAATATTAGTCTAGACTGGGTAGAATTAATACGCTTTATGTTCAGGTGAACTTATTCAAAAGTCTCCTAAATGAGGCAAGGGCCTAGTAGTAAGGCCTCAATTCCCTCCTGCCTGCACACAGGTGAATGGAATGGCCTACCATATTAGGCCTCAAAAGGAGCTGTATGGATTGTTTCTTGGTAACTATTATTATAAGGGATCTATACAAGAGGGTTATAATTCTACCTAGAACAACCATCATAATGAAAAAATTATTGGACCATACCTCTAGAACCTGTATTATTTGTTCTGATTTCCAATCAGTATGAAGGTGTAATGTTTTGGTTCGAAGTACCTTATTCCACAAATCATCCAATATATATTTCCTGAACTATGAAGTAAAACAACCATCCCTATCTGAAATGATAGTATGTGGAACCTCATGTAGTCATATTATCATACAGACATATACTCTTCCAAACTCATCCACCAATAAAGTCTCATGTAGAATTATTATGTGTGATGATTTATTAAGTCTGTGAATGACTAACTAGATTGCATCACTACCCATCAGCATCCTTGGTAATCCCACTACAAAATACATATTAATATCTTCCTATTTCCATTCCGAGATTGGAATTGGCTCTAACAAGCCTACCTGTCTCTAGGGATCTTCTTTTCACCTACTGATAGGTGGAACACTTAGTGATAAAGTCTACAATATGACATTTCATTCTATTCCAGAAATACAGGTGTCTCATATCTCGATACAGCTTTGAGATTCCTGGATGAAATGCCCACTGAGAAGTGTAGGTCTCTTTTATAAACTGGTCTCTCTTATTTTTTCGGAACCGAGATATATCAACATAGATAGAGGAAATTATATCTATCTATAGACCAACCCATATATGGGTTATCTCTTGATATATTCTCACAGAAAACCAAATCATCCTTATTTGAAAATTTCATACTCTTGTCCTTCTCATGGAGGGAAGAGGTAATTATTAAGGCTTAGAGGTAAAACTTCTCGTAGCTATAATTAAACTCTAGATGATTTTAATGAAAATAATTCCATTATCAACCACCCATCACTATCTTCATGTTCAACATGTGTTTGAACTTTCCTACCCAATGAATCAGCGACCACATTTCCATTACCTTGTGTATTGGAAATCTCAAAATCAAAGGATTGTAGAATATAGAACCATATTCAATTTATTAGGTTCAATTAATGACTAAATAATATAATTGAGTCTATTGTGATCTGTATACCCAAAAAAGAGATCACCCAATATATAATGTCTACAAAAACATAAGTAATGAAAACTACTTCTATCTCGAGGTTGTGAGTCTAGTAGTTTTTCTCGAGAGGCCTCAAATTTGGAGATATTTACACAACAACATGGTCATCTTGAAACAAAACTTCTTCTATACAAATTGAAGTAGAATTCCAAAAGACACTATGACCCTTACCTTGTTCTGGAATAATCATAATTGGTATCGAGACAAGTCTCTCTTTTTGTTCCTAAAATGCATTATCACATGCTTCAAACCAAAAGAACATAACACCAATCATTGTAAGTATAATAATAGGTGATGAAATCTATGGGAAGACTTGTATAAAATGCATGTAATATACTATGAGTCCTCATAAACATATGATATAATCCATGTTCTTGGGATGCTCCCAGAATACTATACCACTAAAAAATTTAGGGTCAACCGATTCTCCTCATTATGAATTAACATGACCCATGAAATTGACCTTGTCAATCTAGAATTCACACTTAGAAATCATTGAATAAAGTTGATTATATCTTAGTGTACTTGGAATGATATCAAGTTGTTTTTCAAGGTTGTAACAAGTGAGAGGACTCACCAAGATGTCATTAATAAGGACCACAATAGAAGTGTACAAATCAGGGTAAAAACCCTAGTCTTCGAGGCCATAAAAATAGTCGGAACATATGTAAGACTAGACATTATTACAAGATACTCATATAGACCATACAGACTGCAGAAATATTTACATGGTATGTCTAATGGTTTGAATCTCACATGATGATTACTATATATAGATTTGGTCATAGTGAACAACATTTCTCCTTGGATCGGGTTAATGAGTTCATCTATTTGATGGAGTGGATATTCGATTTTTGCCATAAAGTGGTTCAATATTTTGTAATCCAAGCATCGACCTATTTTTCTATCCACCTTCTTGGTGAAAATTATAGGCAAACCGCAAGAGGATGTACTTTTTCATATAAATAATTTTTCATCAATGTCCACCATCAAATTATTGAGCTTGTAAATCTCAGTAGGTTACATTATGTTTAGATGAATGGAAACTGGAGCTACTCAGGGAATAAGATCTACTGTAAACTCTACCTCTCTCTTAAGAGGTAAGCCGAAAAAGTCATCGGGAAAGAGTTCTCTGAAATGATCAACTACTTGAGGGAAATCTGTTTGAAGAAATCCCTGATCCACTATGAAAATATTTTCCTTCTGAGAAGTCAATTCATTTAGCCCATGATATATCAGTCCAACACTCACATCCTAGACATACCACTCACAAATGATAAGATAATATTTTCCTCCTGGTTATGTAAAAGGAACCTTGCAGCGATAAAACTCTACATATACATGATAGTGGACTAACCAGTCTATCCTGGTAATGAAATTAGACCCTTTAATCTCTAGAACAAAATGATTCCACAACAATGGGTTACTATCAATCTCTAGGGGAGATTGCCAACACTGACGTATTCCCTTAATACATATTCACAACGTTGTATCGAGGGTAATTACACCATAATGATATTGTATCATTAGTTCGACAAATTCCATAATAGATAAATAAATAAAAGAGTTTGAAAAACCATTATCAAATAAATCGTAGAAAAATGTAGATGCTACTAGAATAGTAACTCGTATTGTAGATGGAATCGTTGCCCAATCCTTGGGTATTAGTTGTAAAGCATGTAACTGATTGGATCCAAAACCCTATGTAATTGATTGACTACCATGAATGCGACTACTCTTCTAGTGATGCTAGCGATTTGGGGTGGCACTACCATGTCCACCACCTCCTCCTCCGACAGACTTTCCTATGCTATTCCATCTCTCGGCCTGATTTAGTGAGAAAAAACTCGCTATTGAATGTGGAGATAATGCTAATCCATTTCCACAAAAATTTGATGGGAAGGTCTTGAAGAATAACGGATGTTGACCAATAGGAAAACAAGGCCAACATTCCATAGGCTCTCTATTAGAATGGATCTTTTTATTCCTTAGTCATCTACCTTGATGACATATGATAGAGCTAGAAAACTGGATACTCTAACTACCACTTGGCTGATGAAAATCCTCAAGGGAAATTTTCAGGCCACAGGAAGAAATACTGGCCTGAAATCGAACTAATACATCAAACCCAGTACCCATACAATTCCCCAGATTAGGCTCAGTGATAAGGTAATGATCAACTATTGAAGAAAAGGTAGTAAGTTGAAAGGTGTTAACCTAATTTTGTTTTTCATACTGGTGCCCATACTCAAAATGCCAAGCATAAGAAAGATCATCACTAACTAAAAGTGATGCAAAGCTCTGTAAATCAGTTAAATGTGGTGAATATTCCATTATTGACATAGAAACCTACTCTAGATGCATAAAATCATTACCTCTGTCTGTTCTATGTACCTGAGGAAATAATTTATCCTAGAATGTAGTCTTGATGACAACCCATAACATGCACTCCTAATGACCATCCTAGGTATCCATATCCAACCAACGCTTGGCTGAATCCAGAAGCATGTATGTATAATGCTAGAATATATACTATGGATACATTTCGACATGTTCAAATATTGATAGTGTGGGATATATCCAAGTCTCTACATCCAGAGAACCAATATCCCCTAAAAAAGTAGAAGGACGTTGCTTCTAGAACACACTGGTCAGATCATCAATCGTAGGAACAACCCATGTATCCACATTAATGGACTGTATCAAATTTAAGAAACTATCACAGACATGGGAATTAGTGCCTAGATCAGGTGTAGTATGAGGTTCCTCAAGTGGCACTCCAGGAGGTAGGACTAGTGGCTTAGGTACCACCATGTATTGACAATGGTCATCACCTACCTCATGGTGGATGAAACGAGGACATCATGGTTGAATTGGTCTAGAAATTCCAAGAAGACACCTATTTAAAATCATAGAAGAATAATATTGAATCACTGGAGAAAAATGAATATATGAAAACACAATTACAATGGCATACTACCCCAAACTACCAACGTAGATGACAATGTTCTAGTAAGTTCCCAAGTATAATTCTCATGTCATTTCATAGTTAAATTCCACTTTCACTCATTTACATTTCATTCATATGATAAGGCATGATATGGATTTTCAACCAATTAGTTCTAGATTTTTGGGATCAAATTATTATAAAATTCCATTTCTAATGAATTTGTGTCAATACACCTATCACCAAAGAAAACTCAAATTTATTATAAAATATTTGTTCGACCTATTAAATTACTTATCCAAACCCATGAGTGAACATAACCCTCTTGAATTGAGTCAAGTAATCACTCAATCAAATCCAGAGTATTATATGTAGAAGAAACTATCAAAACTTCCCTCAACAATCACAATAATATCCTGAAATGCAATGTAGTGAAATGAATCTATATGGGATGGAAATATGCATCACATGGGAATTATATGTTCATATAGTGATGCCTTTAACAATGATACTTTCACCATGTTATCAGAATAACGGAGAAACAAATTCTCAAAAGGATTAAAAATTAATAACACCACATAATATGTGCATCACCCAATAGTGAAATAATTTCAACTATAATAGGAAAAATAAAAATTACAATTAAAATTTAGGTAACAGGGTTTTTACACAAAAATGGATTCACAATGCCCATGTATAGCTTATGACCAAGTTCCCAGTGTTCCTATTATGCATTCTACTATCTATAAATAGTAAAACAAGAAAAGAAACCACCACTGATACCAATCTGTGATGTACCAGGCCCGAAAACCACTTTACTAGGTCACCGAGCCATGTGGGACCCATGGATTATGACTCATATCCCAAAACACCAGAGGATGATGAATAACAGTAAGGGCATAGAGTGTTTCCATGAGGAGACTATGCCCTCATTAGTAGATTACAACACATCGAAATGATTATAAATTAATATTAAAAACCAAAACAATTTTAATAAATAGAAGATGAAAAATGTTGCAATATATAAACCAGAATGATAATAACTATAGTAAATAGAAAAATGATTATGTAATGTCCTCTCACAAGAAAACTAAAAAATAATGGATACATGATAGAAGGTGTAACATGTTACACAATGGAAAATAAAAAAAAGACTACTCCAAGATTCCTGATATCCAACTCAGTCATCTACTACCTAGCTCTATCATATACATCAATCAATTGTGTGTTTGAAGTCTTATGCTTCCTTTTGTCAATTAATGTAACCATGTAATCTACATTGGTACCAGTCGGCACCCATAGAGGGTATGAGATATATCTTAGTGGTCCACCACCAATGGTGTCCATAACCTCTAGGCCATTTAATTGAATGTAAAATTGTGCATGAATACATATATAATGTATTAAAAGCAATACAATATAACTAAACACCCATGTACCATCTTCAACCCTTGTTTAGTTTGTCAACATGTAACCAGTTCATAAATTATTGTCTTACCATTTAAATTTAATAGGTTACAGGAGGAATACACAACACTGTCATCACCTCAAGATAGTATATGTAGTGACGGTAGAAAGATATAACAAGGAATCTTGAAAATGATATCCAGTGAGGGAGTTCCTAGTTAAATACCAAGGTATTTTAGATCTCACATAACACTAACATAGAAGTATTTGAGTCTAGCCAAGTTCTAAAAGTGTAATACAAGGAGCGCAATCCAAGTCATTCCATAATAAGGAACCTGCAATGTCTAAGGTGGTCGTATAATGTAAAATAGGTATATGCAAATACTTCACCCTATAGTCTATCACCATGGAACCTATTATTAAATGCACAATCCAACGAGCATGTATGAGGTATCCTGTATAAATGTAATAGGCCCTACGGTAGAATACCAGGCATCCAAGGATAAGACAACAATTGGAATCTAGATGGATATCAACATAAGAATACTGTATCCTTGAATTGGAATGGGTTTCCTGAGTCCCAAGGTATTATCCTCCCAATATACAAAGTGAGACCAAGTCATCCGATTATTATTTGATATTTTTATCATGAAATCATTCTATAGGTTCAAGAAATTCCATCCATTAGTCTGGACATGACATGTAGCATTGCAACAATTTAATAATGTCATTATTAACTATTATGGAATATTCAATTATTGTGGTTGACTCTGATACCATCCATCAATATGGAATGGGATCATATATATATTTAACCTTTATTCAAACTCTTTCGATAAGGGAAATATATATAAATAGTATACTAGTCATTCTAGATTTCAAATTTAATAATATTTTGGATGAAATTACCATAGGCGGGTCAAGTGGTTAGCATACGTGGTACATGCCATTATGAAATTCTCATTAATAACAACTCATTTATTATGGAGAGGAATTACTTTAGAATGTTCAAGCAATGGCACACCCTAACGGCAGCTCAAACATTCCTAAACCCAAAAAACCCAAATATGGCATAACCTTAAACATGGGTCTGATTGAGTTGTGGGAGTTATATCTAACAATTAATCACATACATAGAAAGATAATTATAATATAATTCTACCGTGTATAATCATGGAATGTAAATTTAAGAAAAATATTTCTATGAAATCAGTGGGCCCTAGAAAAATATTCCAAAATCAACTAACATTAGGGATAAATTATAGACCACCCACATTAATTTTTTATAACTCACCTCCTCCAAAAACAACCAATGATTTTCCTCAGATCAGAGTAGATATTACAAAATGTGAAAAATAATCACATGATGATATCTTAAAAGAGTGATAAATAGGAGAAAATTTACTACATAGGATTTGATTACATAACGTTTCACATCCAATGTGATGAAAATATGCTCGATCGGATGTCGTACAATAGAGATCTGTTAATCCATTTATTTGACCATAAAAAACTCCAATATTTGATGAAAAGGTGTTAATCTCACTGGTTCACGGATTAGGGATGAAGAGGAGAGTAAATTAGAACATTAATGGCGTTTTGTAAATTTTACATTAGATTTTATATTTTTAATGGTTTTTCAGCATAGTTTTTCAAACTGCATGCAAACTGTGTGATAATGTTCTACCTTAAAATGCATCATCCGCTTTAATCAAATTGAGCCCAAGAAATGCCCATGTAAATAGGGAAAATGGGTGTTCACATGGTTAGGACACATTTCCAAGCACCAACTATGTGAGATGGCTCTTTCTAAAGATTCACCATCCACACGGTTAGGCCAACCTTTTAGAATTCCATCACGGTTTACTCTAAACTGTGCGCCAAGATAGTTTTCACAAAAAAGATGAGTTCAGGGCTCTGATCAAGCCACGTACACCCTTAAAACCTTTACTAACTCATTAGGAATCCATATTATGTTAAATTATTTATTTATTACAAAATGTAAATATCCATATGAAAGTGAATAACTAGGTTCTTGCAGCAATGATGAAACTAAATACCCCAATGTTTATAAAAATGTTAATGGAATAATGGAGTCCAACTGAACGAACAATTATTGATTAGAGCATCCACACTAAAGAAAAAAAAGAGAGAAATAAAAATGTGTGAGGATTACATTAGAGATATCATAGATGCATAAAATCACGGGGGAGAAATGTTATGGTTGATTACTATGGAAATGATAGATTAGTCCACCGTATTGAAGAAAATAGAGTGTTAGGGATTTGGTGAGAGAGAAACAAGACATGTATCATGATAATGGAAGACAGAATATTGAACACTTCATTAATTCACAGATTTGTAAAAGATTTTTTATTCAAACTATCATTTTACCATCATGAAAATAAAATTTGTTATGTCATTTATAATATAACCAACCTAAAAATCAATAATTCAAGTAAGTTTTTATATATATCTAATGTGAAATATGAGTAATATATACATTATTCGCAATGATTTTATATTAATGATGGGGAAACTATTTTTTTACAATAATTATTAATTATCTATCATAAAAAATTAATATTCCTAAATTTTCCCTTCAGTTATTCAGAAATTACATGAAAAATGTGATGTTAAATAAATATATGCTTGTTCCATCCTAGAAATACAATAAAATATCAATTATTCTTTTAATAGTTTATAAATAAATAATTAAAATGAGAGATATTATGGATGTTATTAGGTAATGAAATTTGGGTTATCTACTCCCCACAATCACAAATTATTAAAAAATTTCCATGGGATCAAATCAGAAATGGAAAATATGGGGCTTTGGGAAAAAGTATGTGAATAAAAAATT
Source organism: Viscum album (assembly GCA_963277665.1). Classification (NCBI taxonomy): domain Eukaryota; kingdom Viridiplantae; phylum Streptophyta; class Magnoliopsida; order Santalales; family Viscaceae; genus Viscum; species Viscum album. Next base: position 747,825,268 of record OY728151.1, on the reverse strand, counting down.
ATTTTATTAAGTGAATTTCAGATATATTAAAAAACAGAGTCATATTTTTAAATATATTATATTATAATTCAAATGAATAACAAATTTGAACCAACAACATCTAATTATATTAATTTTAACATTAAATCTAAAGAATAAATTTTAGGATAACAATTGAAAATATTCCAATTTTATAAATAATATATAAAAAGATAACTATAATATGAAAATTTTAATATGAATTATTACCTAGAATAATCATAGTCATGATGAACACTATATTAATGAAGAAGAATATGAGTAATGAAATATCCATTTTTGAAAATTAAAATAATATATATCATTGAGATAAAAATTATTCAAATGATGAATGTATGAAATATGAGATATTTACAAGAGGTATGGAACCCCTATAAATATTAACAATATGATAATTATAATAGAAATATGACAACTGAACTACAATTCTGGTCAATGAAATAGTAATCAGATCATTATGAATAGTAATAAGACTATTAGAAGTGTTTTCACCTATGTTGGTGTAAAATATTATTTTCATATTTATTAAAATTAAAATATAAAATTTACAGGTGATGATATTTGTAAATAAATGTTTTAATATTTATTAAGTAATAATTATTATTATTTGGATAAATATACGTATTGTTTAAATCATTATAAAAAATAAAATGTTTTAAATTAACAATTATTTCCATTAATATTTTTATAATTTTTGGGAGTAAATATAATAATAATTAAATTTTAATATAGAAAATTTTGTTTTTTTTTGTCAAAAAGATTCTCATATTATTATAATGTATTTTTTTCATGTAAAAAAGGTATTAATTTAAAAAAAGTTATTTAAAAAATTATTTTCCAAAATTGGATATTGGTTTTATAATCAACATTTCAAATCATGGATTTGATACAATTTTTTATTTTTTTAATTATGTTTAAATTATTTGAATAGTGATCATTGAAAAATAAAATATTTCAAATTATTACTTAAATACATGATTAATATCATGATGTACGATATGAGAAATATTTAATTCAAAATCAAATAGACATTTGAATTTATAGATTACAAATATTCATAACTATTTTAATTATTGATCCAAAATTTTAAACTAATGATTATAATATTCAAATTTACCCTGATTCTCACTTTAGAAATAGCTCCCCTCACCTCCCATTAGCCACTCATATTATAATATGTGGATCTAATCTAAAATAATACCATAAGACTCTTTATCTCTCTCCACAGATACCTTTTATCCTTGGTTACATGAAATACTCTTCCATAGAGCAAAAATTGTAGAGTATGACTATTTGTGAAAGGGGATAAGTAAATTTGAAACTAAGACCCGTTCAATTGAATTATTTTTTAACTTCCCTATATGTTTTCCATATATATTGATATTGTGAGATCAGTATTTCAAATAATTTTAAATGTTAGTATTATGATGTAATATATGTCTTCTACTAGCCCATCAATTGTTTTTAAAACATAATTGCCCTGCAATTTTTTTTTGTTTCACAATCCAATATAAAAAGATATACTATTTTTCTCTTATAAGTGCATGGAAGGTTCTAGAAATAATGATATGGTTAAAAATAATTTTGATATATAATTTACAATTTATTTAATTTTAATAAATATTATTATAATAATTTTAGAAAATAAAAAAAATGTTTTTCCTTAGGGTCAGAAAACCTACATAAATATACTAACTAAAAATTGTTAATGTTTAAACTAAATAAATCATCCCTATATTGGGAATCCTTAAGATATTTTCAATAGTTTTAATTTTATAAAAATTAGTCATTTAAAATCATTTTACTTTTGGGAAATTTACTTCTATTGGATATGAAATTCAACAACCGACAACAACAGATTGAACCATGGAACCCTGAAAAGAATTTCCTACGAATAGTGTATTTAAAAGTTATATAAATATGAAATTATTGTAAATGTATATAATAAAATATTTAATAATCATATATATTTTTAAATGTTTTTTAATTTATAAATTAATGAATATATTTTTTATTCAATGGGTTATTTGAGAGTTTAAAATTAATCAAGACACATGGTAAGGTATATTTTCAAACCACTCTATTTTCATTAGGTTATGGAGTTTTTCCCATTAACATAACTTTTATATATATTTGAAATGATTAAATGCATTTTATTTAATTATATATATATATGCATATATTAAAAATATATCTATCTTATTCTACCCAATAATGATGGGGTTATACATGCATAATATTCATTTTCCAGTAACATCATTAAAATATAACTGAATATTGGGGATTTTTTATCCCTTAATCATTTTATATAACAATATATTAAATCCTATATTCCCATTAATTATTTAATTGGATGATTTCTTATTTTAGGGATAATCATTTTTATCTCATGTTTTAAGTATAATTAAGCATTATTTATTTCCTTAAATTCCCTTAATAGATTCTATGACACACCATTATAAAATTTATTTTATATACCCATTTATGAGAATTTCCTCCCATATTTTTAAATGAACACCAAAATTTATAAGTATGAATATTTACCCATATTTTAACATCAAAAAAATTTATTCCTTATTCTTATTAGAATCTTAATGAAATATGAATTAATTGTTATCTGGGGTAATATTATGCATCCCATTTCATTCCATTGAAATTTATTATTTTCATGACCTATGATAAATTAAATTTTTGTGGAAAAAAATTAATTTACATTATAAAACCCCATAAAATACAATCAGGTAAAATATGGAGAGTCATGTGACCTCATGATTACCACCCAATATTCAAGTTATTATCGACTAGTAGAACGTCTTTGATTGTTGTCAGTGGTAGACTATATCTTTATTATAGTCATTGAACTAATAATGGTAAATATAATATAAAAATTAGTATAAAACTTAGAAATAAAAATTCCAAAAATTAACAATTCCTTTGGTAAATTTTATAAAAAAAATTAAAATGTATATTCCATGTTCAAAGACTATAAGAGTAAAGTATAAGAAGGTTATAGAAATGTTATACTATAAAAATATTTTGAGGTGTATCCCTAAGAACCACCCACTATGTGGTCCAGAACTCCAAAATAATCAATGAACCCCAATAATTTGATAGATCTTTATACATGTTTTTTATTTAAAAAAGAAATTATAATATAGTTTGGGAGAACTAAATCCTAGTAGGACCCCACCAATGATCCCCTAATAAATTTTTATATACACCACATGTTTCTTCCTTGATAATAATAAACATGTACTAAATTACTAAAAATCATCTAATGGGAACCAATGTGATAACCAAAACACCATGATACCTAACCAAAAATCATCTATATCCATTTAATAAGGTTGGTTAGAATGTTTTAAATGATAAAAAATTATCCATAATCTTAGGGACATGTTACTCGACATACACAAGGCACCAAGTGGGAATGATACTCGGTATACATATTGAATCAATTTATATATTGATCCTTGGTATCCAAAAGTATTATAGTCTATTCCATTCCCTAGGGATATCATTATCCTACTCTATTAGAGCTATATTATCATCATTTACAAAATTCAAGTAAAATCACCCGGAAACAGTTAATAAAACCATGTGGGTCACCACTTTTGATATACTAAGAACACACTCCAATGATATGGTAATACATATTATAAAGAAAGTGAATAATAAGGAGTTTATTACAAGTAATAATTTGTATATTGAAGCATTATATATCAATATATTATCATTATCAATCATGTTAAAATAAGATAATGAAATACTAATGGAAACCTGAATAATTAATGGGTATCAAAACAACATAGACAAATATATGAAAAAACCACCAATAAATAAAAAACTACTGGTTCATTAAAAATTTATAAAATAAAAAAGAATATAAAGGGGCCTATTATTATAATGAACTTCACATCTCATAGTTTTTTGATAAATAAATACAATTTATTCTAAGGATGAAAGAATTTCCAAGTCACCCACCCACGTAAAACAAATCAAATGAAAAGGATGTCTAACTACAATTCTTGATCATCAAGAAAAACGATTAAGATCCTGACTCAACTAAATTAAAATTCATGAATTTTATTATAATGTCATATAACATAATGATTCCAAAAAAAGATTTATTTTTGACGTATTTCGTTAGAATTAACACTAAATCATTGATTCTATTATTAATTGAATAATAGATAGTTAATCTATTGTTCATTAAAGTAAATATCTTATGGTATAATCTAATTATTACTTTATAATCATTAACCCATCATCATAAAAGTGACCAAGTATGATATTCAATAAAAATAATGTCTCATGATGATCATTCTGAGAAACATTCATGGAAGCCGATAATGTTCTTGGGAAATATTACCTTGATGAATGGAGGATTGCATTGATCCAAGAAATTGATGAATAATGTACCATGATATCATCAACATATTAATTTTACATCCTCAATAAAATATCAATAACAAGTATATGATGAAATTCAAGAAGACTTACCTTTTTAATGTATTTTTTTATTGGTATATCCCAATATGATCATGAAATGTTTCTAACTGACAATATCTAAAAAAATATTAATAAAGGGTTAATTTGTAATTTAATAATGATAGGAAACATAGATTCATCAATGATAAAATATAATCTCACATTAATTATGAGAAACATAGAGTATATGTATTGAAATATAATCTTTGAATACTCAACATGTTGGAATTAGATTGGAGAACTAGGGGTTGTATAAGAAATATCAAAACCATGGTGGAGGTCAATAATTATTAATAGTAAACGGGGGTTGTAATTTTTTGGATTGAAAATGTGGAACTCCACATGGAATTAAATTTTTTGTGTTGTAACTAATGCACTCTCAAATGAGGTGCACCGACTGGCTAGTGCAACTAATGGCTGGCATGTGGATAACCACTATCTAGATTGAGTGAATAGAGTTATTTTCAGAATTATCTTTGTCCACCAGTAGAATGATGGTGATTGTAGTTTAATTTGTATCGACTGGAACCTAATAAGATTGTTGGTGGGGTCCACTATCTAATTTATGGATATTTTACAACTACCTTAAGACCATGAACGCCATAACTCTTCGACCAATAGTCATTAATATTTATCATCCTTAAAAAAAATATTAGATAATTACCGAAGGTGAAGGGATATTTTTTATATTAAAAATTTCAAATATATTTAATTAAAATAATGATGTAATAATTATCCCCCTAATTTGAATTTTATTCCTTGAGAAGAAAATTAAATGGATTTTATTAAACAAATCGATATTTTGAGCCTGAATATAAACCATTTTCATTTATGACTCATCCCCGATCAACACATCTCTCCATAAAAGGTTGATCAGAGCTAGAATTTTACATCTACTAAGACTATTTTTATAGAACATTATCTACATTGTTTTCTTCAAATACAATGCTTCTGTATCATGATAATCTTCCTTGTAGTCGAGGTCATATATGTGATCGGCCATGTAGCTCTATATATTTGGCAGGTGAAACATTTACTGAATTGAATTTTTTTAAAAGGATGATCAAAATGTTATAACACTATCATATCCTAATGTTTAATCTAATAGGGTTCATCATAGCATGACTATAGCTTCCCATTGTATATATAAAACACTATTGATCTCTTTAAATTGAATGAATAATACATATGCTGGATTTTATCTATGGTAAACCGTATCTAAATCAGATTCATTTGTTTAGGGAACTCCGTTAACTTACATGGCCCCACATTTAATATATCACTAACCTCATTCTAAAAAATTGTTGAATGGGATGGCCTACCATATAGATCCTCATTATTCGTCTTCAATAAAAATTAATGTTAACTTGAAATTGTCTAGGTAATCCCCACAAGACTCACCGATGACTACGGAACACACTAAATTAATATATTCCAGTATGTGAATAATTCCAATGTATTATCCATTTATATTGGGATGATTCTCTATGATCATTCTCTTTTATGTCCTTAATTACTTCTACAAGACCCTCCAAAATAATAATTTGATAAAGGAATATCATAATGATAAAATACCAAAGGAATATCCATATAAGTGTATAATTTAATATGCATATACCATTCAAAACTCTTCCTCTGAGTGAATCTAAAAGATCATTATCAATATATATTATCAAATTAGCTAATTCTAAATAACCTAAATAGTTTCATAATTTAATAGATAGAGGGGTAATTTTTTTATAAAGTCAATTTTTAAATCCTCCCACTTCAATATGGTGACAGTTAGTTTTTTGAGTAAACCACTATGAAATTAGTGATCCACCATAATCTATAGAAGGTAAGGTATAAAAATATTAAATCACGAATCTCTCAATGACCCATTACTATATAAACTCTCACCTAATGTCATAATATATATTTTTCACATCAACATGTTCCACCCACATATTTTTATAGATATCCCTCATTAGATCACCCATTTTGATATTAAGGACTATAATTATCCCATATATAAATGTCACATAATTTTAACCAAAATAGAACCCATGTATTCGGTCACCACTAGTTAGTTGTTCACATATCACAATATACTATGGGACAATATCTTACCTATCCTTTAACAAATCTACAAGGATAATGTGACCACCAATGGATCATATGTCATTGATCCCTGATACTCAGTATAATCTATACCACAGTGATCTAAAAATCACACCAAAGGAAACTATTCCTATAAGGTCCATTCAAAAAGATCTCAAGCTACTTGTGCACTATAACTATGTGCATCAGTAATAATATCTAATTTCATAGATTATAGTCCATCACAATTTTATACTAATTTAGGTATTATTCCCAAAAAATGCCTCATGGTGAGGTCCCAGTATGTAATGAAATAGAAAAGTCTTTTTTTAAAACAACAATTCACTCCCAAAAGATCTAACAATAAGAAAATTCAAAGAGTTGACAATGAATAGAAAATACATGAAATTGGTTGCATAGCTTCAATAATTAGTACAAAACTGATGTGGCTGACAAGAATATACCTATTTTTACTCGATTAATAATACTCATTGTCCATTTAATAATACATCTAGGTACTCAATATAACCAATCCATTGATCAAGAAGAGTCACACTAATGTTATAGTCATCCTACAAGTATACTAAAGAAATGTAACTACATAATTTTCTGTCCAAATAAACGTTTATCCATTCTTCATCAATATTTTATTGGGTTCCAAAGATTGTTAGATGTTTTAGGAAAATATAGATAGTCTCTTGTTAAACCAATATATTTACTGATATAACATTTTTTTTGGGACAATGTATTTGAATTCACTATAAAATTGTTTTTCTTTTCCATGGATATTCATATCTAAAACACCACTATCCCCTATAATTTCACATAATCAATTGAAAATTTAAAATTCTATAGCCTAAAATAAAGGTGATATGATACATTCGTATTTAAGAATACCTCATGATGTTTGGAATACATCTCTTGGGACAACTAGTGAATGTGTTTGTATTCAATGAAAACCATGATAAAAATGTAAATATAGGGGTGGAATACCTTGTTCATTTGATCCATGAACACTAGAGATAGATTTCTTGGTCCAAACACAAATGATAAGTAATCTTATAACCCCCATATTATCTAGAACACCATTTTTTTATTTCATCATCTATAACCTGCAATTAGGTAAAACACGATGAATGAAAAATACGGGAGAACCACTGAGATTCCCATAAACAATTGAAAATATCATCGGTCCATGGTAGTAGATATATATTTATTATATTCAAATTTTACAGATTCTAGTAATCTATATAGATTCAATGAATACAACCATCATCCTCGAGAAAAATAAGGTTTTACCTCATATTGAAATAATCATAGAAAAAAATACTTTATATGTAATTCCTCATGAATCACCTTGAGATCTATTAACACAGTCAGTTCAATATCATAGAGGGTTTTTAAAAGGGATTCAATCCAAAAAATGGTCTATATCAAAGTCAAATAATATATATGGTCGAATTACAATGAATTCATTTTTAATGATAACATGGTTGAAAGCTTCAGTTGGAGGAAACGATGATGGGGTTTCCACTAATTTGACTAACAATTAATGCCTACATTAGACATCATGATCATCCAAAGATACTCTATTATAGATTAATGAATCCTATTATAAGTTACCATTATCTAGTCATCTACTAATTCACTACCATATGTGATGAAAAAATCACCCACCTAATTCGGAAACAAAAATGGGATTAGAAGCTGTTTAGCTTGTTCATGTTAAGAATCACATCAAATCTAATCATCTCCAGAATCCATAATTCCCACAAATGTCTATACAATAAAATGGATATAGGACACTCTGTTAATCACTAGTGATACTCAAACATTTCTTCAATGGTGTATCTAAGGAATGTAACTCATCAAAAAAATTCACCATTAATCCATATGCAACAACATGTGAATATTTGAATGAATTTAGAGAATCTGAAGTGTGATATTCATTTCCATTAATTAATTGTCATTATTATTCCCTACTAGGTCAATGATTCCAATAATTATTAAAACTCATTCTTCAACATTCTTATGGCCCTTTGTACCGTGGAAGGATACAGAATTATAATATTTAATGTCATATAAAAATTGAATAATTTTCTGATCATCCAAAAAATTAAAATAATTAAATGAACAAATTTTAGTTAAAATGAACCTTAGGTAAAATCCATTAAGTACGTGTTCGAACTTGAACAGATATATACTCACACATGTCTTTTTTTATAAAAATAAAATCCCCTTTTATGGAAGTATTATAGCCTATATACTATGTAGTCTGATAAAAATTTGTCATGGAGTCATCTTTAGTAATTTGAATAAAACTATAAGACATATCCTTACTTATGTATGAGGTCAAACTATATTTTCAAGTAGTCTACACGCAATCCAATTTGTAACAGTCCAAGAACTAAATGAGGTCTATATATCTACATGTAAATTGTAGATGTATATATATGTAAATTTTATCATATTTAGGTTATACTAGTTTACGACACATAGATACATAACAAAACATAATAAAAAATTATCACAAAATAGCTGCACAATTCAAAAAATTAGATTTTTTACTAATATGAATTAGAAAAATATTTATATATTTATAAATATAATGTGATCCTTTTTTCTATTCAATATTAACGAATTACCCCAAAATCTAAAACATTAGTAATAGAAATTCTACCAATGGTAACTTAGTGTTTTGTTAGAAAGATTATATCTAGGCCTAAAAAAACACTCCTTTCGAAGTCTTATATGACTATATCTTTGATAAAATCATCCAGGTGAGCACAAAAAAAAATAACAAAACTATACGTTCATAAAAATTTGTGGCACCTGGTCATAATACAATGTGTGTGATATGTAGATTCATATAACCTCATGTTCAACTTCCTATACATAAGAGACAACCAATATGTAGTGGGGGACTAATTTCAATCATATGAGGGAATATACCTTCAATATAATATCCTTTGAAATATTATTTTTTAAATACAAATAATGTGTTAAAAACTATATAATATAAATTAAAAAAATCATGTAATATATATCATCCAAAAAATGTAAATTGGATCATTATATATAATTCTAGTTTGGGAAGGGATTATGTTGGAAAAAAATAAATAAATACTTGGTAGTCCTCTAGTGGATGCCTCACACTACAACAATACAATTTGAACAAAAATAACCATGTTCCAATGGCCACATTCCCTTTCCATGATCCCTACATATGATTTCTGCATTCTCATAAGATGTCTTGTCCATGGTGTGAGTAATAATACACATTAAAAGTGGACTAATGTTTTTCCAAAAAACAAATTCACATGTATATAATGATAACAATAAAAACACAAACAACCATATAAAATAAACTATTAATAACCCATCGTCTAACTATGTAAACATGAGGGCTTATTTTACCTTCTTCATCTCTATGTTAGAATTATGGTTAGAATGTCTGAAATGATCATGAACTAGAACCTTGGCATAAGAAATAACACTCAATATTCATAATGTACAGGGTGGTAATGTTACATACTATCCAAATGGAATAAATATATATCATTTTCAACTAGTCCCTCACGTTATTGAGTTCCTTCTAGGAAACAAGGATTTCATGTCCTATCATGTGTATAATATATCATATTCATTATCACACATCATGCACACTCACATATAAGGGGAAATAATACTTGGATAGTTTCTTCTCTGAATAAATAAAGACAAACCTGCAACATATTTCTAATAAATTAATAAAGGTAAAGAATATAGAAATTATCATATCAGAGAATCCAGATAAAATATTGGCATCATATAAAAACATGTGATCACCATCACTCATTGTAACAATCTACTGATTCAATAGTTTTGGAATCTAAGTCCATGTGTAGGTATAATGAGAAAACACACACCCACAAGCAATCATCATTTATTAAAAAACAAGTCATGCCAAAAAATCATGAATCAAGGCCACAATAGAAAAAATGAGCCACAAATGATAATGAACATCATACCTCATGTTTTTTGATGAATAACACCAGAGTAAATCATGGAACTATGAAAAAAACAATCCATTCCCAAACAAACAATGAATTGAATGTCATGGATTTGTATCTTCCAATTCAGATTATCGTGAAATAATTTTAAAATGGGGTCTCATGATAATTATAAATCTATAATATCATTATAGATTCATGTATCATTAGAATTCTATATATTTATATAATTGGATGGTTTCTCTATAAAAGGAATGATAATTAACAGAATATATTGTCGATAGAAGAATGGATTTTGAATCAAAAATTAATCTTAATGTGGTTCTTGGTTATATAAGAAAATCATTAATCCATCATTAATCCATTTACTATAAATATAATCGTGGTGTGAATCCATAATAAGGAAGTATATGAAGGATCATTATAAGAATCTTACCCATAAACATCCACCATTCATTATAAATCTTACTCGAGTTAAAGGAGGTTGGTATTGACATCATGAATCCTCCAATAACATCCAAGATATTAAAAACATATTTTTGTTTCATCATCAATCCATATTTTATTTATCATTATTTATATGAATTATATCATAATTTTTCACAATCATTATCATTATATAGATCCTTGATGTATATATGAAATTTTTATAATCATCCCATAAATTTAACACTGGTTCTCAAATAGAGTTTTCCAACCATGATTATGGTATAGAGAATATACCAATTTTCAACCTAGATATTCCATATTTCCATATTGGAGTTATAATAAATGAAATCATGTTTCATTAATTAAGCATTTTACATTTAATGATTGTATGTGTACCATATTTTTTTAACAGGTCTTATTTTTTAATGTTAATTTTTTTTATTTCACGTTAGAATTCTATATTGTTTTTTGAATAGATAATTATTTCAGTTTGAAATGTATTATTTACATCCATGTTTATGAGGGATAATGCTTCCACATTATTTATTTATCAAATAACATTTTTCTAAATGAATTAATAATTCTAGATACATTCTTGAGGTGTATTTATATTATCTAATAATGTATTATGATTTAGCCTTTGGGGTCAATATTTTATGTTGTATATTTCATGTGCCTTTAAAATGAAAAAAATTGGTGTTTTAGGATGAAAATATTGTAAAAAATTAGTGAAATATGTCCATATAATGTTATTAACCCATTATGTCATCTGTATTGATTGTATTGATTTTATTTCATCCATTGATGGCTATTGGAAATGTAATTTCCTTTTCATATTAAATTATTTTCATGGGGAAGGGTATTATTTATAAGGATATTCATCCACTTGTCTATGATGTAAATGGATAATTTGTTTTAATATTTTAAAATTTAGTTAAAACCATTATATCCCAAATAATAGAATTATTGTGTTTATATACTAATATATATATATATATATATATATCTCTATATTATTAATTAATTTTTAATTAATTTTTTTCTTTTTAATAATATTTATATTGTTCGTAGTTAACTAAAATTGTGATATATTTTGGAAACTGTTTTTTGGAAATATTAACAAGTATATATAAATATAGAACCATGCATGTGTACCTCAGTTCACATATTGATGGTATTACATAATTGAATGTTACATTTGATAATATTTTCCTAGTTTTGGAGAACAAATGAAAAATATTTTCATACATATTATGTATATAATACAGATTATGGATGTTTACGGAGTCTATATCTACCTGTTAGCCATTTATAAAGGCTGTTTATTTTTTCATTCCCTATATCATAATTTTTTTAATCAATATTAATTTCAAAATGTAGGTGAAATGTATACTCTCCTAATGTATAATATGTACCCCTTTTTAATATATATATATTTAGTTAAATAATTTTAATATATTGGGTTCAAGGGAAATAATTCTCTTATATAATGGATTTAATCCTCAAAACCTATTTGGGATCTTTTTGATTCTGGGTAAAACATTAAAGGCAAATAAAATTCATAAGTGTGATCTGAATATTTCATATTAGGCCACTAAAAATGGCATTAGAGTCATTTTTAGATATCATATTGTTCTTATCCTAGTGAAAAGGTGTTTTAAATATTTATGGTAGTTATATATATGACTAATCACTACCATAAAATTGAAAATCAAGTGTTTGGTAAGGTGTTCATAATGGGAGGTATTATTTATCCATATTCAAGGGTTATTTTATTTTATTTTTTCCACAGTTATGATACATTTCAATGAACATCAACGATAAAACCCCTTATTTCAATAATCATTTTCTAAAATTTATTAACAGGTTCCCGATTTATAAATTAATTCATATGGATATATTAATAGATAGCATTTCAAATTGATGTATAATTATGTAAAATCTAATATTTATGTTTGTTTTAAAAAATATTATATATGTGTTTTTTAGTTAATCTAAAATTTAATTAAATTACATATTTAAATTAGGGAAGATAAAGTAAGAACCCGGGTCTTTAGAATGGGTCAAAATCCAAACCCTATTTGAATTTTTTTGACTTGTTTCTGAGGAAACTAGATAAAATGGGAAGTTTCTAGAAATTTCCAGACAACATGCCGTGTACTATAAGTACACGTCGTGTATGTCTGGGCGAGTGGCGGACCGTGTGCTCGCCGAGTACATGCCATGTGGTGACTGTGTAGTAGTTTCTTACTACACGGCATGTGGTTTTGAACACATCGTGTAAACCCCCAACCGTGTGAGGCCATACATGGCGTGTAGGCCATTGGCCGAGTAAGAACGAGGGACACGCTGTGTTCCCTTTGGACACGCTATGTTGTCTAGCTGTGTTTGAGGGATATACATGGAGTGTGGGTATGTCAGCTTGGAAGAAAAGAGGAACCCAGTACATGTCATGTACCCAGAGGTACACACCGTGTACTCATGTCGGCAGGTTCGGAAAGTAATTCGGTGGAATCGGCCATCTTTTGAGAAGTTAAATAAAATATACACGGCATGTAGATCTAAAGTACACGCTGTGTACTTTCTTTTTTATCCGATTAATTCGGGCAGTAGCCTCGTTTTGAGGCAGAACACCCCTCCTCTACCCGGATACACGAACCAGGGTGGCTGAACCCCATTTCTCCTCCCGATTGTCCATATGAGACCTGTTTCGATCGCTGATTACTGTGTTGGAACCCCCTCGGTAAGGCCTCGATTCCACTTTGGCCGTTTTGTCTGATTTTCTTTCTAGAACGAGTTATAGCCCTTTGAGTAGTTTTAAATCTTTTATAGATTTACCGCATTTTAGATCGAATTGGTAGGTGTTACCAGAGGAGTAGCATCATGCGTGTCTCAGGTAGGTGGTGCATACCTCATTTTGTGTTTTTGTCTTTGTTTGGGCTACGTGGCTTCGGCGCGTTTTCATGTATTTTTGAGCGGGACCTGTTTTATCTCCTTTTTCATACTGTATTGTTTATGGGACCACTGGGATGCCTTTGGGTATGCCCGGTTACCAGTTTTCGTGAGCGGGGCCGGGTGAGGGGTCGTGGCTAATCGGGGCATTTTGGTCGAGGAACACCAAAATGGTTTTAATTACAATATTACTATGTTAAACTGTTAGATTAAATTATTTAATCCTGTTATAATTATTGGAGGCATTTAAGACCTCAGTTCTGGTATGGGACAACACCTGGTATAGTGCAATTCAACATTTTTGTTTGTTTTGCTGGTTTAAGTTTTTTCTGTTTAAACATGTTATATATGCAATTTCTTGCTTGCATCTTTTGGGCCCCTTTGGGTTGTGTTGGGCTTGGCCCGGTTACGTTTGAGTGATTCTGATCACAGGTTGGGGCTTTGCCCGGGTTACTTTGTGTTGTTTTGACCACAGGATTGGGCGACATGGACGTCGGTTTGAGGCAGTACGACTATTAGGTTGGGCATGGCCCGGGATACTAGGGTGGCGATGCCATCAGACTTGAGCGGCATGGTCTCAGGGACACGAGGTGTCAGATATTTTGGGGGCTTAGGACTATTTTTGGTGATTACCGCTCACCGGGACTTTGATTAGTGTGCACATAGAGATACTCTATGATGTGGTGGGTTTGACCACTTGTGTGGGTAGAGGCCCCCGTAGTTATGTTTAGGTATTTTTTGTTGGGGGTGCATGTCGTTGAAAGCCACGTGGGAGGTGAGGAGCCTTAAAGAAATGGCTGTGCCATCGTGACATCGGTACTTGAGACACAAGGTGTCAAGAGGCACATGGTGTCGGGTTACTATTTGTTGGCATGCCTTCAGGACATCGGTACTTGAGTCACGAGGTGTCAGGAGGAACTTGGTGTCGGGTTACTATTTGGAAGTGCCTTCGGGACGTTGGTACTTGAGACACGAGGTGTCAGGAGGCACATGGTATCAGGTTACTATTTTGGGCGTGCCTTCGGTACGTCGATACTTGAGACATGAGGTGTCAGGAGGCATATGGTGCCGAATTACAATTTTGGGCATGCCTTCGAGACGTCGATACTTGAGACACGAGGTGTTAGGTGTCACACGGTGCCGGGTTACACAATAGAGATTCCGGCATAGGCCGAAGTATGTGACACTCCATGGTGGTTGTTGAGCACCAATGGAGTTTTTATTTATTTTTTCATTGTACAGATTACTGCTTTCCTGGTAAATGCCTGACTACTTAAACACATATATTTGGTACACACTGTTGGGTGGTATCCTACTGATATTTTTCTCACACCCTGCACGGGCCTTTCGGGACGCATGCAGACATCATTGATTTACGTGCAGGAAAGGGGCCAGCTTCAAGAGCTGGGTTACGTTAGTTGTTCCATGGAGATGGTATGGACCTTTAGTTCATACACAGCTGGGGTTTACTTGTTGTGTTTACTTTTCCGTATCAGCATGCTTACATGTTGTAGCTACTGTTGGTTAGCCATTGGCGCCCTTTTGCATGTTGACCTGCTTTGGATACTTGATTTACTGTTTAGTATTAGTTACATGTTATCAGCATGCTGTTGTGTTTATTTCCACTATTGTTGTTATAATTATTTCTTCCGCTGTTTGTTGATATTGGATATGCTTCCGCTATGTGGGTCTGGTTCAATTCTACTGAGTCTTTCCTTCCGCCGCACCTTTATTGTTATACTCAGACCAGTACCCTTACAATGATCCTCCGAGAGGTTATAGCCTCCCCACTATACCAATTCAGACCCTCACTGCTAGTCGGAAGCCTTTGGAATTCAGGGGAGGTGCATCTAAGGTAGTGACACCCGACCCGCTCGACAATGTTCGGGTGGCTGGCCGGGTCTGGGACGTTACAAAGTGGTATCAGAGGAGTTCTTGACAAGGATTTAGTAGCAGTGTTTTTCTGGCTACTAATGAGATTGAGACTTCTCTTTTTATTTCTACTGGTTTTACTATTTTGGATATGGTAGACTGGATATAAGTTGTGGTTACTGGGACTGGGTTTTATAGCTTGTGTTTGGGTGCCTGCAGCCCCAGGTACGAGGGATGGACCTAGTTTCGATGGGTGGGAATTGGTGTTTGCTTTTGCTCAGATTACGGTTTATACGATTTCCACCTCGGTGCCTCACTTGGTGTGTGATGTTCTTCATTTTAATATGTGACCCTTGACCTGGTGTGGTAAGTGAGAATTGTACCTTGTCCCGGTATGGCAAGGCATGTTGTGTGGCTTTTGATAGGAATATTTTTAGGGTATTTCAATTTCATAATTTCACGTGTTGTTTTTGAAGTGATAATACCATGTGAATAAAATAAATCAATTTCCATTCTTTATCTTCTTTGAAATGTAAACTGGTCAAATTCCTGATAGAATTGCTAGTTGTTGCAATGTGTATGCCATGGTTTATTTTTTTTGTAGAATTGTAGGTGGCCGGGTTTTGGGTCTGACTATTATGAGAGCAGGCAGGTACTATGACTGAGGTAGTGTAACTATCAGGATTGGGCGACTCGGTCGTCGGTTTGAGGCAACATGAGTTTTCGGGTCAGACAAGTCCTGAGGTACTATCGATACCTGGCTCTGTTGAGGTGGTTAGGAGGCCATGAGACAGGGATTCCATGGGGCATGGGTTGCAGTGAGGCAGAGTAAGGGTAGTTGTTATGCACTGCCTTTTACTGCTTTCTTTATCTGCATAGAATATATTGTTATATATATATGGGATGTCTGACCATTTATTGTATTCAGCGGGTTACTCCTTCACGGCTTGATGGAGCTGCAGGAAGGAGATGATACAGTGCCGCAGGATCCGGATCAGAATCCGTTACAGGCAGAAAAAGAGCTGTAGGTACAGGCTCTGTGACAGGATGAGATTCAGGATCTAGTGAAGGCAGGACAACAGTCGGGGATGGAATCGTTCGGGTCGTGGCTTGACGAGCAGCTCCGGGCCAGCCAGGTACGCGTCTTGCAGGGGATTGACAGTGGCATTTAGGGTGCAGAGCCTTCTATGGCGTATCTGATGCGGGAGTTCGAGTTGTAGTACCTGCCGCTTTTTTAGGGAGAGGGTGGTCCACAGGCGGGTGAGAACTGGATAGAGAGTATGCAGATGATATTCGAGCAGATCGAGACACCTCCAGGGCGGAGGGTCAAGCTGGATACGTACATGCTGAGTGGGCCGGCGAAGCGTTGGTGGGACGTACAGGTTTAGGCTCATTGACAGGAGGGACTGTCATGGCCGGACATCGAGGGCATGTTCATTGAGCACTTCTACCCGGAGACACGGAGGGAAGAGAGAGCTCGGGAGTTCATGAGTCTTTAGCAGCGGGACATGTCCGTCATGGAATATGCAGCTACTTTCATAGAGTTTTCTCGCTTTGCACCTGGTATGGTGAGTGATGATGCATCTAGGGTGAGGCACTTCGAGGACGGCTTGTGACACGCCATTCGGGTCCAGGTGAACATTTTCAGGCTAGGTTCTTTTTCTGAGGCGATGAATCTGGAACTTATAGCTGATGGCAAAGAGAGGGAGAAATATCATTTTGGTAGGACGACAGCTTCAGCTGACGGTTCAGACAGTATGAAGTGAGGACGAGATGAGTTCCAGGAGGGCAGTCAGGCCACAGATTTAGCTGGACCACCTTGTGGGAGTTCATCGGTGATTTTCTTCCTGTGTGGACAGCCGAGACATGTTCGGGCGTAGTGTGACATGCCTCCGATGGAGTGTCGGACATGTGGACATGACGAGCATCTAGAGTGGTTTTGCAGGCAACCTTCTCAGATAGCCGGCAGGCAGGGACCAGGACAGACTACAATGTCTGGAGTTGGTTCGGTTTCAGTAACCGGAGAGTGTAGTCGAGGTTCAGCTGTGCGCGGAGGCCATGACAAAGATAGTGGGACCATTCTTAGGGGTTAGTGGCCAGTGACTGGAGCAGCACCATAGGGAGGTCAGTCGTCAAGCAGTCGTGTTTCAGGCCAGGTGCACGACGTGGAGCTGCCAGAGGCTGAGAAGGCTGGTGAGCTGATGACAGTTAGAGGTACACCGCGGTGTGACCGTGATCTCCATGTTTCTTTTTTTGTCAGGACCTGTAGAGGTATGTCTGTTTTGAGTGCACGAGGTGCACAAGATCTTTGTGTATGGACTAGATGCTAGTCAGTGGGTTGGCGCCATCTCGGTTACGTGATATATATATATATGTATGTATGTATGTATGAGGTGTCGTGGGTATCAGGGAATTGTGGATGCGGGTTACATGAGGTTTCGTGGGCATCAGGGCATCGTGGATACATGTTACTTGAGGTGCTAGGCACCAGGACTTCGTAGAGGTAGACACCGATGTGGTGTGGGATACATTGGGTGTCGGAAACGACATAAGAGCACCAATGATGTGCAGGGGTGACGATGTGTCACTGGATGATTTTACTTTTGGAAAACAGGTTAGTAAACCCATTTTGTTTTACGTTTTGTTGGGTTGAGACCGGGTAAGGCAATTCCTATGGTGGGGAGCCCCCTTGAGGAATTTAGCCGGAACCATTGAGACCGGGGTAGTCCGGGTTGTTTAACTGGGATGAGTGTGTTCGGTGCCATCTCCGGGTTTCGTTTGGTAGCTCGGGGATGAGCTACGTTAAGGTGGGGAGTTTGTAAGAACCCAGGTTTTTAGAACAGGTCAAAATCCCAACCCTGTTGGAATTTTTTTACTTGTTTATGTGGAAACTGGATAAAATGGGAAGTTTTTGGAAATTTCCATAATACACGCTGTGTACTTTAAGTACATGATGTGTATGTCTAGGCGAGTGACCGACTGTGTGCTCACCGAGTACATGCCGTGCGGTGACCATGTAGTAGTTTCTTACTACACGACGTGTAGTTTTGAACACGCCATATAGACCCCCGACCGTGTGAGGCCATACATGGCCTGTAGGCCGTTGGCCGGGTAAGAACTAGGGACACACTGTGTTCCCTTTGGACACGCCATGTAGTCTAGCCGTGTATGAGGGATATACATGGCGTGTGGGTATGTCGGCAAGGAAGAGAAGAGAAACCCAGTACACACCGTGTACCTAGAGATACATGCCATGTACTCATGTTGGCACGTTCGGAAAGTAAGTTGGCGGAATCAGTCGTCTTTTGAACAGTTAAATGAAATATACACGGCATGAAGTCCTAAAGTACACACTGTGTACTTTCTTTTTTTTCGCTTAATTCGGGCAGTATCCTCGTTTTTTGGGTAGAATAACCCTCCTCTGCCCGGATATGTGAACCAAGCCGACCGAACCCCGTTTGTCCTCCGGATCGTCTATCTGAGACCCGTTTTGATCGCTGATTAGTGCATTGGGACCCCCTCGGTAAGGCCGCGATTCGTCTTTGGCCGTTTTGTCTGATTTTTTTTCTAGAACGATTTATATCCCTTTGATCGGTTTTGAATCTTTTGTAGATTTACTGCATTTTAGACCGAATTGGCGGGTGTTGCCGGAAGAGTATCATCGTCCGTGTCCCAGGTAGGTGGTGCATACCTCATTTTGTGTTTTCGTGGTTGTATGGGTGATGCGGCTTCGGCGCGTTTTCGGTTATTTTTGAGCGGGACCCGTTTTATCTAATTTTTCATACTGTATTGTTTATGGGACCTATGGGTTGCCTTTGGGTATGCCCGGTTACCAGTTTGCGTGAGCGGGGCCTGGTGAGGGGTCGTGGCCCATTGGGGAATTTAGGCCAGGGAACGCAAAAATGGTTTTAATTGAAATATTATTGTGATAAACTGTTAGTTTAAATTATTTAAGCCTGTTATAATTATTGGAGGCATTTACGAACACAGTGTTGTAATGGGACAACACCTAGTATAGTGCAATTCAACTGTTTAGTTTGTTTTGCTGGTTTAGGTTTTTTTATTTTTAAACTTTTTATATATGCAATTGCTGGATTGCATCTATTGGACCCCTTTGGGTTATGTTGGGCTTGGCCCGGTTATGTTTGAGTGATGCTGATCATAGGTTGGGGCTTTCCCGGGTTACATTGGGTGGTTTTGGCCACTGGATTGGCTGTCATGGACATTGGTTTGAGGCAGTACGACTGTCAAGTTGGGCATGGCCCATGATTCTAGGGTGGCGATGCCATTGGTCTTGAGCGATAGGGTCACAGGGACACGATTTGTCATATGTTTTGGTGGCTTAAAAATATTTTGGGTGATTAGTGCTCACAGGGACTTTGAGTAGTGTGCACACATAGATACTCCGTGATGAGGTGGTTTTGACCAGTCGTGTGGGTAGAGTCCCCCGTAGTTGCGGTTAGGTATTTTTGGTTGGGGGTGCTTGCCGTAGAAATCCACGTGGGAGATGAGGACCCTTCAGGAAATGGGTGTGCCTTCGGGACGTCGGTACTTGAGACATGAGGTGTCAGGAGGCACATGGTGCCGGGTTACTATTTCTGGGCATGCCTTTGGGACGTCGGTACTTGAGACACAAGGTGTCCGGAGGCACTTGGTTCCAGGTTACTATTTGGGGAGTGCCTTCGGGATGTCGGTACTTGAGACACGAGGTTTCAGGAGGCACATGGTGTCATGTTACTATTTTTGGGCGTGCCTTTGGGATATCGGTACTTGAGACACAAGGTGTCAGGAGGCACTTGGTGCTGGGTTACTATCTAGGGCGTGCCTTCGGGACGTCTGTACTTGAGACACGAGGTGTCAGGTGGCACACGGTGCCGGCATAGACGACCAAGATTACAGCGTTGGCCGAAGCAGGTGACACTCCATGGTGGTTGTTGAGCACTAGTTGAGTTTGTATTTATTTTTGCATTTTACTGATTACTGCTTTCCTGGTAATGCATGACTGCTTAAACACATATATTTGATATGCATCGTTGGGTGGTATCCTACAGAGATTTGTCTCACACCCTCCACGGGATTTTCGGGATGCGTGCAGAATTCATGTATTTACGTGCATGGAAAGGGCCAGCTTCAGGAGCTGGGTTACGTTAGCTGTTGCATGGAGATGATACAGACCTTGAGGTCATACCTATCAGGGGTTTACTTGTTGTATTTACTTTTCTGTATCATCATGCTTACTTGCTGTAGCTATTGTTGGTTAGCCATTGGCGCCCTTTTGTATGATGACCTGCTTTGGATGCTTGTTTTACTGTTCAGTAGTAGTTACATGTTATCAGCATGCTGTTGTGTTTATTTTCGCTGCTGTTGTTATAATTATTGCTTCCGCTGTTTGTTGATATTGGATATTCTTCCGATCTACAGGTCTGGTTCGAGTCTGCTGAGTCTTTCCTTCCGATGCACCTTTACTGTTATACTCGGACCAGTACCCTTACTATGATCCTCCGAGCGGGTATAACCTCATCACTATACCTATTCATACCCTCGTTGCTAGTCGCCAGCCTTTGCCGTTCAGGAGAGGTGCGCCTAAGGTAGTGACACCTGACCCCCTCGGCACTGTTCAGGTGGCTGGCCGGGTCTGGGACATTAAAGTTAAAAGATTCATTTAACTTTATTATAATAATAAAATGTAAAATAACGATTATTATTTTGAAAATACCATTGAAAATTAATTATTTCAAATATATATTGATATTTTATAATTTTCTTTGAAAAATATATTAATTTAATTTTTATATAAATATTCAATATTTGAAAAAAATTTACATATTTAGGTTGTGTTTGATAAGTTTTGTAAAATATCATAGAATCTATTTTGATGTATGTCATATTTTAAATGTAGTGAAAGTGTTAATGAAAATTATTTTTAACCACATTAATCCTTATTAAAATATTTATTATACTACAATTTCATAATAACTGCAATGAAATATTATAAACCAATACAATTTATAATCTTTTATAATAATATTAACTTATGGAAATATTAATTTATTTGATATGGTTTTATTTTAATGCTCAATGATTTAACTTAACTTTGATTCACCTTTTGATTATCAATAATTAATAGAAGAAATATTTTTTTATTTGACATTAAAATACTATAAGAAAGTATATTAATAGTTAAATAGAATTATTATTATTAGTTTTTATTTTTAATGGGTGTAGAAACACTATAAAATTATATGGATATCATTTTAATTAAATTATAATAGAAATATTTTATAACCAAATTTTAATGTTTTTAGGGTGTTGATATATGTTTTAGGTGTTTCCAGTCCAATTTATGTGTATCTGTATTTAATTATTTTACATAAAGTAATTTTTATAAAGATATGATTTATATTTGTATTATTTATAAGTTTTCATAACCAATTTTTATCCGTTATTTTGTGGACAGATAAAGGGATAAATCATTTTAGGAAATATGTATTTAGTTTTATGGAATATTAGATGTAATTTTAAAAATTAATTTTGAACTAAATTTTTTATTATTTTGTGGTTAGCTATTGAAACATGGTTTCACTCAGAATTTGGTTTCATGAATCTTTTATGATTAACGTGAATGAAATTTAATTTAGTATGATGTGTTTTTATAATCATGTAACATTTTTTACAAATTGGTGTCCTTTAAAATTATTTCAAAATGTTATTTTTGGGGTTTAAATATTTTGATTGCATTATGGAATTTCATTTAAATGGTTATCATTAAGTGTATTTATATTGATTCAAAATGTATTATGAATATTTTTATGTTTTATTGGATTATCTGTATCTTTCCTTAAAATAATTCAACACGTCATTTCCATAAGTTTTAAGAATTATTAAGATATATTTAAATAAAAACAAGATTTACATGGAAGCATTAATGATATCCAGTTTATTTTTTTTATTTTTTAGTTAATTAAAACACCTTAATTTTTTTATAAACCATGACAATAGTTTAATGATTAATGCATCATTAATAAAATTAAAAAAAGAAATTTACTTTTAAATTGATTGATTTTAATGGTTCATAATATTATTATATGAATGTTATATTTTAATTTCAATAGGATATGATTAAATTATATATTATTTTGAAAAAATGAAAATAATATATATGTATTATAAATTTGATTATGTTATTATTATTATTTTAATATTTAATTTTAAATATACATGATAATCCATTAAATATATTTTTTATATTGAATAAATGTAATGTATATAAATGTAAATAAATTTTATAATATAATTTTAATATTTATATTTACCCACATTTTGTATTAAATGGATTTAATTTTTTAATTATACTATTTTTATTGACATTATATTGTGTTTAGATTTATTTTTAAATAAATATAAGTACCATATTACATCAGTTCAATTAGTTTTATAATTTTTTGTAAGGAATAATCTATATTATTTAAATGAGATAAATGAATTGTATTACTATAATAATTGATAATTGGCTTTCTGAAATGTATTTATGGTAAAAATAATGTTGTTATTTTGATCCAATGGTTCAAAAAGAAATTATTTTCAGACACTAGGTGTGCTAAAATTTTATATCTTATTGGATTAAAAACCCATATTAATTGATTAATATAGTGGGTGGAGAAATAATATATTTATATTTTTTAATTAAGATGACAAAAAAATTCTAAACATTTGGGTATATAACAAACATTTTTGTCATTTAAACAGAATTTTTATAGTTCTAAATTGTAATGGGTTGATTTTATTAGCAATTTACTATTTATAGTAAAATAATTGTATTTATTCAAGAACATTTACATAAATATTTGGGTTTGAAATCATTAAGCATGTCTAAGGTTATTTAGTAGCTGAATTATATAATCTATAATGGGAATTGGATGTAATTTTTAATATTTGGTATTAGATTGATGAGTTTAAATGATAGTTATATAGAAAAAAAATTACCTTATTGAATCTTGTATATATTATCAGAAATTGGATCTAATTGAAGTGTCATACAATAGATAAGAGATTTCAATAGTTTTACGGACATCTATTATTTTATGATCCAATTTAAATATACCATGATTTTCGAAATTGATGAATATTAAGAGAAATTTATAATGGTTTGTGAAACTATTTTAAATCCAGGTGGGGTCAGAAAATGTCTGAAACATTATGTTGTATAAAATTTTACAATTGTGTGAAGTAACAATTTATGTCATGAAATTGATGGTATTATTTTATTATTAGTTTGTATATGATTTCCAAACTTTTCCACTGACCATGAATATCATATTTTTTCCTTTTTGTATTTTAAATAACTATTATAACATACATTAATCAAGGAGAAGAGTATGATTATTTATTATTATTTTCAAAAAAAATTATCAAAAAAATTATAAATATTGATTTTGGTGTTCATTTAAACATTACAAGATTTCAAATAATGAAATAAAATGAGTTAAATAGTAATGTTATTGATAATATTATTGAATTCATTATGAAAGGTCAAAAGTGGTCGAAAATACTTAAATATTGATATTTATATAGGGAGGATAAAATTTTAAATATAACTCTATGAAATTTTAATATTTCAAAAATAGTGGTAATTTACACATTATCCCATGTAATGGTTCATATTATAATGTTTCACCAATATATGAATTTAATTATTGTCTTTGAATATTGTATTACCTTGTGAGATTTTAAATTTCTATTTTATTGGTAATAGAGGGTTCTTAGTCTAAATTAATTCTTTCATATTCATTCATTGTAAATTAATATATTATTATCGAAATTAAATCTGTACAATATATTATTATAATATGACCCCAAATTAATTGAACATGGAAAAATATTTTGGTTGGATGAACCTAATGTTATTATATAATAAATTATCCAACTAAATAGGATATGAATAATTGTGTCCCTTTTTCATGAGATTTGATAGCAATTTATTTCTCAACAAAAATAATTCATCAGTAGTGATTATATTAAAAAAGGTGTTTCATAGATAAAGACTAAACTATTTATGGTATTTTTTTGGTGGAATATAAGATTTTGAAATGAATATTTTTATTCATGGTTATTGTATAAGGATTGTAAATCACTCACAGCAATAATGACATTTACAAGAAATGATACAATTAGGATCACATAGTTAAAATCATATTTTATCCATGAATTGACTATTTAAGTGTATAAATATTCTTGAATTCTTAATTTTCTACAATAATTATCATAATTTGTAGAAATTATTAAATGGAATTAATAGAATATTTCGATGGTTACTATTGTTAGATTTTAAAATTAAGATGACATTTTGTAAAAATGTTCGTGGTTTCAATTAATGTGGTTTTGTTAATATATAATATTAATTACATTGTATGATTTATAATGCTCCTTAAATATTTCAAATTCCTATTTCCTAAATGGGTAAAGAAAAATGCCATTGAGGATTGGGTTTTTACACACTACTCCTACACTTTTCCTCTCTTGTAATTTGAGACCAGGATCCATAATATGTCACATCCCACTCTACTTCATTGTTTTCTTCCTCCACCCTCTCCTTTACCACTATAGTTTTTCCTTTTTTAGGGATTCAATATTTCCTCATTTCATAGATACGATTCGATTAATTATGGGATATTTGATGAATTTGTTTTTCAGGTTTCAATTTTTCATAAACACAAACTATATAGTTATTCTTCATCATCACACAATATAAAAGTGAGTTTCATAACCCTCATATTACATTTATTTTAACCTATGATTTTAAAAAAATATTATTACATATTATGATATAACTATCAGTTTAACACGACCAAACGATTGATGGTCTTTGTTTCATTGAAATACTAGGATCATAATACATAAAAATGAGACCAAAGAACAACAACTATATTTTATTCTCCATAATGAGATTATAAAATCCACTACGATGGTAAAAAATTATTGGATATCATGGGGAATACATCAATGAAGGATGTGAGATACAAATTCCAGTTGGAGATAAACATGATAAATAAGAAAATGATTCAATTGACATATCATGATATTATAAAAGATTATTTACATGAATGACTACACAGAGGCATAACATAAGTTTGAAGTAATTTTTTTATCCTGGAAGTATATAATGGGAAGTATTATAAAAAATTACATAATTATAAGTAAGAGATAACATTGATGAAAACAATGCATGGTGGATAATATCTTGTAATAGAGTTGCTTTACTCCATAATCCCACACATATTGAACCATGATGTATAAATATTACCCAACACATTGGATGAATATCTATGGGAACATGAAAAACAATTATATGTTGATGTTTTATTTATATGGAAATCAACCATATGGCCTAATAATATAAAATATCAATGCAATGAAAATAAATTATATAATCATGTATTATAATATAAAAAAATTATATATCTAAATGTATCATATTAATAAGGTAATAAATATTTCTTGTGTCTTTATAGATAAAAAAATTATAAATGGAATGAAAAATAATTCTCTATAATTAATTACATTAAAATTAGCTGGGAAATAATTTTCTAAATATTCCAATCAAGATGGTTTTTATGTAAAAGGAATAATGAATCATTAAAAAGAGTAGCATAATAATAATTTTGATAAGAAAGAATGTATGAAAACTTTTTCTTAATAAATTTTTTTTTGGAAAACTTGTTTATTTAAAAACTATTCATATGGTAGTACTTTAAATGTGGGATGAAAATAGAGATGTTCTCTTTCAGTTGTTCTTATCGAAGAAATCAATTGGAAAAGTAAACTTTAAAACATCTACATACCAATCTAGAAATTTTTTTTAAATATATTTCTCTCTGTGGGAAATATATAATTAACACATATTAATTATATATTTTTATTTTCCTTATTACGTTTAGTAAAGAGATATGAGTCATAACCTAAATAAATCTAGTTAAGATAGATCTCTTAACATAGATCAAGAATCTCTCTGTACATTCACATAATGTCCCAAATTGTAAAATTAGATTCATTAATTAAATAATTATGAACTAGTTAGAATGAAATTTATTTAATATAATAATATTATGTTCATTTAAAAATGTTTCAATTTGATACAATGTTTAATTTCTATGTCATTATGATTTTCGTTTCATGGTTCCAGAGTAGAATTTGTAGTGGATAATTATGAATGTTGTCACGACCCGCCCTCGGGGCCCGTGCCGTGACTACCCCAAGCCCGCCTTCCATAGGCCAGGGGCTGGCGACTAGCACCAAGGCGTAATTCCCAGTAAAAAGGGAAGGCATTGCCTTTGTAAATTAAACAAGCACCATAGAGTAAGCAAGCAGAAAGTAAACACTAAGTAAAAACAGAGTACAATTGAAAGTGCGGAAAAGTAAATGGGACAGTATACAAACCCAAACTGAAAGTAAAGTACAACTCGAAAGGGAAAAAAGAAACTGTAAAGTAAAAGCCGCTACACCGAGCTGTCCACTGGAAATCCCACCTGAAGGGTGGGTACAGATAGCTCCACTGCTCCTCGGGTCCTGCCGTCCGCTCCGAACACGTCCCGCCCAGTGGTCCACCTCCTGGTACCGTCCTGCTCTACAAGCCTCAGCCAAGATCAACGATGTCCGTCGTATGCAACCAACACAACGTAGTGCGGGCATAGCCCGTGCAGTGGTGAGTAAAAGCTACTCAGTAGGGACCCCGAGACCCCCGAAGGTCTCCCAAAATCCACAAAGGATAAACCACAAAGGATAGATACAAACACGAAGTAACAACCGACACTACTTAGGTATATGTCCATACATATACCTAAGTCATAAATTAAAATATGCTCCAACCTCCGAGCCCAAGTACAACTCAGTCCACACAGGAATGTATACGTATTCCACACAGGAAAGAAAAACGAAATCCACACAGGAAATCATAACACAATCCACACAGGAATGAAACAGGATTCAGCTCACACTGGTATACTTTTCGAAAGACGATAAAGATGATCTCTGATCCATCTAAGTCACCGTACCCACGAAGGATCGATAGGTAACTAACCCCTGCAAAAGACCCACACAGGACCGGGCCCACATAGGTCCTGTAGGCGCTGGTTCACACAGGACCGCTGAGTGCAAAGACCCACACAGGATCGGACCCACACAGGATCGGGCCCACACAGGACCTGTAGCACTGATCCACGTAGGATCGCTGAGTGCTGTAGTCGTCGTCGAATCCACACAGGATCTCTGTACTGTCGTCCTCGCAGTCACAGTAGCAGTAGCAGTAGCAGTAGCAGTCACAGTCGCAGCCAGCACTAGGGTTCCCGCACACAGCAAGCTCGTTCAGGAGTGTCCGCTCCACGAGCTGAGAGGCGGATACATCAAATGTCACAAAGTCCATAGTTGATGTATCCAATAGTTCTGTATCGTCAACAGGAACTCAACGAAATAGACGTCGCGTCGATCGGACGCCCGGTCTGAGAGTTATTGGCTTTTTCGTCCCAGGGGCCCGGTTGGTTTTTAAGGCAAAACCAACCCGAACATACTCCACCTGCGTCCAAACCTCGGTCATAGTATGCCAAAAGATCCGCCTCACTAAGAGGAACACAACAAAGCTCACGGCACGTCAATCGGACGTCCGTAGCTCAAAATATGAGTGTTTCCGCTCCGAAGGCCCAGTTGGTTTCGTGAACGAACCAACCCGGACGAACTCAAAGTATTCCGAAACTTTGAGTGAAATATACCAAATCGAACATCTCGATCCAAGGATCACATCGCTTCTGACGGATCGTCAATCAGAGGTCCTTGGCTCAAGTTATGGCCAAAAGACCGATGTCGTTTCGGAAACAGGGGGTCCGGGCCGGCCCGGCCCGGCCGGCAGCCCGGCGTCGCGGCCCGGCACGGTGGCGCGGCCCGGCCGGCAGTGGCGCGGCCTGGGCGCCGCTCGGGTGGCATGCACGGGGGGCAAAGCCCTCGCTTTGCTGCTGGCGGCGCGGCTGAAGCCGCGCCTTTGAGAAACCGGCCCCCCTCGTGGGGGCCTGCCTTTGAGAAAAACGGGGGGGCCACCTGCCCCCCTTTGTGAAACATCCCCCCCTCTTAATGGGGGGGGGGAATTCAAGCTGGCCGGGGGAATTAAATTCCCCCGGTTTTTCCCCTTCCGGCCGGCCCAACCTGGCCGGCCGGTTCTTCTTCAACGGGACAGGCAAAGCCGGTCCCCTTCGGGATTCCGAGACCGGCGGCCCGGCTGGCCGCCGGTCTTCCCGTTTCCACCGCGGCCCGGAACCGGCCGCGGTCTTCATCGTCCGGCGTGGTGCGACGACATCTCGCCCCTCCGCCGCGGCCCCGCTCTGGCCGCGGTGCTCTCGGTTTCCTTTGATGCTGTGCGACGGCATCGTATTCTTGATAATCTTTCCACGGCGCGGCGCGACGGCGCCGCACAACGATAGCCATGCGAATCCCGCGTGGTGCGACGGAACCACGCCATCTCGTTCATCCTCGAGAAAAAATATTAATAATCAAGAACAAGGGAGGGGGAATTCGGCCGTGTTTTTGCGGTCTGACCCCCCTCTCGTTAGATGATAACCCTTAAATATTTATCCACAAGATTATCATGCTAGAACCAAGAACGTGAGTAAATAAATAATCAAAAACAAACCCCTACCTCGGTTTCAAGTATGATGTTCATCAACGACCCGCGGAAGACAACGTCGCGGAGGTCGGGCGTCGCGGTAAATGTTCGTTAATTCCGTTGACGAAGAGGTACGTCCAAAGAGGTACGTCGTTGGTGAATCTTCGTAAGCCGACGAAGGAAGTCCGAGGAGGAAGCGGCGTTCCCTTTCGTTGACACAGAAGGCGTCGTTGATCTTAGGAAACAACCGGCTACGAAGAAGAGAGGAGCGATGTTCTTTGTCAGAGCATGAGTGTTCTTCATGTTCTTCGTCAATGTTTGAAGAAGAAGAAGGAGCTCTCAAATCCTCTCAAGAAGTCTTAAAGAATTCTAACCAAATAAAATAAACTAAGGGATTATTTTATTTACTCAACCAAACCATTTGAAATTCAAAGGTTTGAATTAAGACAACACAACCCATTTAATAACCCAACTTGTCACGTTAATTAAAAGAGAAGGTTATGGGAGTTTTAAAAGAGAAGAAGAAGAGTTATGCTTCAGGGGGGCCCCACCACACTTAATCCTCCCAAGGGAGGTTAAGTGGATGTGGGTCCCACCACTAACTCCCTTTGGGAGAAGTTAACCAATAAGTTAAAAAAAAATTTTATTCCACAATTTTTATTTAACTTATTCTAAACTCCCAAAAACTAACTCTCAACCCGAAATAAACGCAACCTCGGAAAAGGTCTCCTTAAGAGAATATCGGTGCAGTGAGTTCATCGGTGTCCTCAGATTTCAATTCCGAGCACCGGATCAAAAGTTAGAAATTCCCACTCGTTCGTTCACTGAACGTACCCGAGACGAACATCGGAAATTAATTCCGGGCACTCCGGGCCTCAGAATCAGGTGCCGTCAGAAACCGCGTTCTTTTAAAATTCCAAAGTAAATTAAGAAAAAATTTCCCTTGAATTTTACGGGTCTTTACATTACTCCCACCTCAGGGCTTTACGTCCCCGTAAAGATACATCAAAAACTAGGGAAACAAATGAGGGTACTGAGCACGCATCTGAGCCTTCTGCTCCCATGTGCTCTCTTGGAGGTTCCCGTACTACCATCTGATTCATACAAGAGGAATCGGTCACCCATGTAGTACCCTCTCTTGTTGATCCTCTATCTCCACAGGGACCTTTGTAAAAGTTTCCCCATCGTCAACGTCATGCTCCCCATGGTCAATGATGTGCGTCGGGTCGTGCACGTATCTCCTCAGCTGAGATACGTGGAAGACGTCGTGTATCTGGTGCAACTGAGGTGGTAGCGCCAGGCGATAAGCCACCTCGCCAATGCTGCTGAGGACCTGGAAGGGTCGATGAAGCGCAGATATAACTTGCCGCATCGGCCAAATCTCCGAATACCACATCGAGGTGAGACCCGCAAGAAGACGTGGTCGCCATCCTCGAACTCTAGTGGCCTCCGCCTCCTGTCAGCGTATGACTTATGATGGCTCTGAGCTGTCCTTATCCGCTCCTAGATGACCTGGACCTTCTCTGTCGTGGCCTGGACCATCTCCGGTCCCACAAGTGCTGACTCCCCAGGGTCTGTCCAGCATAAAGGAGATCTACAAGGTCGTCCGTACAACGCCTCGTACGGTGCCATCCCGATGGTGGAGTGGTAGCTGTTATTGTACGCAAACTCCAACAAGGGTAGGTGGTCCTCCCAGCTATGACTAATGTCGAGGACACATGCACGGAGCATGTTCTCGAGAGTCTGGATGGTCCTCTCCGTCTGACCATCCGTCTGATGGTTAAAGGCTGTGCTCAGACGTAGCTGCGTCCCTAACGCCTCCTGTAACCCCTTCCAAAGCCGGGAAGTAATGCGATCATCTCGATCGGAGACGATAGATGATGGAACACCGTGGAGCCGCAAAATCTCCTGAACGTAGAGACATCCCAAGCTCTCCACTGAGCCCTGCTCTCTGATGGGTAAGAAGTGTGCCGACTTGGTGAGTCGGTCAACAATCACCCAAATGGAGTCGTGACTTCTGGAAGTGCGTGGAAGTCCAGTCACGAAGTCCATAGATATGCCATCCCACTTCCACTTAGGGACCTCCAAGGGTTATACCAAGCCTGCTGGTACCTGATGCTCTGCCTTCACCTGCTGGTAGGTGAGGCATCGAGAAACGAACTCTACTACAGCCTTCTTCATTCCCGGCCACAAGTGCTATCGTCTGAGATCCTGGTACATCTTTGCCACTCCAGGATGTACCACCAAAAGAGAAGTGTGAAATTCTCTCAGCACCTCCTCTCGCAAAGCGACTGGTACCATGGTACGTCCTATGAAAAGGATGGCATGCTCTGCTCCAAGGGAGAAACCATCAGGTGCCTGCCCTGAGGATATCTGTGCACGCCGTGTCTCACAGTCAGCGTCCTCACTCTGTGCCTCTCTGACCCGCTGCAGTAGTGGAGGGGTGACTGTGAGAGACTGGAGGAAGGCTGCTACATCTCTATCCACGAAGGATATCTGCAAAGAGGCTAGCTACTCCGTCGTCTCCTCAAGTAGCTGAATGCTCGTCCTCCTGCTGAGGGCATCGGCTACTACGTTCCCCTTCCCAGGAGTATAGACTATCTCAAAGTCATAGTCCTGGAGGAACTCGAGCCATCATCTCTATCTCAGGTTCAGGTCGTTCTGCGAGAAGATATACCTGAGACTCTAATGATCAGAAAAGACTGTAAAGCGCTCGCCCATCAAATAGTTACGCCATGTCTTCAGAGCGAAGACCACCGCTGCCAACTCCAGGTCATGGGTAGCGTAGTTCTGCTCATGTGGCATCAACTGTCGTGATCCATAGGCGATCACTGCCCCCTCCTGCATCAGGACGCAACAGAGTCCGGTCCCTGATGCATCGCAGTAAACTACGTAACCTACTCCCTCCTCATAAAACCTCAAGATAGGTGCACTAGTCAATCTCTGTCTCAGCTCCTGGAAGCTCTGTTGTCATCTTTCTGACCACACGAAGGGTTTCCCCTTCTTCGTCAAAGCCGTGAGTGGTTCCGCAACTCTATAGAAGTCTGGCACGAATCTTTGATAGTATCCAGCTAGTCCCAAGAAACTCCGAACCTCAGTCATGCTCCTGGGGGGCTCCCATGCTAACATAGCCACGATCTTCGCAGGATCCACTGCAACTCCCGCCTCAGAGATAATGTGTCCCAAGAAGTGGACTTCACGTATCCAGAACTGGAACTTCGAGAGCTTACCATAAAGATGGTGCTCTCGGAGTGTGTCTAGTACAACTCACAAGTGATAGGCGTGCTCCTCCTCAGTCGTAGAGTAATTCAAAATGTCTTCGATGAAGACCACGACAAATCGATCGAGGTATGGTTGAAAGATCCTGTTCATGAGGGCCATGAACACTACTGGAGCATTGGTTACTCCGAAAGGCATAACCAAGAACTCATAGTGGCCATACCGACATCTGAAGGCAGTCTTCTGCACGTCCTCGTCTCTGACTCTGAGCTGATGATAGCTTGACCTGAGGTCTATCTTCGAGAACCACCGTTCTCCCTTGAGCTGATCAAAGAGTTCATCAATCCTCGGTAGCGGATACTTGTTCCTCATTGTCACCTGGTTCAGGCGATGATAGTCAACACAAAGTTTCAAGCTCCCATCCGCCTTCTTGGCGAACAAAATCGGGGAAGCCCAGGGTGAAACACTGGGTCGGATGAACCCCTTCCCCTGCAAGTCCTCCAACTGTACCCGTAGCTCTCGAAGCTCAGCGGGGGCCATCCGATATGCTGGAGTGGATATCGGGGCTGTCCCGGGTTACAAGTCAATATAAAAGTCTACCTCTCTGCGAGGAGGTAGCCTTGGAACGTCGTCGGGAAAAACGTCCGCAAACTGATCCACCACTGCAAGAAAACCAGGACTTCGCACGTCAACTGCTCCAAGGATGAGGCTAGCCAACTGATGAGTGATGGGCTCTCCTCTCCTCTGAGGAAGTCCATCCTGTGCTGCAAAGGCTCCCTTATCGCCGGTGAAGGTGAAACTGCTCTCGTCGGTGCGTACACATCGCTCCTTGCGCCTAAAACAGTCATTGTGTGCATGGACCGTAGATAGCGAATTCATGCCCAAGATGACGTCTTAAGGCCTCGACGCTGCTACAAGAAGATCTCAGCCAAATCTCTCGCCTCCTAGAGTAAGCTCACACTGCCGGCACCAATGCATAATCGTCGAGTCTGCTCCCGTAGGAATCTCTAACCGTAAGGATCGAGCCAACAGCTCTGTCGGAATCTCCGAGCTCCGAACAAGGGCAGCTGCTATGAAAGAGTGACTCGCTCCTGTGTCTATAAGTACTGCATAAAGGGTGGAATAGACACAGATAGTACCTAGAATCATCTCGGGTGTGCCGTGGTCGCAGGCCTTTGCTGCCTGTAGCTGTGCCTGTCTCTGCCCGCCTGCTCCCTGTGGTCGGGGTGGACCTCCTGGTGGTGGTGGTGGCAGAGCCTCAAAGCGTCGGCCACCACCTGCTGCTCGGCCAGCTCCTCTGCCTCGTCCGCCTCCTCCCTGCGGACCGCCACGGTCGACCCTCTGCCTCTGCCTCGGTGGTCCCTCAACCTTCTGCTACTCCTCGGCATGGCGGTTCGGACAGTCACGAGCCATGTGGCCCTGCCCGCCGCATGAGTAGCACTGCCTTCCTCTCGAAAGACTGGCTCCTCGCTGTGTGCCCCGCACTGCTGAGCCAGTGTCCTGAGGTCGTCTGCCTGAAGGTCTGGTCTGCCTGGACCCCTGAGTCATCCGTCGACTGCCTGCTGCAGAGGACTCTGCCACGTGCTGCCCTGCGGTGGGTCTCGGTGCTGGTGTAGACTCAGCAAGGAAACTCTCGATCAAAAGTGCCTTCTCCAGTACTCCTGTCTGAGTCAGTATGCTGAGGGAGATCAGCGATGCCCTGATCTCATGTCTCAAACCCTGCTCGAAGGTCCGGGCCCGGAAGAATGGGTCATGTACCATGTCGGTCGAGTAACGTGAGAGATCAGTAAATCTCACCGAGTACTGAGAGACCGTCATGCTGCCCTGCCGCAGCTGAAGAAGATCCGGGATACGCACCGCACAAAGGGTGGCTGGGACGAACTCCGAGTGGAAGAGGCTCTCAAAGTCCGTCCAAAGTAGAGATGCCTCATCGGGCACCTAGAGCATCAAGCTCCACCATCGGCCCGCTGCTGCGTGCAGTAGGCTCGCTGCGAGGATCACCATGAGGTCTGCAGGTGTCCTCACTAGCATAAAAACTCGTACCACTGCCTCCAGCCAGTCCTCTGCTGCCTGGGGGTCCGTCTCCCCACGAAACATGGGTGGTCGCTGGCGTTGAAACTCATGCAGAGCTCCAAGGTGACGTGCGTCGTCAGCGGCTGGTGCTGGAAGCATCGGTGGCTCGACGGGTAGAGCTACCGCCGGTGCCACTGCTGACAGAGGGCCCTGCACCGAGGCCTCGTCGCTCGGTGGGCTGCTGTCACACTCGACTGTCAGAACCCTAGCTGGCTGCCGTCGTGGGGCCATCCTGAAAAGGAAACAGGTGCGCCACAGTCAGAACAGTATACCTGGTGAGCTGATATAAAGTAATCACAAAGAAAACTTTGAAACACACACGCAATCAATTTTTTCGTGCATTAAGTCGAAAATCAGAAGTCAGGGTCCTGGTGTACGGATACGTCGGCCGCCGCACCAACACTGGACACCCTGGACTGATAACCAGACTGAATACGCTAAACATTATTGCTTCACATAGAAAAGATCAGAGTTCGCGGTAGAACCGAACTCCTCTAATACCAATTTTTCATGACCCGCCCTCAGGGCCCGTGCCGTGACTACCCCATGCCCGCCTTCCATAGGCCAGGGGCTGGCGACTAGCACCAAGGCGTAATTCCCAGTAAAAAGGGAAGGCATTGCCTTTGTAAAGTAAACAAGCACCACAGAGTAAGCAAGCGGAAAGTAAACACTAAGTAAAAACAGAGTACAACTGAAAGTGCGGAAAAGTAAATGGGCCAGTATACAAACCCAAACTGAATATAAAGTACAACTCGAAAGGGAAAACAACAACTGTAAAGTAAAAGCCACTACACCGAGCTGTCCATTGGAAATCCCACCTGAAGTGTGGGTACAGATAGCTCCACTGCTCCTCGGGTCCCGCCGTCCGCTCCGAACACGTCCCGCCCAGTGGTCTACCTCCTGGTACCGTCCTGCTCTGCAAGCCTCAGCCAGGATCAACGCTGTCCGTCGTCTGCAACCAACACAACATAGTGCGGGAATAGCCCGTGCATGGGTGAGTAAAAGCTACTCAGTAGGGACCCCTAGACCCCCGAAGGTCTCCCAAAATCCACAGAGGATAAAACAAAAAGGATAGATACAAACACGAAGTAACAACCGACACTGCTAAGGTATATGCCCAAACATATACCTAAGAAATCAATTCCAATAATCTCCAACCTCCGAGCCCAAGTACAACTCAGTCCACACTGGAAAGTATACGTATTCCACACAGGAAAGCAAAACGAAATCCAAACAGGATAGCATAACACAATCCACACAGGAAAGCAACAGGATTCAGCTCACACTGGTATACTTCTTCGAAAGACGATAAAGATGATCTCTGATCCATCTAAGTTTTCGGACCCATGAAGGATCGATAGGTAACTAACCCCCACAAAAGACCCACAGAGGATTGGGCCCACATGGGACCTGTAGGCGCTGGTTCACACAAGACAGCTGAGCACAAAGACCCACACAGGATCGGACCCACATAGGATCAGGCCCACACATGACCTGTAGCACTGATCCACGTAGGATCACTGAGTGCTGTAGTCGTCGTCGAATCCACACAGGATCTCTGTACTGTCATCGTCGCAGTCACAGTAGCAGTAGCAGTAGCAGTAGCAGTCACAGTCGCAGCCAGCACTAGGGTTCCCGCACATAGCAAGCTCGTTCAGGAGGGTCCGCTCCACGAGCCGAGATGATGATACATCAACTGTCACAAAGTCCAGAGTTGATGTATCCAATAGTTCCATATCGTCAACAGGAACTCAACGCAACAGACGGCGCGTCGATCGGACACCCGGTCTGAGAGTTATTGGCTTTTTCGTCCTAGGGGCCCGGTTGGTTTTTAAGGCAAAACCAACCCGACCGTACTCCACCTGCATCCAAACCTCAGGCGGAGTATGCCAAAAGATCCGTCTCACTAAGAGGAACACAACAAAGCTGACGGCACGTCAATCGGACGTCCGTAGCTCAAAATATGAGTGTTTTCGTTCCGAAGGCCCGATTGGTTTCGTGAATGAACCAACTCGGTCGAACTCAAAGTATTCCGAAACATTGAGTGCGATATACCGAATCGACCGTCTCAATCCAAGGATCGCATCGCCGCTAATGGTTCATCAATCAGAGGTCTGTGGCTCAAGTTATGGCCAAAAGACCGAAGTCGTTTCGAAAACGGGGGGTCCGGGTCCGGGCCGACCAAGCCCGACCCCCCCCCTGGGAAGGCTCGAACCGGGTCGACCCGAACCTGGTCTGACCCATCCCAACAGACGGTGCGGCGGCGTGGCCCGACACGGTGGCGCGGCCCGGCCGGCGGCGGCGCGGCCTGTGCGCCGCTCGGGTGCCACGCGCGGGGGGCGAAGCCCCCGCTTCCCTACTGGCGGCGCGGCTGAAGCCGCGCCTTTGAGAAACCGGGCCCCCCTCGTGGGGGCCTGCCTTTGAGAAAAACGGGGGGGCCACCTGCCCCCCCTTTGTGAAACCGGCCCCCCACTTAATGGGGGGGGGGCATTCAAGCTGGCCGGGGGAATTAAATTCCCCCGGTTTTTCCCCTTCCGGCCGGCCCGACCTGGCCGGCAAAGCCGGTCCCCTTCCGGATTCCGACACCGGCGGCCCTTCTGGCTGCTGGTCATCTCATTTCCGCTGCGGCTCGGAACCGGCCGCAGTCTTCATCGTCCGGCGCGGTGCGACGACATCGCGCCCCTCCGCCGCGGCCCCGCTCTGGCCGTAGCGCTCTCGGTTTCCTTCGACGTGGCGCGACGGCGTCGCGTTCTTGATAAACTTTCCACAGCGCGGCGCGACAGAGTCGCGCAACGATAGCCGTGTGATTCCCGCGTGGTGCGACGGCACCACGCCATCTCATTCATCCTAGAGAAAAAATATTAATAATCAAGAACAAGGGAGGGGGAATTCGGCCGTGTTTGTGCGGTCCGACCCCCCTCTCGTTAGATGATAACCCTTAAATATTTATCCACAAGATTATCATGTTAGAACCAAGAATGAGAGTAAAAAAATAATCAACAACAAACCCCTACCTCGGTTTCAAGTACGATGTTCGTCAACGACCCGCGGAAGACAATGTCACGGAGGTCGGGCGTCGCAGTGAACGTTCGTCAATTACGTTGACGAAGAGGTACGTCCGAGGAGGTACGTCATTGGTGAATCTCCGTAAGACGAAGAAGGAAGTCCGAGGAGGAAGCGATTTTCCCTTTCGTTGACATGGAAGGCGTCGTCGATCTTCAGAAACAACCGACTACGAAGAAGAGAGGAGTGGCGTTCTTCGTCGGAGCTTCATTGTTCTTCGTGTTCTTCTTCAATGTTTGAATAAGAAGAAGGATCTCTCAAATCCTCTCAAGAAGGCTTAGAGAATTCTAACCAAATAAAATAATCTAAGGGATTATTTTATTTACTCAACCAAACCATTTGAAATTCAAAGGTTTGAATTAAGACAACACAACCCATTTAATAACCCAACTTGTCAAGTTAATTAAAGGAGATGGTTATGGGAGTTTTAAAAGAGAAGAAGAAGAGTTATGCTTCGGGTGGGCCCCACCACACTTAATCCTCCAAAGGGAGGTTAAGTGGATTTGGGTCCCACCACTAACTCCCATTGGGAGAAGTTAACCAATATGTTAAAATAAAAATTTGTATTCCACAATTTTTATTTAACTTATTCTAATCTCCCAAATACTAACTCTCAACCCGAAATAAACGCAACCTCGGAAAAGCTCTCCTTAAGCGAATATCGGCGCTCCGAGTTCATCAGTGTCCTCAGATTTCAATTCCGAGCACCGGATCAAAAGTTAGAAATTCCCGCTCGTTCGTTCACTGAACGTACCCGAGCCGAACTTCGGAAATTAATTCCGGGCACTCCGGGCCTCGGAATCAGGTGCCGTCAGAAACCGTGTTCTTGTAAAATTCCAAAGTAAATTAAGAAAAAATTTCCCTTTAATTTTACGGGTCTTTACAAATGTTCTTATTTAGTAGTTCCATAAGTATATAATTTGAATTAAATTATAATAATTCCATAAAATATAATTAAATTTTCACAAATATATATATGTATTTAGATATTGGTATCACTCATTTATAAAAAAATATTTCTATTATACAGTTCCAACATTTAGGTGATTTTAACAACCTTCTTGAACTAGAATAATATTATTTAATAATATAATTGTTAAATAATTATAGAAATTGAAATAAGATAAATTATTCTTATTATAACATTATTTCACCATAATAAAACCTCTATAACTATCCTCAAGGTGGTGGGAAAAAATAAGTACATTATTTATTGATGTGGTGAATAGAACATATTTGGAACAACATTTCCTTTTTTTAATCCATTTATAGTTGGGTATAATGTGGAATTTCAACCATAATAATGAAATATTATTATATTTAGGATATTAATGTTACTATTTCTTGGTGTATGACCAAAATATTGGGGTGGTAAAAATTTAATAATGTTAATTGATGTTCCATTGATAATTTATCACTTCCTTTGGTTTTCTTTACATATGATATTTGTTAAGTTCCAATAAAATGGAATATGGTGATACTAGGTATTTTATGGATATATTGGGGATTTAGGGACATAATTTTGGAGAGTTTGGGTTGGATTGAATGCATAGATGATGTGAGGATAAGGGTGGAATATATAAAGTCTAGAGAGTTGTTTTTTTAATATTATATTCGTTAGTATGTTATTTTTTTCTTATGAATTTCAATAATGAATAATATTGTGAATATATGAAGTATATTTATAATGATTGTTTATACTAATTTGTTTTTACATTATGAAATATGATATAAATAATTTTTTTCACCCAAGATGTTAAATAATATATTTTTATTATTTTTATATTCAACTGAAATTAAAATGGTCTTCAAAAATTTCACTGCAACCATTTTACAGTGTGTAAATTAAAAATTGGAAATATTATTTATAATTTCTTCCTAATTTTGATGAAATTTATTTTTAACTTACACCATTTTTTATTTAAAAAGTACAAATTTTAATATTATGATCAATTTTCTAACCCTTTGAAAATACATTTAGCCTCATTAAATTATATTATAATTATAAAAAATTATTATTAATTTTAAAACTAATTTTCATAATATAAAAATTACATTAAATCATTTTTTGTTTTATAAAATGGAAATTAAAGAATTTATTTTTAATGAAAATAATAACTCTTATTTTTTTCACTTTTTAAAAAAATATTTATTTATATATTGAAATAAATATGACATATTATTATTTTATGAGGTCAAATAAAATTATTTTAAAATACAATAAATGTTGATACAAAATTAATGGTTAATTTACTTTTAGTAGTGGATAGATTTCTATTCATATTTAAGATTTGTAACAACTATATGGTTTCCCTAGTCTCGGAAATACCTCACATTTAATTAATTATCCATTCAAATTATTTTTTCTTTAGATTGTATAGATTTCATATATAATAGTTGTATTATATTATGAATTTTATTATTTATTCCAAATGTTTTGTTTTTGTTGAAATTATTATTGAGTATCCAACAAACCTAAAATTTTAAATTATATTTTTCTTTTGTATATTATTTATCATATTTTAATATTTTTAATTTATATGGATACAATAATTATATAAATGTAACATTCAAAATATTATAATTTGTTTTTGGTTTTTTGATGTGGTTTATGTCATTTATAGAATAATATATTACTAATTATGACATTTTTATATAGGAAGGTAAATACCGTTGAAAATATTATTTTTTTATTACGTTATTCCCCATTTTTAAATTCCATCCTTTAAAAAATATTCTATAGAGAAATTTGAAAAAACCTAGGGTTACTTATATTTTAATTATTCCTTACTTTCCTATTTCATGACATTATACATATGGTTTAACTATAACTCATTAACTATGTGAGTTATCATGTGGTGGTTCACATTGTGTACATAGTCCAATATCTTCTGTAGTTTCTCTACATATGATAGAGAATTTTCTAGTTGTACCACCTCTATATTTATATTTGAGAGGGATCTAGTATCTAATTCCTCGAGAGGGATATGTGGAACATATCCCGTACAAGGTACATGGAATTTGGTAGTGATATTTGATAGGTTAAATATCATACGGATAATTAATCTCAATGGTGTCAACGTACTAAGGATATAGCTCTCCATTTTTCCCTAATCTCAGGAAACTATTTTATAGAGATTTTCATTGTAACAATTTGTCTCCAACATCAATATCTAGGACTCATTGATGATTTTAATAATAGATATTATATTTAAATTGGTTATTTTTAATGTGATGCTAAATGATCTTCTTAGTTTCTACCATTTTTCATTTCATTACCATTATTCATTTGTATAATAACTCTATCCAATCATATTGGTCTTCTGTATCTATTTCCATTAAAGGATTCATATAGAGACCATTGTATTCTTGAGAGAAATAAATTATTATATTTGAACTCTACTAGATGATTATTTTATATCATCATCCCTTGATTTCTATAAGTCTTGCTCTCAATGTGACTTCTAGAGTGTGGGTAAGATACAAATAATGACCCTTACAGTTTGGGTGATAAGCGATATTAATGTACAAAATTTGTGTTTAGATAATTTTTGAGACTTTTCATGAACGGGGAGGTATATATTTTCTCTATATTATATACCATCAAAAGTGGTGTTATATTAATCCCCCAACATCTCTGATGTATATCCATTTAAGGTGATCGATTGATATGTACTCTTAGATAGAAA
The DNA here is from genome assembly GCA_963277665.1 of Viscum album. Classification (NCBI taxonomy): domain Eukaryota; kingdom Viridiplantae; phylum Streptophyta; class Magnoliopsida; order Santalales; family Viscaceae; genus Viscum; species Viscum album. The sequence goes on along the minus strand of OY728151.1, from coordinate 747,783,749 downwards.
TAAATTGATAATTTCTTGTATGTTAAAAAACCATAGCCAATATATAATTATGTTACATGTATCTACTCAGAAAAGAGTTGAACATGTTAATGGTGATCTTTTTCCACTGCCATATTGGAATCACCACATGGTGATTTACCTTTTCCCTTTATTTACGAACATTTGAGGCACATTTATGAATATCACATGATCACCGTAATAATATTTCCCTAATATAATTTCCCAAACATATATAAATAAAAATTCATTCTATCTGAATGGATGGGTAAATTCAATCTATAATTAATATTAAATAACTCATTTTATTTGATGGATTTGATGATAATAATCGGGTTTACCAAAAACATACAATTCATTCATCATAAAATTTTAACACAAAGGTTTCCAGTTTGCTAATTAATTCCATAATCATCCAAATTTAAATATCATTCCTTTGGGAATTCATTATCATTTTTATAATTGGTGTTAGGGAATTAATTTGAAAAGGTAGTTATGTTGTGTAATGAACCCAACCCTAGTATCCTGGAGCCTATGCAGTACTTATTTATTTAGGCATGATATACAAGAAATTACATCCCAAAGGGAAGAATAGTGTAATAGTATTTGTAAAGTTAATATATATTTGAAATTAAAATTAAATTTTGGATATAAAATTATAAAAAAAAATCATTGATAACACCATTATTTTATTTATCATAACACTACATTACAACCTTATTATTCTTTGTATAATCATGCGGAAAAGAAAACATAATGATGGAGTGAGCTCAAATTCTCAATAAGAGTTAAGTACCAAAAAATATATCATAAATTAATAAATTTTAATATTCATGGAATGAAAAATAATATAACAAATATTATATGAAATTGAAATACTAACTATGAAAATTGAATCCATATATTTATTCCTTGTGAAAATATCTTATATAATAATAACATAATGATAAAATAATGAAATGATTAAGAATTCGGAAATCATGTATCTGGTAGATAAACCACTACCATTAAGATATTTCCCAAAGAAGGTTTACTCATATAGGGTAAATAAAATTTAATTATTCAGCATTATTAATCTCATGGTAATTACAATGGTTCTATAGAAATTTCTATATATGGTCTCAACCTGTTATAGCATCCAAAAAATTCAATAAATATTGAATAATCAATTTATGTAGAAAATTTTAAATCATTGATTCACATAAAACATTGGATAATTTTTATAAAATTATTACACTGTGATTCAGGATATTATTACCAAATGGTGTTGTGTATACATCTCATAATGTATGTGGTAATATAACATCATAACAAGACTCAATGAAAGGAGATTTAGATGACTCCCATAAAAATAACTTTTTGTTAATAAAATTTATTTATTATTTATATACACTATAAATACACCTAAAAAATATCGAATGCAACATTATACAATAAAAATTTTATTTCACACATTACCTTAGAATGAAATAATAAATTAAATTGAAGTTTAACCTAGTGAATGAATATTGATGAAAAAAATATTATTTTTCTATTCCCAATGAAAGAACCTTATATTGAAAAACATTCAAGGTGGTCTAAAATGATGAAGCCCTAATGAATCCCCCATAACAATTCCCACTCACAGTTTTGGTAATGATGTCATACTTGAGAAAACCAACAAGGGATAATCATGATTACTCCCTCAATAAAGGATGTCTATAGTGAAGTTGGCCACCCTAGGAATATGTTGAACCACAAGTTCATTTGAAATATCTATGCCACAACCATGAATGTGGAATTCCAAACACCAAGAAAAATAACCATTCCCTTGAAGGGCCTGAATCAACACCTCATAGTGCAATTACACTTCAGATATCACAATTGATAAACTTTTTCAGAGAATATCCCCTGGGTGTAATACCAAAACCTCTACTTCTAAAAAATTCACTATCCCATGAAAACTACAAAAGGCCACTACAACAAAGCCACTACTGTTCTGAACCATCCCTCTACTATGCATCGTCCTATTCATAAACGAACCATCCACATTATTTTTAATGCCAAAGTCTAACGTATTCCATCTCAACCACCCTCCATGAACCCTAGGATGAGCCACTGGTATGTTATGGGAATTGGGGATCACAATAGTGTCCCCCCCCTTTCAGTAAAGAACATAACTCATGCATCATCCCCCACATTCTCACCTGAATAAGAAAATTATAAATACAGGCCTCTTATCTATATTCATTCCATGCCTCCCATAATGTCCAGAAATTTACAACTATAATTATGTTGTGAACTTTTCCTCCATCCCATTCGGCTATAATCTTGAAAACCACCCCTCGATGAATGAATGCAGGTTATTGCACGAAGCACAAAAATTACACCATCTATTTAAGTTAGTATAGAGACAGTTCACAAAATTTCTCATGATAAATAAATGGATTATCAACAACACCTATGGGCTAACACAATAGAAAAAATGGGATGTCAACTATATACTCATCTTCAAGATGCTCTCCTTCGTGGGTAATTCCTGGTGTCACACTCTGCAAACTAGAAAACTCATCATTGATGGTACCTCATTTCCCCACATATGAAAACCATATTCATCATGGATCCCTCCTTGTAGGGTTAGACCACGATATTCATGACTATTGAAGGATCCAAAGAAAGCTTTCGTAAAGCATAAGCGGCCATCCTCCTCAAAGAAGGTAATTTCATTGGACAGTTCCTTCTGCACCGAGATGGCGATGGCCTCCATCAACTAGGGATGCCAGCAATCCTCCCGCACAGATATATCCAAACATGGAGAGCCCTAGAAAAAAATTCTCTCTATTATTATAAACCCTCTATAAGTTCTGATCCGCACTATTAACCCCCCATCGAGATGATTCCTGAAGTATACCCAAACGATACACAACTGTTTTCCTAAATATATACATATTTCTTCTATCCTAGGCCACCCAATGATTTTTATATTTAAATCTTAGTGGTTTTTCCCACATTGATTTCCCCACAACAAAATCCAAAGCCCACCGAGCCTACATGGATTTCATTGCTACAGTTAATTCCCTAAGGCCCAAACCGCCTTCCTCCACCAGTTTCACCAACCGGGTCTACGAGGCCCAAAGATAACATCCAGGACCATTAGCATCCCAAGGAAATTTTTTGATAAGAATATCCATGGTAGAAATAATTCCCTTATGAGGACTGACTATTTACTATACATGTATCAAATTCAATGAGACCACATTATTTAAAATCATCACCTGACCCCCAATGGAATGTAAATTGTGTTTATAGTTATAAATTCATCCAACCATTATATTAAATAGATCCTTGAAGAAGCCTTTTTTCACTGGGCCATTTCAAAAATACGATAATAATATAAATAAATATAAAGTTCATTCCACATATAAAATTGGAATTATATAATCAATGATGTATTCATTTGACACAATGATGGGAAGTTAGGTCATGAGCCCCCTTACCATGTGTAATCAATCAGATTTACCACATCTAAGTAATATTTACCAATTTATAAGAATAATACAATGAATATATTGTTAATCAAGATATCATATATTAAATCAAAATATACGTACACAGAAAAGATAAATAATAGTTGAATAAGTCATATAACTCATAGAAGTAAAAGGGTGTTGAGAAAACACTTACCATGATTGTATCATTGAGGTGAGAATTAATAAATAGGGTGATTATGTGCCATAAAATAATATAATGTAAAGTATAACATTGAACAGAAAAAATAAAATAATATTTTATTCTACACATAATGATAGATATATAGTTCAATGAATGAAAACTTTGTTAGGAAACCCCTTAACAGTTTTAATCATTGGAATCATATGCCCCATAAAATTATAATTTATCTAATGAATAATATTATAAAATGAATTCAATGTGATTAGGGATATAATATATCGATGTGAGGTATAAATACACCACACTTAAGACATAAGTTCATAATAAGCAATATACCTCACAAAAGAAAATGTGAGATGAGAACCCCCTTACCTCATGCCTTCCTTTAGTTTTCAATAAATTATCCTTTTTTATAATGGTTAAAATAATTTTATAGACTCACTCCATAATTATATTCATTTTGATATTACCTTATATTAGTATTTTATTACATCTTATTCCACATTATATTTCATTATAATAAATGGTTTCGGTGTGTTTGTTTCATATATTCATGAATGGTTCATTTGATTACAATTATGTATTATCATTTAAAATGATATGAAATATCTACATATTTAATGATATAACATTAATTAACTTATATAAGTATAAATTATCCCATAAATATTTTTTTTTTCTAAAAAGTGGATGATTCATTTGAAATTTTTTGATGATAATTGATTAGATAATTTTGTTCTTTTTTCCATACATCATGGAATACTACCATTTTATTTAATATTGTGAGTATACAATATTTCCATAAAAATATATACAGCATAATATATGTATTAATATATGATACAACCATAATGATATTTTTTTTACAATCCAATAATGTGGTTACTTAAAATGAACTAAAACATTATTCACATAGATAGTTAATCACCATTTTGTGGAAAATAGTTTCATTTCATTGAATAAGTGGAGATAATAAAAGGAATTTATATATGGTATTATATTAAAAACATAAAAATTCATTATAAAAGTGATTTTTTAGTAGTTATTCAATGATTTATGGAGGATGTGAGGAGAAATAATTAAAATAAAATAAAATAATAGATGTGTTTTGAGAAAATTTCGTCTCTAATCTCACATCCTATAGAGCCCCTTGAGGACCTTAGATATCTTAGTTTTTTGATAACAGTAAAACATGATCATGTAGAGGCTAAAGAAAAGATTATTGGGGATATATTTGATAAAATAATATTCTTTTGGGAGTAAATGGGATGGTGAGGGGTGTTATTAATACTCAACTAGAGGTGGGATTATGTAATTAACTAATTCATATTTTATAATTAATTCAAACCACATTTAGGTGGAATCAATTTCAATGAATTATATTGTTAATTAATATTGTGGAGGATTTTTAGTTTTCATCAATACGTCACAAACAATTATTTTTTAAAATATTAGGTATTTTAATATTTTATAGTTTATCTTTAATCATTTTAACTGTAATTTTATGCTCTAAATAATAATTTTTACCATGGTATCATTTTTATACCTAAAAATGAAATTTATCGTATAAAATAATTCTAAACATATTATAAAAAATATGGAATCCATTTTAACTAGTTTAATTAACATAATTATAATAATTGTATTACACAATTAATCCCATAGGCACAACAAAAAACATGTTTTTAAAATGAAAATACAAAAATATTGAAATGATTTTATATTAAATATAAAATAAAAAATGAATAAAATGAGGCAAAAGATAATCTTTTATTCTATAATTTAACTACCTAAACATTAAAAAAAATTAAAATAGAAATATAATATTCAAATAATTTAGGGGAAAAAGAAGTTTTCAATTAATAATTTTATTTTTTAACTGATCATAAAAAATGAAACATCTATGATTTTTTACCATAACCTTATAATGTAATTATGATTTAAAAAGAAATAATTATTTCTTAAAAAAATACTTATAAAAGTGAAAAACTTTTATATTTTAAACTTTTTTACCATAAAATGGTAGAAAAAGTTCCTTTTAGAAAATTATAGCTTTTATGATTAAAACTAAATTTATTAATTTCCTAAGAATATCAATAATATTGAATGAATTTAAAAAATTATTACTGAATATATTACATATAAATTTTATTGATATTTCTTGTGAGTGTTTATTGATTATATTTATTAATATAAAATCCATTGTGGGTATAAAAATTATATTCTATAACACACTTCTTTTATGTTTTATTGTCTTTTATTTGATTTTCAAATTATTTTGAAATCATTTAATTATTTTTATAAACCATTGAAAACAAAGATTTAATAATATTATTAATCTCATTAATTCCATGAATTATAATTTCTAGGTCACTAATATCATATTAAAATAATATATTAGTAGTTTGTTTAAATTTTTCATTCATTGTTATATAAAAAATAAAAAATATTAAATTTAAAAAGAGATATACCATAAAATATAGTGGTTTAAAAATCCCACTAATCAATGAATTGTTTCTATTAATTTTTAAATTTCAACTTTAGAATGAATTTTTGATACATGACAATACGTTTGTGTGAGACCCACATTATAAATAGGGGTAATAAAGAATCACCTAATAAGTGGTAAATGGAAATGAAAAGCTCACATAAAAAATTACACTTTAAAATAGCATATCATTATTATATTGCGAGAACTATGAAATATAATAGAAGTAAAACTATGATAATCTGATGGAGGGTGATTTAGAACAAAGTCATCAAAATATCTACTATCACAAAACCATAAACATATGATCTGTTAAAGAGTCTAATCATTTTTATGGGTAATAAAATTCAATGAAAAAGATTTTATTCTAAAATAATATCCCATGAGTTGAGGAATTATTTTTCATCTTAGAGTAAAAAAGGGAATATACTTACTTGATATGTAGATCTCCCCCCATTAGATAAACATCACCAAAAACTCATATTTTCATGAAAACAACATTTTAATGATTATTCATCAATTAAATTAAAAAGTTAAATATTTATATTATTCATATATGGTTACAGGTATGAACATATTCCTAATCAATCAAATAATTTAACAAAATATAAAATTTCATACATACCCAGACATAATGTTGGTTATTGGTTGGTGACAGACCCTTTTCGTCTATAAGTTTTGGGTTCAAGTCCTTTATATTTTCTATATGTGACATGTTATAAGCCAAAATATTGGTTGTACATTTTATATAACTATATATACAGAAAATTCATAAAAAAATTCTATAAAGTTTTTAAAATTATATTCATATATTCAACGTTAATGATTTCATAACATCAACGGTTATCTAGTACATTACATTTGACATTAAAAAAAATATAATTACCCATAATTACCTTAAAATCAAGGATTATATACACCATAATAGTTTTACATACCTTTTAATTTATATCTAACACATATATTATTATTAGTTCCTATGTAAATTATTAACAAAGACTAATCCAATGGGATGTATTTTAACAAATTTCCCCCAAAATATCATTAATATTGATTAAATCCCACAATATAAAATATAAAAATGGGGTTTAAGAATTTATTCATAATATTAAGTTTAAAAACATAATCCCTTGGAGGTTTCAATAACTATTATGATAATAAAAACATATATTTTTTCAAAATATGCACATTTCAATAGACCATTCATTATTAATGTAACAATAATGAAATTTCTGAAATATTTAATTAACACATTTTCTTTCATATTAAACATTATACATGTTCCTTGTTGTTTTTAATATTTAATAACAACAAAATTAAGTGTGTAAACATAAAAATAAATCATCAATGTAAGACATCAAATAATCTGTAAAATTTAGTCAAATAATTTCAAAATCATTACATATTCTTAATCTATGATTCTATAGGTATAACCTAGGTTATACATGGTAATTAAAAAATCTATATGATATGAAATTATACATAGAAATATAATAAATTTCATTTATAGGGTTATATTCCTGAATAAATATTATCATATATATTTTTCTAATGTTTTTTAAGCATTATCTCCCTCAAATTGGAATGACCCCAACACTAGAAGCACAATATAGAATCATTACATTATTACATTCGAATAAGATATAAGAAATAAAATCCGAAAATACCAAATAGTTTAGTATTCTGGGTAAACATGGTATATATTTTAAATTAAAATTAAATTTAGATAATAAAATTTAAAAAAAAATTTGCTTATGAAAACTATTATTCCCTATAGTGTAACCATGTATATTAACAATAACAAACATCATGGTAACGTGGGGAAAATAAAACATAATAAATGTGTTATCTCAATGCTAATTAAGGTTTATGTACTATAAAATATATCATAAAAATACAATGTACATCATTAGGTAATGGTAAATAATTGAACAGAGATTCCATATATTGAAAAAACTGAGAATGAAAATGCATCCGTATATTTTTTTCTGATTGAAAATCTCATGTATAATAAAAACAGATGTTGACAGAAATCAATACTTAATAATTTTGAGGTCAGGTATCTCGATCATGAACCACTACTCTCAAGATTATTTAAAACATAGTTTAATAATTGTTTGTAAACCCCATTTAGTTTGGAAGCATTATTCATCTTATAGGACTAATGATGTATTATGGGTATTTTCTATATATGGTCTGCCACATACATACATCAATTGTATTTATTATATATTGAATAATCAATTTAAAATGATGATTTTTAATAAATGTGTACCATAACACTTTGAGACATTTTAATGCCTTGAATATACTTAGATTAATGATATGACATATCAAAGGGGTCTGTATAGGAACCTCATAAATACCATGGATGTATAACATCGAAATATTTCTCAATAAGCGTTATTAAGATGATGTCACTTTTTAAGATCATATTTTTTATAAAAGGGATCAATTATAGTGTTTTCATATTAAAATACCTAATATAAGAGCTAATTAAATATCATATAATCAAAATTAGTTTCATAATTAAAATTAACTTGACATAATATGTGAAATATATGTTTAACCGAATGATTGAAAATATATTTTTGAAATCAATTACCACTTGTAATCAGTCAAATGATATGAACCATAAAATAAGTAATTAAAAAATTATACATTTAATACCATGAAAATAATCATCTTAATGATATTATATATAAATATATTATTATATAAAGCACACACAGAGAATAAGTGTTGAATAGGGAATATATGCCCTGAATGTAAAAAATGAAATGAGACATGCTTTCGGAGTTTGTATCCATGAGGTGAAAAAACAGCAATGGGTATATTATGTGTCAGTAAAGTTTAACATACTAATATAATTGGAAATATGACATAAGTAATTTTTTTTCAATATATAATCATGGGGTAAAAAAATCATCAAATTAGACTTATATCCAAATGATGGGAAATTGAGTCAAGAAACCCCTTACCACTTGAAATTTGTCGAATTGTATGCCACATAAAAATAATATTTATATCATGAAAAATTCAATACCATGAAAATAACTACATTCAATATATAGTATATCATTTTTTATTATAAATAGACAATACATAAAAAATATGTGTTGAATAAGGAATATATCTCATAGAAGTAAAAGTGATACAGGAAAACCCTTACGAAATTCATATCATTTTGCTGATAATTAATAAATGGGGTGATTATTTATAATAAAATAATATCAATAAAATTAAAATATTAAATTCAACATATGGAAATAAATATTATTTTCAAAATATAATCATGTACTAATTAAATAAATGAAGAAGATGCACAACTCGATGAATTAAATAGAGTTAGGATACCCATTACAACATGTCAAAAGATGAATCATATGCCCTATAAAAGTAATATTTATCAAATAGAAAATTTAATTCTGTTAGGTTAATTAGATTTATGATATTATATTTCAATTATTAGAATATACACACTACAAACAACAAATTATATTGGGAATAAGGCAATTATGACAGAAAAGTAAAAGTGAGAAGAGAACCCCCTTACCTAAAAATATACATCAGTTTGACATAATTTACAATCATGTATAATGTTTTAAGGAATTTTATTGACTCAATAAATAACTATATTCTTATTTATATAACATTATATAATAATTTTATAACATCATATGACACATAATATTATATTATTTTGAATGTTTTAGGTGTTTATTATTGTTTCATGATCAATTCATTTGTGTATAATCATATATTATCTTGTCGTATTAGAAATGAACTCTTGGAGAGGATTGAAAATGTATTAATGAACTTCTAAGAGTTTAAATGGTACAACTTATCATTATGGTTTCTAGCATGAAGTCAATTCACTTTATAAAACGTTAATGATAACTGATTAGTTATTTCTGGGTTTTTTAACATCATAAAGTAGATTAGTTTTATTTAAAATTATTTATGTAAATTATTTACATAAAATGAAATATGATATAATGTATTCATATAAATTTTATTTATCTATAAAACATTTTTATTACCTTCCCATAATTTGGTAATGGTAAAACGATTAAAAACATTTTACACAAAGACAATTAATCATCCTAACATGGACAATTGTTTCATTTCATTGATAAATACAACAAAATAAAATTTATGGATATAATTTATTACTTCAGAAACAAAATTTTTTTTTATAAATTATGTTTTAGTTATCATTACTTTATGTATAAATTATGTGAGAATAATTTAGAGAAAAAATAAAACAAGTGTGGTGTTTGGAAAATATTACCTCTTGAATATCACCTCCTAGAGTGACCCTTAAGGTCCTTGGATTTTGAATATTTTGGAGAAAAGATGAAATTGGTTATGAAATCGTTATTAAGTGATTTCTTATCATATATTTTATGATCTACAATGCTATTGGGTAAAAATTGTGTGCTTATGGGTGGATTTTATAGTTGAGGAAAGGTGGGTTTAAGTGCATAATAAAAAATATATTATAAATAAAGCCTACCACATTGTGGTTTAATTAATTTAAAATAATTATATTATTAATTAATAATGTGGATGAATGTTAGGGTTAATAAATACATAAAAAATTACTTAAATCTTGTTATTTTAATGTATTTTAGGTTTTTACCATATCACATTAAACCATATCACTATTTTACTTATAGTATGGTAAATAATTTTAAAACACAGAAAAATTTTTCCCCATAAAGGGAATGGAAATTAAAAAATAATTTTAACATGTTAATAAATATTTGGAATACTTTTTACATAATTAAATTCAAATAATTAGTAATATTATATTTTAAAAACAATCTACTAAATATAACGATAAATCATTACTTTAAAGTGAGAAGATATAAATATAGAAATGTTTTTGTATCAAATTTCATTGGTAAATACATTAAATTAACTTAATAATTATTTAAAGACTCATAATTTTATATATTATACTTTAATCACATTTAGAATATAATTTTACTACATATAAAACTAGAAGAAAATGGAGTTTTCAATTAAATGTCAATATTTTTTACTACTGTTAACAAATTGAAACACCTTCAGAAAATACCAAAACATTACCCTAAATTAATTTTAATATTATGATATTAAAAATTAACATTATTTTTTAAAATAAATCATATAAATGTGTGTATATATATATTACATGTATTCCATTAAAATGCGGTAAAATCACATTTTAGGGAAATATATATTATTATACGTAAGACAGAATATATTATTATAATAACACTATTAAGCATTTTAAATTATATATAAAACATTATAATAAATATCATATATATTAATTTTATTATTATAATTCCATACTAGTGAATAGTTTAACTTATTGAAATAATATACCATTATGGACATAAAATTGATTTATACAAAAAAACACCCTTTATGTTCAATTGGATTTTATTTTTATTTACAATTATTTTTAATCAGTTAATTAATTTTTAAAAAATGTATAAACAATACATTCATAATTTGGATAATCCCATTCATTCTGAACATTCTAACTGATAGGTTATAACTAAATTATTTAATTATTATTTTAATTGATTTTTATGCTTGGTGTTCTATGTAAAATATCCTATCAAAAAGACTGAATTTAAAAAGAGAGATAACATAAGATCATAGAATGTTATATTTTGTTCCTTAGTTTATGATTCCCAAGTCCATAAATATTATTTCTAAGATGATTATATCCCTCTCAATCATATTCATCATAAAATATTAAGAATCCTCTCTTCATTATGCATTTTACGCTATAGTCAACTTACCCATATGGTAGTAAGTTATATAGTCACAGTCGAAGATCAGTTCTAACAATATTCAATATAGCATATTATGATCGTGTTATAAAAATATTAATATTGGTCTTATATTATCTGTATATATTTCACACTTCTATTTATAGAGAGTATTACACAAAATATTTACTATGACAATCACTATAGTGAACTCTATATAATGCATTGGATAGATTTAATCATGAATAATAAAAATCATTAAGGAATAACCTATCACTGTGTCATTTTTCATTAGTTCACACCCTAATCCATTCATTGAAAAATCAATATATACTGTAAAATGTTCCCTACATATGATGATAATGGATACTATTGTTGATACAAGATACAATTTTAACACCATGATACTTGAATGTCAATCATTATCCTATTCAAATATGACTCCATTCCATGTCAACGTGGATAAATGGTTCTAAGGGTAGGATAATTTTCTAAAAACTCATCGGTAATACCATTATAGTGTGTGAAAACAATTTATCTCCATTATAGTATTTGGTATACCCCACTCCAGAACTACATTTTCCATAAAATGTTCCTAAAAATCACTCTCCAGTTGATAACATGCCATATTTCTAACACCCTCAATCCAAAATTTAATTTTACTACACACTTATAATATAATCTTATTTTAAAATGAATTCATAATAATATTTAAATTATTCCCATAGAAATATTTTATTTTGGATTATATTAGAATATATTCTATAAATACATTAACAAATACATTGAGGTGATCTATAATGTTACTATTCATTATTTCTATGAATATGGCCATAGAATTAGTGCATCCAAAAGGCATCATTATGACCAAATAGTGTTTTTACCTTGTTTGAATGGCGGTCATTTGGTAATACTTTATCCTCGCTATTAATTTATGATACCCTATATGATGGTAAAAAATAAGGAAGTAATATGTCCAACATTGATTATATAACAATTTATCGATGCATAGAAATAAATAAATATTATACAATCTCATCTTTCTGAGTTCATGATAAGTAATGTGGATGTGCATTGACACATAATTCTTCTTAAGGAAGAGGATGTAAACACCCCACATTGAAAAACTCAGTTATGTAAAATCATTTTCAATATTCCATTGTAGATTATAAAGCATTTCATCCAATTAATTTTTTGTCATTATAGAGTGAGGCTTGGATATTTTATGTAATATAGGTATATGTTTAATTGTGAACTCATACTATTGGTCTAGTAGATAATTAGAAGTCCCATCATGGAATTCATTAGTACTGTCCATCATAATGTAGTTTTATATGATCATCAAAACCTTCTTTGACTCCATAATTTTATATAAATATTATTATTCATATTTCAATAATATCATTACTTGAAAATAATATTCCAAAGAATATTCAACCTCTTCATCACACACATGGTGTTCGAAGAGTGATATGACTCTCCGGATTGTTAAAGTTGGATTTATATGAGGATATAAAATACATGACTCATATAGAATAAAATTATACGAAAGAATGTATCACAAGATTTAAAAGAAGATTTAGTCCAAAAATAATTATTATGATTGTGTTATATACTCGGTGTTTAGTAATTTATCCTTTGAGAGATATTATAGACCACTCACCCATCCTATTTTATAGTGGTGTCTGAATTGATCTGCTAAACATGCACGATATGAAGGAATGTGTAAAAAACTAATCAGATAATTATTTTATGATAATTAATATATACCAAATGTTCCTTTTAATATTTTATTCATGTTATAGTAATTTAATGAATAAAAAATAATTTTTTTTTTGATATTTTAGAAAAATAAAACACTATAAAAATTAAACTCTAAAATTCAACGTAATAAATTATTATGTCGTGTAATTCATAACTTATGTGTCTCATGGGATCATTAAATGTTATCTATGGTATTATTATTATTATTATTTATTAAAAAAGTATATATTATTGTTTTCTACAATGGATAATAATGGTTGTCTGTAGTTATCATATCATATACCCCAAGATGTCAAACTTGGTTTCTGACCAAGGACGCTTTGTTTTACACTGTGTATTGGTCAATTTAATACCCAATGAGCCCTATTGGGAACATAACCATTAGGTTAATCTAGTCCAAAAATATATTCACATATATTATATCAAAATGTATTTATCTACACGAATACCAAATGATATGTATTGAACAAAAAATTCATTATATTTTTATATACATTGACCTATCGAAACAAGTTTTACTAATATATTATTTTCCTAATAAAAAAAATAATTTCCACATACAATGATACCAACTATAGATACTTATGGAATTTACACATATTTATTTCATGACATTCACCCGAAATATGAAATAAAAAATGATGGATCTAGAGCACTTATTTTATTGGAATATTATTTTTATAAAACTTAAAGAGGTGATTAAAACACAGTGTAAATATTTTAATATGCCCAAGGAGTTATTATAGAAGTATAATATCTTAAAACTATATAGAAAATCTTGGGAATAAATTAGAGAAAGGGGTGGCATAAAAATTAATGTATGGGGATAAACATGAAAAATAAAAATTGAACAACACCTATTTATTTTTTGAAATATTTACTTATGTAAATATATTTTATTAAATATCTTATTCTACATGAAACACGTAATATAAATTGCTCTTTATATATAGTAATAATGATATATTTAATGGAATAGATATCACCTAGAAAATGGATTTGATGTAATGAATATTAATTAATAACATAAGAAAACCATAAGAATAACACATGTAAAAATAATATCACTTTTTATCAATTGATTTCGAAGGAAAAGAAATATCATTTTAGTTGAAATGAAATATATTTTATGAATAAATTGTTTTTATGAAGAACATGTTTTTATCTAATTGAATTAAATTATCCACTAATTATAAATGAATTTAATGAAATATAATGTATCTATTAAATTATGTTTTTATCATTAAAAAATATTTTTTTAGTCTGGGGAAAATAACAACTCATGTTTTTTATAAAATTAAATTTTTTTATAAAAAATGATTTCTTCACATTTTGATGATATAGATTAAAAATTAATTTTTACCAATTTTCTAAATTATAAAAAAAATTTCATTATTTTTAAAGAGAATATATAAAAACTAATCATTCATATAGTTTATTTTAATCTTCTTAAAAGATTAATTTCACAATGAATAGTGAAAAATAATCATTTTTTTTTTAAATTTAATAATTTCAAAGGTTAATTTTTTTAAATATTGATTTAAATGTAATATAATTTCAATTATATTTTCAATAAGAAATTATTTATAATTTATTATTAAATTAATGTTTACTTTTAGTAAAATAAATATTTTTTTGTTAAGAATTATTTTTGTCCGCAAACCTCATTTTGACACCTCACTTTATTAAATTTAAAAAAATCTACTTCTATGAATTGAATTCGATAATATGTATTAAATATATGGAATTATTGTTATTATTATTAAGAAATAATTCCAACATAATTTTTTTGAATAGTAAATATAGTAAAATAATATGATACCCTGGTGAATATAAAAATATGTTTATTATGTTTTTTAACTAAAATTATAATTGACATAATAAAAGTGGATTAAAACAAATTGATTAACCAATTTAATTAGCATTTTTTTGGATTTCCTTGTTTATTGATTTCTTTGGTTTGGTAATTTCTCCTTGAATGTTTTCTTAAATATAAAATTAATGATGATGATTATCCATGTTGGTTATATACATCAATGAATGCTAGTTCACATTAATTTATAATTTTAAAATTTTGATCTAATCCACTCACATCAATTATAAAAGGGAACCCCAAGTCAAATACTCATCACGCTTCAAGAGACATTTATTACATGCAATCCATAACAAATTCACTATATTTAAACCCTCCCCATGATCTATAGTCCTGTTTCTAAGCTTAATAAACTCTTAGTATGGTTTTAGGTATAAACCATAAAATTTTATCCAATGGAGATGTAGTGTTCTTAACAATATGTTTTAATTTTAAAAATTAAACTACATCCATGAAATATAATTTAAAATATTAATTAATAATACAAAAATCATCAATATACGAAGATTTTATTTTTGATAATTTCTTAATATATATCCATCTACTCTTAATTAAATGGATAAAGAAGTCTGATATCTTGTATATGATGGAATACCACCACACGAACCGATGCAAATCCTTTTATATCACCACAAATCATGACTAGATATAAATATATTTTAAACACACACATACACATATAGTATTTATGGAATAATTACACTACATGAATGATAATATCACTTCTATTATTTTACTATCTAGTCAGTTCTAAAATGATAATGTCAGTTGTGTGTACGTGTGGACTACAACTTTTATGAAGCAATATATATCATGTTTCACATACATATTAAATGGATGGTAATGAGGCTATATTTTGTTAACATAAAGGATTTATAATATATAATTATTCCAATATTATGGTGAATAATTATTTATATTTCAATTGTTTTATCCAATAATAAATGAAAAACGTATCCACTCATATATATGATCTACAATATCCATAAACACTATAATTTATTTTTCAAATATATATATGATATTGATGAAGGTAAATATATATATATATAGTGAATATATTTTATAATTACTTTTTTATTGACATTCTACATATAATGTGAAAATGATAAAGGAATAAGGACAAAAACAATAGAACAAAAATATACATGAAAAATGATATTTTCACCTTTAATACTGATTTTAGTAAAGAAATATTAATATAATAGTGAATAAAGGGTATAAGTAAATATATATGGTATGGTAATTTTGTTTATGGTCCTATAATATAATTATATTAACGTTTTATTTACTATACAATTTCATTGAACATGAATGATGAAATTCCAGACATGAGGAAAGGGTTGATCGTCTAAAATTATCTTCTTTGTAGAGTATGATTTGTTTGTTAAATTATCTTATTTTATGAGGTGTTTATATAGTCCCCTATGTCATTATATATCATGTATTACATTAGTTTAAACATTTTTATGATTAATTTTTTTTTATTTCAATGGTATTATGATTCAAAAGACCCCATGTGGCAATAGTTTTTTGTTAAAATAAAACTATTTTTATAATTTTTTTTTATTATTCTTCTGATAATTAAATTTAATTATATACCTCCCTTGAATATCATGTAATTGTTTCTAATCTATTAATCTCTATAAAAAACAATTTCTACATTCAATCTCCTCTCTATAAAATCCAATGAAATAAAAAGAATGATTATAAGGAATATTGAATTTATTTCTCTATTTGATCAAAAAAACATTCTATTCCTAATAATTGTTTTACGAATTTTTTTGAATAATGTTTGTATAAATTTTAAATAATAGTTTAAATTAACTTTAAACCATTTTTGACTATTGGAACCTGATATTTTTGTTGACGAAAACCATGATCGATGGCATATATAAAATGAAACACCAAGATTATATAAGAATGTTACAATCAAAAAAATTATGCTATTTTTTTAATTGAATTTAATAACTTTAATTTCTTTTGGTACCCACAATATAGTGTTTTTTGTATTCAATAGTTTATATAACATCCTACTTCATGCTTTAACAATATGTGAAATATATAACAATTTTAACCCATACATTAAATTAGTGTGTATAAATAGTCTTGAATACATTATAGTATATATATATATATATATATAATAAAAACTATTATTGATAAATAATTCTTATATGATCAATAAATTTTTAGTAATGTAATTTTACTCTTCACAAAAATATAGTTTTTTCAAAAACCATTTTTTAATTTCATATGGAAATACTAAAATTATATTTTTGGATAATATAGAAAATGTAATTGATCAAATAATATTATTCAAATAAAAATATCAAAATAACCTATGTTCAAATTTTCTCAATTTTCGAGAATGTTTTTATTTTTTTAAGAGTAATTAAGAAAATTTTGTAAAAAAATCATTTTAAATCAATATATTATTTAATTTAAAATAAAAACTATTTTTGGAATATGTTTTAATATAAAATATTTAGTAATTAGTTATTTTTAGTACACTTGTTTCTATTATAATCTATATTATATTGGATTTTAGTATATGTTTTTTTGTGTATAAAATTATATTTTTTTAAATTCTATTTTAATGTCTATAATGTTTCACAATTTAAATTAAATAAAATAATCACTAATTTTAATGTATTAAATTAAATTTATATATTATATAAATATATATTTTTATTAGGATTTATAAATTGATTATTATAATCCATAAAGATAATATAAAATCATCTTTAGTCAAAAATACACATCCTAAAAACCTGCTTTTTTATCATTCCTACAATTTTAATTTTTAATTACGAGTTTATAATTATATGAATTAATTATGTAAAATTGATTCCATTTTTACATAAAACAATTTAAATGATATAATTTTTAAACAGTAAATTTTGACCACAACTAAAATAATGAAAAATAATAATTAATTATCATAATTATGTTGAAAATAGGTTTACAAGGGGTTCAAATACAATGATAATGGTTAAAATGACTGAATCACCTATCAAAATTATATTTTATGGTAATATTTGAACTAAGATTGTCAAAATATATAGAATTTATTTATCCTTTTTCCTAATGAATAATGAGGTTTCTCTTTATTATCAAAAGAAATACAAGATTTCCACTTAAATGACATATAAAATCACCCCACATATCTTCTACTATTAACATCAAAATATCAATTTGACCCATAAAATTATTATCCAAAGAGAATAAATACCCCCTACCAATATCATATAATAAGTTTCTATCATAAATCATACATATGAATGATTTTGGGGCTTACCAATGGTGGTTCCCCATATATGAGATAATGTTCTTAATAGAGCCTCTTTAATTTCAGTGTTCATCCAAAACATTAGAATATTATAAAATTAGGATTTTATAATAACCCTAGTATATATAATATATTTATTATTTATTATCATTATTTATTATCCAATTATCAATCTATTATTCTAACATAGGGGATAAAAAATCAATATTCATGTGTACGGAGGACTTCCGCCTCACGAATCGATGTAATTACTTTTCCATAATTTCCTCTCACATATTATAATAATAATGGATTCAAAATATATAAATTTATATAATAATTTTCTCATATTTAAGATTTTGGATTTGTTATATCACAAATACCTTCCTAATTCTAATTCAATGTTGGATATGAGAACGTATCTCATGTGTATTAGAGACTAATGTTGTAACATCCTGTGTTTTAAAAGGAGAAAATATATTCGATAGAGTACATAATACACCACATTAGATTTATGAAAATGAATAAATATTTATATGTTTACATATAACCTAGATATTAAAATTAAGGTAATGAAAAATATTAATATATATGTGAAAATACATTTTTGACATGTCTATAAATATTTATTTGTGGGCAATTATTCATAAATAAATTTAGATTACTTTTTATTTAAAAATGAAATGTTTTTATGAAAATATATTTATGTTCCAATAAATGGATTTATAAAATAATTAAATCACACTTTTTGGATTTTTTTACTGAAATATATTTTTAATAAATTCAATTTCGTGTTTCAAATTTGTCTTATATAGAATATTTTAATTATATAAGAACAAATTTAATTTTTCTGATAAATGATGCATTTTTTAAAAAATACTAATTTACTGACTTTTGATAGAGAACCCATTTTAAATCTAGTATTTTGAAATTATAGTGTGTTATATAAGATAAAATAATCTTATTATTTGGATGTGGGACATCAAAATTTACTTTGGATGAAATTTTATTATATTTTCTGGAAAAAAAAATTGTTTTAATGAATAGTGAAACAAAGAACATTTTAATTCAAAAATTTTATTTCATCAAAAATATTTCTATTGATAGATATACTTTATAGTAGGTTTTAAAATATAATTATTTTAATTCATTATATTTTAATACAATTTTGGTCAATATTATTAATTTCACATTGAAACTCATGTCATTAATTTGATGTGTTTTACTTTTAATAACTTGATTTCCTATTTTGACAAGGGGATAAAATTATATTAATTACTAAAACATATATTTTATGAATTTGGAAATTTTTATAAAATAT
This sequence comes from Viscum album, assembly GCA_963277665.1. Lineage (NCBI taxonomy): Eukaryota > Viridiplantae > Streptophyta > Magnoliopsida > Santalales > Viscaceae > Viscum > Viscum album. The sequence goes on along the minus strand of OY728151.1, from coordinate 747,763,610 downwards.
AATTAATCATAACATCCAAATAATTTAAATATTTATTTGTTATTTTTTATGTACTTTATGAATAGTTACTTTTGTAATTATTTTAATTAACATGACTAACAGTAAATTGGGTAATTAAAGGTAAATGTAATATTTTCATAATATAAAAATTCACTAAAACTTGTCCAAAATTAATTGGATGAGTTTATCCCAAACCATATATTCCATTAATCTATTTTATGACTAGTTTGAGTATCTTAGATGTGATTATGACATTTATTAACATTTCATCTAAAATAATGACCATGATGTCAAAACTGTGTCTATTATCGGTAAAAAAATAAATATAGGGTTATAAAACTGATATCTTCAATTATAAATATTAAATTGAAATATAATAAAATTACCCACATCATGGAAATTTATTTAAAATTTTATGGAAATAAATAATTAAATTAAATGGTGAACCAATGGATGTGGAAATTTATTTATCTTACTGATATGAAATTTTTTAAATGTCAAATTATGAATAGTGTTAAAATTAACACTATTTGTATTTTAATATAAAAAATATTTTATTAAAAGATATTAATTTCCTATAAATATATAAATTTAAAAAATTGTTAGGATAAGTCCAAATATTTGATAAATGGTCCTCTTTTTGGTCATTTGGCATGTTATCATATTTTCATTTTCCCAAATGTGTAAATAAAATAATATGAGGGTAAGATTAAAAAAAGTTACAATAAAGGTTATAAAAAAAATAATGTTTAAAAAATCATCAATACATGATAAATAATTATTATATGATGTTTATTTTACCTAAAATCATATAATTATAAAATTAAATGTATTTCGACTATTTGGAATAGAAATTGGATTTATATTAATTTAATAATTTAATAGTTTCCTAGGGTTCCCCTCCCCTCTCTTATAAATAAGTACCCACTCTTCATTAATAATCACTCATATCAATAATTTTTATTTTTCCATGATCTACAAAAAACACTCCCTGTAATCCCTTCCCATGTTTTCAAGGCCTTAGTTTTGCCAGAACACCGTTTTTATAGGTGTGAATGTGTTCTTCAATGGTGATCAATTGAAGAAGGGGTAGCATTTTTAAAGTGATTATTTTTAATTACTTATTTCTATTACATTAAATATCTATAATCCATTATTAACTAATAAATAAATTATCCAACATATACTGAGATTTTATTATGTTATTTTCATCTTCCAAATCCATAACCGATTTCGTCAAATGGGAGATGAACATTTTGTTCGTCTGTACTGTGGACTACTGCATCGCGAACCGAGATAAATTTTTTTTCATTACTATATATCAAGACTAGGTATAATTAGGGAATCATTGATTATATATTATTTTAATTAGAAACTTATAATTTTATAATTATAATTTTTCAATTTTTTTCTTAGCTTCTATTCACATAATCATTATAATGTTATTCATCAGTACATGTGAAATATCACCTCCAAGAAAAGATGTGAATCATTTTTATTCACCATAATTTTTGTAAGATATATATAAGTATAAATAAATTATTATTATGATTTTAATATTATAATTAAAATTCTAGAATGTTAAAATTTTAATTACCTTATTTCCATAATGATAAATTAAAAATCGACACGTTACTCATTTGTATGGGCAGCTTACCATCTCCATGATTGTAACATTGTTTCTTTTTCATGTCCAAATTTTATGAATTGAAGTAAAACTGTAATTTATATCTAAAATATATTTTTATATCATTAATATTATTATTGAGATAATGGACATATGACCTCTTGTCCTATTGATATCAAGACAAGTACACATTCCAATCAAGTACTGAAAATCAACAAAACGTATGATATGAACATAAAAAGTTATTTAATTTTTATTACATGGTAACAATTGATATAAAATGAATAATAAAAATGAAAAGGTTCTCATGAAATTTTAATTTATCCTATTTTTATTATTTATGAATATAATGATTTCACGTGATGATTCAGATTCTAGGTATAAGATTTCGTCTCAATCTCCTTTCATTGAGGAATTTTTTGATAATCTGAACAATTATTCTATTATAATGTTTATATATATCCACTAGGACAATTAAAATACATATTTTATCTAGAATATTTTTATTTATTGTTTTGGAAACTGTATTAATTCATGGAGAGTATGATCTTAATGTAACATGTTTTTTGGGACACCATGAGTGTTTTTTGATTTAATTATTATATCTTTTTCTTCTAGATATTAATTTACATAATTATTTATATAAATTTAAAAGGATTTTTAATTAAATTTTATGTACATATTTAATATCATTCAATGGTTTCAAAATGGAATTGTTTTATGAAAACCATTTTACTTTCATTATAAGAGGAAAAAAGATATATTTAATTAGATTTACCATTTAATACATTAATGGCTTCTCTAGCACTGTAAAAGTTATTGGATAATTAGATTACACAATAAGACATATTGTAATGTATAAGGAAAATGAATCCCATATTTGGTTATCATTGTATTTAAAATGGTTTCTTGAAATGAAAATGGTATTTTTATATGAAAGTGTTTTTCAGATGGGAATTGAAAATATTTTCAAATAGTTTCTGTGATGAACCGGATTTTGAAATGGTACATGAGAATTATATGGAATTGGTGAGCTTGATATTGCTTATAAAAAGGAATGATCCCTAGTATAGATTATGAGTGAGCTTGACATAGCTAATACAAAGGTCTGATCTACAATATAACTCACTGGTGAGCCTGTTATAACTTATATAAATAGTTATGCTTCATTATAGATAACATGTGATCCCAATATATCTTATACCAATGGTGATACCAATTATATATCTGCCATTTATTATTTTTCCATATATTTATTCCAATTTCTATAGTTTTGAAAATGATTCATGTATACTTTTCTCTTAGTAACATAAATTAGTTTTAATTTCTTCTAATTTGTTTTAATGATTTTTTTGAGATATTTTTTTATGTATTATTCATGTGATTATATTTTGATTCATTTTCTCAAGGAATTTCAAATGGGTTACCATTTTTTACTAGATTAATGGTTTCTTTCTTTTTATGTCCATTATTGATTTTTTTGTCATCACATGTTTAAAAATGATATTTACAAGTCATTAGATGCGTAAATATAATAATATTCCATGATGTATGTATTACAAATGTGTCTTGAAAAGAATTCGTATTTTATTTAAAAAGGGCATACTTTGGTGAAAAACGTGATATTGAGTATATATAAACACTTATAATATATGTGTTTACTAGGTACGAGTTTTTATTTCCTCATTTTCTAAATGTCTAATCTAAAAAATCATGTAATGTGAATTTTAGTTGAAAAAATTTTAATTAGATATAATTAAGGTAGTGACTTTATTGTTGGTATCAGAGGATGGTTTATACAACATCATAAATTAGGATGATTTCTAATTGGTTAGTGATATCACCACAATTTTATAATTTTAGGTTTGATTATAATTTTAATGTCTTATACACTTTTTTGAATTTATATTTTTTGAACATTTAATGTGATGAATGGTATTTTTAGAGATATTAACCTCTATTGTAATTATGGGTTATTAATCATTGGGATGAAAAATGTGAATTATGAAATATCATTTTAGGTTAAAAAATTTTATTTTTTATGCATTTTATACCATATTTAGATATGTTTCTTTGAATTATATAGTTTTAGAAAACAAGGAAACCCATAGATTAGGTAACCACCCACCATGTCCGAAAAGTCCATGGTAGTCTAAGCCACTACCGTAGGGTGAAAATGGTGCATCGCCTACCACTAGCCAATGTCAAATCCATAATTATTACTCCATTTTAATTTTAGTTAAAATATTTTATGTAATTAGAATATGTTTATTTTTGGAACTTATCTTTTATCAAATGGACATCCTTATTATTGGAAAATGATTTGTTGGTCAAGGGATAAATATTATTTTGGATAACGATCTGTATAATGGGAAGCCTATATTCCGATATAAAATAGAATACTAAGAGATTTTATTTCATAAATAATTATTGAATTTTATTTTAGAAGATTATTTTTTTTATTATCGACTTTTGGAGATTTGAGTTATTTATGGAAATGATTAACCTATCTTCGGGAATATGTGTTTTGGTTAATAAATTTTTCATTTAAGATAGTTAGAGTGGGTGATGAGATTTGGTGATAAATTTTATCATTTATAATGGAATATTAGGTAATAAAATTAGTTTGAATTTTGGTTATCAATAATTGTATTGATTGTTTTGAGGAATTTTAAGGAATCTGATTTGTTGAATGGTGTTTTATGAACCTTGGATATTAATATTAAATTTTGGTGATTGAAGTAGTCTATAATCATATAATTGATTATTCATTTTGGTGAATTATCTGATGTTATCCTAATTTTTTAGGGTTTTCGTTAATGTTTCAAGACATGAGGATTAGATATTTAATTATTTATGAATTTTTTGATTATCTGTAAGTTTATTCTAGTATTTATGACTAGAAAATTCATATTAAAAAGTAATCATTTGGAGAAAATGATTAGTTTTCCAGTGGAACTTGATGAACAGATGAAAAAATACATTTCAAGTAAATATATTTCCATATAATGATTTTCTAATTAGTAAAAAAATTCATAATATTTTGAAAATGATCTTCAAACAAAAACGTTTACTGATTAAATTTCCTACGAAAAAATTAACGAAGATTTAATCCCATCACATATTTGTGGTTTTTTAATTGTTAACATTATCATATTAAAATTTTCTTTCAGTACCCATCAAAATTTAATAGTTAGGTTTTCATTCATATCCATGTTTTCCTTCCGTAAATCATAGTATATGTTATCTCATGTGACATATGTACTGTCCTTTCTTTCATTTAAATCGAATGTTTTATTAATAATTTTTCTGATGTGGGAATTAATTAAAGGTATTTTGAAGAGTTATACATCAGTTGATGAATCCAAATTCAAATATCTATGATGAAATTTCTAAAAGGTGTGGAATTTATCATCCTTATCTTTTAAAATTATATAATATGTTTTATTTCCAACATACCATGCCACATCGAACATTTGAAAACGACTACATAATATTATGTTAAATCATAACCTATCTATTAAAATGGAGTGAAAGAAAACATTTAATTGAATTATAAAAATTATTATTAAACTTTTATTTAATTAATTTATGTGTGAGAAGTTATTTATAAATGAAAATAAAACCCCTTTTAATTAAAAGGAAACTATTTTTCAAAATCATATTTAAATGTAAATGAATGATTTTATAAGTTAATAAAATTAATATTTATGGAATAAATTAATAAAATATATATGTTATGTACTCAATTTCAATTTTAAAATTTATTTTATATGATTTCTAGTCATGAAATAAGTTCAAATTAAATTTTTAGGATAATATAAGTATTTAAAAAAAGTACATTTTTACCGCATTTTGATGGAGAACCCCGTTTCATTCTAGTGTTTGACACCATTATATGATTTATTACACATAATAAACTACATATTTGGAATAGAGACATAAAAATTTACATTAGTTAAAATTTTTCTATTTTTTTGATAAAATTTATATTTTAATGTATAATTGAAATACAACATTTTCATTCAAAACTTCTTATTCATCTAAGTAAATTTGTTGGATAGAGTACATTTTTAATTGGTTTTAATCTATAATTATATAATTTATTATTTATTTAATATAATGGTTTTCATTAGAAAAATTTTACATTTGAAATATATTTAAACCCACATCAATCTTCTGATTGTTTTTAGTTTTTAAAAACACTTTTTCCCGTTAGAAAATAGTGATTAATTTTAAATTAATTACTATATCATCGATGTATTAAATTTTAAAAATTTTATATTTATTTTTAATTAGAAGGCCTTACTTAATAAAATTTTTCCTGTTTTATTTTTATTTAATATTATGAATATTAACTTTTGTAATTGCATTAATTACCACTGTTAAGGATAAATAAGGTAATTAAAGGAAGAAAATAATATTATAATAATATAAAATTACCATGGAACGTGTCTTAATTTAATTTTATTACAATATCCCATCTTTTATAACCATTGAGTCTATTTTTTAATAACATATAGCTACTTCTATGTGATTATGATACTTATAAATATTTTATTTAAAATAAAGACCCAGATGTCAAAATCATGTTGTTAATAACTAAATTTTTTATTATGGGGGTATAGAAGTGATGTATTGAAATAAAAATTAAAATTAGAAACATAATAATATTACCTAAAAAATAATAATTTTTTAATAACTTTTATAAAAATAATAATTAATTTAAATTGTGACTGAATGATGATGTAGTAATTTTTTATTAATCAATGATTCTAATAAATGATATTTTCAATATTAAAATAAATATTATATAAAATAAATTATTACATAAAAGAATTTTATGGATATATATGACATTATATTGATTATTTAAATGAGTTTTTCTAGCATATCCAGCATTAATGGTATTTTCTAAACATCAACTAATGAGTACTCTCAATGTTGACACCATTGGTATTTTAAAATCTATAATATTTTATTAAAATATATTGAATTCCAAAAAAATATAATATTTATCATATTTGATTGTATAATTATATATAATTCCTAAATGAAGCTTTTCTAGGTCATTTGGCATGTTAGGGTAATTACATTACGCAAAAAGTGGTAAATAACATAATATCACAGGAAGATTAAAAAGGGAAAAAGGGTTCAACATAAAAGAGAATAATTAAAATTTTTAAAAACATGAATATTTTTAATTTGATGATGATTATTGAACCAAATATAATATTATCTTTGAAAAAAAAATCATAGTTTTGAACTGAAACTGAATTTATATTAATATAATATTTATAGACATTCCAAGGGAGTCTATCCCTTCGCCTGTAAAATGGGCCCCATTACAGCACATAGGTGAGCCCGATGTATATTATATGAAGGGTGATCCCAATTAAAAATATAAAATTTGGAAGTGAACTGTTTGATTATTACAAAATAAAGTGGCTTGAATGGGTTTTATGTATATAATTAACTAATTAGACTTATTGAGTTTTAATTTTTTTTTCTATTGGTTTCATTATTTTTTTTCAATATGTATAAGTATTATTCCATGGAAAATGGTTGGTTTCATTTCCTACAAATATTTAGAATTTTTATCATAGGCCTTAAAATTGGTATGGATAATGATGATTACATGATGAATGTATTGAAGATTTCTTTTAAAAATAAATAGTGTTTTATTTTAAAACAATTTTTTGTGAAAAAATTGATGTAGAGTATAAGTGTTCACTTGGAATTTATAATTTTACTTTATAAGAGTTTTATTGACCTAAATACCAAAAATACTCGACTAAATATATCCTCTAACATGAATTATATTTCAAAAACATTAGAATAAGATATGTTTAAGTCTTTGTCTTCGTAGCTACATCACAAGGAAATGTGATTAATTTATAACAAAAAAATTTTCATGGAATTAAATATGGATAAATTTATTTAATATATGCAATATAAATGAAATAATTATGATATTCGTGAATTTTTTTTATTCATAATATGTTACATAACATTTTCATTCTTACAAAAAAAAATATTGTCATTCTTGCCTACATCAATACTACAACATCACCTAATATATGTTATTATTAATTTCAACATCATAAAAAATAAATGACATATGTATGTATATTTAATGAAATAATATTATTTATGGAAATTATTTTCATTATTTAATGATAACATATTTTTATGATATTTTCATAGTTATCATTGAAAAATGGATGTGTTACTTATGTGTTTATATAGACAACTTTCTATTTCAGCATAACATATTTAATTTTTCAAAATGTTCTTTCATGATTCGTTTTAAATTGTAAACTTTTTGTTTAAATATGATAATTATTTAGTGATTAATATTTTTCAAATACATATTACTGATCTATTTGACGAATAATCAACAAACCGAAGTCATTTTTGACACATAAGTGAAATATCTTGAAAACATTCACAATGAAAATAATAGATTTATGAATTGTGATTATAATATTAAAATATAATGTAGATAGATTTATAAAATATGAAGAGTTTTTAAATAATGTAAATAATTAAAAAAATCTTTTTATTCAATTAGACAAAAAAATGTGTTGAGTCATATTAATGTTTAGGGACTTCATCAAAATTTCCTTTCATTGAGTCAATTTTTTTTATGAACCAATATTTTTTTTTGAGCTATATAAACATGCTCTTTTACATTTTATATCATTAATTTATCTATTACGACATTATGAAATGTTTTGGATATTTTTATTCTTTATTGTGGAATATTATTCAATCATTTCCAATGTCATAATGGGCATCCATTCAAAAAAAAATCTTTTAATATTTTCATTCGAATAAAATTTTTGGTCATGAATATATTTTTTAAATTATTTTATTCTAAAGATTATAGTTTTAGAAAGTAAATTTTTTCCTCCCATTCATTTTCATTTAGAAGATGAATAATTTTACAAAGTGTTTGACATTATTTACAAATAAAAAATTTAATGATCTATAATTTTTAAAATATACACCAGCCAAAAATTTTCCCACTGCCATGGCCATTTTGTTATTTATATATTCCTTTACAATATTTCATGTTTTATTCAATAAACAAATAATTTTGTATTACTTATATTTTAGTTTTGAAATAAATTCTTAAATATGAAACAATCTTTTATTATCTATATTGTATCACATATGGATTATCATGTGTTTTCAAAAAAGGTTTTATAATGATATAGTGAATGAAAAAAATTATATATAATATGGCTGTTAAAAATTATTTAAAAATTTGATAATCTTTTTACATCATATTTTATTTTTTTACCCCATTATATACTATTTTTGAGACCGATGTAGCTTATATGAATGGTTGAGTACCATTATAGCTGATGATAAATGGGTGAGCCTAATATAGCTTATATGAATGGTGTTCCCCATTATAGCTCTCAAAATAATTGTGTCATGATTACGTTTGTCAGATAATTAATTTGGATGTTGGTATTATGGTTATTCCAATTGAATGAATTTTTAAAGGGTTATATATATACGATGCTATAGGATTCCAAATGAGAATCTATTTACATTCAATGGTTTTTATAAATTTTATTTTAAAAAATTGATTGTTTTTAAGGTGGAAATATTATATTTCAGACACTAAAAATCCATCAGGAATAAAGAAAACATTAATGGGATTTTATTTTTTTCAATGTACTAATGGTTTTTATTATTTTTCTATCCATTAAAAATCTATTCGTTCTCATCACATATTTTAAATTATTTTTCACAAGGATTTAGGATGGGTATGGGAATGTGATAAATTATGTTGATATTCATAATGGTTTTCTATGAAAGTAAATCATACCTATTTTAAAATATTTATATTAATAGAAAAATGGATTCTAATAGAAAGTATAAATTTTTAATTATTTAATTATTTAAAATTTAAGAAAAATTTATATAAATTATTAAATCCTAAAGATCATTGAGAAAGTATTAATGTTATATCTTATTCAATGTCACTATAAGATGTAATATATATGGTCCAGTCCTCATATTATGCAATATAGAATGACCTATATAACTTTAGAGGATATGATTATAATAATATTATTCTATTGAAATATTCTAATTTATGGATACGTTGATATGATATTGTGTTGTATATTTACCATGTTGATTCATATAATATATAAATAATAATAATGGGTTTTTATAGAGGAAATGGGGATGCAGTAGTTTAAAGGATTTGAGAGGAAAATATAATTTGAAATCATTATACCAATATATTTTGAATTGGAATAGAATATTTTTTTCAATATTGTATCTATTGAATCAAGCTATTAATTGTGTTGGAATCTATGATTGGGATAGGTAATATCTACTATAGAGTAACATGTTTTTAGTATAGTACCTTTTGAGATAACAACATCCATCAATCAATGATTTATATGAACATATGATATGAAAAATATTGATCCATTTGATATTAAATTTATTTGACATCATTTGATATTTAGGACATCAAATTTTAACCCTTTATGTTTATAATTTCGATGGTGATGCTAATGGTTGATGGTTTTTAAATATGAATACTAGAGAAGTATTTGATTTAGATTCAATAGAATGGGACACAATAATGAATCATTTCCTTCAGAATTATATCCCTATGAGTTTTGGGATTATAATAAGGATAAAAATTTGTAATTAAAGGAAATGTATAATGATTTAGTGGATTCATATAAAATAATTTTTACAAGAATGGTCATGTATATAACATATTTCTTACATTATTATGATAGTAGAATTAATTAGTTTTAGAAATGATTGAAACAAATTTTATGAAGATCATTTCTGAAATAATAATGTTGTGTTGTGATAATGTTTCTCATTATGATGAGGTTGATTGGAATGAGTTTTTTATACACTAATATGCCATATTATTTGAGGAGTAAAAAACTATCCATGTGGAAGGATATATAGAAGAAACCAATTATGATTTATTCAGGTATGCCTAAACGTTTTCCATGTGTGTATGATGACATTTTGATGATTGTTTTTGAGTATCTGGAAGGTTTAACTAGTGTAATATGTTTGGTTATAGGGTTCATGAAAATAAATAAGAGGTAACTGAATAATCAATTAATGAGATAATATATATTAACTCCAGAGTGATATGTTTTTTCTTCTATGATTTGGTATATTATAAAAATGGGTTTCTGCTGCTTCTTACTGATGATGGAAATTATCATGTTCCGAAACATAAAGGTGTGGAAAAATCTTTTTTTTCTAATATTGTTGATTATCTGGTTCTCTAGTGATGTGGTGATAGCTCTAGAGATGTCATAATTTTTTGGACGTTAATTATATGTTCAATTTATTTGAACCCCCCTTTCAGGATTTAATTGCTGTGATGGGAAAAGAATTAGTGGAAATTTTTATACTTGTTGTTGGTTATATATATGTAAATATTTTTTTAATAAAAAGAATCTATTTTATTTTTACAGGCATTAGTTTTAAGGTATTGATATCCTTGAGGTTTTATTGTAACATTAATTATAGAGGTAATTTATATGGATATTCAACTTATTTTCCAGAATGATATAAGGATAAAATTTTATGGAAAATGTTATATATATTTATAATTGACAAACCATCCCACTGTATAGCTTCATGGGGAATGAAGCCCCAACTGAAGGGCTAAAAGGGTGGAATGTATACCACTGGCCTATATGATATCATGGTAAATATGAAATCATCCTTATAAAATAAATAGTGTGAGAGGTAAATATAAATTTTATTTATGAAACATACGGTTCGTCATGTAGATTAAAATGGGACTGAAAAGTGATTTGTTGATCTGGAGATTGTTGTTGTTTCACAGTAGGATAATTATAATTCTAGGAAAAAACGTACAATACGATATTCTTATATTTTTGGTTAATGTCTATAGATTTGAGGAATATCCGGTTATCCTCGTGGAAATTATTTGATCTGTTATAAGTTTATTTTAATACATCAATAATGAAAACTCATCATGGATACTAATTGATGGAAATAATATTAGAGATAGGTGGGAAAAAATTCATCACGTAAACTTTATATGATTTGTACATTTATTAACGTCTTCTATTATTCAATAATATAAAGTAATTTTCTAAGTACGAGAAAACTATCATTAAAATGTAGTGGGTTTCCTGTTATGTTCATTTTAAATGAATTAAATAGTCTTTGAAAACATAAAATATTTATGGTTTTAATTTCAATAACATTATATTGATGATTAAATTTATTATGAATGATGATCTCTATCACTCACTATTTTTGGTTTTATGTTATTTTTCCCATACTTTTCAAAATCATAACATCCCAAAAATGATCTCCAACTTTGAAACATAGTCGTGCATCATTCCAGATTAATTTCATACGTCCTCTTCTCTCATTTCACAAGGATGTTATATTGATGATTTTGATGATGAAATTTATTAGATTGGGGGGATTGTGTGAAACCCAGTGATTTTAAAAGGATAAAATTATGTTTTATTTCATTTAAAACATGAAAAACAAATATTAGAAAAGAATGCTACAATATAATACATTACGATATATATATTTTCAAAAAACATTTAATCTATTTATAAGAATTTGAAAATTTAAACCATGATATTTTTAAGTTTGATAATATATATGAGACGGATTAACATGATTTAATAACACTTGAAATATATAACTGTTATAACCTATAAATTAATTTTTCTCGTATGGATAAAATTAATAATATTATAATAAATATATATTGAATTATTTTTATATATTACACAATTTTATTTGTTGATAAATTCATAGTAAATAATCAATCACTTTTTAGTAATGTAATTTCATTCTTTAAAAATTGTATTTCTTCAAAAAAATGATTTTATATATTTTTATGAAAATTTATAATTAATTTTTAGATGTTTTAGAATATTTATTTCATATAATGAACTTAATTTTTGAAATGTTTAAATCAAAATTATCTTATGTTGAATTAGGAATTTTTCATAAAATACTAATATTTCTGTGAATAATGAAAAATATCTATTTTTATAAAAAATTTATTTATTTGCAATAAATTATTCAATATAAAAATATGATTATGTTTATAATATTGTAATATCATGAATTATTTAATATAATAAAAATCCTAATTGAAAATAATTTCTGGTTATAATTATTCTAAAATGCATTCTTTTTTATCAAAGTGATTTAATATATGATTTAAAGTGATTTTGAAAAAAATAAACTCTCTATTAAAAGAATTTTAAAATTAATTAAAATATTTTTGTAGTCGGATACTATACTAGAATGGAATTTTGAAGCCTGTAGAGTTTTATTATTGATTTGAAGAAATGTTAAATATATTATATAAAATGTGATCAGTTCTTTAAAAAATGCCTAAATATCTCCAAAATTTTGCATCAAATTGACAAATAAGAGACCAAATTTAGATTTAATACAATTAGTTACCAATTGCTTGTAATAACATATTCTACGTCAAAAAATTGGCATGATCACATGAAAGGATACATTGTTTTTTATTATTATATTATTATTTTGCAAAAAATATTGAATATCTCCCTAACAGTGCATCATGGGAGAAATATTGTACCCCTGTTTGGTCTAGGATACAAGGATTACCCTATGAAGAACATAATTTATTTTGGAATCAGTTGGTTTGAAACATCAAACATGATAATAAATTGTTGGTATTTATTTATAACTTCATTCTGAGATTAATTAATTAAAAATAATTTATTTATAAATCATGTCATCATTTTCAATGTTTCAATGTAGAGACAACTATTGATGATTCCAAATAATTCAAGTGGCACGAAATTACAAAGTTTTTGATGATTTAAATTATTAATTTCCTTTAATAGATGAATTTAGAAACTAAACCATCAACCTTAGGTAAAATCATCTATTATAATATGGTTTAATTTTTTTGAATATAATAAAATTTATTTATGAAATTATTTTGGGTATGTCAATGACATGAAATTAATAATAATAAATATATATATAATTATTATTATTATTAATTTTTCACCGAAATATTTTTTGTGTGTCAATTAAATAAAATATATATAGATATGTGGGAAATAAATATATATATATAGTTTTTAATATATAAAAATATGTGGAATAAAAATTTATTTATATATATATATATACAGATATGTGTATATATATATGAATGAATTTAAAATATATTTAAATGGTTATTAAATATATATTTTAACGAGGTTTGAAAATGACAGATGAATATGTTGGTTAAATGCATGGTTTGAACAGAAAAGTGAACAAAATTTGTGTACTAAATGAATTAAATGAATCATTAAGGAATCCATTTAAAAATATTAATAGAAAAAGGGGTTGCATAACTCACACAACATCCCTCCCCTAAAATTATTCTTGTTTCCCCCTCTCTACTTCCTAACCCTCTATACTGTTATATTGTTTTTACATTATTTAATTATTTATTCTAAACATCATTTCAAAATATCATATTTGATGTTGAATGGATTGACACACTTCTAGTATAATTGGATTTTCCTCGATAATTAGAAATTTTTTCGTATGCTTTTTTTTCAATCTAAAAAGGTAATTTTTTCAGATATAATTTAATCGTTATAGTTATCGATGATAGTGATAATTAAAAATAATATTGAAATATTGATGGATCACATAGTAATTGGAATGGAAAAATCTTTCGTTGAGGTTTGAGTGTGGTATGGTTCATGAGAGTCTTTGAAATCCATGATATCAATATGGAAAATCATGTGGTAGAAATTTCCTTACCAATTGGTCTCTTGTTTAAGCTTGTTCCCGTGTTATATGTTATGAGGTTGGAAAATTGTTATTTGTGTTTGATTACTAGCTCATGTGGTTGTGTATATCCCATGTTACCTATTGTTCTTCAATGAGTGATAATAGTATAGGCTTTTCCATTTTTGATTATTACCACATGGTGTTAGATTTTTTATTTTGTTATTATAATGATATATTATGATATTTATGTCACTATATGTTATACCATTTTTGGATGTTTCTTTTATTTTTAGGTATCATTCATGGTGGTTGAAACATGTGGAGTGTCATGACAATTTTATCCCCTCGAGTGGGAGTTCACTTGTATTTCGTTTATAGAAGCGATGAAACCAAGAATATAGTGTAGATAACATGGAATTCAATAATAAAGTTGTATTATATGCCCAATTTTCGGAATTCAAAACCGATTTTTCATTTTAAGGATCAAACATGATATCTTCTTAATTTCAATAAATAAGTCATATGGTTCGTTCATTTTGAAGTAGCGTACTCAATGCCTTGTTAATATGTGAGATGTACTCCACACATGATGTTGGAGATAAGATATTTCCATGGACTGTTGTGTCAGAGATGCAATTAATGAATGTAATCCATATATCAGTTTCTTGATGCCGATTTGATTTCATTTAAGTGAACCTGATGCCTAGTTGATTTTTCAGTTCTGTGATTGATGCCATGTGGACATACAAGTAACATCATCGATTCGTAGTGGAGTTTGTTTTTGAAAAAAATTCCTAACATGAGTCCCAAGGTAGAATTCGGTCACAAGAAGACATGATTCCCAGAGGTCTTCAATAAAAGGTTCACATAGCTTAGTTGATAGTTTTTTGTTACCTCTAATATAAACTTATTATCATTCCAGAATAGATTTAATGTAATTACAGTAGGGTGTTTGTGGAATCTGGTTTATAACTCCACTACTTGATTTTTATTTGTATTTTTTTATTCATCATACCAATTAATTATTTTTTGGGGAATACACTGGTTTACCTAAGTACAATTGGAGAAGACACATTGGTGGTGTCCTACTAAGTTTTGCACTAAGACCATAATCATATAATTTGACATGTTTGTTAATTCTAGGATAGTCTTGTAAAAAGGAATGGGCCTTGCGATGGATAGCTGAGTATGCAGAACAGAGAGTTGGAGTGGACCCCAATAGATACTGAACATACCCACCTTACATTTATGTATTATATTCCTTCATTAATCTAGAATTCTTTCCACTTTTGGATAACTTTTCCATAAATCATATATTCCACCTTTAATTTCATAATTTAGTTTGATTATTTATTCAATTTTTATTATTATTTATTATCAACTTTGATGACATAATATAGAGGTTATAGAATCCCCACTATATTTTTCAGACCATAACTGCTAGTCATCACACTCTTCCATATGGATAAGAGCACATGAGGTCATGTACCACCTGGAGTATATAATGTTGATAATGTTTGGATGTTAAAAAATTATTTTATAGATAAAATTCAACAGATTTACTTCTATCTATTAATTTGGTTGGGAAAGGATATACTAGTGATATGATAGTTTGGATTTGGGTAGGCGAACTATGATCAAGCCTGGAAATCACTACATAGAGAACTTCATAGATTCCATAATGTGGAGAATTTATGACTTTCCATTTTTGTTGAAAAAACTCACCATGGGTGATGCACAGGATGTTGATATATAATTTTGAGTATGTGAATGCGTCTTGACTAGGAGCATAAGATTCCATATATATACATATTTGTATGCTTCATTGTAGGTCCTTTATTATTTTATTGATTTGTGCTATATTTTTGGGATAGATTATTAATTTTATGATATATCATTATTTTCTTGTTATTCAGATAAATCCATATAAGTGATGATTAGTTGAATGTAGAATGATGTGTGTTAGTATAAATATATGATTACTATGAGTCATGTATATGGATAGAGACTAGTGTTAGAATTAGAAGGATTATATGATAGACTGAAATGTTCTTCCTAGATTCGGTACTAGAAACATGTGGTGAATATTTATTTTCTAAAAATATAACTGAAAACATAAAGTTTTCATTATAGAACTAAGTATATTTTTTGTCAACATTAATGATGATTAGTAAAATACCTAACATAATATCATTTTTCATAAATATATTTATAAAATTACTAATTTTATTCAAATAAACAAACTACTTATAAAATGCATTCATTTTATAAAAATATATGATACCTATATAAATATATTAATAACATTGCATGTGCATTAAATTTCTATGTAACAGTGTTTAAAAATTAGTGAAAAATTATTTTATATATAATTATTTAAGACCTCATTGAATAAATAATATATATATAGATATATATTTGTATATGTATATATAAAATATTTTTCAAAAAAATTTAAAAATAATTTTCATTTTGATAATCAATTCAAAGATATAATATATGAAAAAAATGGATTTTAACTCTATAATAATTTAAAAATAAGACAAAATATTCGGCTCAAAATGCTACATGTATTTTCTTATCAAATACATGTCACCACAATAAGTATCTCTTGTAGAAAAATTCCATATTGAGTTCATGGATTTACTACATATTTCTGATTATATCATTTGATACTGAAGTTCATAATTTTCGGAGGATCCTTTTTAATGATATTTTTTTCTCATTCATAACCCAATAAACAATTAAAAATATACATGATTTATTTTATTATAATAATATAATATTACAAATGAAATTATTTGATAAACTAATTTTTAGAAAATTAGTTTGAGATATCCATATTATAAATGTAATTACATACATTTAAAATAAATAATCATAAGTGATTTGACATTAAAAATAATAATTTCATATAAAACAATGAAATATCATTAAAAATTATATATAATTTACATATATACTTTCATAAATGAAAAAAATATATTTTACTATAAAAAATAATACTATCTTCTTAAAATAATATATTATATTAACCCAAATACATTGAGTCCAAATCATGAGGTGTGTTCTTAATCTTCCACTTTTTCAGAAAATCCATTTACATAACACCTTATAACTGCTTCATAAGGATTTTTACCTAAAATAAGACATATAGAAATATGAGAGGTATTATAGAATATTTATTTTTAGTGCATGGTTGAACCAAAATTATGTTGAAATTTAAAGAAAAAATAAGAAGATGGTCCCTTTTATAAGAGTGGGGTGGGGAAGTCTATGAATTTATTAAAATATTAAATTATTATAAATTAATTTAAATTTAAAAAGGTTACAAAGTGAGTTATCTTTAACAAATATTATTATGTGTAATAATCTACTAAACTATTGAAATTAGCATAAGTTTTAACTAAATTTGTGCCTTTATATTTGTGTTTAGATCATTATTTAACCCCCTTAACTCAAATATTGATAACATGTATATATACACCTTGATGCTTAATATATCCCTAACAATTTAAAAAATTTCAAAAATGGGTTATAAATGACATCTTAAACATTGTACTGACTATTTTACAAAATTTTAGTTTTTACAGATTTTTATATCATTTACTAAAATTTTAATTACTATAAAATATCCATAAATCTCAATTTTAAGGATATTTCATTTCATATAAATTAATAATGTCATGATAATAATTATAATTAGAAAAAAATCACTATATTCACAATATTTGAATTTCATCAAAACATTTAATTTAATTCATTTATTGTCCCACATTATATGTAATTTAATATATATAATAAGATTTATTTGATAATTTTATTAATAAGATAACTTCTATATCTGAGTTCTTAAATATACTAAGATAATTATTTTTCATGAAATATTATAAATAAAATACCATGATATAAAAAACATTCAAATTCAGAAATAATATTTATCATCTTACATATCTTCTGGATGACACCATATTAAAAATGTTGTTGTTTTTAAAATCATGGATGCGACATCCTAATATTTTTTATAAATAAAATATTATAATGGTTATAATATCATCAATATGGACATAAATTATCACATACCCAAAAATATAATTTTTATGGGAAAATATTATTCATCAAATAAAATTTTGGAAAGTGTATGTCTCCTTCAATTGTTCATATCTATTTATTTTATAATGTAAATTACCCAATTTACCCTTTACCCTAGCAACAAATTTTACCAATGATAAAATTGATTTTCTGTAAAAATAAAAGTGACTCATTTACTCAATTTGGACCCAAAAATTACAAATATGGATTCCTTGTTTCAAAATTCATAAAATATAATTTTAATAAATTAATATTCATTTAATCCAGAAAAACAGAATGAATAATAGTTTTTCATTAAATATTCATTTTCAAATTAAATGTATTTTATTCAAAATTTATTTATAAAAGTCATTTAAAAACCATAAATACAATATTTCATATCAAAATGAACTAATGTCAATTTAAAAATAATTACAAAAAATAATTCGACATTATAAACATTTTGAAATAAAATATAGTATATTATAAAAAACTTATTTTCATTGTTCCTTGAATATTCAATATTTTCATGAAATAAAAAATAATTCAGAATCAGGTAATAATATTATTATTACTTATTGAATACTGTTTATTTTATAAAAAAACATATGTTTAAAATTTAACTATATTTATTATAGTGTCTTGGATTTTAGATGTATTATTGTTGGATATTGAATGTTTTATTATATAGACTATTTGGTGAGACATTTCATAATTTTTAGGCCTAGTGGTACTAGAATAATTATTAGAAATATAGTTTTTATATTATGTATCACATGCATTCATATTTCCTGAAAATAAATAACAACATCTATACAAGACACTAAATCATAATATTGAGGACACAATTGAGTTCAAATGTGGGATTTACCTTAGGTTTGACATAAATGTCATATGTGATTGTTGATTGTGAATGAAATTATCATGGGTGTAAAAATGTATAAAATAAAATAACTTATTTAACTTTTCGTTGATGAAGAGACTGAAATTCATTTATAGGTATACTATTATGAAGGAATTATAAGATTATCTTCACAACCTTGGAACAATATGAGAATCGTGGGTGAGAGAATTGGAGGATCTCTCTAAGATGAACAATAGTTGGATCATAATTCGACATTCGCTGCCGAATGGAATCGAAGGTTCTCACCAATGATAATGACACATCTTTATTATTTATCTTTGATTGTTCCCAATCATGGTTGTAATATGTTTTGACTGTGGATGTTATATTTTACACCATTCATTGTTTATGGATAATGTATTTACATTTCATATGCTAGTTTTAAGGCAAATGATTATTTTATGTTTAAACCATTTCATATGAGGAATGCATTGGACATAGTATGTGACGGGTGGAGCCCGCAATAGCTCCTTGATGCATCGGTAGGTCTCAATAGAAAAACTACGGTTTTGGAACAAGGCCTTCATAAAATCTTATTTGTAGTCTTGGTACAAATACTTGACTATGTGGTTATAAAAGTATGGTATTATCCATTCCATCATTTTGAATGTGGCTATTGATATTGCATGTGATTATCTGACTAGTAGAATATCCATGTAAGTATGTAAGTGGCATTATTAAGATTTATATTTTTCATATTATGGAGAATTTAATGTTTAAAAGGCTTTTGTTTTTGTTTTATATATTGCCTTAAATGTTTATGCTAAATTATGAAAGCTTTCACAATATTGATATCCTTACTGAGAATCTGAGATCATAACTTTCTATGTTTTATTATTCCCATGATGAAAAAAATTATATTATGACTGACCTGCAAGGATAGTCAATGGGATCTAAGTGTTTTATAT
Organism: Viscum album; assembly: GCA_963277665.1. Taxonomy (NCBI): domain Eukaryota; kingdom Viridiplantae; phylum Streptophyta; class Magnoliopsida; order Santalales; family Viscaceae; genus Viscum; species Viscum album. The sequence continues at coordinate 747,743,308 of OY728151.1, read as the reverse complement.
GGAAACAATGTTTTTGTGATTTTCCATTTTATGATGTGATTTAAACCTTATAAACGTATCTAGTAATTCCAATGCTACTAAACTAATTGGTCTTTTGAGACAAGATCTTTTGTGATCATGCCAAAGTTCTATAATAATTCACCGACACTTGGTAACTGGGGTCGGGACATTACAGTTGGTATCAGAGAAAGTTTAGTAAAAACATTTGAATCTAGATTTAGATAAATTCTCATTAGAGAACATTACCCCATGATATACTTCGATGGTTAATATAGAAGAAATTCCTAGAATTTTTGAATTATAGATATTTTTTCAGTTTTCCATGAAATAAATCCCTGTCTAGATATGAGCAGGTAGAGGCAAATCTGGCATATATGTAACTAGGGGTAAAACCTGAAAACAACACTTTCAGCTATACTAGAATGGTATCTAGTGCTCGACAACAGGCCTTGCTTCACTTTTCATTACGACAATCCTGGGGGATATGCTTAGGATAATTCTCATTTTATTTACAAACCATTATGAAGGGTTTATGAGAATATATATTATCATATAATTTTTTTTATGATTATGCATTATATCTATAAACTGTTCAATTTACGTTATTTATTTTACAAGTTTGGAATTATTAATTCCAATTCATAAACTGACCTACTGTATTCAATGGTATAGAAATGCTTCCTAGTAGAAGGAATGTGAACTCTAGCCATACGTATTATCCAAATAGTTAGAAGGATCATATTTTCATGTTATTAATCCAACATTTAGAAGGGAAGTATTCTCTAATGTAATCTCAACATATGAATAAATAGTACCATGTGGTAATAATATTAGTAAATAATTATCTAAGTCCTATTCCATTGAAGTTAAGAAAGATAAGAAAGGATTGTGTAATTTGAGTATTGTATTAATGATGTACATATTAGAGGAATTATATAGTATATAAGGTTTGTACTGCAGAACTATTTCATTAAGGACTTGAGATTTTGTTCAACCAAGAAAATTGACTCAATGAAAAGTTATACATTTTAAAAAATTCATGGTTGAAGTAAAGGCATAACATTAATATGATCCTGATACTGAGCTATTTATTTTTTAATAAGAGATGATTTATTTCGTTAAATTATATTGGTTCTTCTTAACTACCTTGAAATTGATTAATGATTTTTATATTCCATCATTGTTGTAGTTTACAACATTTTTTTGATATAAGGAGTATATCCAGTATTCTATTAGTAATATGGGATCACGAATGTAATCAATAAGGTTTTACGGTAATTCAAGATGTTGTCGTGGTTTAAAAGATCACATAATGAAGGTGTCCGCATGTTATTAAATGGAAAAAAGTATCTTCATTGTGTTAAACCTCTTTATAAATTTTGCACTGTGAGTTTGGAAAAAAGAATTTTGGATAATTCAAGTTTGTGATTATTTTTGGAATCCCATATAAGGAAAAACTAGAGGTTGGGCGGAAAAACATCATGTCCGACAAGGCCTCGATACTTGAACACGTAACCGAAGGGAAACAAGGGTGTATAACCTACCACTGGCCTATGTGTTGTCCTATATTGAATAATGTAGATATTTTTAAAAGGATAGGTAGATGAATTATAAATTAGTTTTTTTGAAACCCTATAAGAATAGGATTAATAGAATATATTTTATGTTCTGTTATCATTTAGATTGAAATATGAGTTTGAGGTTGAAATTAGTTAAAGGATGGAACTCTACTTATCATGTATATTTATTTATTCAGTTATTAAATGAAGAAATTAATTATTAAACTTTAGTGAAGTGATTTTTAAAAACAAATTGGGTTATCCTAATACCTTATGTTTTGTTGAACCGATGGTATTTTAAATCATCATAGATTTATGGATTTGAGGCTCTCAATTTTACACTTTTTTGTGATTAATGACCTCAATCAGTCCCTATATATATTTACGTTTTCCTCCAATTATGTGTCCTTAATTTTCAATAGTGTTCTCCTAATCTTGATCATAATTTGTTGGTGACCCATTCATTTCCCATTTCCTCTTATTAACAATAAATTTTATTATCCCAATTTCTGATGTGGGTTTTTCCACAAAGTTATTTTCTATTTTCAACCATTTATTTTAAATGAACAATTTCAAATTGCGAGGATGCAATTTATTGAATGAGGGAAGATTGTGACACGCAAATATTTCATAGTACGTTATTTTTTTCAAAGTAATTCAATAACTTTCACTACACTCAACACCGAGTTCAAGCGCACCATGACTTACCAAACTAGCCATTCAAAAAAGGTTATGAATATTATTAAATTAATTTTGATCTTTATATAATACTTATAATTTTATAATCTATATTATGAGATTCCCAGACATAATGTACTAACATATTCATTTTTTTCAGATAGAATAAGTATTTTTCAAAAAAAAATGAACTTTTATCAACTTTTAATGGTGAACTCTTTTTAAATCAAATATTTAAAACATTTATATATTCAATACGGAAAAATAATATTATTCTTTAGAATCATGAAATATGAATTTTTAGTAAATAAATTTTTGTTGTTTTTATGATAAATTTCATATTTTGTGTGAATAGTGAAAAATACAATATTTTACCTGAAAACAAGATTTTAAATCTAAATAATTTATAGTGTTAAATTGTAAATTTTAATGGTTTGGACTTATAATTAGATTATATGTTTACCATTTAATACAATTTTGGTCATTTTATGTAATTTTCCTATGAAATTGGACATAAACATATTTTAATCTTTTGTTAGTTATTATTTCTTAAAAATACGCCTTTTGGTTTTGACAAAGGGAATTAATATTAAATTAATAAATTAAACTAATATGTTTTGAATTTGGTAATATATAATTAATTTCTGAATTTGGAATATCAAAATCAGCTTAGGGTGATTTTTTGGTATTTTTTGGAAAACATTCAATTTTTGATGAATAGTGAAAAACACCGAGTTATTGTTTAAAACCGACTTTTTATTTAAATAATTATTTATATTATTTAAATTTATTTTTGGTGAAAAGAGATACATATTACCTATTTATATTTAATTTTATTAATTGGATTCATTTTGTAATAATATTAGATATATAAAATTTTATTAAACTTTTCACCGTCTTTTACCCACCTCCTAGGAGAAATTACAAATTCACATAATACATAATTTTACCACTTCTGAGAGTGGAATTTCAAAAATCCGAGATAAATGGTTGATATCAGTATAAAAAATTTGCTTCAATAACATGAAAATATTCTTTGGTGAATAGTAACTTTTAACTTTTATTTACCATAGTTAAGATTAATAAGATAATTAAGGGTAAAAATGATTTTATCCATACGCTAACACATGACCTAATTCCATTAGATAAATGTAATTCGACCAAAAAACACCTTAGGAATAAAATATGATCATGTAGGTTCACATGGATATGATTATGACATTTATTAATATTTAATTCAAAGAATAGTTAAAAGAGTTAAAATAAATGTTTAATAACTAATTTTTTTTCAATATAGTGTTATACATAAGATATATCTAAATATAAATATTAATTATCAATCTAAAAAAAATTCATACATAATGGTATTTTTATATATTTTTTTATACAAGAATTATATTAATTATTTTAATGACACAATGATGATGTAGTAATTATCTAATTAATGAAATAGTAAAACAAATAATATTATAAATATCCCAATAAATGTAATTTGAAACTTTTTATGAATTTCACTAATATTATTGGTTAATATGACATATTAGAGTTGGTTATAATAATTTTTTTCGATGTAATAATGTTGTTATGAATTTAGAAAAAACAAAATACAAAATAGTGTCAAAATTGAAATTAAATATTTTTTTAAAAAAATAATATATTATTAATTGATATTCAATTCCTAAAAATATAATATTCATCGAAAAGTCTTATATAATAATATATATGACATTAATGAACTAATTTGGGTTTTATTGGCATTTTATAGTATGTTTATTAACTATATAATATAAAAATTCAAAGTGACATGATAAATGTCAAACCATATAACTAAGAGTTATATTTAAAGGATATGGTTAATATGGGGACCTAAACCTATCTAAAACCACTTTTTTTGAGTGGTTTTGACCCATTCTCACCTTATCTTTTAAATAATTCATTTTGGAGACATTAAAACCAAAAATGAATTTATTATAAAATAATATTTTATGTTTTTCCTATGGTGCCCTTCACCCCTCCTATAAAAGGGCACTTCCCCTTCCGACAAATTCACACCTCCAAAGCCATTTGGCTCGGGAAAACCCTAGTGAAATATCCTCCCAACTATCTTACCTTCATCCTAGATGGCTTACTTCGGTTATAAATCTAACCTATGGAGCCATTTTTATCAAATCAAAATTAAGTACCCGAAGAAGAAGTAATGATTTCACCAACCTCTTTCAAGTTCTCGTATTCTTCCGCGTACTCTTTCATTGTTGATTCAATTATAAAATAATAACTCCATTATATTCTATATTCTATGATGTTATTATAAATATAGAACAACTAAATTCATTATTCTATCCATCTTATGAATGATAATGTCATTATGTGGGCGTACGTACAGCTTACCGTCTCCACGTCATGGTGTAATTTGTTATTCACAACTATGATATTTGGATGGATATAATAATGAGAAAAATGTCTATAAATAATGAAAATAACATGATAATGTATGTTTAAAATTAATATACCTTCAAATTCCACACCACTAAGGAAATGATATCGTCACCCGTGCATACGTATGGATTACCGTCTCCACAAGGCAATGAGATTCATTTCCACATTCACCATTCATCGACGATTATAAAAATATATAATATTAATAAGTATGTAAAATATGAAAAAATAATTCTACTGGAGAGATGTGTATATATATATATATATATATCTCTTTGTGTATGTGTGTGTGTGTATGTGTGTACTTACATATATCTTATTCACTTAGTTTTATTCAATACGAAATGAAAACAGAAACGTCGTTTATGCGTATGTATAGACTACTTTCTCCATAAATAGTGTTTTTAATTACATATATATGTCTATTATACATATTTATATACTAAATATATATTATATATAAATCATGTTTTATATTCCGGATGTATTTAAATCTTGATCTAAGTGATACAATCAAGAGTAACAAGTAAAAACACGTATGATAAAGAAACTGATTATTAACCGAAATGCTAATTTAACATGGAAAATATTATTAAATTGTTAATATAAATTCATAAATGAATCATGTATGTATCATAAATATTAATAAGATTTTCTTATAATTTTATAACATACTATTATGTTTATACAACAGCTTATACGTACCATCAACTAAAGGAAAGTGGAAGATAAGGGTTAATTTCACAATCTCTTTATTATCCGAGGTTTTTTTTCCATAAGTGTCTACTAGGACTTATTTATTATCCATTTCCATGTTTCTTCTTAGAGGGTCTTCCAGAAACATGGGTATCCTCTATCTCTTGGAAACTTTTTAGGGATAATGCTTCTAGCAGGCTCAAATTTCATTTCAATGGTTCTGTAATTTCTCATGTTGCATGAACTGGGTGGTTTCTCACTTTTACCGTAAAAGTGTTTTTGAAAATAAAAAAGTTACATTGGATGTTTTTAAGGAATTATTTATTTGGACATGAATTTTTATAAAATTCTAATTCCTTTCAAAAGTTTAAAATTGGTATGGGACAGATTGATCAAAAATGTCTTTAAATATCTTCCTCTATAAATTCTATGACATTTATATATCTTTATGAAAAAGGGATATTTCTCTCAAAGTGTATTAAAAAAAATTTCATTTATATCAACATCCAATGATGGATTATAAACTTATTTGATGTTGATTTATTATTATACAAAACATCCATATTGTATTGAAGGTTTTGTGATATGATTGAATGTGGATGTTCTATTTTTACACCATTCATGGTTTATGGATAAAGTAATGACATTTCGTATTCTAGTTTTAATATTAATGATTATGTTATGTTTAAACCATTTCATATGAGGAATGTATTTTATATATTAAGTGACGGGTGGAGCCCGCTATAGCTCCTTGATGCATCGGTAGGTCTCATGAAACAAACTAGTGTCTTGGAACAAGGCCTTGACAAAATCATACTTGTAGTCTCTTAACAAGGCCTTGACTATGTGGTTATGAAATTATGGCATTATCAATACCATCATTTTGAAAGAGGCTATTGATATTTAATGTGATTATTAGACTAGTAATACATACATGTGAGTATGTAAATGGAATTATTTTGATTTATATTTTCCATATTATGCTGAATTTTATGTTTAAAAGGCTTTTTTTTGTTTTATACATTGTCTTAAATGTTTATTCTTATTTATAAAATATTCCAAAATATTTCTATCCTTACTGAGCATCTGAGCTCACCACTTTCTGTGATTTATTTATCCTACGATTCAAAAAAGTATAATATGACTGACCTGTAGGGATAGTCTATGGGATCCTTGTGTTGTCTATGGACGTAATGTTTTGGTAGTCTCCCATTTTAAAATGTAATGTAATCCTTATGAATGTATCGATTACTTCCTTGGCAACTAAACTAATCAGTCTTTCGAGACATGATCTTTTGTGATCATTCCGATGTTATGTAATAATGAACCGAATCATGGTAACATGGGTGGGCGTTATAGTAGGTATCAAAGAAAGTTTAGTACAAACCATGGAATCTTGATTTAGATAAACTCTGATTAAAGCACATTTCCTTATGATAGACATTGTGGGTTAGTATAAATTAACATCCGAGAATTTTTTTATTATAGAAATTTTGTGAGTTTTCTAAGAAATACATCCATGTCTGGATACTAGCCAGTAGTGGCGGCTCGGGCTCATATGTACGTATTGGTGAAGCTCGAAAACACCACATTGATCTAGACTCGAACAGGAACTAGTGCACAACAATGGGACTTCTTGCACTATTGGTAAAGACACTCCCATAGGATATGTTTATGATAACTCTCATTTTCATTACAAATCATTATGATGGGTTTATGTGTATATACTTCCTCAAAGAAAACATTTTTTCTGATATGGATTATATCTATATTCTTTTCAATGTCTGTTTGTTATTTTACATGTTTGGAATTATTCATTTCAATTCATAAACTGACCTAGAGTATAACATTGTATAGAAATGGTTCCCAGAAGATAGAATGTGATCTCTAGGAATACGTATGATCCAATGAGTAAGGAGGATCACATCGTTCATGGTATTAAGAAAAAATTTATATGGGAAATAGTCTCCCATGTCTTGTCAACATATGAAGAAATAGAATCATGTGTTAATAAGATAAGTAAAGAATTCATTGATTCCTATGTCATTGAAGGGAAGCAAGAGAAGAAAATGATGGAAGAGAGATAGATGGATAAAGTGAAGAGGGGAAAGAAGGATTTTACCATATGTGACGAATGTGGAAAGAATCATCTTGGTAAATGCTTTAAGGGAATGTGAGTTTGTTAAAAGTGGGGAAAAATGACACCATGTACGTGATTGCATGGGTATGAAAATGGTTTCAAATGTAAAATGCTTCATCTGCAAGGCATTGGGAGTCTACGTGAATCAATGTCCCAGTCTTCATAGTATACCAAAAATGATGATATTGGATAATAATCATGTTATGATACTACTAAATATAGAGATGAATGATTAAGAGGAGTGTTTTTTATTAAAGTGTTATGTCATTTGAGTATTGTATTAATTATGTACAGGTAATAAGAATTATACAGTATATAAGGATTGTACTGCAATAATATTTAATTAATGACTTGAGATTGTGCGGAACCAAGAAAAGTGACTCAATGACAAGTTAAACTTTTTGTAAAATTCATGGTTGATGGAAAGACAAAACTTTATTATGGTCCTGATACTGAGGTATTGATTTTGGAATAATAGATGATTGATTCAGATAAATTATAATGGATATTCTTTATTGTCTTTAAATTTATTAATGACTTGTAGATTCCATCATTTTTGTAGTTTAAAACATTTTGTGATATAAGGAGTATATCCATTATTCTATAAGGAATAAGGGAGCATGAATGTAATCAATAAGGTTATATTGTAAGTCTGGATGTTTCTGTTTTTTAAAAGAATAAATGATGAAGGTGTTCACATGTTATTACATGGAAAAAAGGATCTTCATTAATTTAACCTTCTTTATAAATTTTGGACTGTGAGTTAGGAATGAAGTATTTTGTATAATTATAGTTTTATATTATTTTTGGATTCAAATTAAAGGAAAACCCGGAGGACGGATGACAATCTGTCTTGTCTGGTAAGGCCATGAGACCTAAACTCACAACCGAAGGGTGACAAGGGTGTATCACCTATCTCTGGCCTACATGATTTCCTTCATTGAATAATGTATTTTTTTAATGTTCTAGTAGATGAATTATAATTTCATTTTTTTGTAACCCTATATGAATATGATAAATAGAATATATTTTTAAAGTTCTATTATCATTTAGAGTAATAGATGAGTTTGTGGTATAAATTAGTCAAAGGATGGAACTCTACTTGTCAATTATATATATTTTTTCTTCTCTTATTATATGAATAAATTAATTCTAAAAATTTATTGAAGGGATCATAAAACCAAAAATGTGTTATCCTAGTACCTTATGTTTTGTTGAACTGATGGTATTTTAAATCATCATAGATTGATGGATTTGAGGCACCCAACTCTACCATAGTTTGTGATTAATGAGGTCAATCACTCCTTAAAAATGTTTATTTTTTCCCCTCCAATTATGTGTCCATAATTTCAACCAATTTTATCCTAATCGAGATCATAATTTGGCCGTGACCCTTTCATTTCCCTATTCCTCTTATTAAGACTAAATTTTATTAACCCAATTTCTTGATATGGGTTTTCCCAAAATGGAATTTTCTATTTTCAACAATTTATTTTCAAAGAACAATTTCAAATAGTGAGGAAGCATTTTTTTAAAGGAGGGTAGAATGAAACACCCCAATATTTCATAGTATGTTATTTCTTCAATGTATTTCAATAACATTCACAACAAGAAACACCGATTTCAAACGCACCATGACATTACAAACTAGCCATTAAATTGACGTTATAAATAGTATTAACTGAATTTTGAATTTTATATAATCCTTATAATTTTAGAATCCATATTATGATATTCTTAGACATAATGTATGAACAAAATTTTTTTAGATAAAAGAAGTATTTTTCAAAAAAGGCACTTTTATCACCATTTAATATTAAACCCTTTTTAAATATAATAATTGAAATATTTATATATTTAATTTGAAAAAATAGACTTCATCTTTATAATCGGGACATATGAATTTAGTTTCCATAAATTTTTGGTGTTTTTCTGATAACTTTCATAATTGGTTGAATAGTGAGAAATACGATATTTTAATTGAAAATGACTTTTATATTCAAAATAAATTATAGTGTTAAATTATAAATTTTAATCATTTGGAAGTATAAATAGATTATATTTTTACCATTTAATCCAATGCTTGTCATTTTATGTAATTTCACTTTAAATTGGACATAAAAATTTTAAATTTTTGATAGTTATTATTTCATAAAAAACACATTTTGGTTTTAACAATGGGTATTAATTTTAAATTAATTAATGAAGATTTTATGTTTTTATTTTGTTAAAATAGACTTCATTTTTGAATTCAGAAAATCAAAATTAGCTTAGGGTGAATTTTTGGTATTTTTCTGATAACTTTAAATTTTTGATGAATAGTGAAAAACACCGAGTTATGGTTTAAAACCAACTTTTAATTTACATTTATTTTAGGTAAAAATAGATACATAATGCCTATATAGGTTTAATGTAATTTATTGGAGTAATTTTAAAAAAATATTAGATATATAAAATTTTATTGGACCTTTCACCCTCTTTTACCCACCTCCTAGGAGAATTTTCAAATTTAAATAAAAATTATTTTTACCTCTTCTATGAGTGAAATTTCAAAAATCAGGGAGACAAAGTTGATATTAGAAAAAAAAAGTGGTTCAATGTGATTAAAATAATTTTTGGGGAATAGTATTTTTTATCTTTTATTTACACAGTTAAAAGTAAATAGTGTAATTAAGGGTAAAAATTATATTATTCTTACCCTTAATGATGTCCTAATTCAATTGGATATATTTAATTCCACCAATAACTACCATATAAATAAAATATGATCCTTTAATTCCTTGTGGATTAGATTATGAAATTTATTATTTTTATTATCAAAGATGATTTAAAATTTTTAAAATCAAAGTTTAATAACTAATACATTTTTAAAATAGTGTTATACATAAGATGAATTTTACTATAAATTTTCAGTTGAAAGCTAAAAATATTTCCTATGTAATTTTATTTTATTTATATTTTTTAGACATTATACAATTTAATTTATAAATGACACAATGATGATGAAGTAATTATCTAATTAATGAAATACTAAAATAATTAATTTTATAAATATCCAAATAAATATAATTTGAGACTTTTTTTGAATTAAAATAATTTTATAGGATAATAAATCATATTATGGTTGGTTTTATGAATTTTTATAGAAGTATTAATTCATTTACAAATTTAGAAAAAAAACCAAATAGTGTCTAAATTGACATAAAAGAGTTTTTATAACAAATATTATATTATTAAATGATATTCTATTCTTAAAAATCTATGGTTCGAAAAAATTAGTTATATAATAATATATATGACATTAGTGAACCAATTGGGGTTCTATTAATTTTTTATAGTATGTTTAATAACCATATAATATAAAAATACAAAGATACATTGTAAATGTCAATCTATTTAACTAAGAGTTAAATCTAAAAGTTAAAGTCAATATAGTGACCTAAACATATCTAAAACTGATTGGTTTAGTGGTTTGCGACCCATCCTCACCATATCGTTTAAATAAATTGTTTTGGAGTGATTAGAAACTGAAAATTAATTTATTATAAAGTAAGCTTTTATGTTTTTCGTAAGGTGCCCCTCACCCCTCTTAGAAAAGGGCACTTCCCATTCTCTCAAATTCACATGTACAAAGCCATTTGACTCGGCCACCCATGCCCAAATATCCTCCCAACTAACATACCTTCATCCTAGAGGCCTTTCATTTGTTAGAAATAAAACCTATGGAGCTCTTTTGATCAAATCAAATTGAAGAACCCGAATAATAGATAATTATTTCACCACCCCCTTTCTAGTTTTCTTATTCTTCCACTTACCCTTTCTTTGTTATTTCAATTATAATATAATAACCCTAGTATCTTCTGTATACTATTATGTTATTATAAATATGTCCCTAATATATTCTTTATTCTATCCATCATATGAATGATAATGTCACCATATGTGTGTACTTTCAACTTACCCTCCCCATGCAGTGGTGTATTTTATTATTCAACACTATGTTATTTGGATGGATATAATGATGATTAATATGTATATAAATAATGAAAATAACATGCTAATGTCTCTTTAAAATTATTTTACCATCCAATTCCACACGAATAGTTAAATTATATTTTCTCTCGTGCGTACGTACGGATTACCGTCTCCACGACGCGATAAGATTCATTTCCATGTTCACCATTCATCGATGATTATAAAAATATTTATTACCAATAAGTTTGTAATAAATGAAATAATAATGCCACTATATATATATATGTGTGTGTGTGTGTGTGTGTGTGTACTTACATATATCTTATTCACTTAGTTCCGTTCAATATGATATGAAAACGAAAAAAACATTAATTCGTACTTACGGACTACTATCTCCATAAATGTTGTTTTTCATTTCATATATATGTTTATTATACATATTTCTATTCTAAATATATTTGATATATAAATCATGTTTTATATTTCTTAAGTATTTATATCTTGATCTATGTGATACAGTCAAGAGTAATAAATTAAAACATGTACGATTAAGAAAGCGATTATTACCTGAAATGTTAATTGAACATTAAAATTAATATAAAATGGGTAATATAAAGTCTTAAATGAGTCATTCATGATATCATAAATGTTAATATATTTACGGTATAATTTAATAACATACTACGATCTTCATTCAAAAGGTTAAACATACCCTCAACTAAAGGAATGTGCAAGGTAACAGTTAATTTCACAATCTCTTTATTATCTGAGATTTATTTATGTAAGTATCTACTTAGAAATATTTATTATCCATGTCCTTGTTTCAAAAAATCCTTTTTAAAGGGATTATTTTTAACGTACCTTTTTACTAAGACATCATTATAAATGTTTTAAATATTTATTCTTATAAATCATTCTCATTAATGTCTATGTTTTCAAAATTGTTTTAAGGATTTATTTATATGGACATTATTGTTTTTAAGATGTTAATTCCTTTAAATAGATTAAAATAGGTATGGGACAATTTTACTCAAGAATGTATTTAAATGTCTTCTTTATAAATTGTGTGACCATTAAATGTTTTTATAAAAAAGGGATATTTCACTCAAAGAGTTTTACAAAGAATTTTAATCTATATCAACATAATTTGATGGTTTTTAAACATATTTGATGTTGATATATTATGATACAAAACATCTATATTGTATTGAAGTTTTTTTAAATGTTTCACTATGGATGTTTTATATTTACACCATTCATGTTTTTTGGAAAAATTATTTCCATTTCAAATGCTAGTTTTAATACGAATGTTTATTATATGTTTAAACCATTTCATATGAGGAATGCATTGGACTTAGAATGTTATGGGTGGATCTCTATATAGCTCCTAGATGAATCAGTAGGTATCAAGAGACAAACTAGTGTCTTGGAATGGGGCCTTAATAAAATCATATTTGTAGTCTTGGCACATGGCCTTGACTATGTGGTTATAAAAGTCTAGCACTATGCATTCCATCATTTTGAAAATGGCTATTGATATAGAATTTGATTATTAGACTAGTAGAATATCCATTTGAGTATGTAAATGGAATTATTTTGATATATATTTTTGATATTATGATGGAATTTAAGATTAAATGGATTTTGATTTGGTTTTATAAATTTTTCTAAATGCTTATGCTTATTTATGAATGTTTCCACAATATTGTTATCCTTATTGAGCATCTGAGCTCACCAATTTCAATGTTTTATTTTTCCCAGGATGCGAAGAAGTATATTATGACGGACCTATTGGGATAGTCTACGGGATATTAGTGTTTTTTATGGAAACAATGTTGTTGTAGTTTTCAATTTTAATATGTAATGTAAACAAAATAAATGTATATAGTATATCCAAGGCTACTAAACTAATTGGTTTTTCGAGACTTGATCTTTTGTGATCCTGAAAATGTTATGTAATAATGCACCAACTCTTTGTAACTGATGTTGGGGAATTACATATATGGTAATTTTAGGATTTTTATTTATTTTTTTATCTTTCATCCTTTATCACTATAAAACCAACGGACAGGTGAAAACAAAACATGAGCAGGGCTTTTACCACTCTTGTAGGTTTTTATGATCTGTTCTCATTTTTCTATGTGTATTCGTTGATGGGGTAACATTTACTGGTGGGTGGTCTCTAGTACTGATGAATAAAATGTTTCAGACCCATTTAATGGAAAAACATTTTGATATAATAGTTCTAGACACAGTAATATGAGGGTATCATGTTATGGTAGTGGTGTAAAGTAAATTGCACCAGATCAGAGGAATTTTTGAATAGATATTCAGATGAACATGTTGGGGGAATTGTTTTGAGTTTATTTTTACAACTAATCAGGGGTTGGAATCTATAAATCACCTTCAGAAAGGGTAGTCAAACCCAAGATCATAGTTACATGGGCATGATTGATGGTGGTGGAGGAAGATTTTTGCATCAAAGGATATGACATAAACACGTAGAGTAAATCGGCAGGATATGTGAAATACTTAGGTACATGTCATGGGTTATAGGGGAAAACATCTCATGGTACCTTAGTGAAGTGGATTTGGATTCCATGTGATGTTTGAAATTACATAATATGTGAATCCATCACATGTCATGTTACATGACCTAGAGAGCTTGATGTGTACCTCGATGGGTATATAGACATGGCCAGGTGTACACAGACACATACAAATCATGTACTCAGACCCTGAGAATTTGTGGACTATGTTTACAAAAGTTGTTCCATGTTGTTATAAATGGGAAAGATTACATGTGTTGGGATTTTTTGTGTACTATTACAATTACACAATCATGGGTCATTTACATAGTCATGGTCTGGTTTTGAAGTGACACACCCTATACTTATAGTACATGATGTGTACTCCTTTAATGTTGTCTTCATTCCCATATCCAATGTAGCATGGAAAGGTTTTTTAAGTGTGTGTTCTCTATATCCATTCCCTGATGGTTAGTATGGAATCACATTTGATACAATGAAAAGGGATACCTTAATTAGTAATCTATTGATAGAGTTTTTAGAATCCTTACATGAGTTCCGGAGTGGGATTCTCTATAATATTCTCTTCTTAGGTGGGGTTCATGGTTTATTCCTTACCAAAAATACATGGGAACAAATCCACTACATAGTGGGATAAAAAATATTTAGTCGGTGTTATACATAATGGATTTGGGTGTGTTCTACATATTTGTGTTGTATCTATTCAGAATTATAACTTATACTTCAAAGGGGGAGACCAGGAGAGCACATCCTCTCAAGATATCATATAAATTCTTTTTGAATCATTGTGTGTGTTGTCTGGGATGAGTGGTTTGTGGAACCATTTAGTAGGAGTCATAGAATAGAATTACATTTGTGACGTTTGTAATGGCCCAGACCTCTCTGTTCCATTCCTTTGTGAAAATATGGTGTATGAGGTGTTCCGGGAGGTCAACGTGACTTATCCCCCAACACATTGCCAATTTTCTAGTTCGGTGAGCAGTTACTATGGTAGAAATTTGTAAATAGTGCAATGGTAACCTTATAGGAACAATGTCACCAGGGACCCTTGCTGAACAATTTCATCGATAAACATCATTGAATAGTTCCATTAATGAACAGTTCTACTGGTATCCTCTTTCTAATTCGAAATAACCAATTCTGTGAACAGTTCCAATGATGAACAGTTCTATCAATAACCTCTAATGGTAACGTCTCATTCCTATGCCAAATTTCTATTACTTTTAACAGTTCCTTTTGTGAACAGTTCTATCAGTGAGGTCTAATGGTAACCTCTATCGGTAGCCTATATCATTAACCTCTATTGGAAACTGCTATTTCTATTACCATGTTTATAGTTCTGTGAACTATGTTTCTAGAACAGTAACCTTCTAATGGTGAGGTTCATGAACAGTGTCTAATGGTGAGGTTCTTGAATAGTGTCTAATAGTGAGGTTCATGAATAGTGTTTTCCTTTTCCAAATTTTGAGTTCGTGAACATTGTTTCCAACTTCCTACAATTTCACCCCATTAGCATTTTTCATTGAAGTAAAATGCATTTAAGATGTCGTTTTAAGGACTCTAAGGCCAATTCAAAGGCCATAAATCTTATATTAACTATTCCTAAGGCTCAGTATGTTTTTACATAGTCAAACTGCATAGTTTAATTCAATCCACCTTTAATGTGTAATCAAGTGTATCGTAAACCATCAATCTATTAAATCTTCTAAAAGGATGGGATATCATCCTCCCTAATTCTTCCTCTTTCTTCTCGACTATGAGAAGCTAAAAAATTCCATTCTATTACATAGGAGTTTCATAATTATGATTTCCTCCTTTGATTGGTTCTACTCTATTTTGATGCATCCAAGCTGTATCGATCAATCTTTGATATAAGGTATGTTGTATTGCCATTATTTTTGGGTTAATATTCTCATGTTTCTCCTTTCTATATTATATAATGTAATATCCATGAATCTAATGGGGGTTTCTTGGGTTTCGGTTGGTGCGGTCCTACCATGGCATCCTCGGGTGGATGCATTTGACCTGAAAGGAGGATCGTGACCCGATGTGTTGATAAGGAATGCCAGGAACTATTTGAGGCAGGGGATTCGTTTCTTCTCTTTTCTTTTACGTGCAACTATATTGATATAATTTTCTATCCCACTAGACAAAAATGAAATTTAAATAATAAACATTTGATCCAGATATAAAAATGATATCGATTGTATGTTTTTGTACCTTGTTTTCTAAATAGTGTGATATCCATTCATTATAAATTTACCTATTTGTTCTTGATGAAAATTGGTAAAGAATGTAAACAGAATTAATTGATAACTGTTTGATATGGATAAAGAGGCATGTAAATGAATCTGGTTCTTCTTGTTATAATTTTACGTTAATCAAATAGGTGCAATAATCATTATTAATTATTTTTGATAGCTTACTAATTAGGTTTCCCGAATTTTTGATCCTAGGAATAATAAATCTGTTAACTCAAGATGGATTAAACAACTGATTTTTTGATAATTCCCTTATGTGTTATTAGTTACCCTCTTGATTTTCAAAGGTCCAATAGCCCAATTGATGTGATTTTTGTTTTCCTACTACATGTGCTTTGTTGTGAACCTGGATGGCTGTTGTGATATGTGGGGGCATGGAGACTTTTGGTTGTGTTGGAAGATGATGCCTTGAGTGGTGAGATGTATCAGTTTATTCATGTGGGTGTTGGGGAGGACACTATGGATGATTGAATGGGAAGGATTTGATTTTGGATGCTTGATGATTCTTATTTGTTTATTATCTTCTTTATGTTTCCCCACTGCTCAAGGCTTGTGGCCTTGATTACCCTTCTTTCGAAAGTGGCGAAGACGTGTGGGGTATGCCATGTGATTTACATGTTTAGCCTCTCAAGGGAGGATGGGTCTACGCTCTGGATATTGGTGGATAATACACGATGGGTAGTACATCTACTCATCATGTAGAACCCACTTTTGTTTAGTAGCATAATTTTTTTTAGATTTCCTGGAATTGTGGGAAAATAATTATATAAAAAATAATAGAATAAATGGTGTTAACCATGGGGTTGGAGTTTGCTAGAACATAATGATGAGGTTATAATTTTAAATGTATAATTAAATTTGGGTGTGATGAAACTGAATTTAGTGTTGAATTGTTCATGGTTAATTAATGGTTAAAGAATTGATTAACGTAAATTTAAACTGGTAAAAAGGTAATGATATAATGTATTAAAGCTCTTTAAATTGTCTTGTGGTTATAGGATACCTAGTCTTAGAAGTGGCAGCCCATAGTCTGGGAGACGTTAGAAACAGTTGAGTCTAAAACTAGGTTATGCCAATAGTGTCTTTGTGAGATATTTTATATTCCTTAATTATTGTGTCTCTATATTCTAATCAACCCTATCAGTAAGGGAAACTGACACAGCAGAGATTCTGTGACCTAGGGGTGTTTTCCCCAAAATTATGATTGGAGGATGAATGGCTAACTACCCCCTTTTTCCTCGCTCTCTTCTCTTGGTAGTTACATGTTCTGGAAGTCACATAAGTTAGTTCTCCCCATATATGTGTGTAGAGGGCTGTAATGACTTATGGTTATTAACAAACATATATTATAGATATAGTATCCTGTGGACTACTATTGGTGTAATGTTTATAGGCTGTGATGGCTTGAGGATCCTTACTGAGTGTATGTGCTGTATTTTCTTGAGGTATAATACCTGATGTATGATACATGTTATATGGGTTGTGCTGGATCCTAGAAACAACCTAGTTACTTTTCATACATGGACGTGGTGGTTTTGTTTCACGAGGTTCATATTGTGGTGCTTCACTTAAGTGTCTGCAGGTAACCCTTTTTTGAGGGATATGCTCAAGACTTGCGATGTTGGGGAAAAGCTGAAAACTAGTGGTGAAGTTCTAGTAGGGTACCCTTGATATTATTTATTATATGATATATTCTTTTATGCGTTATATGATGAGATTATACATGGTGAGTATGGGAACATAGTATACTTATTTTGGTGTTGATTAAGTTTCACTTATTGTTCAATGTTCTTTAGCATGCTTCCATTAATTTTGTACGAGAGGCTTCGGGGATGATCTTACCGAGTATACTGTTATTCTCACCCTATGTATATATAAACTTTTTTTTCAGGTCACTTTGAGCAGGTTGAAGATCAAGCTGATTTCTACTAGCATAGGGTTTCATGCGCTGTTCGGGTGTGTGGCTGCTACTGTTTTATCATTATTATAGGTAATTATGGTTTTCCCCTTCTAGTTGTAGTAATTTTTCATGGAATTACATATGTGCACATGGTTTTTCTTTTGTATTTCAGTTCTGAGTAGGAGTTGGTTGATGTATATCTTCTCTCTCTCTCTTCTGCATGTGTTCTTTTAGTGGATAATACCTCCCATTTGGGTAATTATTATACCCTCGGTGATAGTCTCCAACCTGGGGCCTACTGGAGGGTGGAATCTGGGGTCATAATCTCCCTTCTCATATTTTCAGCTTAGGAGGGGTACACATTGTGGGGAGGGGGTCATGACAATGTGGTATCAATGGTCTGGTTGAAGGATAGGATGGAGTTTTGAGTTAGGCACATGTGAGGTGGTATGGGTTCGGAGGGGAATGGTGCCATTCTTATTTAGAAAGTGAGGTAAACACTGGAGACCAGTTGAGACATAAACATCTAGGTCCCCCCTATGATTTGATGTACGGACATTTAAACTAAATATGGATACTAAAAAAGGTGACAATAGTTGCATGGTAGAGACCTAAGAAATGATCATGCTTCATTCTTATGTGTTCCTGTGTTTGAATGGGTAGACCTTTAGATAGGTTTACCTAAAATGAATAAAATAAATCAATTAATTAATTACTGTTGAGTCATCCATATTCTAGGTTTAGGTGATATAACGGTTAGTTATTTAATAGGTTTGACACGAGGTCGATGTCCCCATCAGGTATGCATAACAAATGTCCTACTGGATGTTCCAGCAGATCGTCACAGAGTAGAGGTTAACGAAGACGACACTTCAAGGAAGAAACTCTGAGAGTCTCAGTTCTAGAGTATGCAGAAGTATGAAGGATTCCTTGGAGATTCAGTCACAGATGACTTGTAGGAGAAGGTTGATATAAGTCTTAGTTTGATCCATTCTTAGAAGAAGAACTTTGAGTCCTTGGTTATGACCATGCAGTGTGGAGCAGCGAGGAAGTTATGCTTCTTGTTCCTCTGGGATCGTGAGGAGTCAGCAATTTCATAGGGTGAGTTGTGAGACATGTTTAGAGTTATGTTTCTTTCTTTGAATATAAAGGCATCCAGTCATATGGATCATATAACCATTCTAAAGGGGGAGATACAGTGTTAAAGTGTATGGAATCCGTTTCAGGAACCATTTATGATATGCTCTAGACCTTCTACCAGATGAGGAGGACAGGGAGAGACATTTCGAGGAGGCTTTGCATCCAGAGATCCAGCTCCTGATCACTCCATTTATGATGAGAACATATCTTGAGGTGTTGGTGAGGGCAGAGGTTGTTGAGAGGACATTGTACAGTACCAGATCATCATGAGAGGGGAATTGGAATGATTCCTAACATAGCAGATCTGGGGTCCATGGTTACTAGTTTTCTTGGGCAGAAGAGTTTCTGTTTAGTTGGGGGTAGGTCCCAGCCCTTTACATCTCGTTTATCTAGAGGCATCAAATCTCAGGCCAATGCCAAGTGATCAAGAGCTTGTTTTTCTTGTGGTGTTCATGGTCGTCCGTAGTGGGAGTTCCCGACAATTCAGAGTGGCCATCGTGCAGCAGGTGGTATGCTCCAGGTTCCTCTATTGTGGTAGTTCCAGCAGATGTAGCAGTAGTAGGTTGCACGACCTTTAGATTAGTAGACGGTTGATGGGGTAGGTAGAGGACAACCCCCTGACACTCTCTGTCATTAGAGATAAGATCACGAAAATGGTGGTGGTCGTCACCGGGGTCCGAGAGGCCGTGGATGATGTCATGGTCAGCTTCATGTTCTAGTGTTGCCATCTCCAGGTGAGCTAGAAATCGTTCGAGGTACCCATTACTTTTTTTCTACCTTGGTGTATTCCTTGTTTGATTATAGAGTGACACACCCCTTCATATCACATACCCTTGTCCATTCTTCGCTACATGAGGTAAAAAGGCTTCATGTTCCCTTGGAATTGACTACACTAGTTGGTGGTTGAGATGACTTGTTTGAAGTATATAAAGACTATGGGATTTTGATGGGGAAACACCAATCTTGGGGAGATTTCCTATGTTTACGAATACAACCATATTATTTCATCCTCGACATGGATTTGTTGTATTCAGTGTAGGATATTGTGGATTACTTTAGAAAGAAGGTCATTTTCATTGGTGAGGATGGAGAGCTAGGTGTGTTTGATGTTAAGAGAGATCCTCAAATGGGTCATAGGTATGTTTCATCCTTATCATCTATGATGGCATAGATAATGCTGAGTTCTTCTGAGGTTCAAAAAGCTGGCGTTTCCTATGGTAGTAGAAGAGTACCCTAATGTCTTTCCAGAAGAGATTGTAGTATTACCCCCTTGACAAGAGATCATGTTTTGGATCGAGCTACAACCAGGGGAATGTCCAATCTCTATGTCAACATCAAATAAGGACCCTTTAGAGTTACAAGAGCTAGGTATACAACATGATGGTTTGTTACGGTGTGGTTTTGTTCGTCCAAGTGTGTCGTCATGTGGTGCAGCAATTTTCTTCATTTATAAGGCTGAAGGCATTTTACGAATGTGTCAATTATCTTCTCTTAATCAAAGTGACAATAAAGAATCGTTATCCTCTTATGTTGATTGATGATTTATTCAATCAACTAAAGGGTGAAAGTTGGTTCTCCATGATCTAAATGTGGTAGGGATATCATCAGATGCGTGTGAAGGATGAGGATATCCTGAAGTCTACATTCTATTGTCATCATGGGCATTATGAGTTCGTTTTAATTCCGTTTGGCATGACGAATGATCCAGCTGTATTCATTGGATTGATGAATGTTGTGTTCTGTGTGTTCTTGGACAAGTTCATGGTAGTTATTATCGATGACATCCTTTTGTAATCTGCATCTGTGGAGGAGCATGCAGGGCATCTACAAGTCATTTTGGGAGTCCCATGTCAACATCATCTATTTGGGAAGTCATCAAAGTGTGAGTTTTGGGCTAGATAATTATGTTTCTTGGGGCATGTTGTGTCCCAACAGGGAGTAGCTGGGGATCCATCGATGATAGATGAAGTTGTGTCTTGGGAAACCGCCATGACAGTGTCAGTGGTGCGAAGTTTCCTTGGTATCGTAGGCTACTATAGGAGGTTCATGGGCAATTTATCATGAGTTTTGATTCCTCAGATAGATTTGACTAGGAAGGATCAATTATTTATATGGACTGATCAGTGTCAGGTAGATTTATATTATCAAAAGAAGAAGTTAGTAAGTGCTACAGTTGTTTGTCTTCCAGCTGAGGGTATTCAGTTTGATGTTTTCTGCGATGCTTCACATCTAGGGTTAGGATGTTTTGTCATGCAGCAGAGGTCAGTTGTTTCTTATAGGTTTTAGAATTTATGTTCCCATGAACATAACTTTTCCACTCATCATCTTGAGTTGGAATCCATCGTGTTTTCTCTAATGTTGTGGAATCATTACCCTATTGTGAGTACTTTTTTTTTCACCGATCATAAGAATTTGAGGTATGTTTTCTCACAGTGGGACTTGAACTTACGAAAACATAGTTGGATGGAGTTATTATAAGAATATTACTTCGAGATATCATATACACCTAGAATGGGGAATGTTGTAGCTGATGCGCTGAGTCGAAAGACACGTAGTTTTGCTCTACGTAAATATGGTGATTTCTGGAGAGTAATGGAAGATATGTCAGAATTACATCTTGATATCGGGGAAGATGGGGGTAGAGTGTGTCTTTTTCAGATGATGGTATATTCATCCTTGATGTAGAAGGTGGAAGAGTCCAAGTTGGGGGATCTTGAGGTGGAGTTCTGGAGAGACTGAGTTGTTTGTGGCGAGGCCCCTGATGGTTGGACTATGGATGAACAACACTGAGTGTTGTATTATGTAAGGATTTTTTTTCATTTGACGATGCACGAGATGGTTCTCAGAGAGTTATATAGATCACCTTTTAGAGTGCTTCTTGGCATGAAAAATATGTACCGATCCATGAGGTTCCAATTTTTGTGGTTGGGGATAAAGTGTGTTTTTGCAGTGTTTGTGTCTTGATGTTAGGTCCGCCAGAAGGTGAAGGCTGAAAAACGTGTTCCTGGTGGTCTTCTGCAACCATTAGAGATACCTGAGGGGAAGCAGGAGGAAATCTCAATGGACATTGTTACGTTTTTACCACGAGCTCTGGGAGGACATCATGCAATTTCAGTGTGAGTGGATCATTTAACAAAATTGGCCCACTTCATAGCGATCAAGGCTTCTAACTCAGTGGATGTTTTGTTGAGGCAGTATCTAGAGGAGGCGGTGAGACTTCATGGAGTCCCATGGATGATAATTTGTGATCGAGACCCTCATTTTACCACCAGTGTGTGGATAGGTCTCCAACATGCTTTCGTTTCGTAACTATGACTTAACACTACTTTTGATCCTTAAACAGATCATCAGATAGAGCAGACCATCCAGAATCTTGAAGACATGATATGCTATTGGGTTCATGATTTTTAAATTTTTTGGATGAAGCACTTAACCTTGGTGGAGTTCACTTACAATAATAGTTTTCACTCCACCATCGGCATGGGACCATTTGAACCCTTTTATATCCTACATTTCCGTTCTTTATTGGGATGGACTTGGGTCATGGATTCATCAATTCTCTGACCGAAACCAGTACAGGATAAAACAGAGATGGTTCAAGGGATTCATGAGATGGAGAAGACAAAGAAATATCTTCTTAAACCATATGCAGATCAAAGAAGGATACCCATAGAGATTATTGCTGGGTATCATGTGTTTTTGAAGGTGACTCCTACTTATGGGTAGTGAATGTTTGGTCACGGGAGTATGCTTTCTCTCTACGTTGTGGGGCCTTAAGTGATGTTGACTCATGTTAGTGATATGGTATATTGAGTAGAACTTTCCTCACAGATGATCTAGATACATGATGTTTTCCTTGTATCACAACTCTGTCATTATCTTCATGATCACTATCACATCATTGATTAGGGAGAGATCGATTTTGATGATGATGCAAGTATTGAGGAGTGACCTATGAGGATCCAAGACCGCAAGTTGAAGGTGTTTTGCGAGCATTCTATCCCCTTGGTTAATGTCTTTTAGTGACATGGGGGCATGGAGGAGAGTACCAGGGCATGTGAGTCAGAGATACATGCTCATTACCTAGAGTTGTTTGATGTTTAAATCTTTTGATTTGTTGATCCATCCCTTGTGGTTATAAAATATTCATGTTTATGATATTTCTTCCTTTTGATTCTGTTGTGGGAAGATCTCTTTTGAGAGGTATCTCGATCTGTGGTTGTTTGGACCCTTTTTTGTCTTCACATTAGGTGGGTTTTTAATTCTCGGGGATGAGAATGTTTTGAGAGGTATCTGATGTAATGGATCAGACCTCTTTGGTCCATTATATTGTAAAAATATTGTGTTTTAGGTGTTCTAGATGTGGCTTAGCCCCCAAAATTTTCCAATTATTCAGTTCACTGAACATTTCCAACAATTTACAGTTGTGAACAGTGCAACAGTAACCTTCTGTGAATAGTGTCATCGGTGGCCCTTGGTGAACAATGTCATTGGTAACCTTTTAAGAGAATTTCCATCAGTGAATAGTCAATTGGTAACCTCTAATGATAACCTCTATTTCTATTACCAAATTTCCAAATATGTGAAAAATTCCATTGGTGACCTCTCACAGTAACCTCTCTTTCCTTTTCCAGATTTCCATTTCTTTTAACAATTCCACCAGTGAACAGTTCTACCGGCCAGGTCTAACGGTAACCTCTATCGGTATCGTTTGTTATTAACATATATCAGTAACATCTTATGGTAACCTCTATTTCCTTTTCCATGTTTTGATTTCATTGAAAAGTGTTTCCAAAACGGTCACCTTCTAATGGTGAGGTTCATGAACAGTGTCTAACGGTATGGTTCATGAGTAGCGTCTAACGGTGAGGATCATAAAAAATGTCTAACTGTGAGGTTCCTGAATAGTGTCTAACTGTGAGGTTTATGAACAGTGTCTAACTGTGAGGTTCTTGATCATTGTCCAACGATGAGGTTAATGAAAAATGTCTAAGGGTGAGGTTCATGAATATTGTCTAATGGTGAGTTTCATGACCAATGTATTTCCTTTTCTTAATTTTGTGTTCGTGAACAATGTTTCCTACATTCTAATGTTTCTCCCCATTAGCATTTTCCTATTAAGTAAAATGCATTGATGGCCTCATTTTAAGGACTCTTAGGCCAATACAGAGAACATAAATCCTATACTAATTATTTCTAAGGCTCTGGAAGTTTTTACTTGGTCAAACCATGTGGTTTAATGTGATCCACTTTTAATGGGAAATCAAGTGTATCTTAAACTATCGGTGCCTTAAATCATCTAAAGGGATGGGATGTCTTCCTCCAAAATTCTCCCTCTTTCTTCTCAGATATGAGATGCTGAAACCGTTCATTATATTCCATAGGGGTTTCATAATCAAACATTCCTCCTCAATTTTGTTCTTCTCTATTTTGATGCAACCAAGTTGTATCGATCAATATGCGATATAAGGAATATTTTATTATCATTCTTTTGGGGTTCATCTTCTTCTATTTTTATGTTCTGTATTATAGCATTTAATCTCCATGTTTATAATGATGTTTTCTTGGGTTTCAGATTGTGAGGTCATACTGTGGAATCCGTAGGTGGATGCAATTGACGTGAGAGGAGGATCGTGACTCGTTGGGTGGATAAAGAATGTCAAGAACTTTTTGAGGTAGGGGATTCATTGATTCTATTTTCATTTCTGTTCAACTATATTATTAGAATGTTTTATCCCACAAGACAATATTTGAATTTTTATATAAATATTTTAACTGGATAAATAAATTGATATCAGTTCAATGTTTTTTCCCCTTGTTTTATAGACAGTGTGATATACATGCTTTCTTCGTTTAGCTGTTTGTTCTTGATGAAAATAGGTAATTAATGTAAACAATAATTAATTTATAACTATTGGATATGGATAAATATGAATGAAAATTAATCTGGTCTTCTTGTTTTAATTTGATGTTAATCAAATTGGGGCAGTCAACATGCTTAATTATTTGTGATAGCATACGGATTAGGATTCTCAAATTTTGGAACCTATGAATAATAAATATGTTATTTTATGATGGATTAAAGAACTTATTGTTTGATAATTCCTTGAAGGGTTTTGAGTTACCCTCTTGATTTCCAAAGGGCCTATATACCAATTGATGTGATGTTTGTTTTCCTGCAGCTTGTGTTGTGATGTGAGATTGGATGGCTGTTGAGATATGTTGGGGCATGGAGACTCTTGGTTGTGGCCATAGATAACGGATAGAGTGGCAAGATGCATCAATTTATTCATGTTGGTGTCGGGGAGGACACCAGGGGTGAGGGAATGGGATGGATGTGATTGTTGGATGCTTGTTGAATCTTATGTGTTGATTAGATGATTTACTTTTTCCCCACAACTCAACGCAGCTTATCTTTCTTACCCTTCTTCCGAAAGTGGCAAAGAATAATGGGGTATGCCACATGATTTCCCTGTATAGCTTCTAAAGGGAGGATGGGTCTATTCTCTTTCTATAGTAATCAATTAATTTATGGGTTGTACATCTACTAAATATGTTGATCGATCTTTTTTTTGTTTCATATAATGTTATTCTAGAATTCCTGGGATTGTGGGAATGTAATTCACTAATGAATAATTGAATAAATGGTGTTAACCATGGTGTTGGAGTTTGCAAGAACATAATTATGAGGTTTTAATTTTAAAGGGACAATGGACTATGGGTGTGATGCTAATGAATTTAATGTGGAATTGTTCATGGTTAAATAATGTTTAATGAATTAATTAATGTAAAGTGTTACTGGTAAAAATGGAATGATATAATGTATTAATGCTCTTAAAATGGATGTGTACTTATAGAATACCTAGTCATAGATGTGGAAGCCTGGAGTCTGAGAGACGTTAGCTGTAGTTGACTCTTGGACTAGGTTATTCTGATAGTGTTGTTGTGAGATATAGTATATTCTGTACATTTTGAGTTTCTATACGCTACTACACCATATCAGTCATGGCAACTAACACCCCGAGGATTCTCAGCCCTGGGGGGTGTTTTCCCCAACATTCTGGTGGGAGTATTAAAGGGTGACTACCCCCTATGGCCCCTCTCTCTTCTCATTGTAGTTACATGTGTAGGTTGGCATAATGGTTGTTTTTTTTCCATATATGTGTGTAGAGGGATTTAATGGATTATAGATATTCACACACACATATATTCTGGATATTGTATCCTACGGACTACTATAGTTTTAAAGCGTATAGGATGTGATGGCTTGAGGATCATTACTCTGTTTATGGGGTGTAATGGCTTGTGGTATAATACCAAATGTATGATACATGTTAGGTGGGTTGTGGTGGCTTCTAGAATCTACCGGGTTACATTTCATGCAGGGATGTGGTTGTTTTGTTGCATGAGGTGCATATTTTGGTGCTTAGACTAGGTGTCTGCAGGCAAGCCTTTTGGAGAGAGATGCTCAGGACATGCGACGTTGGGGAAAAGCGTCAAACTAGTGGAGAAGTAGTACCGGGGTACCCTTGATATTCATTATTATAGGATATTTTATTTTATGCGTTAATCGGTTAGAGTAGCCATGCTGAGGTTGGGAAAATAATCTACTTATTTAGTTGATGAGTTATATTCACTTGTTGTTCACTATTATTTAGCATGCTTCCATTACATTTTCACGAGAGGCTTTGGGAAGGATCCTACTAAGTATACCATTATACTCCCCCTATGTATATATAAATTGTTTTTCATGTCACTTGGAGAAGGTTAGAGATCAAGCTGGTTTGGACAAGATTGGGGTTGCATGAGCTGTTTGGGCTTATGGTTGCAAGTGTTTTTACATTCTTTTGGGTACATGCGGTTTTCCCATTCCAGTTGTAGTACTTTTTCATGACATTACATATGTTCAAATGGGTTTTCTTTTATATTTCAATTCTGAGTTGGATTTGATTGGTGTCTATCTAATCTCTTTTTTCTGCTTGTGTTCTCTTAGAGGATAATGCCTTCCAGTTGTGTGATTACTATACCCTCAGCGCTAGATTCCACCCCGAGGACTACTGGAGTCGGGACATGGGGGTCATAATCTCCCATCACACATTTCTGGCCCAGGAAGGGTACACATTGTGGGGATGGGGTGGTGACAACATTACATTGGGACTGCAAATCTTTTTTATGTATATATTAATATTCTGGTAATATGAATATAATACATATACATGTATAGATATGACTATTATTCGTTTTATTATATTCATTTTGGTTTTGAGTAGTCATATTGGGCTCGATTATACTCCCCCCAACAGTAGAATTTCATTCATTTTTCATGTTCTGTTTAAAGGATTGACCACTTGATATAATCTAAGTGGGACTAGAATAAGGTGATGCTTAGTGAGATGAATAGACCAAGGTCTGTTCTTATGGTTATCTCTAAAATAGTCCCTATATTTACTATTATTTTTTTTAGACTCCTTATGATGGGAATATATTGGGGCTCATTTAATTCCCATTACTTGATGATTTACTCCAGTTGTGGGATTTAGATATATGTATGTGTAGTTATTCAGTGTTTTACATTTCATAATTAAATGGGTTTAGAGATGTGTGCATGTATACATATACATTGATTAAGGCTCTCTTATAAGTGATGCGCCCTATCGGTCTTAGTCGCCAGCATCTGAACTATTTGAGGAATGATTGGGGAGTCCCCCAATAGGACCTATTGGGATGGTTCACGATATTGTTTTATTATATAAGAACATTGTACTATAGGCTTTGAGATTGTGATTTTGTTTTTGGGTTGTAGTGTAAATTGTTTCGAGTTCAGATTTCAGGTTATAGATTATAGTGTTGGGAAAATTGACCATGTATCATTACACATTGACCTTAATCAACTTCCTTTTAACATGATATATGAGGTAACTAGTTTTAGGTAAAAAATGGTCTTTGTATCATATATAGATGTGTATTGGTTTTCATGTCCCTATTGAATCAACATTCAAGATATACTCATTGATAGTGACACATCTTGTTTATTTTGGGATGTCTCTATTACAGATTCCAGCTATAACTCCTTCTTTTGTTCACAAAGATAATCCCTCTAGGGATAAAACATCGATACAAAGATAAATTCTTGAGATTTTACATCTGGGTGGAGCACCAGTAATACAAAAACTAGATGACCAGTATATGGTACCTACACTGACGAATGATGTGGTATATTTTCCCAGAACAATTTATGAGTTTCAACAATAGAGTCCCCTCACAATCTAAGGAAAGTATAACCCACAAGTGGATAATGAATATCATGAAGAATTGATGTGATTGTTCAATCATTTCATGACACTGGATGATCATATGGTGGTCCATGTGTTTATCCTTCCCTTTGACATAATCAGACGACGATGGGTTTAAGTGAAATAGTTGTTTGATGAGGAAACACAATCATGCATATAGTTTGATAACATTTTAAAATATAATTTATATAAACCTATTTTTTTGATTTTATACATCTAGTTTCTTCTTGAGCATTAGTAAATTTGTATGATTGTAGATTTGTATTCATCATGGTTAACCAGTATCTCTATGTAATTGATAGATATGGTTCATAGTCAGTCCATCTAGGATTGGTTCATTGAGAGTGAACTCAGTAAATATATGTTAGACATAATTATTCCTATAATCATACATACCCCTTCTAGAGTGGTAGAATGAGCATTAGTTGTTGAGTGTTTCTTAGATGAGAAGATGCATATAATTGTTGTCGGTAGTGGGAAAACATGATAGGAGACTTTGAGTTTAAGGATCTAAAGATAGTTTCATAGACATTGACATGTCATAAATTTTTTTGAGGTGGTTCCATAATATATTTAATGCGGTTCGGGGTTCCCATAATAGTTCTAGTTATCCCAAATATTGGATATGATACTCATGTGATCGTAGGGAACATATTGCAAGAGATAGTCTGACACGATGTATGATTGAAAGGGATGCAATGGATGGGATGATGAGGTAGAGTAATTGGAATGATAAGATAGATCCATATGTTTGAGGATGTGGTATAGTAATAGAGAGATCTTGTAGAGGTGGTATATTCATTGTTATTTTACCACTACCTCCACCAAGTGGTGCACTTCTAGTATATCGAGCTGTAGGACATGGTCAGAGGATGCTTCTTATGGTCGAGGCTCATGATGCTGAGAATCTGAGAGTTATAAGAGTTATGATCTTTGACTTTTCTATTTTATCTGAAGTACATGTAGACTTATTTTATATCAATTCAATTATTTCCATATGGTTCAAGATATAGATATTTTTTTACGACTTAGCATGACCCTTGCACTTGGAGACTGCTAGTAGAATTGAATTACTGGTCACTGACTTGTGCCGATCATGTACCCTAACTCTTTGATGTTATAGTTTCTAATGGGGTCTCTTTGTTGTAGTGATATTCCATTACAACATCATCTTAGGTATAGAATGGTTGTATATAGTTCAATCCCATATAGTATTTTTCTGGTGGTGGATGTGTTGTGTTAATTGTGACGGGTCTAGGATTTATTTTATGGGGTAAAAGGAAACTCAGGTAGTGTACGACATAAAGATTCATAAGTTTGTATAGCTGATTTTTTTTTCTATAAGGACACATGGAGTAGTGGATATTATGAGATTAAAGTTCCATAGAGTGTGGCGGAGTATGAGGGAGTCTTTCCTAAGATGTCTTAGTATTTCCTCCAAACCAAGAGATATAATTTTCTATTGATCTAAAAACTGAGATGATACTTATATAAATGACATAAAAATAAATTTCTCCTGCAATGAATTGTGATCTACGAAAGTAGTTGGAGGATTTATAGAAAAATGGAATTATTAGACCTAGTTTTTCACCATGGGTTACCGTAGATTTTTTCACCAAGAAGGATGATGTGAGATTGAGGTTATGTGGGGACACCTATTTCATGATCCATTGGACCATGAAGAAAAATATCAACTATGTAGTGTCAATGAAATCATATATCAGTTGAGAGGTAAATTATGGTTCGTGTAAGTTGTTCTTAGATCTGGCTATCACCTGTAGTGGGAACAGGGTGCAGATATTTCAAATATTAAATTCCAATGTCTCTATGTTCACTATGAGTACATGTTCATTCCATTCATCATGGTGAAATCCCCATCAATGTTTATGGTACTCATGAACTAAATATTTTATCCCTTCTAAGATCATTTCATGGTAGTCTTCATCAATGATATAATAATGAATCAACATCAAATTATGTGTAAACATTACACATGAGGATGGTTATATATGTACACAAGGAGCACAATATTTACAAAAATACTCCAATGTTCCAATTCCTGATACATGATCCATAATTTCATCGACACTTTATCTCAAAAGATGGTGTGGTATTCCACCCATTGAAGTTCATGGAATTTTTCTCGTAGTAGAATCCAAAGATAATGATATTTTATTAGATCTTATTTTTTTTGGAAGATGCTATCTGACATTCATTCCTGGCTTCTATGTGATATCAAATCCAAGGTTAGATTTGACAATAATGGGGTAATCATTAAGGTGGAAGGAGATCTTCTATTAATATTCTTTGAAATTTGGACAATTATTGATGAGAACTCCCATAATGAGATTTCTATAGGAGGATGAAGAGTACACAATAATATTTCATGCATTTGGAACTGACGATGCATGTGTTATGATGTAGATATAGAAGGTGGTTTCATATGGGTCACATATGTTTATAACACATGAGTAGAACTATATGGATCTTTGTTTAGAGTTAGGAGTGGTATTATTCACTCTATTAATGTTTTGACACTACCTCATGGGTGAGTGGTTTATCATGTATTTTGACAACAAGAATCTCAAGTATACCTTCTATCAGAATGATCAAAACATGATATAGATGATATGTCTAAATTTCCTCCATGATTATGAATTACTAATTATCTATACTCATAGAAATTTAATAGTGGTAGAAGAATCTCACATCAGGATATCATGAATGTATTTTTGAGCAAGGAATTTGAGCTGTTTTTCCCATTGTAATAATCATTTGTGGATGGAGGTGGACCAACTTACCTCTATACGAATGATGTTACCTATCCCCAATTTTAGTGACTAAGGGAGGCTCCACATGGGAATATTGACTTTGAGACTTTATATACTCTAATATTTATTGAAAACCCTGTTATTTAATTTTTTGATGGTGTGGAGTATGCAGTTATTTTCCAAGGACACTAAAGGGTTATAGTGATGTTTTAGGAGGTGTTTTTGAGATATCTTCATTTGCCTCCTTAGTAATTATATCAAGGAATTTAATATTCATACATGGATTTCCATAGTCATTAATAGTGGCCATGGGTAAAAAAGGGAGTTTTAGATTTTGTACCTCGATTAATTACATTTCTATAAGTGAAGGATGTGAACTATTTTCTAGTAGGTTATCTCAACCTCTAGAGGTTAATACTACAAGTTGGATTGGATATCGATTTAGTTCAAGTAGGTGTTACCAATTATATCCCGGGGACATGATGATTTCATGGTTAACATAGGTGACACACTGATTATATCCACATTCTAACTTTCTGATAGTAGAGTTTTATAGAGATTTTGTGATGCATCTACATGTTGGAGATAGTCTGAGTTTATATATTTCCTTACACATTCATTTTATCCATGATTCCCACTTCACATATCGATTATCGAATGTTTTTTGTGAGACTTGGAGGACTCTCCTATGTTTGAGCATGACCTTTAAACCATAGACTAATAGATAGACCGAGAGAACCCTTCAAGTTCAAGAGAAAATGTTTTAATGTATCTTGATAAACTTTTTCCATATTTGTAAGGAGCAGCTACCATTGTTGTGGTTTTCATACATCAACATTTATCATTCCCCCATTGGTAAGAAACCATTTGAGGCCTTCTATGGGTGACTTTTAGTTCCGCGCCTAATTAGAATGAACCCAATGAGTCATCACTCAGGGTACTAGATTTGTAACACCCCAAACATCCACGGTACGCTTCTCATTGAATAATACAGTATCGTGTGTTGTATGCATCTTCCAGTTTTAACACACACCACAACAAATCATACTAGCCGTTATGAATATAAATACCCAATTTTTAAAGTTTTAGACATTTTATCATTCAAAATGGACTTCATTTTGGGATTCATAATATCGGAATTAGCATAGGGTGAATTTTTGTTATTTTTCTGAAAACTTTCAATTTTTGATGAATTGTGAAAATCAATAAATATTAATTAAAAACAAATTTTTAATCGAAATAATTAATATTGAAAAATTATGAATTTGAGTGGTTTAAAAGAATATTCAGAATATATTTTTACCAATTAATTCCATTTTGGTCATTGGATTTAATTTTATATTTAAACCGGACATAAACAAGTGTCAATCTTTTGATAGTTATTATTTAATAAAAACACGCTTTTTTTTGACAGCGAGAATAAATTTTAAATTAATTTCTTCCAGTTCTATGTTTTGAATTTAGAAAAATGGATTAAATATATATTATCAGGAAGTCAAAATTGGGTAAATAGGTTACTTTTATTTTTAGACATTTTGAATAATTACTTCGGTAAATATTTTATTTACCATGGTTAAATGATAAATCCAGTAAATAAGGTTACACGATAATATTATAATAAAAATAAATTACCCAAAAACTTGTCCTAACCCTATTGGTTGATACATGTCCGACCATGGCATATTTGGGTTGATTTTGGGAACTCATGGATCCATATGTAAGTGATAATGACACTTTCTATTAATTATTTTAAAGTAAATACAAAAATGTCACAAGCAGAAATCTTTTAAATTTTTTTTACCTAGGGTTATATATGTTATATTTTAGATTATATATATTCATTTGAATCCTAAAAATATTTCCTACATAATGGTATTTTATTTATAATTTTTAGACATTGAATAATTAAATTTATTTGTGACACAATAATGATATAGTATTTTAGTTATTAATGAATGAATCAAATAAATAGTATTATAAATGTTAAAATAAATATAATATGAAACTCTTGATGCCAAAGAAGAATTTTATTAGCTAATATGACAGGTTTGGATTTCTTAAATAAATTTTTTTCGAATTAATAAATTTTTTATGACTTAAAAATAATCCATTAATAAATATTATCAAAATTGACATAAAGGAGTTTTTAGAACAACTATTATAATATTAATTAATATTATATTACTAAATATATATGGTTTTGACAAAATACTTATATAATTATATTTGTATCATTAATGGACCACTTGGGGGTCGCTTGGAAATATATAGTATGTTTTTTAACCATATAATATAAAAATACAAAGTGATATGGTAAATGTCAAACTATTTAACTAAGACTTAAATATAAATGATATGGATAATAAAGTGACACAAACCTGTCCAAAATCTATTGAATTAAAGAATATATAACCATCCCCAACATAGACTTTGAATAATCTACTTTGGAGCCATTAGAAACTGAATATTAATTTATTATAAATTAACAGTATATGTTTTTTCTAAAGAGCCCCTCATCCCCCTTATAAAAAGACTCCACTTCTAACCAATTCATCATACCTTCAAAGACTTTTGGTTCGGAAAACCTCTTCCCAAATACCCTCTAAACTATCCTCCCTTAATCCTAGAGTCCTTCCATTATTCATAAGGCCATCCTATGGATCCGTTTTGATCAAATCAAATGGAAGAACCTGAAGAAGAGGTAATGTTTTCACCACACTTTTTCAAGTTCCTTTCTCCTTCATCTTATTCTTTATATGTTGTTTACATTATAAAATAATAATTCTAGTATATTCTATATACTGTGATGTTATTTTAAATATGGTTCAACCATATTCATTATTCAATCCATCCTTTGAATGGCATGTCATCATACGTGCGTACGTACGGCTTACCGTCTCCACTTCGTAGTGTAATTGTTATTAAATACATTATTATTTGGATGGGTATAATAATGATGTGTAATTATTTTAAATAATAAATATAACATGATAATAATTCTTTATATATGATATACTATCAAATTATATATTATTTGAATATCAAAAGAATGATACTGTCGGTCGTGCGTACGTACGGACTACCGTCTCCAAGAACGCAATGAGATTCATTCCCCATCGTATCCATTCATGTCTAATTCTGATTTGATGATTAAAATCAATTTTTATGGACTTCATAGCATTATATATATGAATATGATACAACCAACACGTATCTAACATGACTTATGTAACAAAACATATAAAAGAAAACAAGTAAGTTAACACACGAAACAACGATAATAATAAGATATTATTAAAAAAGAAATGTTAAAAGATCATATATGATATGATATTAATGTATATGATACTTGTATAATTCAATAACAATTATTTCACTATTATAAAATAGGCTAAACTACCCATGACAAAAGAAAAAGTACAATGTAAGGGGATTCTTATCTCACTTTTAATTCCGAGAGATTTCCATTGTTCACCAGTTATTTATTGAATGTGGTGTGTGTAAAACCCTTGATTGTATTCATTGTGTAATATAATTAAATTTATAAATATTTACCTCATCATTGTATGATACTTCATTCATGGGAGTATGTTTTTTATGTTACGAAATTAATAAGGGAATTTGAAATTTCAATTTCCATTCATTCGGCATTATGCATAATTCATTGATTATTTTACTCCATGATTATGTGTGGAATCACTATTCATTTTCTTATGTCATAATTTCCACTCCCCTTTCTGTGGATATAATTTTGATTCACCTAATCACTCCATTTATAATTTCTCAAGCCATTGATATGAACTTGATAAGAGTAATTTTTAACTCATTCTCTATTTGTTGAGTTATATATCCAATTCATTGGTGTTGTCTTTACAAGAATATGTGTGAATGTCCTATGATTGATTTATAGTGAATATCCAGTCATATTGGGAGTATTTATATTTATCATAGATTCTTATGTTGTTTATTTATTCATAACCTAAGGATATAGTCTTTATAAGAGATTTCATTTCAATTTACATTCCATTGAGACTTCTTTGTTGTTATACACCAAATCACTTTTTTTATGGTGTATATAATGTACTTTGACATAGTATATCATGAGTCCCATTATTCTCATTATATTACAATTTTTATTACCTTAATTAATTTTATTCAATTTTCACTCTTTTGGTAATGAACAATAGCTAAAATAACATTTTAAATGATTTAACAATTTATTATTCTAAATCTTTCTCAATAATGTCTGTGTTTTAAAAATGGTTTTAAAGATTTATTTATATGGAAATTTATGTTTTAAAATTAAAACTCCTTTTAAAAGTCTCAAAGTGCTATGGGAAAATTTTATTCATAATTCTATTTTAAATTTCCTCTTGACAAATAATGTGTCTTTTAAATGTTTTCAAGAAAAAGGGGGATATTTCTCTCAATAGTTTGATGATTATTTTAATCTATGTCGATATCCTTCATTTTTCTTGATTGAGGTTAATCTGATACAATAAAATCTTCCATATATTATCGAATGAGTTATATTTGATTTTACATGTGATATTTTTATACCATTCATGGTTTGTTGTTAAAGTATTGACATTTCGTATGCTAGTTTTAATACGAATGTTTATGTTACGTTTTAAACTTTTAATATGAGGAATGAATTGGACATAGTATGTGATAGGTGGAGCCCAGTATAGCTCCTCGATGCATCGGTAGGTCTTATGAGACAAACTATTGTCTTGGGACAAGGCCTTGACAAAATCGTATTTGTATTCATGGCACGCGGCCTTGAGTATGTGGTCAGGATAGTCTTGCATTATGAATTCACTCATTATGAAAGTGGTTTTTGATCTGGAATGTGGTTATTCGACTAGTAGAATATCCATCTAAATATGTAAAAGTCATTATTTCATTTTATCTTTTCCATATTATGTTGAAGTTCAAGCTTGAAAGGATTTTTCAAGTTATACAATGCCTTAAATGTTTATTCTTATCTATGAATGTTTCTGCTATATTTTTATCCTTACTGAGCATCTGAACTCACCCCTTTCAATGTTTTATTTTTTCCAGGATGTGAAGAAGTAATTTATGAATTGACCTGCAGGGATAGTATGAGGGGATAAGAAGAAAAGATGTTGTTGTATTTTTTTTACTTTATGATGTAATGTAAGACATATGAATATATCTAGTGTTTCCAAGACTACTAAACTAATCGGTCATTTGAGACTTGATCTTTTGTGATCATGACAATGTTATATAATAATGCACCGACTCTGGGTAACTGGGGTTGGGGCATTACAGTTGGTATCAGAGGAAGTTTAGTACAATCCTTGGTAACTAGATTTAGATAAACTCTGATAATATAGTATATCCCTAAGATAGACTTCGAGGATTATTAAAGAAGAACATCCTAGAATTTTGGTATTGTATATATTTTATGAGTTTTCAACGCAATACATCCTGGTCTAGATACGAGCATGTAGAGGTAGCTCTGGCACAGATGTACCTAGGGGTAAAACCTATAAACATTTCTTTTAGCTAGACTTGAACGGGATCTGGTGCACGACAATGGGCCTTGCTGCACTCTTGGTTATGACAATCCCGGGGGATGTTCTTAGGATAATTTACACTTTCATTGAAAATAAATTTGAAGTATTTTAATATAAGATGAGAATAAATGACCATGGTTAATCATAAGGTGTTTCAAATTGAGAATATGGTTTCATGATATTCTCAAAATGATTTTATTACTACTGTTACTCATAAAATGTTTTCTTGCTTTAGTCAATGGCTGGAGTCCAAGGAAATCATAGTAACTTTGATAATGATTTACAAGGTGGTAATGGTGGTGGAAATGAGCAACAAAATGGATTGTTGATAGGAGTAAAAGATATTGTGTTCACTCCAAATCAGTTTTCCAAAAATATGATCTACAACATATATATTATCCAACTCCCAGACTCAACAATTAAGAGAAAGGTAATGAATGTTAAGAGCTCTAACAGTGGAGACCATGGAGAAAAGAATCATTAATTTCCATCAGGAAGGAAATGTCGAAGGAGACACCTAGTAAAGTGTCTCAACAGAATAATTAAATGCTTTACGTGAGGTATAGTAGGACATAAAGTGAAGAATTGATGAGAAAAATGAAGAGTACTATGGAAGAAAATAAAAATGGTTTCAATAATCCATTTATAGTCATTTTCTATAAATGTATGGGACATAGCGAATACCCGAGTGAATGCCTATTCTATAGTATATTTTCTTAGATAAAGAAGAAGCTATGTGGAAAAAAATGGTTTGAGAAATGTTTAAAAGTATTAGTGCTCCTTGTTGATGGGATTACTTTGGAATAATTTTCTTTTGTATTTTTAACCGTGTAGTTTTCCATGTGATAATGATATCTGAGGAAGTATTATATTTTACCTTGTGGATATAGTTATAAATAACCATTTGGATTTATATGATCATTGGGATTGAGGCAACTATATGTTATTATATTTTGTGATTAAAATTCAAGGTATGAGATAACATTTCTGGTTAAAATTATGTTATGTTTATTTTGAGGAATTTTTCTCATTTTGGTAATGTTATAAAATATATTTTTTGAAAAAGCACAACACACAGTCTGTGTGACAACCCGTCATGTCGGACAAAGGTGTGGGAATCGAACCCACAACCAAAGTGCGATTGGGATTTATCGCCTACCACTTGACTATGTTAAGTCCCTGGTTAGTGTGACTAACTATTCTTAGTTAAATTATTTTATTGGCCAATAATATGTTGATTTGGGTTCTTATGTATTATCAAATGAATACCCTTAGTATAAGAAAATTATATGGTGATTAAGTGATAAATGTTATTTTGGAAGATGTTCGCTTTGTTGGGAACACTATATTCGCAAGAAAAATAGAATACTATGGGATTTCATTTGAGGAGTAATGGTGGATTTTTATCTATGTTTTTATTGTGTATTTATAGTGATTTGGGTTATTTATGGAAATGATTAACCTATAATAGAGAATATGTGATTTGGTTAATTACTTTTATGTATGTGACATTAAGAGTAGTTGATGTTATTTGGAGATACATTTTAAAATGGAAGACTACATAACCAAATTCTTCTATATTTTGGGTTTCAATATTAGTTTGTTTTATATTGAAGCATTTTATGGAAAATTGTTTATTGAATGGTATTTATTTAACTTTGGTGTATTGTTGGGTTATTTTTAGAAATTATGATTAGTGTTTCTTTCACTAAATGAATATCCTTTTGGGGGATCATCTGATCTTGTACTAATTGTTTTTGTTTTTTTTAATCTCTAATGACAATGTAAATATATAGTTTATCCTTCGTGGATCATGTGATTCTATAGATGTTTATTCTATCTCCTCTAGTGTGACCAAGTCTTCTTGAATACTCATCATTTAAAAAAATGTATTAGTGGTGGAAATTTATTAAAGAATGCAAATATACTTAAAAAGTAAGTATATCTCATTATATTCTTAGTCAATATCATAAATTAATTCATCATATTTATTTAATGTAACATAAAAATTTTGTATTCTGTATAATTTTCCTACTGGGAAACTAATGACCATTTGTCCCATCACAACATTGCGGATTTCTCGTTGTTAACTTTCTTCTGATCATGTTTTATATCCCTCTCCATCAGAACATGACACTTAGTTTATCTTCCATATCCATGTTTTCCTACATGTAATCCTAGTATGAGTTATCTAAGGTGGTCATTGTACTTTTCTTTCTTTCTTTTAAGGTGATAGTTTTATTGACTGTTTTTCTAATAAGGGACTTTCCATTATATTACCAAGCCCAATTTAAAAAATTCTGAGGATGAAATTATTTGAAGTAGGGGAGAATGTGAAACCCCAAGATTCCACGGTATGCTTCTCTTTGAATAATACTGTAGCATGTGTTGTACACAACTTTGAGTTCTAGACCACAGCACAACCAATCAAACTAGCCGTTATGAATAGTAATACCCACTTTTTGAAATTTTATACATTTTATCTTTCAAAATGGACTTCATATTTGGATTCTGAATATCTAAATTATATTAGGATTAATTTTTGGTATTTTTATGAAAACATTAAATTTTTGATGAATAGTGAAAATCACTAAATTTTAATTAAAAACAACTTTTTTAATCGAAATAATTAATAGTGATAAATTATGAATTTGAGTGGTTTTAAAGTATAATTAGTACATAATTTCACCATTTAATACAATTTTTTTCATTGAACATAATTTCACATTTAAACCGGACATAAACAAGTGTTAGTCTTTTGATAGTTATTATTTCTTAAAAACATGCATTTTGTTTTGATAGCGAGAATTAATTTTAAATTAATTTCTGCCACTTCTGTGTTTTGAATTTTGAAAAATGGATTCCATTTTTTGAATCAGGAGGTTCATATTGTGAAAATTGGTAACTTTTATTTTTAGACATTTTGAATAATTATTTCGGTAAATATTTTATTTACCATGGTTAATGGGTAAATCGGGTAAATATGGATAAAAAATAATATTATAATAATAATAAATTACCCTAAAACGTGTCCTAACCCTATTGGTTGATACATGTCTAACCATCGTATTTTTTGGGTCGATTTTGGGACCCCATGGATCCACATGTAAGGGATAATGACACTTTATGTTAATTATGTTAAAGTAAATACAAAAATGTCATAAGCATATATCTTTTAGCAAAACTTTTTTATAGGGTTATATATGTTATGTATTCAATTATAAATAATCATTTGAAAGATGAAATGATTTTATACTTTATGGAATTTTATTTATAATTTTTAAACATTGAATAATTAAATATATTTATTCCACAATAATGATGCAATATTTTCTTTAATAATGAAAGAATAATATAATTATTATGATAAATGTTAAAATAAAAATAATTTAAATGTTTTGATGAAATCCACTAATTTTATTAGGTAATATGAGATTTTTGGATTGCTTAAATTAATTTGGATCAAATTAATAACATTTTTAAGACTTTAACAAAAATCAATTTTTAAATATTGTCAAAATTGACATAAATGAGTTTTTATAACAAATATAATACTATTAATTAATATTCAATTCGTAAAAATCTAAGGCTCAAAAAAGGGCTTAAATAATGATATTTTTATCATTAATGGACCACTTGGGTGTCTCATGTTAGTATATAGTATGTTTATTAACCATATAATAAAAAAATACAAAGTGACATGCTAAATGTCAAACTATTTAACTAAGAGTAAAATATATGTGATAAGGTTAATATAGTGACCCAAACCTATATAAAATCTATTGGATGAAATTATTTCGACCAATACCCACCATATACTTTGATTAATCCACTTTTGAGCCATTATAAACTAAATATGAATTTTTTACAAAATAATACTTTAAGTTTTTGCAGAAGAAACTCTCCTCCCCCTTATAAAAAGACACCACTTATAACCAATTATTCATACCATAAATGCCTTTTGGTTCGTCCAAACTCTTCCCAAATACCCTCTAAACTATCCTTCCATAATCCTATATTCCTTCATTTAGTCAGAAATCCAACCTAATGATCCATTTGGATCAGATTAATAGGAAGAACCCGAAGAAGAGGTACTGTTTTCACCACCCTTTTCCAAGTTCCCTTCTACTTCATATTCTTATTTCTTTGTTGTTTCCATTCTAAAATAATAACTCCATTATATTCTATATAATTTTATGTTATTATAAATTTTGTACAACAATATTCATTATTCTATCCATCCTTTGAATGACATGTCGCCATACATGCATACATACGACCTACTGTCTCCACATCGTGCTGTAATTGTTATTCAATAAATTATTATTTGTATGGATATAATAATGATGTTTAATTCATGTAAATAATAAATATGAATTGAAAAAAAAATTATATATGATATAACATTCAATTATATATTATTTTAATATCAAAAGAATGATATAGTCGCTTATGCGTACGTACGGACTACCGTCTCCACGAACGCTATGAGATTCATTCCCCATCTTATCCATTCAAGTCTAATTCTTATTTGATGATTAAAAATAATTTTTAAGAAATTCATTTCATTATTTATATGAATTAGATACAACCTACCCATAACAAACACGACTTATGTAACAAAACATATAAAAGAAAATGAGTAATTTAACACCTGAAACGACGATAATACTAAGATATTATAAACAAAGAAATGTTAAAAGATCATATATGATATCATATTAATGTATATGATCCTTTTATAATTAAATAAAAAATATTTCACCATTATACATGACGCTAAACTACCCTCGACCAAGTAAAAAGTACAATGTAAGGGGTTTTTTATCTCACTTTTAATTCCATGAGATTTCCATTGTTCACCGATTATTAATTGAATGTGTTGTGTGTACTACCCATGATTGTATTCATTGTTTAATATACTTAAATTTATGGATATTTACATCATCAATGTAAAATCCTTCATTCATGGGTGTATGTTTTGTAATTTACCAAATCAATAAAGGAATTTAAAATTTCACTTTCCATTCATTCGGTTTTATGCATACTTCATTGATTATTTAACTCCAGGATTATGTGTGGAATCACTATTCATTTTCTTATGTCAGGATTTCCACTCCCCTTTCTAGTGGATATAATTCTGATACACATAATCACTCCATTGAGAATTTCTCAAGTCGTCGATATGAACTTGATAAGAGTAAATTTTAACTCATTCTCCATTTTTTGAGTTAAATATCCAATTCATTGATGTTGTCTTTACAAGAATATGTGTGAATGTCCTCCGATTGATTTACAGTGAATATACCATCATATTGAGTGTATTTATATTTATCACACAAAATAATTTCATTGATTTATCCTTAACCTAAGGATATGGTCTTTATAAGAGATTTCATCTCAATTTACAATCCATTGAGGATTTTTTGTCCTTATACACCAAATCAAATTTATATGGTGTATATAATTAATTTGACATAGTATATCATGAATCCATTTATTCTCATGATATTAAAATGTTTTTATTACCTCAATTATTTGTATTCAATTTTCACTCTTTTGGTTAGGAACTCTAACTAAAATATCATTTTAAATGATTTAAAGATTTATTATTCTAAATCTTTCTCATTAATGTCCATGTTTTAAAAATGGTTTTAAAGATTGATTTATATGGAAATTAAAGGTTTAAAATTAAAACTCCTTTTAATTGTTTCAAAGTGGTATGGGGAACTTTGATTCAAAAGTCTATTTTAAATTGCTTCTTGACAAATATTGTGTCTTTTAAATGTTTTCAAGAAAAAAGGGGGATTTTTCTCTCAATAGTTTGATGATTATTTTAATCTACTTTAATAACCTTTATTTTTCTAGATTGAGGTTAATCTGATACAATACAATCTTCCATATTGTATCGAATGAGTTATATTTGACTTTGGATGTGCTATTTTTATACAATTCATTGTTTTCGGTTAAATTATTGACATTTCATATGCTAGTTTTAATACGAATGTTTATGTTATGTTTTAATCTTTTCATACGAGGAATGCATTGGACTTAGTAAGTGACGGGTGGAACCCGGTATAGCTCCTCGATGCATCAGTAGGTATCATGAGACAAACTAGTGTCCTGGCACAAGGCCTTGAAAGAATCTTATTTGTAGTCTTGGCACGAGGCCTTTACTATGTGGTTATGACAGTCTTGTATTTTGCATTCCATAATTATGAAAGTGGTTATTGATATTTCATGTGGTTATTCGACTAGTATAATATCCATGTGAATATGTAAATGGAATTATTTCATTTTATCTTGTCCATATTATGTTGAAGTTTAATTTTAAAAGGCTTTTGTTTTATTTATACTTTGCCTTAAATGTTTATGCTTATCTATGAATGTTTCTGCTATATTGTTATCCTTACTGAGCATCTAAGCTCACCCAATTCAATGATTTATTTTTTCCCAGGATGTGAAGTAGTAATTTATGAATGACTAGTAGGGATAGAATGAGGGGATATGAAGACAAGATGTTGTTGTAGTTTTTTGACATTATTATGTAATGTAAGACTTATGAATATATCTAGTTCTTCCAATACTAGGAAACTAATAGGTCTTTTGAGACTTGATCTTTTGTGATCATGCCAATGTTATGTAATAATGCACCAACTCTAGGTAACTAGTGTTGGGGCGTTACAGAATTTGTGAGAGATATTACTTAGAAGCTGAAGATCATCCATAAAGGGGTTGATAACTTCATAGATCCATCATAAGTCTTAACATTATAGATGATGGTGGACATTGGAGTTCAATGAGGGGAACCATGTGTTCCAATGTGATTCAACAAGTCATGGATTAAAGTCATGTTTTTGGAGATGGAAATATATATTTGAGATTCATTGGCCCATTCTAGAAACCTCGTACAACTGGTGAGTAAAAATACTGCATTTCTCTACTAGTGCTGTTAAAGAAGGTTCAAAACATCATCCATGTGTCACATCTGAGAAGATACATGCATCATCCATCAAAACTAATCAACTAGGTTAATATCAATAGTGAGGATTGAAATAACATTAATTAATACATGATGGATATTGAGGATCAAAAAGAGATCATCGATTATGGGAGTTCAATTTTGTTAGTGTATGCATGGAGTTTCATGGGATCCTCCTAGAGAGAAACTAGAAATGGGAGGAATAGATTCATTCTTAGTACCCACATCATTTATTATTTGAAAATGTTTTGTCATTTGGGACATAAATACCCCTAGAAATAGAATTTAGTGACTCAGGTTTCCCATGAATTATTTTATCATATTTTATATATTATTTTTTATACATGGCCTTGAGACTACATCTGATAACCAGAACTGGTGTGCCGAGAATTTGATTTTTGATACATATAATATATATAATATATATATTATGTAACATGCGCACATAGATTTCATGAAAAAGTGGAATAAAATCTAAAAAGTGGCCTAGAGAAGAAATCAAAGTGCATAGCTGAGTTTAGAAAGTGTTTTTTACCTTATGTGTGACATATCCATTATTGGCACCAGCAGTTTGTGAAAACATATTGATGAGTGTAAAAATTACTATAATAAAGAAATTTATTTGTTTATTTTCTCACTGACATAATGAAATATTTTAAGCT
The DNA here is from genome assembly GCA_963277665.1 of Viscum album. NCBI lineage: Eukaryota > Viridiplantae > Streptophyta > Magnoliopsida > Santalales > Viscaceae > Viscum > Viscum album. Next base: position 747,698,723 of record OY728151.1, on the reverse strand, counting down.
ATATGTATACTATTATGATGGAATTATAGGGTAATATAAATTATGTTGGAGTTTTTGGATAAAAAATAGATAGATCATTGGGGAATCCAACATAGAAAAATGACAGTCAGTTCATGGTTTGATGATTTGTGTCCAAAAAAATCATAGTAACTCACCAATGATAATGAAACATATTTTTCCACGATAAAATATTTTCATAATAATGGTAAGATATTTTTTATTGGTATTTATACCCATTATAAATTTCTATGGTGAACGTGAATCAGTTTACCAATATTTTGATTCACATATGGTTCATATTGTTGGATGAGATTATCAGTGGTGATCTTTTGGGGGAATTATTTATTTATTTTTCTCCGTCATTTTTTTTAATGTCTACAGGTCAAGGACAACAAAAGATGGTTGCGGTTCATTCACCTCCTACATATCTTATGGTTTTATCCCATTAATCTATGTACGTTTATCATCAGGGTATCATTTCTCTGACTGTTTGACAAAAATATTGAGGACTCCAACATTGCACACCTATTTCATGGATCAATGGATTGATATTATAGATTAGGACTCGACATGAAACATTAATTGTGAAATGATGGAAGAAGTTATAAAATAAAACCATATCATAGGTGTTAATTCACATATTTTATGATTTACACAATAGTGGTGTGGATCTAGATAGAGTATTCCAATGAATCGAGGGATAGAACCTAGAAATCATTGGCCGAAAGGCTGGTCGAACACCATATCAGTGTTCTATGGGTATGATTTATTCCAATGGTGGTAGATTATGTAACTACTGGAGTAGATTAAAATTCATAGTAAAATTATGTGGAATCTATGAAATCCCAGGATACAATGGTTTTGTTATTGGGGAAAATGCCATGTGGGACCCTAGTGCGGAAAAAAGGCTTTCTATGTGAATCTTAATATTATAGGGAGTGTGAATCCATCAAATGGGGTGTAAGACTATTACAAAGAATGGGACCTGATCCAGAAATATCGACATGTTCCTCATAGGTTACATGAACACTAACATGAGTACATGGGCATGGATACTTCTTTTACTCTGACACACACAATTCCTGGACCAGGTCTCCATAAAAATATTTCTATACATGGAAATAGGAATGAGTACACCGGTGGGGACACATCCTTTACTATTAGAAGAACACAAGTACATTCCATTTACATGGGTTTGTCTCAGTTTTGAGGAGACATGTATTCTACTACCATGAAATGCCATGTACTCCATTAATGTTATCTTAGATCTATTTTACTATGTATCTTAAACATGTTTCATTAGGGTGTGTCCCTTATAACCATTCCTTGGGGGTTAGTATAGATTTTTTATTATAGTTAGGATAGTGATCCTTTTAGCCAAACAAACTAGTCATAGTATATATAATCCTTCTATGAGGGCCAATATTGGATCCCATATCGTATTATTTCTTAAGGGTGGAGTTTTTGGTATCATTGTGACCTACTCCATGTGGGCATTGATCCCCTACATAGTATGTTACTCTATATTGAGTTATTTATGTTACCCATAGCTATAGGTGTGATCCTACCATTTATCATATCTCTTCATACGTACAATGCATGTTTCTAAAAGAATGATCAAATTAAAACTACCCCTCAGATAGACATGATCATTTCTATCGGATAAGGGGCAAGATTACTCTCAGATAAGTGATTTGTGGATACACAAACAAGGTATCCTACATTTGAATTACTATTAGTTATTTCCATATATTATTTGTTTATTTTTAACTATATTTCTATATTAATATTTTATTTGATATGATTTTTATTTTTTTGTTATATTTTTATAGTTTTGGTGTTGTTTTAATTGGTGCTGTTAAAATCTCATATTTCTCATGATTTTACCACACGTGTCACGTCATCTCCGGATGATAAACATTTTGAAAATTTCCTTGAGTTACAAAGACTACGGTACACCTGATGAGATTGACATGTTGTGGTATGTTCCTTTTTTTATTTCAATAGTGTTCCACATCTTCACTTTCATGCTAGAAAAGTTATCAAATACATTTTGGTGGGCTTATATTTTTTTCAGTTAAGTTTCCTTTAATTTTCATTAAACTCTGGTTTTGATATTTATATGTATGCATGCATAGTTGTTCAATGATTTACATTTCAGCGTTGTATGGGATTTTATATGAGTTCAAGTGTACATGTACCTAGGATAAATCCTTCCACTGATGTGATATACCAACATGGTGCAATATTGAAGCATCAAGACTATTGGAGGTAGGATTGTGTAGTTGTTAAACATGGTCCCATGGGATGGGCCAGGGAATTTATTTTTCCATAGGAAGAAATAATAAACATGTTTTGAAAAAATCATATAATTGATGATTAAAATTACATTAAAAAAGTTATTTTTTTATTTTTTACATATTTACCAATAAATTCATTTTGGAGTTGAACCTATTTATATTTTCATTCCTAAATCAGTTATTCAAATTTATACAAAACTATTTATCACCTATGTTATATTGGATTCATTTAAATTATAAAACTTACTTGTTTATTTTTTTCGACATGCGACATATCTTTTTTTCTATCAAACATAGGGTTTCCATTCAAAAATATCTGGATGTTAAATTCTCCCCACATAATGTAATTTTACCCACAAAATTAATTATATTACCTGATAAATTTTTATATTTTTATCTTCATTATTAAGAAATAATAGATTTTAAAGACATCTATATTTTTATGGGAAACTAATGAAATATAATTTCAAAAAAATTATCTCACATATTTTTCCCTAAAGAAATAACTATTATACAATGATATCTATACCATTCCTATGAAACCACTATGGCATTTTAATCCCACTCTTCCAGGTTTGGTACTAAAAAAAGTCTCTAAATTTTAATATTTAAGAAACAAAACTAAAAATACACATTTCACTATACAGCTGCATATCCTTTCTAGTATCGGATATGTAGGAATACAAAAATATCTAATATAATATTAGAGATTATAATAATAATTATTAAATAACTAATTGGATTAATGTGAACTAATATTGTTAATGAATCCATCTATTATATAACTTTTATGAATCGTGTGATTTTTTTAAAAAAACGTTGGATGAGCTTAAAATTTTCCAGTAAGGGTTTTTAATGAGTAGAAGAATGCATTAGAAACATTTTATATCCCACACACACACATATATATATTTGATATATAAAATATATTTTAATATTTTTTAAAAAATAGTCATCATTTGGAAAATAAATTTAAAAATATAATATTCTAAATATACTTGGATTTAGAATTAAAAATCATTTCAAAATAATAATTATTTTATACATTATATTAAAATGTTGATGTTCTTATGATGATTTTGTGGCAACTAGGAGTATATCATGTAAGAAAAAAACCATGTTCCAGTTATGGGTTCACTCCCCATTCCACCTCAGCTCATTTGATACTGAAGTGTTTAATTATACAAAAACATTTTTAGTAGACATGTCTTCAACATTCAGAACCCATTAAAACCCATTCAATATACAATGGACTTATTTCAAAAAATTAAATCATTTTATAAATTATCATATTTTATTAAAAAAATTTCTCAAAATATGTAAGAGGAATTCATATTTCCAAAATATTGTATCACATTTATAATTCATTAACATAAACACATTGAAATTATTACTAATTCTTGTATAAATATTAAAAAACACTATTAAAAATATATATATAATACCGATATCTACTATCATAAATTAATATAAATTATTTTCCTTTAGAAATATAAAATTATCATATAAAAACAAAACTATCAAAATAATCCCCTTTTTATGAGTTCAAATCTTCATATACATTCATTACCATCGTATTCATCAGACAATCACTTTCCTAACCACCATAATACCACTAATGAAGGTATTATGATTAACACCCAAAATATTTATAAATAAATTTAATATTTAATTAAAGAAACACCGAGTCTCTATAATAAAATCATATTATTATAACCTATCCAGAAAACATAATTGTTCCACCACAATGATTTGTTTTTTGAAAAACTAACATAAATTGTTGCATTCAGTATGATGTTTAGTGATTCATAAAAGAATCATAATTTTTATTGAATATTAACATACTTTAATAAATCTTAAAATGAAAAGTAATATGACCCTTATGAATATAACTCATATTATTATTTTATTGTGTTAAGGTTATAAGATAATGAGCTGTTGATTAATTTTTCAATGTTTTATATAATGAATTGTAGATTTAATTTATTTATTTAAAAAATAAATTATAAATATATCGAATTTTTTTCCAAAAAATAGAGTTCATTTTTGAATTACACATATAATAAAATGGTTTGGTTGAATATTTTGTATTTTCCTAAAATACACAATTTTTTTATGAATAGTAACATACGGTAATTTACTCTATAAATACATTAACAGATAAATTCACTATTCCTTGAATCATGGCTGATGTAAGAGCACATGGTTCAGAATAACATTCACTTATTACCATAATGGGTCACATGAATCAACACTATTGGTTGTGTAGAGAGAAAAAATTAAATAATGAATAAGATATTCAAAAATCATCCCTCTCTTCCACTATAAACATCCCACCTCACCTTATCATCTCATCACTCCTCTCATGTCACATTCTTTGTCTAAATTATGATCAAATCTCATCACAAGATCCACCCCTATTCCATAATCCATTATTCTCATAATAAAACCAATTCCTGCATCCTTATGAAACACTAATGTAAGATTACATCATGAGGTAAATTCCACTATTAATTTCATTTATTTTAGGATCCAATTTTTTCATTTTCATTATTCACCATATTTTTTCCAAATGTTAGGATAACTACAATAACTTAAATGTACATTAATATAGTTATTATAATGGAATAATTCATTATCATCTATATTTTCCCCTTCTTTAATACTAGAAATGAAAACACCATTGGAAATATGTGAATCTATCACATTCAAGGATGATGGGTTTTCAATTTCAAATATCATCATAGATTATGTTAATGAAACTATTTTCAAGGATGAAACAAATTATTATATAGGTAATATATAATATATGTGGTTATGAAATATTTTTGTACAAAGGGTATTATTTTCTATATCAAAATGAGTTCGTTGTGATAAGAAATTTCCAAATAACACAAACCATTATCATTAATGTTTTATATAATAACACATATTCTCTACAAATAAATGAATGAATTTTATAAATATGTAATCATTAATATGTTCACTAATCACATATAACATCAATTATGGACACACATACTCATTCTAAATGTTTATCTCTACTTTAATATAATTAAACCAATCATGAATACCAAAGACGAAAATGCCCCCAAACTATGGAATTGTATCTCTTAAAAACGAAAAAGGCCATGAATGAACGTAATAAGGTTATAATTAACCAATATAATGTTTTTAATTCTATTATATCGTAAATTTATGAATATATATTTGATTATTTAGGTCATTAAGATCATGTGAGGAACACCTTTAGATATAGTGTAAGGGGTTTTACCTGAACCTCCATTTTCATTTTAGGATACTCTTATTATCTATGTACCTCAATTAAATTCTTATGTATTCATATTTAATTCTCATAATTTTTTTTAATGTTCTATATATTTTTACCAACAATAATTTTACTCTAATTTATGTAGAGTTATATGATTTCAATGGATATTTGAAATTTTTTACCAAAATACAATCATGATTCAAGGGAAATTTTCAAATTCATACATATTTTCAATGGTATTCTATAATCTGAGTTTAGAAACCTTTATCATTCTAAAATAACTCATTTTATTATAGAAATAATACATTAACACTCTTCTTTTTTTATAAAAAAATCTAAAAGAACTCCTCTATTCATAGTAATAGAGTATTTATCTCCAAAATTAATCGTTGATTTTATAAGTGTATCTCCATCTATTTCATCTCACTTATTGGATATTAGGAATTATTTGGATTAAACATTTATTAATTCATCGAACATAACTAATTTAATGGTTTTTTAGTTTTATTATGTATGTTCTATCTTAAAACCATTTACCATTTTAATCTGAATGGTATGTGTTTTTGCATTTAGTTAGGGTCAAACTATTTACATTTCATATGATAGTTTGAATATTAATGTATAGTTTTTTCTATATATCCACATTAATATGAGGGTTTCAATTTACTTTATATGTGATTGGTAGGGACTTCTATAGCCCATCATTTTATTGGTTGGTGTCATGGTAAAAACTGAGGAATCGTCACGAGGCCATGAAAAATGGTTAATTATGGTATTGGCATGAGGCCTTAATGGTACGATTATGTCATCCGACATTATGTGTTCCCTAATTATGATACTAGTGATTGAATGTTCATGTGGTTATTCGGTAAATATAATACCCACGATTATGCTCTATTGTGTAATTATTTACTAAGCTCTTATTCCTACCATATTGGGTTGAAGGTCATTTTTAAATCCATGTGTTTTTAGTTATTCGACATGCCTAATATATTTTTTTGTGATATATTATATTCTATTTATTACCCATACTATATGTTCTTGCTCACCCATATTTTATCTTTCATTTTCAAAGTACCTAAAAAATTAAATTATGAATTACATTATAGGATAATAAAGGAGTAATGTATGTTTTCAAATGAATTTATATATTGTATTTCCATTCATGATTTAATTCTGATGTTATGGTTTTATTTGTTTTTCCAAATCTATTATACTATTCATTCCTTCAGGATATGAATTTCTTGTAATCGTGTCTACGTAATGTATTTTGTCACTTGCTCTAGGAAACCAAGTTCACGATCTTTAATGTTGGTATTATTGGATGTTTTGTAGAAAACATGGAAACTAGATTTAAAAAATGTATTTTTGGAAACAATAACCTATGATAGTCATTAAGGGTAAATGTGCAAGAACATCCTCTAATTATTTTAGTAAGGAATATATTATGTGAAGAATTCAATAAAATTAACTCATGTTTGGAAACTTCACGTGGATGTGGTTTTTGAATAGATGTACCTAGAATTAACAACATCAATATATAGTTTTGGTCTTGTCATGGGGTATCCTAGTACACAACATTGTTCTATACTATTCCCCTGGTTTGACACTCTTAGGGGAAATGCTTTGGATAAAAGTCATTTTCATTAGAGGTCATTATAAGGGATTTAAATGTAAATTTTTCTTTCAGAGAAACTATGTTTTCAATTATGATATTGTCTTTTTATAAAAGTTCAATTTATGATACGTATTTTTCTATGTGGATATAATAAATTATTATTCATAATCTAATCTAGTGTATTCCATTATTATAAATGATGCCTAATAGATGGTATGGGAGCCACATGAACGTGTATGTCCTATGTAGAAATTTCCCTCCAATTCAAGATAATGATGTTGGATATGAGGGTATAACTAGTGGTGATAATCATTTTACTATACTAAGAATGTTTAATAAGTTAATAAATAATATCCTTAATCTTTTGGAGCATCTGGATCCACAACATGGAGGAGATAAGTTAGATAGTTTTATGTGCAAAAATCCTCCATCAGTTAATGGGACTACAAACCCCTGCATGGTAGAGAAGTGGATATGTTCTTTAGTTAAGATATTAATAGCATTGGGATGTAATGAAAGTGAGAAGGTTTTTAGGACAATTTTTCAAATATCGAGAGATACGAATAGGTGGTGTTCTTCAATCCCAAACACAAAGGTGGAAGAAGTAGAAAACGTGGAATGGAGGTATTTTAAAGAAATATTCCTAGGAAAATACATCCTTCATGATTATCAATCAATTTTTTATATTATGTTTTTCAATATGAGGATAAAAGATGATGGGAATGTTGCAGATTATGAAGCTCACTTCACAAGGTTAGAAAGCCATTTAATGGAATATATACGTAATCCAAGGAGCATGTTTGATCGATTGTTTTATATTTTAAAACCATTAATTTGAAGGGAAGTAGTCTCCCAAAATTTCTAATCATATAAAGATATAGTATCATATTATATAAATAAAGAAAATTACTTATGTAAATCTTATGATTTTTTGGTAAAGCAATAGTAGAAGATGTATTATGAAAACTCAAGGAAAGGAAATATGTTAATAGGAAGAATATAGGAGTTGACCTTCCACCATGTGATAATTGTGAGAAGAGAAACCTTGTTTCTTTCCTGATGGGTAAGATTGTTTATTACAAGTTTGTTCAAAAGGGACACATATATGGGGATTGTAACAAGAAGAAATAAGCTACCAATGTTCAATGATACAATTGAAAATAGAGGGAAAATTATGAAAATGATTGTCCTACACATAAAGGAAATGATCCCAAAAGAAGGTCAACGGAGAAAGGTCAAGCTTATACAATAAAAAAATCTGATATTGATGTCCATAATGATGTAGTGGAAGGTATTTTAATTGTTACCTCAATCTTAGAAAATTCTTTATTGGACTCTATATCATTACATTAATTCATTTCTTCCCATTTATCCAATAAAATTACAAATTTCTAATTTGATTTAATAAGGGAGTTGTCAGTCATAACTCCAAAGAAATATATTGTCACGACCCGTCCTCGGGGCCCGTGCCGTGACAACCTCAAGCCCGCCTTCCATAGGCCAGGGGCTGGCGACTGGCACCAAGGCGTAATTCCCGGTAAAAAGGGAAGACATTTCCTTTGTAAAGTAAAAAAAGACCACAGAGCAAGAAAGAAGTTTAAGTAAACACTAAGTAAAAACTCGGTACAATAGTAAGTGCCGAATATTAAGTGGTCCAGAATAAAAACCCAAACTGAATGTAAAGTACAAATCGAAAGGGAAAACATCAACTGAAAGTAAAGTCGAAACGTCGAGCCGCCCACTGGAAGTCCCACCTGAAGGGTGAGTACAGATATCCTCCACAGCTCCTCGGGTCCAACCGTCCGCTCCGAGTACGTCTCGCCGAGTTGTCCACCTCTAGGTACCGTCCTGCCCCACAAGCCTCAACCACGATCAGCGATGTCCATCATCTTCAACCAACACAAAGTAGTGCAGACATAGCCCGTGCAAGGGTGTGTATAAGCTACTCAATAGGGACCCCGAGACCCCCTAAGGTCTCCCAGAATCTACAAAGGATAATCCACAAAGGAATGATATAATCACGAACTAACATCCGACACTGCTTAGGTATATGACCATACATATACCTAAGTCACCAATTCCAGTCCGCTCCAACCTCCGAGCCCAATTAAAACCCAGTCCACACAGGAAATCACAACCTAGTCCACACAGGAAAACACAACACAATCCACAAAGGAAAAAAAGGATTCAGCTCACACAAGTATACTTCTTCGTAAGACGGTAAAGATGATCAGATGTAGCCACTGATTCATCTAAGCCGTTAGACCCACAAAGGATCGGTAGGTACTAACCCCCGCAATGACCCTCACATGATCGATCATGAAGTTGAAACCATAGCTATTGGGAAACTCTTTCTCTATCAAGTACAGTGGGTATGACACTACAACCAAGCGCTTTCCTCTAACCTTGAACTGTTGTAGTACTCCACCTATCGAGTACTGTGGGCCTACTGCTACAACCAAGTGCTTCCCACCATGGGTCTGCCGCTACAACCAAGTGCTCCCCCACATAGCCTCTAGAGGTACTCCTTATGTTGAGTACCACAGGTCTTCCGCTACAACCAAGCGCTCCTATGCCGTGTGTCTGCTTCTACAACCAAGCGCTCCTCCGTCGTAGGTCTACCACTAAAACAAAGCGCTCCACTATCGTGGGTCTACCGCTACAACCAAGTGCTCCTCCGTCGTGGGTCTGCCGCTACAACCAAGCGCTCCCCCTCATAGCCTTAAGAGGTACTTATTCTGTTGAGTACCGCGGGTCTTCCACTACAACCAAGCGCTCCTCCGCCGTGGTTCTGCTGCTACAACCAAGAGCTTCCCACTAGGATATCCATAACACACCGAGTTGTTCGATCAGCAGTCGTCAAGTCTCAACCGGCTCTAGGGTTTCCACACACAGGATGCTCGTTCCGGGAGGGTCCACTCCATGATCCAAGAGGTCGATGTATCAACTGACATGTAGTCCGGATCTGATGAATCCCAAAAAGTTCCGTAGTTGTCACTACCGAACCCACGGAGGATTCTCATACTGTCTTCATTGTCGTCGCAGATGCAGCCAGCTCTAGGGTTCCGGCATACAGCCAGCTCGTTCGGGAGGGTCCGCTCCACGAGCTGAGGGGCTGATACATCAACTGAAATATAGTCTGGAGTTGATGTATCCAAAAGTTCTGTATCGTCAACATAAACTCAACGTCAATGACGACACGTCAATCGGACGCCCGGTCTGATAGTTATTGGCTTTTTCGTCCCAGGGGCCAGGTTGATTTTTTAAGTCAAAACCAACCCAACCGTACTCCACATGCGTCCAAACCTCGGGCGGAGTAAGCCAAAAGATCCGTCTCACTAAGAGGAGTCCAGAAAAGTTGACGGTCCGTCAATCGGACGTCCGGAGCTCATGTTATGAGCGTTTCTGCTCTGAGGGCCCGGTTGGTTTCGTGTACGAACCAACCCGGCCGAACCCAAAGCACTCAAAAACCCTGAGTGTGATATACCGAAACGACCGTCTCGATCCAAGGATCGAATCGCAACAAACAGTGCATCAATCGGAGGCCCAAATCTCAGGTTATGGAGACAGACTGAATAAGGTTTGGTATTAGGGGGTTCGGGCCCGGTCCGACCCGGCCCGATACCCCCAGGGTCGGCCCGAACCGGGTCGACCCATCCAGGGTCCGGGTCCGGCCCGCTTGGGCGTGGAACAGTCTGGCGGACCGGCCAGGCAGCCAGCCCGACATGGGGCGAGCGGGGCGCGCTGGCCAGGGGTTTGACCGAACAGCCGAACCATTCGGGGCGGGGGGTGCTGCCCCCGCGTGAAGTAAACAGCGGCCCCTTAATGGGGCCGCTTCAGCTGGCAGGTCGGGGGTTACGACCCCCGGTGCTCTCCTCGAACCGGCTGGCCCGGCTGGCCGGCCGGCTGCCGCCATCACAGGACCGGCAGGGGCATGTCCCCTCGCTCCGACGCCGGCGGCCCAGAACCGGCCACCAGTTCCCCTGCTCCGCCGCGGCCTGGAACCGGCCGCGGCCTTCGTCCGTCCGGCGCGGCGCGACGGTGCCGTGTCCTTTTTTCATCTTCTACGGCGTGGCTTGACGGCTCCGCTGATTTGTTTCTTCCCCCGACGTGGTGCGGAGGCGCCTCGTTTTCTCCACTCTCCCTTTTTCAATTTCCGCGCGGTGATTTGGCACCGCGTTCCCTTGTTCGCTGCATCAAAAATCCACTACCAAAAAGGGGAGGAGTGTCGGCCGTGTTCGTGCGGTCCGACCTCCTCCCGTTAATGCGATAATAGGCGGTTCAATTGAAATGGGGATAACGATGGATGAAAAACACAAAAAATAGAAACACATAAAAACCCCTACCTCAAGGCTGTCGTCGAACGAGCATTCTCACAAAAGTAACTGTCACGGAAGAAGAGGTTTGTCGCAGAAGAATAGGATCGCCACAAAAGAAGAGGTTCACTGTTGGCATTGGGTGATCTCTGAGGAAGGCGTCTATCACTATTAGAGGTTGGCGTTCTTCGTTGTTGGTAGAGCATTCTTCGCGTTCTTCGTCGAAGAACGAAGAATCTTCTCTTTGTTATCCCAATGGTTTAACACAACACAAACCCCCCAACAATAATAAAATAATTCCTCATCTTATTTTATTATCAACTTAAGAATTTGAAAATCAAAAGATAAGAAATGAACAATTAATTTGAAAAATTAATTGTAACAATTTAACTACCCAAATTAATGGGACGTTTCTTAACCAGAAAAACACACGGTTGACTTTCATTAAAGAGGTGGTTTGCGGGTGCGTTACATAAAAGGGAAGAAACTGTGGGGATCGTGCGAGCCCCAACTCACAAATATCATACCGAGTGGGTATGATATCGTGGGTCCCACATTATCCTCTTAACATATCTTAAGTGTCTTTAAGTGAAATAGAATAAAATTGTTGCATCCTTTTTTATTTTATTTCATAACTTAACACCAAAAATTAAAAACCACACACGAGAAAACGCAACTCCGAAAAAGGCGTTTCTAAGAAAATACCGGCGTTGCAATTCCACCAGTTCCCTCGAAATATGATTCTGAGCCCCGGTTCAAAAGTTAGAAAAGCCCGCTCGTTCGTTCACTGAACGTACTCGAGCCAAATTTCGGAAAATGATTCCAGGCACACCAGGCCTCGGAATCAGGTGCCATCTGAAACTACGTTCTTGTAAAATTCCCAATAAAATTAAGAAAAAAATTTCTTTGAATTTTACTGGTCTTTACATAACTCCCAAATCAGGGATTTACATCCCCATAATGATACATCATAAACTAGGGAAACAAATGTGGGTACTGAGCACGCATCTGAGCATCCGCTCCCATGTACTGTCCAGGAGGTTCTCGTGCTGCCATCTGATTCGCACTAGAGGAATTTATAGTCCATTTAGGACCCCTCCTGTCGATCCTAGATCTCCATCGGGACCTCCACAAAGGTCACCCCATTATCAACGTCCAGCTCCCCATGGTCAATGATATGAGTTGGGTCGTGCACGTATCTCCTTGCTGAGATTCCTGGAAGTCGTCGTGCATAAGGTGCAAACAAGGTGGGTGGTCAAGCAGTAAACCACCTAGCCTACCCTGCCGAGGACCTAGAAAGGTATGCTGAACCCTGGAGATAACTTTTTTCCTCGGCCACATCCCCATAACTCACGTCGAGATAGGACCCATAGGGCAACGTGGTCTCCATCCTCGAACTCTAGTGGTCTCCGCCTCTTATCAGCACATGACTTTTTCCAGCTCTAAGCTGTCCTCATCTATTATTGGATGAATTCGACCTTTCTGGTCCTACAAGAGCTGCAGAGATTTCTTCTTTGCCGAGAAGAGAAATCCGGTCTCATCCCCTGGATGAACTACATTCTTCACCTAATATAGTCAATCCCATCATGGATGATACTAACCCATACCAAGGATGATGTCATAAGGCATTGATGCTACTACCAAGAGATCCAACCATTACTCTCGCCTCCAAGGGTTGAGTCACACTGTCAGCATCAGTGTGTGGTCACTGGGTCTCCTCCAGTAGGTATATCAAAGTGAGGGTCAAGTCAACGGTTTTTAAACCTGAAAATATTAGTAAAAACATAATGAGAGGACAGGAAGGTAAACGCCAAAAGAATGGTGTCTTTTATTACTGCATCTCAAAGTACAAAGACATTAATCATCTACAAAAAACATCAACAACTCTAGAAGAATCATAAACAAAAGACTTTAGGTCTGGAGCTAGTCTCATTCCATTCCATCTGCTCCCGGAGCTCCATGATCGTAGGACTCAGTTGCCTGAAGATGAGCTCTCCCATGTCCACCAGCTCCCTGCGATCGGGGTGGACCTCCTGGTGGTGGTGGTGGCAACACCTCGAAGCGTCATCCACCTCCAGCTACATGGCCAGCTCCCCTGCCACGGTCTCCTGCTCCATGCGGTCCGCCTCGATCGAACCTCTGCCTCTGCCTGGGAGGTCCTTCGTTCATCTTCTGGTCATCCGTATGGAGGATCGGACAGTCACGAGCCACGTGACCATCCCCGCCACATGATTAACACTGTCGGCTCATGGTAAGTCGTTTTCCACCCTGGGTGCCTCGCACAAACGATCATGTGTCACGCGGTCGACCACCTTTAGGTCTAGTCCTCTTGGAGCCCTGCATCATCTATCTACTGCCCACTGCAGAATACTCTGCCGCATGCCGGCTAGTGGTGGGTCCTGCTGCAGGAGACTGCTCAGCAAAGAAACTCTCCACTAAGAGGGCTCTCTCCAACACCCCTTTCTGTGTTGAAAAGGTATGAGAAACAACTGATGCTCTGATCTCTCGCCTGATCCCCTGCTCGAAGGTTTGGGCCATGAAGAATGGGTCTCGTACCATGTCTGTGGAATAGCGTGAGAGATTGGTAAACCTCGCCGCGTACTGGGCTACTGTCATGTTGCCCTGCCATAGCTGTAGAAGATCTTGGAGGCGCACCACACGGAGGGTGGCTGGGACGAATTCCAAGTGGAAGAGGCACTTAGAGTCCATCCAGAGAAGAGATTCCTCATCGTGCACTTGGAGCATCAAGCTCCACCAACTGCCTTCTGCCGCGTGTAGTAGGATCACTACGATATTCACCATGAGGTCTGTTGGTGTCCTCACTAACCTGAAAACCCATACAACTGCCTCCAGCCAGTCCTCGATTTCCTGGGGGTCCATCTCCCCGCGGAACCTCGGCGGTCGATGGCGTTGAATCTCGTGCAGTGTACTAAGGCGACGTGCATCGTTAGTTGCTGGGGCTGGTAGCATCGGTGGATCGGAGGGTAGAGGAACCGCAGGTGCTTCTGCTGTCAAAGGGCCCTATACCGAGGCCTCTTTGCTCGGAGGGCTGTCGTCACGTAAAACTCTCGGAACCCTAGCTGGCTGCTGTCGTGGGGCCATCCTGAAATAGACAGGTGCACCACGATCAGAACAGTATATCTGGTGATCTGACACAAAGTAATCACAAAGAAAACTTGAAACACACTTGCAATCAATGTTTTCATGTATTAAGTCGGGAATCAGAAGTCAGGGTCCTGGTGTATGAATACGTCGGCCGCCACACCAACAGTAGATTCCCTAGACTGATAACCACACCCAATACACTTAACACTATTTCTTCACTTAGAAAAAAAATCAGAGTCCAAATTTCTACGGTAGAACCGAACTCCTTTGATAACAATTTGACACGACCCGTCCTCGGGGCCCATGCCGTGACTACCCAAAGCCCACCATCCATATGCCAGGGGCAGACGATTAGCACTAAGGCATAATTCCCGATAAAAAGGGAAGGCATTTCCTTTGTAAAGTAAACAAATACCACCGAGCAAGAAAGCAGTAGAAGCAAACACTAAGTAAAAAATGTGTACAACTGTAAGTGCCAAAATGTATGTGGGCTAGAATACAAACCCAAACTGAAAGAAAAGTACAACTCGAAAGGGAAAACAGAAACTGAAAGTAAAGACGCAATGTCGAGCCGCCCACTGGAATTCCCTCCTGAAGGGTGAGTACAAATAGTCTCCAGAGCTCCTCGGGTCCAGCCGTCCGTTCCGAGTACGTCTCGCCCAGTGGTCCACCTCTAGGTACCATCCTGCTCCGCAAACCTCAACCACGATCAGTGATGTCCGTCATCTACAACCAAAACAATGTAGTGCTGGCATAGACCATGATGGAGTGAGTATAAGCTACTCTGTAGGGACCCTGAGACCCCCGAAGGTCTCTAAGAATCCACAAAGGATAATCCAAAAAAGAAAGATACAATCACGGAGTAACATCCGACACTGCTTAGGTATATGCCCATACATATACCTAAGTCACCAATTCTAGTCCGCTCCAACCTCCGAGCCCATGTACAACCCAGTCCACAAAGGAAATCACAACCCAGTCCACACAAGAAAGCACAACACAATCCAAAAAGGAAAAAAACATGATTCAGCTCACACAGGTATACTACTTCGTAATATAATAGATATGATCAGATGTAGCCACTGATTCATCTAAGCTGTTAGGCCCAAAAAGGATCGGTAGGTACTAACCCCCGCAATGACCCACCCAGGATTGATCGTGAAGTTGAAACCATAGCTATTGGGAAACTCCTTCTCTATCTAGTACAGTGGTTATTCCGCTACAACCAAGCGCTTCCCTCTAACCTTGGACTGTTGTAGTACTCCACCTATCGAGTACTGTGGGCCTGCTGCTACAACCAAGCGCTTCCGACCATGGGTCTGCCGCAACAACCAAGTGCTCCCCCTCATAGCCTCTAAAGGTACTCCTTCTGTTGAGTACCATAGATCTGCCACTATAACTAAGCGCTCCTCTGCCGTGGGTCTGATGCTACAATCAAGCGCTCCCCCGTGCTGCTACAACCAAGTGCTCCTCTATCGTAGGTCTTCCTCTACAACCAAGCGCTCCTCCGTTGTGGGTCTGCCGCTACAACCAAGAGCTCCCCCTCATAGCCTCCAGAGTTACTCCTTCTGTTGAGTACCGCGGGTCTACCGCTACAACCAAGTACTCTTCCGTCGTGGGTCTGCTACTACACCCAAGCACTTACCACTGGGCTATCCGTAACACACCGAGTCATTCGATCAGTAGTCGTCAAGTCTCAACTGGCTTTAGGGTTTCCGCACATAGCATGCTCGTTCCAGGAGGGTCAACTCCACAAGACAAGGGGTCGATGCATCAACAGACATGTATTCCAGAGTTGATGTATCCCAAAAAGTTCCGTAGTGGTCACTACCGAACCCACAGATGATTCTCGTACTGTCTTCATTGTCGTCGCAGATGCAGCCAACTCTAGGGTTCCTACACACAGAAAGATCGTTCGGTAGGTTCTGCTCCACGACGTGAGGGGGTGATACATCAACTGAAACATAGTCTGGAGTTGATGTATCCAAAAGTTCCGTATCGTCAACAGGAACTCAACGTCACCGAAATTACGTCAATCGAACGCCCGGTCTAAGAGTTATTGGATTTTTCGTCCCCAGGGCCCATTTGGTTTTTTAAGTCAAAATCAACCCGACCGTACTCCACCTGCATCCAAACCTCGGGCGGAGTAAGAAAAAATATCCTTCACACTAAGAGGAATCTTGAAAAGTGGACGGTACGTCAATCAGACGTTTGGATCTCAAGTTATCAGCATTTCCGCTCCGAGGGCCCGGTTGGTTTCGTGTACGAACCAACCCAACTGAACCCAAATTACTTCGAAACCTTGAGTGAGATATACCGAAACGACATTTTCGATCCATGGATCATATTTCAACTAACAATGCATCGATCGGAGGCTCGTAGCTCAAGTTATGGGTGAATGACCGAATAAGGTTCGGTATTATGGGGTTCAGGCCCGGTCCGACCCGGCCCGATACCCCCAGGGTCAGCCCGCACCGGGTGGACCCATACCGGGTCCGGGTCCGGCACGCTTGGGCGTGGCATGGCCCAGTCGGCGTGACCCGGCCCGGCCTGGGCATGGCCCGGTCTGGCGGACCGGCCAGGCAGCCGTCCCGGCGTGCGGCATGCTGGGCGCGCTGGCCAGGGGTTCGGCAGAACGGCCGAACCGTTCGGGGTGGGGGGTGCTGCCCCCGCGTGAAGTACACTGCGGCCCCTTAATGGGGCTTCTTCAGCTGGATGGCTGGGGGTTATGACCCCTAATGCTCTCCTCGAACAGGCCGGCCGGGCGCGCCGGCCGGCTGCCGCCATCACGGGACCGGCAGGGGCCGGTCCCCTCGCTCCAACGCCGGCGGCCCAGAACTGGCCGCCGGTTCCCCTACTCCACCGCGGCCCAGAACCGGCCGCTGCCTTCGTCCATCCGGTGCGGCTCGATAGCGCCGTTTCCTTTGTTCATCTTCTACGGCACGGCGCGATGGCGCCACGGATTTGTTGCTTCCCACGGCGCGGTGCGGCGACGCCGCGTTTTCTCCGCTCTCCCTTATTCAATTTCCACGCCGAGCTTTGGCACAGTGTGGCCCTGTTCGCGACAAAAAAAATCCACAACCAGAAAGGGGAGGAGTGTCGAAATTGTTCTTTCGGTCCGACCTCCTCCTGTTAATTCGATAACAGGCAGTTCAATTGAAAGGGGGATAACGACGGAAGAAAAACACCAAAAATAGAAACGCATAAAAACCCCTACCTCAACGCTGTCGTCGAACGAGCATTCATCGTTGAATTAACCATTGTGGAAGAAGAGGTTTGTCGAGGAAGAAGAGGATCGCCACAGAAGAAGAGGTTTTCCGTTGGAATAGGTTGATCTCTGAGGAAGGCGTCTCTCGCCGTCGGAGGTTCGCGTTCTTCGTTGGCGGTAGAGCGTTCTTCGCATTCTTCGTCGAAGAACGAAGAATCCTCTCTTTGTTCTCCAAATGGTTTAACACAACAAAAACCCCCCAACAATAATAAAATAAGTCCTCATCTTATTTTATTATCAACTTAAGAATTTGAAAATCAAAAGATAAGAAATGAAGAATTAATTCGAAGAATTAATTGTAACAATTTAACTGCCATATTTAATGGGATATTTCTTAACCCGAAAAACGCACGGTTGACTTTCATTAAAGAGGGGGTTTGCGGTTGCGTTACATAGGAGGGAAGAAACGGTGGGGCTCGTGCGGGCCCCACCTCACAAATATCCTACCAAGTGGTTAGGATATCATGCGTCCCACCATATCCCCTTAACTTCGCTTAATGGTTTTAAGTGAAATAGAATAAAATTGTTGCATCCCGTTTTATTTTATTTCATAACTTAACCCCAAAAATTAAAATCCACACCCGAGCAAACACAACTCTAGAAAAGGCGTTCCTAAGATACCAGCGATGTGATTCCACCGATGCCCTCGGAATTCGATTCCAGGCACCGGTTCAAAAGTTAGAAAAGCCTGCTCGTTCGTTCACTGAACGTACCCGATGGAAACTTCAGAAAATGATTCTGGGAACACCGGGCCTCGGAATCAGGTGCCGTCAGAAACCGCGTTTTTGTAAAATTTCCAAGAAAATTAAGAAAAAAAATTCCTTGAATTTTACGGGTCTTTACATATATCATTGTAACAATGATGTCTCTGTAAATAACTATTATGGTATATAAATGTGCTTTATTTAAGAATTTTATTATCATACCCATGATTTAATCCGATATAATACTTAGTAGGGATAGGATTTCAAATCATGATGTGAAAATAATTTTCATGAAGGAAGTAGTTACAATAATTAAGAAATATGTTGAATCCTTTATCATTAGATAAGAATCATCATCATCATGCGCTTATCTAGAGCAACCACTAGTATCTCTACATAATCAATTTTCTAGTGAGTATAAGAATTCAATATCTATGTGTGAGGAATGAAATACTCAAATATAGTTTGTACCTATTGTGAAATAATATATTGATGTTTAGTGAGAGGATTTATCATGACATCCTCTATAGAGGATAGATGAATTATCTAATGATTTAATTCCTAGTTCAAGACCTATATCAATGACACCATATAGAATGGACACAGATGAATTCATATAACTAAAGAAATATCTAATAGAATTGAGTGATGAAGGATTTATTCAACCTAATTATTCTCTATTGGGTGCCCCTATTATTTTTGTTTTGAAAAAATAATTATCTATGAGGTTCTTCATTTATTATAGAGAGATCAATGTTATAAAAATAAATTACATCTATCCCTAACCTCACATTAATTATTTATATGATCTACTTTAGGGCGCCCAATATATTTCAAAGATTCAACTTTGATATGGGTATAATATGTTGTGAGTAAAGAAAGTAGTCATTCCAAGGACAATATTTTGAGAAAGGTATGGGAAATACATTTTTACCATAATGCCTTTGGTACCGACTAATTCACCCTCTATATCTAATGAATAATGCTTTCAAGGAATATCATGATGAATTTTTGGTGGTATTGATAGATGATATCACGGTATACTCCAAAATCTATGAAGAACCTGAAAATAACTTATGAACTATTATGATGAAAATTATATGAAATGAATTATATGGGATTATTAGAATGTGTGAATTTTGTAATTAATTTGTTTCCATTAATGGACACATTGCCTCCAAGGATGGAAAATCTATTGATCATGTGAATACAAAGGCTGGGTAAGAGTTTCCTACTCTAACGAACAATACTATAGAGTGTCGTATTATAGGTTTAGTAGGTAATTAATGGTGTTTCATTCATATCTTTTTCCATTTTGCAAACCCAATGACCAAACATACACCTAAAGGGGTTAAGTTCATAGAGACAAAATAATGTGAGGAATGATACAAATAATTGAAGACAAGGTTAGTGAAATAATTGATCCCGACTCTACCCTCATGGAATGAGGGGTTTGTGATATACTATGACGCATAAAACAAAGGACATTGTTTCCTACATATACATAATGATATATTTATTCCTTATGCGTAAAGGATGTAAAAAATTAGGAACCAAACTATCATACTCATGATGTTGAGTTAGCTACTGTGATCTTTGCTCAAAAAAATAGAGAATCTATCTCCATGATGAATGATGTGTAATGCCCTGAGACCAAAATCCTAGATCTGGTCCATTATTTGAAAAAAATTGGCATGTTTTCAAGGAATCATGTCCAGATGCGCCGATCAGTATAGAAGTCTTTGAAAATAAATTACATATTTGAACATTACATTGAAAATTTCGAACATAAGTCATAGAATAAATAATCCATTGAGAATACCATTATTCCCATATCATTATCCTATATTTAAATCATAATATACTTCTTGGAATCCTGGGAAAATAATACATAATAAAGTGGCGAGCATAGATTCTTTATAAGGATAAATAATATTGCGAAAACATTCATAAATAAGCATAAACATTTAAGGCCATGTATAAAACTAAAACACAATCCTATTAAACATAAATCATTATATTATTGAAAAAATAAATTATATAATTTCACTTACATACTCACCTGGATATTCTATGAGTCGAATAATCTCATGTAATAACAGTTTCTAATTTCATAATGATGAAATGAATAATGTCAGACCTCATAACCACATAGTCATGGCCATGTGACATGACTATAAATAAAATATTTATCAAGGACTTGTTCCAAGACACTAGTTTGTCTCATGAAACTAACTTATGGATCGAGGGGCTATTTCAGGCCACACCTATCATTTATTAAGTCCAATGCATTTCTCATATGAAAAGGGTGAAACGAAACATAAAAATTTATATTAAAAATATCATAAAAATTTAAATACATTAACCATAAACCATGAACGATATAAAAATTGCATATCCACAGACAAAAATATCCGAAATCATTCAATATAATGTTGAATATTGTAATAAAACAACCTCAATATGGAAATAATATCAAATAAAGTATTTTTACATAGTTGAAATTGATCATCAAAATTCATTGATAGAAATATTTTTTTTTCATTAAGTAATTTAATAGTCATAAAATTTATAAAAGAATCCCATTAAAAGATATTTTTGATTAATAGAGTCCCAAAGCACTTTGAAAATATTGAAATAAATTATCACTTTTAAATAATCATGTACACATAAATAAATCCATAAAAAATTTTAAAACTGAGAAATTATTTTAAACAAATTAGAATACAATAATTAAAAACATTAAATTTGGTGATGTAGTTAAAGATACCCTACTATAAAACCATAAAAGATTCATTTTTTAATTTTTTAATGAAACAAGAACATAGGTGATCAATATTTCCTAGTACATACATATAGATAAACAATCGTGGATAATATTGAGATTGAGGAAATAACCGTTACATTGTAATTTCAATTAGATAAGGCTATGTTTATCCTTCTATAATATAACCATAGTATGTTGTTAAATTATCAAAAAACCATTTTCAAATTCATTATATCATACATGATTCAGGATGGATTTATAGATCATACTTAGAAATAATATCAATGTTTAAATAACATTTTGGGTAATAATCAATTTATTTATCCTACATGTTTTAACTTTTTATTCGAGATCATATCACTTATATCCTCATTCAATTTCTTTCATAATATGTAACATTATTTATGCATCGTATATATTAAAAATATAAATATGTGTAATTGATAGATATGTGAAATGGAAGACAACGTTTATGTTGAGGACATGCCATACGTACGCATAAATGTCGTTTCCATATTCATATCATATAGAACTGATGTATGTGAATGAGATATATAAAAATATACATACATATGTATATATATATTTCCTATAGCATTATTCTGTCATATATTAAACGGTTATTAAGAGTATATATTTTTATAATCATAGTTTAATGGTGAACATGGAAATAAATCTCATCACATCGTTGAGATGATAGGCTGTACGTACGGACAAGCCACGATATCATACTATTGATGGTCATTTCATATGTAATTGGATTGTATATTATATATAAAAAATCATTAACATGTTATATTTTTTATTTAGATCAATTATAATCATTATTAAACCCCTCAAAAAAGTGAGGTGTTCAATACCAAACTACAACACAATGTTGAGATGGAAAACAATACATACACATGTATGGTGAATTTTTAATTAATAGGATGGATAGAATAATGAATATGGTTGTACCATATCAATATTAACTATCATTATGTAGATTGTAATGGTATTATTTTTTGGTATGGAAACAACAATGAAATGGGAAGTGGAAGATGAAAAGAAATTTGGAAGAGGTGATAACATTATTACCTCTTCTTCTGGTGTTTCTTTTTGATTTGAACAAAAGGGATCAATAGGATGGATTTATGATAAATTTAAGGCCACTAAGATTAAGTGAGGGTTGATGGGATGGTATTTTAGAAGGGTTTGTCTGGGAAAAATGGCTTTCGGGTGTGATATTATGAAAGGGGGATGTGCCATTTTATAAGAGAGGTGAAGGGAAATTTTGGAAATGTATGAAATATTATTTTTTATGAAATATTTGTCTATTTATAATATATAAAATGGATTTATTTAAGGTATAGGGTGAGTATGGGTCAAAATAACTTTAATCAATATGTTTTTGGAAATTTTTAGGTAACCATATTAACATTATGTTTAAAATTTAACCCTTATATAAATAATTAACATTTACCATGTCTCATTGTAATTTTATATTATATTCTTAATAAACATACAATAAATTTCCAAAAGTAACTAAAGTGGTTAATTAATGACATATAGAACAATATATATATCTTTTGGATGAATAATATATTTTCATGAATATTATATCATTTAATAATAATGTATTTGTTTTAAAAACTCATTTACATCAGTTTTCATACAATTTAGTATTTGGTTTTTTTGAAAGTCATAAAAACATTAATTAGTAAAAAAAATTAAACCATAAAATATCATATTCACCTAAAATATTCATGTATGACATAAAATGTTTCAATTTAAATTTATTTTAATTTTTATAAAATCAATTATTTTAATTATTCAGTAATAAGGTAATAGCTACATAATCATTGGGTCATAAATAAATTTATTTTTATAATATATAAAATTTATAAATAAAATATCATGATATAAGAAATATTTTTAGCTTTATACTTAATATTTATAATCTAATTTATATTATGGTTAACCCATAATTAAAAATGGTTTAGTTATTGATCTTTGAATTTAACACTTTTAGATATTCTTTAAATAAAATATAATAAATATTCTAATCTAACCCAAATGGATCAAAAGAATATTTTTGAACTAATGTTTAATATGGTAAAAAAAAATCCAATTGAATTTGGATAGGATTTGGAGTAATTTTAATATTATTTCTATATTTAATTACAAAATTTACTTTTCTCACTGGTAAATAAAATTCAAAAGATTCTATTCAACAAAAATTATTTTCTTTCTATTTAAACTAATTTTAATTAACAATGTCAACCATGTCCCCTGGATTTTTTAAATTCAATACATTGAAATGGTAAAAGTATGTTTTATACTGATTTGTAAATGTTCTTAGATGGTTGGTAAATGTGCATATATGGTGGGTAAAAAGACGTTAAAATTGTTCAATAAAATTTCATATATTTAATATTTTTATAAAATGATTCCAATGAGATAAAATTTACTAATATTTTTAATATGTATCTATTTTAAGATAAATTTTGTAAAAAAAATAATTATTTACATGAAAAAAGTCAGTTTTTATATACTGTGGAGTATTTTTCACTATTCACCAAAAATTGAATGTTTTCAGAATAATACACTAAATTCACCATAAGATAATTTTGATATTAATTATTCAATAAATATTGATATTTTACAAAATTCAAAACATAGACGTTTTATTAATTAATTTAATATTAATTCTCATTGCAAAAACCAGAAAGCAGGTTTTTGAGAAGTAAAAACAATAAAATGGTTGAAATGTTTTTATGTTTAACAAAAATGTAAAATTACTTCCAACTACCATCATTGGATTAAATGAAAAAATATATTATCAAATAATACTTCAAAACCATTCAAATGTATAAATTTACAGTAGAAATTATATTGATTAAAATTGTTGTTTCCAATTAAAATTTAGTGTTTTTAGTCATCATAAAAATATGGATGTTTTCATAAAAACACAAAATATTTATCCAAACTAATTTTTTATGTCCCACTTATAATGAATAATTTTATTTTCTCAAATTGAGTATATAAATGTGTCAAATATTGGACATAAAAAGCATTCTCCATTAAAAGGCGGTAAAATTGCTTTTTTTTTAAATATTTATCTTATATGAAAATTTGAATTTTCCCTTATATTATTTCTATGGCACACATAGGATGAATTTTATAATTATATAGGATATATAAAAAATTAAAAATTTTGTTAATACTATTCATAACTATTTTTTAAATGGATCGTTTGATAGCTCGTGATGCGCTTGAAATCAGTTTCCTGTGTAGAATAATATTTTAAGTTACTTTAAATGAATAATGTATGATGATATATTGGTTTTTTACATTCTCCCCACGATTAATAAATTTCTTCCATATGATTTGAAATTTTCCCTTGAAAATAAAATGTTTAAAATATAAAATACATTTGTTGAAAACCCACATCAGAAACAGTATTATTAAAATTTATTCTTAATCCAAGGGAATGGGAAATGAAAAATTTAACACCAAATTAGGATTTCAAATTGTGGAACATTGGTGGAAATCAGAGAAAAATAATTAGAGAAAAACATAAATATTTATATAGAATGATTGAGCTCATCAATTGCTAAAAAATTAATAATAAATGAAAAATTGAGGGCCTCAAATCCATAAATCTATGATGATGATTTAAAATATCATCAGTTTAAAAAACAAAAGATATTAGGATAAAACATTTTTTTATTTTGGATCCATTCCCTAATGTTAATGGATGAAAGAACACTTGACAAGTATAGTCCCAACCATAAACAAATTTCTACTACAAACTCATCTTTCACTCAAAAAGATGATAGAACTCAATAATATTCTATTTAAAATAATTGTATAGTGTTTCAAAAATTGAATTTATAATTCATTAGTAAGACCATAAAAAACTACATTATATAAACCAGGACCTCACATAGTCTAGTGGTAGCTGATGCGCCCTTGTCACCCTTTAGTTGTGGGTTCATATCTCACAGCCTTGTCGAACGTGATAGGTTGTCCCCCGACCTCTGGGTTTTCATTTTTATAAAAACCCAAAAATAATCATAAGAAG
Organism: Viscum album; assembly: GCA_963277665.1. Classification (NCBI taxonomy): domain Eukaryota; kingdom Viridiplantae; phylum Streptophyta; class Magnoliopsida; order Santalales; family Viscaceae; genus Viscum; species Viscum album. Next base: position 747,673,308 of record OY728151.1, on the reverse strand, counting down.
TGTTTTAATGTCAAATGACACCTTCCACCATCCAATTTCCAACATTATCCATTCTAACCATTAGACATATCCAAACAAAACTTCTATCCAAACTCACAGTCCAAAATGAATATGTAAGTTCACATAACATACATATGAATACCTTTATCATGTAATCTCTTAAGGCATATTAATAAATAGAATTACCAGAAACCATATTTGAATAGGTATGTACTTCATTATTTCTTTTGAAAAACATAGAATACTGGATATACTCCTTAAATCCAAAAATGTTGTAATATCATCAATGATGGAATAATAAAACCATTAAATAGTTCCAAGGTAGAAAATAATATCCAATTTACATTATCCAACCCAATTATCTCTTTCTACAAAAATAGTACCTCAGAATTCAGACTATATTAACATTTATCATTCTCTCAACCACATATTTTCTTAAACGATTGTTGAGCTACTGAGTGACTTTTCTTTCTACCACTAAATCTCAAATCCTTAATGAAATAATATTTCATTAAAATATATATATAATCTATAATTATTATAACATGAACATCATTAATACAATACTCACATGACACAATTTATTAATAAAATCATATGAACATTAATCATTCCTCTTCATCTGTTGTTGTATCATTAATTTATTTTTATCCAATAGCATTATCTGGGGTATACTCGGATGATTGAGATCTTGATTTACATGGTGTCCCAACTCCTTGTAGATGAAGAATTGTAAATTTCAAAAAAATTCCCCATCCTTCCCATCACTTACATGGTGTCCTTTTTCACCACACTTATAAAAAACTCCCATTCCCTTCAAGCACATCCCAAGGTGATTCTTTCCATATTTAACACATATGGGAAAATCCTTCTTTCCCTTCTTCCCTTTATCAATCGTTATCTCTACCATCCTATTATTCAATAGCTTCCCTTCAATGTCATATAACCCAGATAATTCTATAATATTCTTATTAACACAAGATACTATTTCTTCCTATGATGAGAATATGTGGGAGACTATTTACCTTCTAAATTTCGGCTTCAGACCAAGAATGATAAGATCCCTCTTACTCTTTTGATCATGCTTATTATTGGTTTTTTCATTCATTTTATTTTTCTCCATTCCTAAATGAAGAAATACACTAGGATTGATTATATCATAATGTTTAATCCACAAAAAAACTCAAAATTAATTTATGTTTTTCAAACATCTAGTCTCATAATCATTATAATTATTTCTATTATATCATATTTACTCATAAATCATTATATTGATTTGTAAATAAATATGAATTATCTTAAACATATCCCCTTGGAGTGTCATAATAATGAGTTCAATAATGCCCGTTGTCATGCACCAGTTACCATTCGAGTCTCGCTCAAATATGTGTTTTCGAGTTTTACCCCTATATACATCTGTTCCAGAGCTGCCTCTACCAAATCATTTCCATATGGGGAGGAATTTATTTTAAAATTAACAAAATATATATATTACCATTATTTTTGGATGTTAATCTATACTAATCCTCAATGTCTATCATAGGGTAATGTTTCCAAAATATAGTTTATCTAAATCCATTTCCTGGGTTGTTTCTAAACATCCTCTGATACCAATTGTAATGCCCCAACCAGAGAAGTTCAGAGATGGTGCATTTTTTTAATACATTGTCATGATAACAAGTAACCAAGTCCTGAAGAACTGATCTATTTAGTAGCCTTTGAAAATAGATTACATACATGTACATTAAATTACAATTTCAAACATTAACCAAAACATATATAATTCTTTGAGAACTTTTTTATTACCATATCTTAAACCTTCATATAAATCATAAAATACTTATTGTCATCCAGGAAAATTAAAACATAAGAAAGGGGTGAGCTCAGATGCTCAGCAAGGGAAAACAATATAGGTGAAACTTTCATATAAAATCTTAAACATTTAAGGCAATTTATAAGACTAAATCACAATCCCTTTAAACATACTTCAGCATCATATGGGAAAGATAAATCTAATAATTCAATTTACTTATTCACATGGTTATTATACTAGTAGAATTATCACATATAATATCAATAACTAATTTACATAATGATTGAATTTATAATTCCAGACATCATAACCTCATAGTCAAGGACCTATCCCAAGAATACTAATAAAAATTTTTCCAAAACCTTTTCCCACCATAGTAGTATCTCTCATGAGACATATCGATGCATAGAGGGGATATAACGAGACCCACATGTCACTTACTAAGTCCAATGCATTCCTCATATGTAAAGGGTGAAACCAAACAAAATCATTTATAATAAACAAGCATAAAAAATGTCAATACATTGACCATAAACCAAGAATGGGATAAAAATATCACATCTATAGTAAAACATATCATAAATATTTAAAATGTATTTGGAAGATTTTCATAAATCCACCTAAATCCAGAATAATATCCACTAAAGGATGTTGACATAGTTGAATTGATCAGTAATTTTGTTTGAGAGAAATATACCTTTTTCATGAAATAAGTTAATAAAAAAAGAATTTAGAAATGAATTAATTTCAAATAGATGTTTTATTCAAAGTTCCACATACCACTTTGAATATTTTTAATGAAATTAACACTTTAAAACAATCATTTCCACATAAATAATTCCTTAAAATCATTTTAAATAACATAGAAATTATTTAAAAACATATTAAACAATCATTAGAAACATTTTAAATGGTTATCTATTTAAATATTACCAAACATAAAAGGTTGAAAGAATCATTTTTAAATTATTTTAATGAAACTTGTACATAGATGATAAATATTTCTGATTAGATACTTACAGTGAAACAATTTTGGATAATAATGAGATTGATGAAATATCCCTTACCTTGTACTTTCCATTAGATGAGGTGAATTTAACCTCATATATATATACCATAGTATGTTATTTAATTATACCAAAACCACATTCATATTATTGATATCATACTTGATTCATTTATGAATTTATTCTACCCATTTAGTAATAATTTCTATGTTAAAATAACATTTCGGGTAATACTTTCTTTCATTTTCATATAAGTTTTAACATGTTATTCATGATAGTATCACTTATATCCCAATTAAACTACCTCTATAATAAAAAAAATTATTTATGTATAATATATATTCAGAATATAAATATTTACAGTAGATAGATATATGAAATAGAAAACAATGTTTATAGAGATGGTAGGTCGTATGTATGCATACACTCCGTTTCTGTTATCATATCATATTAAACGGAATTAAGTGAATGAGATATATGTTAATGTATATAAATATATATTTACTACAAAATTATTATTTCATATATTACATAATTATTAATAAAATAAGTTCTTATAGTCATCGTTGAATGGTGAACGTGGAAATGAATCTCATCGCATCTGAGAGATGGTAAGTCGTATGTACGCATGAGCGACAATATCATTATATTGATTGTTAAATAGTATTTATTTTCATTATATATTAAATTTATAAAAAATTTAAAATTTTATATTTATTATTTACATCAATTTTTCTCATTATTATTCATATCCAAATAATGAAAAGTTGAATAAAAAACTACACCATGTTGTGGAGATAGTAAGTCGTACGAATGCATGTTTGATAACTTTTTCATTCATTGGATGGATAGAATAATCAATATGGTTGTACCATATTTATAGTAACATATCAGTATGAATAAGGTAATGGGGTTAATATTTTGGTATGTAAACAACAAAGAATGAGGATGTGGGTAAAGATAAGTACATTGAAATAGGTGATAAAATAATTAACTCTCCTTCGAGTGTTTCCTTCATATTTGAACAAAAGGGTTTCATAGGTTGGCATTATGATCAATTTAAGTCCTCTTGGATGAAGTGATAGTAGATGGGACGATATTTTTGGTAGGTTTGGGAAATCAAAATGGATTTGTAGGTGTGAAATTAAGAAAATAGTTTTACACTTTTATAAGAGAGTTGAAGGGCTATTTAGGAAAATCTTGATATATTATTTTATTATAAATTATTTTTCGGTTTATAATATCTCTAAATGTATATTTTGAGGTTAAGGTGGGTATGGGTCGAAATCCTCACATCCAATAGGATTTAGACATGTTTAGGGTACCATATTAACATTATTTTATAGATTTAACCAATAGTTAAACATTTTAACATTTACCATGTCTATTTGTATTTTAACATTATATGGTTAATAAACATATAATAAAAAACCAACATAAACTAAAGTTGTTAATTAATGAAATATATATAATTATATAAACTTTTTGGATGAATATTATAATTTTAGAAATATTATATCATTTAATAATATAGTAATGTTTTTTAAATCAAATTTATGTCAATTTTAACATAATTTAGTATTTGTTTTCTTAAAGTCATAACAAATTTATTTCATCTAAAAAATACATTGAATCAACCCCAAAATGACATATTCATCTGGAAAATTTGGGGATGGAATAAAAAGTTTCATTTTAAATTTATTTTAATATTTATAATATCAATTATTTTAAATATTCATCAATAGGGTAATTACTCCATCATCATTGTGTCATAAATAAATTTAACTGTTTAATGTCTTAAAATTATAAATAAAATATCATAATTTAGGAAATAATTTTAGATTTCTATATAATATTTATAGTATAGTTCATATTATGATAAACCCTTCATTAAAACTGGTATATTTGTTAAACATAGAATTTATCACTTTTAACACTTTTTTAAATAATATATATTAAATATTCTAATCTTACCCAAATGAATCAAAAGGATAATATTATTTTCCTAAGGTTTATTTATGTCGAAAATATATTATATAATATAATCTAGACATGTGTTGGTGTAATTTTAATATGAATTTTACATTCAATTACCTTATTTACTTTTAATCAGGGTAAATAAAATTCAAAAGTTAATAATCATCAAAAATTATTTTCATCCACTTGAGACCCATTTTACATAATTATTTCAACCATGTCTATAGGAATTTGAAAATCAAATTCACAAAACTAGTAAAATTACGTTTTATTCATATTTGTAAATGTGCATAGTATGTGGGTAAATGTGCCACGATGGTGGGAAAAAGACGATGAAATGGTTCAATAAAATTTTATATATTTTTATTATTATAAAATTAATCAAATGAAATAATTTGTACGAATATATTTATTATTTAACCATTTAAAGTTTAATTTTTAATTAAAAATAATTATTTAATTGAAAAAGGCATTTTTTTGTACTATGAATTATTTATCTCTATTCATAAAAAATTGAATGTTTATAGAAAAATACCATGCATTCACCCTAAGATAATTTTTATATTCCAAGTTAAAAAATTATGTCTATATTAACAAATTAAAAACTTATAAGTCATATTAATTAATTTATATTTAATTTTCGTTGTCGAAACCAGAAATCAGGTTTTTTAGAATTAAAATCTATCTATAGTTTTAAATGTGTTTATGTCCAATTTAAATGAAAAATTACTTCCAATGACCAAAATTTTATAAATTTATAAATATATAATCTTATTATACTTAAAACTAATAATAATTTATAATTTATCACTACAATTGTTTTTGATTAAATAAGTTGTTTTGAATTAAAATTTTGTATTTTATTCACTATTCATCAAAATATAAATGTTTTTACAAAACCAAATATTTATCGAAAATACATTTTTATGTCCTGATAATAAGATGTTTATTTTATCAAATATAATTCATTAATGTTTCAAATATTGGATTTTAAAATGTTTTTCAATTTAAAGGTGGTAAAACAGTATTTTTTTTAACAATTACTTCTATTTTATAAAAAATAAAATTTTTCCTTATATTATATCTAATAAACACAAAATATGAATGATAAAATAATATAGGATAAATATAATATTAAAAATGTGGTTAATAAAATTCATAACCACGTTTTAAACCTCTAGTTTGACAGATCATGATGCGGTTGAACTCGGTGTTGCGTGTAGCGCAAGATGTTAAAATCTTTTAAATATATAACATACTAAGAAAATATTGGGTGTTACATTATCCCCTTTTTAAATAAATTTATTCCTTTCAATTTTAACAAGTTTTCCAAAAAATAAATGTTGGAAAATAGAAAATACCTTCGTAGTAAACCCACATCAGAAATAGGGTTAATTAAATTTTTTCTTAATAAGAGGGAAAGGGAAATGAAAATTAAACACCCAATTTGGATTTCAAATAAAGGAAAGTTGGAGGAAAACATAGACACATAACTAGAGTAAAAAAAATAAATATTTATATGGACTGATTGATCTCATCAATTTCAAACAAATGATCAATAAATGAATAATCTAGGGCCCCAAGTCTATAAATATATGATGATGATTTTAAATATCATAATTTTTACAAAACATAAGGTATTAGGATAAAAAATAGTTTATAAGATCATTTCCCTAATGTTTAATGAAAAAAATAATACATGACAAGTAATGCCCTATCCTTTAACTAATATCTTATAATAACTCATCTTTCATTCCAAAATATAATAGAACTCAAATTTCTTCTATTTATCCTTATTGCATAGGATTTCAAAAAAATGAATATATAATTCATCTATTAGATGATTAACAAACTACAATATACAATCCTAGACATTATATAGGCTAGTGGTAGGTGATTCACCCTTATCGCCCTTCAGTAGCAGGGTCATTTCTAACGGCCTTGCAGAACATGATTGTTTGTCGCCCAACCTCCTGGTTGAACTTTTTATAACAATCAAACAAATAATCTTAAGAAGTGTTTTAACATCAAACAGCAGTGTCCAATGTCCAACTTAATCAATTCCAAACTTCATACTTATCCAAAAAACGTCTGTATAACCTCACACTCCAAAATTAATAATTAAGGTCACGTAATATACATTAGAATACATTCATCGTGTATACTCATAAGAAATTGTAATAACTTGAATTACCAAAACTCCATATTGGAATAGGTATGTACATTATTCATAATTCAGTAAAACATAGAATACTGGAAATAATTCTTAAATCAAAAAAATGTTGTAATGTCAATAATGATGGAATAAACAATCCATTAATTATATTCAAGGTAGTAAATAATATACAATATATGTTAACCTTCCCAATTATCTCTTAATCAAAAATCATTACCCCAACATTAGAACTATTTTAAGGTTTATCTTTCTCTCAAACATTTATTTTCTGAAATCTTTAACCAGCTATTGAGTCGCTTTTCTTGGTACCACAAAATCTCTAATCCTTAATGAAATAGTAGAATAGTACAATCCTTATATTCTCCATCATTATTATAAATTAAAAATAATTAATACAATACTCAAATGACACAATTCGTTATTAAAAACATTAGAACAAGAATCATTCATCTTCCTCTATGTTATTATCATAAATTGATTATTATCCAATAGCATCCTTTGGGGTATACTCTGATGATTGATTTATTGATTCAAGTTGTGTCCCAACTCCTTTTAGATAAATCATTGTACATTTAAAACATTTTTCATACCCTTGAAATCATGCACATGTTTTCCTTTTTCTCCACATATATAACAATCTCGCATTCACTTCAAGCACATCCCAGGGTGATTCATTCTACATTTACCACATATGGGAAAATCATCCTTTCCCATCATCCCTTTACCCATATTTTCCTCAACCATACTCTTATTATATGGATTCTCTTCAAATCCATATGAAATAGTGAATTTTTTACGTATCTTATTAAGACATGATACTATTTCTTCATCTGATGAGAATACGTGGGATGATATTTTTCTAATAAATGTTGGATTACTATAATGAAAGATATGATCCCTTTTATTACTAGGATCATATGTATTGTTGGAGTTCACATTCATTCATTTGGGTGTCTATTCAAAATGACGAAATACACTAGGTTAAATAATATCATAATGTAAAATACTAAAACTAAAAAAATTTCAACATTAATTGAAAATTTTCACATAAATAGTCACATAATAATTAAAATGGTTTCTTTTTTGTCATATGTACTCATATTTAATTTACATTAGTTCGTAAAGAAAGTATGAATTCTCCTAAACATATCCTATTGGAGTGTCATAAACAAGAGTGCAACCAAGCAGGTTTTCTTTCACCAATTCTAATTTGAGTCTAGATCAAATCAATGATTTGAGGTTTTACCCCAAGATACAGAGCCGCTTCTTCTATCTCATATCCATACATGAATGTTTTTCTAATAAAATTCAAAAAACATGTACACTACCGAAATTCTAGGAAGTCCCTCTATACTAATCCTCAAAGTATATCTTAGGGTAGTGTTTCATATTAAGATTTTATCAAAATATATTTCCAAATATGTTTCTAAACTTTCTTTGATACCAACTATAATGCCCAATATAGGAATCCCCGAGATGGTACATTATTTTAATACATTGGTATTATTACAAGGAATCATCTATTGGAAAACTGGTCAGTTTAGCAGTCTTTAAAAGAGATTACAAAAATGAAATATACATTATAATTTCTTATATAAAACACATCATAAATAATTTTTTTGAGAACTCCATTATTCCATTATCATTAACCTGAATATAAATCATAATAAACATCTTGTCATCCTGGGAGAAATAGAACATAATAAGGGGGAGAGCACAGATTCTTAATAAGTATAAAAATATAGCAGAAACATTCACATATAAGAATGATAACTTAATGCAATGTATAAGACTAAAAATTATGCCCATTAAAATTACATCTGTATAATATGGAAAAAATAAATCAAATAATGCCACTTAATTATTCCCATGGATATTCTACTACTCGAATAATAACATGTAATATTAATAGCTAATTTCATAATGATGAAATGCCTAATGCCGGACATCATAACCACATAGTCGAGGCCTCATGTAAAGAATAAAAATACAAAAAAATTGTCAATTCTCTATGCCAAGATAGTAGTTTGTCTCATAAGACCTATCGATGCATCAAGGGGCTATAGTGGGCCCCACCCTTCACTTACTACATCCAATGCATTCGGCATATGAAAATAGTTAAACATAATATTAATATTCCTATTAAAAAATGAATAGTAAATGTCAATACATTAACCATAAACCATGAATGGTATTAATATTGCAGATAAATAGTCAAAACAATCTTAAATCATTCAATACAATACATAAAATTGTAATAAATCAATGCCAACCAAAAATAATTTCCAGAACGTTCTGTTGACATAGTTGAGTATGATCAGTAAAATTATTGGAGATAAATATCCCTTTTACATTAAATTATTTAAAAGTAACACAATTTATTAATAAATTCATTTAATAGTGCTTATTGAATAATTGTTTCCCATAAAACATTGAAAATTATGAAATAAATTAACACTTTAAGACAATCTTGTCCTTGTAAATAAATCTTTAAAATCAATTTGAAAATTTTAACATTAATTATAAAGATTTAGAAAAAAATCATTAAATAATATTAAAATGTTTATATAGTTAAAGAGAAACTTCCATAAAACCATAAAAGATACACGTTTAAATCATATAATAAAATATGGACATATATGATAAATAAGACCTAGTACATACTTATATATAAACAATCTTGGACGATAATGATATTAAGGAAATAACCATTACCTTATACTTTACTTTAGTAGAGGGTACATTTAACAACCTTTATAATGACTATAGTATGTTAATATATTATTCCAGAACCATATTCATATTCATAATAGCATATATGGTTCATTTATGGTATTATAATACACATTTTGTAATAATTTTGATGTTAAAATAACATTTTGTGTAATAATAGCTTTCTTCATCGTTCGCGTATTAACTTATTATTAATGTTCTTGTCACTTATATCTGGATATAGTTTCATCCAGAATATAATGAATTATTTATCTATTGTATATATTCTGAATATAAATATGTATTATATATATCTATATGAAATGGAAAACCTCGTTTATGGAGACGGTAGGCTGTAAGTAAGAATAAATGTCATTTCCATTTTCATATAATATTGAACAAAAGTAAGGTAAATATATATATATATATAATTCTGAATTATTATTTCATAAATTAAACACTTATTAATAATATAAATTTGTATAATCATCATCAAATGGTAAACGTGTAAATGAATCTAATCGCGTCACGGATACGGCAATCCGTACATACTCACGAGCGATGATATCATTCTATTGATGGAGAAATAGAATATATTTTGATAGTATATTATATATTAAAAAAAATTAAAACATAATATCTATTATTTACATCAATTATACTCATTATTATACCCATTAAAATAATGAATTGTTGAATAAAAAACTACACCACAACGTGGAGATGGTAAGACGTACATATTCACTTAAGGTGACTTTGTAATCCGTATGATGGATAGAAAAATTAATATAGATGTAACATATTTATAATAAAATCTCATTATGTATATGGTAATAGAGTTATTGTTTTGAAATGGAAACAAAAAAGAAATAGGAAGTGGAAGAAGAAAAAAACTTTGAAAGAGGTGATAAAATAATTACATCATTTTCTACTGTTTTCATTTGATTTGAACATAAGGGCTCCATAGGCTATCTTTCTTATCAATTTAAGGAATCTATGATGATATGAGGGTTTTTTTGGAGGATATTTGAGCTTGGTTTGGCTGATACAAATGGATCTGGAGGTGTGAAATTAAGAGAAGGTGAAGTACCCTTTTATAAGAGATGTGAGGGGAAATTTTGGAAAATCTTGAAATATGATTTTATTATTAAATCATTTTCAGTTTATAATAGCTCAAAATGGATTTATTTAGAGGGAAAGGTGGATATGGGTCGAAATTATCTCAAAAAATAGTTTTATACAAGTTTATGTTACCATATTAACCTTATATTTTAGATTTAACCCTTAGTTAAATAGTTTAACATTTTCCTCGTCTCCTAGAATTTTTATATTAATGAATTATATAACATTATATATGTACTCTGGAAAAATATTAAATTTCTTTGAATATTAAATCATATAATAATATTATGTTAGATTTAAAAACTTATTTTTTCCAATTTTATTACTATTTATTATTTGTTTTTTTAAAGCCATAAGAAAATTATTTATTTGAAACATATAAATTTAATCTACCCTAACATGTCTTATTCACCTATAAAATTATTGTATAGAATAAAAATATTCAATACACATTTATTTTAACATTTATAACATCAATTATTTTAATCATTCATTAATAAGGTAATTACTGAATCATCATTGTGTCATAAATAAATTTAATAATTTAATATGTAAAAACTAAATATTAAATACCATTATGTAGGAAATAATTTTTTTATATCTAATGAATATTTATATTCTAATTTTTCTTATGTGTAAAAATATATTAAGAATAGTTTTGTTATTAAATATTGAATTTAACACTTTAATGACATTTTAAAATAATATTAATAATTATTCTAATCTATCCCAAATGGATCAAAAGTATCCTTTTTATATAATGAAGTTGATTTTGGCCGAAAAAAATATCCAACAGAATTTGAACATGTTCTGGGGTAATTTAAAATTTTTTAGGTTTATTTACTTTATTTACTTTTAAAAGTGGTAAATAAAATTCAAAAGTTACTTTCCACAAAAAATAATATTTATCTTATTGAACCAAATTTTACTTATTATGTTAACTGTGTCTCTCAGATTTTTGAAATTTAATTTATAGAAGCTATGAAATTACATTTTATAAGAATTTTAAAATGTTCCTAGAAGTTATTTAAATGTCCGTATAAGGTGGCTAAAAAGACATTAAATTGGTTAAAAAAATTGTATATTTAATATTATAATAAAATAAATCAAATTACATAAATTGATGTAATATATGTATTATTAATCTATTTTACGATAATTTACTAATTATAAATAAATATTTAAATAGATTAGTCGGTTTTTATGTACTATACATTATTTTTCACTATTCATCAAAAATTGAATGTTTTCTAAAAAATAAAAAAAAATCACCATATGATAATTTGGATATTCCAGATTAAAAAATAATGTCTATTTTACTAAATTTAAAACATATAATTTTCATTAATTAATTCAAAATTAATTCTTCTTGTCATTCTCAGAATGCAGTTTTTTTGGAAGTAAAAACTATCGATAGATTTACATTAGTTTATGTCCAATTTAAATGTTAAATTACTTCAAGTGACAAACATTGGATTATATTAAAAAAATATAATCTATTTATACTTCAAAACTATTCAAATATATAATTTAACACTATAAATATACTTGATTAAAAATCTTGATTTCAATTGAAATATATTATTTTTCACTATTCATCAAAATATGAAAGTTTTCATAAGAACAAAAAAAAATTATCCAAAAATAATTTTTATGTCCCGAATATAAAAATAAGATTTATTTTGTCATACTGGATATATAAAAGTGTAAAATATTGAATTTAAATATGGTTCTCCATTAAAAGGCGTTAAAATTGAAATTTTTTTAAAAATACTTCTGTTATATGAAAAATTGAATTTGACCTTATATAATATCTAAGAAAAAAAAAGATAAATTTTAAAATTATATATGATATATATAAAATTCAATATTTGGTTAATAAAATTCATAACCTTGTTTTAAACGGCTAGTTTTATAGATCATGATGCGCTTGAACTTGGTGTTGCGTGTAGCACAAGCTATTAAACTTCATTAAAGCGATAAAATACTATGAAATCTTGGATTGTTACATTGTCCCATCCTTAAATAAATTTCTTCCTTAAAATTTGAAAATGAAATTCGAAAATAAATGGTTGATAATGGAAAATACCTTTGTGGAAAACCAACATTTCAAATAATGTTAATAAATTATATTCTTAATAAGTGGAAAGAAATTAAAATGTCACCACCAAATTAGGATTTCTAATAGGGAACATTGGTGGTATTTAGAGACAAATAATTAGTGTAAAATCATTAATATGTATAGTTAGTGATTGATATCATCAATAGAAAATAAATGAACAATAAATGCAAAATTGAGGGCCTCAAATCCATAAATATATTATGGTGATTTATAATATCATCAATTAAAAAAATATGGTATTAGGATAAAAAAAATTTATTATAAATTTATTTATGTTTAATGAAAAATAGAACAATTGAAAATTATTTTCCCATCCTTTAAATAATTCCAACCAAAAATTCCTATATCACTCCAAAAGATAATAGAACTAATTTTTTTATTTAACATAATTGTATAGTGTTTCAAAAAAATGAATTTATAATTCATCAGTCAGATCGTTAAAAAACAACATTATACAATCCAGGACATCACATATGCCAATGATTGGTGATTCACCCTTGTCACTGTTTGGTTGCGGGATCAAGTCTCACGGCTTTGTCGAACATGATGGCTTGTCGCCCAGCCTCCAGGTTGTCGTTTTTATAACCGTCCAAAAATAATCTTATGAAGTGTTTTATATTTAAACGATAGAATCTAATGTCCATAAAAATCTATTCTTACTTTTATACTTATCCAAAAACCCTTCTTCCAAAACACAAATTCTAAAATTAATAAGGAACATCACATAACACACTTTTGAATACTGTAACACCCCAAGCTTCCATGGTACACTTCACTTTGAATAATACAGTAGCATGTGTTATATGCAACATCGAGTTCTAACACACTACAAACAATCAAACTAGACGTTATGAATATTAATACTGGCATTTTTAAATTATATAAAATTTACCTTTTAAAATGGACTTCATTTTTGGATTGTAAATATCGATATTATCATAGGGTTAAATTTTGGTATTTTCCTGAAAACATACAATTTTTGATGAATAGTGAAAAACACTGAGTTATTGTTTAAAACCGAATTTTTATTTAAATAATTATATATTTTATTTAAATTTATTTTAGGTCAAAATAGTTACATAATACCTATATAATTTCAATTTAATTCATACGAGTCAGTTTATAATAAATTTAGATATATAAAAATTTTATTGAACTATTCACCTTCTTTTACAAATCTCGTAGGAGAATTTACAAATTCTCATAAAACATAATTTTACCAGTACTGTTAGTGGAATTTCAAAAATCCATGAGACACGATTGATATCAGTATGTAAAATTTGGTTCAACAAAATGAAAATAATTTTTAGTGAATTGTAACTTTTTACTTTTATTTACCACTTTTAAAAGTAAATAGGGGTAATTAAGTGTAAAAATGATATTATTATTACCATAAAACATGTCCTAATTCAATTGGATAAGTATAATTAGACCAAAAAACAACTTTAGGAATAATATTTGAACCTATTTGGTCCACTAAGATTAGATTAGAACATTTATTATTATTTAAATCAAAGAAGAGTTAAAAGAGTTAAAATCAATGTTTAATAACTAAATGATTTTTAATATAAAGTTATAAATAAGATAAAGTCTATTACAAATATTAATTATAAATCTATAAATATTTCTTACATAATTGTATTTTATTTTCAATTTTTTAACATTAAATAATTTTATTTATTTATGACACTATGATGATGCAGTAATTACCATATTAGTGAAATATTAAAATAATTGATATTATAAATACCCAAATAAATATAATTTAAACTTTTTATGAATTACACAAATTTTCAAGGTTAAAATAACATATTAGGGATGTTTAGATTAATTTCGTTTGAATAAATAACGCATTTATGAATTTAGAAAAAACAAACTTCCAAATAGTGTCTAAATTGACAAAAAAGATTTTTTAAAACAAATATTATTTTATTAATTGATATTATATTCCTAACAATCAATGGTTCAGCCAATTGACTTATATAATGATTGTTGTATCATTAATGGACCATTTTGTGGTCTCTTATATATATATATTGAAATTTTATTTACCATATAATATAAAAATAAAAAGAGACATTGTAAATGTCAAACTATTTAACTAAGAGTTAAATATCATTGATATGGTTAATATAATTACTCAAATCTGTCTAAAATCTATTGGTTGAAAGGTTTTATACCCATACCAAACATATCCTTGTTATAACTTTGGAGCCAATATAAAACGAATAAAAATTTATTATAAAATAATATTTTAAGTTTTTCCTAAGGTGTCCATCACCCCTATTATAAAAGGGCACTCCCCCTTTTCTCAAATTCATAAACTCAAAGCATTTTGGTTCGGAAATACCCTTCCCAAATATCTTCTCAACATCCCTTACATTAATCTAGAGTCCTTAGTTAGATCAAAAATTAATCTTATGCAACGGTTTTGATCAAATTAAAAGGAATAACCCGAAGAAGAGGTAATGTTTTCACCACCTTCTTTCATGTTCCATTCTTCCTCCACTTCTTCCTTTATTGTTATTTACATAATAAAATAATAACTCCAGTATCTTAAATATATTTTGATGTTAACATAAATATTGTACAACCATATTCAGTATTCTATCAATCCTTTTAATGAAATGTCACCATACGTGCATACGTACGGTTTACCGTCTCCACGTCATAGTGTAATTGTTATTCAAAACATTATTATTTGGATGGGAATGATAAATTATGTTTAATTGAAGTAAATAATTAATATAACATTATAATTATTCTGTATATATTATATACCATTCAATTAAATATTATTTTAATATCAACATAATGATATTGTCACTCGTGTGTACGTACAAACTACCGTCTCCACAAACGCGATGAGATTTATTCCCCATCATATCCATTAAAGACTAATTTTCATTTGATTATTACAAATAATTTTTTATTACTTGATATCATTCTAGATATGAATAAGATACATCTAATCCATAACCCACACGGCTTATGTAACAAAACATATAAAAAACGAGTAAGTTAACATCCGTAACGACGATAATACTAAGATATTAGTAACAATGCAATGTTAAAATATCATATATGATATCATATTAATGTATATGATTTTAATATAATTTAATAACAACTATTCCACCATTATATAGGATGATAAACTACCCTTGACCAAGGAAAAGTACAAGGTAGGGGTTTATTTTTTTCAATCTCTTCATTATCTGAGGTTGTTTATACATAATTATCTACTGGGACCTCTTTATCATCCAAATCCAGGTTTCATAAAAATGTATTTCAAATCATTCTTACTATTTTCCAGACTATGGGTTAATGTCATTTATACTTTTGTTTGACTTTTTATAAGAATTTTATAAAGGAATCTTTTTGTCATTTTCAAAACAAGGTCCTTTTCAACCTTTTTGATAGAATTAGGGTAAGAATGTCTTTTTTTAACTTATATAGTGGGTGATGTAATTTTCTACCGTTATAAAATCATCGAAGCATTCTTTACAAGATTATAAGGATATTTTCAAAGTAAGTGTATTATATTATAATTATGTGACTTTTAAATTATTTTAGAATAAGAGATATTTATCTCAAATAGTTATGATTTCTTCTATGCCAGCATCCTTTAATGGATATTATGCTTATTTAAACTTGATTTATTATGATAGAAAACTTCTATTTTGTATTTAAGGTTTTGTAATATGATTGACTATGGATGTGTTATTTTTATACCAGTCATGGTTTTTGGAAAAAGTATTGACATTGTGTATGCTAGTTTTAATACGAATGATTATGTTATGTTTAAACCTCTTCTTATGAGGAATGAATCAGACTTAATAAGTGACCGGTAGAGCCCTCTATAGCTCCTTGATGCATCAGTACCTCTCATGAGACAAACTAGTGTCTTGGCACAAGGGGTTGAAAAAATATTATTTGTATTCTGGGCAGAAGGCCTTGACTATGTGGTTTTGATAGTTTGGCATTATGCATTCCATCATTATGAAAGCGGCTATTGATATTGAATGTGATTATTAGATTAGTAGAATATCCATGTCAATAATTAAATGGAAATATTTCATTTTATATCTGCCATATTATGCATAGGTTTATGTTTAAATGTATTTTTTTATTTATACATTGTCTTAAATGTTTATGCTTATTTATGAATTTTTCTGCTATATTGTTATCCTTACTGGGAATCTGATCTCACCCCTTTCTATGTTTTATTTTTCCAAATATGTGATGAAGTATTTTATGATTGACATGTAGGGATATTATGATGGGATATGAGTGTGGTCTATGGAGACAAGATTTTTTTGATGTTTTTTTGCTTTATGATGTAATGTAAACTTTATGAATGTATCTAGTGATTCCAATGCTACTAAAATAATCGGCCTTTCAAGAATTGAATTTTTTGTGATCATTAAAATGTTAGTTAATAATGAAATGACTCTAGGTAACTGGCATTAGGGCTTTACAGTTGGGATTAGAGAAAGTTTACTACAGACCTTGGAAGCTAGATTTAGATAAACTCTAATTAGAGCACATAGAACTAATATGGACTTTGAGGATTAGTATATAAGAACTTCCTAGAATTTTGGTATTGTAGAGATTTTGTGAGTTTTCTAAGCTATACAGACCTGTCTGGATACGAGTAGGTAGAGGTGGCTCTGGCACAGATGTACATATGGGTAAAATCGGAAAACAATGCTTTGAGCTAGACTCGAACGGGAACTAGTGCATGACAACGGGCCTTGAAACACTCTTGGTTACGACACTCCTTGGGGATATGCTTAGGACAATTCTCATTTTCATTAAAAACCATTATTAAGGGTTTATGACTATATACTTCCTCAATGCAAACATTTTTATGATTATGGATTATATCCAAAAAATGTTCAATTTATGTTAAGTGTTTTACAAGTTTGGATTTATGTATTGTGATTCATAAACTAATCTAGTGTATGCCATTGTTTAGAAGTGGTTCCAAGTGGACGGAATGAAATCTGTATCAATGCACACACTCCATGTAGGGATTTACCTCCTTATCATGATAATTATAGTGGAGTTGGTGATAAAACTGGTGTTGATCAGCTTATCACCATGCCGGGAAAACTCACTCAGGATATGAATAATAACCTTACAATTATGGATCAATTTGATCTGTAGTGTGGAGGATCAATGTTATATCTCTTCATGAGGAAAAAACCACCAAAATTAAATGGGATTAAAAATCCATTGGTGTTTAAGCAGTGGATAAATTCCTTAGAGAAAATATTTTATGCTTTGGGGAGTGGTGAAAGGGTAAAGTTGTCATGGGTGTTTACCACCTTACTGGAGATGCTGATCAATGGTGGTCATTGAATCAAAACACAACGGCTGATGAGGAAGTATCAAATATGGGATGGAGGGAGTTTCAAGAGATTTTCATAGAAAAATACATTCCTCGTGACCATCAAGAAGATATGGAAAGCCAATTTCTAAGTTTGAGGCAAAATGAGGATGTGAGTGTCGCAAAGTATGAGGATAACATTACAAAGATATCAAGACATGCTGCAGATTGTATACGTAACACAAGAAGTAAGATTGATCAATTAATTTATGGGTTAAAATTGTTTCTCCCTCAAGCATTAGTCTCATAATCCGTCTCATCGTATGAAGATATTGTCCCATCTGCTATCAAGACAGAAAAGGAATTCATTAAGTCTTTTAAATTTAAAGTAAATCCAGAGAAGAAGAGATCTTCCAATGAATATGGGAATTGAAATTAGGGGAAGAAGAGAAAAGTTGAATATCCATCCTACAGTAAATGTGGGAAGAAACTCCCATGTACTTGATTGAACGGAATGTGATTCTGTTACAAGTGTGGTGAAAAAGGCCCCCAAACTCATGATTTCAAGGGGATGAAAGAATCTACCAATGTTCAATGCTAAAATTGTAGGGAGATGGGACATTATGTAAATTAATGTCCTACGTTCCTAGGGAACATACCTTAGATAAGGCCAAGGGATCAATGATGATCGTATGATATCACTACTGCTGAGGTTGAATCTTTGGAAGACATGGTGGCATGTAATTTAATGGTTTCCTCAAGTATATCCCCTTCTTTAATTGATTCTGGATCATCACTTTATTTCATATCTTCTTAGATTGCTAAAAAAATTAGATATTTCCAATTTAACTTAACAAGGGAGTTGTCAGTAAAAACTACTAAGAGATGTATCATTGCTACAATATTCGGTGAATCAGTTCCCATCAAAGCATATAAATGTTCTTTAACTGGTGATCTCATCATCATACCTATGATTGAGTTTGATATAACCCTCGGTATGGATAGGCTTTCAGACCATGATGCGATGATTTATTGTAAGAGGAAGGAGGTTACAGTTTTTGATGATGATGATAAGGAACATCTTATCTTTAGAGCAGAATCCTCACTACAAAATTCTTATCTAGATCCCCCAATGTAGCTCAAATAAATTCAATTATCGGGGAGGAAGAGAATGAAATAACTATTAGTGTGGAATGGAATGTTCAAATATAGTATGTCCCTATATTTAAAGAATATGTAGATTTGTTTCCGGAATATTTACCTAAACATCCTCCTGAATGAGAAATTGAGTTTTCCATTGATTTAATTCCGGGTTCCAGGCCCAAATAGAATACCCCTTATAAAATGGACACTCTGGAAATAGTTGAACTAAACAAACAACTACATGAATTGAGTAATAAATTAATTATTCTCCCTAGTTTTTCTCCATGGGGATCACCTGTCCTTTTTGTTACGAAGAATGATGTATATATGACGTTATGTATCAACTACATGGAAATCAATGCTAGAACAATAATGAACAAGTATCCCCTACCTCATATTGATGATTTATTTTACCAACTGCACAGAGCTAAATACTTTTCAATGATTGAACCTTGATCTAGATACCATCAGTTGTGTGTGAAGAAAGAATACATTCCGAAGACATCATTTTGAACCAGGTACATGCATTACGAGTTTACAATAATGCCTTTTGGATTGACTAATGCACCCTATGTATTCGTGGATCTAATGAACAGTGTTTTCAAAAAATATCACGATGATTTTTTAGTGGTATTTATTAATGATATCTTGGAATACTCCAAAATCAATGAAGATTATAAAAATCACTTCTTCATTATCCTGAAGACTCATAGAAGTCATGAATTATATGGGATATTTAGCAGGTGTGAATTTTGGCTTCAGGAGATCTCTTTTCTTGGTCATATTATCTCTAAAGATGGAATCTCTGTTGATCCATCTAAGACCATGAAAATCCAAGAATATCCAGCACCAGCGAGTATAATCGAGGTATGAAGTATTATTTGTTTTGCAGGTTATTATCAGCGCTTCGTCCAGAATTTTCCCTGATTTTATAACCCATTAACGAAGATCACACCTATAGTGGTTAAATTTGTTTGTCAAATAGTGTGTGAAGAATGTTTTGAATAAATGAATAGATGATTAGTCAATGATCCAATATTGACTCTACAATCAGGGAATGATGGGTTCATTGTTTATAGTGATGCCTCAATGAAAGGACTCAATTGTGTCCCTATGCAGAATGATAGAGTTATTGCCTATGCATCACGGAAGCTGAAAATTCATGATAAAAACAATCCTAATCATGATATCGAGTTAGTAGCTATAATCTTTTCATTGAAGATATGTAGACATTATCTCTATGGTAAAAAATGTGAGATATATACAGATCAAAAGAGTTTTATGTATATTTTCTCACAAAAATAACTCAACATGAGGCAAAGGAGATGGCTAGAACTACTCAAGGATTATGATTGCAAGATACACTACCACACGGGGAAGGAAAATAAGGTGGAAGATGCTTTGAGCAGAAAGGATCAAGGATTTTTTTATAAAAATTGGAGTTGAAAGGGATCCTATTTTCAGGGATCTAGTAATGATGGATATGGGAATCACCGTGGATGGGGAAACATCAATAGTTTTTCAAATGGTTTCCAATCCATCTTTAATAGAAAGGATTAAGAGTTCTCAGACTGATGATAAAAAATTTCAAAAGAAGATTAAAGCTATGAATGATGGTAGATTGAGTGACTATGTGTATGTAGAAGGAATTTTGAAATTTGGGATGAGACTTTGTGATCCCAATATACATGATCTAAAAAGAGAATTGTTGGAAAATTATCATAGTTCCAATTTCTCTATACACCCTGGAAGAACCAATATGTATAGATATTTGAAGGAATATTTTTTGTCGGAAATCATGAAGAGGGAGATTACTGATTTTGTAACAAGATGTATGGTTTTTCATCAAGTGAAAGCAGGAAGGAAACAGCCGGGAGGAGTCATGAAACCTCTTACCATACCTGAGTGGAAATGGGATAATATTACGATGGACTTTATCATGGAACTACCAATGACTCCTAGAAAGAATGATGCAATATTTGTCATTGTAGATCATCTTACCAAGTCAGAACAGTTTCATGCTCAAAGATAAGATTTACAACTTGAATGATTAGAAAGACTATATATTAATGAAGTTGTAAGACTTCATGGTGTACCCCTATCGATTGTTTCTAATCGTTATCCCCATTTTACGTAATGATTCTGGAAAATTCATTAGAAGGCCTTGGATACTGAACTTCATTTGAACACTGCCTACCACCCTCAACTAGATGGAAAATCGGGATGGACTATTATAACCTTATAAGACGTGTTGAGATCTTTCTCACTTTACATTCAGGGTATGTGGGATCAATATTTTTCTCTAGTAAAATTTTCCTATATCAATAGATTACATTCGAGTATTCATATGGAACCATATGAAGCATTATATGGAATGAGATGTCGCAAACCAACCTGTTGGGATGATGTTGGTGAAAGAAAAATTGTTTGCCCAGAACTGGTAGTGGAAACGATGGAAAAGAAGAAGGTAATCCAAAACCACATCAAAGCATCTCAAAGTAGGCAAATGATCTATACAGATAACCAAAGGAGGGATTTGGAATTTCAGGTTGGAGATCATGTTTTCTTGAAGGTATCTCTATGTAATGGTGTTATAAGTTTTGGAAAGAAGGGTAAATTGAGTCCCAGGTACAAAGTACCTTTCGAAATACTAGAATGAATTGGGATTGAAGCTTATCGTTTGTCAATGCCTCCAAATCTCTCCAAAGTTCACGACGTGTTCCATGTATTGCTGTTGAGAAAATACATGCCAGACCCAACACATGCACTCACCTATGTGGAATTTGAACTGGAACATGATCATTCTTATTTTGAAGATCCCATTGGGATTCTTGATATAAGAGTGAAACTTCTGAGAAACCAGACGACTTGTTTGGTAAAAGTACTATGGAGAAAACATAAGATGGAAGAGGCAACGTGGGAACCCAAGTAACTTATGATGAAGAACCACCTGAGTCATTTTATGCAATACTAGGATAGAAATTTTGAGGATGGAATTATTTGAAGGAGGGGAAAATGTAACACACCATGCTTCCATGGTACGCTTCTCTTTGAATAATACTGTAGTGTTTTTTAGTACGCAACTTCAAGTTCTAACACACCACAACCAATAAAACTAGCCGTTATGAATAGTAATAACAAAATTTTGAAATTATATAAATTTTATTTTTTTAAATGGACTTCATTTTTTGATTTGGAATATCTAAATTAGCCTAGGGATAATTTTTTGTATTTTTCTGAAAACATTCAATTTTTGTTGAATAGTGAAAAACATTGAGTTATAGTTTAAAAACGAATTTTTATTTAAAAAATTATTTACTTTATTTAAATTTATTTTAGGTAAAAATAGATACATAATACATATATGAGTTCAAATTTATTCATTGGAGTTGGTTTATAATAATTTTAGATATGTAAAAATTTTATTGAATTTTTCACCATCTATTACCCATCTCCTAGTAGAATTTAAAAATTCACAGAAAACATAATTTTACCACTTTTGTGTGTGGAATTTCAAAATTATGAGAGACACAGTTGATATCTATAAATAAAATGTGGTTCAATAAGATGAAATAATTTTTTTGTGAATAGTAACTTTTTACTTTTTTACCACTGATAAAATTAAATATGGTAATTAATGGTAAAAATGATATTATTATTACCCTAACACATGTCCTAATTATATTTTATAAGTATAAATAGACAAAAAACAACCTTAGGAATAAAATATGAACCTCTTTGTCCCAGTTGGATTAGATTATGACATTTATTATTATTTTATTCAAAGAAGAGTTAAATGAGTAAAAATCGCAGTTTAATATCTAAAACATTTTTAATATTGGGTTATACATAAGATAAATTCGATAATAAATATTCATTAGAAAGATAAAAAATATATATACATAATTTTTTTTGTTTATAATTTTTAAACATTAAATATTTTAATATATTTATGACACAATGATGATGAAGTATTTACTGTATAAGTGACATATTAAAATAATTGATATTATAGATACCCAAATAAATATAATTTGAGACTTTTATTTAATTAAACTAATTTTAAAGATTAATATGAAATATTATAGTTGGTTTGATTAATTATTTTCGATGTAATAATGATGTTATGAATTTATCAAAAACCAAATACAAAATAGTGTCAAAATTGACATAAAAGTGTTTTTAAAAGAAATATTATATTATAAATTGATATTCTATTCCAAAAAATATAAAGTTCAGGAAAAGGACTTATATAATGATTGGTGTATCATTAAGAGACAAATTGGGGATATCTTTAAGTACATAGTATGTTTATTAACCATATGATATAAAAATACAAAGAGACATGGTAAATGTCAAAATATTCAACCTAGAGTTAAATATAAATGAAAAGGTTAATATAGTGACCCAAGCCTGTCTAAAATCAATTGGTTGAAATGATTTAGACCCAAACCCACCTTATACTCGAAATAAGTCAATTTTTAGCAATTATAAAACGAATATGAATTTATTATAAAATAATATTTTATGTTTTTCATAAGGTGCACCCCACCCATCTTATAAAAGGGAATTCCCCCTTCTGTCAAATTCATACATTCAAATCCTATTGTTTCAGACAACACCTGCCCAAATATCCTCTCAACTTCAATAAAAGCAACCTAGAGTCCTTAGTTTGATCAGAAATCCATCCTATAGAGCCCTTTTGATCAAATTAAAAGGAAGAACCTGAAGAAGAAGTAATGTTTTCCCCACCATCTTTCATGTTCCATTCTTCTTCCACTTCATCCTTCTTTGTTATTTCCATTATAGAACAATAACGACAACATATTATATATATTATGATGTTAATATAATTATTTTACAACCACAATCAGTATTCTATCCATCCTTTGAATGACATGTCACCATACGTGCGTACGTACGGTTTACCGTCTCCACATCATGGTGTAATTGTTATTCAAAACATTATTATTTGGATGGGTATGATAATTATGTGTAATTTAATTAAATAATAAATATTACATTATAATTATTCTTTATATATGATATACAATCCAATTAAATATTATTTTAATATCCAAATAATGATATTGTCGCTTGTGTGTACGTACGGACTACCGTCTCCACGAACGCGATGAGATTCATTCTCCATCGTATCCATTAAAAAATAAATTTCATTTGATTATTAAAATTTATTTCTAAGGAATTGATATCTTTCTGGATGTGAGTAAGATACATCATATCCATAAAAAACACGTCGTATGTAACAAAAAAAATAAAAAAACGTGTAATTTAACACCCGAAACGAAGATAATACTAAGATATTATTAACAATGCAATCTTAAAAGATCATATATGATATCATATAAATGTATATGATTCTTGTATAATTTAATAGTTACTATTTCACCATTATACATGAGTTTAAAATACCCTCGACCAAGGAAAAGAACAAGGTAAGTGATTATTTCATAATCGCTTCGTTAAATGATGTTATTTAAACGTAATTATCTACTGGGTCCTATTTATCATCCACTTCCATGTTTCATAAAATGTATTTCATATCAATCTTTCTATTTTCCAGACTATGGGTTAAATACATTTATACCCTAGTTTTACTTTTATAAGTTGTTTTTAAAGGAATCGTTCTGTCATTTTCCAAACAAGGTCCTTTTTTTCTTTTTGACTGAATTAAGGTAAGAATGTCTTTTTTTAACTTATACGACAGGTGCGGCTATTTTTCGCAATTATAAATTTGTTGAAGCTTCCATTATAAGATTATAAGAATATTTTCAAATTAAATGTTTTATTTTATAATTATTTAACTTTTAAATGATTTAAAAAATAGATATTTCCCTCAAATAGTTTGGATTTCATCTATGTCAACATCCTTTGATAGATTTTATGTTTATTTAAATTTTATTTATTTTGATACAAAACATTCGTATTGTATTGAAGGTATTGTGATATGTTTGACTATGGATGTGTTATTTTTATACCATTCATGGTTTATGGATAAAATATTGACATTTCATATGCTAGTTTTAATACAAATTTTTATGTTATGTTTAAACCTATTCATATGAGGAATGCATTAGACTTAATAAGTGACAGGTGGAGCCTGCTATAGTTCCTCGATGCATCGGTGGGTCTCCTGATACAAACTAGTGTCTTGGAATAAGGCCTTGAAAAAATATTATTTGTAGTCATAGCATAAGGCCTTGACTATGTGGTTATAATATTCTGGCATTATGCATTCCATCATTGTGAATGTGGTTATTGGTATTTCATGTTATTATTCAATTAGTAGAATATCCATGTGAATAAGTAAAAGGAATTATTTCATTTTATTTCTTCCATATTATGCTTATGTTCATGTTTAAAATGCTTTTTTTAGTTATACATAAACTTAATTGCTTATGATTATTTATGAATGTTTCCTCTATATTGTTATCCTTATGGGGCATCTGAGCTCACCCCTTTGTATGTTTTATTTTTCCTAGGATGTGATGATGTATTTTATGAATGACATTCATGGATAATATAAGGGGATATGAGTCTGGTCTATAGAGACAATATGTTTTTGTAATTTTTTACTTTATGATGTAATGTAAACTTTATCAATATATCTAGTGATTCCAAGGCTTCTAAACTAATCAGTCATTCGAGAATTTATCTTTTGGGATCATGCCAACGTTTTGTAATAATGCACCGACTCTGGGTAACTGGGGTCGGGGCCTTACAAATCACTTCGTCATGTATTCTCGTAAGACATGGTAATAAAAAAAATACCATATAACCATATTCTAAAAGTTATGTACTTTATTTTCACTTATATAATACATAAACTATTGGATATAGTCTTTTAAACCAAAAATATTGTAATATTTACGGTGATGGAATATACAAATTGTTAATTAGTTCTAAGGTATTAAATAATGTACAATATACACTATCAAACACAATTATATCTTATTCCAAAATCATTACCTCATCAATATGAATATATTAATTTTTATCATTCTCATAACCATATTTTTTCCAAAATGTTTGACCTGCTATTGAGTCTCATTTCATTGTAGCACAAAATCTCAAATCCTTAATGAAGTAGTTCTGTAGTAAAATCCTAATATAATCTTTAATAATTATAACATGAAAATAATTAATACTATACTAAAATTACAAAATTATTTAATAAAAAACATAAGAACACTAATAATTTCTCTTCATCTGCAGTAGTATCATAAATCCATCATTATCAAATAGCATCATTTGGGAGACACATTGATGATTGAGACGTTGATTAAAATTTTGTCCCAACTCCTTGTAGATGAATCATTGTACATTTCAATCATTTTTAATACCATTTAAATCATGAAATCTATTTTATATTTCTCCCTTCTTATAAAAAAATCCCATTCTCTTCAAGTACATATCATGAGTATTCTTTCCACATTTATCACATATAGGAAAATATTTCATTCCCTTCTTCCCATTATACATCATTCACTAGACCATCATCTTCTTCTCTAGATTCCCTCCAAATCCATATGACCCAGATTGTTATTAACATATCTTATTAACACATGCCAATTTTTCATCCCATGATAGGAATACATGTGAGACAATTTTCGTACTAAATGTTGGTTTAGGACCATGAAAGATTTGTTCCCTCTTTCTCATTGGATCATGTGTATTGTTGGAGTTCTCATTCATTCTACTGGGTTCCATTTCTAAATGATGATATATACTAGTTTAGATCATACGATAATTTATAATCCAAAAACTAAAAAAATATCAACATTAATTGAAGATTTTCACACATCTATGGAAGAGCCGCCTCTACCAGCTCATATCCAGAAAGGCATGTATTGCATGAAAAATTCACGGAATCATTACATTACAAAAATTCTAGGATGTTCTTCTCCTCTAATCCTCAATGCTAATAATTGTGTAATGGTTCCTAATCCGAGTTTTTCTAAATCTATTTCCAAGGTTGTTTCTAAACATTCATTGATACCAAATTTAATGTTGTGACTCAAGAAGCCTGGAGCCGGTGAATTATTTTTATATATTTGAATTATTACTAGGAATCAAGACCTAAAAACTGATTAGTTTATCATTCCTGGATGATAAAGTACATAAATGAACATTAAATTACAATTTCTAACATAAAACATAGCTTGAATAATATATTGATGAGGGAAATCAAAGACAAATAGTCAAGGCCTCATTCCAAAAATACAAATATTTTTTTCAAATACTTATTCCAAGATAGTACTTTGTCTTATGATAACTATCAATGCAACAAGGGGATATAGCCGGCCCCACCAATCAATTACTATGTCCAATTCATTCCTTATATGAAATGGGTGAAATATAACATAAAAATTCGTATTAAAACTTGCATTAGAAATTTCAATACATTAACAATAATTCAAGAATGGTTTAAAAATAACATATCTATAGTCAAACATATAATAAATCATTCAATACAATATGGAATATTTTAAAAAACCAATCTTAATCAAGAATAATATCCTGTAAATTATGTTCAGATTGTTGAAAATGATTAGTAAAATTCCTTGAGGGAAATATCCCTTTTTTGTGAAATCATATAAAATGACTCAATTTAAAAATGATGTAATTATTTTTTTTTTTAATAAATGTGTCCCATACAACATTTAAAATGTTTAATTAAATAAACACTATAAAACAATCATGTCCATTTAAATAAATCCTTAAAATCATTTTGAAAATATGGACATTAATTAAAAAGTTTTAGAAAAAAAATACTCTAAAAACATTTAAAATAGTGATATAGTTAAAGACTCCATTAAATAGAACCATAAATTATTAATATTTAAATCATTTTAAGGTTGCATGGACTTATATGTAAAATATTTCCTAGTAGATAATTACAAATAAATAATCTTGGATAATAATGAGATTGTGGAAATAACACGTACCATTTACATTCCTTTAGTTAAGGGTATGTTTATCCTCTTGTATAATGTCAATATTATTTATTAAATTATTCCAGAACCATATTTATATTATATATATCTTATTAGAATCATTTATGATATTATACTTCCCATTTTGTAAAAAAAATTGTTAAAAAACATTTTTGATAATAATCGATTTCTTTAACGTACGTGTTTTGACCTGTTATTCTTGATCGTGTCACATATATCCTTATCTAATTCCTTCCAGAATATAATAAATTCTTCATTTATCATATATATTCAACATATAAATATGTATAATAGATAGATATGTGAAATGGGAAATATCATTTATGGAGATGGTAGGCTGTAAATATAGATAAATGTTGTTTCAATTTTGATATCGTATTGAACGAAAGTAATTCAATGAAATATATGTAAATACACACACACACACACACACACATATATATATATATTATTTAGCATTATTATCTTATATATAAAATACTTAATAAAAATATATATTTATATAACCATCGTTGAATGGGGAACGTGGAAATGAATCTAATCGTGTCGTGGATATGGTCAGTCGTATGTACGCACGAGTGGCGAAATAATTCTATTAATGGTGAAATCATATGAAATTGGATGGTATATTATATATAATTAATAATTATCATGTTTTTTATTATTTAAATCAATTTTACACATTATTATACATATCCAAATAATGATTTTTTGAATAAAAAGAGACACCACAATATGGAGATGGTAAACCGTACGTATGCATGTACGGTGACTATTTCATTCTTCGGATAGAGAGAATAATGAATAAAGTTGTACCATATTTATAATTACATATTAGTATGTATAAGGTAATGGATTTATTATATTGGTATGGAAATAACATATATATAGGATGTGGAATAAGAAGAGAACTTTCAAAGAGGTGATAACATAATTACCTATTATTCAGGTGTTTCCTTGGGATTTGAACAAAAGGGCTCCATATGATTGATTTCTGATAAATGTATGCCCTGTAGGATGCATTTATGGTATCTGGGAGTTGATTATAGTTTGTTTTGTCTGAGAAAAATGGATTCTGTGGTGTATATTTATGATAAGGTGAAGTACCCTTTTATAAGAGAGGTGGGGGGAAATTTTGTAAAAGCCTGAAATATTATTTGATTATAAAAACATTTTCATCTTACAATATCTCCAAATGGATTTGATTAGAGGATAAGGTGGGGATGGAGTGAAATCCCCACATAAAATAGTTTTTATAATATTTTAGGTTCCCATATTATCTTTACCATTTAGATTTAACCCTTAGTTAAATAGTTTTTCATTTACCATGTCTCCTAGTATTTTTTATTATTTGGTTAATAAACATAATATAAAATACCAATAGATAATCAAGTTGTTAATTAATGAAATATATAACATTATATAAGTCCTTTGGACATGTTTTATATTTTGGTAATGTTATATAACTTAATAATATAGTATTGGTTTAGATCTGGAAGAGGTGCTTTCGGCTTTGTTCAAGAGCTCCTTGCATTTCTGTAGGGTTTCTTCCACAGCGGTCCACAGCGGTCCAGAGTGGACACTTCCGTGTTTCTAGTGGCTTCTTAGACAATATTTTTCTTTGGTGGTGGGATTTAATGTGTCAATCCAGAGTGGTTGCGCGTGTTCTAATGGGAGGCGATGGCATTGCATCTACGCTCTATGCACAGATCTACTTCAGATCTGGCTTTTCCATCTCGTGGAGATGGGCGGTGATGGATCATTTTTATCGGGATAGTGAATTGGATTTTTGGGGTTATTGAAGGCAGCAGATCCCAAGGCATCCCTATGGATATTTTCTATCCATACCTAGGTGGATTTATCAGTGGCCTCGGCGAGAAGGTATGACGACAGATCTGTCTATGGCGGCTGGCGTGTCCGACGATCAACACGTCGGCTGGTGATTTTGTTTTTGGATTGGAAGTGTGGTTCCCTATTCTACTAATCGCACAACGTGGGAATCAAGGTGCTTGGATGGCCCTCCAGTGCGGTGGCACAAGAGGCTTGTTTGACCTCATGCAGACTGTGTAAAGGGATGGATCGTCATCTGGGTTTAACCATGGATTCATGATGGGTCTATCATGGCCAGCTGGACTTTTTATTTTCAACTATGTTGAACTTTAGGATGTATGACTTTGGACTTAGGGAATCTAATGGGTTTTACCTTTCCTAGCTCAAAAGTGTTCTCTGTTTTTATTTTTAATAAATATGGAACTGCCCTAAAAGTTCTGTTATTATTATTTGATTTAAAAACCCATTTAAGTCAATTTTATCGGTATTTAGTATTAGGTTATTTATGTAATAAAAACATGATTTCTTAGAAAAAAATATATTGAATCAACCCTAACATGTTATATGATCCTAGATAATTTGTGGACTGAACAAAAGTATCATTTTATATTTATTTTAATATTTATAACTTCAATTATTTTAATCATTCATTAATAAGGTAGTTACAACATCATTATAGAGTCATGAATAAATAAATTATTTATTGTCTAAGAATTATAAAATAAAATATCATGATATATGAAATAATTTTTTCATTATAAATAATATTTATAGTCTAATATATATTATGTGCACCCCTAAATTAAATATGATTTAGTTATTAAACTTGGAATTTAACACTTTTAACTATTCTTTACTAAAACATTATTAAATCTTCTAATCTATCCTAAATGGGTCAAAAGGATCTTATTTTTTCCTAAAGATAATTCGGGTTGAAAAAAAATAATCAATAGAATTTGGACAGGTGTTGTTTAAATTTTAATATTATTTTTTCCTTTAATAACTTTATTTAATTTTAACCGTGCTAAATAAAATTCAATATTTACTATTCACCAAAAATTTTTTTCATCCTATTTAAAAAAATTTTACATTATGATGACAACCATGTCTCTAGGATTTTTGAAATTAAATTTATATGAGCGGTAAAATTAAATTTTATACATATTTTAAAATGTGTCTATAAGTTGTTTGAAGGTCCCTAGATTGTGGGTAAAAATATGTTAAAATGGTTCAATAAAATTTTATATATTTAATATTATTATAACAATAATACAATGACTTAAATTATACTAATATATGTATTTTTATCTATTATAAGAGAAATTATTATTTAAAAATTATTTTTTAAATTAAAATAGTCAGTTTTTATGAACTATCAAGTATTTTGCACTATTCATAAAAAATTTAATGTTTTCAGAAAAATACTAAAAAATCACCAAAATCTATTTTTGATAGTATGATTTAAAAAATAAGGTCTATTTAATCAAATTCAAATACTAAAATTTTCATTAATTAATTTAAAATTAATTTCCATTGTCAAACCAGAAAGCTGTTATTCGAGAAGTAATGAATATCAAAAGATTAAAATGTGCTTATGTCCAAGTTTAATATAAAATTACATCCAACAACCAAAATTGAATTAAATGATAAATGTATAATCCAATTATACTTTAAAACCATTGAAATTTATAATGAATCCATATAATATATTTTTATTGAAAATGTTGTTTTCAATTAAAATTTAGCATTTCTCACTATTCATCAAAATATGACAGTTTTCAGAAAAAACACCAAAAATTTATCCAAATTAAATTTTCATGTCCCACATATAATGAATTATTTTATTTATTTATTTTTATTATATAAAAATGTCAAATATGGTATTTAAAATGGGTTTTCTATAAAAAGGTGGGAAAATTTTATTTTTTTCAAAAATGCTTCTCTAATCTAAAAAATTAAATTTTTCCTCATATTCTATCTATGAAACACAAAAGATAAGAATTAATATTATTTAGGATATATATTATATTCAAAATTTGGTTAATATTATTTATAATTGTGTTTTAAATTGCTGGTTTAATAGGTCGTGATGCGCTTGAAGGCGGTGTTGTATGTAGCGCAAACTATTAATCTATTTTAAAGAGATAACAAACTATAAAATAATGGGTTGTCACATTATCCCCTCTTTAAAAAAGTTTCTTCCTTGCAATTTCAAATTGTTCTTCAAAAATAAAATTTTGAAAATAGAAAATACCTATGTGGAAAACCCACATGGGAAATAGGGTTAATAAAATTAATTCTTAGTAAGAGGGAAATGGAAATGAAAAAGTCACCACAAAATTAAAATTTAGAATATTGGAACATTGGTGGAAATCAGAGACACATAAATGGACTAAAAACATAAATATTTATATGTGATGATTGAGGTCAAAAATTGAAAACATATGAACATTAAATGGAATATTGAGGGACTCGAATCCATAAATCAATGATGATGATTTAAAATATCATCATTTTAACAACACATATGGTATTATGATATTTTTTTTTGGCTTTTACGATCATTTTCCTTATGTTTTAAAAAATGAACACTTGACAAGTAGAGTCCCATCAATTAACTAATTTCATCCACAAACTCATATTTCACTCCAAAAGATAATAGAACTCAAAAAAAAATTATCTACCTAATTGTATAGGGTTTCAATAAATTAATATATAATTCATCTGTCAGACCATTAAAAACTACATTATAAAAACAAGGATGTCTGGTAGGCCAGTGATTGGTGATGCACCCTTTTCACCCTCTGGTTTCGGGTTCAGGACTAGAGACCACACAGGATGCAATGGGTAGTCACCCGACCTCCTGGTTTTCTTTTTTATAATAATCCAAAAATAATCTTATGGAGTGTTTTACCTAAAACGATAGTATCCAATGTCAACTTTTATACATTCCATCCTATAGACTTATCCAAAAAGAATATTCCAAACTCACAGCACTAATTTTATAAGGAAGGTCACATTACATACATGTGAATACCTTCATCATTTATTCTCATAAGATATGGTAATAAACTAGCTTATCAGAAAACCATATATGAATAGGTATATACATAGTTATTCCTTCTGTAAAACATAAAAGACCAGATATACTTCTTAAATCAACAAATGCTTTAATCAAAACAATGATAGAGTAAAAAAACAATTAATTAGTTCCAAGTTATTAAATAATATCAATTATATATTATCCAACCCAATTATATCTTAATCCAAAATAATAAAATCATCCATAGGACTTTTTTAAGGTTTTTCTTTCCCTCAACCATTTATTTTCACAAATGTTTAACATCATAGTGTGTTATTTTTCCTGTTACCACAAAATATAAAATCCTAAATGAAATTCTACTGCAGTATAATCCTTATATAGTCTATAACTCCTTTAAATTGAAAATCATTAATACAATACTCAAATGAAAGAATATTTTTTAATAAAATCAAAAGAACACAAATAATTCCACTTCATCTATCATAGTATCATAAATTTTTTATTATCCTATAAAATCATTTGTGTTATTCTATTATTATTTGGACATTTATTCATGTAGTGTCCCAACTCCTTACCGTTGAAGCACTGCATATGTCAAGCATTTTTCTTACCCATACAATCACGAAAATCGTGTCCTTTCTCTCTAAAATTATAACAAATTCATATTACCTTAAAGAACATACACGGTTGATTCTTTCCACAAATATCACATATGGGAAAATCCTTCTTCCCTTCCTCCCGTTATCCATCATTGTCTCAACCATCCTCTTCTCCACTGGATTCTCTTCAAAGACATATGTCCTAGATAATTCTTTACTTATCTTAAAACACATGAAATTATTTCTTCATTTGAGGGGAATACATGGGATACTATTTCTCTTCTAAATGATAGCTTCGGACCATGAATGATATAGTCCATCTTACTCTATGTATCATGCGTGTTGTTTTAGTTCTCATTCATTCTACTAGGCGACATTTTTAAATGACGAAATACACTAGGTTAGATCATATCATAATGAATAATTGAAAAAAATAAAAAATTTATCAACATTAATTGAATATTTTCACACATCTAGTTTCATAATCATTAAAATTGACTATTTTATATCATATTTAATCCTAAATACTTTATATTGGTTTTTATAGATAATATGAATTATCCTAAGAATATCCCCTGAGCGTGTCGTATCCAATAGTGCAGGAAGGCCCATTGTCATACACCATCTCCCGTATGAGTATACCTCAAATTAGTGTTTTATGTTTTACCCCTAGATATATATGTCCCACAGCCGCCTCTGCCAGCACGTATCCGGACATGGAAAAATTTCATTTAAAAATAAAATAACATCTATATTACGAAAATTTAAAAAATATCTTCTCCACTAATCCTCCAATTCTCTCGTTAGGTAATGCTTAATACTCGGAGTTTATCCAAATCTATTTCCAAGGATGTTTCTAAAAATCTTTTCATACCAACTGTAATGCCCCTATCCCATAATCCCAGAGTCGATGCATTATATTTATACATTGGACTGATTATATGGAATCATGTACCTAAGAACCAATCATTTTTGCAGTCTTGGATAATATATTACATAAATAAACATTACATTATAATTTATAACATGAAACATAGAATAAATAAATCTTTTATAACTTCATTAATCTATTAGATTAAACCTGCATATATATTTTAATATATATCTTGTAATCCTAGGAAAACCATACCTAAGAAAGGGGTGATCTCAAATTCTCATTAAGGATAAACAATATAGAAAATACATTCATAAATAATCATAAACATTTATGGTAATGTATAAGACTGAAACAGAAGACCTTAAATCATACATTCACATAATATGGGAAAGATAAATCAAATAATTCCATTTACTTATTCATATAGATATTCTATAGTCGAATAATCACATGTAATATCAGTAGTTAATTTCATTATGATGGAATGCATAATGTCGGACTTCACAGCCACATAGTCAAGGCCTCGTTCCTAGAATATAGATAAAAAAATTTCATGTAATTGTGCCAAGATAGTATTTTGTGTCATGAGACCTATATATGCATCGAGGGGCTATATTGAGCCCCGCCTGTCACTTAATAAGTCCAATTCATTCCTCATATGAAAAGGTTGAAACATAACTTAATTTTTCTTATTAAAACTAGCATAAGAAATGTCAGCACATTAACCATAAATGATGAATGGTATAAAAATAGAACATATATAGTCCAACATATCATAAATCATTCAATAAAAAATGGAATATTTTAATAATTCAACCTCAATCAAGAATAAAATAAGGTAAATGATGTTGACGTAGTTTAAGAGGATCAATAAATTTCTTTAAGATAAATATAATTTTTTTGTGAAATCATTTAAAAGACACAAAATATATAAAATAATTCAATTAAAAGTGATTTTTTGATTACATGTGTCCCATAAAACATTGAAACTTTTGAAATAAATGGACACTTTAAAACAATCATGTCCCTATAAATGAATCCTTTTAAATCATTTTGAATACATGGACATTAATTAAAATGATTTTGAAAAAAAATCATTACAATAATTTAAAATAGTGATATTGTTCTATATTCACTTCCATAAAACCATAAAATATTCATTTTTTAATTTTTTTTTAAAAAAATGAACATAAATGATAAATATGTCCCAGTAGATACATCTAAATAAACAATCTTAGATAATATTGAAATAGAGAAAATAACCCTAACATTATACTTTTATTTTGTCAAGGGTATGTTCAACCTTTGGTGTAATGAGCATATTATGTTATTAAATTATACAAGAACCATATTCATAATCATTATATCACACATGATTCATTTGTGGCATTATACTACCCATTAAGTAATCTTTTCTATGTAAAAAAACATTTTGCGTAATAATCATTATCTTTATTGTACGAGTTTTAAATTAATATTCATGATAGTGTAAAATATATCCAAATATAATTTCTTCTAGAATGTAATAAAATATTTATGTATTTTA
The DNA here is from genome assembly GCA_963277665.1 of Viscum album. Lineage (NCBI taxonomy): Eukaryota > Viridiplantae > Streptophyta > Magnoliopsida > Santalales > Viscaceae > Viscum > Viscum album. Next base: position 747,637,028 of record OY728151.1, on the reverse strand, counting down.
TATATTAAGAATATAAATATTTATAATAGATGGATATATGAAATTGACAAGATAGTTTAGGGAGACGGTATGTCGTTTGTATGCATAAACGTCGTTTCTATTTTCATATATTATTGAATGGATGTATGGGAATGAGATTTATGTAAATACACACACATATATATATTATTTAATAATAATTTCATATATTACATTCATATTAATAATATATATTTTTATAATCAGCGTCGAATAGTGATTGTGGAGATGAATCTATTCGCATTGTAGAGATGGTAAGCTGTACATACAGAAGAGCTACATTATCATTCAATTGATGGTGAAATAGTTTGTAATTGGATTTTATATTATATATAAAAAATACTTACCAAGTAATGTTAATTCTTAATGTCAAATATACTCATTATTATACCTCATCCAAATAATGAAGTGTTGAATAAAAACTACACCACGACGTGGAGACGGAATGTCGTACGTACGTATGTATGTTGTTTTTTCATTCATATGATTTATAGAATAATGAATATGGTTGTACCATATTAATTAAAACATCTTAGTACATATAATGTATTGGATTAATTATTTTGGTATGGAAACAATAATTTATAGGAAGTGGTGGAAGAAATTTTTTTGAATGAGGTTATAACATAATTATCTATTCCTTGAGTGTTTCCTTTTAATTCGAACCAAAGGGATCCATAGTTTTTATTCATGATTAATGAAATTATTCTAGGATGTATTAACAGTAGATGGGAGGATGGTTTTTCTGGGGTTGGCCAAGCCAAATGGCTTTGAAGGTGTTAAATTAAGAGAAGGGGAATTGCCCATTTATAAGAGAGATGAGGGAAAATTTAGGAAAACCTTTAAATATTATTTTATTATAAAATAATATTCGGTCCATAATAGCTACAAATGGATATATTTATAGTATATGGTGGGTATGGGCCGAAATCCCTTGAACCAAGAGTATTTATACAAGTTTAGGTTACCTTCTTAACTTTATCATTCTGATTTAACCCTTAGTTAAATAGTTTAACATTTAACTTGTCTCCTTGTATTTTTATATTATATGGTTAATAAAAAAACTATAAAAAAAAATATAAACTCAAGTGTTTAATTAATGACATATATAACATTATATAACTCAATTAGTTGAATATTAGTTGTTTATGAATAATATATAATTAAATTATATACTATTGGTATAAAAAACTCATTTATGTCAATTTTAATTCTATTTAGAATTTGGTTTTTTTGAAAGTCATAACAACATTATTTATTGGAAGAAAATAAATTTAATTGACCCTATCATGTTATATACACCTAGATAATTCTTGTATGGCATCAAATATTTTAATTTACACTTATTTTAATATTTAAAACATCAATTATTTTAATTTTCCATTAATAAGGTAATTACTGCATCATCATTGTGTCAAAAATAAATTTTTTTATTCAATTTTAAAAAATATTTAATAAAATAAAATGATATAGGAATTTGTTTTAGCATTCTAAGGATTATTTAAATTCTAATTTATCTTATGTGTATCCATATATTAAAAATAATTTACTTATTAAGAATTGAATTTATAATTTTTAACTCTTATTTAAATAAAATTAAATAAATATTCCAATCTAACCCAAATGGATCATAGTGATATTATTTTTGTCCTAAGGTTTCTTTTGGTCTAAAAAACATTTCCAATTGAATTTGGACATGTTTTGGGATAATTTTACTATTATTTTTTCCTTTAATTACCATATTTACTTTTAAAAGTGGAAATTAAAATTCTAAAGTTAATATTAACCAAAAAGTATTTTCATCATATTGAACAAAATTTTACATAATGATGTCAACTATGTTTCTCAAAATTTTAAAATTCTATTTTCAAAAGCAGTAAAATCAGGTTTTATTCAAATTTTCAACTGTGCCTATAAGGTTGGAAAATGTGCATAGAAGGTTGGTAAGAAGACGTTAAAATGTTTCTATAAAATGTTATATATTTAATATTAATATAAAATGATTCCAATTACATAAATTTTACTAAAAATTTAATTTTTTCTATATTTTATTATAAATGTTTACTAAAAAATAATTATTTATTTGAAAAAAGACTTTTTCAATGTACTTTGTAGTATTTATAAATATTAATAAAAAATAAAATGTTTTCAGAAAAACAAAAATTATCCCCCATTAGATAATTGTCATGTTTCAAATTATAAAATGATGTAAGTTTTACCATATCAAAATTTTTTTTGTAGAATTAATTAATTTAGAATTAATTTCCATTGTCAAAACCATAATGTAGATCTTTTAGAAGTATAAACTATCAAAAGAATGTAATGGGTTTATGTCTAATTTAAAGGTAAAATTATATTCAATGACCAAAATTGGATTAAATGATAGAAATATAATATAATTATATTTCAAAAAATTTAAATTTAAAAAATTATGAATAAAAATTATTTTCATTAAAAATGTTGTTTTGAATTAACATTTATTATTTTTCACTATTCATCAAAATATGAACGTTTTCAAAAAAAACAACAAGAATATATCAAAAAAAAAATTTATGTCCCTCTTATAATGAATAATTATATTTATTCAAAATTAATATATGAATGTGTCAAATAAATGATTTAAAAAGGTTTCTCCATTAAAAGGCAGTAAAATTTCATTTTTTTAAAAAAATTTCACTTATATGAAAAAGAGAATTTTTCGTTATATTATATCTACGAATCCCAAAAGATGAATGTTAAAATTATATAGGATATATATATAATTGAATATGTGGTTAATACTATTCATATTTACATTTTAAATGGATTGATTCATAGGTCGGGATGCGCTTGATCTCCGTGTTGCGTGTAGCATAAACTATTACACTACCTTAAAGTGATAACATACTATGAAATCATTGGGTGTTAAAAGATTTTATATACCAATGGATCACAATAGTCTTTAGTATATCTTATCATTATAATAACTCAACAGAAGGCTTTGGAGATGTCTTTAAATATTCTTGGATTATGGTTTTCACATACACTACCACTCAAGAATGTCAAGTAAGGTAGATGATTAATTGAGCATGAAGGATCATAATGTTTTAAACAAGATGATTATTGAATGGGATCTTGTATTCATGAAATTATTATTAATGGGAATGATAATTATCAAATAAGGTGAAATAATATTACTTTATCAATTTGTTTCCAATCTATCTTTATTAAAAAGGATTTAAAGATCTCTTCTGGAAGAAGAGAACCGTCAAATGAAAATTAATGTTGCCAAAAATGGGGACATGGAAAAATATATATATAATGATCAAATTATGAAATTTAGGAATATTTAAGGCATTCCCTCTATAACCAAGCTAAAATGGAGTTATTGGATGATACAAATTGCTCGAATTTCTAAATACTATCTAGTATTAATAAGATAGATATATATTATAAGGAATATTTCTAGTGGGACCACATACAGTAAGAAATTTCTTTTTATGAATCAAGGTATTTTGTGCAACATGACGTGATGGTTGAAAGGAAAAAATCCTAGAGTATTTATAAAACCTAGACATATTCCAACATGAAAATGTGATAAAATCACCATAGTTTTTTTTCACTGGATTACTCAAATATCAAATAAAGAATTATGCGATATGGGTAATTGTAGATCAACATACAAAATATACACATCTCCTCTCTATAAGGGTGTATTTTCCAATGTATCTCCTTGTATTAATCTATATAAATAAATTTTTATGACATCATGGATCACCAATTTCAATAGTGTATGTTTGTGATCATTGGTTTACATTGAAATTCATGAAAATTATTCAGAATGCTTTAGATACCGAGCATTGTTTGATTACTGCATATCACCCTCAATCTAACTGGAAATTAGATAGAATGATCCAAACAATAGCGGATATGTTGAAAACATGATATCTTTATTTTAATGGTTTGTGGGATAATTATTTAACATTCATATATTTTTTCTATAATAATAGTTTCCATTCATGAATTCTAATGTAACCATATGCAGCATTTCATGAAATGAGATAACGTACCCCAACATGTTGAGTTGAATTTGTTGAATGTAAGCATGTGGGTGTAGATATTGTGGAAGAAACAACAACGAAGGTAAAGAATATTCCAACCCATATCAATGAAGCTCAAATTAGTAAAAAGGCCATTGCTAATAATCAATGGAATGATTTAAAATTTTAAGTGGGAGAACATCATTTTTAAATGAATCTTCATGGATGGTTGTTATAAGATTTCTATGGAAATGGAAATTGAGCCCCAGATACATTAAACCTTTTGAAATTTTTGAATGTGTTGGAGTTATTTATTATCATTTAGAAATTCCATTATCCTTTATAATGCACATAATGTGATTCATGTCTCTTTAGAGAGAAAGTACATGCTGGAATAAATGCATGTACTCACATATAAAGGTATATAACTACAACCTGACTTATCTTAATATTAAGAGACTATCAATTTTCTAGACACAATGGAAACAAGTTGAGGAATAATAAAACATGTCAGGTAATGGTGGGTGGGAAAAATCAAAGAATTGGAGAAGAAACATGCGAGCCTGGGGAGATTCTGAAGAAGAACCACCCAAATCTATTTGTTAGGTAATAATATTGAAATTTCGATGAGGAACAGTTTGTAAGTTGGTTAGAATGTAACACCCCAAGGATTATAAATAAATTTAATATTGAATTTATGTAATATTCAGTCTCCATAAAACACCACTTTCATATAACATAGGTCGAAAATATAATCATTACACCTTTATGATTTTAATTTCAAAAAATTGACATACATAATTGCATTCAGTATGATGTTTATAGTCTGATAAGAAATAAATTTTTTTTGTCGAATTCACAATACCCTTGTGAATAGAAATATGACCCTTATGAAAAGTAAATCATATTATAATTTTATGTCCATAAGGTTATATGATAACCAGATCTTGATTATTATTTCAGGTTGATATAAAATGAAATATAGTTTTAATATTATTATGACTTCATTTAAAAATTAAATTAATAATATATAGAATTTTTTTTTAAAAAATTATGTAAATTTTAGAAATCTTCACATAAATGAATGGATTGGGTTATTTTTTTGGGATTATTCTGAAAAACATAAATTTATGATGAATAGTAAAATTTGGTAATCTACCATATATCTACATTATCAGATAAATCCAATATTCCTAGCATCATGGATAATGTAATATGACATAGTTCTTAATAAAATTCCCTTATTACTATTATGGGTCACATGAATTGACACTATTGGTTTTCTTGTGTGAAAAAATTAAATAATGAATACGATATTTAACATCACCCATCCCTTACACTATGAAATGCTCCTTCACTTCCTCTTCTCTTCTCTACTCTAAAGGATTTTTCCATGTACAAATTCAGCTAAAATCACCTCCAAAATTCCTCCCATGTTCATTTTATCTTGGTCTCATAATAATAACTAAACTGCCCCCATTCAAAGACTCTCAATAATGATTACATCAAGAGGTAAATTCATTTTTTACATATCTTTTATTTGAAGTTACATTATATTAAATTTATTTTAACCCCTCATTTCATCAAAATGTTATAATTAGTCTACTACCATAAATGTATTATAATTATGTTATGATAATGAAATAGTTCCTCATCATTTCTCCTTTCCCCTTATATTATACTTGACATGAAAAGACTATTAGAGATGGGTTACTTTATCACATTCAAGGATGATGAATTTTCAATTTATTTTACTTTCTTAAATTTTGGTCATGAAACCATTTTTATTGATGATCCATATTTTTTTATTTTTAAGATAACCTATTTCATGTTATTTAATATTTTTTAACATATTATATTAATTTATAGGTCACAATTTGTGGATTGTGATTAAAATTCACAAAATAACCCAAACATTTATCATTAATGTTTTATTTAATGATTCAACTTCACTCCAAACAACAAAATTAGTTTTATAACTATGAAATAATCTTTATATTCACTAATAATATATAACATAAATTATGTAAAATCATTTAAATTCTATATGTTTATCCGTACATGAATATATGTAACCCAGTCATGAGAATCAAGGAAGAAAATGCTCCCAAAACATGAAATTGAATCTCTTGACCATTAAAAAGGAATTTAATGAAACTAATAATGTTATAATAAATAATCTTCAAAGTATATTAGGTTCTAGAATCATAAATTTTTTAACCTACATTTTTTATTCATCTCCTTAATATCAATTGAGGAACACCTACGAACATTAAGTAAGGGTTTTCTACCCGACCCTCTATTTTTATTTGGATTTATCTGATTCTCTACTTACATCAATTAAATGATTATTTATTCACATTCACAAATAAAAAATTATTTGTGAATGAACTGTATATGTGAACCAAAAAGTATAATACATTAATATATAGGGAGTTATTTTTTTAAAATGTTTCATTCATAAACAATTACCGAAATATAAACCTTAATCAAGGGAATTTATCAAATTCATACTTTTATTAATGTGAAATATAATATATGTATTTCATAACCAATATATTTCTAAATTAACTTATTTAATTATACAATAATACTGAAATTAAATTATGGTTTTATACAAATATACATCAAAAATAACTCTCTTTTTTAAAGTAAAAGATTATTTATCTCATGAATTAGTCGATGATTTTATAAGAGTATGTTCATCTATTTCACGGATAATGTTAATTATTTTGTATTATTGGGGTTAATATTTTATGATATCATTTAACATATTTAATTTAATGGTTTACGATTAGTTTTAAATTGGATTTCCGATCTAAAAAAAAATTACTCAGAATGGTTTGTGTTTATGGATAATGATCGGGGAACATTATTTAAATATAAATTATTTAGTTTCATAGAGATTGTATATATTGTTAAAGTTTATACACATTCATATGAGGAATTCAATGTACATAGTCTGTGATGGGTGTGGCTATCTATAACCTCTTGATTAATCGGTAGTTCCCATTGGATATATTATGGTCTTTCCATGATGCCTTGAGAAAATTGTTATTTGTTGTCTAAGAACGAGTCCATGACTGTATGGTTATGACGTCCAAAAATATGAATTCCATAATTATGAAATCAGTAATTAAAATTTAATGTTGTTATTATACTAGTAGAATACCAAGACATTATGCTTTATTATGGCATTATTTATTTAGATATTATTTATTCCATAATATGTTCCAGTTCATCTTTAATGTCATGTGTTTTTAGTTATTAACCATGAAAAATATTTATGTTTCTGATATCTTCCATTGTATTGGTTACCCTTACGGAGCATTTTACCTCAAACCTTTTTTATGTTTCATTTTCCTATGAATAAATAAGTATAATATGAATGAAATTCCTGTATAACTATGGAGATATGGATTTTTCCAATGGAATTTATATATTATATTTTATTTCCAATAGTAATGTTAAACTTATGTATCTATCTAGTTTTCCCAATCTATAAAACTATTCATTTCTTTAGGATATGGTTTTCTTTTAATCTTTCTAATGTAATGGATTATGGAACTAGCTCCATGTAACTGGGGTTGTGGTCTTTACATTATTCCTAAATTAATATATATAGTAGTTATAAAGGCACACAATAATGTAATTTGGGCATCAAGAGGCCATCAAAAAATTGTTTTGAAGTTTGACTAAAATGAGATTAGAGGTGTCATTTATAAGATAAGAGAGGTTAACTCAAGGAATTTCAATGAATATAAAATTGATTAAATTTACATTCAATTACAGATGGATCATAAGTGAGTTATTTGAAATATTTGTTGAGGATTAGTCAAAATAACATCATTAAATATAATTTAGATAATTTTTCACTATTCTTAAAACATTTTATAAAGGTTTTAACCCTTATTAATCCCATTCCACTATTATAATGTTATCCTTGATATTTACAGATTAAGCATTAATATATTTACTATAAAATGGAAAAAGAACCATAAATGGATCATTATTGACAATTTAAACCATATCAAAATCATTGGGTAAATATTTATTATTTTTTAAATTAATTATCATTTAATAAATTTTAATTCACTATAAAATATCTAAAATGTCCATTTTATGGATTATTCATTTCCTTGACTTTAATAAAATCAGCAAATTTTTTGTAATTCGACAAAATTTATTTATAATATCCCAAACAAATAAATGACATCATTAAAATTCATTTATCACATTAATTATCTCATATAATATATATTTTAGTATTTTTAATTACATTTGTTTTATATTTCATTTAATAAAATAATATCTATATCATCAATTGTATGTTTTTTTGTGAACATTTCCAAAAAAAATTAAAAAATAAATTACCATGATCTATATTAATATTTATATATTCTAAAAATAATATTTGTATTCTATCATATATTCTGGATGACACTAAATTAATGTTTTTATAGTTACCTATATCATGATTGGGATAAATTTGATTTTTTTAAAATAAAATATTATAAACCTCATAATCTCATCCAAATAGACATAAATCATCATAAAATAACATTAGAAATTATTATTTGAATATATTGTCCCTAAAATAAAATTTTGGAAAGTTTAAGGGTCTTCTAATTGTTCTTAATTAATTATTTGTTAACCTAAATAACCAAACATACCCTTTATTATAGTAACATAAATTTCAAATATTACAAAAAAAATTCACCACAAATAAAAGTGGATTATTTAAAAAATTCAGATCCCCTAATTCCATATATTTTAAAAAAATTCTTAATACAAAACATAGAATAAATAAAATTTAAATTAAATTTAAACTAGAAAAATTTAAATCAAAATAGTTTTCTGGGAAAATACAATTTTATAATTTAAAATGATTATATAGAATATGAATTTATAAAATCCATTTAATAAAATTATAGAGTTTATTTCAAATAAAAATTGAAATAATGAACTTTTTAAACTAATCCAAAATATAATTTTACATTGTAAATACTTTAAAATAAAATTCAGTTTTAAATAAAAATCATTACATACTATTCATTGAGAAATCAAAATTATTATAAAATTATCAAAAATTATTCTTATGATAAATATTATATTATTAGTTTTACATTAAATATCAATAAACCTAATATATATTCTTAATCTTCAAAAATAATGTACATTTATTTTTTTTCATAGAAAGAAATAAAAAACAGTTATTGGGGAAAAAATTTTGAATATTAAAATGACCTTACTATAAAATATTTTATTATTTTATAAGAACATTATCATATGTTCATATTGATTTGAGAATTTATTTATTTTTAATTCATTTATTATAATTCATACCTTCCAATTTATCACATCTGTTATAATGTTCACCTTTAAATAATAATATCAAGTGGTTCATTTAAGATCAATGTGTTGTATGTTGTGAACTATAAAATATAGTGTTTAAATTTAAAAATCTAGGGATTTTATAATGAATACCCAGGGATAAGGGTTGTCTCTTATTTGAACATTTTTTGATCCCATAGACTTTATAAGAGTTGTTATGCTCTTAATTTTTTATGATGGATATATGTTACCTTGGAGACGTTTAACCAGACCAGTAGTTGAGGCAGCCATGGATATTCTAGTTCCCCAACCAGTGGGGAAGATGAATACTCCCCCACATACTCCATTACAGTAAGTTATTATCCATGCTATAGAGATCAATCAATTAGGAAACATTTAAATAGTTCACATTCAGGGAATAACCATTTAATAGACCATGACTGACCATGTTTTGGATTTACAACTCCATCAACCTTAAATATTGTAGGTTATTTGTAGCCCATATGATATTGTGGAGTTATTGAAGAATGTTTAGGGCATATTAAATCTAGTATGAACCCCGGATCAAGGTTGAATTACTTTTGAAACAATTATTTTCCCTAGACCTTTTATGAAATTGTGTAGTGCCATGTATCAAGATGGGAGATGATAAGGTCATAAATGGATGACCATTAAGAATTATTTCCTGAAAATTTTTTCCAAGACCTGATGAATAATTACTATTCGTATGAGATCATGGATTTAAAAAATTATTTGTGACAGACACTGTATTCTATTCTCATTTTAGGGAGTTACTTCACATTTCCCAATTGTTAGAAGGGAGTGTGGCATATAAGGGTCGAAAGTTTTAGATAGGCTTATGCTCAGAGATTATATATTTGGTAAAGGAATTTGAGCTAAATACAAACACAGTAGGTAATTATAAGTCCCTTAACACTGTGGGAGGTCTAAATGAGTACAGGAAAACAGTCTTACTCCTAAACCAATATTTGGATAGTGAGTGATCTCTCCCACACTAATACTGAACTTTCATTTAGATGAATGAAATGGAAGAAATGTGATGAGTAATAGAGTGGTTGTATAATTTTCGAGAAAAATATGGTTTAATTACCCCATTCTGAAGGTTTTCCAAAGGGCTTCAACTATGCAATGTGTTGGAACTATAATTCGATATTCATAGTACCCATGATCTTGTGTGAACAATGTAGAAAGATAGGACATCTCTATAAATTCTATGCTAGAACACTGTGGCTGAGGATCAACTTAGTTTCATGAATTTCCCGATATTTGATTCATTGACCTATTTGGTGTCCACAGTAGAAAAACCAATCAACGACATAGATATGTCATGCATATCAAGGATAGGATCATAGAGGTGAGATATGTGTTTTCGAAATTATTGGTCAGACACTATCATATGTTGGTGAGGGGCCATATACTATTCAACCATAGTGTCATGAGTTGTTCAATAATAACCTATATAGGTACAAATCATGTATGAAATGTCTATATGGGGGGGGGGGGGGGTGGAATTTAATTTCCTGATTTTATGTTGACCATAAAAATCATCATTGATATTAGTTTATGCTTATTTTTAATAAAAAAAATATTTTCCTAATATAATAAATTGAAAGAATATTTAAATTTTTTTATTGATTAAATCACACTCAAACAAATTGGAATATTATATGAAATATTTTTTGAGGTGGAAACTGATTTATCATAGAATTTGGACACCAATAAAGCCTCCAAATTGATTTAATAATTATATTAAATATATTATTTGACATGCATGATATTTTTCAAAAACAATCTGAATATATCCTTGTTGGTTTATCATATCAGATGTTATAAACTATATTTAAATTCAGAATGATTTTTTTACCCTAGGTGAGATATAACATATTAACAAAGCTGGAGTTTGGTAAGATATCACATGAATATATTTTATTTAATATTTTTAATATATTATTTTTTCAAATATAATTAAAAATATTTAAAGTGTAAATCATATGAGAAATAAGGGACTACTGTTAGGTCTGGGAAGCGAGGTTTACCAAAGGCATGACATAATGTTTATGCATTTTGGGTGTTTGGAAACACCAAATGCAATATATAATTTTTAATGGCTATTTAAATTATTATTCTAATTTTAATTAATTAAAATTCATTTAATTTTATATTTATTCATATTATTCAATTCTACAATATGGAGACCATAATTGATGATGCCACATCAATCCAGAAACATCAAAATACAACATTTTTTGTCCATTTGATTATGTAATTATATTAATTGATGATTTTAAACAATTTTTTTCATTAAACATAACTTGAATGATTGATCAAATGAGATTATTTAATTTTTTATTTTAATTGAATATTATTGATGAAATTATTTATGGAATTATAAAGACATAATCTTACTAATAATAATAAAATATTGATGTTATTATTAATAATAATTTTTTTAAGAAATGTTTTATTTTGTTTCAATTAAATTTGTTATATATATAAGTGTGTGCGGGTTATATATATAGATATTTATATCTCTAGGTATATATATAATATTAAATATATATATGGTTTAAATATTTATATAAATATATTTACGGATTTATATATATACATATAATGTGTATATATATACATGAAGAGAATTGAAATATATTTAATACGTGTCTAAATATATTTAATAAAAATATATTTTAAATATGATTGAAAAATAGACGAATAGAAGGTTGAAATGAATTTTTTAAATAGAAAAGATAAAACATAAGTTTAGTAAATTAACTAAATGAATTAATTAGGGAAATGATTAATAAAATTGAATATTTTAAGGGGGTTCTTATTATAACCAGCTTCAATTACCTATCATTATTATCCATTTTTTATCTGTTGTTTCAACACTAATATTCTCTAATATTCGTAAATTTCATTTCATTATCTCTTTTAATCATAAATCATCAATATCTTCTTCGATGTTGATTAGACTTACTTGTCATCAGTTCCATTTTATTCATCTCGATAAATGGAAATTTATTCCTGATATTGTATTGGATATTAATTTTTTTTCAGATTTATTTTAATATTTTTATTCATCAATGATGTTGAAAATTTAAAATAATGTCTAAGCATGGATGGTTGTAGGATTCATTGGTGTGTGATCATCTTCTAGTTGAGTGTGTGTGTGTGGCTTGGATGATGAATACCACTGTAAACATTGATGTCGACTTATAAAACCATGAGGTATGATATTCCTCACCCATTGTGAAAACATTTATGCATGTCTCTATGTTATATGTTATAATATGTTATAATTAATTTTTGTTTTTTATTATGACCACATGTGGGTGTCTATATCCCATGGGACTCATTATGATTCTATGAGTTATATTATTGTAACAATCCCTATGTTGGATTATTATCACATGATTTTATGAATTATTCACTATTTTGGAGAATTATATATTATGATATGATTTCCGTGGTATTTTATAACTTTTAAGGATGTTAACTTTCATCAGGTATATCGTTATTGGTGGTAAAAATAGACAGTGCATCGTGACCTGTTTATCCCTTAGATGGGGAGTCATATTGACATGTGATGATAATGATGATGATCTACGAATAAGGTGGATATATAATTAAATTTTCTATTAAATATACACATTATGAATATGTATTGGAGTACATGATTCCAGGATTGTTGGAAATTGTCATTCTCAATGCCTAGTTGACTTGTTATAAGTGTTCTTGATGACAATTTGATAAAAATGTGTCATAATCAATTCCACGTAATGTTTTTTTAAAAATTGAATAAAAGAAAATAATTATATTATTTTTCAAAGAATATTGTGTTGATGATTAAGATGATTCATATAATCCAATTATTTGTTTCTCGCGGGGTAGTTTGTTGGTGAGGACAGTACTCGATATCTTGTTAATTTTTATGTAGTGTACATGATTCCCTGTTGATTTTCAATGGATGTTCAAAATTATTAATTGATTTTTTATTATTATTCAATACATGTATCTGAGTATAGAAATGAGTTCCACATACAAATGATGACCTGTGTTTGATATGTAATACGTGCTTCAGATTTTCCTCTAGATTGTCATTACTTATGATATCATGTTGTTGTCATTCTTTAATGGAGATGATGGAGGTATGGTTGAGGGTTTTTTGAACATTTTTTAGCACAACATTTCATTGGTTTAAATTATTGGTTTATTTTCTTATCACATAATTTTTAGAATTATGTAATAAACTTGTATACAAAAGCACACTATGTAAGGATGAATTGTTGTTATTCTACTGAGATTTGACGTGACACCTTACTTATGAATTTCTACGCACCTTTAGATTTTTTGAGAGATAGAGTGATGAAAAATTTACATGTGGTGCATATCTGAGTTGGACAATAAATTATATAGAGTCCACTAGGATACACACTAGCGTGACCCCACATCATTTATTTATAAAATAAATACATTAATGTGGACAACATTCAACTTTTAGATATATAGTTTTATAAAATGTATTCCAAATTATGTTTTAATATATACTATGATTATTTATTATTTATTTAATTATTATATATTATACTATTTTATGACATTGTATGTTGTTAATAGTCTCCCTAGTATAGTACTTATACCATTTCATCTAGTCGACACCGTATTGCATATGGTGAGGCACACATGAGGTCATGTATCACCTAGATCAGACCTAGTTCTTCAGATCAGGTTGTTAAAAATATAATTTCAAGTAAAATAATTATTAATTATCCAAATTTAATCAGTTTATTTTATTTTTAATCCCTTTTATAATTAATTTTTTGTTGAGTTTGAAGACATTATTTTTATGAAAACTATTTTAATGTTCTTAAAGACTCTCCATTTTAATAAAATAAAAAACCCATAATGAAGAATTTATTAAATGAAATAAATAGTTTAAATATAATTAAATATTAATTTACATTCATATTAATATGATTATTGCTCATGTATTTAAAGTAATATCACATTTTTTTAACAATAAACATATTAAAAATGGACTATTTTGTCGTATTTGAGATTTAATTATAAATAATTTTTTTTATTTATTGGAATAAAATTTAAAAAATTTATTAAATTAATCTAATTATCATAATTTTTAATATCTAACAATTTCAACCTATTTGTAAACATAATAAAGACTGAATAGAGTAAAATTTAATTATCATTGTTAAAGAGAAAATAAGTTTAGCGAGGGTAGTACTAAAGAGATAACGATTAAAATTACCTAAAAACATATCTATGGTCTATTATATTTATTTATCTAGACACCTTAATTCATAAATATTTTTAATTGTTCATATTTTAGCCTTTTTGTTTTTAAAAAACAATTATACTACTTTTTATTTAAATAATTAATATTGTACTACTTAACTCATTTACAAAATGGCCACCCAATATATTCTCTTATTCACACTATCAAATCCCATAAAAAGGAACAACAACATTCAAAATATCTTCCATAAATACCTCCTTAGTTTTTAAGTCTATTTTCCCATAAAATCATCATATATAGTCTTTTGGTGTTTACTTCTGGAGGTTGTCCACAAAAGTTGAATCGTGCTTAACCGAGCATCATCATTTTATTTATTCTATCAAATCATTAAAATATTCATCCATTACGAATATATTATAACACCAGTATCACCCATATAATAAGGTGATATTATGTTAAAGGAATCACCTAAATATTATCTTCTATAAAATGTATTATCAAATAATCATTTGTGTGTATGACATAATACCACATTGGAAACAGATGTCATTAATTTTCCATCATCACCTCTCACTAACTATTGTAATGATGAATTTAATTTCAATATGTACGTGTATATATATATATATATATATATTATTAGTAACATATTTATACCTATATATTTATTATATAATATTTACATTATATCATTCTATTAAGTGAGGGATAAAATAATTTCTCTAATGTTTATGATGCTCTACAACCTAATGAATTGTACTGATTCCCTGTTCACATACACATTACTTTGAAGGAAATAATAAAAAACTAATTAATTTACATGATAAATATTAAATAAATTAATTTTTTCGGACTTTTTTATCAATATTAAATGATTATATATCATTTTCTACTAACACTGAAATATTATAACATCATTCGCACATATATGTGGAGTACTACCACTATAATGTTTTTTGATATTTTTTCACCACAACACATGGTTGATATTTATAAGTATATTTAATGAAACAATATGTTATTTATGATATGATTATCATTATAAATAGATAAAATATTACCTACCTTCTTTCCATACTAATCATGGATGAATGGAAACATTACTCATTTTTATGTACCACCTACCGTCACCATGAACATAATGTAGTTAATTTTTCCTAAACATATTTCATGAATGGTTAGATATTTAACAATTTTTCTATAAATATCATAATTAAATACTTATTAAAATTTAGTGTGTATTTATTATTAACCTATTTGATAAATAATAACCCTACAAATTTGATTTTTGACATATAATCCAAATATCGGTTAAAAATATGACATAGTAATAAATGATTCCATATTGTTAATATAATTGTAAATGATAAAATAATGTTTATAAAAACATGAGATATATTCAATATAATGTACTTAATTTACTTATAGTTTTTATACAAGATGATAGTGATCATATGTGATGAATCAGGCTCAACGTAAGGGACTTTGTCTCAGTTTTTTTGATGAGGAATATTTTGATGTTACACAACTATATATTTTATAAAACATATATACATAATATTTTATATGTTATATCATTATTTTCTCTATTAAAATATAATTAATGTTATTTAATGTTATTATTTCATGGGTATAATGATATAAATTTTCTCCAAGTGATTATGTATTTTTCTTAAAAAACATCTTTTCTAATGTTTTCCATATAACTCTCATTTTAATCGATGTACATGTTTTTCAAATCACCTTCATATGAAAAAGAGTGATTTATAAATGATATTTATTAATTACTTGGGTTATTTAGATGTATTAATTATTTTATGTAATGATGTAATTTCTTTATAGAAGATAAATGAAATGTTTTATTTCTTTATTGAATTAGGTGGTGAAAAAAATTCCCACCATCATTACCATTATTTTATTTCTTGAATCTTTTATAATATTTCCTTTTTCCATCCAATAATTAACCCATTTACATTTTGGGTATTTAAGCCTTTAATATGAGTTTTTGAAAATGGTTTGATATTCCAATATCTGAAAAAGGATAGAAGAGTAAAAGGGTAGATGAGACAATAAATAGTGATTTTGAGAGGGGGATGTGCCTGTAAAGGGCACCCGCGATAAGGTTTTCCTCTCTCCGCTGCCTCCCCTTCGCTGTGGACGACGCGGTGTCCCCCCTCGAGCTCAGTGTGCCGGCAAGGACCTCGACGACGTCGCGTGATTTCATGGTGTTCTCTTGCTATGGAGTTCCTTTTTGGGCCTCGAAGGTTGCTGGTTCGGACCAGCGGGTGTACGACCAGTCCCCATCGACGACATACTCATCGGAGCACCCCTGGGTTTGTTCTCGGCAGTTCGTTGGTGTCCGGAGGTGTGCTTCTCAGCGTCTGATGGCCGCGATCTTGCGCCGGTGGTTCTTGGGGTCCCGACCTCTCTCAGGTGAGTGCGGTGGGGTTCAATCGTGTCTGAAGCGGTCGTTTTGGTTGGTGGCGGCGAGGTCTTCAGTTTCTGGGTGCTGCTTGTGTGGTTGGATGGTTCCTGTGATTCCTGACCATCCAGAAATGGTTTGTGTTTCTTCTTCATGTTGTTTCATGGTGAGGTGATGTATGGTTGTACTGGTTTTGCGTCTTTTGGTGCCTTTGGTGAGGCATTGATTTTGGAGATGGCGATGGCGACGGCGTCGCCAGTGATGTTGTTGTTTTTTGTGAGTGTTTCTTCCCACTGTGTTTCTATCGGTGGTGATTTTTTGGTGATGCTGGAGGAACGTTGGCTTTTTGGTGTCGACGATGGATGGAGATCAGTCTCGCGGCTGGAGATGAAGATGATGGTTCCGACGACGGTTAAGGGTGGCTCGTGACGGTGGAGGGTTGTCGCTCGACCTTTGATTGGCGTGCAGACTGACCAGACTGACTGACGTTGCAGACACACGGCACGAGGCCTGTCAGCGCAGAGGGGTACATGGACGCTCGGGTCGCGGCTCGAGGCGGCTGGAGTTTGAATATTATTTTGATTTTTATGTTTTAATGGAGGTTTTGTTTTGGATGTGGTGATGTGGTCTACTGGATGGTGGGGAATGGTGTTTGGGTACCGACAACCCCTTAAACCAGCCATATGAAAATGAAAAAAATGAATAGCGGATAGCGGCTGAAAATGGATATAATATGGGATAAAAAGTGTTTTTAAAAATTGAATTTTGATGAAAATGTGTATACATCACATGTTTTATAAATAGTGTGGTGGATGAGGATTATATGAGAAGAATGTAATATTGATAAAGCTTATATGATTGGTTAAGCACATTAGTAGCTCATAGAAGATCTGTATATCTTATATGTGTGGGTTTATCCACATTATAACCCATGAAAAATGGGTTATCCATATATATATTATAAGAAGGGTGAGAGGCATTAATGGTCATGAATTAATTGGATAATTATTATGATCTGAAGATTTTTATTTAGGAAGATGGATTATGGTTATTCCAATTGATATGATATTGATAGTGTTTTATGAATATGATTTTCTATGTTTCCAAAATGGTTTTTAATTTTCATTTAATTGGTTTTAAAGGATTTCCTTAGAAAAAATATTTTCTTTATTTAATAAGAAGATGTTTTATTTCATAAACTCAATTAAATTTTATGATAAACGTAAAAATTCATGTGATTTTATGTTCTTCATTTATCTAACGTCTTTATTTCTTTTCATGTCCCATAATAATAATTATGTACTAATAAAATTTTTAAAAATGCATTTCATAGGGTATAAAAAGTGTAGTGGAAAAAGAGAAGTAAATATAAAAGTCATTAATATTTTTCATTAAAAAAGTATATCTTTATTTTGAATGATGTATATTATTGGAAACATTGATACTATTTAGATGTTTCCACATTGTAATTTATCATTCTTATTAGGTTATAGATATGACATAACTATCTTAAAATACTAACATAAATCATCATTGGGAATATAAGGAAGTGGTTTCTAGTTGAATGACTCTAAAAATTACAATGATTAAAGGTGAGTCCTTATATATACCTGTTATAAATAGTTTTAAAAAAAATATTCTTATCAACTTCAAAATTTGTTATTATTTTCATTTATTGAAAATTTGAAAGGAATTATTATTTTACAAGTATGACATTAACAAAATTTCATTATGTCATTATCTCTCAATTCATTGAAACACCCTCTATAATTTTCCATGTTAATTTTCAAATGAATACAATTATCAATTTTTTTAAAAAAATTAGTTTAAAAAATTAGTTTAACATGGGACGTTAATTTTTCTCTATAATTGATTCAATTATTGGTTAGATTAATTTTCAATTATGATTGTAAATATGATATTTTTATGGAAAACATTTATTTTCATGGTTTTTTTAATGTTGGATGGATAAAATGTTTATGAATCTTGTTATATTTTTCGTAGTTATGATGTGATAATATTTTGAATGTTTTATGAACCTGTGCCACACATATTTATGGTATTCATTTTGTGATGTGTGGGACCAAATTTATAAATTTATTAAATGCATTTTATGAGGTATTTTATATCATGATAAAATTTAGAGTTACAGGAGGTATTCATGGCGTGTTTTATGCATGGTATTTTATAGTCCCCATGAAATTTATTAGGTTTTTTATGATATTGTTCTTGATTAACTATTGGAAAAAAGTCGATGTTCTTGATCCACTATGGGATATAAGTTGTGGTTCCAGATACAATATGATATGAGAGAAATGTATGGATGACTGATCCACTATGATATGATGGTTAATGTTATACACCTTAAAATAGGAAAAAAAATTATTCCTATGACTGTGATAAAATTTTCTGATATAAATATTTTTTTGTAATTGATTTGGGATGATTTCTCACTCTTAAGTTATATGCCTCTGAAAATTATAAAATATTTATTCCATGACACATGTTTTTAATATGTTTTAGTTTGGGTAGAAACATTTAATTTTATGGTCATTATCTCAAACCTTTTTTATTATCTTACGCTTTCAGGTGATCATCGATTTACATCGCCGACATGTACCCTTACTAAGAATACGAGCTCACACTTTATTAGGTTTACATTCCCTTGGTATGATGAATTATTTTAAGCTGGTTATCTATTAATGAATAATAAATAAGGATATCATAATGGGATATGTTGAAGATCCTTCAGAAAAAAAGACTGTGTATCTATTCTCCAACGACACTAAGCCTTTAACGTTCATTAGGTGATTATTTGTGAAATTCATTGACTATTAATTTGAAAATATTAATTGATATTGACGAAAAGTTGGGATCCCAACAAACTTAATCAATTGGTATATCTTTATATATATATACCAGAAATAAATGAATATACACATGGAGGAATTTCAATAGTATATAGGAATCATCTAATCAGGGAATCATGGAAGGAAGTATAAATATAGAATATCACATAACAATAATTCAAAGCTAATTGATATGACAATAGTGCAGGGTGGAATGAGTCCCATTATGAATTTTAATTACTCCCATACCATGTATATATAATCTAATGATTCATAAACATTTCCAAATACAATGCAGCTCAATATGGTCATGTATATCATTTCATGTGAAAAAAAAATGTGTTCCAAATAATGAAATTAATATGTAATCACAAGAATAATAAATAAAAATTATATGATAATGGGTTATATAATCATGTCTTATAACATATCCAAATAGTACACCCTAATGAATCTCATTAAATAATTAATTAATGTATGCTTGGTGGTTCATTGATATATAGATAATTAAAGGAATTGTAAATTACATATATATGAATTTATGACAAAAAATACGTGGAAAAATAATTTAGGAAATATTATTTTTTAAGTGGGGTTTTAGGAAAAATCATGAAAGACACATTAAAGAGGGTAAGTGAATAATATTTTCTATAAAAAATAGAAATGAATATAAAATATTTTCATAATAAAATGTTATTCATATAAACAATGTATTGTTAAAAATTTCAATGAGTGGTACACATAATGTGGATAATAAATAGATATGTTCCCTTCAAAAAGCTCTACACAAAAAGTGTAATTGTTAAGGGAACCATTAAAATACATATATACCCATCGAGGAATGTTGATTTAATATAGCTATATTTTTGTGGGACATATTAAATGAATATAGGTGATGTAATAAAATTAATTTTATGAAGGAAAATTTATTTAAAAGTAAATAAAGAATAACCCATCCAAAAATAAGTGAGTTTTTAGATATCACATACCAAAGGTCTATAACAATTCTTCATTACCACATGATTCCCAGAACAATGAAATTACATAGGTATATTTCACAATTTAGAACCTTTAACACGTATATTTTGTTCAATATAGTTACATTATGATCATTTTCAACAATTCCTGTGAAATGTAATATTGTATTTCTATGTTTCAAGGGCGTTCATATCATAGTTCCAAATTCCTATAAATTGTTCATAAAATAGGATGTTTAATTGAATGGTTCTAAAACGTTATATTCATATTTATATTATAATAATTTCCATCCATATAGTGAAATAGTACATAATGTTAATATTTGTTCTGAAATATGGATGATTTATTTTGTAAAAACTTTACTTTTATATAATTAGTTCATTATTGATATTTTTCCAATTATAGTGAAAGAGATCCTTGTCAATTAAATAGATGATTATTAAAATATCAAAACATGAAATTTTTTATATAATACTTTATATAATCACAGTAAAAAATAATAAAATATCTTTATCAATCATTGAAGGAATTGAAAAAATTGAAATACATTGTTTGTGGGTCTATTAACCAATAATTTAATGACCGTTATTTAAGTTTATAATATATTAATGGGAGGGTTCATGATGGATATTCTCATATAGTATTAAAATATATGTGTATTTAGGAATCTAATAATACTATATATAGGTGTATGTAAATCATATGGGTGTGGTAGAAGATGAATAAAACTGAGGGATTTAGTTGTGAATTTACCTCTTCCTTTGGTTGTCTCCTCTTAAGCTTCTCCTTATTATTCAATGGAATGATCTATTTTTAGAAAATTTCATATAGGGAAATGGGGAAATATGGGGAGAGAATTAGTAATATTTCTATTAAGATCCTTTTTTATTTGGTATGAGTAAAAGTGGTGGTGGGAGGATGAATTTTTTACATGAGGTGATGGGTGTTTTTTAAAATATTAACAATTTGTTTTTTAAATTGTCCTAACACAACCAACAGTGACGAATCATGTAACTATATACAAAAAATTGATATTTTTTGTTTTATATAATAATTGAATACACCATCTCATACGCTATATATATAATCTTCTTATTTTACTAACGATGTCAAATATCGTATTTTTCTATATATAAATATTCACAAAAAATAACTATTTTAGAGAATACAAAAAAACCAACCAATCCAACATTCAGAAAAATGATATAAAAATTAAATCCAAATTATTAAAATAATTTTGGAAATATGAGATATAAAATTTTATATCAAAAATAGTTTTCATTTTTAAAATGCCAATTTTAATATTATGTTAAATTCTCAATCATTTGTTAAATTTAATATTGTAAAATAAATTTATATTATATTTCTGATAATACTATATATTAATGTACAAACCCATTTTATGAGATAGATATTTTTATTAAATTATTTTATTTGTTATTATATTTCTATTTAATCATATTAGTTTTATAAAACTTCTATTTTTTTCAATTTTGAAACAGTAAATCACTTTTATCATTCAATAAATATGTAAAATTCAAAATAAATATTTTATACAATTTTATTTTAAATTAATATATGCAATAAAGTGATTCTAGTGGTCATGTTTTTATTAATAAAAGTTATATTACTATTACATAAAATTTATTTGATAATTTCATATGGGTTCCACCGATACAATAATTACATTACATCTCATTTAATTTTCATTCAATCCCATTTTCTCTAAAGTTAATTAGTAATTTAATTTGAATATGAGTATTTTATTATTAATGTATGACTGCATATCTATTGTTTTTGCCATTAGTGTAGTTATTCTGGGGGATCCAGGAGACCCAAATTTTAATATTATAGAAAGATTATTTAATTCCAATATTATATATTCAATTATTATGCCTTTTTTCTAAATATAAAGTAAAATTTAATATAATAAAAAAATTGGTTTTATAATGTCATTGATTTTTTTATACTACATTATGGAATTTGAAATGTATATATAATAAAGGAAATTATTTTGATAACATTCTAGGTCCTTTCAATTTACAAAAACTATTTTTTTAACTACCTTATGATGTATATTTTTTATTATAGATTAGTTTTTTGTTAATAAAACAATGTCCCTGAATCATGGTGGTTAATTTGATTTTGGAAAAAAATTAAGGAATCCCCTTATTTAACAAAATATATTATTTAAAACATATTTATTTTGATTCTAATTAGTTTTTATAAATTGGTTAAATAATTTCATTTAATAACATTTGA
This sequence comes from Viscum album, assembly GCA_963277665.1. Classification (NCBI taxonomy): domain Eukaryota; kingdom Viridiplantae; phylum Streptophyta; class Magnoliopsida; order Santalales; family Viscaceae; genus Viscum; species Viscum album. The sequence continues at coordinate 747,613,871 of OY728151.1, read as the reverse complement.
ACATTTTAATATTTTAATTTAATATTTTATTAAAATACATGAGTGGATCTATTATTAATTTCCCAAAATGAAATTTATTCTATTATTATATAATGTTTTTATATTCCCCAATTTCATGGAATGATTATATTATAATTATTAATGAAATTTTTTGAGCATCTAATCCTATATTTGGAATGATTTGTGTTGTGTGTGTTATAATTTTTTTTTGGAATTTTATTCTAACAAAAGATGAATTGTTTTGGGAGATGATGGATAATGATTGGTGGTCCCTTATTGGAGGTAGAATTAATTTCCCCTTAATGTTGACCATAACTATGATGGTCATAATTTATACAAGTGAGGGTCTTAACAAAAACATTTATCCTCAATAGTGTTCCATAATTCATTTTTTCATTCCATGTTGTTTAAAAGAATTTTTTTTCTTTTAGATATTAATTTATTCAAGGGTAACATGTTTTCTGAATTTTTCGTATTTCTATTCACTATGGTGAAAATATTTTTATTTGTTAATATGATTTAAATTTTAGGAATTTTTATGTCCCAAATGACTTTGTATGTGAGTAAACATATTCAGGATATTATTAAAATATTTATTTTTATAATCATTCACTTTATATATGCATTATTTTTTGTCAAATTTATAAGAATCTTGGATTTATGCTACATCAAAATTTTGGGAATTCAGTATTATGAAAAATAAGATTCTAGTTGATTTTATTAACTCTCTCTAATGGTACCAAGGCTCAAAAGTAAATGATTGTATTGTGATCAATGTTAAGGGTTATAGTTTTCCTATAGAATATGTTGATCAAAATGTGATATTAATCATAAGGATTTTGGTGATATTAGAGGATGATAAGCATTTAATGGGTAAATTTTGGATAGTTAGGAATATTTCTTTGGTTTTTTTCAGTTAATGGGGATTTATGAAATAATTATAAAATTTATATATCAATGAAATTTATATGAACAATTTAATATTTTATTGTGTGATATGTGTCAAAAATTTTAATTTTAATCTATTTGGATGGTAATATTTGACGGGAAACCATTCACCAATGATATTAAATTATCATTGGGAACATTTCAAAACTCCTTTAATTATTTAGTGGAATTTTTCATAGACTAATGGTTTTTTTGACAACGGTTTTTGGTATTCTAAAAAAATCATGTTCAAATGATAAAAAAAAATTACCGGCATCGAAATATTAGGTCATGAATTTTCTTCAATTTTTGTTTTTATAATCTCCATAAAAAGTAACAATTTTTAAAAAAATGAACATATGAAGAAAAATTAAAATCTATTGTCAACATTATTATTCCTATAAAACTAGTGACATATTCAAGTGCGTATTGTAGATATTACCTATGTTGGAATGATAATGAAAATGGGTGGAAAGTACCAACCATTGATATAATGATTTGTTCCTTAATCTATAGTTAAAAATATCTGACATCAATGTTTTTACACAATTATATCCATATTATAATGAATTCAGGTTGAACCAAATATATTATGATATAAAACACATACATGAAATGACCATTTATAAGTAAAAAAATTACACCCTAGATTATTTGAAACATTATTAATAAAATATAATGAATCCAATTTCCTATTATTCATTACAACTAAATCTGTTGTATTTTTAATACTAAGTTAATTTAATTAATGGTATATATTATATTATTTATCCAAAATTGATCAATTTACAAAAATTATATCAATACAACCATTTGTTCTAAAAAATCAATTGAAATAGTCATTTCTTCTTTCAAAAAATAAAATATCTCAATCATTATTTTGTTTAATGACATAGAAAAATGAAACAGGAAACTTATTAATTCTCACTATATTATCAACCATCCATAAATTAATATATTTAATTAATCTTGATAATTTACACAGATTATTATGGTTTATTGTATATATATTCACAGAATATAAAAAACAAAACAACACAAAAATTAATAAAAGTATATTATCAAAACCATATAAAGGATAATAGTTGTAAGCATCAATAATCAGTTTCACTAAGACAGTAAAAAAATTTGTTTTATGTGTGTGACATCCTTATAATCCCATATATATCTCAAATTTCAATTGAATCGATTTACCCATCCTAAAACACTAATTTGTTTAAATTAATGATGTACCAAAATAACCAGTGCATAACTCTGATGTTTAAAATTTTGATTATTCTACGTAAGGATTAGAAATAATTTGATTTGGATTATAAATAATTGGTGAGGGTTTATTTCATGTATTTTTGGGAAATTATCCAATAATATATATTATGTATATATAAAAAAATCCTATATATCAATAATATATATATTATTAATAAATTAATCCTCAAAAAAATATAATCATATTTAATGATTTATTCATTATTACCAACATGATTAATGAAGTAGAAGTAATCTATCAAAGATAAAAAAATGAGAAAAAATTAATAATAATAATATTTGCTGACCAAATATAATAAAAGACACTAATACGATATATAAAGTAAATGTACTCATGTAAAACTCAATTAAACCCTTATATAACTATTAATATCCCACACATTAATTAAAATGGTATCATTTATTAAAAGAAATGAATTGATATTAGACACGTGTAAAAGTATGGGTGAGTATTGAAATACAAAAAAGGAACTCAATAAAATGAAATCAATTACTGATATTTAAAGAATAATATAACATTTTATTAAATTTTAATTTTTTATCAATATTATATGAATATATTTAATCATCGCAGAAGACTATATGTAATAAATAAAACCATATTATGCCAACGAAAATATTTTTTAAAAATAAAAATTTAAAGACATATGTAATTAAATCCAAATCCATGTAAAATAATTAAAATATCCCATGGAAGACAATTAATAACTATAGATATTTCCTTGAAAAAATATATATCATTAGTATTTTTTTAGGAATCAGGTGATGTTTTCATTAATTTCAAAAAAAATATAACACATTTCATTGAAATTTATCACATTAATAAATCAATCCATAAAAAACCAGTAATTTGTTCATATTAGATAATATAGGTATGCATGGATTATTGTATTGATATATTAATTTATTGATATAATTATGTGGATATACATTATTTTTTGGACAAAAAAGATATAAATAGTTAAATAGATTCACGATTTCATACATTGTTTGTAAATTATATAAAAAACTCTAAAACATTTAATTGCATAGTTGTATTTATTGAATATTTTATTCAAAACATTAAATTATTCTTATAATATAAGTATATTAAATATATTATGATTTTAATTATTTAATACGAGTTATAATTATGAGATGAAAATTCATTACATAATGAAAATTTTAATATTTTTTTTAATTGTTATAACTAGAAAGATTTAATAACCCCGCAGAGATTGAGTAGTACCTACCCAGGTTAAATTTCCCAAATGAAAACATGAACAACATTTAATGTCCCTCTTTCCAGATGACAATGGGAATAAAATACCATGTATCTTTAATTTATCCTGATCAATACTAAATCCATATCTAGTTGTAGAACATGGTTTTGTTTAGATGATTTTCACAACATCGAGCTGAAGTTTGATGATGTTTGAAAGGAGGAAATGAAAACCAAATTTTTAGGGCTATTATGTGTTCATTATGCATGTCTGATGTTAAGGAAATAGAGTACATATAATCCCCCATAAACTATTATAAATGAATCCTCATTCATGTTATTCTATTAAATGCCTATATAAACCAAGGTGCACCCACACATTCACTCCATTTGAAGTTCCCCATAGAAATAGCCTCACCCTTATCACAAATGGAATCATTTAACCAACTATTAAAAAACATAAATTTTCCTCAATGGGGAGTCATTTCAGATCTCAGCACTAAAGAAATATAATCATAGAAACAAAAACATTAATCTAGTTATAATCCTCTAGATTGAATAAAATTAAATTTCAAAAGAGTAAACCAAGTGTAGGAAAATCAAAACTACAAACGAGGATTCTCCCTGATTTGTCAAAAAGTCCCAAACCCAAGGAAAATTTAAATTAATATTATAAAATATGGCCAAAATCTCACAAATTTAGAGTATTATGTTTCTCATTCCATTCAATTAATCATTGATTTATCAATTTTAGTTGGTGTATTTTGAATATGAGCCTTCCATTCATGATGATTGGATTTCCATAACCAAGTTCTCGCATTGCAATTTTGGTGATTTTTCTTTATTATAATTGATTTGTGTGAATTATGATTGATGGGGAATCTTTATCTCCCAATGATTATGTATGTGAATATAATGTCCCTCACAAAACATCTACCAAATAAATTATATTTTATTATTGACTGGGGATGAAAAGGAGATTTCAAACAGTGACAATTTTAAATATAGCCCCATCATATGAGGGAAAACCTAGAAATATATGCACTTCTATTTATATTTCACTCTAATTAAATTACAATAAAATTTCATTTTTTTAATTTTATTTTAATAATGATTTAACTAGTTGGACAAAAACTGTAATATTAGCTCATATTTTGTACAAGTTCACCCTGGGGACTGTTGAAAACAAGACAGTATGCTAAATAAAAACCATATGAATTTTGTCCCTATAAATTATATATAACTAATTTTTTTTCATTGAAATATTAATATGATCACATTTAATAATTATGAGTGTAAGGGTTAAACATGTTTATGCATTTTTTTATTTATGTTTTTCAAATATGTAAATAAATGTTTCATAAAAACCATATTATAATTATTTGTACGTAGTTAATATTTTTTTATTTTCAAATTTTTGGGATGTAAAAAACAAACAAATAAATATTATATATATATGTATATAAATTATCTACTACATTTGTAAATACTATAAAAATATACATTATTATAGCTGTTTTTATGCATTAGCAATCATAATTTGAGTTTAATATAACCCTACCATATTGATTGCCTAGGTAGAGTGGAAATATATCATTGTATTTTATGATTTAAGAGGTAAATGGGTGATGTGATAATTACTCACTACATTTATAGATATTTGGTCTTTGAATATGTAAAAGGGGTGTTGGTGAAAATATCGATGTGGGATCATAATTCTAACTTGAGTCAAGTGTCATTTTAATATTGTACGAGTTTACATTAATTGTTGAAAAAGAATATCCCTGGCAAACAAAAATAAATAAATTTGACGAAATGTATTTGAATCTGATTTAATATATGAAATTAATTTCCCATAATTAATCTTTATGACATTATACACAAGCTGTGTTAGTAATAAAAGAAATTTTTGAATTTCTTATTTGATATTGTTCAATGTTCTTCTCACAAACTTGAATGGGTTTTTTTAAAAAAACAATTAAGTGGATAACTACTAAAAACTAATTAATAGAGGTTAGAAATATGTAGAATATAAATGTAGAATTGCGTAATTAATATATAAAAATTTCAAATAATTTGTATCAATGAAGTATAAATATGATATATAATTTATGTAATGTATATGAGTGTTACAAATGGAAGTATAAATTGTTAAAATTCTAATTATTCCTATATAAATATTTTCCACTCTAGGATATGGAAAACATGAAAGTATTGAAATTTGAAAAATCCTTATATTCATAGAGTATTCAAGATAAATCATACAATGGAGAAACATGTGATTTTCTTTTAATATGGTTTGAATATTTATGAGTTAAAAGGAACATATTTTTGTTTTTATTTTTGAATTAATGATATTATTGTAGATCTTAAGAGCTCAATATCTTATGTTTGGGGGGGATTCAATAGTATATAGTTTTAATAAAAAATGGTTTCCCTTTGTAAATCATGTTATAATAAAAATCCATAAAAGACCATTCATTTTTATCATATTTGATAATTCATGACAACAAGGGAAAATAACCAAAAATATTGATATTTAATGACTTATTATTTTTTCAATGTTATTAAGTAGCCAAAAATTATTTTTGGGTCAATTTCCATTTCATATGTAAATGATGTTGTGATATAATCATTCATTATTTTTAAATTATACAAAATGAAGACCACATTTATAATTCTAAATTTTAAATTAGAAAACATCAATGTAGAATTTTAATATTTGATTCTAGTTTACGATATTTATATGAATAATAATATGAAAAATAATCATTGAATTTTTTTTATGAAATGTAGTTGTATTAGAAATTGGTGAATTTTATTTATTTTAGAATTTATAAAAATTTAATGGTTAACTACCAATTGGTTTTAAATTGATATTAATATCATGAATTTAAATAAAAAAAATTTTGTTTCGATTTTAATTTTTTGGATGATTAAAAAATGATTAAATATTTAATTTGGAATTAGTAAAAATATAAATATAAATATTTAAATTCATTATTCCAAATATTGTTGTTAATCATTTACATATTTTTAGTAGCTCAATCTATTATATGGAAACAACACTCATGGTTCACGTACTGATAGAATGGGGTAAAGTACACTAAAATAATGAATCCTACTACACTACAACATGAAGAGGAAAAATCACATAAATGTATAACTGTAGGATCCTCCCAAAGATAGTATTATAAATGAAATAGAATGAAATATACTGCTATAAATGGACATTAAATAAGTTTATAATATATTAAATTATGGGACAGTAAATTATATCATGCAAATATTAATGTGGTATGTGATACATTATATATGTATTTAAATAATTAACTTCTATTTAAATAATTTATTTGTTACATGGATTGGAATCAATATCTATATATTTATACTCCTTGTCAATAGAATAAATTTTGTAGGGTTCAAGATGGTATAACCAATATAAATATAAGCCCATTGCACTACTTGGATTAAGAGGAAAACATACACCATCTATATACCTATGTAGAGTATAAAATAAATTCATGTTTTAATTCCAAAATATCATATATTTTTTATTGTTATATGTAAGTGAAATGTTCCTTTCATTAAAAAATTATTATGATCCATGAATTAAACATTCCTTAAAATTTATTATATTTGATAATTCCTGAAACCATATGACATAAATATAAATGTTTCATTAATGAATTAATAAATATTTATATTCCAGAGAACGAAATTGTGGTGGTAGAAATAAAAGAAACCAATATGTTGATAATTCCCTTGAAACAATATCTTATATATAGTCTAAATAGAAATTATTTCAAATATCAAAATAAAGGATTCAAATTTTTGTTAACAATGGGGCACATAATACTCCGAATTTCACTAATATTGAAACTTTTGTGGATTTTGTTAAGGAAATGCAACCCAATAAGTAAAATAAAAGGGAAAATAAAAATTCATCCATATTAGAAATCATACATATAGAGATATGAATCTTATAAATGAATTTACATAATTAAATATTAATTATTTCAATCATTGATGATTATTAATGATATATATCTCTATTTTCATCACAATTAAAATGTAGCACTGGAAACCGTTAATGGTTTTATGGATCAAGAAGAGATATAATTTGGTAAAAATATTATGACTATGAGGTCAGATCAAGGTGGAAAATATTATAAGAGATTCAATGAGGATGGATAATTTCATGGTCAATTTGTACAGTTTTTTCAGAAAAATGTAATAGATGCATAATATAGTATACATGGTTTAGTAGTCCAAAACGGTGTAGCAGAAAGAAGAAATAGAAAATTAATTGAAATGGAAATAAGTATTATTAATCACTCTAAGCTACCTAAATTCATATGCATTGATTCACCTTAATTACAATCATACATTTTGAATCGGGTTCCTATAAAGCCAGTATCCAAAACACCTTTTTAGTTGTTCAAGGGTTCGAAACTGATTTTGCGTTATGTATGGAATAAAGGATATCTTTTAAAAGAATTCATTTATAATCCAAAAGAATGGAAATTGGATAATATTACAATTAGTGTCGACATAATTGGTTATTTATAAAATTCTAATGAATATCTTTTCATTATCCACCATTGAAAATAAGAATTATGAAATCAAGAAATGAAAGGCTTCATGAAACTAACATGATTATGGGGAGTGATCTTACCAATAATATTTTTTATAAATACCATTAGTAATTTCATCCCTCTAAATCAGGTAATCGAATTATAATTTTTCACAAAAAAGATCATTTTGAACAAAAATAATTACACATATTGTTTATAATCATCCATTGGATTTAATAATTCATGAATTAGAAACCCTCGAACAACCAAATGAACAAAAAATTCATTTAGAAAATAATGGTGAATGAATGAGGGGAACTACATGGATGATAAATCCATCAATATACAGTGATTATATTTTTTATATAACATAATTTGAATACATTATTATAGTTGAAAATGATCCTGAAGCATATTCACATGCCAATAGTTGGGAGGAGTAAAATATTTAGTATGATTCCATTATAGTGGAGTTGAATTCCATGATGAGTAATGATATTTGGGAACTAGTAAATTTTCCATTTTTGGTAAAACCAATTGGATGTAAATGTGTTTTAAAAAAGAAAATTCATTATTAAACATTTAAATATAACAGACCTAAATAGTGGCTAAATGGTTCACCCAAAATGAATAGATCCATTATAGTACCACATTTTATGCAGTATCTAAAATTAATTTTTATGCATTATATTTTAATCAGTACCTAATTTTTATTATTCGTGAAAACAAATTGATGTTAAAAATTATTCCCTAAATGGTAATACAGTTCAAGAGGTTTACATGAAACAACCTGATTGATTCCTCACTAGTAATGGTTATAATTTGATATGAATTCTCAAAAGGTGTATCTACTTATTAAAACTAGAATCTCGAGAGTGGTATTTATAATTTCATGATGTAATTAAATTATATAGATTAAAACAAAACATTTTGTATAAATATATATTCTATATATCTAGTGGGATTAAAATATGTTTTCATTCATTATATGTAGATGAATTTTTACATATAACTAATGATAAGGGTATTCTATATGAGGTTGAACAGTATCTCTCCTAGAGTTTTGACATGAATTATATTAGTTTTGCATCCAAATTTATTTTCATAATGATTTATAAGGATAGTTATAGATGGGTTCTAATATTTTATCAAGAAACATATATTAATATGGTCTTGGATATATTTCATATGAATTATTGTGCACCATATTTAGAACCCATTTTGAAGGGTAATAAATTCAGCATGAACCAATATCCGTGAAAAAGATATTGAATAACAAAAAGGAAGTCAATCTTGTTTTCATTCATTGTTGGTAGTTTAACATATTATTAGGTCTTCACGAAGCTAGACATTGATTTTGTAGTCAGATTTTTGGGTTCATATTCGAGTGATCTAGGTATAGATGAATGGAAGGTAGTGAAAATGGTATTCAGATAACTCAATGGGACTAATGAGTACATGAAGATATATTAATGGACTCAAAATTTTGATGTCCTTGTACCCTAAGTTGATGACATTGATGGCTATGTTGATTCATTTAAATAAAAATCAGGATATGTATTTATGATGGTTAGAGGATAAATCCTATTGATATGAGTCAAATAAGAAGTAATATCAACTTCTATTATGGAAGTTGGTTTCGTTTCTTATTTTGATGATACTTATAAGGGTATATGGATAAGGAGTTTAATTAAGGATATTTATGTTATGGATTATATTTATAATCCATCAATTATATATTGTTAAAATATGACTAATTTTTCTTCTAATAATACAAAATTTGTGAGTCGAAGTATGCACATCGAAATCAAATACATATCTATAAGAGAACATGTTTAAGATAAATAGGTGTCCATTCAATACATCGACATAAAATTGATGATTAAATAAACTTTTACGAAAACAATTCTTTAATTTGAATTCAATTATACTGTAATATGAATGGGATTACATTAAACATGTTAAATTTTTTAATTTTTATTTGAAGAGTTGAGTATTTATGTATTTCCCTTTTCATTTTATGTTTACACATTTGTTACATGATTGTAATTTTTTGGTTCTACGGAATACACCATATGATTAAGGATATTCATTTTAATAAAGATATATGTGTTCAACGTTTAAATATATATTTATTAAATGATACATGATATATTGTGATTCATGGAAGGGAATATTAAATATGTAGTGGAAATAATGCTATGATCCATATATCATGTTTTTTTGAAGGGGAAGATTGAATCCTTTCACATTAATTGGTTTGAACCAAGTGGGATAATATAATAAATGGTCTATCAATTAACATATAATGTATTAAATTATGGGCCAAAAAATTATATCATCTCTATATAAAAATGGTATGCTATATTTTTTATATGTATTTAATGTAGCGTATTCTATTGGAAAAATATATTTATTTCAATAATGGAAATAAATAATCATAAATTAATACTCCATATAGTTAGAGTTAATTGTGGTGGTTTCTTGATTTGAGCACCCCATATATATATATATAACTCCCCTACACATAGAAGATTAAATGGATAACATACACCATATACATCCTCATGTTGTGTATAGAAGGAATTCAGGTTTAAATTAAAAGTTATATTTTTTCATTAACGAGATGTAGGTGAAATATTCCATTTATTAAACAAGTTTTTTATCCTATAAATAAAAAATATTTAAAATTTCCTACATGTACCACATCAAGGTGATGAACCGAACATGCTCCATTTTCTTGTGATTTCAAGGGCACATATAGAACTACCACATGACTTCATACTCTATAACTAGATTCTTCCACTCCACAGTTGACCACATTGACAACAATTGTACCCTACATGGAAACACATCTCACTAATAGAAACTACTATGACTTTCCGTATTGCTTAATTAGACCTCAATTCATGTCCATGATCCATCAGTTCATTTACAATGAAAATATATTACACCAATTATCCTCACGCACATCTAAATTGACTCTACATACCAGCATCTGTGGGTATGAAAAACAAATCATGTTCATCCAAGATCAATTTTTTTTAGATATTGTGTGTTTTATTTATAGGCAAGATGGAAGGGACATTGAGAACTCCAAATTCCACAACTATGTTTTTGAATAACACCTCATTTTGGGTGTTCAAGGGTTTTTATTATTGGTGTATTTTCTAAATGTGGGATATTTATCATAATTATTACTAATGGGGATTCAATGACCCTAAATTACTGAGGCTATAAAGATTAAAACACATACGCACTATCTGCGGAAAGGCCCAGCCTAGTTCAGGTTTACTATTTTTAAGACTAGATGTAGTAATTTCCCTACCTAAATATTTATCATATAGTACCTACATTATTGAAATGATCCCATCCCCGACATATGTATCAAAAAACTCAACACATGAAGCTAGGAAATAGAAAATTATCCACAACTATGGAGCATAATTAATTTCTCTCATAATGATTAATGTAAAAAAAATTCATTCCCAATTGATGGAAGACTGTAGTCCTAACTGAATTAATCACAACTATTAGTCTTTCATATAGAGATAATGCATTTAAAATTAATCTAACTTCTTGAATCTAAAATTATATGATATTATTTTTCAATATTCTATGATTATTAAAAAAAATTCACCTCCCTTGTTTTGAATGATACTCTACATCTGTTGATTATAGAGTATATCTTTGTAAATTTCATCTGCATTTTAAATTTTTTTATCTTTTTCTGTATTTGGTCGTATTAATGTGTCTATTGTTTTTTATTATCCCAAACATTATTATGTTATTCTTATCCTCTCGAATTTGGTTTTCATTAATTTAGTGTATAATTTAATTGATTTAACTCAAGGGACATATTCATGGAGGATATTTAACGGCTAATCTAAAATAACATCTCCAACACTATAATAGTATATCCATGGCATATGAAAATAAACTATAGAGATGTATGTTTTTTTGTTGAAAATTATGTTTTATTAATAGGTATATACTATATTTTATAAAAATATATTTTTCATGCATTACCTTTTTTCTATATAGTATAATAATGGAACATTGTTAACTTGTGGATGAACAATATATGATTGAGTTGGGTGTGGAGATATCAAGGGCCTCTATCAAGAACCGTTCCAGTGGGGCCCATGGCGGGACTCCCCAAGCCTACCTCCAATAGGCATGGGGCCAGTGAATAACATCGAGTGGGCATATTACAAACATGGGGGGAATTTCCTAAGTACCTATACACACTAACCCATCTCCAAGCCCACAAATGATGAAACGTAATAAAAAACACTAAGGAACAAAATTCATACATAAAACTACACCCAAGCAACAGAGTACAATGGAATATAATGTACAGAATGTAATCTTGGCCAGAATACAAGCCCAATATAAAACAAGACTATGAAAACTACAAAGTCGAACCTGTAAGCACAAAGAGGTACTTGAACAATATCTCATTCCTCTAGAAACACCTCGGATTGTAAGGAACCCAGAAATCTCGGTCGTGTCCTGGTTTTCCTAGGACTCTTTCAAATGGATAATCATGTGCACAAGACATGAAATGTGTGGGAAAGCCTGTTTCGGGGTGTGTATAACAATAATCTGTAGTGGACACCGAAACTCACATATCAATAAACAAGGTAAATGTATAGTCATCTCTACATAGTATATGTCAACCGAATATATAATAGGAGAATACAATCTAGATATACAAAAACCCAGACCCGTAATCTAGGGATAAGTAACACAATTGCATACTCCAACCACGGATTTTGATTGAAGAATCCACAAAGCACTCGCTTGAGAGAACACACTCCATGAGTCTGATGGGTCTGATGATGTATGTATGATATGTATAGTCCGTCGATAAAAGAGAGGAGAAATAGATACACTCATTTCGGGAGAACAGACTCCGGAGTGAGAAAATATCTCAATACACAGATTAGGATCACTTCCTGGGCCATGGAGGATATTGCGACTAATCCAAATTCACCAACTAAGTATAGGATCTATTCCCTATGGGAATATTATTTTTCATACATGACACTACATAGGGTCAAGAATGGATATAGGATCTCACTCCGGGCCACCCGAAGGGATTCCTAACTCTATCTCATAAAGTCATGCAGAAGGGATCATAATCCTGAAAAAGGATATGATACCAGTCCTTCTAGGGAATGAGAAAAAGGGGCACAAAACCAAACAAAACATGACCATGATACGTTGTATAAGAAGATCAATACATGTAGTAATATGTAAACAGTGTGTAGAATTATCACATTTCGGGTCTTCTGATCCTAGGTATTGCCTGTGTACAAAGGCCCATGTCGTAAGGCTAGCCAAGTAAGTGAATGTATACACGGCGTGTAAGAGATTGAAATGTCGTGTTCCTTTATTCCTGGAGGAATCCATGTATGCTGACCATGTTCTCATACACAGCTTCAACCAGTTTGTCACAACTCGTGTATCTAGTACATGGGGTAACCCATGCAGATAGCTTGGTTTGGTAGTGGGTTGGAGTACATGACTATGTACTCCACCTCGTGTCAGTGTGTCCCATGGATACTCGCTAAGTACTTTGTAAGGACTCTTGGAACCATGGTAGTTCTATGCAATAAGTGGAGTATGTTTTGTGTTTGTTGTCAATCCTCAGTGGAAGTTAAGAATGTTTTCCAGTGAAGTGATCATACAGAACAAGCAAATAACAGTATTTAAGGTGGCACCGTTTTCTTGTGTATGCCAAATTTTTTGGCCTGAAAATCAATAAATGGAGAAAAGTGGTTTTTGGAAAAGAGACTTGTGTGCCATGTACATGAAGGAGTGAAATCTTTCGCACCTAATGTTTTTCATGATTAGAACATCAAAATATGGAAAAGTGAAAAGGGGCACCCAAGTTTTGAATTTGGTCACGCAAGTGATTTTTGAGGGCAGAGACTTGCGCGGAGAATGTTTCATGCCGAGGGGAGACTTTCTCATCATCATGAAGGGTGTCCAAATGTATATATATTAAGAATGACCCCTCCTCATTCGGTATGAATTTTAGAATTAGAAAAAATCAGAGCTCCCATCACGTAGGTGTAGTTGTCCCGCAAGTGGTGGTGGGTTGTGCAAGTTGAAGTTGCGAGATAGTTGTTAGCTACACGTCAAAGGTGGTTTGGGAGATAAAGGGGTTGAGTTGCACAAGTTTTCAGTTGTAGAAGTGAGTTCCGTGAAAGTGGTTGAGGTGAACATGTGCACTGGTTTGAACTTGCGTTCCTAGACTTGCGCGTCGTCTTGAAAATTGTGCACTGGACATAGAGAAGCACTCCAAGTGTAGTTGAACCATTCCGGTCTTTTTGGATCTACATGAATGCTAGAAGATTGCCAGATACATTCGGTGCAATGTGAGATTAGTCTATGGGTGGAAGTCAGACGTCAATATAAGATCTAACTACAACAAAAGATGCATTCTTTTGGCAATGATAAAGAGACCTTCACATCTATAAACTATGTTGGACTTCACAGAGGGCATTGAACTAGGGGGGTCAACAAGTGTGACCTGAGGGACGCAGTAGGCTATCCCTGAACATTTGTAAAGGTAGTGAGCCTGGGATAGATTGAATGTTCCAAAACATTTGTAATCCAAAACTAGTAAATAATAGTGGAATTTATTACCACCGACAACCTGTCAGCGTATGCTCCTTGGACATATCTCATAGTGGTGAACCAAGTAAAAAGTTATGTGTCATCTATTTTCATGTGAATGTTTTATTTATTATCAAATCCATCATACAGGTTAAACTATTTTCTACCAATGTAGGACCATGATCCATACGTTTAAATGTAAAATTTGACACCCTGATTCACCCCTCCCCTCTCAGTGTGTCCTGGGGTCCTTCAAGTTGTATCAGAGGCAGGTTACTGGTGTTTGATAAGTTTTTTTCTGCCTTGGAAAATTCATCCAGTGTTAGGGAAGTTCCCCACTTTTATGGAATTAATTTTCATATTTGGAATAACAGAATGAGATTTCATTTAATATCCCATCGAATGGATGTTCTATTTTCCATCATGGATGTGATACATGTTACTAATCCAATAGGGATGGCTATGACTGATGCTGATTAGAAAATTCTTGATGCAGATTCTAAAGTGCAGAATTGTATCACTGAAGCCCTTTCTGATCAGATCTACCTAAAGGTGATGAGTTTCACCTCATCAATGTTCATGTGGGATAAACATGAAAATATTTATGAAGGATATAGTAAAGTGAAGGAGGAAAAACTAAAAGTCCTAAACAATAGGTTTGATGATCTGAAGATGCTTCATGATGAGAATGCACACTCCTTATTCAATCTAATTACTGAAGTGGATGATGCTATTTGGGGTCTAGGTGAAGAAATAAAAGATGTAAAAATTGTGAAGAAAATATTAAGAAGACTTCCACCCCTTTACAATGAAAAGGATTCCTCCCTTGATGAAATAGATATTTTCAAACATTCTCTGGGTGAACTATTGAGCATCCTGGTGGCATATGAAATGATGGTCAAACCAAAAGATTCTACAACCCGTGCAAGCAAAGAAATGGCGTTCCAATCTATGGAGAAACTAAAAATCTAAAAATATAGTAGTGGTGAAGATGATGATGAAAAATAAATTTATTCTCTCATTTCCACGAAGTTCAAGAAGGGAAAAGGGGAATTTCCAAGGAAGTTACCTCTAGCTTGTTTTCATAGTGGAAATGTCGGGCACATTGCCACTCACTGCTTAAGAATGTTCGATGACGATGATAGTGATGATGAAAACATTTTGAAGCCTCTGAAAATGTTTTTCAAGAAAGAAGACTTCAAATATAGAAAGAATGTTCTGAAGAAGAGTTTTTTATGTGAAGAGGAAGAAGTTGATAATGAATTATGTGATGAAGTTGAATAAAAATTTAAAACTGGGAACCATGCTTCCATGATGGCCAAAGTTGAAAAATCAGAAGATACTCGTAGAGAAATCTGTTGAAAACTAGAGTAGATCACGAGTTGTAATGTAAGGATGCGGTTAATAAGCTCAAGATTAAATGTAAGTGTTTCCATCCATCCAAAGTAAATTTTTATTAAGAGAAGAAGAAAATACACAAAGAGGACTACGGAGGTCTAAAGAAATGCAAACCAAGGGCATCCCCTCTAATCAAATCAACACATTCCGCCTTCAAACCGTTAGTCCGTAAAATTTGTGCGTCTGTGGAACTGTGGTCAGCCATGGAGGCCAAAAAGTCTGCAACCTTGTTCCCCTCTCGATAAATGTGAGAAAGAGTAGTGTAATGACCAAGCATATGACGGCAGTTCCTGATCACGTACCCAATGGACCACGGAGTAGAGCGTTTCTCTTTGAGGCAATCAAGGAGGACAAGAGAGTCCACCTCCACTTCCGAGATGGCAACCTCCTCCTGAATGCACAAGGAAAGTCCTGTGAGAAGAGCCCTGGCCTCTGTTAGGATGGCATTTCCCCTGCCCAGAAAACAAGAGAAAGCCAGGATCACATCACACTTATTATCTCTAACAACCCCCCCTCTAGAAATCACCCCCGCTGCGCAAGCTCCGTCAGTATTGAGCTTGTACCCTTCACCAGGGGGGTTCCATCGAACCCACTTCCCAGGTCCTACATCCTCAGGAAGGGAAGGATAAATGTTGTTCTTATGCATGCATGGAAAAGGGAAGGACCACTGCTGCTTTTTAAAGAGCCCTGCCATGTCGATAAGCTGGAAACGTATGCGCGCGAGGATAGCTCTAGTTGAAGGTCTGACTCCTTCATACAGGACTTGGTTTCTGGCTTTCTAGATGCACCAGCACCCCACATTAAAGGGGATAGCACGGGAAAGGCGAGTCTTCTCCGAACCAAGCGCTCCTTCAAACCATCTTTCCATAAACTCATACTCTGTCTCCTCAGAGATTGGAGACCTGACTCCCCCAAGAGAGGACCAAACCTCCAACGCCCATTCACTTTTGAAGAAGAGGTGATCAAGGATTTCCTCCATTTGCTTCGTGCAACAGTGGAATCCTGAGGCCAAACTGATCCCAAGTTTCTTGATATTGTCATCCGAGGCCAGGGCCAGATTTCTGATTCGCCAAGTCAGGAAGTTCATTTTGGTCGGGATCTGACGACACCAGAACACACCGTTCCACCGATCCAGGGGCCTCGAGTGGACCCTCCACCTTTGGAAGTCTCTGTTATTGAAGACCCCTGAGGATGAAGGAGTGAAGACACACCTTCCTTTCTCGGAATTCAACATGATCGAATCAAAGACAACCTGTTGGTCCGCATTCAGCACTGCCTTGATGAAGCGGGGATGGCGTTGGGCTTCCTTGAACGAGATCAAAGGCATCGGACGTCCTGAGAAAGCCAGAACAGAGCCTGCCCAGTTCTTATTCCAGAAGGAAATTTCCCCTGTACCAGCAATCCAACGAGATCAAGAAGATAAAGAAAGAACCAGAGGTTGGACTTTGGCCCACAGCGGGGAAGCTGGTCCACGGCTAACCTCCTCATTACCCATGAACAGAGGTGACATGCATTAACCCCAAAGAGTTTTCTCTTCCAAAATCTCCCATGCGAGCTTTGCATGAGCCCCTTCGATAGTATAATGGAGGCTGCGGCAGTTGATCCCCCCTTCGGAGATGGGTCTTGCCATCCTATCCCACTTTGTCCAGTGTCGTTTACCTTCCGACTTAAAATCCCAGATGAAGTTGCAGAGAACAGCGTCCACTGCTTTGATGACTCCTTTCGGCACGTTTGAGGAAGCCAAGGAATGAATGGGAATGGCTGAAAGAACGCTGTTAACCAGAGCAATGCGTCCTCCGAAAGAAAGAAACTGATTCTTCCAGTTAAGAACACGTCCTGAAATCATGCTAAGGATTCCATCGAAGTCACGGATCCTCAATCTTCCAGAAGAGATGGGAGTGCCCAGGTATTCCATTGGGAACCGCCCAAGTTGCATGTTGAGCCTGTTTTTAAGGGAGTCCAGATGCTGAGATGAGTTACGGTTGGAGATGAAGAACTCGCTCTTTTCCTTACTCAGAACCTGACCGCTCCAGAAGCAGTAGTCCTTCAGAATCTCCATCAGACATTGGATGGATTTCCTTCCCCCATTAAGGAATATCATAGTATCGTCGGCAAACATAAGGTGGGAGATAGTAGGGAGGCTATGTTTCCTCCGGAAAGGAAGTAGTTTCCCTAGGAGTATGCTCCTGTTGATTGAGGCACTCAGAGCGTCTTGGGCAAGAATGAACAGGCTGGGGGAAAGAGGGTCTCCCTACCTTAGACCTCTGGTAGCCTTGAAGAAACCGTGAGTTTTTCCCATGAAGGAAATTCCCAGCCAAGAAGAGATCACGCATCTGAAGACATTGTCCACCACCTTTGCCGAGAACCCCATCGTCGCCAAGGCTCTGTTGAGATAGCTCCATTCAATCCGATCATAGGTTTTGTTCATGTCAACTTTGATGGTGAGGTTGGATCCATGAGTCTTGTGGTTAGTATCCCTCACCATCTCCTGTGCATGGGCGATGGCCCCCTGAATTGATCTTCCTCGCACAAAGCCATGTTGATCAGGAGAGAGCCATGAATGAAACCACGTAGCGAGTCTTAGGTTGATGAGACAAGCCAGGATTTTGTATGGGAAATTACAGAGACTGATCGGCCTGTAATGGGACAGAGATTTGGGATGTTTAACCTTGGGAAGAAGGCAAAGTGTCGTGGCTGAGGCCACCCTCGGTAAGGACCCCCCCCCCCCCCTTGAAGAAATCTTTAATAGCTTCAATAACGTCACCTTTGACCACCTCCCACGATCCCCTGTAGAAAGAACTAGGAAACCCGTCTGGCCCAGGGCCATTCTCCGGATCCAGCTTCCGCATGGCTTGGAAGATCTCATCCTCAGAAGGAATGGATTTCGAAGAGCGATTCTCCTCCTCTGAAACTCTGTTCTGGATCGCCTCCCACAGCCCCGAAGTGCATGTCGGATACCCACTAGGCATTCTGGGATTCTGACCGGTAAGAAGATCCTGGAAGAAATGAAGAGCCAACTTCCCGACCTCTTCCCTGTCGTTCACATACGAGCTGTCCTCCTGTAGAATATTTGGCTTAGCCCACCGCTTCCGTTCTGAAATGCATGCTTGGAAGAACGCGGTATATTTGTCGCCCTCTCGGAGCCACTTCACTCTGGACCGATCCCGGGCCTGTCTCTCTTGCTTCAACATCTCCTCCACCCAACAAGCCTTCTTAGTTTCCAATTCTACGGTGGCTTCCTCACTCCAGGTTTTCTCCAGACTCCGTTCCAGATGCTCCACCTCCCGAGAAAGGGACTCAAGCTTTCTATCATTAAGGGATATTCTTCTGCACCAGAACTTCAAACCCTTTTTAACACGTCTAAGCTTGTTATGAATGGATACCCATGAGTAACCTTGGGTGGGAGCATTCCATTGATCTCGGACTACATCGTGGTAACCCTTGTATCCGGCCCAGAATGGGTAGAACCTGAAGGAATCTTGAGAAGGCTTACTGGGAATGATCAAAATCTTTAGCGGAGAATGGTCTGGAATACCACGGGCAAGATGAGTGACTTCGGCCTGGGGAAAGGAAGCCAAGGCGTCAGAGTTAGCTAGAAAACGATCAAGCCTGCTCCAACGCCTCTTTTTTCTACCCTGGTTATTGAACCATGTAAAACAGTCCCCTCGAAAGCCCAGGTCGAGTAGACCACTTTTTGTAATATAGGAAGAAAACTCCAGACTGGCCTGCCTCGGGAAGGCTCCTCTCCCCTTCTTCTCCTCCGGGTCACTGATGATGTTGAAGTCACCCGCCACGAACCAGGGAATATTCATCGGCCTGAACGCTTCGAGGTCATGCCACAGTCTCAGTCTTGCCTGAGGATCGCAGATTCCACACACAAAGGTTGCAAAGAACATATCTTCTCCCTTCTTGACTTTCACCATGAGGAATTGGTCTCCTGCATCAATGAAATCCACCGAGACATCATTCTTCCAGAACACCTAGATGTGGTTGTTGATTGAGCCCGCATGCATGTGGCCATGCATTCTGGCACGACGACAGAAAGAGTAAATTTTCCTCGGGTGTTGTTTCGGTTCCAAGATAGCCACGAGACATGCTTTTTTCACCCTTGATTCTGAATCTATGAAGTCCGTCTTTAACCGAGCTCCAAGACCCTGCGCATTCCAGACTATCATGTTCATCATCTGTCACGGGAGGATCCGGCTTTGGCCCCATACTTCTTGGTCTTTGAGATCATGAGAGTAACACCCTCCCGTTGAAGCCTTACTTGGAACAGAGTGCGGGCACCAGGGCTCTGTGCAGAGGGCGAGGAGGCCTGTGCCAAAGAGGAAGAGAGGGATATCACAGAATGCCCTTCATCCCTTCGCTGATCAGGCACACTACTGCTCTCCAGACGGGGGACCTCAGGTTTCTTCAAACATTCCCCATGACTGTAAACCGTGGTATGAAGACATAGTGACAAGGAGGGTGTGTTGCTGGTATTGGCTCTCTTGTCCCCAACTGGAAGGCCTGCCTCCTGGAACCCGTGAGGACGAGGACAGAGAATCCAAGAAGGATAGACCAGATCCACCAAATGATCCCACAAACGCTCTAAGCAGGGGGAAAGTCCCTTCAGTGCGACCCTCGGCCCCTCATCATGAGAGAGCGAAGTAACAGGAATCAAGTCCTTGGTCTGTAAGGGAGGGACTATGGCTGGAGAAGCCTCAGGGGACTCCAGGACTGGGACTGATGGACCAGGGTCTCCAGTAATTGGACCCTTGGTTGAACGGGAGTTACTCCTCGAATGGTTCTTGCATTGGGGCCTAGAATGACCCTGTAGACAGCAATCCGAACAGAACCGGGGGAAGACGGGGTAAACGATGTCCTGGTTCCAAGACGCCTCCGGCACCGCAATGATCAGGGTCTCGGGAATTACAGACGAAAGCAACCTGTCCACACAGATACGTGGGCATTGAACGTCTTCACAAGAGAGGGTATGAGCTTCAGCACATAAGAAGCCTCCCAGGGAGTCACCGATAGATCTCAGGAAGGCCTCATTCTGAAAAGGAAGGGGTAATCCCGGAAGCCCTAGCCACACTGCCGCGCGAGCACTCTCCTTACCCCGGTGCGCGTCCATCGACCAGGGGGAAAGACTAAAACGCCAACGCCCAAACGACCGTTGGGAAAAACACCAGGCCTGTATGAAGTCAGCCTCGGAAGATAGGACCAGACTGAAGGAGTTTCGGTGAAGCAGCGAGATCTGAGCCTGGGAAGAGAGCCCCCATGAGGAAACAAAATTCTTGAAGACCGCCAAGGATGTCTTCGCCACACTGAAACCCGCCACCAGGCATCAACGAAGACGGGCAGATGCCTCCTCATAGACTTCCGAGGGAACTTCCATCGAGGCAGTCACCCCGGATCGGGAGACCGAGGGTGAGAACGAACCTATAGCCGGGAAGCAAGGAGACTGGGAGGCCCGGGACGATCCACAGAGAGCGTCGTGGAAAGAAACTGGCCGCCTATCCAACGATCCTGCATCTGGGAGGCCAGGGGCGGACGGTTCCGAGGCCGGCGGCGCCGGAGGCCGAGCGCCAGGAGGAGAAGCAACAGTCGACATAATTTGAAATCCCAGAGGCGCGTCCGGCACGTTCAATACGAGCCTCATTTTTTCCTTTAAATGTAAGTGTTTCAATAAGTGGAAATCAATTGTAGAAGAATCAACAGAATATGTTGATGAACCTGAAGCCGAAATTGAACGACAGGAATAATTAGTGAAATTAAAGTCTAAAATACTTGAATGTAATGATGATTTAGTGGATCTAAAGCTGAGAATTGAAGAGAAGGAAAAGTTCATCAATGACCTCACCTTTATGCTAGAGGAAAAGTCCAAGACCGCTGAGCGTCATGAGGAGGACGTCATTACTATTAGGACTAAACTTGAAAAAGATTCAATTTCAAGGGAATCAAGGAAGAAAATACAGTTTGGAAGGTTCTTATATGTTGATCGATTTGAGAGAGAATAATGTGGCTCTAATGGAGTTGAAATGATTTTAAATGATCAAAGACCTACCTGTATGGGAAATAGTGGAATTTGTTGTGAGGAAAAATCATCTAATTTTGTAAATAAAATTGACCAAAATAAAGGCAAGAAGAAAGTAGGAGATGTGGGAAAGTCTTCTACAATGATGAAATAGAAACCCCCAATTCAATCTGAAAGAAGAAAATATTATTATCCTTGAGCCTCGTTGAAAAACGAGCCCTCATACTATTATCCTACAAGAGAAGAAGTGGGGACAAACAGAACATAGAAGACATTTTCTCTCATGAAGTGTTAGTTATGTGGTTATTTGGGCCAGGACATGTCTTATTGTGAAGAGGAAAGAAGTTATATGAATGGAGAATATATAGGATTTCAACAAGGGATAAAAAATTCATATCCTAATTATTTTAGACGAAACAATATCTATGGATATTGTTTTCAATGTTCTAACTTTCGTTATAATTCAATTAATTGTAGGCAGAGAAGGGACATGGACACCTCATATCAATGTTTGAGACAAGTCAAGTCTTGTCAATAAGAAATTATTTCTCTTTTAAACCGGTTTTTCCACCTAAATAAGATCTCTACTATGAACAACCTAGGTACATGAAAGAGATAATTGAAAGGCCATAAGTGCTCTATACTAAATCCAATGTCTAATGGAAATAATGGAAGAAAATTGAGAAATCCAACCTTGTAGAGGTGGCCCTCAATGCTACAAAAAGAAACAGTACATAGATTCGAGATAGTGGTTGTTAATATCATATGATAGGTAATGCTGGCATGTTAACAGATATCAAAAGGAAGGTTGATGGTATAGTACGATTTGGTAATGATGAAGCTGTGAAAATCAAAGGCAGTGAAAGTACTGAATTAGCTAATAGAGAGATAAAGATGACTAAAGTCCATTATGTAGATGGAATACGTCATAATCAACTCAGTGTGAGTCAACTCTATTACTTGGTACTTATAGTTAGTTTTAATCAGAAAGGCTGCAAAATCAAGGGAATGACATGCAATTCACTTATGGAGTGATGTTAAACAAAATGAAACTTATATCAGGTTGATAGTAAAGAAAATTTTTGTTACACGACTGTTGAAGAAGAAAAAAATTTATGGCATCAGATACAGGGAAACATCAATCAAAAAGACATTAAGAAAATATCCATGTTTAGTATTTTCATGGAAATTCCCAACTTAAATCGTGATCATGAAAAATCTTTTGATGCTTGCATTCGTGGAAATATGGTATGCATTTCATATTTTCCAAAGAAGAAAAGGGAATCTCATCTTCTTGATCTAACTCATACAGATGTATGTGGGCCGATAAATTTTTCCATAACTCATAAATAATGGTACTTGGTTCTTTTAGTTGATGATTATAGTAGAATGCCATTTGTAATGGTCATTCATAGGAAATGACAAGTCCTTGACTGCATGAAAACATATCGGTGAATCACCAAGATTGATACTGGACAAACAATCAAGGTGTTTCAATCTGACAATATAGGGGAATACACGTCCATTTAATTTAAAAATTACCTGGAGAAACATGGAGTACAACATGAGATAGATGTTGTGAAAACTCCAAATAAAATGAAGTTGTAGTACATACAAATCGACAGGTGTAAAACATGGAAAAAACTATGTTGATTGAGTGTCTTATTCCACGACAATACTAGAAAGAGGCTGTTCAAGCTGCAGTGTATATTCAAAATCAAACAGAACTTTTTATGTGTGATACAAAGTCCCATATGAATTGTGGCATGGAAGGAAGACCTATTTGAAATCCATTCCTATTTTTGAAAGTAAATTCTTCATCAGAAGCAAATAAGAAAATCAAGGGAACTATGGAGATAATGCTGATGAAGGAATTTTCCTCTTGTACTCAATAAAAAGAAAAGCCTACAACTTTTTAAAAAATCGATTAAGAATGATTGTGGAAAGCTGTGATGTTAAGATAATTTAAGAGAAAACCACGAATGATTAAAGGACATCATATGATGACATGACAGGGAGTGAGGAAGAAAGTAAATATGGAGAAAATACAAATACAGAAATAGAATAATATGATCAAAACTCTCAATAGTCACATCAGAAAGTTGACTTAGAAGAATAATCTGAATAAGAAACTATGGCTGAAGAGAATGCAACTGAACCTCGTAGGAGAAATTGAATAGCTGAGATTGATCTATCTAACATAACTAGCGATAGGAGTGCACCCACTCAAACAAGGTGGTTGAGGAATAACACACAATCTGCATTTCTTCCAGTTGTTGATCCATCTACATTTAAAGATACATCAATGTATCAATCATGGGTGAAAGCCATCAATGACGAGTTAGATCAGATTGACAAGAATCAGACTAGAAATCTTGTCCAGAGACCCGAAGGTCACAATGTGATTAGTAAAAAATGGATATTCAAGAAGATGTTTGATGAGCATGGGAGTGTTATTAGAAACAAGGCTCGACTTGTATTTAGAGGATATTCCTAGGTTGAAGGTGTTTATGTTGAAGAAACCTTTTCTCCAGTGGCTAGTCTTGAGTCAATCAGGCTGTTCCTTGCCATGGCTCTCCAAAGAGGATATAAATTATATCAAATGCTTTTCAAGACAACATTAATAAATATAGTACTCGAATAATAAGTCTACATTGAACAACCAGTGGGTTTTCTTCTTGGTACTGAGGAAACAATGGTCTTTAACCTAAAGAAATCGTGTTATGGAATGAAACAGGCACCACAATCGTGGTACTCCTAGATGGATTCTTATCTCAAGAAGCAGGAATTCAAAAGAGGATTAGTAGATCCCAATATATATGTGAATAATTCTCCAAAATAACAATCATGGTTATAGTATTCATTCATGAAATAATATTTGGTTGCTACAGGCAGAAATCAGTGGATGAATTTTCCAATCACATGAAATCAGAATTTGAAATGTCTATGATTGTGGAGGTCACACATTTCTTGGGGATGCAGGTGATTCTAAAGAAGTACTACACTTTCATTTCTCAGAAAAAGTATGCAAGAGAACTGTTGAAGATGCTTAATATGCAATACAAAAAACTAATGTCAACTCTGATTGTTGTTGGAAGTAAACTTAGAAAGCATGAGGATGGGACCTTTGTAGATCCCCCCATGAACAGGAGGATCATTGGGAACCTACTATACCTGACAACGACATGACAAGATATTGTCTTTGCCACATGTATTGCAGCCCACACTCAATTTAATCCAAAGGAGGAATATATTTAAGCAGTAGACAGAATCATGAGGTATATTCACGGTACCCACAATTGTTCCTTATAAATTGTTACCGGATGGGACAATGAATTATCAGCATTTTCTGATTCTGACTGGGATGGTGATGTTGTGGACAGAAAGTCCACCACTGGTGGTGCATTCTATATTTGGAATAAATGTGTTGTCTGGTTGAGAAAGAAACAAGAAAGTACATATCCTAGTACAGCTAAAGTAGAGTATATCTCTACGAAAAAGGCATGCACTCAACTTATAGGGATGAGGTAACAACTAACAGATATTGGTGATGACGTGAAACTGTCAATGGTGATTTACTTGGGTAACAAGAGCACAATTGATCGTACAAAGAATCATGTTCCACATTCTTGTACAAAACATATTGAAATTAGGTATCACTTTTTCAAATCAAAAGTTGAGCATGGGGTGATTAGAATGGATCATGTGGGAACTGATCAGCAAGGGGCTGATATTCGGACCGAACCACTATCAGCGGTTGTGTTTGAGAAGCATCAGTTGGACGTCAATGTTCAGCCACCTCTATGTGTATAAGGAGGTTACGAAATTACCCTCTCCCTAGTTATTTTAATTTTTTTTAATCATTTTATGGATGCAATGCATGATTGTGGGGGAGATAGTATCCAGGGGGAGTGTGGTTTGAGCTGAATAATGAAGAATTTCTGGTCTTTGGGTTTATTGTCAATGGGGGAGAATGGAATAAATTCAGGCATGTAATGCTTTTGTGACACATTGAGAATTCAGTGTCGGTGATAGTATTGAAAGGAATACACTGCACAGGAACCCCATTCAAGGTTCTTGTCTTGTTTTCTACAATGATCATTGCTCACGTAGACATAGAGTGTCGACTGAGTTGATTCTTGAATTTCTGGTTAGCCTATGGCTGGTGCTCTAATGAATTTATTTACTGATTTCCAACACACCCAAAGGGGGAGATTGTTGGAACCATTTTTATTATATGCAAGAATTGGAGTATGGTTTGTGTTTGTTATCAATCCTCAGTGGATGTTCAGAATATGTGAAAGTGAAGTGATCATACGGAACAAGCAGATAACAATATTGAAGGTGGCACTGTTTTCCAGTGTCTGCCAAATTTTTGGGCCTGAAAGTCGACAAATGGGGAAAATAGGTTTTTGGAAAAGAGACATGCGTTCCATGTACATGAAGGAGTGTAAACTTTTGCGCCTAATGTTTTTTAAGATCATAACATCAAAATATGGAAAAGGTAAAAGGGCCTCCCATGTTTGGATGCTGGTCATGCAAGTATTTTTCAGGGGCAGAGACTTGCGCGCTGAAACATTCGCACTGAGGGGAGACTTGCGCGCCGTCACACAGGGTGTTCAAGTTCATATAATTACAGTACGTCACATCTTCATTAAGTATGAATTTTAGAATTAGAAAAAATCAATGATCACATCGTGCAGGTGTAGTTGTCGCGCAAGTGGTGGTGGGTTGCGCATGTTGAAGTTGCGAGACAGTTGTTAGTTGGGTGTCCAAGGTGGTTTGGGTGAGAAAGGGGTTGAGTCGCACAAGTTTGAAGTTGAATAAGAGAGTTTCGCGCATGTGGTTGAGGTTAACTTGTGCACATGTTTGGACTTGCGCGTCGAGACTTGCATGACGTCTTGAAACTTGTGCGCCAGACGTCGAGAAGCGCGCTAGGTGTAGTTGAAGCACACATGTCTTTTTGGAGCTGCTCAAAATCTGGAAGATTTCCCGATACCTTCATTGCAATGCGAGATTAGTCTATGGGTGGAAGTCGGACTTCAATAAATCATCTACATAAAATATACAATGCATTATTTTTCAATGATGGAGATTTTTCATGTCTATAAAATGAGTGGGACTTCACCAAAGGTAGTGAGCCAGGGGGAGTCAACATGAGTGACCTGAGGGATGTAGTAGGCTATCCCTGAACATTTGTAAAGTTAATATACCTAGGAATGAGTGACTGTTCCCAATCATTTTTAATCCACAACTAGTTATGAATAATGGAAATTGGTATGATCGACAACCTGTTGGTGTATGCTCCTTGGATGTAGCACTTAGTGGTGAACCAAGTAAAAAGTGTTGTGTCATATCATTTCATGTAAATGTTTTATTTATTCTCAAATCCATCATACATGTTAAACTAGTTTATACCAACATGGGAATAAGAACTGTCAGTTTAAAAGAAATATTTGACTCCCTGATTTACCCCTCCCCTCTCAGGGTGTCACGAGGTCCTTCAAGTACCCACACCACGTGTGCCTTGGAGACACACTCTTTTATCTCATCCCGAACTGTGAAACCCTAGCTGCCACTTAGCCGGGCCAACATTCCTTGTTCTTCAGGATACACGCCGTGTGTTCTGGAAATTACGAGAATCACAAACCTCCACCGTCTTTCCTTGGGTGGCGATCTAATATTCGATCTGGCTGTTTTTTACTCAAAATATTAAGATAAAGTTTGCCCCAAATACTTGAAGTCATCAACATTTTTTGGGCCTCTGATTGGCCCAGAAAATGCTTATCTATCCACCTGTGTGAAAAATGCTCAAATGAAAGTCACCTCTGATCCAAGTCGATTCTTCATCATCAATTTTCGTCACACCTTCATTGAGTTGTTGAAATTTTGGGTCCCTAGTTTTGGATAATTGTTTTGTGAAATGGACAAGCAACGATCATGTCTTCGTCACCCCACGAAGAACACGAAGAACATTATGAAAAGATAAAGAAAATACAATGACAAAAGATGGAAAACCCTCATCATCATTAATCATGATGTTAATCTGATCCCATTAGAATGTTTTAAATTAGTGTAAATTTAAAGCATAAACCAAGGAATAAAAATATTCTAGGAACGAATCGAAAGAAGCCCTCCTGCAGAAAACGATGATTCACGGATCAACCAGTTCGTGGGTTGTTCCATGTTCATCCTTAAATTCACTGGATGGGGAAGGAATGAAGACATTAAAACATAAACCCTACCTCGAAGTGGGATTGATCGCTGATGATGGGATTTTGCTATCGTCATCATCTAGATCCTTCATCATTGTTCGCATACCAATTTACACATTTGATTTGTCGTCGTTCATCATCAATAGTTCTATCAAATGTTCTATGAATTCACTATAGTTTATCACAATCGTCCTCCAAGGACCAACATTTGATTTACCCATTAAAAGAAGGAATCACGTTTTGGTGTCATGTCGTGTGTTGACATTAATGAGTCTGTGTTCTATTTCCGAATCATTATGGAATTTTATTAATTATCAAAATATCTGCCTCGTTGTTAATCTGCAACAGATGATTCCAAATGATAGGAATTAAAATAATCCTTTTGAATTATTTAATTTAATTTATTTTATTAAAAACATCCAAAAATTATCTTTTTTCCTTCGACTCTCACTAGTTGGTGATCTGCATATTATTAGGGAAGTCATTATCCCGGATGCAATGGTGCCCTCATATTTTTAATCTGGACATCCATTTGGAAACAGCCACAACCGCACATATCTTGCAAAATATTTTGATAAATAGAAAGTTAATACCTCTATTTTTGGCTCATCAGACCTAGGAATGATGTGTCCTCCCAGTACCTAGTCTCATAATTTTTCCATATACTATTTACAAATAATACATGAAAAATCTATGACATTATATTATTCCCACCTTGTGGATTTATGACCCGGAAAAGCCAAAACCAAGGCTACTCAAAATGATGTGGTTACTGGGCACAGATCTGAGCCTCCCACTCCCACTTGCAGTCTTGAAGATTTATGTGCTACCACTAGAAGCACACCAATGTAATTGATCACCCATGGAGGACCCTCTTCTACTGATCATGGATCTCCACTAGGTACTCGGCAAAGGTCACTCCATCCTCAATGTCCAGCTCACCACTGTTGATGACGTGTGATTGGACATGTACATACCTATTAACCCGCAACACATGAAATACATCATATACCTGATGAAACTGTGGTGGTAGGGATAGGTGGTACATCACCTCATGAACTATATACAGTATCTGGAATGGTCTATTGAATCCCGGAGACAACTTGCTGCCCCGACCAACTCTCTGCAACCATCTTTGAGGTGAGACCCAATGGAAGACATGGTCTCCATCCTCAGAGTCCAGAGGTATCAGTAGTCTGTCAGCATATGACTTATGCCATCCTGATGTAGTCATAATCTACTCCTAGATGATCAACACCTTCTATGTGGTAGCTGGCATCCACTCTAGATCCATGAGTGCTGACTCACCAGGGACGGTCTAGAAAAGAAGAGACTGGAAGGTTCTTTCATATAATGACACAAACGGTGCCATACCAATGGTGTAGTGATGGATATTATTAAATGAAAACTCTACTTGTGGTAGGTGGTCAACCAAACTACGACCAAAGTCCATGATATTGGATCGTAAAATATCCTCCAGAACCTGAATGGTCCTCTCTGTCTGACCATCAGTCTTGGGATGGAACAATGTGCTCAAGTGTATGTGAGTACCAAAAGCCTACTATAATCAATTCCACATTGGAATGTGATGCAGGCGTCTCGATCTGAGACTTTTTTTATAGGGATTCCATGAATATGAACTATTTGATGCTCGTAGAGGCATACCAATCTCCCTACGGATCTCTACTATCTGATATCTTGGAATTGGATTGAAATGGTGAGTTGGTCAAAGATAACTCAGATGTAATCCTTCCCCATGGATGTTTATGGTATGCTAGATATGAATTCCATTGATATTCAATCACACTTCTACTATATAACATCCAGGGGTGGGCAAATCCCGTAGGAACCTAGTGCTCATCCTTCCCCTGTTGGCACATAAGTCATCGAGAAACAAACTATTCTACTGCCATCATGGTGCTTAACCACTAGAATTGTCATTAAAGATCCTGGTACATCATCACCACACCAGGATGTACTGCCAAGGGGGTGTATTAATATCTCATAGAACCTCCTCCGGCAATGCCATAGGTACAAAAATGCGTCTTATAAAAAGTTGTGTGTGTTCCCCACCTTGTGAATATCCATACAAGGAATATCTTATGAAAAACTGAGCATCTAAAGCCACAAAGTTGACATTCCAATATTGTGCCTCCCTACCTTGCTGTAAGAGTGAATGGGTGAAACCATCGACATAAGGTAAGTTGTATGTTCTCTTTCCATGAAGGATAATTGTAACCGGGCCAACTGTTATGCCACCTCACTCAGTAGCTGTGAGCTTGTTCTCCTGGTAAGATTTCCATCCACCTTGTTCCTCTTCCCAAGAGTATAGATGATCTCAATATCATAGTCTGGGATGAACTCTAGCCAAATCCTATTTCTCAGACTAAGATCCCTCTGCGAGAAGATGTACATTAGGCTCTTATGGTCAGAGTAGATGATGAACTGCTCGTCCCAATGGTAGTGTTTCCAAATCATCAACCAGAAGAAAACAACTAAAAACAAGATATCATGGGTCACATAGTTATTCTCATGTGGCCTAAGCTTGCGAGAACCATAATAAATCAGTACCTATCACTGTATCAGGAAACATCCACACCTAGTACCTAATGTGCAGCGGAAAATTATCAACACCCTCCTCTAGTAATATAATGATCAGGGTTCTCTTCAAACTATACCTCAATAGCCCAAAAACCTATTGGCACTTCTCCATCCACATGAAGGGTTTCCCCTTCTTAGTCAAGGATTTCATCGGTGCTGATATTTGAAAGAAATCATGAATGAATCTCTAATAATATCCTACAAACCCAAGGATGATCTGTACCTCCTTCACGCTACGTGGTGGTCCCATGATAACACTGCTTCCACCATGGATGGGTCCACAGCAAATCCTATGCCTGAAATGCCATGTCCCAGAATGTGGAACTCTGATATCTAGAAATAGCACATCAAGATCTTCCAAATAATATGGTGCTCTCGGAGTATGTCCAAAACTATCAGTAGGTGTCTCGCTTGCTCCTCCTCTAATGTCGAGTACACAAGTATGTCGTCAATGAAGACTACTACGAACAGATCGACGTATGGTTGGAAGATCATGTTCATATAGATTATGAACGCTGCGGGGGAGTTTTTCATTCCATAAGGCATCACCATGTACTCATAGTGACCCTATTGGCATCTAAAATTCGTCTTTGGTATATCCTCGTCTTGTACTCATAATTTTTGGTAATCGGACTGATGGTCAACCTTCAGGAAGCATTGTGCCCCTCTCAGTAGTTTGATGAGTTCATTGATCCTCAGTAACGGATAATTATTCTTAAATTTCACCTGTTTTAGGTACCGGTAATCCACACACAACCTCAAACTCCCATATGCCTTTTTGGAAAACAAAACTCGGGCCGACCTGGGTGAAACGATCGAACTCATGAAACCCTTTCTCTGAAAATATTCCAACTGCACCCTCTCCTTGAGAATCACTACAGGAGATATTCATTATAATAAATAAGGAATGGTTGTCGACCTAGGGTGTATGTCGATGCAGAAGTTGATTTCCCAATAGAGAGGTAGCCCTATTACATCATCGGGGAAGACATCATCATAATTCACCACTAATACTAGGAACTGGAATCTCACAACATCTACTCCACTTAGGGTACAAAAATCAAACTCATGAGTGATTGGCTGTAGCATCTTGTTAATGAGCCCATCTTGTGCTACCTAAGTCTCCCATTCACCAACAAAGGAAAACATCATCCCATCGCTACAGACACACCACACTCTTCTCCTAAAGGAGCCAGTCTATGAATGGACTGAGGATAACCAATCCATACTGAGAATGATGTCATCAAGCCACGATGCTTCCACCAAGAGGTTCTAACCAATACATTCACATCCAAGGTAGAGATATCACTTTCTAAAAAGGTATGAGTTCCTCGAGTCTCCTCTAGACGGTTTCTCAACATATACGGATTGAGTCAATGGATCTACCCGAATCATAAGGTTTCACACATGACATGTGGCGAGGAAGGAATGACTTACACCTGTGTCTATAAGTACAACAACTACGGTAGATAAGACATAGATTGTACATTGCATCATCCCTAGAGTCCTCGGTTCATACACCTCGACTACATGTAGCAATCCATGCCCCTGCCCCACACCTACCAGAGCCTAGTGCGGACATCCTGGGGGTGGAGGTGGAAGTAGATCGAAACGTCTACCACCACAAGCATCTCTCCGTACTCCTCTTCCATGTCTGCCACCTGGTGGTTATGATAACCCACTTTCTGAATCTACAACGGTGGTCCTTCCACCGCCTCCAAATCTATAGCACGATGCGTAGGACAATCTCTAGAGATATTTCCCCTATTGTCGCATGAGTTTCATCACATCTCCCTAGGATGACTAGATCCCTTTTGAGAGCACTGGACTGTCAAACCCCAATCCCTGGCCCACCTATGATTTCATCCACATCCTGACCCATGTGATTGATGTTGGCTCTCTTTTGTAGAGGACTCTACACCTGCCGTCTTGCTACTGACTTTCGTCGGCTGCCTCTGCTCCGCCAAGAAGCTCTCAATCAACAAGGCCTTCTTGAGCACTCTAGCAGAATTTGGAATGGAAAGACGCATGACAGTAGCTTGAAAATTCTGTCATAGACCATGCTAGATGGTACACGATATAATATATTGATCCCTAACTCTATTCATCGAGTACTTAACGAGGTTGGAGAACCTTGATGAATAGTCAGTCACCGTCAAAATGAACTATTGTTGTAGAAGAAGCTCTTGGATACTCATTGATCTCAGCTTAACCAGTGAGAAATCCTTCTAAAAGAGTCCCTAAAGAAATGTCCATGAATGATTCTACTAGTCGTGAGTCTGCTTTTTAGACTCCACCATAATCCCACTGAACACTGAAGATGGATCTCTCCTAGGATCACTATCTTGTCCACTGGTTTCTTCATGTGATATTAAACATTAGTAACCACCTCAAGTCAGTCCTTATACGACTAAGGGTCGGGTTTTCCTCGGAACAAGAGGCATCTCTGTCTCTGTAACTCATGGAGCACACTCATCTTTCACCCCTCATCAGTTGGTACAAATGGTACCATGGGCGGCTCCACTGGTGGTGGTAGAAAAGGTGAACCATCGAGAGGCAACACATGGGGAACTGTTCCCTGTATTAATGCCTCGTAACATAGTGGGTCATCCTCAAGATGGAACCACTGAATCCAAACTCATATGCTTTGTGGAGGAATCCTGTAAGGAACAAGATGTAAAATGGTCAAGAGTATATCTAGATAGTTGACACAAATGACATGTAAGAAAAAACACATTCCCATATGAGCAATGTATTAATCTCTTATTTTCTCGCAACCAGTGTTTTCATGTACCGAGTCAAACATAATGTTTTTAGGGTTATGGTGTATGGATACGTCAGCTGCTCACACCAACACTAGAGTCAATGCCATGAATGTCAAGCTCAAAATACTTAAATCTATTCCCCAAACCGATATCATAGACTCTTGGTAATAAGGTTCAACTGACAACCTCTAATACCTCTCTATCACGACCCATCTTGTGGGGCCCCTTCCATAACTCTGAAAGCCCGCCTCTAATAGTCCTAGGGCTGGTGACTAGAATAGAGTAGGTATATTAATAACATGAGATTCATTTTATAAGTACTTGTATACACGAACACATCTCCAAGCCCGAAATGCTGAAATGTTGGGAAAACCACTATGGAAAAAATTCAAGCATACAATGACCCCCAACAAACAGAGTACAACAAGATGTAAACTACTAAAGTAAATCTAGTATAAAATACAATCCCACCAAAAACAAGAGTTCGAAAACTAAAAAGTCCAACTTGTAAACACAAATTGGTACTGTAACTACTTCCCATTTCC
Organism: Viscum album; assembly: GCA_963277665.1. Taxonomy (NCBI): domain Eukaryota; kingdom Viridiplantae; phylum Streptophyta; class Magnoliopsida; order Santalales; family Viscaceae; genus Viscum; species Viscum album. The sequence continues at coordinate 747,579,727 of OY728151.1, read as the reverse complement.
ATAGGAACTCCTCCGCCTTTAAGGAACTACGAAAGCTCGATCTAGTCTGGGTCTACCCTGGACCCTATCAAAAGGCTCCTCATCTACACAAGACACGATATGTGATGGCATGCCTGTGTAGGGGTGAGAAAAACAATACTTAGTAGAGGACCCCAAAAAATCACAAAGGAATACAGAAAGGAATGATATAGATATTTTTACATAGTATATGTCTACTGAACACATAATTGGAGAATACAATATAAATATACTAAATACCCGAACCCACAGTAAATGGAAAAGTCACAAAACCACACCCCCCTGCTAGGTATTTAGTTTCAAGACTCCACAAAGAAAGTGTCTGATAGAACTCACTACATCAGTCTGATGGCTCTGATGATATCTGTCTAAGAATTACAATCCATCAGGAAAATAAACGATAGATAGATACACTCATTTATGGAGAACACTCTCCTGATTGAGAAAAAAACATGATACACAGATGAGGATCATTTATTGGGCCTTGGATAATACTAAAACTTATTCAGATTCATATTCTATGTAGAGGATCGATGATCTATGGGGAGAGTCATAGCGATACATAACTCTACCTAGGGTCATGATTGGATAAATGATCCTTCTCCGGGCCATTTGGAGGGATAACTAACTCTATCTAGGAATGTCATACTGAAAAAAGCATACTATTGAAAAAGAAAACAATACCTGACCTTTTGTGGAATGAGAAAATGGGGCACTAACCCAAAAGAATCATGTCCAAGATACGGTGGACAAAAAGATCACACCATGTAATGATAATTAAATGGCGTGAAGAAGAGTCAAAATCCATGTCTTATGACCTAGGGTATTGCATGTGTACATTAGCCTATGCTGTAAGGCTGTTCATGTAAAAGAATGTATACACAATGTGTAAAAGTGTGACATGATGTGTTCTTATATTCTGGGAGGAATCCGTTTATGCTAACCATGTGCTCGTACATGGATTCATCCCATGCGTTACGACTTGTGTATCAGGGACCTGGGGTAAAAAATATAGTCATCCTGGTCAACACATGTGGTGGACCACACGATCGTGTACTCCATCTCATTTCTGTGTATCCCCTTGATAAATTTCGAGTCCCATGTATGGACCCACACAACGTGCTCTTTGCAGAACTCCTTGTGTATTCACTTCACAGACCAAGGAACATTAGCCGCTACATAGCTAGGCCTACACACCGTGTTATTTGGGATACATGCTATGTGGTCATGAAATTTCCACAATCACGAACCTCCATCGTCGTGCCTTGGGTGGAGCTACGATAGTCAATTCTGCAGTTTGTTTTTCCACCAAACATGATTATTATGGTCACCCATATGTCCCAAATTAATATATATAGTTTGTAGTCCTAAAATCATCCCTCAAAAAGTGTATCCATCCAATAAGGTGAAGAATTCATGATGAACCCTCTCCCCTGGTCCAAGCTGATTGGTCATCCGCCATTGTCGTCACACCTCCGTTGAGTCGTCGCGATGTTGGGTCTCCAGTTTGGGATCATTGTGTTTCAAAATGGATGCTCAACAATCCATTGTTCGTCACCCCATGGAGAACATGATGAAAAGGAAGAAAGGAAGACGAAAATCCAATTCCAAAAGAAGAATGAACCTCACCTTCATTCATCACAACATTAATCTGATCCCATTAAAAGGTTTTAAATGAGATCGAATTAAATGCCTAAAACATGGAATAAAAATCTCCGGTGAATGAACCCAAAGATGCCCTCCCACAAAAAAGATGATGTGCAGATCAACCAGTTCGTGGGTTGATCCACATTTTTTAATAAATTTAATGGACAAGGAAGAATAAAAACATTAAGAGATAATCCCAACCTCGATGTGGGATTGATCCCTGACCCAGATATTTCGATGTCATCATCATTAGGATCCTTCATCTATATTGTCATAGAATTTAACATTATTGATTCTCAGTGGTTTTTCATCTAGGGTTCTCTCCAATGTTCGAAGAATTCAACAAATTTTCTCACAGTGATCTGCCGACGACCAACATTGGATTAACCCATTAAAAAGAGGAAATGCTTTTATGTGACCTATTGCATGACAACATTAATGACTCATCTTTACTATTTCTGAGCCAGTATGGAGGAGAATTAATTATATAAATATCTTACCATTTTTTAAGATAAAACAGATGTTTGAAAATAAAATATAATTAAATAAAACATTCAGATTATTTTATTTTATTTTATTTTAAAAAAAACATCCAAAAAATAAATTTTTACCTAGACTCATGCCAGTTCAGTTTAGGACTGTTCATAGGTAATGTCATCATCCAGAATTCAATAGTGACCTCATATATTTATTATGGGAATCCATTTGGAAACTGCCATAACCACACTCACCCCCCAACTTACATAGAGAAAAAAATATCAAACCACCCTTTTAGGAAATTTGGCCCACTGAATGACGTACCGTCTCCACACATGGTCTCATAATATTTCCAAATAATATTTTAAAAATAATACAAGGAAAATAATAGAAATTAGAGAATCAATTAACTGTGTTGATCATCTTTTAAATGTGGAGATGGTTGGTTGGATATGCATTGAGATTTATTATAAGTATGATTAGTAAAAAACCAGATAAAAATGGGGGATTGAGGAATTATTTTCAATTGACTGTTCATTAAAATATAATATTGATAATGAAGTACCTCCGTAATTAAATTAGAATCCCACCCCATTCATAATAACATTGTTCCGTTTTCTTTTTTCGTTGTTTTTTTTCAAAAAAAAATAACATCAAAACTCCATTAATGTATACTTCATCAAAATAGATAATGTAAATTATAGGTGATTAATTGAGTTAATCCTCCATTCCTAGGTAATGATTTAATTTGGATAAATGGTTTATTGTGGCCCTTGACAACCACATGTTCATGGCATAATATTTATCATTGTTTTAAGGAAAACATGATATTGTCCATCATTGATTAAATGTCATTATCCTTAAAAGAATAATATTGTTGGGTCTCCTATCACACATAATTATAGAGGATGGTTCTATATATGGATATTACAAATTCGATAACTTCTATTACCAAATGGATAATGAAATATATCATTGAAATCATATAAAATTTTCCATATTTTATCACACAACTAAATCCCATTCGATAAACTTCCACCCATTAATTAAAAGTCCTTAAATTGTAAAATCTCCATTATTAGTCAAACCAATTCATTGTCTTTCTAAACAAAATTTGATGAGTAAAACAAATAAATATCCTTCTTGGTCAAATAAAATATATCTAAAATATGGTAATATCATGCCCTGTTGAGTTTGAGGCAGATTTTATGACATAGAAAATTTAAAAAATATCACATAACCCCTAACTAACTAGCAATTTAGTTGAAAATATGTCTGAAAAAATATTTAAATATAAAAACATTCCACATTTCCCTGTCTGACTAATTATAATATAAATTTAATGATTACATGCTTCCCTAGTATCTTCCCATCCCTTATAAAAGATTCTTATGTAATTCTCGGTGGTTATAAAAAAAATTAAAGAACATATTTTAAGGGATGTTTGAATGGATTTCCCAAATCATTCCACACATCAATTAAAATTAATCTGTATATAAACACAATAAATACCAATGATATGATAACATCCCATGAAACACGAGGGATGATTAACTCTCATCCACAACTGGACAATACCAATGAATATTAGTGACATTGTGCAATCATTACACCATTTTACTAGATTTTAAAATTATTTAAATTATAATTTATTGGATAAATTACATATCTGATAAATTCATGTGATTATTTTTGATCAATAATGTGATGTCAGACTATATAACTACTCAGGAAATATGAAAAAACATGAATAATTACATGCATCACTAGGATTTTTTCCTCTGTGGATGCATAACCTATCTATTCATGTGACAATACTAGGAATCATGATTCATAAATATTATTGAATCTTTTACATATATTTGGATGATATTATATTGAATATTGAAGAAATACACTTCATATAATTCTTAGTTTCTAAGCATTCATGATTACTAAAAATGTCATATTATTCACATAAAATGATAAATTATTGTTATAATTGAATTTGTAAATGATTATTAATTTAAATGTTAATCAAAACATGAAAAAAAATTCAATACAACCACATAATCCTTGACTATATTAGCATAATTTATGTATGGATTGAAATTTCCAATCAATTTCATAAGAAACATGATCCCTGATTTTCAACCCAAATAATCATTAAAATAAACTGATAGTTTTATCATGGCTTTACGATATTTTAATTCATTGTTTTTGTGATTATTTTGGTGAAAATATTCAATTTCGGTGACATGACGATGAAAATAATAAAAATAAATTTCTATATTTTTATTTCCAAATATAATAAAATCGAATTGAAATTTCATAATTAAAATATTAAAAATTAAAACATTTAATTTTATATGTTTAAATTACATGAATTGATAAATTTATTTAATTTTTTTGTTTCAATCACAAAAAATATTACATATTTGGATATTAAATCATTATTAAATAATTTTGGTCAAATAAAGATAATGTTGATTCACTTCCTCAATCATTGATCACATAGTTCTTCAGTTGATAGAATTATCTTTGTTTATACCTATATATTAAAAATGAAATCATAAATACTTGTAGGAAAATAAATATATAACAAATAATGTATAACATTGGGTTATTTTACACTATAATTGGTAAAAATATGGAAGCTTCAGATAGGAATTGATTAAAAACATAATGAGAACTCACTCTACTATTAATTATAACATAATCAATTATTGTTATTTTATATACATTGGCTAAATATTTACTAATTCCAATCCAGGTTATAATGAAACTCTTTATCTAAGGATTAAAAATATTAATACGAAATACGGTTCCTTATAATGGATACTTATTTGAATCGAAAGAAACCTCGCTACAACTATTTTTATAATTATTTCATAAATATACATTAATCTCGATGATCTTATCTATCCCCATTTAATTAATTAACATTTTTAAGAACATTATAATATATTAGATATCAAACACTAAGAATAACAGTTATTCTCTTTTATATAATGTCCTTATATAATGAAATTGAATGTATCATATTAGGATATATTTTAAATATATAAATACCTAAGACCAATAATTATAAATATATTATTGCACATCCTAATATATATCATAAGTTAAAAATTAACATATAACATAATAATTTATTTATCATGTAACAATATTCAATCAATAATATGTATACTAAAGATTCATTAAATGTTATAAATATTTTATAATTTTAACCATTGTATTAATAATGTATATTTTTCTCGACCAATTGTGATTGCGAATATTTTATCTTGTGTTTGACTAAATAAACATGAGACTAATAACTTCTCATAAATAAAATCTTATTCATTTCCACTGAAATATCTTTCTATAATGTTTTTGATAAACAAATAATATCAATACTTGTCTACAATAATTACATATAATCTATATAAATAAATTAAAAACTTCAAGAATTACCTTAAACCATGTATAAAAGACACACTTAAATTTCTTAATGATCTTTAAATAATTGAGAAATGTATTTTTTCCACTATTTTCATTTCCCAATATTGAGTACTGAATAAGATCCAAAATATGGCCAAGATAACTAAATCTATTTCATATTTTTTTTCCAAATATCATAAAGGTAATTAATAAAAAGATTTTCTTTAGAGAATACAACTTAGCTTAATCAATATTCATAATTTTATACTAGCATAGATTGATGTATGGAATGTAACTAGTTAATTGGTATTTGAGATTTTTTTATCCATTAAATTTGTTATACATTCGATCATTATGTAAAATATTATTTAATTATGTTTTAAAATACTAAGTACCATCATATTTATGGGGATGTTGATTTTTGTGCTATATGTTTAACTTATTATATATAATTATTATGGTTAAAATAGAATCCTCAATTATGTTCACATGGATATAGATTAAATGAATACTAAATCATAATATGAATACGAAAAAATATTTTATTGAGTAAGATAAATTTTGAGTGTTTTGTAATATTTTTAAATAAAATATTGTATATTAAGGATATATGTTATAATATTTATATTGGAAATTAATTAAATGAATATGGGTTCCATGTATATCATTATTAAAAAAAGGTAGTATAAATCACTGATATTCCCATATGAGGGATTATAGAGACCATTAGTTTTTTATTAATGAAATTGGGTGAAATTTATGGACAATACATTTTTAATTTTCTAATATGAAAAGAATAATTGTAATTTTTAACCCAAATTTTAATATAACTAATAATTTTCATTACAATTTAATATTTAAAATATAATTTTTTGTGACTAATATTTTTTTTTCAAATAAGTGTTGTTTAAGGTCGGAAACATATGTTTCTCTAATCCTAACAGGAGGAAAAAAAATATTAATAGTTTTTTTAACATAATTATGTATATAATTTAACAATAATAATTTTTTATTTTCAAAATACCCCTTAACATTATAAAGCCCATTCTCTTCAGGATAATGAAGCATAGTGACACTTTCATGATCAGATCAAGGGAAGGGTAGCTTGATAAATTCGTATTGTTTCTAGTTAAAATTTTATTTTTTTAATCCAAAATATCCATTTAGTCGATATATTATTCTCCTCCATATACTTTATATATTTAATTAATATACATTAAAATATAAATTTTTAATTTTCCTAAATGAAAATTCATGAATTTAACTGATCAATTCTTGCCCTTATTATTCATTTCAATATTTATTCATAGAAATATATTATATAATATTTTTTAATTTTGTCATTAATATCTCCTTATACATATTTATGTAACATAATTATCATTTTTTATAAATACCTTATCATGTGGGTGAATCCCATAAATTTCATAAAAATATAATTAGGGGTTTGACTGTAATGTCATGGATTTTTTCCATGTGTTATTTTTTAAAAAATTATATGGAATTATTTCAAGACTATTCAAAAAAATGACACATCATTCCAAGGCCCAGTGAGCACGGAATGGTGGTCTGAACTTCTTTTAAGATAAGGGAGTCAGTACATGTGTGCGGTAGTGGTAGTTTTCAAATGGATGCCCGGATTATAAATCATAGGGCACCGTTGCGTCTTGGATGACAACTTTACCTAAGGATGGGTCTAACCTCGACCGGTGTGGGTCGAGGGAAAAAGTTAATTTTCAAACATTTTTTGTAAAAATTAAAACAAAATAATATTTTTATGATTATTTTATTTTTATGGAAACATCCTCTGCAGCACATCAACAGGGCATCTGTTTCATTATATAATGTCGTGTCATAATGGATTAAGTAATAGAAACATGACTCATTAATTCCACAGTGTAACAGAATGATGAATCATGTTTTCCTTTTTAATGAGTTAATCGATGGGTGGTCGTTGACGAGTTTTTTAGGGGAATCTCTGGATAAATGTAAGGAGCCTTTGAGGAAACTCTCGATGAAAAAAGATGATGAATCGAAGCTATATATTGTTGCGCCAATGAAGTTGAAGGATCTCGACAATGACGACAGCGTGATGCGACGACCATTCCTAAATCGGTTTGAACTAGGGGGTTGTTATTTGAATTACTTTTCCCGTTTTTGATTTTAAACGATGAAAATTTATCAATAATGAACAATTTGATCCGTGGATTCATTTTTTCTTGTGGGAGGGTTTTATCTGGATGATTCGGGGAATTGATCCATGATGATTTTTTGTTTGATTCGGCCTCTTATAAGCTTACTAATGGTAGTGGATCAATGTCGTGATGAACGGAAGTAGAGGTTCATTCATCATGTTGTTTTTCTAGATCTTCATTCCCTCTTTCCTCTCACACATTCTTCATGTTCATCATTGGGCGAAAAACAAGGGATCATTTCACACCTGTTTTGTTATGAAACAATCCCAAACTAAAGACTCACCACCATAACGACCCTCCGGAGGATTGATGACAGTGGAAGATGATGAATCAGCTCAGATCAGAAGGGGTCGTTCCTCGAGCGTACTTCATGCTGGAAGATAAAACCTTGTTTCTGGAGCCGATAGAAGGTTGGAAAACATGTGAAGTAGATTCATTGTGTTGGGGTGACTAATACCCGGGATTTTTCTGGTGATATGACGACAGGATCGATGAATGGGGCAGCTTAGAAGGCACGACGACGGAAGGCCGCGATTCTGGAAATTTAATGAATACACGGTGTGTACCTCAAATGAGCACACTGTGTAGTTCTTGTAGGGGTGGCTAGGGTTTCAGGGGTAAGAGTGGAATCACACGGTGTGTGACCCTGGTCACACATCGTGTGGCGCCTTCCCCAATGCTCGGCGTGTACTTTTGGAAGTACACGGACACAGGTTAGACTACACGGCATGTACAACATGGCATAGGCGGCTATGCGGGACTCATAGTGTATACAGGGGGTACACGGACGCGGGATGGAGTACATGACCGTGTACTCCATCACACGTCCTGGTGAGGCCTATAACACAGGTCAACCGATTTACTGATTACATGGGTATGAGTGCACGGTTTGAAGACTATGTACAAGAACATGGCCAGCGTACAAGGATTCGATCCGAGGCATTCAGACAGGGCGTGTACGCATTACTACATTCCATTTAATAACACTTCTACATGAACATCCATACAACATGGGCCATTGTACACGGGCAGTACTGGGGGTCAGACAAAATGGTGTGTTACCTTTCTATATGTCATGTACTTTTTTGAAAATGGCATGGTCTTCTTATTCACCAAATCTGGGACATCATTCATCTGGGTTAGTGCCCCTTCTTCTTGTTCCCCTGAAGGTCAGGAATCATTTACTTCTACATGAATATGATCCCTTCAGTAAGAAATTCTTTGATAGAGTCATCATCCAACTTAGAGTCTCGGAGCGTGATCCTTTATCCATTCCTGAACCAAGGTGGAGTCAGGCATCGATGTGACCAAATCTACTAGGTGTTGATCCTCTACCTAGCTAGTGTATCACCTTTCTGGTGAATCTGGATGAGTCACGGTATCCGCCATAGCCCTGGAAGTGATCCTCATATTTTTATTGTGATCTTTCACACTTATGAGTGTGTCTCCCATAATGATTGCTTTTTTCTATCGCGATCCATCCCACACAAGAGTGTGTCTCCCGTAATGAGTGCATATACCATTCATGATGCTTCCCGATGAAGACTACATCATGGACGGACATCATCACAGATATAAGACTCGTGGAGTATGTTCTCCTGGAATGAGTGATTCATGGAATCTTCGAGGTGAACCCCAAGTTGTGGGGTATGTGGTCGTGCGACTTGTCTCTAGACTACGGGTCTTGATTTTAAGTGTATCTGGTTTGTGCTATATGTTCTGTTGACATATATTGAGCATAGCTTACTGTACCTTTACTTTGTATTCTGCATTTTGGTTTTTAATTTTTTCTATAGATTATTGTTATACTCACCCCTACATGGGCTTTGCCCACACGTGTCCTATCTTGTGCAGACGAACAACTTTTTTACAGAGTCCATGGTGGACTATAATAAGACCGGGCATTATGAGTTCCCTACAGTCCTAGGAGTACCTATGGCAATGAGAAGCAGTCATAATACCTTTTGTGTTTACAGGTTGGACTTTGATGTTTTCATATTTTTTTTGGTGGGCTTCTATTCTAGCTTAGTTTACATTCATAAATTTACCTTCCATCGTACTCTGTTGGTTGGGTTTAGTTGTATGCTTGAATTTTGTACCTTAGTGTTTTTACATTTCAGCATTTGTGGTCTTGGAGATGTGTGTGTGTACATGTACTTAGGCAATGCCCCCCATGATTTTTAATATGCCTAATCGGTGCTAGTGACTAGCCCCTGGCCTATTGGAGGTTGGCTTGGGGAGTCACGGTGCGGACCCCACTACGACAGGTCATGAAATTGACTATATAATTTAATTTTACATGGATCTCCCATTATTGAAGACACAGTATAAAAATTTATTCCATCACATATTCTTAATTTTATCAAAATTATTTTGATGCTTTACTGTTATTGATTATTGGAGATATTTAGTTAAAATATTTGGTTTGGATTTAAAAGTGTATGTATTTTGATTGATATTTTTTAACACATGAATAATTTCATGATATATGAAACATTCAATCCACCATTATGATAGATGAATGAAGAAAAAAAAATTTTCCCACAAAGGTATGACCACCATTATTAAACCCATAAAATTGGGGATTCTTTTTTGACCATATGGTGGGTTTAAGGAGGTAAATATAATGTAGAAATCGTAGTAACTCTATAGTTACAATAATAGATAACCATGTGACACATAAATACCTTCCCATATGATGTAGTATGATGGCTAACTATGATGGTCAAATTTATATTGTGGGGGGGGGGGAATGCCTCCCATTAGAGTAGAAAAAACAAAAAAAACCCAATAATTATTTATTATAATGTCCAAAAAAATAATTGGAATACTATAACTAAAGCTATCCAAAAACAAATTGAAAAACCACATGAAACAAAAATAATCACTATCAAAAGTGTCACATTTTTTAGAAATACATCATCAAGATAACATATGGGTTGAAAACAAGAAACCCAAACCAAAGTCTAATGAATTAAAAAATATCCATAACTGAGTCCAAATTTCTCAACTATACCAAACCACTAACTCTGTATATTTTATCATACTCAACAATATAACACCAACAATCCACCCCACTTGTGATTAAAATAATTATGTTTTCTTATGTTATAATGTTCCATGGAATCTTGAATATGGGGTAAGCGTAAATTAGTTGGCTATAAAAAATGGTGTTCTTAATTGAACAAGTAACATAATTCTATATAAATGTGATATTAAGTGATTTAATAAATAAAAAAATTTCACATAAAATGTTTTATGCCCATTTGTACAATTTATTCATCCCATTTTGATCACACTTACATTTTCCATTTTTCTAGTGTATCTAACCAAGGAACATCAAAAACCATTAGGAATAGTTCCCAACCCTACATACCATATTAATTAATATATATAATTAGGGGAAAATATTAACAACCAATTTATCATCATATATATATTAATGAGGGGAATTTGGGATTCCATTTATATGATCATATATCATTAGGTGGAATGGAGCCCTCCCAATATAAAATCATATGTCATGGGGGGATAGAACCTGCCATGTACACCATCATATATAATATGTGGATATGAAATCAACCAAATAAGACATCATATATCATTAATGGGAATAGTTCCCACCATTTATACCATCAAATATCATATATCCTTGGTGAATGGAACCCTCTAGGTATACCATCATATAAAATCAATTGGAATGGTTCCCTCCCCATTTACAATCATATATAAATATGAGGAATGGATCTTGTGAAATATAACATCATATATCATCTTTTAAAATGTATCATTCTATATATAACAATATATAAAATATTTGGCAATGTTTTCTAACCCATATAATATCATATATTTTATAAGGGGAATGGTTCCCAACTCTTATACCATAGGATACTATATGTTACAATGTGGAATGGTTTCCTCCATAAATAAATTCAAGCATTAAATCATGTGTAATTTCACTCACCAAGTATTTATTCATATATCCTTTTGGGGGATAAAATATACACTATACACCATTATATATTATCATGTGTCAGGGATCCTTTCCAGTCAACCAACTTGTATAATTGGGGGAAAATGCCCCACCTTCAATAATTTTATATCCAGTTCATAGGGATGTGGTGCTCACCCTGTATACCATCATATATCATATATCATCTAGGTGGATGGGTAATTACCTTTATACCATAATATATCATCAGAAGTAATCATGTCCAACCAAGAAATATCTATATAAACATCATTAAGTGGGCTATAAACATGAAAAAAAGTAATGTACACTTTCTAGGATTCTCAATCAATTATTCAACTTTGTACCATAGTTATAATAAAACTAGGAAACATTCATCTTATCCTCTTTTACATGTCTTCTCCTATGTCAAAAAATATTGAGGCAGCCTCCATAGTCCCTTAAGTCATAACTTGGGAAAAAAACCACACAAGGGTTTCACTCTCTCATTTTATTCTTCTAGGGATGAGGCATGTCACTCAAAAACCTAAAATCTCTACCATATCCATGATAAATTCATTGAATTATTGATAAAACATGTAACACTATATAAATTAAAAACAAGGAATCCACATGGTGTATTATTTCCAAATAAACACTATGTTGATCCTCTATCAAAAATCCAATACATAAATCCATTATCATTATATTTACACTCAGATCCACACACACACACCCATGGAGGAGGAACACTCTCCCAATATACAACACAATTTCCCAATATGATAGAAGGGATCCCATGATTCTATATGGCAAATAAAAAATCCAATAGTTCCCCATCCACCACTCACTTATACTCGGAGAATGCGATGAGAACCTATATTAGGGTCCCCAATAATAAATTCAATTTTATTTACCACTCTTGGTTTTGAAGATCACATATAAAATACTTATATTAAAGCCATTTGTAAACAAAGACAGAGGAATTTTATGAGTGTTTTTGAGCCCATCATGGACAAAGAAACTGTTAATCATATCATAAGTATTTAAAAGGAAAAATTATTCATATAAATAAATATTGATTTTATGACTATGAATATAAAATATGTATATTATTAAATAATATTTAGATTAAAACATAAGGGGTTATTATGGATTCCACACCACATTCATAGTTATTCCTTTTATGAAAAGATCGATCATAATATCTAGTTATTATCCATGGTTGACTAACTATATCCCCTAAATATGAGACCATAACGTCATCAACAATAAAAAAAATTTATTGAAATAAATTTTAATTAATAAAATAACAATGAAACCATATTTTATAAACTGTTTTAGTTTAGAAATAATCAAATGACTTATCTGATGGAATAATGATGTCGATAAATTAGGAAACAAGGTTTGGAAATCTTAAAACACGTCCCTAATATCCTATCTTCCAAACTACATTACACCTAACATCAATATATCAATAAATAAAATTTACATTTGAAAAAAATGTTGATAGAATACAAAAAATTATATCATGTAAAACACAAAATTTCAATTCTCATCAAACTTACTCGAGAAAACCACAATAAATCTCTTTTATATTGAGATTTTCTTAACACACCTCTATGAAATCATTTTCATATACCTAAACTACACCAACTAAAATTAGAGGAAAATAATGAATAAAGACTAGCGGATTGTTAATTGTAAATAAATCATCATAATGAATTCACAAAAAAATTATTTTTCCCCCATGATATATGAGATTAAAGGAGGGAAATAAAGGGTTTAAGGAGATAAACCTCTCCATATTTAAATTCCCCCAAACAATGAGGTATCTCGAAGGGGTTCTCTTTTTAAAATTCGAATATTATATATTGGCCTTATTTTTAAAATCAACCAAAATGGACCCATCCCATTTCCCCCCTATATCTTCTTATATATTACCACTTCTAGATGAACATCAATGAATGAACCATATGGTTATAGTATGGTATACTTCTTTTTATATGAGACAAATATCTCACAAAAAGGATATCATGGTGTCATCTCATTCTTCTCTACATGGACTTCACCCTTCATGGCGTGGCTCTCAACCTCATAACAGAACACTTATACAAATGATCCTCTTTATAGTGATAAACTAGGGTCAAAATCATCTCCATCTAGCCACAAATAAATTCTCAATGGGAATAAATAATGATTTTCATTCCCCACATATAAAAGTTGTGATCTTGTAATTACACCCTCCATCCATTGTGTGACAATATTTATGTGTACATTAAATTAATAATAATTAATATTAATTGGTTTTCATCATTCCATAATTCCATCATCCCAACATGATCAAGATCTGATCATAGAAGACATAAGTTTTAAAGTTCATCCTCTTGAAATAAACCCTTGGGAAGGGTGAAACCCAATATGTTTGGGTTATATATTTGATGTTACACAGCATAAATTATCAATTTCTATTAGTTAACAATGATACATAAAATTCCATTTCTCATGAAACCCAATCATCATGGATTGATATATTTACTCATAAAATCCACATCAATGTGACCCACCTAGACTATAACCTGACCAAATTTAACCCCACATCATAGCATGATTCACCAATATTATGGCATGAAAAGCCACCAAGAGAAATATTCATCGAATTTCTACATCGAACCTACTCCCATTATCATCCAAGATCCTATAACACATCTTAGGCATTTGGAGACATCAAAAGGGAAATCCTCAGTCTGTTCAAATTCTAAAAAAATCTATCCAAACCCGAATTATCAAAATATCCATTGCACCATGAAAAATTATCAATTTTTAATATTTTCACAACTAATAAATTCATAGATCATTAAAAACTATCCACCACCACGATTTGAATATAATATATGTTTGAGGAAGATTCCATTATGAGAAACCTCGTATAGTAATCCCTTATTCATGTACCCCATTCTGTATTTCTCATTGGTCATGTTTATGCTCATAGTACTCCCCAACAAACTGTAATACTCGAAACCTCAGAATCCTACATTCCATGACACCAAAATTTTCAAATTCCTCAAAAAAATACTTCATTTATGATTTTATTTGTGAATTATCAAACAATATAAAAGGTACACAATCTGTTGACATCATCATTTTACAAAAGAACATCAATAGATCAGTGTCATACCCATGAACCACTAAATTATTAACTTTTTAATCCACATTATCACTTCTATGATTATATTTATAACATATGACCTAACCTAGTTCCACATTTTGTCTTTCTACACATGACTGTAAATATTATATTATCCCAGTCACTCTACCAACATGTTCATCAAGTTTTACCCATAGAAAATCCATTTTAACATCATTAAGAATATATTGGCTATCAGATATTTACTGTTTTAACTGAACTTGATTCTCATAAACAAAAATAAATATATAATTATTTACCATTTATCGATCAAAAGATATAAACATTTATCTAATCATTATAAAAAATATAAAACCATATATAAGATGGATCAGATAATAACTCACTCTCAGTGTTAATTGACAACATATCATAATAAATTCCCCATGCGTATATCATATATGTTTTGATAACATTCATAGCTAATTCCACTTCACAGATCCACAAGAATAGTACTACCATACATATAATTCATACTAAATATTGACACTCTCAATCCACAAATAATATCATAAATAGGTCAAAACCATGAGCCCCAATCTAGGTTCTAGTGATAATACATCACATCAAGAAAAAACTTATCTTTAAAAAAAAACTCTACCATACACCCTTTTTTATCAATTCAAACTTATTTTACATGACGGTGTTCAACAAAAAATGATTTTAATATGCATCAATCCTATATGCCTTGTGTGGTCCCTCCTGAAAATCACAATTACTTTAATTATCCTAATATCATTATTATGGTACTCTCTTGATCTCTTATCCATGATTATGAGTAACTTAACATCTGTGAGTTTCAAAACTAGTAAATTTAATTATACTACATATCATAGTATCTCAAAAAAATATTTTTCACATGACCCCCCATTTGTTAAAATATCACACTATAGACATACCATCGTAATGTTACTCCCTTTATTCCTTATACATCATACAGAGCCACATGAAATAATAGTGTTTAAAACGACTTCACCATCATTATGTAACATATCATTATAGATCACTACAAAACTCATACATGACCCCCAATCATTCCCATACCACACTAAAGATACCATATGAAATAGTTTTCTAATAATTTACTATCCATAGTAGTCAAACCACACATGAACATACCCATGGGAATACCCTAATCTGCCTAAAAATATATTATGACATCAATGGTAAATAATCTTTTATTTCTTATTCCTAAATATTGAAATGTTATACTGTATATTTTTGTGATAATTATTTAACCGATCACAAAACACTTTTTATCATTTATATTGAAATAAAAAAATGAATGACCTGACATAATGTAGCCATGTTACAAAGTATTCCTAGGCCTCATCATAAAACATAGTCATGTATTATGTTCCAAACCCAAAACTTGTGTCAAAGGACTGAAATCATGAATCCAAAAATTACCTTTACACAATCTAGGAAGGTATCAAATGAATGAACTATGAATTTATACCCATCAACATGAATTTTCCCCAATAGTCATTTTTCTTCAAAAATACAATCTTTCTATCTGAAAGGAATTACTAAATACACTCATCATCCTTTCTAAAATTCCATGTAAATAAAATCACCCCAAACAAAACTAAAAGTTATCTTACATTAGCATAAGATTGGGTATAATTTATTTTACTACCATTTTTATTAAATGGGATGTCTGTATTTTAATCCATATATACGGATAATCCCAATACCTTATCTCAAAATAGAGCTAAGTAGTTCTTACTTACTCAAACTAAGTGTTCCCAAATTAAGGTATGCCATAGTGCGAGAATTATATACCCTATAAATCATACCATATATAGTCAAATTCCATTTAAAAAACTCACACTCTAAAAAATAGATATTTATTTCCTTCATTCAATTCCAAACCACCACATAAAAATCAATACCCATTATCTATATCTCTAATGGAACTCATAGTCCCTATATAACAATTATTTTTAGTAAAAATCATAAACAAAAAGTCATAATTGATAATAACAACCTAACATTATTCCACTCAATTATAAAATCCCAATCTCTAAAATCCCATGTGTCAACTCAACAACACTATTCTCTCTCACTATGGCTTTAGGTCACATCCCATAATAGTCATAACCTATTAATATGTACCATTCCTCTATGTTTTTACACCATAATGAAACAAATAGGTTACCCACCCCCAATAAATGTTATTGATCTTCTTAAAAAATACGACCACCAGACTACCCCATGAGGAACGAGTATACAAAACTACAAATAAAAGAAAATAAAAACATTGACCTTGATAAGAACTAGAAAAAAGAACTCATAAATGGTCCCATTTTTCAGTGATAAAAAATGATGACAAAGGTTACCATTTTTTCAACAATGATAAAGGATATCATTTATCAGTGCTTTTTAGCCTTGATAAATGGCACACTTCATCTACATTTTATCGTTAGTCTGTATAAAGGTCTGAATAACAAGAAATAATTAAACAAATAAGAATTTAAAAAAGGAAATTAGAATAATAATATTAATAATTTTATTAATTAAATATATAATGATAAAAATAAAAAAAATTAATATTCATATATTTAAAAAATAAACACACATAAAATGTTTATTTTAAATATATAGATATGTCCAATGAATAAAATGATATAATTAACCAAATTAAAATAAAAAATGGGTATATTACGAGAAATAGAATATATTTTATTACGAAAATATCCAATGCCAAAAACTGAATAATATATATATATATATAATAGATTAAATATTTTTATGAATAGTATATATTAAATATAGATATATAAAATCAATAAATTAGAATAATTAATAAAAATTATAAATTCCAAAATTCAAATAGTTAAACAAAAAAAATTACAAAGATAATATATTTTTTTAATTAGAATAAAATTATTTAAAACATTTAAGTTATATATATATATATAAATTATAAAATTTAATAAATTGAATTTATGAAATAAAAATATTGAAAATGAATAAAATTTGATAATAACATACATATTAATGACTCATTCTGTTTTAATGATTTTTATTCATAACTACTCATTAATATATTTAATATAGAAATATATTCATATATATATTTATATATTTATATAATTAACTAAAACATGATTTATATAATAAAAAATATTTATGTCATCATTAAATAATTCATATATTTAGTGAAGAATGGTTATGATAAAAAGTTAATATTAATTAAAAATAATGTCTACTTCCATCGAGTAAAGGTCAGAATTGAATGTCATATTATTTTATAATTTTAATCATATCATAAATATGTTAAATTGACAGTATAGTCAAATATATGTAATTAAATAATTTTTATATACAACATTAACAAAAAAATATTTACATAATTAATGAAATATCATACAGAAACACATTCACACAATATTTATATAATTTAATTAAATGTTATCAGTCATTTTATTATTTCATTATAAAATGATACATATAATATAGTACGTTTTAATTGATAAAATATTTTTATTTTATAATATTATTAGAAAAAAATATTATTATTTTTTTATTATTATTTTAATTTTTTATGGAATTTATCAATTTCTAGAACCTATTTACAAGTTTTTATTTACATTGTTTTACTTTTTTAAATAGGTATTCATAATAAATTCAATAGAAATCTAAATTGTTTTATTATTTATATTTAATTAATAATATATATCAATTTTTTCATTTTTTGTAAATTGTACTCATTTTTAATTATTCAATCGTACAAATTGTTACATGAATTAATTTAAGATTATATATTTATTAATATTGAGATAAATATATTTGAATTTATATATTTTAAAAAAATATTTTTAAAAGTATATTTACTATATGCATTTATTTAAAAATTTATTAATATAGACCAAATAATATTATTTTTAAATAATTAATAAAATAATTTGAAATAAATAATTATACATATTTTCATAATTATAAAATCATAATGAATTTAGTTAAATAATTAGAATATTTAAAATAATAAAATATATAAATATAATTATCCAAATATATATAATGTTATAAATATATATAATGATATTAATATAAATAATTATATAAATATATAATGATTATGTTTTTGAAGACATATAAAATTATACATAAATAAGGTAGTTGGGGGCTTACTAGAGTGGTAAAGGCTCCCCATAATTATTCATCACTTCTATGTTCAATTCTAGGTGGGGATAAATATCTGCAGGCAAGCGGTGTTGCTAGAAACATACAGGCAAATGGTGATGCATGCACGACATATGACTCATGAGTTAGACATTATGATGCAGGAATGATGTTTTATTTTTCCTTTGGGTTCATTTGTAGGTCTTTTGGCCATATAATGGGTTTAATTGCCCGTGGAACTTCAGACCATGTAATGAATAAATCAGGCATGATGGGTGATATAACCCTTAGGGGGGTATGGCCAACCATTACAGCCTGTCTGTGTGGTATGGGTGTGATTAATGTAATTTTACCCCAAGCACCTAATTTATATTCATACATAATTATATAGAAAAATATTTATAAAATTATTCTAAATATATTTAAATAATGAATATATTCACAATATTTGTATTTATATTTATATATATTTAGTATATATATATAATTAGATAAACATTTATAATGTTATAAATAAAATTTATAATTATAAAATTATGGTAAATATATTTAAATAATTACTATATTTACTATATAAATAATTAGAAGTATTTATTAAATATATTAGGTTCTTAGGGGAATTATTACATTTAAACACACTCAAACCATAGACACAGGCCAGAAAGGTAGACCATAACACCCCCAAATATATAACCCACCCATAGAGACCAAATTATACAATACATGTCCCAAAGGTCTATTGAGCATTGATCTCGTTACCTGGACCGTATACACATTGGGAATGAAATCCCATTACATGGCCCTTAAGGGCCCCATTTTTATCCTGAAATCCCTCTAGTAAATAGTATTGTGTAACACTCAGGTAGCTAAAATACCTGCTATAGTGATGTCGCTGCAATAGTTCCTACTATAGTGCCCACCACAACAATAGTATCTTTTTTTCTATAGTATTCCTCCAATACATTTCATCTATAGTTCTATTGATGTTATAGTCCTGCTACAGTACTGTTATAGTTCTACTTGAGTCACTACACCCCATGGGTTTTGAGCCCTCAACCTAAATATATTTTTATGGGGTTCCAAAACACTAATTCGAACAACAACTAATATTTATTTTATATATAATTAAATAAATATATATAATGATATAAATATATTTATAATTATGAATAATTATAAATATATTAAAAAACATATTATTTAATATATATATTTATAAATGTATAATATAATATATTTACATTTATCAAAATATAATTTTCTAAAATTACATATAAAATTATAAGTATTTAATTATATATTTAGGTAATTGTAATATTAAAAAAAATTAATTATTATTATATTTAATATATATATATGTATTTGGATAAATATATATAATGATATAAATAAATTTACAATCGTATAAAATTATTTTTTAATATATTTAATTGTATTATTTATAATTAAAATTATAAAATCTTTATTAGTAGTAATGTTTTAATGCTGATAAAGAATCCATTTATAAGCGCTAAAAAATGAAGATAAAAGGTATCATTAAAATCCCAAAAACAATATCACTAATAAGGATAACTGTTATGAAGTCTTCTTAATTTATCACTGCAAAATTGTATCTTTGTCAATGTTTTTATTGAGTCGCTGATAAAATTATTCCGATATATTTAAAATAACCCTTATTCTGATTCATTTAGTCTCAATCCTCTAGCATTCATAAAAGTCATATACTACTAGATTTCCTTATATGCATTCTCTATGTATAATCATGTCTTCAATCCAATGTTTTTTTCACAGCCTCCACACTCATGGAGTGCTTTTTTGAGTTCCGTTTGTAGATATTTTACTTAAATATATTTAAAAAACAAAATTATTTTGGG
The DNA here is from genome assembly GCA_963277665.1 of Viscum album. Classification (NCBI taxonomy): domain Eukaryota; kingdom Viridiplantae; phylum Streptophyta; class Magnoliopsida; order Santalales; family Viscaceae; genus Viscum; species Viscum album. The sequence continues at coordinate 747,558,844 of OY728151.1, read as the reverse complement.
ATTTTATCAATTTAATTTATTTTTGCTTTAATGTTTTCATTATATCTATCTAGTCATTAACATTTGAACATTTTTGTTCCATTTCAATAAATATGAATTTCATTTACTACTCCGAAGAGTGTGTCTCATTCCCTTCTTCTTCAATAACTACTTACTAAATTCTTCCTCATAATTTAACTCAATAACGATATCCTCTAAACTCTAGATCACATGACTAAAGTAGACAATATATCATATAAATTCCTCCACAATTTCTACATTTTTCTATGTATTCCTCCCATAGATTTTAAATGATTCTTAAAGGTATATAATTATTTTCATCACCATTATACATCTCTGATCATCCAAACCTACTTTTTCTCTCAGTTTTCATTTCTGTCCAAATCCCACTTTCCAATGTGGGTTTAATCAATGGTTGGTATTTGTTAAATTTTGTTCCCTTTTCTCATTTCCTTACAAAGGTAATTTTTTGGATGGTTTCATATCTCCACCAAAGGAATTTTTTTCCAGTAGATTAAGGAAGTTGTTTTATTGAAACTAATTTATTGACCTTATGATTAAATGGGTTGTCTCTCTAAATTTTATATTTTTTCAATATATTCATTTATATTATACATATTATTTGTTCATAAAGGGTTTTCTATTCTTCCAATATAATTCATAATGGGTTTTCCTGGGGATTTTAACCTTATTTTGAAAACTGTTGATTTATTAATTTTAATCTGTTTATAAATGATAAATATGATCATTTAATTGAATAAGATAAATGAAAAATGCATTTTTCCTGATTTTGAGTATCAAATGATATAACTGATGAATTAAGGGTTAAAAAAATTTGTTGGATTGTGAGTTCTCTCCAATGATAGAAATGATATGTTATCAATGTGTTGATACCAATTATGTTTTAAATGTATATTTATAACATGGGTTTACATTATTCTATTTATTCCATTTGGTATGTGATAAATGGAATCAACAGATTATTATAAATTTGTTTTTGTAATATGATTTTCACACATATTGTTATGAAATTGCAATTGTTACTTTATTAAAGAAATTTATTATGATTTTTTCACCATTATTAGGAAATCCTTGGGGTAGAGGTTTCTATAGTATATTTCCTTTTTATGGGATGTTAGTTTATTATTATTATGTAATTCTTGTTTTATGTTATTGGGGATATTTCATGAGAGTGACTTGGAAGTGATACAATGTGTATTTATTATGTTTTTCTACTTATTAATAAATTTGTCATTTTATTATCTTTAATCACCTAAACTTTTACTATTCTATAGGAACGCTAGGTAACTATGTTAGTGGTGTTTTGGGTTTCATAGTATATGTACATTATGAATTTAATATGATTCACATACCCTTAGTGATGTAATACCCTTGTTTCTTCAACTATAGTGTTAGTGATGTGATATCCATATTTTATTTTGGATGGTGTAGTTTTATATGGGAACACTTGGGGTGTTGATTCTATAGGAATATGTTTAAAATTGTCAAACCCTATCATCAAGTTAGATTCCCATTCTAAATAAAATATGATGCATAGCCCACTAAGAAATGTAATGGATACCCATCAAATGTACCAATTAATTTTTTATTTTATGGAAAATTTTACAATCTATCCAAAATATGAAGTCATTAGTTTTCAAGACGAGGAAGAGAAAATCCAAAAAACATTAATATCTGATAGAGTGAAAACACAAGTGGGCCTATGGTGACACATCTTTATATTATTCCCAAGGGATGTAGTATCATCCATTAGATAGGATAAAATTCCATTGGGATATTATTTAGATTCACAACACATGTTGAAATAAATAAATGATATTCATAAGTATCAAATAAGGTAGTCACTAATGACCATGCTATAATAGTGGTACCACTAAAAGTCATTGGACCCATATGTGATTCCTTTGGAATATCTTTCACTGCACGATGAAGATTCATTCAAAATAATTGTGGATGAAACCCATCTGTTCTTGAATCATTTGATTTTACTAAATTTTTATTTGGTGATAATGACCAGGTGAATCTCTGCAGAGTGTAATAAACATTTCAAAACCTATACAAGTTACCAAAGATATCACATGGACCACTTTTCTACCTATGTGAAATCACATTTTGGGGATCTGGGATAGCAACATTGGTACCAAATCAAAGGGCCTCCTCAACAAACTGTAGGAGGTCTAGAAAAATCATACCAGCAAGAACTAAAATGAGAATCATCATGATTTATCTTCCCAATAGATGAATTCACAGAACCTTAACGATGAGAAAATAGAACTATTATCAAACCTGATATACATCCAGGTCTATTTAGAAAATCCACAATCTATCAAGCACGCCATCATATGAAGGGATATTCAACAAGTATACATGATAATAACTCATAAATCTAATCAATTTCTCAAAACATTGATCCTTAAACATCTCATTTGATACAGTGTCAACTGGAGACTACAAAATATCAACAAATGAGTATACATAGTCTCTCATGTTCGTTTCAAGATGCACAATTTTGAAGATCCCAAAATAAATTTCCAAAACCATAAAATCATGATATAAATAGATATTTAAATTAAAATTATTATATATCTACACTAAGACCGTTATCTAGTTCTTCATAACTATAAAGTCCCACCTTCTAATACTAGGCCCCTCTAGCTTGATGGTGGAAAATTTCACCTTGATTTCATTATGTGTCTCCATGAATTCAAATAGATGCTAAATATATATCAACCAATCCTCAGAATGTTGAGTATTATTAGATCCGTGTAACACTTATGGATTATGGTGAAGGAATTCATCCACATGATTTCATTATAAATCCCTATGAGGTTCAATAGTTGGATGATCAACATGAATTGTTGTTTAGAAATCTCTAATATAATAGACATCACACATGATAACCTCAACCATATTATACTCCATGAAAGGATTTTCCCCCTGATATTATCCAACAGCTTCCTCTTGGATTAAATCCATAGGTATTCTCAATGGAATGGTGATACAAAGCATCAGTAGAAAATGTAGAAGAAAACATATTAACAAACCAATAGAAAAACATTTGAAAATTAATCCCATCCGATAAAAAACCATATTTGGATTTCCTCGAATCTAAAAAAAATTATGAAATATAATATAACCAATTATTATAAAGAGCATCCAAATAACCCCAGGTGAGATAAGGTTTTTTGTGGTGTTATCTAGCTAGGATTTTAGTTTCAAAAAACCCATATGTCTTGAAATAATTACTCCAATGCATACTAAAATAAAAAAAATGCTTAACCAGAACATTTGATACCACTTTTTAATAATACAACATACATACTCTTGTAATCTAATACACAACATGGAATTAACATAGTCTGAAGGAAATTTATGATCCCCATTGGTTGTATATTAGCACTTGGCATTATACAAGTTAAAACTGTTTTCTATGTTTCTATATAAACAACATAAAAAATAGTGATAGTTTATCATGCTCAAAAACATTCACAGGGAGAAATATATCATAAATCCATTTGGTTAAAAAACCAATAATATAATTGGTTAGTTCTATAAAATTGGATAAAAATCCAATTACCAAATAACACAACACTATATGTCCAATGATCAATAATAAAAACCACCTCCAAGTGGTGGTTTTTTATTTATTGAAACAAAAAGATGATCATATTCAAAAACTTGATGGAAAATGCCTTTTGTTATCTAAAATCCCATTAGGGTCACACTAGGGATCCCAAAATAAGATTACACAATTTATTAACCCAAAAAATACTTCATTTTTTAAGTAAATGGCATGGTAGTTCTGAAAAATATTTAAAACAAATTATTCTGTACATTTCAATTGATGGAAATAATTTAAACAAAGGGAATCATAAATAATATAAATAAAATTGTTAATATAAATTCACAAAACTTTTGGAAAATATATTACAAAATGGACTATATATATATATATAAATGTTAATATTTTGCGACATGGTCATCTTCCTAGAGGTAAAATGGTTCTAGGTTATGGGATCCCCATAAACTACAATAATAATGCATGAAAATATATGTACACACATCCCTCTAACACTGCTCAAAGAGGATTCATCACCATCCCATTGAGGATGTGTCCTTCTACATATATTTTTTCAGAGTTGTAAGGCATACTCAAAGTGATGTCATCAATAACTCACTAAATTTCTAGGATGTCATATTCTTTAACAATATTAAATAATGGGAAAAATATCTTAAAACAATTCAAAACACAAAGAATAATTTTAGAATTATTTTAATATTACAAATTCATTTTAAAACATAAAATTAGATATTTAATTAAATCATGATTTTTATTATAAAACCCTGGGGTTTCTATCAAAACAAATAATTACATTTTTCTTTACTATAAATTATAAAAGTTTATACAAATTAATTTCTCAATTCAATTTAAAAATGTAATTTATATAAATAAAATTCCAAAATTCAATTTCCATAATTTCACTTCAATGTCCACAGACACACCCCTGGTCATTGGAATTGGTAATTTTACCATATTTCATGCGAAATCCAATTTAAATCCCCAATTTACCATAAATTGGGTTTCACAATATAATTGAAACAAAATCGATTTAAATCAAGTAAGTTAGCTTTAAATAAATTGGAAATCCAATATTAGAACCACCTACCATAGATCACAAGACCATGAAATCCAACCATTGCGATGAGAAAATCCAAGGAAGAATGTATCCAATGGATATATGAAAATCAATCAATGAATCAAGAAAAAAAAAATTTATTTGTTCTTTTAAAAACACGGATACCTAATAAACCCTAGGGAAGACTGAAGGATAGATTGTGAGAGATGAAATCAGAAAAGATTACTTAGTATGGATGGATGGAATGACAATATCCATGATTTGATTAACATATTATGGGTTTTAATTGGGGTAAATTGAAGGTCCTCAAGACACCCTTATAGGGGAGGAGTGAATCAGGATATCGAATTTTCATTTTTAAAGTTGTGGATCTTGTTCCCACATTCGTAGGAATGTGTTGAATCTATCAAACAAATGAAATTAGGGAGATGACATGACACTTTTAATTGGTTCACCGTAAAGTGATACCTCCAATGAGTATTCAATGATTGTGTGCCTGTCATACCGAAGTCCAATAATCTTTACTGGTTTGAGGATTAGGGATAGCTCACTGAATCCCTTATATCACTTCGCTCAACTCCCCCTAGCATTATTCCTTAAGAGATTTCAAACCATTTTTATCGACATGATGGTTTCTTCAATAGATTTTCATTAAAGTATATATCTCTATTCAGCGTAAGACACTACTTTCATGGATGTAATGAATTGATGCACATGAAAGCACTGAACCACATATCCAGATATTCAGAACATGTAATCAACCAACATTGAAAATTGCATGCAACACCTACACTATGCATGGTAGATCTTCCTTTTGGATGAATGATTTGCTTTTTTCATGGAAAATCATTCAAAAAACTTCACCCTTTATGTGAAACTATAAAATTTGTGTGTAGCTTAAATATTTTCAGTGAAAACCTAAATTTTTCCTTGGAACTATGGATTTTCCCCATAATAGTAATTTTTCTACGGTTCTTTATCTTATCTGTCCATCTGAATATTTTCCACACAACTCTTATGTTTCCACGCAACTCCCTTTTCCTGTATCTTTAATGCGCATAATAACTCAGATGTTTTTTATGGATTTTGTTATCTGAAATTAGGGGTGGGGGTTATATCTTATTTATAGTAATTTTCAACCCCCGCACGCAAAACCAACCATGGAACGCACCACCACTAATTATTCCCACATTAATTATCATGTCAGAATCATTTTCTGTTCCCATCTAATTGTTTTTCATGGGACACATGGATTTTCCATTTTTGAAGTTCTTTTTTGGAAACATTTTTTGCAAAAAAATTTACATGCACCTACAATATTACATGCACCTCACATTGAAAAACACACATTTCTCCATTTTATGTTTTTCAGGTCCAACAAAAACAAAAACCAAACCCCATTTCTTGCATTGAATGGGAGTGGTTCCAATAATATCCCCATTTGGGATTGTTGGAAATCTCCATGTAAATTCAATTGAGAACCAACCACAATAAAATACTAAAATGAATGAATTGACATATCGAACACTCTATTTCTATGTGATCAATTATCAGAGTAGATAATAAGAGGGAAATATTGAAATTGCTTCTCGTGTTTTTTAATTCTCAATGATGCTGAATAAATCATCATTCTTTTACATATAACCAATAAATTTCCATCACATAAACTAAATTTATTATTTTTCCCCCATTGAAAATAAACCCAAAGACCATTATTTGTTCCCTGAGCAACTCACAACACCCCCTACATAGTATCTCCCCCATAAACAAACATAACATCCACATACAGATTAGAAACAATTAACATAACTAGATAAAGAGGCATTTATTATCCTCCATATGCACTAGGAGGTGACAGAACACCAAGGTTCTAATGATGTTTCTCAAACACAAATACTAACAATATCAGGGTTAAGATATCAACAACATTCTCATCCATTCCCCCATGATCCATTTTAATGATGACTTCCTCAAAAGTTTCCTTGATAAATTGATATCTGATTTCCATAAGTTTTATATGATAATGTTGAACTAGATTCCACATAAGATCAATTTCCCTCGTGTTTTTACAGTAAATCACCATTGGTTATTTCTCCTATTCACCAGTATATTTCATTTGTTGGTTCATCTATAGTAGTTGAGTGCATGGCTTTGTAGTGGTGATATTCTCAAATTCATCCGTACTAAGAGAATTACTTTCTTGCATTCTCAACATTACAACACATTTCTATACAATATAGAATTCTCCAACAATGTATGACTTTTTACACTACATCTCTAGCCCTGTTAGGATTAGAAAATGCTGATAATTCACTATTCCTTCATGCAACAATGTATAACACATAATTATGAGTACTTTGAATATACCTCATGATTCATTTTACTGTTCTCATAAGATCTTCCTTTGGATTACTCTTAAATTGTATAGCTAAGCATGTTGGAAAGAAAATATCATGCCATGTACCTGTTTGTAATAATAAGCTTCCAATAATCCTCCTGTACATGGTGAGAGCTAGAGTGGTCTCATCCTCATTCATTCAAAATTTTGTCCAACCCCAATCGAAGATGACATTGGATTGGAGTCATGCATATTAAATATCTTCAGCAACTCTCTAGCATACATTTCGTGAGAAATGAACTTGTAACCCTTCAATTGAGTCACCTGTATTCCCAAGAAATATATGATCACACCATCATAGACATATAAAATTATGATTTAATGTGATTATAAAATTCATCCACTAATATCTTCCTACTTCCACCAAATATAATGTCATCAACATAAACTAGAACCATCAATTGATCTTTTGGAGAAATCATCACATATAGATTTTGAAATATTCCTCATCTTATTAATTCTATCTTCTTTCGATATGAATCCTGTGGAGAATACCATGTTCATAGTGCCTGCTTCAATCCATAGTGAGCCTTATTGAGTTTATAAACATTTGTTTCATCAGTACCATGATGAAAACACACTAGTTGTTTTATTTAGACTTATTATTTGAGAACCCCATACAATAATGTTTTCATGACATCCATTTGATATAATTTATATCATCTTTGGATTTTCATTGTATGAAAAATCCTTATTGACTCTATTATGGAACCCGGATCAAATAATTCATCAACATCAATACCTTTTATATGGGCGTATCCTTTACAAAAAAGTCGTTACATGTTTTTGATAACACTTCAATTCTCATCAAACATGTTCTTGAAAATAATCTTTGTACCAATCACATTTTGAATATTGGGTTTCTTGACTAGATCACATGTATGATGCTTATCAATATGATCCAACTCTTCAATCATGACATTCACCCATGATTCATCCTTTGTAGCTTATTGAAATGAGGATGGTTCTACATATAGCAGAAATGTAGATTGTGTGTTGTTTCTCATTCTCCATGTTTGTGTGGATGCAGCCCAATCCCCAAAAATGTTGGATTGATAAATTTCTTTTTATTGATTCCTCCTTTGAGATTCAACGGAATTATTTCCATCCAAGGATTCCTCTTCAGATTATTATTCTAAGTTAACATCATGATGTGACTCCTGAGAGTTTTATACTCCAATGTCTATTTAATTGTTTGAATTTACATGATGTTCACTTTCTTCCCTATTTTCGACCACATCCTCAAATAAAATACATGATTTTTTTTGGTTTTCTCATCATTGTTCTTAACATCATTTATTCAAACAATCCTTCCAAGGATTTTGTTGAAACACTTGTAGGATTTGTTGTTTGTTGAGTATCTAAGGAAAATTCCTTCATAATCATTTTTTTATACATCACTTAATTTCCTTCTTTCCTTCTGATGAACCAGTTACTAACAAAATCAAAAAAGTACATCGAAGAAGGCTTCCTTCCATGCCATAATTCATATGGTGTCATAATCTCACCCATATACAACCATGTTCTATTTTTAATATACACTTCATATTGAACAACCTCTTTCCGGTAATGTTGTGAAATATGGCTCACATTCATCATTGTTTATTCCATATGGTTCACTCGTTAATTCATGCTCTCTACAACTCCATTTTGTTGTGTATTTATCACAGTAGATACTGTATGTTGTATCCCATGCTTCTCAAGGTAATTTTGAAATTCAATGGACTTGTATTTCCCTCCATTATCAGATTGAATCACTTTGATTTTTCATCCTTTATCATTATTAGTTATTCGCTGATATTTCATCATGCAGTCATGAACTTTTCGTTTCTTGTGTATAACCATTACACATGTAATTCTACTGTAATAATATACGAAGTGGATGAAGTACCTTTCTCCATGTGTTTTGACAACATTTTGGCCCACATACAGCAGTATTAATGAGATCAATAAGATGAGATGCCCTTTTCATATTTGGATGATATGAACTGTAGACCAACTTCCCGTGAATGCAAGCATCGCAAGAATTTCACTTTCACGCTTCAGGATGTGAATGTATATGAAAATATTTATATTGGATATTTTTTTATATATTATTGTTTGATGTACCCCAATCATTAATTCAAAATGTTATTTTCTACCACATTAGTCATGTAGAAAATGTTTTCATTGCTATCAACTTGACATTGGATTCCTTCTATTCAACAACCCTTCATAAAATAATTTCTTGTCATTCATTTTATGGTGAATCCATTCTAATTTAATGTAAAAAAATTTCCTAAGTCATAGAGCTGACTCACACTAAAGATATTATGACATTTTCCATCTACATAAATGATATCATTTCTCTTTATCTATACATTGGATTGTTCAGTACTTCCACTATCATTTATTTTCTGAGTTCCATCATTACCAAAATGTTTTGTTCGACCAACCCTCATTTTGACATCCGTTAACAGGCCCAGATTACCTATTATTTGAGACGAACAACCACTATCCCATATCCATTTGAATTGATTTTTCTTTCTTTGAGGGCCACCTCTGCATGGATGGATTTATATAGTTTATTCTATTCATTACACGAGACATTTGATTGAGTGTAGAACAATGTTGGACTATCAATTCTCCCTTATGTATACATGGGTTCATCATAGTTGAAATATTAATCCAAATGAGAAATATTTTTATAAGAGAAGCATTGTCTTATTGATGATATTCGACTTGTCTTGGGCTTCGATATGAGGTCTATATGTCCCTCCTATTATTTCAATCAATGAACTTATGAACAGTGTTAGAACAACAAAAAAAATATCCATAGAAACTGTTTCATCAAAAATAATTACGATATGAATTGGTAATCTTTTTTTGAACTCCCATATCTTCTCCATTCAAATTGATTCTTGCCTCTTCACAATAAGACAAGGAATGAACCATATATCCCATAACTGACACTTCATGAGAAGAAATGACTTCTCTCATCTGTTTGTAGTCATTCTTTATTCTTTAAGATAATATTTTCAGTCTCCCTTATTCATGGATTCTTGTGGATAGTAATAAATTATTCATTCTGATTGAATTGATGTTTTCATTTTCTGCACTTATGTTGACTTTTCACATGACCCACATTCATCTTTCCTTTATTATGGTCCCCATTTTTTTCTGTATCTGACTATTCGTCCTCACAACTGATTCCACTATTTCCCATGGATATGGGTCTCTAATCACTAAAAATCATTTCAACTCCATTAAAGCCGCATCTTTCTCTCTCCAAATCCTCAGCATCTTAGAACCGTCCAAAATGTATTTTCTTCATTGATTCAATAGATATTGATTCACTCTCAAATTTACTCTTAACAATAAATCATCATCATCAAGACCCTTAGTAGTGTTTGAGTTTTCATCCAATAATGAGGTGTTTCCATTGATGACCATTTCTTGCTCTTCAATTCTCAACATCATATTTACTATATCATCATTGCATTTAAGGATTTTATAATGTACATTCAAACATTCTTCCAGTCGGTCAATTTCAACATCGAACTGATCAACATATTTAGTTGATTCTTCTATAATTGATTTCCACTAATTGAAACTCTAAAATTTAATCATAATCATACTAGAATCATCCTTAAGTTGAAAATCAGGATTGGAACCAGTTGTTAACCAATTTTTATAACAATCATTTTCTAATTTTTCAACAGTGACGATCATGGAAGCGTTGTATCCAGTTTTAAATTTGGATTCTTCTTCTTCATATATTTCATTATCATTATCATACTATTAACACAAAAAATAATTATTTTGTAGTTGTATTTCTAGATTTTATGTCTACATTTTTGAAAAACCTTTTTTTGAGAATGTTCAATGTTTTTAGTATCACTATCATCAATAAAAATCTTTCATAATCATAGAGATGTAATGTGCCCTACATTTCCACAATTAAAGCTTGCAAGATGTAACTTCCCTTTGAATTTCCATTTTACCTTTTGTAAATTCTAGGAAATGAGAGAGAGAATTTATTTTCCCTCATAATCATCAACACTACTGTATTTCCGAAATCTCAATTTCTCCTTGGTTTTGAACGCCATATCAATGCTTACTCAAATCGTAGCATCTTCTGGTTTTATTTTCATTTCCTATGTCACTAGGATGCTCAGTAGGTCATTCAGAGTAGGTTTGGAAAGATCTCTTTCCTCGAGGGCTAAAAAGTTTTCATTGTATAGGGGTGTAATTCTTCTCAAATATTTATTCACAATGTCAACGTCTTTGATTTCATCTACTAGACATAGAATTTCTCTAACCACATTAGTTATTTGATTGAAGGAGGTGTCTAGATTCTCACCAGAATGCATCTTCAGATCATCAACCCTATTTGTCATGACATGTAGTTTATCCTCCTTCATTTTGATATCTCCTCATAAATATTTTCATGTTTATCCGACATGTACTTTGTAGATGTGAAACTCATCACCTTTAGATAGATATAATCAGAAAGCATTATGGTGAGATCATTCATCACTTTAGCATCTACATGTAGAATTTTCCAATATTCATCAGTCATAGCTAGACCTGTTGTATCAGTAACATGTATACCTAGAATAATGGAAAATAGGACTTCCTTTCCATGGGATCTTAGATGAGATATCATTCTATTATTCCATATATAAAAATTTCATCCGTCAAATAGGGGGACTCCCCAAAATATGGTTGAATTCGCCATGATTTTATAAGACTTATCAATCACCGGCAACCATATTTTGATACAACATGAAGGACCCTAGAACACCATGAGAGGGGAGGGGTGAACCAAGATGTCAAATTTTTCTTTCTAAAGTTATGGATATTATTTCCAAATTGGTAGGGACCTATAATATATTTCAAACAAATTAATGCAGGGAGATGAAACAACAAATTTACTTGGATATCCATAAAGGGCTACATCTAATGAGTATATGACAAAAATGCGTCAGTCGTACCTAAATACACTAATATTTACTAGTATGAGAATTACAATATTGTTTCTCAAAAACTCTGTGCCTGGAACACATCCATTAAAAAGGCTTAGCGATATCTCACTGCGTCCCATAGATCACTCCTCTCAACTCCCCTTAGATCAATTTCGTGAGAGAAGTCTAACCCAGTTTATCAACATGATGGTCACTTCAATAGATTTGCATTGAAGTCTTTTTTTGTTCATCATGAGACACTTATTGCATCGAAGTCTTTAATTGATGAAATAAAAACCACTAAACCACATAATAGGATATTCAGAACAATTTATCAGCTGACAATGACAATTCCATGCAACACCTACCCTATGCACAGAAGATCAGACTTTTACTCCCTAGATTTGTTTTTCGGGTAGAAAATCATTGATTCAACTTCTCCCTTTAAGCGAAACTGTAATGTTTTTCCATGCATTTTAAATATTTAGTTCCCAACATAAATTTCTCTCTGCAACTCTATATTTTCCACATATTAGTAATTATTTTTCACAACATTATCTTTTCAATGAAGCTGTAAATTTTCCGCGCAACTCTAAATTCTCTACACAACTCCCTTTCCTTGATACTTTTACTCATATTAGCACTAAAATATTACCAATGTCTTCAGTCATCTTGAATGATAGTATCAACTCTTATTATAGGCATTTCTGACCAAAGAATGAAAAACCCTATCTAGCGTTCCAATCCTCTAATTCTTCACACAATACATTTCTTACATGGACCGTTTCCAATGCACTTCTCTTGGTTTTTAATGTAGCGTATGCCTTTACCATTTTTCAACATTCTTATCCCACAACATGATTTGCGCACATATTTTCAGCTTGAACTATATGATCCCTTTCATTGAAATCATTATGAAAATCCAATCTGGATTGACCAAAAAATCCAAACCCCATTTCGATCATAGAATGGTCATGGTTCCAACACTAATTAGTTCATGGGAGGACAAAAGAACTATGATCTCATATAAGGGATAGTTGATCACAATCATGCAATAAAAGGGGGTTCATGAATTTTTAATGAATTTTCATATTAAATAAAAGTCACACGAATATTTTCTTATGCAGGGTCACATGATTTTTCAACCTATGAGCCTTAATCATGTGACCCCGCTTTTGGGGTTTCATGAATACAACTTGGTGGGTAAAGGATTTTTGAAACCGTGTGAAAAACATGAAAACCCTATTTTTCTAGGTTTTCATGGTTTGGGAAAACCATTGGAAACCCATGAATAATATCAAATACCTTAAATGTTCTAAAATTTCACCAAAATCATCCTTAAACAAGCCCCAACAAACGAACTATAAAAATAAGTGTTAATAATTACTTGAAATTAGTAATAGGATCCGACACACTATATTTTTTATAGACAACAATAGTGTTGGTCAGATGAGTGTTATCCAACACCTTGTTTAGGATATCTTTGGGTTCCCACATATACTTCATGGATACGTGTAGGAATAAGGCAAAGTGACCAATTTACACCAATTTATTTATTATCCATACAAGTGGGAGGGGGGGAGAAGATCAAACTATGACTTGTGGTTATATACAGAGTTAGTTCCTTTTTTCTCTTTTTCCATTTGATATATATATATATATTATGGAGTTTTTTTATAATTTATTTACAACCTTTTTGTATAGATTCACCGAATAATAATCTTGTAAAAGTTATTTCCATTATACTTGTAATTACAACTATAGTATGTATGTTCATTTTCATCTATATGGTAATTTAACATAATTCTTCTGTTTATTATTGTGATTACACATCCCTTATAATCATTTATTATGAGGTTTTTGTCTCCCCACTATACCACTTTTTACCCTCGATGTGAATTAGAATCCTCCAGTGTATAGGGAGTCAATCGTGAGGACATGTGACCCATCATACTGGGGAACATTTTATTAGATCCCATTTCAGTATGATACAATACTTTTTATTTGTTTAATTTTAAATCATTACAAAAATACATAATGTACATGCCATAAATTTAAACCAATTATTTTAATATTTTTTAATTTTACCCATAATTTATGAAACCATGACTGAATTGAAATTTTAAAAAACAAATGGAATTCATTTAGTTTGATAAATGTATCACTACTTTTATGTAAGTGATATTTTTTAAATCAGTAATTTTATATGAATTCAATAGTCAATGAAAATAAATAATCTATTAAAATAATTCTTGGTGAATGTAAATGATTTATCCGAAGGGGAAACACATTGTTGAATGAGCCCATCTTTCACAATATCATCAGATAATACCAATAAATCCAAAAAATATACCAGTACCTTAAAATAAAACTATATAAAAATATGGCTCATCACACATACCATTTTAATTGAAAATTCCACTTCCCTTTTACATGGTAATAAGGAGAAATCCTATAGGAAATAAAAGGTATACCACTTAAATATTGATGGGAATAAAGGCTAATTCTTCTTATTTATCTATGTACCAGTCTCACTAACTAACAAGATGTGGATTCAATATTACACACCAATGAACCCATTAATGATTCCCCAATATACCTCTCTTCATTAAATGTTTGATAAATCCCCTCCGGTGCGAGAAAGGGATAAACTATAGTAATCAATTTAATTCATGAATGCAATCAACCTATTCAAACTAATGATCGAGTCAAACATGTTCATCTAATAAACTAAAAATTCCAATTATTTTTCAACAATATCTATCATTATCATTTAAGATAAAAATTTCAATACATTATTTATTGACCCAGTAATTATGGTATATTTTCTCATTGAATAAGTAATGACATCCTTGTATTATATTATTTCTTCAAAAAATTACAAAAATATTTTTAAAATTATAAGGTTATAATAAAATTAGATGATTTGTTAAATTATTATAATATTACCATACATTTCATGATATAAATCATGATATTCATACACCATTAATTCCAACTATATAGAGATGTCATTCTCCAAATTCTTTTCAGGTTCTAATATCTCCACTCCACTCAAAGTAAATATATTACTTTATGTCCTTGTCCTTGATTTTTTCAAGTGTAACAATCTATATTTTTAAATATTTATCTTATTTATATTTCCCATTATAATTATCTTATGAAAATAAATAACAAGATATCATCATATATACCACCATCCAATGCAGGAAAATTTACCACTGAAGATTTTGATGTTTAGTCTTTATGTGTACCAAATCACTACAATACTAAAAAACCAAAAATGAATTACATTTTAAATCACGGTCATACATGTTAGTTGAATTCCAATTTAATTAAACTAATTTCAAATTCTAATTAATCTATGAAATTTATCACTAAAACTGTTAAATGAGAAAAATAATAACACTTTTCAATGTCTAGAATATATTACATTATTGAAAGAAATATTGTAACCACCTCTACATTAGTGGGGTAGATTATGTTGAATAATATAACCACATATCAAATAAATTATATATCTCAAATACACATGTATTTTTCATTTAATTTATCACTTATTTAATCAATAATTTCAAAGTCATGTAATTTTTTTTTTCAATACCAATAAACATCCTATTGTTGTATTTAAAATTTAATAACTATTTTCTTTTTTTATTTATTTATATTGATACTGTGCATAAAAAATAAATATGTTATTGATATTTTATAGGAAATATTTTACATAATATTGAAAAAATATAATTTTATTTAACAAAATATTTTTTAATATTTTGATATCAAAACAAATCCCAAAAATTTAATATATAATTGATAAATCCCAAATAAGATATGAAATCAAAATTAATATTATTAAAAAAGAAAATAAAAATATTTTATCAAAAAAAATGCTATACCTGAAATTGAATAAGTAATTATAAAATAAATTAAATATTCTCATTTAGATTAATTCTGTAAAACGGTTGCTGAAAAAATTAGAAAGAAATTAATTATTTAGAAAAATATATCTTGTTATGGATTCATTTTGAATAAATACATAATTACATTATAAATCTTTTTATAATGGTTTTAATATAATTATTCGACTATAGAATTGACACAAGAGAGTGTTTTATGATTTATAAATGGCTATCCTAACCATTTCATGCTTCAACATATGTCACATAATACTTAAATATTAAATTGATGAATATTAGTGTTTTTAAAATGGAATCTTTTAATAAAACCATTTTAAATATGTACACACACGTAACTAAAAAACAAAATAAATCATTTTAGTTAATTTCAAAATATATCCCATTCCTTGTGTATTTTTATATAATGTTTTTAAACTATCAATGTTGTTTTATAAGAAATCAATAAAATATAATAATTTACATATATCTAATTAAAAAAATGAAATAAGTTTTATTTAAAATTTATTTTTTCAATTAAATTTATATTTAAAAATAATGATGGATGAAAATAACTTGTGGATAATAAAATTAAATTTTATTACATAATCAATGTTTATACAAAATCCCTATTTTTAAAAAAATCTCACATTTCAATCAATTATTATTGATATAAAAAAAGTACATCAACGTTTCCAATATTATAAAAAGGTTCAAAGAATATTTTAAAAAGGTATATTTAATTCAATGTAACAAAATCATACTCCCTTGATCCACTGTTTGGATGAATCCCATTATATATAAAAAAATATGAATGACAATATTAAATGAAAATATTAACAATGAGTTGATGCTATGTTTGTGGTCAACACTCATGTGTAAAAAAACAACCCAATTTTTCTTATATTGATAATCAAGAAACTCATCATCAATACCTAAATGGGAAAACTCATCACAATAGACCAATAATAAATTACAATAACATCATCTATAAATTTATTAGGATTTATTTCAATAATATATAAATGAAAAAATGGGTTTTAATTGGAAATTTGATATGACCCTTCCATGTATTACATATGCCATACATATGAATAAATTTTTGTCAAATGGAAATAACAAAACAAGTATTGGTCAAAATAAATAACATAAAAATAATATAAAATAGTATCAAACATAACATTAAATATCAAAACTTATATAAATCCAATAATATAAAATTGAAAAAATTAAACAAAACTGAGTAATTAATAGAATATGAGGATAAATATCCTGAACCTGTGAGTAACCATAATTATTTTTAAAAATGCAAAAATTTATATCTATATCAATATATTTAATCATTTACATGTCAATATGTCAGAAAAACTAGATGAATATCCGTGATTATGCACTATATTAGGATGATACTTTCTCTCACGAACCTAATCTGGTTTCCACCAATCCCGATTCCATACCCAGCTTCTGGAAAGGTATGTAGGGTGTTCCTTATTCCAACGGTCTATCACTAGTGTCTGGGTATCATAAAATATGAATAGGTAATGATTTACCCGAGTTTATAATCCTTAAACCACAAATGAATCCAATAAACGAATATTTATTTTTCAAACAAAACAACCATTTTACAATAAATCTGAAATAATTTACATATTTAAAAAAACTCACAAAAAATATAACAAACATAAAAAATCAGTAGGAAACATCCACATAACACTCATGGAAATGGGTACCTCCTTCAAGCCATCTCCACAAAACATCACCACCATGGACCTGCAAGAATCCCAATCCACTAGAACTAAAAACTGTATGAAACCTATGCCAAAAAAATAACAAAGTATACTTACACCCAAGAGTATAAGTACGATGTGAGAAAATGACCATTAAGATACCACCACTAAAATAAACCAGAAATTTGAGTTACAATTTTAAAAGATGCATTTAAAAATTAAAATAGTTATGAAGTAGGATATCATTAAAGATAAAAACATTTAAAAACAATTTATAAACTACTGAATTTTCCATCCATCCATACTATATGCCTAAGGTAATCACAAAGTAACTAATGAGAATAAGAAACAGGAAATAACCACTAGGAACTAGCTCATTGTGGGTCCCAGGAACCTTGTTACTCGGTGATAGTAACCATCAAAATATATGTTCTCTTGCACGATCAACTATTAAGGAACATGACCATAATCAAGTGGTCCCCAATCATCATCATCATTGTTTATTTTTGTTGTAAGTGCTAATCTTGCAACGTGAAACTAATGCCAAACCCCATAGATTTACATGTATAATAGTACATGTCTACCCGTATAGACTCTCGGGTTTCCCCTTGTACTCAAACAAGTTCAACCAGATATGAAATATACATTTCACACTAAAATATAATTTCCACATCACAAGTTCAACAAATATCCCACATATAGATCATACATGTCACAAAATCCACTTTTTCATTCAAATGCATTTTGAAACCATACTCACACAATAAATAACCCACAACACATTTCATAATAACATAACACTTCAAAAAATCCCTTAATAAAAATTATAAAACCACTATAAGATATTATAAATCACGTAAAATCCCACTTAAATATGATATAATATTTATTTCATCACCAAAATTCATTTTTCACAACACACATACACAAAACAGCCCACAACCATGTTCTGCAACTCTCTTTCCATTTGATAAAACATTTCAGTACATAATAAAACATTTTAAAAACAATTGACCACAAAAATAAATTACATTCCTTTCCAAAATATATATTAGGTGAACACACTAACCAAAACATACTTATAGACCCTTTGGTCCACTTTTTTAACCAACCAAAACATTCACAAATTTTATAAAACAAACCTACAGGGTGTAACTACGATTCACAGACAAAACCATTTCAAATCCATCATTCAATTCCGAAATCATACCATTACCAATCCATAACATAATTTTCATCACTAAAAACATTTATTACACTACCACCATTTGTTATAAAAATACATCAATTAACACCACATAGGACACACATGAAAAAAACCTGTTTTCATAATTCACATCCAAGATGTACTTCATGGTTTTACACATAGAACCAATTTAAAAACCCCAGTTCATGTCCAACATGACACAAAGGCATTTACATCCCAGTATTTTATTCCCATTTAAAAACTAATTAGTCATTTCATGTGTTATAAAATACGCCAAAACATTACACCAAGAGTCACCCATGGAATGCACCAAATTTCATGCCATAATGAATGTAAAGAAATTTAACGATTAATCAAATCCATCAAAAACAGTTTCACACCCCTTGAAGCACATGAGGAACATTAAAACTACTAAATCAAGCAAGATAACTCAAAAA
The DNA here is from genome assembly GCA_963277665.1 of Viscum album. Taxonomy (NCBI): domain Eukaryota; kingdom Viridiplantae; phylum Streptophyta; class Magnoliopsida; order Santalales; family Viscaceae; genus Viscum; species Viscum album. Next base: position 747,539,578 of record OY728151.1, on the reverse strand, counting down.
TAAATTCTTACACATGGAACCACCTACCTTTTGAGTCAAAACCGTTGAATCATGGTGTGAAATCTCAACTGCACCTTTGCCTCACACCAATAGACTGAAAACAAACCCTAAACCAAAATATTTCTCTAACAGGACCCCATATCAAACAGTTGGTATGAACCCAAACTCTTGGACACTCTATAAATTCATTAATGAGGGAGGAAATCGTAAGGAGAAGGAAGTTAATGAATATAGAAAAAATTAACCAAATAGATCTCGAAAAAAACGACCTAGATACAAGTGTATCTGAATTTCAAAACAACCATAAATGAATGTGAGGTTCTAATAATGTTGAGGATGTCATGTAGGAACATGAATAGGGAAATAGAGTAACAATACTATTATTTATGAATGGATCAATTTACCTCTTAAAATATGGGCAATTTGTTAAATCCAGATAAGAGTCACCCAAATTCGTGATAAAATTGAGCTCCAAATTGGGGGTGGAGAGAACAGGGGCCACCTTGGGTATGTGGTCTTGGGTGAGAGATGGAATCACTAAAAAAACCTAAATATTGAATGAGATATTATATAATACGAAAAAATTTAAATGAGGTAATGGATTTTTAGGTGAGACCAACACCATAATAAAAAACCCAAATATATCATTATTATGGATTCATGTGAGGTTCAAATGGATATGGTGGTTTTAATATTCGATGTAATTAAAATTGTGAACTGTAATGGGGGTAAAATTATGGAAAATGATAGAGTTATAAAAGAAAAAAATTTTATTTTTTAATCTGGAAATGGGCTAAAGGTTTGGCCCAAAATTTGAAAACCTGTCATTTCCCACAAAATGCATTAAAAACTCCCATAACAATGCAATGATGGAAATTAAAAAAAATTACTTTAAAATAAGTCATCGATGTGACAAATCTCTCCACTATAAATATTTCTACCCCCAGAAAGCCACAATATGGCCAAAAGAAAAAAAACAAACCCAACTGATAGACATGAAATGTACTCCTTCATAATGTTCGGTCAACCACTAAAAGTCTAAGACACCTCTAGTGATAAATTAAGAATGTAATAATATTACAATAGAAAACTTACATCTATTTACTGAAATTATCAGGAACATTTAGGATTAAACCACAAAAAGAAACTCAAAACATACTATATGAACATGACTCATGTATTCTACACATACGAACAACAACAAAAACCATTAATACACTTACTTTGATATAACTAAACCATTGGGAACTCTCCAATCCCATCATTTACTACATGATGATATTTTTTTTAGATATCTTCGAATGTGAGTACCTCCCACCAGTCCAAGACCAAGGAAAAATATGAATTCCTATTATGTGCACAAACAAATGGGCTCCCCACCATAAGAGAAAAGTTAAATTTTCCCGAGACAGATTCCGGAAAATATTAGGGGGAGGACTGAACTGACTCCCCAGTTCAAGGGGTAGACATCCATATGACCGTTACAAAAGAACTTATTTAATACTCAGAGTGGGGACCCCCACCATATGAACAAAACATATTAACCGACCATCATGGGTTGGTTGGAAATACCCCAAAATATAAAGAGTTTGGACGACCACATTGATAGTCTGCACAGTTTGGAAAACCTTGTGCAAACCGTGGGAATCCATCTATTTACATGGTTTTCTAGGGTATGATCACTACAAACCCTGAAAAAACCATGTGGTCAACATGTCTAGCCAATCATTAATACTTTTTCCAAATACTGAGTCGAAACCAAAGGGGGAATGTTTGAACTCAATCTAATACATGGAAATGAGGTCCTCCAACCTCAACTACCATACTAGAACAAATGGAACACGATGATGGCACCGATGTTTTAAAATCATCCTATCATTCATATTGGGGATAAGACGTTGTATATGGTTTTTAAAGACCCTCAGAATTCCCTTGACTATGTGTCGGCTGATCTGCGGGGCCTATTGTTGGAGATCAAATTATTGAAGCATCATTGGCCTCTTAGTTAGTCTATGGAAACCACATGAACTTGTGTTTTTATTCTGGTGATACGAACAACAACATTGTAATACTCGATAAGATTACCAAGACATAACAGATTCCAAACTCACTTTTCCCTAACCCAAAATTACACTAAAACAATGTCTCAAAAAATGCACACACATCACACCTCGTTTCTACAGGTGAGAAACAACAGAAGGAAATGACACTTATAAACCCCATCTTATAAAATATAGGATTTTGAAATTTTCCAAGGGAGAAATATTCCCAACATAACAGAGACTCTTATAGGATTGCACAAAATTCACACTTACAGTCATACAATCACATGACATCACAAGTCATCACTGAACATGGACATTGTGACTGATTGAAACAATACATGGAACAAGACCTTATGCGAATTCCGTAAACAACACACAAGTACCGAAAGTGGTCACAATATCCTCTAATGATCACATTCCCAAAACAGGCGGTTTAACAAGAACTCATGTATCTATGAAACTATAATGATCCTAGAGGCTTTCTATGACACAATTGAGGCTCTTATCCAAATGAGAAACACCATACCACTTCTAACATCGATGAATCAGGCAGCATAAGAAACTAAAGACTTCTTCAACCTTCCACGATAACTCTACCGCTACAACAGGTTCCACAAATCAAATAAAGGTATAGTGTTAGACTCAATCTACAATGATCTATAAAAGATTACTTATATTGATCAACTGAAAGATTTTCCAACGACTAAATAATCCTAGGTTCACTTCAGTTGTGCATTAACCCTTAATGGGGGCGTACCTTATCAAATGAGATATCCCAAGGATCAATCCAACTGGTTGATTGGTTAGAACATTCCACAAACTAGATCCAAACATACAAATGGAACCACTGTATAGGTGTCTCGAAATATATCTCAGAATAGACTACTAACTGGTATTTCTACCCAGCTTACTGACCAATCACAAACCCAAAACACATTTCAAACAGGAGGGGTTTTTGGACTCAAAACATTCCACAACATTAACATTTAAAAAAAACATAATATACACCATCACAAACAATTAATCAATATATCATGTTTTTCATTAAAAAATTTTCATTGAAAACAAATTGTTCAGCGGTTACCGTATCCACCAATGGATGCCCATCGGCCTCACACATGTAAGATTATATGCTAAACCGGGGAACCTGCTCTTATCTATCTCAGCACTCATCTGGTAATTTTATCAACCATTAATCATCCCATATAACCCCATGAATTTTCTTTATCATGGTAATTCCCAATGTCAAAACCAGAATTTTTTCCTCTTTTCATGTCCAAAAAAGATCAACCAAAACATCCACTTTCTCAAAACCTCTAACCACGAGATCAAAATCCCAATTCAAATCTTACAATACATTTCCAAATGAAAAAACCATTTAGATAATCAAAAACATTAAATTTATTCCCATAAATTTCAAAACATCTCATCCAATTAAAAAAATCATTGATTGTTTATAATCCTCTATAGGCAAAACTTTTTAAAAACCAACTTCAATTTTGTTTCATCTTTTAAAAGAGTTGTAAGAACAAAATTTTCCATTTCAAAACAATTCTAAAAATTCAGTTCCACCATTTTATAAATAAAACCATTCACTATTTATTCGAAAATAATATCACAAAAACAATACTTTTATTAAAATCATGTAACATTAAAACCCATGTTCCAAGATTTAAAAGCTAATGAACACAAGACAATGTAAGAGGAATCTACTTTCAGTGGGTGGCTTGGAGATAAGGTCAGTAGACATTTTCCAATCACTTCACCATCACATATATTTTTCTAAGGAATATCCCTTGCTCTACATGGCTTGTCATGCACTGCAATATCACTGATTCCATTAACCCCAATAACTTTTCATTTCACCCAATCATCATCAAAATAAGATATTCAAAGGACTTAGATAAATCCGGAATTCCCCTAGCAACATGAATCCCAACATGAGGTGTACTGATCAGGAACACTTCCTATAACTGGAATACCATGTTCTGCTAGTCCTAACTCTAGACTATCCTGACTCTTCCTCAAATAACATGACCCAATGTGTTAACTTGTACCCCCTTTTGATACCATTTTGTCACGAAAAAAATATGTTCACCCTCAAAATCTGTGCCAAACCCAAACTACGACTTGGCCCGAAGGGAGTTCCTGATCCCCACATGCTGGTACAACTTCTTAGGTATCAAAATATGATATTTGGAATCGATTTACTAGATTTTATAAACATATAACAATAAATGAATCCAATTAAACAAATCCAGATTTTTCAAACGAAATAGTATTTTACAAAAATTACGAAGTGAATTAAATATTTTAAAGCAACCCACCATGACTATATAAAAGGTAAAAAACCTGAATGAAACTGCCCAATAACTCTAATTGCATGGGTCACCACCATCAAGCCATCTCCACAAGAATAAACTACCAAGGACCTACTATAAACTCAAACCACTGTGACTAAAAACTGTAGCCAACCAGGGTCAACAAAATTAACCAAGTCTACATACATCCAAGGGTGTAAGTAGAGATTGATACAATTTCCAATATTATACCACCACTAAGAGATTACATGTGATAGTCATTTAATGATTAAAATATGGAATGTTTTCATAAACTAGAGATGCTAGTTACAATTTCTAAATGTGTAAACTAAAAATTTAAAACATAATTCATGCGGTCTATCATTAAGATTAAACACTTTCAAAAATACCATCAACACTAGGGAATATTCAAAACAACCATATTGTATGCCGATGGAATTCACAATGTAACTAAAGACCACAAGAAATAGGAAATAATACCTAGGCACAAGCTCGATTTGGGTCCCAAGTACCCCATATCTCGTTCATAGTAAAAATCACAATATCTATTATCGTGCATGATTCACTAGTAGGGAACATACCCATAACCTATTGGTACCTAATTATTATCATCATAATTTATCTAGTGTTGTAATCATCAATATTTCTACAGGAAACTGAGGCCAAAACCCATTGATTCACAAGCATACAAGTACACATCCACCACCTAGATACCCAGCATTCCCCTTATGATAAAACATATTCAACGAGTTAATAAATATAATTTTGATATGAAAATATCATTTACACCTCACATGTTAACCAAAAAGTCCACATTTACAACACAGAAGTAAAAAAATCCACCTTTTTCATTCAAATTCATTTTGAAATCATACTCACACCAAAAATATATCACAACACTTTTCAAATTTCTATAGCATTTCAAAAAATCATTTAAATAATTTTATAAAACCATTACAAGATATTATAACTCACATAACAGCCTACTAAAATCTTATATAATATTTCTCTCATCAACAGAATTCATATTTCCCAACAAAGTCACACACAACAGCCCACAACCATTCTTCACAGCTCTCTTTCCATTTCCTAAAACATTTCATCACTTTATAAAAATTTATAAAAAAATATTGGACATCTTAAATAAACACTTTACCTTTAAAAATACCATATCAGGTGAAAAATCCCACCTAAAAGTAAAAATAAACATTTTTTACGACTTTGTTAAACCAAACAAAACTTTAACAATTTCCATAAAACAACCCCAAGGGTTGTAACTATAGTTCACACACAAAACCCGTTTCAAATTCCTAATTCAATTCCAAAATCATTCCAATACCAATCCATAAAAGAATTGGCTGCCCTAAAAATATTTATTAAACTACCCCCTTGGGAATATAAAAATACATCAATTAACACCCCAAAAGACACATAAAAATAACAAACGTTTTCATAAATCACATCCAATTAATTCATCATGGCTTTACACCTTAATCCCATTAAAAAACCCAGTTCCAATTCCCACATGACACTGAGGCATTATCAAAGCATAATTGGAACCCCCTTTAAACAAAAAATCCACTTTCATGGGTTATAAAATACACCCATAAATTAACCCAAGGGCCCCCCTTGAAATTATACCAATTTCAAGACATAATAAATCTACAATAATTAAATTCATAGGAAAATATATCAAATATGGTTTTTGCACCACAAGAAGCATATGAGGAACATTAGAACTAGTAAATCAATCATAATAACTCATAAAAAATTACTTACACATGGAACCCCAAACTTTTTGAGTCAAAACCCTTTAATCTTGGTGTGAAACCACAACTGCACCTCTGTCGCACCAGAATGAAGTGAAAATAAACTCCAAACCTTAATATTTCACCCAAAATACCCAAAAAACAACCACAGTTATGAACTCTAACTTTTGGACACTATATAAATTCCTGAAAGAGGGAGGAAAACCAAATGACAAGGAAGGAAATGATGAGAAAAACAGTTACCCAAATAAATTTGAATGAAAATGACCAAAATACACCAGTATCTGAATTTCAAAACAACCATAAATGAATGTAATGATCAAATAAGGATGTCGAGGTCATGTAGGAACTAGAATAGGAGGAAAAAATAGAAGAAATTAATAGAGGATAAATGCACCACTTCAAATATAGTATCTTTTTGAAATCTGGAGATGTTTCACCCAAATTAGTGATTCCATTGAACTTCAAATTGGGGTGGATAAAAAGGGAGAACCCCATGTTTATGTGGGATCAGGTTAGAGTTTGAAACACAAAAAATTAAAAAAATTAAATGAGATATTAATTAATTAAAGAAAATATTTAATGCTTGAAATTAGATTTTTGGTGGGCCTAACACCTTAATAAAAACCCCAAATCCTTCATTGTTATTGATTCATATGAGGTCGTAATGGATATGGTGTCTTCAAAATACCATGCTATACAAATTTGGAAGACTAATGGGTGTAAAATATTAAAAAAAGATGGATTTTTAAAATAAATAAAATTTATTTTTTAATCCGGTAATGGGGTAACTATTTGTCCCAAATTTTGAAAACCCACCATTTCCAAAAAAAAATGCATTGAAAACACCCATAACAAAGCAAGGATGGAAATTTAATGAAAAGTAACATTAAAAGAAGTAATGGATTTGACACCATCCATGCATTATATTTGATCTATAACACATACACACAAACATGTGTATGTAGGGTGTGAGTGGGAATCCAAATTGCATATCACTAAAATATCTATATAAATTACTTCCGTAAAACCCCCTAAATACTTGTATGAAAATATATTATAAAATAATATTTTTCATTTTAATAGTTATTGATTAGTAATAAAAAAATTTCACAATCGATATAAAATGAAAAATAGTTATCAATATATTCATAAAATGTTATAGTTACTAACAAAGATAAAAAACTATCTAATTTCACAAGTCTTCATGAATCATTGGTTGAAAGTAGGAAATTATTTATTTCCGGAACCAAAAATAGACCATAACCCAATCATGGTAGGAGAAAATAAAGAAAAATGGGGGAATTCCCACTAACAAGGCTTAAAAACTCCATGAAAGGAAATCCATAACTATAAAAATGTTTAGAGACCCATTATGTATATACATAGAGGCCACAAAAACCCACAACCATGTTCTCCTCACGACAAGTCTCAGTAACATGAACCTGATTACTAAAAAGGTATTAATTCTTTGTATGTTTCAGTGATTTTATATCGAACAGAAATTGCTATTTAAACATTTTCAATGGGGTCCCATCGAAAATGATATGTTGTAGAAAATGACGTCAAAAATTTTTAATCTAGGTTTTTTAAAAACTCTTCTATGATGGGATTAACAACCCATCACAAAAAACATAACAAAATAAAAACTAATATTAAAAATTAATATTAATTTTTTTTATTAAAATAGTATTACTAATAATATAATAAAATTAAACAATTCAAAAAATATTATAAAATAATAAAATTTAAATAAAATAATAAAAATAATAAAAAAATAAAATATAAAAAAATTTCAAAACCAAAATATTCTAAGAAATATAAAATAATAATAAAAATAAACTAATAAATTATTATAAAAATAATAATAAAATAAATATATAATTAATAAAAAACAATTAATAAATAATGATATAATAAAATAATAACAATAATAAAAATTAAGAAAAATAAAAAATTCAATATTCCCGACAATATAAAAAAACAACTATATTGAAATATAAATATATGGATTAATAAATAATTATGAATAAATTATACAATCAAATTTTTATGAGAAAAAGTATATAAATCACAAAGGGGGTGGTCATCAGGAGGTGTTGGAGGAGATGGGGGAGGGAACTCCATCCTGAAGCCATGAGACAAACATCATATATAATCCACTTTCTGCTTGTGCTGATACTGCTGCCATTGATGCATCTCTTCCTACTACTACTATGGATGGATCTCTTCATTCTCCCTATACATTATCTATATATTCTCACCCTATGATCTCTAATGTTCCTCAAATTGTGAATCCAACAATTCGGAATCTCTATGGGATCCTCTAAAACTATACAAAAAATATCTTCAGTACCATAATAATCATTATGCATCAATTGTGTGTTGATACAAACAAATCAGTATTTGTAGAATGCATATTGTGTTTTATGTATCCATGTTTTATCGACAAATCTTCTTCACATGAGGTATGATACTCAGTCTCAACCTAACTCTCAGCCTATGTTTGTGACTTCATGACCTCATATGACTCCTTCAATTGCAATTTAAAATTAAAATTGTTGAATTATTATTTATAGTTAACTTTCAAACTAATAATGAAATTATACTGACCACAATATGATGTTAGTGATCACCTCTAACCTGTCCTAATACTGGATCATCATAAATCATCTAATGAATATCGAACTACATAATATCAAGTAATTCAATAACCTATATGAGTGTAAAATAGACAGTTTATATTAAATGTTAATTAAAATACTATGAAATACTAACCATATGTCTCTAATATGTATAGAATGTATGACTACCTGGTTGATGTGTCACAACCTACCTTTCTTGATCTCATGGATCTAATGATATTATCCTCTAAAAATTATCTCTCATTTGGTATGAACATAATTCATCCCAAACCTGAGATGTGATGTAGTCCTGACTGAAGGCGCAGAAAGGCTGGTCAAAATTTACGACTCCTACTTCTCTCAAAGTAGTCCTCCTGAAATTATGAAAAAACTAATTGTAATTATCATGAATATAGATCTCTTATACCTCGAAGTTAGTGTCTTGCATTCTATCATTGATGAGAAATAACAAACACCACAAATAATTAATAATATCATGTTATTAAGTATATACATTTCAAAATAACTATTATATATTTTTGTACCTTATAATGGTTAAACATATATTTACATATATCAATGGGAATCTAGTCCCATATCACCCAAGTACTAGAAAAATAATTCTACAAAATATCACTCTCTTATTGGAAATCTATAATTGTAATGATTTTAAAAAAATGAATAAATAATAACACAATTAGTATATAATGAAATTATTGATAATTAATGAAAAATAACTAAAATTAGCAACTATATAAACCACCACACGCATGGATCGATGTCAATACATCGACATTCATTGGGGATAGTGCTAGGGATAATCATCTTCATTAGGCCTAAAACCCTATGAGTATTGTTGAACTATAATAAGGATGAGGGTGAGATGATACAAAAGCAGGATCATGCCAAGGTAGATCAAACTCATTTGACTCATGAAATTGATTAGAGTCAATATGAAACGCAAAATGACTATTTTTACCTAATAGATGAAAACCACTGTTATAAATTGATATATATTAGATATAATTATAACTGTCTTCTAAATATGTCAATCATTTTCTCCATACTAATCTTTGAATATAATAGTGTCAATATCATCATATTCTTCCTTAGTATCATTAAATTACATAAAATCTTTAGTTTCCTTGTATTTTTTCATCCCTAATTTATTTGATACATCATTAACATCATCAAAAATATTGACCTTTAACTATGGGGTTTCATCATCTATATTTGATTATATTAATGGAAAATAAATACTTAGAGTGGTCTATTAAAAAATTTCAATTCCATTCCCTTCATTAGAATCACATTCACATTGAATAAACTAATATCCCAAATATTTCATGTTTTGTATGCTTCACCAATCACTTAACTCTCTTTAAGTAGTTCTATATGATTCATAATAAATTTTATTTTAATGATGATCTAATAAATGTTGATCATTTACTTCAATAAGGTTTTTTATATTTATTATAAATGATTCCATGGTTCACATGAACATGAAAGACTCTATCATTATACAAAAAATAAAATTTAATCATCATTCTGCATTTATGTCCCATATAAAAATTTTCATTTATTTATTCGACGATGCAATAATATTCAACTTCTCTTTTTCTATGATGATCTATTCTCATGAAGAGCCCACTATTACTTGTTTTTTCATTCCCTATATTAACATATATGAAATCCAAAACCATTCAACGCATATGAATTATAAGTTTTAACCATTTTTGGATGGTCTGTTACTCAAAACACACAATCGATTATATACATTATCAACATTTTGAGATAAATAAAAATTTGTCAAAAAATTTTCAATTTAACATTTACATAATTTATTTTATATGTTAAACAATAAATAATTTAGTTTAACTATTTTTGAAACCTGTAGAAAAATTATTTTTCTGATGTTCTTCGAGGGCATTTACTTTAATTTGAGAAAATTGATACTTTATATGATTATAATATAATATCTATGTGGAATAATATTAAATTACTATAACATGGGATATAAAATAAGTTACAGGAGCAGTCAATGTAAAAATGGTTTCATTTCTTCACATTTGAGAATAACATATGTACAATCTATGTGATCATCATCATCTAAAACTCATTATTGATGAACTCCACTAATCTCATGTTCTGGCTGATTAAAAAATATAATTGATTATTAATTTCATCATCAACATTTACCACATTACAACCAATGAGGTTATGTTTTTAGGGATATTCATATTGTATATAATGATATTAGAAAAAATATATTTCTTCCTTAAAATAAGGTGAAAAAATTTAACAATTAACCAATGTTTTGTTAGTTAACTTTTCTTTAGTTTCTACAGGCATCTCATGAATGGGTACATCCATCAGAAGTATACCCATCCTGAATTTTTTAATTCATAATGAAAATTTAATATCAACCCCTCCATTGACCCAATAAAATTTATCTGGAACTTTTTTCATGATTACATAAAATTTGAACATCATCTTCTTGTATGCAACATAGCACGTCATAGTTTATTTTCATCACGAAAATGTCTTGGAAAATATTATATTCCAAGTAGCTAATCCAAAATCATATAATCAAGAAACCTCTAAATAATATAGGTACATCTATTTCTATTATAATAAGACAATCAGGATATTTTTATCCTGTAATATGAACATTTCACAAATATCATTCCAAATTTGAAACATAACTATCTACAATCCTCAAATTTGTAATCCACTTACAAAATAATATATGATTATCATTATAAATTCTATGAACCACTTTTTTATTTAATAAATTCTTTGATCAGTCATTTATAAAAATTTCATGTTCTTGTCACTAGAATATTTCGGCAATATGTAATCATGACTTTACATTATCTTCTGTTTTAGAAAGTGTAAACAAAACAAAAAACATCAAATTATCAAATTAGTGCTTATCAATTTTTGTGACATCCAACATGTAACAAACCAAAAAATAAGACCAATATAGATGATTATAAAAAAATTATTTTTAATTTAATTGTGTTGATTCCTATAGCCATCTATTTTTTATTTGTTTATAGTCAGTCCAAACATAATTAGAAGTAGTGATGGGACAATGTATTTTAACTCAATATCATAGATCATTTCAAGAGGACCATCATTTTCAGTAGTACCTATTCTGAAATCAAAATTTTTCACCCGAAAGGGATGATTGGTAGGATGAAATCATATATTAATGTTTAATAAATATGGATTTCATTAATTTTTGATCATGAATTCTTTTCTGTCTATCATACAGTACAAACATGATTTTAGACCATGCGTACTCTAGGTAGATAACATGTAATATGATGGGAAGTACCTAATTTTCCATATCATTGTTGCAGCCATTCAGAAATATTTCCAAAATGACATCTTATTTACTGACACAATTCATCCACAAAAAATTAACTCACCAATCAATGTATTAATAAAAACATCGATATTCTTCTTTGAATATCCTATAATTAATAAGGTAAAAAATTTATACTGCACATACATCAACATACAAGATGGTAAATTATATAGAGTTATATCCACATGATAACAATAATATTTACTACTCTTTATTAATATTTTTTTACTATTTATTTCTAATTATTGATAATCAATACCAGTTATTACTATTTAATACTATTTATTGATAGTTATTACTAGTTATTAATAATTATCTCTAATTATAAAAAATACTACTAAATATTACTATTTATTACAAATTATCAGTAATTATTACAAGTTATTAATAATTATTACTAATAATTATAAATATATATTAACAATTACTAATAATTTCTGATAATTACTAATTATTTAAAATCATTACTAATTATTACAATATATAACTATTTATTACTATTTATTTCTATTTATTACTATCTATTTCAATTTATTTCCATTTATTAGTATTTTTACTATTTATTACTATATATTTCTAATTATTACTAATTATTAATATTTATTATGTATTATTACTACTTATTAATCATTATTAAAACGTATTTCTAATTATTACATATTAAAAATAAATGAATATATTTATTTCTATTTATTAATGATTATCACTATATATTACATATTATTAGTAATTAATAGTTATTATGACTAATTATTAAAAATTATTACTATTTATTACTTTCTACTACAATTTATTAATATTTAATAAAATTTGTTTTTAATTATCAATAGTTTTAAATAATAATTACAAATATTTACTAATTATTACCCATTATATATAATTTTTTCTATTTATTACTAATTATGACCCTTTATTACTTATTATTATTAATTATAACTATTAATAACTACTTAATACTCTTTGTTACAATTAATTACTATTTATTAGTAATTATTATGATTAACTACTGTTTATTTCAATTTATTTCAATTTATTACAATTTATTACAATTTATTCTAATTTATTCTAAATTTTTTCATATTATTACTAATTAATAAGGAATCTTACTAACTAAAACATGTATTTGCTAATTACGAAAAATATTTGCTAATATTTACTATATTTTCTACAATTTTCCAATATATTCTATTATTTACTCATATTTACTAATATTTTACGACTATTTAATAATATTGAATAATATATGATTCTATAAACTATTATTTATTACAATTTACTACCAGTTACCACTATTTACTACTAATTATTACTAATTATTACTAATTATTACGATTTATTAATAAATATTATTAATTATTATTACTTATTATTAATTATTCCAAATTATTTTTAATTATTACAAAATATTAAAAACATTTACTCTTTATTACTAATTTATACTAATTTTTAATAATTTTTAACAATAATTATTAAATATTTCTAATTATTAGGCATTATTTATAATTATTACAATTTATATACAACTATTAATATTTAGTAAAAATTACAACTATATGTTTCTATTTAATTATATTTACTACTATTTATTACTATTAGTTACTATTTTTTAGTAATTATTATGGATTATTACTAATTCGTACTAATTCTTAAATTTTTATACTTATTGTTAATAATTTTTACAATTTATTACTAATTATAAATTATTATTACTAATTAAATCTAATTAAAAATAATTTAAAATAATTTAGGATAATTCAATAAAATTTTTACAAATTACAGGAATTACATTTCAAATAAAAACATAAATTCTAATTGAAACCAAATATTTTTAAAATTAAATAATGACAAATAAAACTATATAACATTAATTTAATTAAAATAATGGTTATTAATAAAAATTATTACTAGTATAAAATAAAAAGAGTTATATTAAAAATAAATATAATAAAAAATACCATAAAACTGCATCTTTCGCTGAATGGAAATCTTCAAAATTGCCCCACTGTATATTTTAAAACCTTGAAAAACATAAGAAAAAATTTTTATAGTCGACGAAGAGAGAGGAGTGCATAGAAAAGTGGAATGGAAGAAAAATCAGATGCGTGTATATAATGTTTAGATAATTTGCGATGGGATTTGTTATGATGGGGGTCCCATATTAAATGTTAACCCCTATATTAACTAGGGCAGTGGTAAAAAATATATTTACGATGGGTCCAGTCGTACATACATTACTGCTGACATTTTATTCATGAGAGTGGTAACCTCCAATAACAAATACTAAAAAATGGGGGATACTAGTGGTGAAGTGTGTTTACAGTTCACGCAAGTAGGATTATGCTGGATTGGAGTATACTGTGCCCCAGAATATTTTGCTGTTATATACTTAATGCTATTGAAAATGTGTAATTACAACCAACTATTTGCAATGAGAATTATGTATCTTCAACAATAATGGCCCTTTATGGACTATTATCTATAGGTTAGACACCTGTCCCAAATAACCCATCACAAATACCTGCTTTCCCATAGTGTTGAATGGAAGCATGCTTGTGATGGGAATTTTAGATTATCCTAGGAACCGTCTCCACCACTTCTAGATTTAGACTTCATTCCTGATAGATCATAATTCCACTATGTTGTGCATTGGATCACACTATAATATAATTACCATAACCATAATTAGAAGTTAAAGAAAACATAATCGAGCCCCCATCATCACAAACCCCACCACCATCCATCATGATCCCATTAGAGAATGATCTATAAATTTTTTAATTCATACCCTCCCTGGGAGATTTCCATATTACCCATCACCCCCAAGGACAAGACCTCTAGGGTAGTAAGGAAGATAGTCTTCCAATGATAATATTCTTCCTATAGGGTGATTTTGTTCAAATATATAGGAGAATACTACGCTCGATAACCACACTTCAAAAACATTCAACCATAGAAAGGTTTAATCTATTGAAACGCTCTTGTTGATACTTGTTCCATGCTTGATATACTGTCTATAAATCCACAACTAACATAGTATATCTCACATTCTTCACATATTTGTGGGTTCCCATTTTAGTAAACCATACATGAATGAATTCATCAATTCTACAATTATCTATTAAAAACCAAAGAATTCTCTGAGCCACATCTAGATAACCATTGGCCAATCCACATGGAAAAAGAGATGAAGTGTTACACGTTTACATTGATTCTTGAATCATGGAAATTTGTTTGGAAGGGGGATACAAATCCATTTTTTCTATTCATTAGTGGAAATAAAATTTAACCTACTATGCCATGTAACAACCCAGACCAGGATTCCACTAATTGGTTCCATGATATGAGTCTCCACATGACCTCAAACACGTCTCCCTGTATACCAAATGTTTCCAACTTGCATCGTGGATCAGGTAAATCACTTGGAAATTCTATAAAATATTTTTCATTGTAATCTAAAATAGATAATATATATATATATATATATATATATAATTATGGAATCAAAACTAATAATTTTGGATCATTCATTGATAACCAAATTCGAAATAGGGTAAAAACACAAACAATATGTAGACATTCAATTTCATGCTAAAAATATTTAATGTTAAGGGAATCCCTAAATAGATACAATCAACAGACTTCCCAAAATGGGTCTTGACTCCATCAATGGATCTCCATCCATGCACATCCCATGGACAAATCATCTCCCTATCATATGTACTTTACCATTATCCTAACCCGAATCCATGAAATCCACTTGGGTACCCAATAGTGGACTGAGCACGGTGTCAGTACAATAGAGTAGGACACATTAAATAGTTTCAACAATATATCCTATCAAAAAAATATTTCATGAATGTATAAAATAAATTACATGGTAAACAAAAGAATCATATGAGCACTTAGATGACATTATTTATTTAATGTGATTCCCTCATTTGATTTATGGGATAAAGATTTACACCATTGATTCAATAGTCCAATAAAATCAATTACAAAGATTATGGAATAAGCCACATTTCAACTCTCGCAAAGAAAATCCCTTTCACAACCATTTAAATCCTAGTTATGTTGGAGAATCATTCTTGGTAGTTTCATCCATTAAAACCATTATGGTCTGGAGCCTTAGACTGACATCCTAACCTGTGCAATTCAGAGGTAGGTTTAGAGAATTAGTCCAACCAGAACCATGGGATGGGCACTAGTCCCTTATCCCACACCACAATGCCATGTCAAAATTCTTATTCATCCATTCACCACGTTTACCCCATCACAAATGTGTCATAACAAGACATATATCATTTTCAATTCACAAACCATTCTACAAAATAATCATTATTAAGCCATACCCTATAACACAATTACCATTTATGTATAATAACCACTTTAATTCCTTTCCCATATTCATTCATTTTCTCATTTTTCTTATGAACCAAAGATGTTACATTAAACATTTATCATAATTAATAAATTCTGATAAATTATCCCATTTTTCCATTTCAATTTCATATCAGAAGTCATTTGACACATTCATGAAATTTTATTCAAATCTTTTTACATTTTACCAAACATCACTTTATGTTAATTCCAATTACTAAAAACTACAAATATTAGTTCCCATTAGAAACCGAATAATCATTTTGACACACATATCATGGGCCATATTTCCACAAAAATTAACTAAAGGGTAATCTTTACCAATTTACATGTTCAAGAATATAGGAGCTCCCCAATGGTGGCCCCAAATCAGTATAATCAACATAAATTCATCTTACGCGGATCATGAGGAGTTTAAATCCCCACAAAATCAATCATTTTATCAATTCTCACTCAGAAAAACAATCAATCATCAAGAGGGAAAAATAATAAAAAACACAATTAAAAAATCTATAACAAAATTATAATTTATAATGTCAAGACCACCTACATAGATTCAAGTTAAGATCCCACACTTAAACTTATCCATAGATATAGATTCAAAATTCCCTTAAATTATTAGCCTAGAATTCCCTAGAAATAGTGGGTTTTAGGGATTCAAAATGAGATAGCTAAATCCACAATCCCAATTACAGAAAAGAGATGAAATAAGAAGATTATACCTACTCAAAGATTTGATCTACAACCAACAATGCGCAAAAAATGCCAATAAACGAGGCAGATAATTCCATAATAGTTTTTGAGGGTTTAGGTTCTTATCAAAATCTAGGGGAAAATTAAGAGGAAAATCAGGCGAGAACATAAAAACCATGAGGGGTATTTTTTAATATTTACAATTTTTAATGGGGTTTAGTGTTTGGTAGCATTTATTTACAAACACTTGGACAACTATGTGCCAACCTCTACCCTATATGTGATAGGCCACATGGTATCATAGGGGGGACCCAATGTTTGTAAAAACAATGTGTCAACTGTGTGAGAATCTTCTTTCCATGGTTTTAAGATTCTTCTTCCCCCCACTAAAGGTTTGCACTAACTATGGGAAAACCTGGCAACAAATATTGAATAGCCTAGTTTCACATTAATTTTTTGTCCTAAACCTCCACATACACCCCGTACACATTTAAATAACCTATATTATAATATTTGAACAAAATATCCAACAGGGACATAGCACTAGGATGTCAGGGAACATACAACAAACCTATATTATAACGCCATATCCTTAAGTTGTAGTCTCATGCATCATTGAGCATATGAAGAAAATATATTGGGCCACTGGGCCCGTATATCAGAATTCGTTTCCCATGTTTCATCCCAAAACCTTCTACAATACCACAAAAAAGAACTGAGGGATAAGTATTTCCCCACTAAATTTTATCATTATTATCCTATATGTGCACTACATGCTCCTCTATGGACACATTAGTATCAATCTCAACATACTCAACATCAACTACATGAGATGGTCCACAGTGATAATTTTGATGCGGAAAAACATGAAAAACCTCATGGATTACAATATAATGCTATTTAAGAGCCAATTGGTAATCCACAAATCCAATTATCTACAAAATATCATTGGAACCATGAACCTGGTGCCAAAATTTTCTATATCCACATCCAATGGTGACCCAACTAGAGAATCACACAAATGAACACTCGATCAAATACCCCAAAGTCAATTTGTTTATGACACTGACTGACATATGATTTCTACCATCTCTGATCCATTTCAATACACTTTTTAATTATCTACACATTTTTAAATTTATCCTCCATGATAATTCATCCCAACATAATTAATTAATATTCATATAACCAACATAATTGATATTTACTATGTATACTATAGATATCCCCAAATAGAATCATCTGAATCATAGTTTTCAAACTATAGATGTAGGAAAACAAAATATGTGGAAGGTACATCTAACACAATCTGCCAAAATCCATGAAATAAGAACTCAACGTATCTTGCAAAATCTATATAGTAGGATTTGAATTCACATCAGTATCTAATTAAATATCTGCACTTAAAATCACATGGTTACCAAGACCCTCCTATTATCCCTATATGATGTGTTTCATGAAATGTGGATCATGATAAAAACTATAGTATGTTTGAACCTTTCCAGTCATACTATCTCATGAACATATATCTCACCCAACTGATCTACATTGAAAGACTCTTTAATTTTCAGAAATTGAGCCACATTACACAACCGATCCATGACTACCTAGATAGATTTATTCTTCCAAGGTGTCCTTGTGTGTCACACAATGAATTAAATTTGTCAGGTGATCCCATATCCACTTAGAAATGGGTAATGGATACAACAAACCACTTGGTCACGGATGCTCATCCTTCACCTTCTAGAAGGCGAGGCATCACTCCCCAAAAAAATAAAATTCCTTCTTCATCCCAATATACCAATACTACCTACATTGATCACGATACATTTTGGTCAAATTGGGATGCACCACCCAATATGATGCATGAAACTCTCGCATCATCTCTTTTCGCATTCATGTTTGCACAACCACCCAAGCATCAAAATAATCAATCACATCACTACCAATAGTCCACCATGAAATTTACTCCCCAAAATTATTAATTTCCATAATAGATAATAATTATGGTTCATGATTGTTCTCCATGATCAGATAAAAATAATGGACTCACCTGACATAGATTCTAGGTCCATCTTTCCATTCCAATCATACAACTCTAGATGCATTCCTAAGAACAATTTTATCATCCACCACTAGCTACATGACTCATCAACCATTTGATTTGGATTCTTCATACTCAATAATCCACAACATTATTCCCCTGTCCTAATATATAATCCAACATAGAGTCAAACGATTTCTTGTACTCAACACATATTCATTGCTGAAGATTTCAATCACATTGATAGAAAATGTAATGTAGGATTTTATGATTGTTATACATCGTAAAACGTTCTCCCAAAAAGTAGTGCCACCAATACATCAGTTTGTATACTTCCTTGACAATCTCAAGATCATGAGTGGGGTAGTTCAATTCATGAGGCCTCAACTGTCCTGACCCATAATCCAATACGTAATCATAATGCACCAATACAGAAACTTGTACACCAATAGATGTGAAAAAATAAGGTATAACACTTCCATGGAAGGGTTATAATCAGGTTCGGTGTGGATTTCTACTACTTATTTAACTATTGGAAGGAATTATAACATGCCTCAGACCACTCAAACCAAATTCCCTTCTTGGTCAGTACCAAAATTTTAACTGCGGATAGGGGAAATCATTCAGAAACCTTTGGTAATAAGTATGTAATCCTAAAACTTAATGAACATTGGAAGAAATCTTGGGCAGCAGCCATGAGATAACAACCTACACATTCTCCTGGTCTATAGATACTCATTATTAGAGATGATGTGACCCTAAAAATACTCTTTATCAATCCATTAGTGACAAATATATAGCTTGGTGTATTTTATATGCTCAATTATTATACTCAGGATGATGTGAAGATATTTGTCATCATTGTTATGAGTTCTAGATAACACCAATATGTCATCTAGAAAACGTACCATCTTATCTAGATAATGGTGAAATAACCAATTTATCAAAACCATGAAAAATTCCAACTCAATTGTCAAGATAAAATAAATTATAACAAACTAATAAACCTGATACCGTCTCATGAAGGTAGTCTGCAACACATCAGAAGGTCTCACCCATATCTTATGATACCCTGAACTCAGATCAATCTGGGAAAACTCCATATCATCCTTAATATAGTATGAAATAACATCTACTTGTGGAAGATTGTTTGAGTTCATGTCCATCATGAGATTCATATTCCTATAATAGACACATAATCACAATTACCCATTATCCTTCATGAAAAACAACACTGGTGATCCCTATGGTGATATACCATGCTGAATGAAATATTGACTCCCCAAATCCTCCAAAAGAGTTATATGCTTCCAAGGTTTTACTGTTTCCAATCCATATGGTGGAATGGAATGCAGTTCTGAGTATGATAGAAAATATATTGTGGAATCAATATCTCTATCACGTGTAAACCCTGATAAGACCTCAGAAAACACATCTTAGAACTGATCCATCCATAGAATAAATTTTTTTCTTCCTAACAATCATCATCAATAATAATACTAGCTACAAGGTCTGTGAGATCAACTAGATACTAAAAAAATGGCCATGCATGACCTACATGAGAATCCAATTCAACATAATAAACATTCAGGTCCCATCGAGATTTGGGAATGTTACCTTTCGACGGTAAAAATCAATGTGGTCCAGGTATAACACCAACCAATCCAATCACGAAACAAGTTAAAAACCCGACATCTTAGGCATGAAAATGTTCCATAGAAATTGGTATCCACAAATATCCATAAAACACTTATTACGTTTCCTGATGTTTTCTTCTCACACCCATGGTGGTGTATCAATCGATATAACTCCACATATTTTGCCTATAGATATACAAAACAAAACCACAATAAGAGAAGAAATAAAAGAATTCAAGTAACCATTATCATGAAATTTATTATAAAGTGAAAAATCCACTAAATTCATGCCTCGAATAATCAATGGTCTAACCTCACCACCATTCAATATATAATAGTCTTCATTAATAAAGCCCACCCCTCTACCCTAGGCTTTATCCTAAGATCCCGGTGATGTGAAACCCTATTGATATGGACACACTCTTCCGGGAGTTCCCCAGCCTGTTGCTCGACTAACATAACTAGTTGATCGTTATGTACTTTGGTAAAATAGGATAACTGGACCCTATCTAGAACTATGAATTTATATTAATCCTTTATTTATCCCTAGTGGTTGAGGGTTCCTATCTATCCTGTGAACATGTCCTCAAAATCCACAAACCAAACACTATCCTGGTTTCTGGGAGTGCTGAATCCACACATTCCCTAGCCTACCACAATGATAACACAAAATTTGGCCATTACCTTAAGACAATATTTCCCCTTTCTGGGGATCATGTCCACCACTTCCCAGGTTGATACTCTCTAAATGGAAATTCTTATCATCAAAAGTCTCAAATTGAGATCACCTAAAAAGAATGAGATGCTCACTACCTATTGCTTCATTGAGATTCAACTATAAGGTAAAGGGTTGATCCATTACATCCAAAAATTAATTAGACGAGTTATATACACATGGGACATTATATCATGTGTAATTACATAAAATAATCATCACACCATAGCTGCCTCATCCTAACCCATATTTAGTATAGACCATTTAAATTCCATGAAAAGACATGCATAATCCACCAATGACATGGTTCCCATGGTAAACCACTTGAAATATAGAGCCTTTTCCAATGTAATGGTATTCAGATAGTAATTCTCCATAAAAATATCATGGAATTAATTCAACATAATCCCTTCCACATTATTTGACTTAACCTAGATGTCCCACAAATGATTTTCCTAACCTCACAATATGTATCACAATATATTGACTATTTTCTTGGGAGGATTCCCTAAGTGACCTTGAATCTTTAGAGTGAACTATATCCAGGACTCAACTGCCTTTATCCCACTCTCCTCAGTAATTTTAAGAGCGTAATACATCTAAAACTCTTGAGTCTTCTCAAACATACTTGATGAAACCCACCATCAATCCCTTTCAATAATCTAAATAAAATAAGTACTTTTGGACTACAACTTCTTCAACCCAATATTTCACTAGTCTATAGGGGTCTCTTTCTCCACTTTTATGGATAATTACCCAAAATTTATTCTTATATCTTAAATCCCAAATGTTGTCATTGTAGAATATCTATACAATACCAAATATGATTCATAGAAAACATAACACATTTTTTTTATAATTTATAGAAATGAAACTTATTCACTATCCACAAAATTCCATTTCACATGAATTGTCTCACTATATCTCCTCACATCAAGAACAACAAACTCAACCATTCCTACAATGGGTCATGGATATCATGGAGTAATCCAATATTCACATTCATAAGCCTTTCATTATACACTCTTTTAAAAACCCCTTCCACCTCCTATGACAGGCCTATATTCCTCTCATTCTCAATATCCATTTCAAAACTAATTAAAAAAACATTAACTCATTCACACAATTTCAATACGAATAATTCATAAGTATTATATATATTCAACCATTGAATCATTGTTATTATAAATTATATTATTCATAATTTTGGGGATGTTAAATGCATTATGCACACTATAACATACAAACACATCTATTGTATACCTAACATGATACACGTCACTAATATCCTAGTTTCCAAAAATTGTGCATGAAGGAAAATCCACATGCCATTCCCACCATGATAAAAATATCAAGAAACATTTGTATAAAACAACAAGTGTATCACCCAATGATGAAATATCATTCAACACTATCAACACATGTATTAAAAACTATGTCCCCTCATGGAGACATGAGATTTTCTCTTGAAGATGGGTTAGCCACTCTCAAGCATGAGCTCATTCCAATGGACCAAAACATCATAATGAGAATAATATCATCACAAACAAGAATTCAAAAAGAGAAACCTCTCTGATAAAACATTGTAATTCCCCTATCCACGAATCCACTAAATTGTTCTAGGTGTCAAGTCTCCACAAGGCCTCAATCGCACCTCCATATATGGTAGAGGTTTCTGAATAATTGTAGAGGTATTTTAAATAACATGAAAAGACTATAACCAATTTCTTATATTAAAACAAAACATGTAATATAAATGTAAAATAAGGGAAAAAACCCATATCTATATAGATGCATTTATAAATAAATCCCAGAGTGGGTAAAAAGTCAATGAAATAAGTAAACCTTCTATTTCTTAGTAACAATGTCAAATGTGAATAGAATAAAAAATTTGAGAAAAAAATTGACCACTCAAAAAGGATCCTGATTAATTGACTGGATCCATATCTATGCACACCTCATGCCTGAATCAACTCCCTATCACAATGAAATTACCCTTGTACTATCCTAAAACTAGGAAATCTAGTCGGGTACCCAATGTCGGCCTGAGAAAGGTGTGATTACAACACAGTAGGCCACCGCAAATAGTGTCCAAAAAATATCCAGTATAAATATACATTTGATGAAAGTATTAAATGAATACCAACATATTTAAATTTTATCCCTTGATACATTATTTAATTAAATTTACTTTAGCTGATTCCATCATTTGGTTCATTGATTAAATATTTACATTATTGATAAAACTGCCAAATCCAATCAATTTTCAAGAATAAGAAATAAGTAATTTTCCTTATCTCACTACGTAAATCCATTTCATGATCATCTATATCACAACTACAGTGGATCATCTCTCTAGGTATTTTTATCAAGTTCATCCATTTGGGAATGGTGCATCTGTCTGACATCCTATCTCGTGAAATCTATGGGTGGGTTTAAAGTATCAGTACAACTCGACCAATGTGGGGTGACTCATTCTTTTATCCATCTCCACCAAGCTATGTGAAAATTAATATTAATTTTCTCACAACTTTTACTATATCAAAAACCAGTCATAAAAGTCATGTAAAATTTTTAATTATGAAATCATTCATTAAATAGATTATCATCAATCCTAACACATTTTCACTATTATCTTTTACAAGGCATATCCCATTTCAATAATTTACATGTTTCTTAACGTTTTTCATTTAGAAAAATCGTTAATTCTATTAAATTATCCTTTTAACATAATTCATCAATTCTAATGCATTTTTTCAATACATTGGAACATCAAAAATGATTTAATGTACCATGAAATATACAGATCTTTATTCCCCTATAATCCGTAACCCAGTCAAAGAGATCATTTAAAAACACCCAATTAGTCTCAATTTTTTCTAATGTCCTATGATGATGATAAAGTTACAATCTCTACTAAATTTGAATTATTAAGAATTTATTTTTAATTATCTAAATGTTATTTAATTGTCTCCTCTTCAACATTCATTCCCACTGAATTGTATTTACCAGTCATAGCCTAATATTTTGATGATCTTCAAGGATAAAAATATAATGTATCATTTGAAACAATATATATATTTATGATTTATAGTTGAGGTTATATAGAAAGATCATAAATGATTGATATTAATCCCCATATATCAATAAATCAAGGATACATTAATGGATACCATAAACTATGATCCAAATCACTATCTCTACCTAAACTAAAATCTATAAGTGATATAATGTTATGAAACTCTAGTTATCCACAATGTATTTTGAAAAAAAAAATTAAAAAAATAATCCATTTGGGGATCTTGGTAAGAGTGGATAGAAAAAGGAACAACATTAATCATTATAATATATTATACGTATAACATCCTCTGTTCATTATAATTCATGATTTTATTGATCACGTGTTTTAAAGGAAATTTTTTAAAACATCCAATAATAACAACAATCACATTCCATTCATTGGGATAATGTGGTTCTCTAGTGATAAAATCCATGTATATATCTTATTATTTCAACAAAGTTATAGTAATGGGATAGATAATATGGATACTATTTTAATGGGTTAACATCATTTACATAGAAGTGTTGAATTAATAAAAAATGGTGATATGCCTAATCATTATAAGACACCATTATCTATGCTTTATGTTATAATATACATTCAGCACACATTGATGGAAAATAAACTATAAATAACAAAAATACATCATCGGAGTATATAAAAATTTTAAAGGAACTAAAAAACATCATGAATAAAGCAATTTAATTCTAGGAAAAAAATCATCATTGGTCTCTATATGATTAAAAATTACATGAACATGCTAAAATTGAAAATTTGATTTATTAAATTGATCTATCATGTAAGTAAGAAAAAAGTAATATTCACATTCAATTTAAATTTCCACTACAAAAATTCTTCTAACATAAAATTATTCATCAAAAATATGATCATTATATTCCATTCATTATCATATTTAATCTATACATGTGACAAAAACTACATTTTGAGAGTGTTTGTGATTATATCTCATTTCGTGAATGTAGAAGAATGTTAAGAATAAAATTACAATTGATATTACAAACAAAAACTATCTACATTATTCATTTCATTATTGGTAGTGAAATAATTCAAATAATGAATACTATAGTAAAATACAAAGCAGTCACTAATCAAATAATATCACTCACTCTTCAATTTAGAAAAAATTAAAAAATATAAAGGTGATGAGTTGGGTAGCTCATGTAATATGGATACTAATTTTGGGAACCATATATTGAAAAAAATATAATTCTATATGTTAATAAAATTTGAATCCATATCTTTTTAATTATAATAAGAAAACTGTATTTTGAAACTAGAGGTTGCGAGTTATATTTATAGCCCATACTATTAAATTTTTTATCAATGGATAACATAATGATGTAAAATATTTATGTATATATAGCGACATAAATGGTGAAATGGAGATAATTACCGTACATATAGGAATAATGTTTGTGTTCTTGAGGATTCATAATATTAAAATATATAGAACCATAGAATAAATAATTTATTAGTATAGAATATGAGTAATTGGAAGTCAAAAAGTTATTAAAGAATTGGATTTCAATATTTTTTTGAATTAGATAAATTATTACAAAATTGGGAATTTGAGTTTTTCCATAATTATTCTGGAATGGTATAAAGGTGTACCATTCGTACATAAGGTTATATATTTAGAAGAGAATAGAATAATCCAATGCATAAAGTCTTTAGAATGAAATCTAGGGAATGAATATCCATGAATAAGTATATTTTATCCAAAAATATATTATTGAAATATGTCGCATCATATAAAGGAACATTTAAATGTTGATGGGATTTCTATTTTCAACTATGATGATATGTAATGTTAAACCGAAATAATAAAGTGAAATGTCATGGTTAAAATATTGATATGTAAAAGTAAACAACCCAATATTTATTGGTTACTATGTAAAAGAAAATATATTAAAGTATGAAGGAAACATGTAACGGTAACTAGGTTTTTATGAAAAGGTTTTATATAGGAATTTTTAAAATCCATAATATGTATATGGTAACACCAAGAGATGTAATGACCATCAAAAATATGTGTTAATATATCAAATAAACAACATATAAGTTATAAACACAATACCTATATTTAAATAAGAAGATATATAAGGGTTTTCTTAATGGATGACACAAAAAATGTGAAATTGAACATGAAAATATAAGATTATATTAGACGTATATAAAAGATTTACTAGATCAAAAAAATATTATAAATTATTGATAACCTATTTTGTTTTTTAATATTAAAATATGGATTATTATGTATCCATCCTTGTATTATAATATAAATATATATCAATGAATAAATTTGATAATATATCTATTATGGAATATTATCACTTAGTAATATGCTTATGGATTGGAAAGTGTTGGTGAATCACACCAATATATTTAAATTATTTATGTATACGATATTGAGAAAATATATGGAATCTGTTTATTAAAAAAACAATGGGAGAAGGTTATTTCTATAATTTCAAGGATTTGTGGAATAATATTTAAAATGAGGATTTTATATGGATTTTATGGTGTTGAATGAAATTTGTATTATTATTATAGACTAGTCAAACAATAGCGTAACATTGAATGATTTTGGTTCATTAAAGAGGATTTAATTTATCCACGTACAGGGATCAAAGTGAGATATTTTAAAATATTAATATTGTCATCTTACAGTTGTTCTGGAAGTCTGAGACTGAAGGACACAAAATCTATTTACATTAGGTCATCAAATAAGTTGTGAGGAGATAAAATAACATAGTCTCTTCGATCATATTTAATTATTACTGAATTTATTCTCTAATATGATGGGTTACAGTACATCATATGGATATAGACAGAGTGAAACAATGTAATTATAGAGTGTATTTATTTATTCCTAGAATAATATTATGTTATTTCAATTTTTTTTGCGATACATATACTCAACCATCCCATGATGCAGTTGATTCTATTTGATCTTAGAGTGGTTTAAGAGTAATTAAAATCGAATAAAACTAATAATAAATTATAGAGCTATTGAAATAATGATTCAATTTTACTCTTTTTTATTGAAACCTAGTTTAAAATTTTAGTTTTCATTCATTGCATCTATATGTAGAGCATGGTAATAGGTAGTGCAACATTATCTAACATCGGTTCGATTTATAATCATAAGTGCCGTGTTCATTTTCATCGAGTAATCATGACCTGAAAACACACATCCTTTACAAGTGACTATATTTGATTCATGTAGATGGGAACATAACCTTATTTATTCTTCATATATTATCCAACAACTGTGAACCATCTAAAATCCTTTTATATTTTTTTTCATTACATTGACCATTAATAAATTTTTTTGATGATATATTCTTCCAGGTAAAAAGGGATATTGGATATGTTCCTTTCAATAGGGGAATATGATCATTTTGGAAAATAGAAATAAAATACATGTACTTTATAATTAGTTTTCTACCATTACTCACCCCCTCTCAAGGTGAATAGATTTATTTTTATCATAGAATTTTTTTCTAGTGCTAACAGATTCCATCTTAATTAGTAATGTCAAATTCTAATTTAGAATATTTTAGGCCCATAGATTGACTGATAAGTACATATTTATACATGGCTACATAAATTTATGGATGAAAAATGGTAATGTAGTAGTTTAAATATTATTTAGGAAGATATAATGAAGTATTTAGAGTGAGATAATTCCTTTAAAATGTATAATCATTAAGTTCATCATATGATCAGATGTAAAAATATAAACAGAGATATTTATATATATTTATTCATTGAAAAAATTCATTTCGATTGTTCTTTTTTATATCTGGACATTTTTAGAAATGTTATATGGGATACCTTGGGTGGGTATCAACTGGGTTTGATGTTCCAAAATCAAGAGGTAAACATCATTTGGGATTGTAATGAAATAAATGTGCACAAATTTGTTGAAGTATTACTAAGAGGAATATGAATAAAAATTAGATCCCAAGAATATGGGCCCTCCAATCGAGGGGATCAATTAAAAATTAATTTATAAATCCAAACAGTCCATTATTTAGTACGATTCAAAATAAATAAGAAATCATATATCCCATTATAGAATTTCGTGAGGATGGTGATTGAAAGGGTGATGTGGAAAAATAATCATGTATCGGTTGTAGAAAATTCAAATGATACAACCAAGATAATATCCCATCCATGTCTAAGATGGTATAACGAATGAAAATATAGAATGGGGAAATCTATAAAATCATGAATGAGTTATAATTTCATAACTAATGGATAAAGAATATTGAGGTGTCCCTGAATGGATACATCATGATATTGGTTGTTAAAATAAAGGGACAAAGTGAACTACATGATGAAATATTACATGAAATAGGAAAAAAACCACGGACAAAGAGAAACACATGATAATTATTCCTCGTAGAATTGAACATGAAGAGAGGACAACATCTTGAAGATAATTTTTTTCAAAAATGGATTATACGGAATAAAATTTTTATGACAAGGGTTTAAATAATATGTAGCTCCAAAAGGTTCTAAAATATCTTGTTAAAATCTCTGAAAATATCCCATGGATGAAATAACTCTCCAATGATGGTATCTAAAATTTAATACTACTTTGGTAGATTAGGCCGCACCTTGAGATTTTACAAGAATACCATGGTATCAATGGTTAAACAAAATATGATTCATCAAAATAGGTAACATTAAATAGAAACATAAGTCTTCAAATTAATTAATGATATTTTATTTAATCTAAGAATAAACATTTTTCTATAAATTAAAATAAGAGAAGAAATAAAGGATTCTTAAATGATTTCTGAATTCATATAATAAAAACAAAGAATGTATTCAACAAAATATAATTATTGTGTATGAAAAAGGTGGAAAATAATAATAAAAGAATTTAGTTCCCCAATTGAAAATAAAAATTTACCAATAATGTATTTCTTGTAAATAATTATAGTGAATATATAGGAAGAATAAATAATTTCCCCTTGTATGAGAAATATAATGGTTTACATGCATAATGAGGAACCATTTATTGGAAATTACATGGCATATATAATGGAAACGAAAGAGTATAGACCTAAAACATTCAAAAGTGGTTGTTAAATCATATGATAAGGAAAACATGATGACTAGAGGAACATAAAACCCATATAATAGATAAGATGATGAAAAGTGATATTGTAGGACACATAAGGAATAAACATTTAAAAGATGGATTAGTTTGAGAATATATATGGATCCCAATATAAATAAACTTGAGAATCTCAATGAAATCATGTGATTAATGTTTGAATGTTTACGTTAAAAAAAATAACAAATATAATTTAATGGAATAATGTAAAAAAAATTAAATATCAATGAACAACCACATTCCTCAACTTGAGTGTATTTATAGGGTGACCCTCCCCAAAAGTGTTTAAATATATTAACTATTGTTTGAAGTGGTTCTTGTTTAAGGGGGTGATGAAACCCATGGGTATTGATTTTATTGAATGGTGGAAAATAAAATTGAGGAGTAAGAGTGTGTATACTATTTAATTGGAACTAGTTAGAAAAAAAATTCAATTGGTGTTAAGGTCCAATAAAACTAAACAATTACTTTCCGAAATAATGTTTGGATATCGTTGCTGAATATGAAATTGCGTAAAGGGAAAATGATGAATAGATGATGAATATCATTATTTGGAATTAATGTCGTTTCAATTATTTTCTGACGTATCTTTTGTTATTAGTACATAATTTGTTATAAAAAATGATAGAATTTTGTTTCTCATTTTCTATCATTTTTTAAACTCAGGTATCAGTAATATATTATTAAATTATTTTTAATATAAAAATAAATAAATAAAAATAAAAACCTAGAGGCTTATTTTATTGGTGTTATTAGATAAGAAAAATTTTAACTATAAATGAAATAAGTTTGTTTAATTTTTCATAATGTGTTCCTAGTTACCATTGTTCATCGATAACAGCATGAGATACCCTAGGTAAATACCAAAATGAAATAGGTGTTCAATAAATACAAGTAATATAATAAATATGATATCTAACATAATATTAAAGAATCACAACATGATATGATAAAATGGAGTAGTCACATGGACTATGCTATAAAGATTAATACATAATATGATGTTGTAATGATGGGAATCTGTAAACTCCATAAAACATTACATCTATATCATAAGTTAATTCTCATTTCCCAAAAAAATAAAATAACATTACTAGATAAATAACCATACAACATACATGGAAACTCTTGAGATGAAAAACAACCAAAAATATTTTGGGGATATTAATTCCAAGGACAGCCAATTACATAATAATTTGTAAATGAATATGAATTTTAGAAAATAAAATAAATCATACACAAAGCATAATCATGATAAACCCCATGAGAAGGAAATGGGCTACATAGTATATTCTAAAAGAAAAATCAAATTAAATTTCATATATATTTCCAATGAAAACTATTTTAAATAATTTTATAGAATTATATCTTAATAAATAAATAATTCTTATAAATGTAGTGTTTGATTAAATAAAATTCACAAGAATGGAGTGAAGAATTAGATATAGAGATGAACATAATAATAATAGTATTATGAAATACATAAAAGGATATTATTAAATATAATAACATTGGTGTTTCAGTATAAATAATAACTTAATTGAATAATTTTCATTAATGGAATTTTTTTATGAATTAAATATTGTTTATTACATCAAAAAACTATTAGAAGAAATGTGACATGAAATATAGAAGTTCCATTAATGAGGTTAACTTTATGAAGTGATTGAAAATATAAAATCAATATAATATATTAACATATTAATAAAAAATATAAAAATGTAGTAAATTACATAATAGATATATATGAATATGGAATATATAATAATTTACCATTAATATTCGATTGAATAGTGGGATAGATAGATAAGGAATAATAATATTTATGGAGGTTGGTTTAGAAGATTCATTTCCCCATGTCATGGATAAATTTTTTGTGTGTATACCCTATTTAACAATCAAATTATCGTTAATAAATAATTTATTCTGGTACATTTTTTTAAAGACCAAGAAATCCTATAGAAATTTTATCTTAAAGACATAGAAATTTTATGAGCCTGCAGTTTCTAATAGTGCCTGATTATGAGGCCCGGTGTGCCCGGAATCAATTTCTGAAGTTTTTTCGAATACATTCAGTAAACGTATGTGCGAGATTTTATATCATTTGAAGCGTTGCTCAGAATTGAAATCCAAGGGCACCATTGAACTTGCAAAACCTGTATTCACTTAAGGACACCTTTACCGCAATTGTGTTTTATTGATATAGGGAGTTAATTATTGGTGTTTCAAAATAAAAAATAAATAAAAATATGTGTGACATGTTTTTATTTGAAGGGTAGTTAAAACCACTAAAGTTATGTTGGAGGTGGGACCAACCACACCCTAACCACCCTTGGTAGGATGTTTTGGTGTTTGGCCCACCTGAACCCTTTAACTCCTCTAAACCCCCCCTTTACACCCTTGAGCTCCCCATTAATAGCTGAAACTCTAGTTCTTCCCCTTAATGGTTCCAACAGAAAGTAATTAATGACTTTATTAATTAATTTGAGTGTTTTTAATTCTTTTGAATTTATTATTCCAATATTAAAAGAAGATATGATATTCATTTATTTTGGGTCGGCATAATACTTGGAGAGTTTTGTAAAACTCTTGGAAGAACATCATCCTCTCAACAAAGAACTCTCCTCATCTCCAAAGAAAGATGATACCTTATTCGATCTTCATCCAAGCCACAAGTAAAGGAGCCTCCCACAAGGAACTTCGACGATGCTTCATCCTCAGACGTTTCATGACGTCAATGAATCGACGTCTGCCCTCTTTCGTCGACTTCAACAATGTACTTCAAATTGAGTTAGGGGTTTCTTTTGATATGAGAAACACTTCTTCATCCTTCCTTGTTAGTTCCTCTAGACCCACTTGATACCAAACTAACGCGGAAGGATCGGGCCAAACAAACAAAACCCGATCCATCCGCAAGTTTTTTTGAATGATTGTTGTGTTCTTTCATTCTTCTTGGGTGATGAAGACTGGATCGTTGTGAGTTCGTTGTGTGGCAAAATGATCCCAAATTGAAGACCCAACATCATGACGACCCAACGATGGTGGGGTGATGATAGTGGGTGAAGGGTCAAACCAGAACAGGAATGACTGTCCCTCGACCTTTCGTTGAGCGGGTGAATCAAATCGTGTTTTCAGAGCTGATCGGATGCCTGAAAACACCAATGATGATTGCGGGAGATCAAGGAAACCAAGTGTCTGACATTTTGTAACATACAGACTGTTTGAATGAAGAATGGACTTCATAAGAGGTGTGCTGGACAGAGCCATCATTTTTGTAAAATTCCAGAATACAAGTCGTGTACTTCTGACGAACATGTCGTGTAGTGTGGGTGTACTCTGCCCAGAGTTTCAAATGTCAGACAATTAACACACAAAATGTGACCCCAGCCACATGGCATGTATTATATATGCGGAATGGCCGAAGCAGCTTCAGGAAGCATTCCATGTATTCTAGGAAAATACCTGGACACATGCATAATTACATGGCCAAGAAGCACAATGTGTACTCTGTACGCAGAATGGCAGAATCATCTTCATGAGACTCGTTGTGTATCCCAGGGATACACGGACACGGGGTGGAGTACATGGGAATGTACTTCACCACACGACTAGACATGGCTACTGGCATGGGCTACCTCATGTACCAGTTACATGAGATGGAAAACATGGGTTGAGGCCATGTACAAACACTTTGATAGTATACACGTACCCGACCCCAGATGCTTGGACACGGCGTGTAACCATACCACACTCCATGTACTTACTTTTCTACAGAAAAAACCCTTCGAAATGGGCCGTTGTACATAGGCGGTACCCTTGGTCTGAAGAAACGGTGTGTAACCACACCAAAAAGTTGTGTACATTTTTGAAAATGGCCGGGTCTACACATCTCTATGTCTTGGACACATATTTCATGCATTTTACCCCAATGACGTGGAAACTTTCTGGGATACTTCTTCATGGGACTTGGTGAAAGTTGATGTGTCGACACATAGATCAAGGAGTGGACCCTCCCAGAATCGAGCATGCAGTATGCGGGAAACCTAGGGCTGGGTGTGATGTTACAATACTGGAATCCTCTGTGGGTTTGATAGGAATGAATACTGTATCAGGATCCTCCATGGGTCATATAGTTCTAAATTCTATTCTTGGATCCTGTGTGTGTCTGATAGAGTAGTTTGTCATGTATCCTGTGTGTGTCCGACAACTTATCTTGTCTGGTATCCTGTGTGGGTATGAAATCTTATATGAGATACCTGGTACTATATCTTGTGTGGTTCCTACATCTAAGATGAGATAGCTAGTCTTGTATCATTTTTGGGTCCGACAATTTAGCTGGTCTTGTATCATGTGTGGGTCGGACAGCATAGATGAATCTGTGACTACATTAGATTATCCCCATCTCTCTACAAAATTTGTTTACCTATGTGAGATGAGTCATGTCCTTCATCTATTATCATAGTGGAGATTGACTTAACTTCCTTTGTGGAATGGTTTGGTCTTGGGCTCGAGAGTTGTAGATAAATTTTGATTGATAACTTTGGTATATGTATGGGAATATACCTATGAAGGGTTGGATGATACTTCTTGAGTGTATCATTCTTTTTGTGATTTATCCTTCGTGGATTCTAGGAGACATTCGGGGGTCTCGGGGTTACCGACTGATTATTGTTATACTCACCATACATGATTTTCTCGCACAGCTTTTTGTGTTCTGTCTATACGACATACATCAGAAATCGAGGGTGAGGGTGATGGACGAGGGGCTGCTCAGATCTGGACTAAACGAGATGTACTGTATGGATGAGTTGTTTGATATCTATACCTACCCTTTAGTTAGGATTCCCCGGTGGATGATCCAGGAGCTGTTTTCCCATTTTAATTGTACTAATTTTCAGTTGGGTTTGTATACTGGCCCACTTACATTAGAACACCTTACTTTTTTATGTTATTACATGTTGCCTCTACTACTTGTGATTAGACTGTGTGTGTTATAGGTTTAAAGGAAATTCCTTCCCTTTTTATCTAGGATTATCCTTTGGTTGTAGTCTCCATCCCCTGAACTATGGAAGGCCGTCTTGGAGTTGTCACAGTATGGGCAACAAGGATGGGACGTGACAAATTGGTATCAGAGGATTCGGTTCTTCAGCAGAACATGGACTCTGATTCTTTTAATGGAAAAAAATGTTAACTCTTTTGGGTATGTTTATCATTTTAGGGAAACCGGTGTTGCTGCGGTGGTCAACGTATCCATACACTAGGACTCCAGCTTCTGATATCCGACTTAGTGCACGAAAACACTGAATGCATGTGTTCTTTCGTTGAAAATGTTCTCTTCATGATTAACTATGTAAGCTCACCAGGTGTATTTTTTAACCATGTTTCACAAGTATCTTTTATGGATGTCCCCATGAAGGCAACCATCTAGGGTTCTGAGTTATGTACGAGATGGTATCCCACCAAGCGACGAGGCCTCGGTATAGGGCCCCATCACAACACAGGTATTAGCGGTTCCACTTCCCACTGGGCCACCGATACCACCAGCTCCAGCTGTAGAGAGTACAAGCCATATGATTATGTTGAACGAGTTCCAATGCCAGAGGTCACCTAGGTTCTGGGGAAGGAAGGACCCACAGGCAGATGAGGATTGGCTGGAGGCTATCGTGAGAGTTTTCTAATTGGTTGTGACACCAGGTGACCTCATGGTGATCCTTTCCGCGAGTCTCATGCATCCAGAAATAGAAAGATGGTGGAGCCTAATTCTCCAGGTGCATGAGGAGGCATCATTACTCTGGATAGACATAGAGAGTCTCTTCTGTTCAGAGTTTGTTCCAGCCACCCTACGTGTGGTGCATATTTAGGAGTTACTACATCTGTTGTAGGGCAGCATGACAGTAGCTCAGTACTCAGTGATGTTCACTGACCTCTCACGCTACTCCCCGGATATGATATGGGACCCGTTCTTCAAGGACAAGACCAATGAGTAGGGGATCAGACATGAGATAAGGGATTTGATGATCCCCCTCAGTATACCAAAATAGGCAGGGGTGTCAGAGATATCCCTTCTAGTGGACAGTTTTCTCGCTGAGCAGTCATCAGCAGCAAGACACACCACAGGGAAACACGTAGCGGTGCATAATCTAGTCGGCAGTAGATAGATGTCATAGAGGTCCAAGTGGACCAGGACATAAGGTTGGTGACCCCAGGATACAGGTTCCTCTTTACGGGGCACACGAGACAAAGTCATCTATATGAGGAGTAGGCAGTGCTATGCATGCGGCGGGTTGGGCCACATGGCTCGAGAATGCCTTAACCGCCATGTAGATGTGCTGCAGACAGTAGAAGGACATCCCTGGTAGATAAAGAGGGTTGACCATGGTGGTTCTCCGGGAGAAAATTAATGAGGCATAGGAGATGGTCATGAAGCGGGTGGTGGATGACGTTTCGAGGCTCTACCACCACCACCACCACAAGGGGTCCACCCCGACCACAGGGAGCTGGCTGACTGAGGCAGGCTTAGTTCCAGGTAGCTGATGCCTACGACCGTAGCACACCTGAGATGATTCTAGGTAATATTTTTGTCTACTCCACCATTCTTTTAGTACTTATATAATCGAGTGTGAGACATTATTTTATTTCCACTACCCTCGTTCAGAGCTAAGAGATTTCATCAAAGTCATTGCCTCGATCCGTACTACTAGAGACTCATGCGGGAGAAGACATGATGATTACGGATTCGTTCCAGTAGTGCGAGATTACTCTAGGAGGTGAGAGCTTCGGATAGGATCTCCTCATAGAGGCGTCGAGGCCTTATGACACCATCTTTGGTATGGACTGGTTATCAACAGTTCATACTCAGATTGGATGTATTTGGTGCAAAGTGTGGTGTATCCGCACATATGAGACCTGGTTCACAGTTACCATCAAGAATGGAGACATTGAAGAATAAGATGCTCTTACGCAGAGGAGGGGGCCGGTGATCACAAATTAGTTGGATAGTCTCATCCTCAGAGAGATTGATGTGCAGAGTCTGAGTTTTCCTATTTCGGTGGATCAATATCCGGATGTTTTCCCTGATGACATTCCGAGACTGTCTCCTCGCATGGAGGTAGACTTCTATATAGACATGTACCCCGGGAAGGCACCGATATCTTCTCCATCATATAATATGGCTCCCCTCAGGGCTTCGTGAGCTGCAGATATTGCTAGAGGACTTGCATGAGAATGGTTTTATCTGACCTAGTGCTTCACCCCGGGAATCTCTGATTTTGTTCGCCAAGAAGGTGGATGTGAGCTTGCAACTGTGTCGTGACTACCATTGCCTAAATCAGGCGACCGTGAAGAAAAATCACCCACTCTTGAGGATAGACAACCTCTCTGATCATCTCAATGGAGCACGATGGTTCTCAAATATAGACCTCAGGTCAGGCTATCACCAGCTCAGTGGTCGAGATGAGGATGTGCATTAGACGATATTCAGGTGTCGGTATGGCACTATGAGTTCTTGGTTATTCCCTTCGGTGTAACCAACACTCCATTAGTGTACATGAGTCTCACGAACATAATCATATAGCCTTACCTAGATCACTTTTTCATAGTATTCATCGATGACATACTGATTTACTCGACTACGGAGAAGAAGCATGGCTACAATTTGTTGGTACCATTGGATTCACTTCAAGAGAACCAAATTTATGGTAAACTCTCTAAGTTACATTTCTTGATTTGAGAGGTTCACATCTAGGGACACATCATCTCGAAGGCTAGAGTTGCAGTGGATCCAGCGAAGGTCGAGGAAATAAATGCGTGGGTGCCACCAAGGTGTTTGACCGAGGTACAGAGTTTTCTAGAACTGGCTGTGTACTATTAGAGATTTGTGCCAGATTTCTCCAGAGTGGAAGCACTGCTTTCTACATTGAAGAAGAAGGGAAAACCCTTCGTGTGGTTAGAGAGATGCCAGTAAAGCTTCCAGCATTTGAGGCAGAGGTTTACTAGTGATCCCATCTTGAGGCTACCAGTGGATGTTGTCGTGTACATAGTTTATTGCAACACATGAGGGACCAGAATGTGGTGTGTCCGAATATAAGGCACCAGCCTTAAACCTTACATAATCTTGAGTTATTACAAGATTACACCTTGAGGATCTTTTCAGGTTTAGATTTTTAGAGAATTAGATCATGAAAGTTTCATTACATTCCACATTTAAACAAAGTGGTTACAAAAAAGATAGTATTCATTCCTACCATCAATGGAAACATATTTAAAATAAAACATGGATTTCTTTTTTGAAACATCCTTGACACTATCATCACATCATGTACCTTTCCCTTGACCTGTGAAAAACATTTCAAAAACATGGGATGAGCATAAAAATCTTAGTAAGGGTTGTAAAAATATGGAAAAGAAACATGAGTTCATATATACATAATAATGAAATCTTACTTTACCCATAAAACATAGTCACTTTAACATACCTCATAAAATTATAGAAATCATATGACATAAAGGTAACTTGAGGCATTCATAACATTCTTACGTAGGGAGTAACCCTCTTGTTTACGTTTGGAATACCCATCATAGTATATTCCCTAAATCTCTTCGGAGAAACCTTAAGGTTTCACTCCTTCGCATTACCAAATGCATTCTAGAGCTATATCCGGCTCACCTACCCTTAGTCTATCACGGAACCACCCGTCTTCATAATAATTCCCAAGAACGTCAACATAATAATTTCACATAAAACATGCATAAAGGAAACATAACATTTCCACCTTTCAATCACAAGATATCAATACAACAGATTGATATAAAAACATTATGAAAACAATTTTCAATACCAAAATAAAAGAAAAGTAAAACATGGTATTTATATTTCTTTTTTAAAAAATGTATGGCTTGTAGAGGAAGCCGAAACTCAAATAATGGTCACGGCGGTAGAGAAGTCATTGTCGCCGCATACGTACGACAAAAACATTCCCTTTTTTCGATTACTAAATGCTTCATAGAAAAAATATTCCTTTTGAATAAACGTAAAAGTCAAAGGGGTTTATACACCGTGTAAAAGAAGGTTGTGTATAAAACAAAATATTCCTCAATGAAAGGAGATTGAGATGAAGACCCTTACAAAGACGGTATCCTTGGTTTAAGGATAAATCAATTACATAATTATGTGTGACAAACAAATACACCAAATATAAGTGGATATTAAGTTTAAAATAATCAAAGGTCATTCACACATATTCAAAGGATGAAATATTCAATAACTACATGTTGAACCCAATCAAATCGAAATTGGGTTAAGAAGTTCCCTTGACAGCATAACGACGTCACATCAAAATGAGTTGATGAGAGATAAAAAAAGGGTATCTCATAACATGGACATCAAATTTACATCAATAAGGATATATGAGGACATATACCAACATAACAATATGTAAATTAAAAGACCCAACAAAAGAAGTATTTTAAAAAGCGGAGGGTGAAAGGTTCCCTCACCGACTTCGGTATCTTTCAAAACATACACCCCATGAAAGAAGGACAATAAATAATTGATGTAAATACTCATAAAAGAAAGTATATTACACAATGGTTAGAATAATGGTAAGTAAATACACCACTCAATGGAAATGGTGGAAAATGTAGCATAAATCTCACGGGAATAAAAGTGAGATGAAAAATCCCTTACGAAAACTCGGCAGCCTAACAACGCCACATAAAACATACAAAAATGGATTGATGAGATAAAATAGGGTATCTCATCATATTAACTTAAAGTTTATAGAAAGAGGAATATAAAATAACATCTCCCAACATAACAAATAGGAGCTTAAAAGAAGTGACATAAAGGAGAGTACTTAAAAAGAAAGAGAGAGGTTAGATCTCTTACGAAAATTCGGCAGCCTAACAGCGCCACTCAAAACTTCCAAAATGGATTGATGAGAGAGAATAGGGTCTTTCATCATATGAACATAAAAATTAAAGTAATATTAATATAAAATAACATCCCAATAACAAGAAATATGATCTTAGAAGGAATGACATAAAAGAGTGTACTTAAAAAGAAAGAGAGGAGTATGGTCCCTTACCTCAACTCCAACTTGTCTTGTTTGTTTCGTTATATTCCTGACTAATAAACATTGGACAATTAATAATTGCCTAAGTACATCCTTTATATATTATTATTCAGTTCATATCAGATATTATAATGTTATAATAATTTTTTAATAATGT
The DNA here is from genome assembly GCA_963277665.1 of Viscum album. Lineage (NCBI taxonomy): Eukaryota > Viridiplantae > Streptophyta > Magnoliopsida > Santalales > Viscaceae > Viscum > Viscum album. The sequence continues at coordinate 747,499,531 of OY728151.1, read as the reverse complement.
TAGTTCATATCAGATTTTTTTGCCGATGTTTGGTACATGAGTCAAAAATGAACTTGTTTGAAAAAAGATTGCCCATGTAGTTATAAGTAAATAATTTCCAGAATAGTATTAATGATTAAAATACCATATATATCCATTAAATATTAATTTCATACTATTCCATATAATTTTTAGATAAAAAACGAAAAGCACCGTTCATGGAGATGGTAGGCCGTACGTACGCATGAACGCTACTTTCATTTTTTTGTCATATTAATGGAATTAAAACAAAATGAGATATATATATTTTTTATAATTCCAGAATGATATCCATAATTTAGATGTAATATATTACATATATATATATTATAAATATTTACATATAATATTACATAACATTTTGAGATAAGAAATGAAATGTACCGTTCATGGAGACGGTAAGCCGTACGTACGCATGAACGCTAATTTCATTTCTATTTCATATTTAATGAAATTAAAACATAATGATACATATAAGTATTTTAATTCTTGTATGGTATCATATATAATATCATTAAATATATCCTTTATACGTACCACATATGGTATTAATGAATCAAATCACTTTGAGGGGGCAGTAGTCCGCACTTCCTTAAATGACGATATCGCGTTTACCCATAATGGAAACCATAAATGTATGCCATAAATCAAAAATACAGATGATTAAGTAAAACATAAACATATTATATATCATATATAAATATAGTGTCATCTTAATGGCCACCTTTGACGGTGTTTGAAGAATGTTGAACAATCATCGTTTCGGGAGGCAGAAATTTGTCATCCACTGAAACAGTATGTTCTTTAACCATTAGATGTAGGTGTGTGTATGTGTAGATCGAATTATTCTTATAAAAACATCCTAGTATATTGATGATACTATAATTGTTACAAATTAAATTAATAAAAAGTGTTTAGGGGTTTGGATAAGAAAAATAAAACAAAAGGACTCAAGTGAAGACATTACCTTAAAATCGAGTAACTCCCTTTGGTTTGAGCTCAAAGGCTTCCTTGGGAAGACTTATGCCCAATGTGTTGATTAAAGGAGTAAGATAGGGAAGGTTAGAGACAAAATGAGAAGAGGTTGGATGAGCCAAAGGATTTGGTAGTGTGGGTAAGGAGATTTAGGTGGGGGACTTTTATAAGAGGAGAGGAGGGGCACTCTTGTAATGTTACAAAATGTTACATTATTTTCAAAAGCGTTTCGGATTTTTAAGGTCCCACATTGATGTATTTCAAGGATAAGGTGATAAGGGTTCGAAATCCACTAATCCAATAGGTTTTGGACATGTTTATGTCTTATATATTACATTATCTTTCCATTTTATTTAAATTGTTAAATAATGAGGTCATCGCTGCATCATCATGATTTCATATATAATTTAATTTATTTAATGACCAAAAATTATAAAACAAATACTATGATGTAGGAAATATTTTTATCTTTCCAATGAATATTTATAGTCAAAACTATGATGTTTATAACCCCATGTAAAAATTGTTTTAGTAAAACATTTCATGTTTGTCTCATTTTTACTTTAACTTTAAATAAAAAGTTATTAATGTCATTTTCCAACCAAAGTAGATTCATGGGGTCCCCAAGTTGACCCATGGGTGTTATTGGTCGGCCATGACACATCAAATGAGGTTAGGAAATCTTTCAAGTTCATTTCATATTATTAAAACATTATTTTTACCTTAAACTACACTAATTACCTCTAATCGCGATTAAAAACTTAATAAGTTACTATTCACCAAAAAAATATTTTTATCCCATTGAACCCCATTTTACTTCTTAATGACAACCATGTATGTCAGATTTTTAAAATTCGAAACACAAAGATGGAAAAATTTCATTTAAACGGAAAAATCAGTTTTTTATAAGTACCACTTAGTGGTTTCACTATTCATCAAAAATTGAAGTTTTTCAGAAAAATCCCAAAAAATCACCCTAAGATATATTTGATATTCCAAATTCAAAAATGAAGTCTATTTTACAGAATTCAAAACATATAAGTCACATTAATTAATTTAATAATTAATTCCCGTTGTCAGAGAAAATAGCGTGTTTTTATGAAACAATAAGTATCAAAAGATTGACACTAGTTTAAGTCTGATTACATAGTGAAATTAATTCCAACGACCACTATTGGATTTAATGGTAAAAATATATTCTAATTTAACTTTAAAACCAATTAAAGAGATAATATAATCATATAAATAAATTAGATTAAAATGAGGGTTTGAATTAAAATACAACATTTTACACTATTCATTAAAAAATGAACTTTATTAGAAAGATACCAAAAATCTAAAAAAAGTAAATTTTGATGTCCCAAATATTAAGAAGAGTTTTATTTGGTCCAAAAGGATGTATTAGGGTGAACAAAACTATATTTAATGGCAGTTCTCCCTCAAAAGGCGATAAGTGAACCTTTATTGGAAACTAGGGCATATACGCCTAAAATTGAATTCTTTCCGTATTTTATGCCTTTATCTTTTATTGGATAAATGTAAAAACATTTAAAAACATATATAATCATATTTTAGTTATTTCTATCCATTCCTTCCAATACAACGGCTAGATGATAACTACCATTTGAAATAATATTATTTTATTATTAGAGTGCAACGTAATATTCCCAAGAAACTCGTTGTTGCGTGTTGGGTACGCCATTGAGCATAGCGTCCCCTTTCAAGTCATATTAATAATATATTCACAAATATGGATAAATATGAAAATGTCATATTCTTTATTTACCTGGGGTGTTACACCGGATGTAGGAGTGAGAAATAATAGCTTATGATTCTCGTCAGCTGAGAAAAAATGAGCAGAACTATTCTACACATGACCTGGAGTTTGTAGTTGTGGTCTTCAACATGAAGATGTGGCTACATTATCTTATGGGTGAATGTTTTTGAGTCTAATCTGACCGTCAGAGTTTCAGGTACATCTTCTCTTAGAAGGACTTGAACCTGAGACATCAGTGATGGATTGAGTTCCACCAGGATAATGAAATCAAGATTTTCTATACTACTAGAATGGAGAACGTTCTAGAAGATTCTCTCAGAATGATATCCGACATTCAACTACAAGGAAAGGCAACCTGGTAGCTGTCTGCATTGCAGATATCATTTGTGGATAGAGATGGATCAGCCTTTCTGCAGTCTCTCACAGTCACTCCTCTAATCCACCAGTGAGTATGGGAGGCACATTGTGGGGACGTTGATTGTGAGAGGTGACGTGCTTAGATATCCACAGGGCAGACACCTGATAGGTTTTCTGAAGGTGGGGATCATGACATCCTATTCAGAGGATATACCATGGTATAAGTTCCACTACAGGAGGAGGTATTGAGGGAGTTCCACACATCCGTTTTAGAGGTACATCCTGGACTGGTGAAGATGTATTAGGACCTCCGACAATAGATCTGGTGGCCAGGTATAAAAATGGAAGTTGTAGTGTTTTTATCATGATGCCTCACTTATCAGCAAGTGAAGGTAGAGCACCATGTTCCAGTAGGCTTGGTTCATCCCTTAGACATCCTAGAGTGGATGTGGGACGAGATATCCATGGATTTCCTGACAGGACATCCATGTACATACATAGGACATGACATCATATGGGTGATTGTCGATCGACTCACCATATCAGCCAACTTGATACTGATCAGTGAGAATGGCATAGTATAGATCTTTAGACACCTCTACAAATACGAGATCATATGGCTTCATGGTGTACCATCGACGATCGTCTCCGATCGAGATGCCCGTTTCACTTCTCGGCTATAATAGTGGTTGTATGAGGATTTTGGGACACAACATTGATTGAGTACCACCTTCCATTCTCAAATGGAATTTCAGAGTGAGAGGTCCATTTTGACTCTCTTGGACTTGCTCTGTGCATGTGTCCTTGACATTGGTCGTATGTGGGAGGATCACTTACCATTTTTAGAGTTTGCATATAAAAACAGCTATCACTCCACCATCGGGCTGGAACCTTATGAGGCACTGTATGACCGACCATGAAGATCACCTCCATGCTGGACTGACTCAGGGGAGTGAGCACTTGTAGGACCCAATATAGTGCAGGCTACGATGGAGAAGGTGCAGATCATCCAGGAGTGGATGAAGATTGCACAGAGCAGAAAGAAGTCCTATGCTAATAGTTGATGGAGACCACTGGAGTTCGTGGATGGCGACAAATTCATTCTATGGGTATCACATCGATTAGGTAAATGGGGATTTGGTTGAGGTGGCAAGTTATCTTGGAGATTTATCAATCCCTTAAAGGTCCTCAGCAGAGTCAGTGAGGTGGATTAGCGCTTAGTTCTTCCACCTCAGTTGCACCGGGTGCACGACGTCTTCTACGTATCTCAGATAAAAAGATACGTGCATAATCCATCCCACATCATCGACCATGGGGATATGGACATCGATAACGGGGAGATATTCAGGAAGGTTCCAGTGGATATTGAGGATCAACAGGAGTGGGTCTTGGGTGGATAGTCGATTTCTCTGGTGCGCATTTACTGGCTGCACTGGAACCTCCATGAGAGCACATGGGGGAAGGAGGCTCAGATGTGTTCTCAGTAGCCCCATATGTTCCACTAGTGTGTGTTGTATTTTATGGGGACGTAATTCCACGAGGAGGGGAGAATTTAAAGACCACAAAATCCTTTGCAAATTTTTTTCTTAAATAAATATGAATTTTACGAGTCTTGAGTTTCTAACAGCGCCTGATTCTGAGGCTTGGTGTTCCTAGAATCAATTTCTGATGTTTTGTTGGGGTTCGTTCATTAAATGTAGGTGCATGATTTTATATCTTTTGATGTGGTACTCTTAATTGAAATATGAAGCCACCATTGAACTCGCAGCGCCAGTATTCAGTTAAGGAGACCATTATAGTAGTTGCATTTTATCAATATTGGTAGTTAATTATTCAGGTTTCTAAAAAAAATAAAATAAAAATATGTGTGAAATATTTTTATTTGAAGGGTAATTAAAACCACTGAAGGGAGGTTTTAGGTGGGACCCACCACACCCTAACCACCCTTGGGAGGATTTTAAGGGTGGGTCCCACCAGAACTCTTTAACTCCTCTAAACCCCCCTTTAAACCCATTTAGCCCCCCATTAATTGGGGAAACTCTTGGTCTTCCCCTTAACGACTCCAACTCTATTTAATTAATGACTTGATTAATTAATTTGAATGTTTTGAACTCTTTTGAATTCATTATGCCAACATTAAAATAATAGTTCATATTAATTTTTTTTGGGATGGCATAATCCATGGAGAGCTTTGAAGAAATCTGGGAAGAAAATCATTATATTGATGAAGAACACTCCTCATCACTGAATAATGATGATACAATCTTTGATCTTCGTCCAATCTAGAAGAGAAGGAGCCGCCCGCGAGGAACGTCGATGACACTTAACCCTCAATTGTCTCATGATGTCAACGAATTGACATCCGCTCTCTTTCTGTGACATCGAAAACGTACATCAAATTGAGGTAGGGGTGTGTTTTGATTTTAGAAATGTTGATTCTTTCTTCCATGTTTTTCCCTTGACAAACTTACTACCAAACTAACGCAGAAGGACCAGACCAAACAATCATGGCCCAATCCCTCCGCCGTTTTTTGGAAAGTTTGGTGTGTTATTGCGTTCTTCATAGGTGATGAACACCAGATCGTTGCGAGTTCATTTTGGGACACAATCATCCCAAATTGAAGAATCAACATCACGATGACCCAACGAAGGTGCGGTGACGAAAGTGGTTGATGGATAGAATTAGAACAGGAAGGACTATCCCTCCACCGTTCTTCGAGTAGGTGAATCAAATCGTGTTTTCGGAGCTGATCTGAGGCCCGAAAACCCCGGAGAAGATTGTTGGACAATGGGGATACCTATTCTCTAAAGACTCATAATGAATGGATAGTCATAATGATGAATGTAATACATTGGAGGTGCACCATTTGGAGGCATCATTTCTGGAATATTCCAGAATACAAGTCATGTAATTCTGAAAAACACGCAGTGTAGTTTTGGCATACAACAACGTGTGTTTTGGATATTATACAAGTAACACACTTCGTGTAACCATGGTAACATGGAGTATACTCTCTACGCGGAATGGAAGAAGAGGCTTCATGAGGCATGGTGTGTATTCTGGGAAAATACTTGGACACTGGAAGAATTACACATCCAAGAGGCCCGGTGTGTACTCTCCTCACAGAATGGAAGAAGCAACTTCACGAGACTTGGATTGTATCCCGAGGATACACATAAATGGGGTGGAGTAAAAGGGCATGTACTCTACCACATGGCCAGACATGGCCAGGGTAATGGGCTACCCTGTGTACTAGTTACACGGGTTGGAAAACACGGGTTGAGGTAGTGTACGAAAACATGGCCAGCGTACACGGAGCCGACCCCAGATACTTGGGCAGGGCATGTAACCATACCACACACTGTATACGTACTTTTCTACTTGAACAGCCCTTCGACACAGGCCATTGTACACAGAAAGTACCTAAGGTTGGTAGACATGGTGTGTAACCATACCAATACGCCATGTATTTTTGGGAAAATGGATTGGTCAACTCGGATTTTTTTCTTTGACATGTATTGCTTGGATTTTTCCCTATGACATGGTGTATCTCTGAGATTATTCTTCATATGAATTGGGGGAAGTTGACACGTCGAAACTTGGCTCGAGGAGTGAACCCTCCCAAAATCGAGTGTGCTGTGTCCGGGTACCCTAGGGCTGGCAGTGATGTTTCTATACTGGAATCCTCTATGGGTTCGATAGCGATGACTACTGTAATGACCCGGATCCGGAGCCCCTCCACTAGTGACCCATACCTGGTTCGTCACATGACATCAATCATGTTTCCCCAAATTCCAATGGCTTCCGACTAGCAGCGAGGGCCTTGGTGAGTTGGTGGGGAAACTATGCCCTCATTCGGTGAAGTATACAACGGATGAACAACCAGACACAATAGAAAATACAATAAACAACACACAACAATTGATGGGAACATAATAAGAAATTTATAAAATAATAATGATGAAACATGGTAAATATGTATACGGAAAGTAGTAAACAAACCAACGTGATGAAGTAGAACTGAAAACAAAGTGCAAAAAAAAAACTAAACTCCTCACCATTGCAAGCCTCGACTCAACCCCATGCTCCCCAACTCTAGTGAATCACTAGCCCGAAGTAGAAGGGTTCTTTCCCTTCTCTATACCTGCAGCAACATAGTCTACTTGGGCCCAAAATCATGGCCCAAACAGGGTGTGAGAAACAACCCCAGTTGGCAATCACCCAAATATTTGTGCCTAACATTCAATTAATACATGGTAGTAATAAAACATGAAGCAGTAAACAGGAACACAAGCAGATAAAATCTATAGTTCTAACAAATGAAGCACATAAGCAAACAACCAGCAACAATAAGGGAAAAGGTAACCCTCTGGGTAGCCCTCACAGCCTAACCCCTATGGTTCAACCTATAAGTACATGAAACCATATAGGAGGCACAAACAATCTCAACCCGCTGGTTAAGCTACCAAAAATTAATAGACTCTTTGTGTAAACACTCACCGTCAATTCCTTCTATAGTCTAGTATCGTAAGAAAGGCTCTCTGGGGAAGTACTCAACGTCTTATCCCCCCGGTGGCCCGCGTTGAGGAGCTATAGACTCTCTGAATGAAGCACTCAGCGTCAATTCCCCGTGTGGTCTCACATCGTATTTAAAGACACTCTGGAGAATCCCTTACGTCAATTCTCCCTTTGGTCTACTACTCTAGGTTCTCACAGTCCTGAGTTAAAATAAACATGCTCAGTGCGTGTGTATCATCCAAGTAATCCTCAAGAAATACATTGCTACCATTCTAAGGCTCACAATAATAATGTAGAAGTTACACTATCCTACAGCTAGATATGCCAACTGGAAAATTGCCTAACAGACACAACAAACATGGAAAATCACCCTGAGCACAAAATAAATTAATCTACTTACAAGCATAAACCTATACTACAGAAATCAAGAAAAGCATGCAGACAGCCAGGGAAAAACAAGAAACCCAAAATTCCCCGCACAAGGGAATTTGTATAATTTTCACAAAATACTCATCGACTTTCAATAGAATGGCAAAAACCACCTAAATCGATCCTAGGAGATCGATATATGTGAATCACGATGATTTATTCCACTTATAACACTGTAGATCTGAGAAAAAAAACTAAAAGATCAACCCATAATAACTCGGAAACAAAGAGGAATCAGAAAACGAAGTTCAAGCAGAAGGAAGATCTTACCGCTGCGATTCCAACGCAATCGGCCGTGCTCGAATCAGAGAACAGACGAAGGCTGGGATCTCGTCAAATATTCGGCCGTATGGGTCGCTCTGAGATGAAGTAGACCTAGAAGGAGGTGTTTCTATGTGTCAGGTGTGACCCCGGTCCATTTAGTGAAAAAAAAGCATGTACACGGCGTGTACATTTAGAGTACACTGCGTGTAGTAGGTATTATCCGTACTCTGCCAAAATCGGCCTCCACGTCACCCCTATACAACGTGTGTGTGGCCCGGGCATGGACAACACACAGCTTCAAGCCGGAGAAGAGTACACGGCATGTACTCAAAAAGTACATGGCATGTACATTGAAAATTTCGAGAAAGTTCATTTTTCTTAAAAACTCCAGAAAAATGAAAAACATACCTGAAAAGGATATCCGAGTTCTTACAAACTTCCCCCCTTAAATAAATTTGTCCCTGAATTTCCCTAACGTGGTGTAGAAGAAGGATTCCTGAAAAGCTCCAGCCACTGTGAGTGTAATTTGGTCTCCCTTTCCTAGGTCTCGTCCTGTACTCGCTCGTGCTACCATAGCACCCATGCCAGATGAACATACCGCCCGCGAAGAACCCTTGTTCTGTGATCGACAATCCGGATAGGATGCTCCTCGAACAACGCATCTGCTTCAATTTCAACCTCCTCAGGCTGAATGATATGAGACAGGTCTGAAAAGTAACGTTAGAGATGAGGGACGTGGAAGACGTCGTGCATGGCCCGGTACCTCTGAGGTAGGTGAAACCGATATGCGACATTCCCCACTCTCTCCAAGAATTCAAATGGCACAACATACCGTTGTGAATTCTTACCCTGTGTCTAAATCCTCTTGTGTCCCATCCTCGGTGCAACACGCTGAAAAACCTGATCCCCGACCTCGAACTTCAGAGGTCGTCTCCACTGATCAGCATAAGACTTCTGTCGAGATTGTGCTGTAGCCATCGTCTTCCGAATCAACTCTATATACTCTGAAGTCTCCTGAACAAGACGAGGTCCCAGCAAAGCTGCCTCTCCTGCCTCCAGCCAGCATAAGGGTGATCAGCATGGCCTACCGTACAAATCCTCATATTGTGCAATCTGAATGGTCGCCTAGAAAATGTTGTTGTAGGCGAACTCCACCATAGGAATATGCTTCTCCCAAGAACCTCCAAGGACTAGGATGAAATCTCAAAGCATATCCCCAAGAACCTTGATCGTGCGCTCGGACTAGACATCAGTCTGGGGATGGTATGCCATACTTAGAAGTACCTAGGTACCCAAAGCATTTTGAAGTCCCTTCCAGATCCGGGATGCAAAGCGTGCATCCCATTCTGAAACAATGGATTGTGGAACACCATGTAGATGAATGATCACTATGATGTAAAGTCATCCCAGATTAGCGACACTAAAGGTATCCTTGATCAGAAAGAAGTGAGAAACCTTTGTGAGCCTGTCGACGACAACCCAAACAACATCGTTTCCCCGAGGTGACCTCGGTAACCCGGTGACTAAGTCCATCGCAACATCGTTCCACTTCCACTCTGGAATGGGTAATTGTTGTAAAAGGACTTCTGGTTGCCGATGATCTGATTTCACATGCTGACAAGTAGAACATCTCAGGACAAAACCAGAAAAATCTTTCTTCATACATGGACACCAGTAATGGCGATGAAGATCTCGATACATATTGGTGATGTCAGGATGAACTGCCCAAACTGAGGAATGAAAATCCCACATCAGCTCCTTGCGTATGTCATCTGGCACCCATACGCGTCCCTGGAAATTCCTGATCTCATCCTCACCCACTTTCCATCCAGGAAGAGGTTCCTCTCCTAACACACTCTCCCATAGGACTATGCCTTATGAGTCTGATAGCTGCCTCATCCGTACCCGATCAAGTAGTGTCGAGGTAACAATTACAGAAGATAGGATAGTCTATCTCTGTCTGTCGTGCACCTCCATATGCATCTCAGAGAATAGAGCCATAAGATACCACTCACTGGTGGCCTCCTGAATAGCCTGAATCCGAGTCCTCTTGCTCAAGGCATCTGCCACTTCATTTCCCTTTCCTGGAATATAGGCATACTTGAAATCAAAAGTCTGAAGACACTCGACCCACCTGTGCTACCTCAAATTCAGATCACTCTGAGTGAATATATACTTTAGTCTCTTGTGGTTGGTGAAGACCACAAATTGGTCTCCCAGTAGATAGTGTCTCCAACAACATAAGGCATTAACAACAGCTGCCAACTCCAGATCATGCGTCAGATAGTTCCTCTCCTGCGACCTCAACTGCCGAGACCCGTACGCAATGACTCCATCTCCCTACAAAAGCACAGATCATAGTCCGTTACATGAAACATCACAATAAATAGTTTAGATATTTCCTAGATCTGGAAATACTAGTATCAGTTCGGACCTTAGTCTTCTTTTCTTCTCGTGAAAGGCTGACTCACAAGACTTTGACCATAAGAACTTCGCCCCCCTTCTTGGTAATTCCTATCAAAGGTGCTGCTAGGTGTGAGAATTCTTAAATGAAGCGTCTATAGTATCCATCTATCCCTAGGAATCTCTACACCTCAAAAATGATCTTTGGCTGCTCCTATGTGACTACGGATCTCACTTTCTCTAGGTCCACAGATTGTCCTGTGTCTGAGATGACATGACACAAAAGGTGAATCTGGTCCATCCAAAAGTAGCGTGTAGAGAGTTTAGCATAAAGCTGACACTCTCTCAGTGTACTCAGAACGATCTCATGATGTGTGGAATGGTAGTGACGAGTGTGAGAGTACACAAAGATATCGTCCATGATGACCACGACAAAGCAGTCCATGTAAGGATGGAACACTCGTTTCATCAGTTCCATGAAAACTGCAGGCATGTTTGTGAGTCCGAACGACATGACTGTATACTCGTATAGACAACACCTTCTCTTGAAGGCTGTCAGAGGTATATCTGATGGTCTAACGTGCAACAGATGATAACCTGACCTCAAGTTGATCTTCAAGAACACCCTGGCTCCTCGAAGCTGATCAAAGACGTCATCGATCCTTGGAAAGGGATATCAGTTTTTGACTGTCAGCTGGTTCAGGTTCCAATAATTCACACAAAGCCGAAGGGTACCGTCTTCCTTCTTCGCAAACAGGACAGGCGATCCCCAAGGAGATGTAATGGTTTGGATGAAACCCTTTGCCTGCAACTCCTCCAACTGCTTCTTGATCTCCTGAAACTCATGTCTGGCCATCCTATAAGGGGTAATGGACACCGGTGCCGCGCCTGGCATGAGCTCAATAGATAATTCTACCTCAAGCTCCAGAGGAAAACCCAAAAATTCTTCTGGAAAGATGTCCCTGAAATGATCCACCACTAGAGGAATGTCTAGCTGCGAAGTCCCTTGATCATTAGATAAAGAACATCAATTTGGGTTGTCACCCATCCTAGCCCATGATGCTCGAGTCCTGATCGACTCGCCTGAACATCCCCTTAGCCTCTACGATGAAAGGATTCACCATATGGTGAAACGTAACTCAATCTAAGGTGATAACAGTCGACGACTGCTTGGAAGGGAACCATCCAGTCCATCCTGAGAATGACATCATAGCATGTCATCTCTTCGACATAGAGATCCCATGAGAAATGATACCCTGAAACCTCGAGTGGGCACTCTCTACACTGGCATACACAAAGATGTATTCATCCCTAAAGGTGTGTCTAGTGTCAATGAGTCAGCATGAGAAAATAAATAGAACCTAATGCTCTCCACAGTAGCAACAGAGATAAATCTATGTGTAGCACCATTATCGAAAAGAGCTAAAGATAAAACTGAGGCTACTAAAATCGTACCTCGAACATTAGATGGGTCGGGATCCTACACCATATAGGTCTTCTCCATGGTGAAAGACTGGCCTGCACCGCAGCCCTGCGCCCCTGGATGACCACTCTGAGCTGATCCACCGTACTGGTGTTGAGGGACTGGTGGCTGACCGCCACGGCCTCGACCTCCACCTCATCCCAAATGGCCATATGAACTCCAGATCCCTGACTGGTGAGAAACTAGTGGTGGTGTTCCTGAACGGGAGTCATAGAAGAACCCCAGTAACCTACTGCTGGTGAGGAACCTAGAAGAAACGCTTTAGGTGACCCATATTTCCGCAAGATCGGCACTCCACGGGGTCCCTCTGGCATTGTGACCTCGTGTGCCCTGAACGACCACACTGGTAGCATACCACCTGGCTGCCTGATGATGCATATCGCTTACTCAGATCTCCGCACGTAGACTCCCTATGGCACTTCATACTGTCATATGGAGGAAAACTAGCTCTGGAAGTAGAACCACCCTGGCTCATAGCTACAGAGTCTCTCAGATAGCGCTCCACAATCAGTGTCTGGTTAACAATGGAAGTGATGGAAGTCAATTGGAAGATGTTCACTTGTGAGTGGATCTCGCTCTAGAGGCCATCCTCAAATTTCCTTTCTAAAAACACCCCACTCCCATCCCAGAGGGGTGTGAAACTCTGCCGCTCAGTGAAGCGAGAGGAATACTCCATGACAGAATGAGTACCCTACTCTATGCTCATGAACTCTTGGGCTCGATCGGCCCTCATGGTCTCCGGGTAGAAGTAGTCATAGAATATGCGCCAGAACTCCTGCCAAGCCATAACCTGCTGATTACCCACCTATGAGATCATGTCCCACCACCTCTTGGAAGAGACTTGGAGCATGTAGTTGGCGAGCTTGACCCGCCTCTCTGGAGGCGTCTCCAAATGCTCGAATATAGTCATCATGGCTTCCATCCATGACTCTCCAGCCTGAGTTCCTTCTTCCCCCGAGAACATATGAGGATTCTTCTACTGAAAAACCTGCGTCAAATCTTCCATAGAGGGGGGATGATGCGGTTCTCACTGGAAGGTCTGCATCATCCTCATAAAACCTTCCCTGAACTACGCATCATCTCCTACAACGGCTTTAACAGCCGGTGCCAAGGCTGGCCTAACTAGAGGATCGTCAGGAAGTCTCTGATCAGCCCTATCTGGCGTCTGATCATAGCCCGACGATAGACGTATGACCGAATGACGTTTCGTAGGCATAGCTCTGAAAGATCAGAAGCACACATTAGATTAGGAAAATAAGGACATATAACACAAGAGTACAAAATGGAAATAGGGGATGAAAAACAGACAAGTTTACAAAACATTACTACACGGATTGTATAAAAACTACATGGTGTTTCTTATTAATCGACTGACATAGGCGTGTACTCATGCCCTACAAGTCATGTGAACCTCAAACTACATGGTGTGTTGCACCCACAGACGACGGGTACTTAGAAACTGTTCCCATTCCCAAGTCCCTTACACAGTTAACCCTCACGGTTTTCTTAAACAGATACTACACGGCATATTTTCTACGGACACAGTGTGTAGTGGACAAGGCTTCGGTGGACCGTGTTGTTAAAAACATGGCTGTATACATGGATGAACCTTACACGACGTGCTCCGAACAAACACGGCATGTATAGGTGAAGGTGACACCGCCCCGTGTTTTTCGTGACACGGCAGAGTCCCTGAACAAGACTACACGGCATTTTCCGAACAAACACGGCGTGTAGAAAAGAAGGTAACGCATGCCCGTGTTGTTCATGACACAGCCAGATTTTTGGACATGACTACATGAAGTGTTCCCTATGGACATGGCATGTTCTACCTGAGTTTCCCTGACCTGTGTTGTTAGTGACACGACCGGGTACACGGCTCATTACCACAGGATGTGTACCTACCACACACGGCGTGTCCCTAAAGTTACATTCACGACACCGTCTTCTTCTCACATGGTCAGTGAAACGGCCTGAAAACTACACAGCGTGTATCCAAAATGTACACGCAATTTATTCTGGGTTTTTCTGGGCAGTAGCTCAGAAAATGCATAGAACCCCAGAAACACTAAAAACAAGGAAAATAGGTGCCAAATTCCGATTCGTGAGGGACCATACTCCCAGCGAATCAAATCTTGGAATATCTTACAGTCAAATACAAGGGAAAACAATATCTCTCTAACATAACAGGAGGGATTATATCAAGAATATATCACAACAGCATGCCTAATCTACACACAGTCTACCACAATAGCATGAAATCGCTAATGCACCCTAGATGGCATGGGAAGAATTCATGGCATGTGATTCATTCAAGTCCCTATATGATGCATGATATAGCATAGCCTCATCTCATCAGGTTGTAACATAAATAGAACCAAAATATCAAAACAATAACCGCACAAGTCATGCGAATCACTCTAGGTGAAAACATATCAACCATAAAAACTCAAAACTAGTAAACTGCAATTACTGAGGTAGTATGGATTTTCCCTATACACGGGTTAGATACTCCCAAGCACAACTGAATACCATGTACAAAGTTTGTCCTATCCCTGTCTAAAGTCTCCAAACTGAAAAGAAAGAGAAAAGAACTCCTCTGTTACCACTTTGTAATGACCCGAATCCGAAGCCCCTCCACTGGTTCCCCATACCCGGTTTGCCACATGACCTCAAGCGCGTTCACCCAAATGCCAGATGCTGCTGACTAGCAGCAAGGGCCTTGGTGAGTTTGTGGGGAACTTATGCCCTAATTCGGTGAAGTATACAACGGAAGAACAACCAGACATAATAGAAAATGAAATCTACAACACACAAAAACTTAAGTGAACATAAGAAGCTATGTATAAAAAAATAATGATGCAACATGGTACAAATGTCTATGGAAAGTAGTAAACAAACCAACATGCAGAAGTATAACTAAAAAAATTGCAAATGAAAGCAATTAAACTCCTCACCATCGTAATCCTTGGCTCCGTCCCATGCTCCCAAGCTCCAGTGAATCAAGAACCTGATGATGAAGGGCGCTTGCCCATATCTATACCTGCATCAACATAGTCTGATTGGGACCAAAAGCATGACCCAAACATGGTGTGAGATACAATCCCTGTAGGAAATTACCCAAAGATCTGTGCCTAACAGTCAATGAATACAGGGTAGTAATAAGACATGATGTAGTAAACAGGAACACAAGTAGCTACAATCTACAGTTCTAACAAAAGAAGTACACAAGCAAACAACCAGCAACAATTAAGAAATAGGTAATCCTATGGGTAGATCTGACATCCTAACCCCAATGGTTGAACCTATAAGTACTAGCAACCCTCTAGGAGGCACACACAGTCTCACCCCTCTGGTTCAGCTACCAAAAATTAATAGACTCTCTGAGGAAGCACTCACCTTCAATTCCCCCTATTATCTCGTATCGTACTAAAGTCTCTCTAGGGAAGCACTCAACGTCTCATTCCCCCTGTGGGCCACGTCAAGGATCTACAGACTCTCAGAGGAATCACTCATCGTCAATTATCACTGTGGTCTCACATCGTATTTAAAGACACTCTGGAGAAAAACTTACGTCAATTCTCCCTTTGTTCTACTACTCTAGGTTCACATATTCCTGACTGAATATAAACATGCTCAGTGCACGTGTATCATCCAAATAAACCTCATTAACTACTTGGCTACCATTCTAAGGCTCGTAGTCATAATGTTGCAGTTCCACTATTCTGCAGCTATGCATGGAAACTAGAAAAATGCCTAGAAGGCAGAACAATGACGGAAAAGCACCCTGAGCACTAAATAAATTACTCTACTTACAAGCATAAACCTCTACTATAGAAATAAAGCAAAGAAGGAAAACAATAGTGGCAAAATAGGAAACCCACAGTTCCCCGCCTAAGGGAATTTGTCGAATTTGCACAAAATACTCATCAAATTTCAAAAGAATGGTACAAACCACCTACCATGATCCTAGGAGATCGATATATGTGAATCACAATGATTGATTCCCCTTAGAATGTTGTATATCTGAGAAAACGCACAAAACACTCAACCCACGATAACCTGGAAACAAAGAGGAATCAGAAAATGAAGCTCAAGAAGAATGAATATCTTACCGCTGTGATTCCAACGCAATCGACAGTGCTCGAATCAGATAACAGATGATGGGGTGGGAGGTCGTCGAAGATTTGGTCGTACGGCTAGCTCTCGAACGAACGGGTCCTTGAAGGAGGTGTTTATGTGCATCAGGCGCGACCCCGGTCTGTTTAGTTAAAAAAAGAAAGTACATGGTGTGTACTTTTAGAGTACACGACATGTACTGGGTCTTTTCCATACTCCACCAAAATCAGCCTCCATGTCACCCTCACACACTGTGTCTATGGCCCGGGCACGACCATCACATGACTTTGAGCCGGAGAAGAGTACACGACGTGTAATTTGTCAATTTCCATAACGTTAATTTTTCTTAAAAACACCAGAAAAAGGAAAAACATACTTGAAAAGGAGATCCGAGTTCTTACAACTACTATACCAGGATCCTCCAGGGGTCCGACAGTTCAGACATCTATTCCTGGATCTTGTGTGGATCTGACAGAATAACTAGTCATGTATCTTGTGTGCGTCTGACAGCTTAGCTGGTCTTGTATCATGTGTGGGTCTGACTACTTAGATGAGATAGTTGGTCCTGTATCCTGTGTGGGTCTGACAGCTAAGATGAGGTATCTGGTCTTGTATCCTTTGTGGGTTCGATAGCTTAGCTGGTCTTGTATCCTTTGTGGGTCCAAAAAAATAGCAGAATCAGTGACTAAATCTGATTATCTCTATCTATATACAGAATATGTTTACTTATGTGAGATGAGTCATGTATTTCATCCATTATCATCGTGGTGATTGACTTTACATTCATTGTGGAATGTATTTTGCTTTGGCTTGAGAGTTGGATCCAAACTATGATGTATAGCTTTGGTATATATTTGGGCATATACCTATGTAGGGTTGGTTGATACTTCATGATTGTATCTTTATTCTATGGTTTATTCATTGTGGATTCCGGGAGACCATCTGGGGTCTTGGGGTCCCCTACTGAGTACTGTCATACTCACCCTTGCACGGGTTTCACCCACACCTTGTTGTGTTCTGTGCAGATTACACATAGTAGTGATCGAGGCTGAGTGTGATGGATGGGAGGTTTCTTGGAGCTGGAATAAACGGGGCATACTACACGGATGAGTTGTTCAATTTCTTTACATACCCTTCATGTAGGATTCCTTGGTGGGCGATCTTGGAGCTGTTTTCCCTTTTTACTTGGACATGTTGTTCAGTTGGGGTTGAATACTGGAACACATATTTTCATCACACCTTACATTCCTATTTTAGTACTTCTTGCCTCTACTGCATGTGTTCAAGTAGTGTGTGTTACAGGTTTATAGGAAATTCCTTCCATTTTTAACTGGGATTAACCTTTGGTGCCAGTCAACAGCCCCTGGCCTAGGGAAGGTGGGCTTGGGGTAGTCATGGAATGGGCCCCAAGGACGTGCCGTGACAATTTTCTATATATTTTTTCCGTAAAACTCATTTTGTTCATTTAGGAATAATTTTAAGGTTCTGGATCACCATTTTGTTGGTTTTCATTTTATAGTATGTGGGTCACATTTGTAACATTAGATGTTCTCTAAAAACGGTCCAATAACAATAAATGTGAAATTTTTAAATTTAATGACCATATATAACATCCAATTGTTTTAAATACCAAATATTCATTAACATTAAAAACGATTAATATAGTTTAAATATAATTGTTTAATGGATATTAAATTTTTGTGATTTTTATGACCCTATGGAGCTTTACTAGTTTGAATTAATATTTATAACTACTTAACAGTTCTATAATTTGGAATTTAATTTATTATTCTTATGATGATCATATCTTACAATAAATTGATAATTAAATCTATCCATTAATGGGGTGAGGAAAAATGAAACATTTCATTCATAGTGCTAGTGAAATGACCATCGTATATGTGACATTTTCATTTTACAAAATGATAGAAACGTAGATAATGGTTATTAAATTCATATATAAACATTTATGTATAGTTAATATATTAATTTCAATATATTAGAAGGTTTATAATAGATATATAGGAGGTATAACATTAAATCAGCATAGAATGGCTTGGTGGAGGGAATTACCTCTTCAATTGGATGTCATTTTTTTGGGACTATAGAATTGATTTAACGTATGGTATATTGTGAAGAAAAAAAACTATAGGAAATTTATAAGGGTGTTGCGGAGGGATTTCAGAAATGTTTTTAAGGGATATGAATCTTATGATGTGTAGTTAATTTGGGGAGGGTTAAGGGTAATATTTATTAGGAGGGGAGATACGTGTTTTTTCAAGATATTCAAATGATTATAAATTATTAATAATATCAATGGATATGATTCTTTAGAATATATATAATAATCATTTCATATGATTCTTATCTAACGATTACATAAATTATCCCATATGTTATTAATCCTTTATATGACATAAAATTTAAAATAGAGTATTTGGTAATATATCAGTATTCAATAAAAATTCAATCATTCTAGAAAATTACCAAAAAATCATAGTAAATTATTTTTGATAACGTATTTCCAAATTGAAATATATATTTTTAAACAAAAATTTTTAGTAAATATATTAAATTTTATTTTTTATATTTAATCTAAATTTATTGAAAAAAATTAATGTTTTTATTATAAACCTAGAATTCTGAAGCTAATAAATCTTACACCTGGGTGAATAAAATCTAATTAAGTTTTATATTAAAATATGTATTTTTGATATTTTTTATAAAAATATTACTCAATTAATATCATCTAAATTTTTTTAAAAACATTAGCGAGAATAAAACATATATGTTTTCATAAAAATAAATTTATATTTTTTTTATGGTAAATAATTATTTTTAAATATTTTGATCTATAATGGTAGAATATAATCCTTATAGTATGATTTTCTAAAATAACCAATTACAAGTTAATTATTATTATTTTAAAGACAATAATGAACAAGACTCATTAAATGATAATTGTTTAATAAATTAATGATTCTTATATTATATCACATACGTATTTTTCAGAATAACCTCATAGAGAAACAAATAATAAATTAATTCATTAATGAAAATAATTTCATTATCCCTTGAATAGACCCATTAAAATACAAATTATTATAGTTGTATAAAAAAGTAAATATTAAAAAAAGAAAATGTTAAAATATAGATCAAATTATATTTTAGAATCACCCCCACAAAAAAAATGATGAGGAAAAAAATTTGTAAACAAATCAATATTATAGAAAATGGGAATATAAAACCTATTATGGATTTGAGTAGATTAAAAAATTAATGAATATGGAGGTATTTATATGAGGAAATGTGACCATTATAATTATTAAGTGATCGTTTGAATAATAACATAATAATTGGTAATAGTAACAAAATTATTATGAACAGTAACCAGGACATTGTAATAGTAATTTTACAACAAAATAATAAATGGTGATACAAATAATAGCTATCATGATTTATTTATTTAAATATAAATATTTTAAATTTAATATATAATATTCATGATTAATAAACTTATTGAAAATATAGGCCCATTTTTAATAAACTATAATTTAATGTATTTTCTAAAAATCATAATTTTTATATTAAAAAAATTACAAATGATAAAAATTTTATTTCAATAAAATTAATATTACTTGTAAATGGCATCAGCTATATTTTTTAAGGATGATGTTTTGGTAATATTTTTAAATACATCAATTTTCTAGTGAATAGTAAAAATACTTTATTCACATAAACAATGTCTTTAATTTTATCATTCCAGATATAATGGTGATCTAATATTTTATAAAACTTTTTTTTCATCCAATATGTACATTATTTCATAAAAAAATATTTAAAATAAAATCAATATTAAATCTAAACCATGAAATCATTTTCAAAAACCAAATATCAATTGTGATCCACTAAATAGCCAATTTTATTATTTTTTTCTAATTTTCTTTTCAATAAACTCATATACTAGAATTATAATGATGTTTAAGCACCCATAAACCATATTATTATATTTATATATTAATTATATTTCTAAAAATTGACCACAACATGTTTTTCTCTAGGATATATTATTTAATTGAATATTTGTTTCTGAAACTACCATTATCCACAAATATAAATAATTATCATCATTCCCATGAAAAATAACAACACCCTCAATTTTCTAGGAAACATATATTCCAAAAAACTATCTCTCAGTACCCTATTAACACATAGGTATGTTAGGGTATTAAAGAACCCCAAAAATCATGGTATATTAGTGTTGTACAAGAGAAGCTACAACGAGGAACGAGTATGTTTTTATTTATATTATTCTGCCAAATTTTTAATCCTATTTCTTTTTTAGTAATTCATTTTTAAATAAAATATTCATTAAATTAATTTATTTTAATTCCAACATTGTATTAAATATTTTAACATACTATAATACTATTTTTTTATTGTATTAATCATTTAAATCTATTTCTTCCTATTTAAGAAAACATTTCCATTTAAAACCTGTTAACCACTAATTAAGCCATATCCAATTATTTTCATACAACCAAAAATAGGGTTAGTAATTATAAATTAAATACAAAATATAAATATATAAATATATTTATTTTAATATACATTTATTAATTCTACTAATGTATAAATGGCATTTAAAAATTTTATGAAATCGAAGTTAAATATTAATTTTTTTATGAAAACATGATTTCAAAATATATTCCCATTAACCAAGGAAAATATTAAATATAATACCATTACTATAATTAGTAAATATTTCAAAGAATATAATAATTCGGTTTTAGATCATTATTTTAGTAAATCTATATTTATTATTCATAAGTTGTAGAAAGATGAAATATTGAGGTAATTAAGGTAATGGTTTTCTCAAACTCAATTCATTTTCATTGTGTTATACCAAATTCACTTCACTTTAATTGTGCATATATCTATAGGGTTATATAAATATCATTTCACTTTTATTACCTTCTCTCTTCAGGATACAAATTTTTTGACCATTTTTTTATCCAATTAATAATATTTTACAAAAAAACCTTATTATTTAAAAAATCATTTTTTACTCCACATGTGTTTTTTCTTATCCCATGAAAAATAATCTTTTATAAAAATTATGATCTTTGTTTTTTATTTGGGAAACCCAAATTTTGTAAATTAATTAAATTTTTTTAAATATATATGAAGAATATTCCATTTCATTAGTTATTTGATGACTATGATTATTATACATGATATATGACATGTGTGATTATGTAAACATTATGATGTGGATGGCCTGCATTAAATTATATATCCCAATAGTCCATTGTGTAATGTTTTGTATCTTATGAGGTAATTTTTATTAATAATGAACATGATATTATAACTTCTCAATATTATTAAGTTATAATTTATGCACATATGCTATGAGTGAACATGGTGATATCCTTGTTTATAACAATGTGTGGTATTTGACCTCTATGATTTGATTTTTCATTTTTATTCAATTCCTCATTAACTGGATTTATCAAATTCATCTATAATAATTATAAGGACAATTTAATTCTTACAATATGATGAAGATGATTATTCTCACCTATTTTATATTCATTGATTCCCTTATTCCTCCGCTTACAAGTTTTTTCTATCACTCTATTCATTGATAATTATAATCATTTAAAAATATGTACTAAGAAGAACCTAATATTTTAGAATGAATAAAGATGAAAGGTTTAAATAAATGTTAATGATTTATTAATCATATTTTTTTGGTATTTTTATCCACATGATTCTGAACCATTTAATCCTTTAATGTATAAATATTATGTTGTTTATTGTTAGAAATATGTAGTAGTCATGTAAGGAAAAGTAGGGTCGTAATAGTTTGTATCAAAGGATTGATTAAATAATTTAGGAAATAATATTATAATATATATGTATAAACGATAAGTATAATTCATTTTATATGTAAGATACATATGTTTTTGTATTGAATGAGAGAATGATGGTCTTTAGAAATGAAATCATTATCTAGATTATACAAGTGGATGAGGTTTTGACATATATGTACCCATGCGTAACAACCAAGAAAACACCTTATTGTGATATAATAAATCAAGAACAATTGTATATTAATAATCCATTAGGCACACTTGGTTTAACACTAAATTTGGAATATGTATAGTAATCGGTTATTTTGATTATTACCAAATGATTACCTATATTATCAAATATGTTATTAATCATTTATATAACATAAAATTTAAAATATTGTGTTTTGTAAAATATCACTATTAAAAAAAAATAATTCATTCCTGAAATATACCAATACATCATAGTAAATTATGATTGAAAATCTATTAACAAAGTGAAATTTATTTAAAAAATCATTTTACAAAATATTATAAATTTAATTTTTAAATTTAATCATGATTTACTAAAAATTATAACATGTTTATCAAAAACCCAGGATTCTAATGATTTGAAATCGAACAAATGGTTGAATATATTCAAATTTACTATTTACATTAAAATATATGTTTTTGTTTTTTTATAAGATATATCCCCCAAATAATATCAAGTAAATTTATAAAAATAATAATAATCAGAATAAGACATAGTTGTTTTGAAAAAATAATATTTAAATTTTCTTTACGATAAATAATAATTTCTAAATATATTAAAATATAATTATAAACTATATTTCTTATAGTATGATTTTCTAAAAGAACAAAATATTATTTAGTTATTCTTATTTTAATTCCATTAATAAACCAGAAACATTAAATGATAATTTTTTCCTAAATTATTTTTTGTTATATTGTATCATATATGTATTATTTACATTGATAACATAGAGATACAAACAATAAATTAATTCCTTAATGAAAATCATTATATTACTTATTGAATAAAACCATTAAAATTATAATTAATACAGGGGAATAACAAATAAAATATAGAAAAATGAAAATGGGAAAATATGGATCATGCCATATGCATGAACACCCCCACCCCACAAACAACACAATAAAAAAAAGATTAGTAAAAAATATATATTTTATAAAATCGAAATATAAAACCTTGTAGGGAATAGATTAGAATAAAAAAATAATTTATTTAGAGGTGTTCACAAGAGGTAATGTGACCAATGGAATAGTAATGTGATCATTTAAATAGTAAAATGACTATTAAGAATAATAACCAAATTATTATGAATAGTAACCTGAACATTATATTAGTATTTTTACAGGAAAATAATAAATTGTGATGTAAATAATAGTTATCATTATTTATTTAATTTAATATAAATATTATAAATATTAAATATAAAATTGATGTTTAAAAACATAAAGAAAATAAAGGCTATTTTTTAATAAACAATATTTTAAAGTATTTCATAAAAATCATAATTTTTATATTAAAAATAAAAATTAACTATGTTATAAATTTGTTTTCGATAAAATTGATATCATATTTAAATTGAAAAATCTATATTTTTTATGGATGATATTTTGGTAATTTTTTTAAATACATCAATCTTCTAGTGAATAGTAAAAATATTTTTTTACATAACCACTGTCTAAAATTTAATCACTCTTGATGTAATATATGTCTAATAATTTTTAAAACCTGATTTCCATCCAATAACTATGTTATTTCAGATACTATTAATTAAAATAAAATAAATAGAAACTCCATATGAATAAACATTTTTCCAAAACATAATATCAAATATGGACCATTAAAAATCCAATTTTATATTTTTTTTATTTTATTTTTAATAAATAGATTTATTAGAATTATAATGTGGTTTAACATCCTTGAAGCCATAATAATTTACTAATATATTATTTATATTTCTATAACTTCACTAAAACATGTTTTACATTGGATATATTATTTTATTCTAAAAATACCCCTCTTAAAAAGTATAAATAATCATATCCCTTCCCATGGAAAACCACTACCCCCTCAATTTCCAAAGAATAATATATTCCCAGGTTCTCCCTATAAAAACAATTTGAATAACTAGGTATGTTACAAAAATAAAAAATCCACTATTCAAGGTATTTTTGTGTCGTACAAGAGAAGCTACAAAAAGGAAAGAGTAAGTTTTTATTTAAACTATTCTGCAAATTTTTTATACATATTACTATTTTACTAATTGATTATAAATAATATAATATAAGAAATAATTAATTTGATTTTAATCATTATATTAAATATTTTATCATACTATAATACGAAATTTTTATTGTATTTATCCTTTAAATATTTTTTTTCACATTTGGAAAACCTTTCCATTTTAAATAAGTTAACTTCCAACAAGGACATTTCTAGTTATTTTTTACCACCAAACATATTTCTTGTTATTATAAATTTATTATGAAATATAAATGTGTGTGTATATATATATATATTATTATTCTTAAAATAATTTTTATAATGTATAAATTACATTTAACAAAATAGTGAAATGAATGTTAAATAGTAAATTTTTAAGGAAAACATGTTTTCAAAATTTGTACCCATTTACCAAGAAAATAAATAAACATATTAAAATTAATATAATTAATAAATATTTAAAAAATTATAACAATTATATTATGGAAAACTATTTTTCAAATCAAAATTTATTATTCATAAGGTGTAGAAAGGATAAAATAAAGTGGGAATTATGTTAATGGGATTCTCGAACTGATCTACTTTTCTATGGGTTATCCCATATTCACATTATTTTAATTATGTATATATCTCTAAGTTGACATAAATATCATTTCACTATTATTACCATCTCCCTTCAGGATATAAATTTTTTCACCATGATTTTTAATCTATGTAAAAATATTTTACAAAAAAAATTATTCATTCTAAAATAATATTTGACTACAAATGTGATGATTCTTATCCAATGAAAAATAACCTTTTATAAAAAATTATGGTCATTCATTTTTTTGGGAAACACAAATTTTATTAATCAATGTATTATTTTTTACATCTACATAAAACACATTACATTCCCTCTGTTATTTCATGACAATGATTGTTTTACATGATATCCGGCATGTTTGATTATGTAAAAGTTATAATGTGATAGGTGTGCTTTAAATTATATATCATACCACTTAATTTTGTAATATTTTTTTTTCTTATGCGATAATTTTTATTATTAATGAACATGATGCTATATTGTTTTTGACAATAATGATGTTATAATTTATAAACCTATGATATGCATAAACAAGGTGAGGGCCATGTTTATAACAATGTTTGGTATGTTACCTCAATGACTAGATATTCTATTTTCATACAATTCCATATTCCCTAGATTTATCAAATACAACTATAATGATTGAAATTACAATCTAATTATTATAATATGATGTCGATTATAATTCACAACTTTGTTATATTCATTCATTCCCTTATTCTTCCTCTTACAAGTGTTTTCGATCACTCCATTCATTGATGTATCTCATCCTGTGACAACATGTACTAAGGAGACCCTAATATTTTAGAAGGAAAAAATATGATATATTTAAATAAATTTTTATGATTTATTATGAATATTTTTTTTGGTATTTTTATTACCCTGATTCTATAGATTTTAATCCGTGAATGTATATCATGTATGTTGTTTATCATTAAAATGATATAGTGGTCATTTAAGAAAATGTAGGGTCATTATAGTTGCTATAAAATAATGATTTACATAATTAGGGATATAATATTATAATATTTAACTATTACCCATAATTATAATTCATAGTATATGTAAATAACCAATGATTAGGTATTGAATAAGAGAATGATGTTTTCATAAAATGAAATCACTATCTGGGTAATTCAAGTTGATGAGCCTCTCACATATATGTACCGAGGGGTAAAAACCCAGAAAACACATTATTATAATATAATCAATCAAGAACTATTGTATAATTACAATCCATGACGCACACTTGGATTAAAAATAAATTTGGAATATGTATTGTAATCAGTTCGTGTGATTCTTATATAAGGATTACATAATTATCCCATATGTTTTTTATCAATTATATAACATAAAGTGTAAAACATTGTATTGGGTAATATATAACTATTCAATAATAATTCATTCATTCCAGAATAATTCCAAAACATCACAGTAAATTATGATTGAAAACATATTAACAAATTGAAATTTATTTAATTTTTTTTACTAAATATTATAAATTTTTAAAATAATGTAATCAATATTTATTGAAAAATATAAAAGTTTTTTTATAAACCCAAACTTCAGAAACTAGGGTTTCCTAAATATTGTTGAATAAAATATAATTAAAAATTTATAATAAAATATGTGTTTCTATTCTTTTTTATAAAAATTATCCCTCAATTAATTTCATATAAATTTATTAAAAAATATTTATTCAAAATAAAACATATATGTCTTCAAAAAATTTATTTAAATATTCTTTATGATAAATAATTATTTCAAAATATTTTGAGATATAATTATATACTATATTCTTTATAGTATGAATTTCTAAAATAACCTAATATTATTTAATTATTCTAAATTCAATGCTAGTAATGACCTAGACTCATTATATGATAATTGTTTTATAAATTAATATTTATTATATTATATCATATATGTATTATTCACATTTATCACATATATATACAAACAATATATTAATTCATTAATGAAAATCAATACATTAGTCATTGAATAACCCCATTAAAATTCAAATTATTACTATAGAATAAAAAATAAAATATATAAAATTAGAAATGGTAAAATTTGGATCACACCATAATTATGAATCCCCACCAAAAACAACATGATGATAAAAAATATTTGTAAACAAATAATCATTATAGAGAATGGAAATATAAAACCTCGTAGCTAATTGATTAAAATAAGAAATTAATTAATTTATAGGTATTTATATGAGGTAATGTGACCGTTTGAATATTAATGTGATCATTTGAATAGTAACCTAATTATTGGGAATAATAACCAAATTATTATGAATAGTAACATGATAGTCGTAAGAGTAATTTTACATCCAAATTAAAAATTGTTATATAAATAATCATTATCATGATTTATTTATTTAATAATAAATATTATAAATTTAAAATATATAATGCATGACCAAAAAACAAAACGAAAATACGGGCTGATTTGTAATAAACATTATTTTAATGTATTTAAAAAAAATCATAATTTTTATATTTAAAAAATTACCTATGTTAGAAATTTGTTTTTTAAAAATTAATATCATATTTAAATCCTAACATTAATATTTTTTTATGATAGTGTTTTGGTAATTTTTTTAAAAACATTAGTTTTCTAGTGAATAGAAAAAATAAAGTAATAACATAATAATGTCTTAAATTTTATCATTCCATATGTAATAATAATATAATAATTTATAAAACGAGATTTATATCTAATATGTGTGTTATTTCATAAACTATTAATTAAAATATAATAAACAAAAACTCCAAACCAATAAATCATTTTCCTAAACTGAATATGAAAAGATATCCATTAAAAAGCTAATTTTATATTCTTCCATTTATTTCCAAAACTAATGAATTAGAATTATAATGATTTATATAGTCCATAAAACCCTAATTTAATAGGTATATATTAATTATATTTCTAAAAATTAATTGTAACTTATTTTACCTTAGATATATTATTTTATTTATTACATTATTCTTAATATAAACCTCTCCACAAGTATAAATATTCTTCTACCTTCAAATAAATAACCACTACTCTATCAATTTCAAAAAAAAAATTATTTCCCAAATTCTCCCTCTAAATATATATTGAATACCTAGTTTTTTTATGGAAATAAAAAATTCTAATCCTCATGGTAATTTAGTGTCATATTAGTGAATCTACAATGAGGAAAGGGTGTGTTTTTTATTTAAACAATTACGCCAATTTTTTATAGCTATTTCTATTTTACCAATTAATTTTAAAATAAAAAATTCATATAATTAATTAATTAGATTTTAAACATTATATTTAATATTTTAACATACTATAATACTATATTTTATATTTTATTTATGATTTAAATCTTATTTCTTTATATGTGGACAACGTTTCCAGTTAAAATCAGTTAACCCCAGACGAGGACACTTCCAATTATTTTCCGGCCACCCAACCTAGGCTTGTTATTATATATTAAATATGAAATAAAAATGTATAAATATATTTCTTTTCATATTATTAAATTAATTATACTAATTTATAAATGATACTGAAAAAATAGTGAAATCAAAGTTAAATAGTATATTTTTAAGGAAAACATGGTTTTAAAATTTGTTCCTATTTACCAAACAGAATTAATAAATAAAATAAAATTACTATAATAAGTAAATAAATAAAAAATTATAAAAGTTCACTTATGGATCACAGTTTTTTTAAATCTATATTTATTATACATAATGAGTAAAAATGATGAATTATAGAGGGAATGAAGGTAATGGGATTCTCCAACTGATCTTCTTTTATTTGGGTTATCCCACATTTACTTCATTTTAATTATGGAAATTTATCTAAGGATACTTAAATAGATTTTCACTATTATTACCATCTATCCGTAGGTTATAATTGTTTTCACCATGATTTTTAATCCATGTACAAATATTTTGCTAAAAAAATTATTCTATCTAAAAACATATTTGACTCTCAATGTGATGTTTTTTATACAATGATAAAATATATTTTATAAAAAAATTATGATATTTCTTTCAAAACCCATATTTTATTAATTAATTTATTATTTTATAAATATATATGAAACCCATTCATTTCCATCAGTTATTTCATGACTATGATTGTTATACAATACTTGTGGTATGTATGATTATGTAAACGTTATCATATTATAAGTGGGCTTTAAATTATATATCCCAACAGTGCATTGTGTAATGTTATGTATCTTATGAGATAATAATTATTATTAATGAACATTAATATATATCTTTTCACAATGATGAATTTGTAAATTAATCACCTTTTCTATGCGTGAACATTATGATAGCTTTGTTTACAACAATGTATAGTAATTATCCTCTATGACTTGATATTTCGTTTTTAAAAAATTCTACATACATTGGATTTATAAAATGTATCTATATTGATTATAATTATAATATTTTTCGAATAATGTGATGAAGATTACAATTCTCATCTAATTTATATTAATTCATTACCTAATTCCTCCTATTACACATGTTTTGATCACTCCATTCATTGATGTATATAATCATTTGACTATAAGAACTATGGAGAACCTAATATTTTTGAAGAAAAAATATTAAATATTTAAACAATTTTTTATTATTTGTTATAAATATTTGTTTTATTATATTTTTCCCATGATTTTAAGCTTTTTAATCGTCGAATGTATATCAATCATGTTGATTATTGTTAAAATGATATAGTAGTAATTTTAAAAAAAGTAGGATCTCTATTTTTCGTATCAATGGATGGACTAATTTATTTGGGGCTTAATATTATAATATTATATGTGTATACAATACTTATAATTCATTTTATATGTAATCAACCAATGTTTCAAAATAGAATAATAGAATGATGTTTTTGAGAAATGAAATCACCAACTGGATAATAAATGTAGTTGAGGCTCTGGCCTAGATGTACCTAGAGGTATCAACCAAGGTAACACCTTATTGTTATATAATCAATCATGAACTATATTATTATAACAAGAACGAATGTAAACATTTTTTAAAACTCAATTATAATGTGATTTGGTTAATCAAAAACTATAATACACCCCATTATAAATGATATATAGTTAAAGTAATTATTCCTTTTAAGATTAGATAAGTATTAGTGTAGATGAACATAGAAGTATCATTTAAAGAAAAGATTAATGTTAGGTATCACATAAGATGAGACTTTATAATTAACTTGTGTTTATAAATAAATTAAATATTCATGCCTTGTTTATTGCTATTTTTTCATAACAATTCCATTTTTGATAATAATTGGAACCAGATAATAAGAGGTCATATATTTGTGTGATTCACAGTGACAAGATTTCCCAATTTATCCACCTAATGAACTAGGTCATCAAGTTATAAAAATAATGGATTTTGTTACTGAACTATATAATTATATTAAAAATAACATGATCAATGTGGTACATCAACATTCACTTAAATATGATCCACTAGATACTAAATCCTTTATGAAATAACAACCACCAATATTTAGTGGGACATCCTATATAGTATTCATGGAATAGTTGTTTAACTCAACAGATAATATATTTTATATGATCCAAAATTCTAATAAGGAGAATGAAACATTGTATTATTATTATATAGATGTAGAGTTTGATCAACGGTGGATGAAATAATGAAAAAGTATCCCAAGGATTAAATGAATTAAATTGAGTGGAATGACTTTAAGAAGTTATTCCCTAAAAACTATTTCCCTCAAACTCTACTAAAAATGTTATAGACATATTTTCAAGGGATTATGATAAATGATGGTCAACCCTTCACATCTCATAAAAAAATCTTTTCCAAGTACTTCCAGAATATTGTAATGTTTTTTTATGAACAATGATAGAAAAAATTTATAGACTATTCAATTGATTAAAACCAAACATCCATGAGGTTCTAGGTATCCAATATTATGGAAGTTAGGAAGAGGATTTTCAATATTCTATCAAAGTAGATATTTATTTTTTATAATGGTCTAATGGTTTTGGAGATAAATAAAAAAATTTGGATTTTATAGTTAGTGAACCAAATGGAAAAGGTGTAAAGTCGACCCAACCACCAACACGTCGATAATATGGGAAGAATCATCATGAGAAATTATTCATTGGCATAGGGATATTCTGTTTTCGTGGTTTATAAGGCCTCGAATATCTATAATGTTGAGGAGACATGAATAATAAAACCAAAATTATGATGTAAATGAAGGCACCACAATGGGTTAAATGATTTAATATTAATGATAAAGGTCATGATTCAACCTATTGAACTTATACATGGGTCCTTCAAGGTAATTTTCATAAAAAACCACCAAATCCAATAGATAAATGGAATTATTCTTCCAAAACTAATGATTTAGTAGAGAGTAAAAAAAATGTTATACATGGTACACTTTCAATTAACCAAATAATGAAAAAGGTTTTATTTTATTATGGTTATACATATTTGTTTATAATTATAATTTCTTTTAGAATTATTTAATAGAATCCATGAATCCCTGATATGGATACATATATAAAAATACCTAGTGGTTCCATCATTAGATCCCATGTATTTGAGTCTTCTCCGATTAGTGTATGAGGGAAAAATCTTCTTGATAATCTTCTAATCCTTACCTTATAGTATAAATCAATGCTATAATGATCATGTATTGTTCCACATTGTATAGAGCACAAATAATCTTCTGTGAAAAATAAATATCATTTTTTTATCAACCATCCCCTGATCCTCAATAAATATAAGGATGGTCTTGAATCATTTTTAGAAAAAACAAAAATGGGGTGGGCTTTGATACCCTATAATGAAACATACAAACCTAAATGGTTGAGTTAATGGAATGTATCTACCGAGGTAAAATTATTATTATTATGGTATATGATAATATTTTTTCAAAAGATATTCTCATAACACGACCATATTTTTATATCTTGTTCTCAATATAGATTATACCCCTATATAATATTATCTCAAAATTCGACAACAGAATGGCCCTAATCGAACTGGAAGATTTAAATATGAAGCTACAAGATGATTTTTAACATGTGTTCATATACCCAATTTGATCACCTTTTGGTGATCCATTATTATTTATAAAGGTAAAATATGGATAAATATAGATTTCAATTGATTACTATGATCTTAATAATATCAATATAATAACCAAGTATCACCTACCAAGAAATGATGACTTGTTCGGTCAACTATGAGGTTCTCAATACTTCTTAATGGGGTATCTTCAAACTAGATATCATTAAATGATGGGAAATAAATAAGATATTCATATGATTGACATCTGTACATGTTATGAGATCTATGAGTCAATATTAATACCCATCATACTTAATATTTACCGTGTAATATTCATAGACTTAAAGAATTTTTTTTGATAATAACATGATAATTTTATGGTAGTTTTTATCGGAAATATTCTTATTGAATATAAATGAATAGTGAAACATTAAGAGATTATAAGGATTATACAGGAAAAAATAGGTATGGGAAAATTTATTTTATGTTCAAGAATATTGTTTTTGGGATTTAGTATGTTTAATTATTGGGGAACATTATGAGAATTGATAGATTGTACATAATCCTTTGAAAGATAGTGGAAATTCAGTAATGGATCTGACCCAATAGTTTGATGAAAATTCATAGATTTCATGGTTTAGAATTGATACACTGATGTTTTTAAAAAAAACTTGTAATGACATTCTATCCCTATGACTACGTTAACAAGGAAAATAGAAATTTATTTTTTGAACGAAGAATGTGGGGAATGATTTAAAAATCTTAAGTAGAGGATAATCACTACACTTGTACTCACACTACGTAGAAGTGGAGAACGTTTTATCATATATTGTGATGCTTAAAATGAAGGGTTTTTAATGGGTACTCATTTAGAACAAAATACCCACAATCTATCCCCAATAATATATTAATATCCATGTGATAAAAATTCATGATACAAGATTTAGAGTTTGAAGCGATAATATTATCCTTGAAAATTTGGCATCACTACCTCTATGGTGATATGTCGGAATTATCTTCCAATAATAAGAGTCTAGGGTACATATTCACATCTAAGGATCCTTATGTGTATCAAATAATGTGGTTAGAACTAGTAATTAAAATTTATTTCTCATCTCACTAAAATCCATGAAATGAAAAAAAACAAAGCTGATTCTCTAAGAATTAATGTTCATGTTACTCTATCAATTATTATGATAGAGTAAGAACTAATCATAATGGATCTTAAAAGGATTGATATGTAATTCCTAACTATAGAGAATACATACAACCTTCCCCATTTATTTCCAAAATATCTATCTAGTATAACATGAAGGATGAACAAATTGATGATCGAGTGCCACAAATGAATGTGAATGTAATAATGTAAGTGAAGCTACTTGAGTTTCACAACGACGATGATGGTGTGGTTATGTTTGGAAGTATGTGTTTTATTTTTCAATAATTAACTAATATAAAGAAGGGGTAATTTGATAATTCATGTATCTAACATTCTATATCTATCCAAGAAGTAAGAAGATATATATTTATATTTTAGAGAAATTTTAGTGGAACTATGTGATGAATGAAATTGTAGTTTATATATTAAGGTTCTTGGTATTATAACAAGTTAAAGTAGGGAGAAATTTGTCCAATGGGATGACAAAACCATTTCTTATAACAACATGATAAATGGGATATTGTCACCAAATATTTTTTCACTTTTCTCCCAAATACATTCATAGAAAACAGTGAGATATGACTCATGGTAGATTAACTCACCATTAATATAAGACTTGTTTCTATTTGAGATGATTGATCATAGGAACAACATGCTATGATATACATAAAGGAAGTGGTGATTATGCATTGGGTTCCAAATTAAATCATCTCATATTGTGATCCAATGTTCACCTATAAATTTTGTAGAATTATTAAACATTATTTGAACACTAAATTGAATTTCAATATAGACAATCATCCACAAACAGTTGGAAAATATAAAATGTTCTATTTAAAATATTCTGGATATAATAAGAATATTCACAATAATATTAAATGGATGATGTGATTGACTTCTCCCATTAGTTGAGTTATCATTCAACAATATCCGCTCAAATATTTATATGTCACCATATGGTGTTCTGTATGGGATGTTCTATAGAAGTACCGCTTGTTGGGATGAAGATGATGACTGAAATCTAAATGGACCTGATCTTATTAATGATATGATAGTGATGGTTCATTGAATATAAAAATATATAAAAGCAATTAAGATTCATAAAATTGCCTATGATTATAACCATCATAGGGATTTGGGGATTGAAGTTGGATACACTTTTTTTCTTCATATATCACCACGGTATAGATTCATTTGGGTTGGAAAGAGAGGGAATCATAAAACTCAGTAAATTTTACCCTTTGAGAAATATTATTTTATAGGATTTGTGGCTTGTGTATTTTCACTAGAACAGATATGAATAATTTTTCTGACATATTCCATGTAACTCTCAAGATGAATTAAATTTCATACACCTCACGTTTATTGAATCAAGATGTGGTACAATAGGGGAATGAATTATTTTATGAGGAAAATTTATTTATGATCATGGACCATATAGAAAAATTCCTATGAAATAAAACGACTCACGTAGTAGAAGTGTTTTGGGGGAACCATGTATAGGAAGAGGCCACATTTGAATGAGAGAGAAAAATGAAATGGAAATACCATTAAATATTCTCAAATATGAATTTGTTTCGAAATTTTAGGGATCAAATTTATAAAGGTGGAACAATTGTAATTTCATAAATTGTTTAATTAATAGTTATTTAAAAAATAAATGAGTTTTATTTGATATTATATATGTATTATACAAATAGAGAACATAGGTATTGAAAAAATATTAAATAAATAATGAGTATAATTACATTAGTAAATGAATATACCTAATAAAGTTATAATTATTACAATCTAAAATTATGAAATTTAAAAATTACCATGGAAAAATCATGGATCTCCATAATCTACTGGAATCATCACTCCCATGGAAAACACATATAATAAGCAAAATAATCATGGTAAATCTATAAACAGTATGGAAAATGGTATTATATAACTACAAATGAAATTCAGTTGTATAATTAATTAATCAATTGATTTGTATTTATAGGATGAAATGTGATTATTGGAATAGTAATTTGGACAATAAAATAGTGACCAGGACAATGAGACTAGTAACATGGTCATTGGGGAAAAAATTGACTAGTGGAAGAGTAATTTTAACTCAAAATTATAAATTATGTCATAAATAATATTTATTAGGAAACATTTATGTAAATATACTTATTAAAATCATAAAAATATATATCTTGATTAAAAATATCAAAAAAAAAATATTCACATTATAAACATATTTTATTTTAATGATTTTAATAATAATAAAATTAATCATATTAGATAATAAAATTTCATATGTTGGTAATTTATTTTTATAAAATTTATATCATTTATGAAATCAGCATATCAAAATTCAACAAGGGTAATCTTTTTCATTTTATAAAATATTTCAATTATTAGGTGAATATTAAAAATAAAGTTTTTCACATAACATGTATATCTTAAATTACATCATTCATGATGTAAAAATGTACTAATAATTTATAGAACATGAAGCTCAGTCCAAAAAAATTTAATTTAAAATTTATTAACTATAATAAAATTAAATTAATTTCCAAACCTAAAAAACATTTCCAAAACCCAAAATAAGATGTGATTTCATAAAAGAACAATTTTTTGTTTTCCACTATCACATCAAATTTGAAATTTATTTCTAATTTTCATGAGGTATAATGTTGGTTAAAACAACTATATTATAATTTTATATGATTTATATTGTAAAAAATATCAATGATATATTTTACCATTAATATAATTATTTATTTAATACTTTATTTGAAAAATACATATTCTATAAATTATTAATATCTTATATACCTTTACAGGAAAAAGTACTCTTACCTCTCCCTCCAAATCCAAATTTATCCTCCAATTTTCTCCCACAATCCACTTAGAATACATAAGATTGTTTTTAGAAAGAAAACTAAAAACATCACTGTATTTTATGGGTCATATAAGAAAAGATACATTGAGGGAAGAACATGTTTTTTAAACACCCAACACATTTTATTATTATTATACCTACTTTTCATATTTAATAAAATATAAAATATGTAAATGGTTAATTTTTAATAATTTTTAAATTATATTAATGATGCTAACATACTGTAAAAGTTATTATTTTTCTTATATCTAAATTTTACACATCTTTTTCATTATATTTGGACATTATTTACATTAATTTTCAGTTAATCATCGTTGAAGAATTTAAAAATTATTTTCATAAAAATCGTACTGATATTTGTCATATATTATTTATGATATATAAATATATAAATATATTTAATTTATTCCTATATAATTAATTTTATTAATGAATAAATTACATAGAAAAAAATGTGAAATTGAATAAAAATGGATTATTTTAATGAAAACATGGTATCAAAATGGATTCCTTTTAACAATTTAAATAAATAAATATAGTAAAATGTATATAATTTATAAATATTGGAAAAAATTAGATAATTAACTTGTATATCGTAGTTTTTAAAAATCTGGGTTTATTATTTTGCTAGTTTAAAATTAATCATTTATGTATTGACACGTTAGGCTTATATAATAATCTATAAAATGGATTATTTTTCAATCATATTAGTAACGTATAATTTTTTTCATCATTTATGATTCCCATGCCCTTAATTTTAATTTCAATCTAGATTATATCCATATAAAAACCCACCATGTTTAATATTGAAGAATCATTTCCGATTAGATAATATGACACATTATTCAGTTTTATAAGAATGTAATATAGTAATAATTAATAGTCCTTGATAGGCTATAACCAAATTCATAACATGGTGTTCTCATTCTAATTGAATATATTATTTTCAAAATTTTGATATTTAAATATATATGTATACTTTATATAAATA
This sequence comes from Viscum album, assembly GCA_963277665.1. Lineage (NCBI taxonomy): Eukaryota > Viridiplantae > Streptophyta > Magnoliopsida > Santalales > Viscaceae > Viscum > Viscum album. Next base: position 747,462,373 of record OY728151.1, on the reverse strand, counting down.
TAATGCATCTATATTTTCAATGGAATGATTAATCTATCCTACCTAACTCCATCTATAATGTAGTTATTCTCATTGATATTCAATTTATATGAAAAATAAGATATCGAATTTCCATTTTTTATGAGTAAAACATATCACAATTTCTTTGAAACATCATTATGTATCCTGAAACCTTCCCCACTTTTTGGTAGTTTGAGTATTGGTGTTGTGATTATCCTATTCTAAAACTAATGGAATCAAACTTTAATATCATTAGTTCAAAAAATATAACTCTCATTAGTGTTATCATGGGTTCTAAGATTGAAAATAATGATACATTTCTCTTAAATGATTGATATTACACATCTAATTCATATATCCTAAAAATCAATAATATAGATGTTTTCTATAAATCTTTTTAATAAAATTTTTATTTTAATGAAACTCAAATAATACTTTTATTATTGTTGAATTCTCTTGAAGTGCATTTTGATCCATCAAAACCAAAAAATTAATTTATATTACATATAACATATCCAATAACAATTTATATAACATAGTACTCAAATTACACCATGATAGTCATTTTATTTTTGATTTCATATGAATTTTATCAATGATGACCACCATAATATTTTATATGATAAATGAAAACAATCAATTCAATAATTTTTTTAACATTTCTTGGATATCTTGGGAGTTGAATAGAATCACAATGAACTTATAGTGTTCACACCGATTATAAAATACAAACATAGAAATATTTTCCTTCATTAGATTTAATAAATGATATCCTGAACAAATATCATATGTATAGAATTAACTTTCCCCTCTTATCTGATAACAAATGTTATCAATCCATTATAGTTATTACAAATTATATATCCTAATCATAATAATTTAATGATAATAAATATAGACAATCATTCACCAATCATACTATCTAAAAAATAGGTTTGGTACATATTAGTCTGAACATATTGGGAATATAAATTGCATTTATAAATTTTATTATAGATTTTTATTCAATTATTCAAGTTTTATGTTTCAAAATATATATGGACTATTGGACATGGGTAAAGGTTCATGTGCAAATTCAGTTGAAAAAAATATTGATCAAGAAGAATTATAAGATTTTAATTAAAAGAAACATTAGTATAATCAATTATAATTTGTTTTTTTTGTCAATTTTGATTAATTAATTTAACTTACTAATTCTAGAAATATATACATCTTTAGTTTATATGGATACACCACCATTGGGAGATTTTTTTTAGGGTATTCCAAAAATTTGTTTTATTTCAAGAGGAGAATATGATGGATATTGATATAGTAATTGATTTCCTTTTCTTGATTGTTGTTCTATATTCTAAATAATGAGATCCAATCCATTCATAGTATATCATAAACTTCTACCAATGTAATGATTATAATATTTTCGGAAAGTGTATTACATTAGATTATATTATGGGAGGATTCTAAAACATGGGATTAAATGACATCAACAATATTAGTTTTTAATTATATATCATCTTAAAGGTATTCTTGTGTGATTTTATAGGAATAGTAGACTTATATGATATAAAATAATGAACTAAACCCAAAAAAATTTAACATTCACCAATATTGACTGAAGAGTTTTTGTGACTTTTAAAATTATGTTTACTTGTTCCACATATATAGTTGTGATGAAATTTGATTTGTCTTTCCCGAATATATTATGTGGTTGTTGATGTTTATTACCATCCAATACCCTTGACTATGTGAAATATATTTTATAATTGTAATGTTCCCCAAATTTGAATCATTGGACCATATATAGAGGATTGGTCCATTCTATGTTTCAGACATCTTCTAATTCACATTAGGCAGTTTCTTGAATTCTTCCCCCAATAGTTATGACATTTTGGTCGATAGATTTTCATCCCTCATTGAGATTTATGTTTTGATCAAAATGATTTATTCGACATTGTCTTATTTATATCCATAATTCCATGAGTCAATTGAGAATAAATCGTATTCACTTGAACATTAAAGGCTCATTGAGAAATTTTATTATATATATAAAGTACTCCAATTGTCAATATATTGACATATTTAACATTATGCCATTGAATATTTTATGTACCACATTTTTGTAGTCAATAAATTTTTTTGAGAAATAACTTTTGATTCCAAAAATGTTTTCTTTATAAGACCAGATTGGTTTATCCTTACGTTATGGAAGTCAAAATAATTTTATATTCATTTAATGATTGATACAAAGAGAAAAGGGTTTTTTAAAATTTGAAATCTTGAATATTTAAAAATATATTGATATAAAATTATTATTGGGTTTCATATTTTTGATTATATTACACTAACTAATAGATCAACCCTCACAATGATATGAAATTATGAATTTCTATTACTCAAATCATTATATGATAAATAATATCTTATCATATGAATTAATCATTTTTCTTCGAATATGGGGTCTAATGATCTGGTAATATTTTGTGGCATTTGTCACATAGATAATTCAAGTGACAATTTTTCACTATTGGAAGAATAATGATGTCGAACATGATTATATTTATTTTTCATATAATTAGTTAAATGTTAATGTACTATCATGATATTCCCAAATCCAACTGATATCATTTTAAGAATCTCATTTTGATACCGTTACATTGTCTCTAAAGTTTTTTGTTAATAAATTGTTTATTATTTATAACCATTTAGACATAATATAATAATTAAGGATGGAAATACCGAAATTAATAAGTTTATAAGAGAGAAACTTTGAAATTTTATGGAATAACTCATAAATAACATATATTTCAAAAACTATTAATGAATAAATTTCAATCTAGGTTAGTTATTTTTTATATCCTATTTGGTTCTTTACAGATTTTCCAAAAACAAGTATACTATTATATAATACAAACTATAACATCTTGAATCTCATTCACATAATATTAAATTATTGTTTATATAAAAATTAACAAAAGAAACCAAAATTTATTGAGTCATAATCCTTTTTGAGGCATGATATATGAAACATAAACATAATAATAAACTACAAAAGGATTATATATATCTCTAAATGTTATCCTATATTTAATATATCATATATTTTGTAATAGTATACCCTATATAAATACATAAATAAAAGGGGTGACATATAATTCCCATTAAGGTAATAAAAATGAATTATCAAACAAGAATCAAGAGGCAAAAAATGACACTATAAGAATCGAGAGGCATGGTATGCCTCTGTTCCTTCGGGTCATGTATTACGCGTCATGTCGGGCCTTGTGCCTTGGGCCTACGGGTCATGTATGAGTTCCCCTTCAACCCTTAAAATGGGGATTATCTATAATAAAAAAAAGGAAGGCCTTCGGGCCATTCTGGAAAAAATACATCACAAGAATATGGTTCCTTGGGAATACTATAACATTATAAAATAGGAAATCTTAAGCATAAAGTTGGGTTCAATAACACGAATTCAAAATATAAATGGACAAATAAATGTATATAAACCAAATATGCTATGTCATTGGATAAAAACCTTACACAATTCATTAAGAGGGTGTATAATTTTAGTACCACATTTTACATCATATTATGAAAATAAATATATGAACCACATTAGGAAAACATCTTAAATAAATATGAATCCTTTTAAAACTAAAGTGAAGTAAATGAGTTAAATAGTATTATATCAAGTTATAACCTGATGAAATAACATTAAGTCATATAATAAAAGACTTGATTAGTTGTCTTTGGATATTTAATTTTTTTAAAAAAATTTATATTTATTAATTATAGAGTTTATGTGACATAATTTCATATAAAATAGTGGTTATATAGGTATAAAAATAAAACAACTAAAAACTAATTATTGAAATAATTATTGAAAAATTGTATGAAATTAGTAGATATAGTTTTAATTATAACTTGAACTAAAAATTAATACATTTCCTTAAAATAATTTTTTCAAAATCATTGAAGATGAAAATATTTGAAAGGGTGTAATAATAACGTGATATGGAATAGATAATCCCCCTTCACATAGTTTTTCATTGAATATGATTATGATAAGGGAAAATGAAAACCATGTATTACCCAAAAAAATAAACGTGAAAATAATGTAATTTTATATTTTGGAGACATATATAAATACTAAATTAGAATTAAATGAGAAAATTAGAGGGGTAATGTGAGGTATGAGGAGAATGAAGAATGTATAGAAATAAAGGGTTGTTTAGAAGTTCCCATACCGAGGTTTTAGAGTCACATTGTGTGTATTTATATTGCCATGAATAAAGAATTATGGTTTCTAAAAAACATTCATATTAACCATTTTCATTTTCATATTTATTTATAATGTAATTTTATTTCATTTTTTATTTTTTTATTTTGTTCATGGTCACCTTTAGGGTGATTTTTATTTCAGGGTGCATTGTTTTAATCACAAAAAATATTTTCTTATAAAATGGTTCTATGAATCACGAATGTAATTATACTGAATTAATGGGGTGATAGAAGTTTGAAAAGTTTAAAATATATAATATTCATTAGAAATAATCATGATTTATCATTTATAAATATTAACATTTAATGGTTTGTTCAGTTATGGGGTTTTATGACATTTTTTATCATAAATTATTTTCCTTATTACTTATGATTATTTAACAATTAAAAAATAAAGAAAAGGAACTTAATATACCAACATTGATCATGTTTATCCATAAATTTGTAATTATATCCATCCAAAAGAGTAGACGATGAATAATGAATTATGGAAGCCATGGTGGTTTTGAACACACTATAACATGGGTGATTCTTTATTTGAACATAAATTGGAAGAATGGAGATGATGGTTATTAAATAAATAAAATAATTTTTAATATATTTCTGATGTTTTATTCATTTTACTCTAATTATTATAATTTATTTTGAATATCTAGAAGAGGAAAATATATCAATATAGCTCAACTGTGATAATTCAGCTTCCTTTTGATTTCATCCTTTAGTCCATGTGACCAGATTCATGGATTGGAATTTTGTGTATATCAAAACCTCTAGAACATAGATTGGGTGTTTGGGAGGGATTTTGGATTGTTTTTAAAATATATTAATTTCAGTGTGATTAGAAGTGCGGTTTAATTTATCATGGTAGGATAGGTGACCATAGTATTTCATAAATTATTATTACATAATTTTTATTAAATATTAAAAACAAATCACCAAACTACACACTAGGGTAATGTAAATGATTAGTTTATCTTTAAAACTACATACATAATATTATTCTATATTGAAATATCTTAAACATATTACACAATAATTATCACCAATGGTTCAATTCTATCATATACCCTACATAAATTATTTCACTATAACATGGGGAAATGAAACAAAAAAATGTCTGAGATCATATAATTATTAATGGAAAAAATATGATATATTAATAAATGATCATAATTGATAATTCTATAAGAATATGGGTGTGAAACACTGAACCTAAAATACTATAATCCTACTCAATGATTCAATGTCCATTAATGATAAATCATTGAAAATGGCTATGTCATAATGAATGTTATAAATCAAAACAGATATGAATCCTAGAAAATCAATAATGATCCATTACGAACATATCATAAGCATATTAAATATATTTTTTCAATAAATAAAATCATAAAAAACAAATTTTATAATCATTTTTTACTGGTAAGAGTATCATTGAGCACAATGTTCCAAAATATTTAAATGTCAAAGTGTTAATCATCTAATCACCATTAAGTTAATGAAACAACAACACAACTCTATCATATCTTAGGATTTGATATAAAAAATAAATTATCTTCATAGTTTCTAAAATCTATCATTATTTAAAAAATTATTTTAGTGCTATATAATTTATATCCCACCAATCACATAATAATAATCCCTTCATATTTAGCTTGTATCACATCATCATAACTAAAATAAACGAAAATAAAATGTTTTTGTAAAACACAAATCATAAAAAATATAAAAAACTAAAAGATAAAATATAGATTGCATAATTGTATTGAATCAATTTTAATTCATAATTAACATAAAAGGATGTTATTGAGGATCAAAAATGCCTTTAAATATCACTAGGGTATTTTTTGAGGAAAATTTCATTTTTATCCTAAAATCAATTAGTTAAATTCATATTTTTTAATAAAATTTAGTTATATGATTTAAATTGGAAATACTATTGAAAAAATATAAAAGATTATTTAAAGTACTATTTAATCAGAATCATGAACAATTCTATTCATGTCCAAATCAGAAAAAAAATATTTTTCTAAAAAGATTCTTTAGAAAGTACGTTGGTCCAAAAATGGTAAGAGTAATCCTTTTTAATGATTTCATAGAATATAAAAAATAGGTCAAATGGCAATTTAAAATCATTTTGGTATAGTAAAAATATTTTAAAAAACATTTTATAAAATAATGATATGGTTGAAAAATATTGCTGACAATAAATAAAAGAAATATTATCATCTTTTCTTGAATAAAATTTACAAACCTTTTTTATTAAACATTTTTGGAAATAGATCAATTTTTTTATAAATAAGTGTTGTAGAAAAATATTAAATAGATTTTGTAGATAAAACATATTTTAACTATTTCAATGTGAAGTCAATCATAAACAATCCTAATAAAATTGAGAAACATTTATCCCTTGCCTAATATATTTTCATAATTTGTACGCAATCATACTTCATGTATAATTAATTGATATTTATTTTGAAGGTATTATATAAACATATTAAATTGTAACATACAATTCAACATTCCATTATTATTTATAAATATCCATTTATTATGAATTCTTTCATAAATTGGATTTTAAAATGAAAATTGGTTATTTTTCCATGAATTTTTCAGTTTGATGGAATCTATAACAACCATGGTACTTTTAAAAATAATATCATTATGTAATTAAATATTTAAATTCATTATAATTATATAATGATATAATTCAGTATTATAGAAATTAAGGAATTTATACTAAAAGAATAATAACATGACCTTTGGAATCGTAATAAGACCATTATGAATAGTAATATAGAAAATAGAATTATAACCTCATGTAATAAAGTATAAATTAAATTTCGACACCCTACAAGTGAAAAATATGATAAATTTATATCATTTAACAGGAAAATTATTTTTATAAACATTATAAATTAAGTGTCTTTTTTTTGTATGTTAGAAATAATTAATTAAAATTTTAATATTAGTTAAATAATTTAAATGAAAATTTATTTTCCGAAAATGAAATGTGCAATTATTGTTTTGTGTGTTATAGATATATAAACAATTTATGATACCTTGAATAATTTTTCAATGTGTTACACAATTAGTTATAATTTAAAATTTTTATTTTTTGAATAAATTATGATTTTATTTAAAAAACATAATTTCTCATATATATATTATTTTAGTAAAATGGAGATAATTTTTTAATTTAAATCATTGATTTATTATTTTGGATTAATTTTTTAATATCTCTGAAATACATGAATTTTTCTAGAATAGTGAAATATGATAATTTACAAAGAGGCTAAATATACGATTTATTGATACATGGATGATGTTATATTTAATTAATCACCCTTAGAATGAACACACATGAAATAATTACATTATTTATTCAAAATAATCTAAATTATTTCTCTTAATGATAAAAATAATAAAATAACGATTAAAATAAGGGGAAGTCCACTTCTCCTCCACTATATATAACACCATTCTCCTTCACTACTCCTTAAACCTATAAAGAATTGAGAATTTCAAAAATTCTACCGAATGATATGTCCAAGACTCTGGTTGAATTCCAAGACATGATGGTTTCACCAGAAAAAAATCCAAATACCATAAATAGTTCAGCATGGAGAATAACTCAAGAGCTAAAAACGATCTTTCATCTCCTTTTATTTTCCTTTTCAATTCATTTTTATTTATAAAATCTATTTACATACCCATATCTAAGAGCCTTGAAAACAATATTAACATATATATAATTATTTTTTTACCATGATCATTTAAAAATTCATCATCAAAATTATTTTCCTCTACCACTTATTCTCTTAATACAAACACTATCTGTGACGTGTTAATTTACCAGCATCATGGAAGATGTGTGTTAAATTTACATTACCAACATAATGGATGGTTTTAATCCCATTATAATGGTTGGAACAAATTGAAATATCTATTATATAACATCCTTTATGTTCAGTAATAAACCTAAATAGATAATTTTAATATATATAACAAAACTACTATGTTATTGTCGAAGAACTACAAAAATAATCTAAACAAATATCATTAATTTTTCAGATAATTATTCATCATCATATATGATACAAATGATTTATAAAATTATTTAATATTATAGAAACATATGAATACCATTTCATTCTTCATCTGCATCTTCCCATCTATTTGACCCTAAAATCCATTAAAAATTACCATTGAAACCATGTAAAAAAATGAATCTAAAATAATGGAAATAAAAAATATTGTTAATAAATCGGTTGAATGATCATATAAATAATAATATAATGTATTATAAAATTGATTTTTTTTCTTTTGAATATTAATAATACTATGTTAACTATTATACCGATGGTTTCAACACATTTTTAGATAAACGAACTTGAGGCAAGGGAATTATTAACACAATTTACATTCATTGATTTTACTTGATATGATATTGATTATATGGCATTATGATTATTTTTGAAATTTAATTTTGATTATATTATGTTTTATTATGTGTATTTATAGTTTAAATACATATTTAAATAATTTAATTTATTTTTACTTCAAACATATGTTACTTGTATGGAGATTTTCCTTAGGAAACCATCTTTTGATTTATTTTTTATTACTATAGAGAATGATAAATTATGATGTATGTATTAAAATATTATGATTATGTTATGGATATTAGGAATTATTTATGATGATGGGTGTGAATTAAATTTCCCTTTAATGAGTTGGTTATGTTTATCTTGGAGGTCTTCTGTATGTTTACTTCCTGTGTAATTGTGATTGCTATAACATATGGTAATCAGCACAGTTTTATTTTAAGGGTTCTATGAGGATTACTAATCTAATAATAGCCATGAGGATTAAAATATAACATATGTTATTCCCAATGTTACATTTCATTTTATCAATTATTTTTTCTATTTTATACTCAAATCTCATATTTTCACAAAGTATATAATTTATATTGGTTGAGAAGATAATATCTGTGAAAATGATTTCTTATTTTTATAAGTATTGATGTATTAGTGGTTTTCTCATTATTTTTATATAACATACTAATATTTCTATTCTTATATCATGATTTGGAAAATTTTATATGGTTTTATGATGGAAAAGTGAAAAATGAAATTAATGAAGAATATTTCGAAGAAATTTCATTAAATGATTTCATGTATTTAATAAAGGATTTTTAATTTTGAAAAAATGTATAATAATTTTGTCTTATAAAATTTATAGGGTTTTGTTTTTATATTTATGAATTAGGTCCTAACATTCTTACACTATAAAACAAAAAGTTATTTTGATATATAAATAATTAAATTCCAAATAAATTTACAATATTATATAATGATTATAGATAGGTCATTATAGTTGGTAGTAGAGAATGATTTAGATAACATTGATATTTGAATAAAGATTATTTAAAAACATAAAAGAATATTTATATTAGATTATATTGAATTGACATAGAGTCTTAAGATTACAATGTTTCTTCATCTAAGATATTTCTATTCTAAATGGTTTGATGCTGAAGAAACAGGGAAGCTAAAGCTAGAATGAATTTAGATGTTTCTATCATTCAGAATTCACACCCTAGAATGGTAGGGACTAGAAAAAAATACTGGTAATGGTAATGGATTTTCAAACATAAGAAATAAAAGGTGTAGGCACCTGTGCAAGAGGGAAACTAGCACTACCAGAAAGTAACACGATTATAGTGGTACATTTAATGAGGAAACACCATTCTGCTTTAAGTAGATGTTCTGACATAGTGGTTGATAAAATTTTGATTAAATCCTTCCAAATTATATTCAATGTCTTGGTGTATTTGGATAATCAAAATATTAGTCATTCAATTTTTCATTTTGAAGTTGAAGCTAATCTGTGGAGGTCTATATAATGGAATATTTGGGATAACAATTATATTAAAGAATTGGAATATGGTGATTTTCAAAATATATTCCTAGGAAAATAATTTAATAAGGTTGTTTGACATATAATGGAAAATAAATTACTTTACTAGATAAAAAATGAAGACGATTCAATGGTCTTGAATAAAGATAACATCCCTCGATTTTCATTATAAGACTCAAATTATATTTAGTATCACTGTAGAAAAATCAATACTTTTTGCTCTGGATCGAAGAACAAATATCGAAGTGAATTTTCATCCTGTGAATTCAATAGTTATTAGAAACATTTACGATGTGCTGAGAGGGTATACATGGATTTTTTAGATTATTATTAGTAATTTATCCATAATAGGAAGAAGTGGTCCCCATGAAAGGGGATTGGAATGAATCATTCAAATAAATATGTAGGTAACATCATCTAGTTTCTAGTTTGGGAAATTTTTTTTGAAAATCTCCATACGGAATTACTTAACAAAACAAAGATGTGTTTTTTATGTTGTATCTCTAGACTTAGGATCAAATATTGTAATGAAAATGATATTAATACAAATATTGATAATCAAAATATAAATTGTTTTAATTGTTGTTAGAAGGTTCACTATGAAAATACATTACCAATAAAACATATGAATGATGTAAATAGTTATACTGTATGTAGAATGGTGTAGTGAGATCCTCTATGACTATGTCAGTTGATTTGGAGAAATCCTATGAAGTGGGATCATGTAATTTTTTACATAGATATTACAAATGTCTTGTTTGAAATTGGGAAAATACAGTCCATTATTTCTATTAATTTTTTTCTTATGTTGGAAATTTCACCTCAACAAATGTGATTTGAACTAATGGTTAAACTACAAAGGAACTTTTATAGTAATAAATAATTATAACAATATTCATTTTCTTATGTGGAATTTTATTACCTAAAATCCTTATTATTTAACCCCCGGTGGAGTCTGATATTATTCTCGGAATGGATTGGATTTCTTTTTATCGTACTATTATTGATTTTAGAGTTAATGATGTTTTTCTTCAGAAAGAGATTCAGATTTAATAAATTATTTTTCCCATAAAATGGAAAACATATCATGAAGCTGAAAGACTGTTAATAGATTTAAATTATTGTTATATTGATCATATTGTCGATACCATGGGAACTATTAAGATTAATGATTTTTTAGTGGTAAATTAATACATAGATGTTGCTATTAATTTTTTCATAATGTTATATCTGACCAAGATGAATATTTTACCATTTACATAGTCCCTGATTCTAATTCAATTTTTTACCCAATTATCAAATCAATCAAATGAAACATATTTAATTTAAAAATCTATTGCAGGAGATTCTTGATAAATGATTTATTTTTACTATCACTTCACTGTGGGGTAGTCCAATTTTTTTCATTAAAATAATGATATTTCCTTGATAATTTTCCTTGATTATAGGGCTTGGAATAACATTAATGTTAATTATAATTTTTTATTTCTTAATATAAATAAATTTTTTGATTAGCTACATGTAGAATAATTATTTTTCATTTTTGATAGAAGGTATGGTTACCATCCACCAAAGGGAAGTAAGGATCACATTATGAAAGTATCTTTTCGTACTGGTTTTGGGAATTATTTATTTTTTTCATTCAATAAGGATTTAAATATCCCCTATTGTATTCATGTATTATATGAATAGATAATTCCATTAACATTTGGAAATATTTTTTGTTGTATTTATTGATGATATTTTGGTCTTTTTAAATAGTTATGACGATCATGATAAACATTTGAGGATTATCATAAAAACTATCACAGAAAAAAAGTTATATTGGATTTTTAAGAAATTTGACCTTTTGATGAAACACATTTCTTTTATTGGGAACATTGTAAATAAGGATGAGATATTAGTTGATCCTTAAAAAATATGTGGATGATGAAAGGAAAAGGACTATAAATTTAATAGGGATTTCTAGTTTTCATAGATTGTTAGGTTATTACCGACTGTTTGTTAAAGAAATTCATGGTCACCGTGACTTCAAATTAATTTAACACGAAAATTGGTTAATTATTTTGGACAAAAGGTTGTGATTTTTTTCATGAAATGAAGTATTGATTTTTGAATGTTTTAGTTTGGGAAATGCGTTCCATAAATTTTGAGTTTTCATATATATCAAATTTCTATGGTTGGGGCTTGGTTGTTTTTTAATTTAAATTTATCAGTTTATTTCAAATTCATAAGGAAAACTGAAGCCTCATTTGTTAAACCATCACACACATGATCTATAATTAGAAGCTATTGTTTTTTCATTATAAATATGATGTAATAACTTATTAGGATCCCGTTGTTAAATATATCCTGACCATAAATGTTTAAAATTTATATTTACTCAGAAGGAATTATAAATGAGGTAGATAATATGGCTTGATCTGATAATGTATTTTTATTGCATGATCAATTACCATCCTGGAGAAAAAATAATGTGGTACATACTATGATTCCAAAACATCATTCCACATTTACCTTGTTCTATATAGAACCCGACTCCATGATTAATGATTTGTTGAATTTTTGAATTGGTTGTTGTTGGTTTAGTAAATTAAATTAATTTTTATAGTGTCAGTGTAGTCTTCTAAATCATACATAATTAAGAAAGTGAAGAAGGAAAATGAAAAGAAAAAAGGTCGAACTGTTGAAAAATTGTATATTTCTAGAATTTAATGCTAACGAAGAATCATTTTTTTTATTTTGGGAAAATATTATGTGTTCCTAGTGTTTTTTATTTAAATAATGAATTTTTGTGTGAATATAATATTTCTATAATGTTAATTCATCTAGGAAGTACTACGACATATAGAGTCCTTCAAGAGTATTACTAGTGGGACTAAATGAAATGAGATATTGAAGATTTTATGTTGAATTTTTTGACATGACAATTTGTTAAAGAATAAAGATAATTACTAATGGGGTTGCTTCGACCATTTACAGTGCACGTGTGAAAATGTGAATATATATCCATATACATCATTGTGATACTAAAGGTGAATTATCTATATAATAATTATATTTGGGTTATTGATGATTATTTGACACAATCTTTACATTTACTTCATATTTGAGATAATATTCTCTAGATCGTATTTCATGTATGTACCTCAACGTTATTATTAGGTTACAAGGAGTTCCTTTTTTAATTTCTTACAACCATGATCCCTGGTTTAATTATATCTTTTGTAAGGTCCTTTTGAAGTCGATGGGTAGAAAAGTAGAACTCAATAGTACTTTTTATCTTCAATATAACGCACATAACGAAAGATCAATTCAATCATTGGAGGAAACACTTGGATATTGTTTGCAGGACTCTCAGGGATGCTGGGATCAATAATTTTTTTTAGTTTCACTATCTTGTAATAGTATTTTTCTTTCTAGTATATGGATGTATCATTTGAAGGCATTATATAGGAATCAGTGTCAAACAAAAATTTATTTTATAAATTCTGGAAAAGAATGTTATTGGGAACCAAATTATTAGATGAATTAGTTGTGAATGTAATGATGATCCACCCACGCATGAGTAAATCCCAAATTAGGAAGAATAATTATTCTGAAAATAAGATGAAATTATTTTTATTTGAGTCTGGTGATAATGTTTTTCCTATAACATCACCATGTACATGTGTTTTTTGTTTTGTTATGAAAAGAAACTAAGTCCACATTTCATTAGGCCTTATGAAATAATAGAAAAAGACATAAAAATTAGATACTGGGTAGCTTTTCCTGTGATTTAATATCATGTTCATAAGGTTTTTCATGTTTCATTGTTGTGAATTATATTCCAACGGTTTGAACCCAGATGTAGTTTAGCTTCAAGAGAACCATTATTATGATGAGAAACATAATCAGATTCATGATCATGGAGTGATTATTATGGGATAAGGTAATCCACCAACCTAATTATTTGTGTAGAAACCACATGGTTGACGATGAAACATAGGAATCATATAATGGTATGAGGGAAATATTATTTCAATTCATTATTATGTAAATAAAATTTATGAGGATGCAATTTCTAGAAGTAGGGGAGAATGTAATCGCCCAGGTACTTATAAAATACTTTTTTCATTCATTCTATATTTCATTATTTGTAATCATTATAAATTTATAATTAATTTTTTATATTAAAAAAACGAATTTATATGGATGGAAGAGTAACATGAACATATGAATTGTAACAAGTCCATTATGATTAGTAATACTTGAAATAATATTGTAACCTCACATAATAAATTTAAAATAATTGTTTTCAATCCTAAAAGTGAAAATATGATATATTTATATAATTGAACATTTAAATATTTTTTCTTCAAATTATAAATTATGTTTTGTATTTCTTTTGTGTCATAAATTTTTATTTACAATTTTATGATTCATTTAATTATTAATTTGTACTTTATTTTCAAAAAATTTAATCATAAATTATATTTTTTTTATCGTGGTTATAAGATAATTTTATAAGACCTTGGGTAATTCTTTATGGTGATATAATATATGTGATGGTGTTAAAAATATTATTTCTCCAATAAATAATGATTTTATTTAAAAATAATTTTTTTATATATTTAAAAAATTATTTCGATAAAGCGGACTCCATTTGGTAACTCCAATTATGGACAAAATATTGGGTGGTTTTTTGGGATTTTTCTGAAATTCATGAACATTTGGTGAATTAGAAAATATAATAATTAACGAAAAATTATAAATGCCTTAATTATAGAGTGATGGATGATGTTATTATATGGTAAGAATTCCTGGTTTGGACATACTTGAACTACATATTTTATTTATTAACAATAACCAACTCCATTTATTGTCTTGAGAAAAATAATAAAGTAACGATTAATGTAATGCAATAAGCCTTCTTCTCCACTATAAATACCACACCTCAATCCCTTTTATCCTCAAACCACTATGAATTTGAGTATTTTTCAAATTATATCAAATAATATTCCCAATACACTTACCCATGTACATGTCCTACCTGTCTCGGTAGAGGGCCAAAACAAGTGGCCTTAAAAATGTTCTTTAAAGAGGATAATACAAGAGAATCGAATCCACTTTCATTTTTTATTTTCCTTTTTATTTATCATTATTTTATTATTCTATATTATCCTCCCCTTATAGAATATTTATGAAAACGCCAGTACCATATACATACATTATTTTTATAACGATGTTGGAAAATTTAATCATCATACTTATTCTTCCCTCCCAATTATTTGAAAAAAAATCATATTCTGTGGTTTTTTAATTTATTAACATTATGGTCAATGTGTATTTAATTTAGATTCTTTCTAACATAGTAAGTAATAAAAAAATCATAGTTTAATTTTTTTAAAGTGAATGTAATATCCTCTTTATATTCAATAATTAATATATATACATGAAAAGAAATTATATAATGAAACTATTTAAGGATTATGGACGAACTGCCAAAATTATCTAAACAAATATCATTAATGATTTATCTAATGATTAATCATAATATTTGAAATGTTTTATGATTTACTTTTTTATTATATAGACATATTAATACCATTTCATTATACTACTCTATTTTCACATCCATTCCAAAAAAATCCATTACAAACCGACAATGGAAACCATGCAAAAAAAATATGTTGGAAATTAAAAAAATTTATGAATAAATGGGTGGAATGATCTTATAAAATGGTCCTATAATGTGATAAAAAATTAATATATTTCATTAAATTATACATAACACCCACATAACCATTATATAAGAGGTTTAAGAACATATTATTAAAGGATAACTTGATGTAATATAATACTTTACCAAATTTCAATTCATTGAGTTTACATTCAACATTATTGAATATATGGTACCAAAATTATTTGTGAAATTGAATTTTGATTATATAAATTTTAATTATGTGTATTAATAGTTTTTACACATATTCCATTCATTTTATTTGCTATCAATTCAAATATATGAAATTTTTAAGGGATATAGCTTAAAAAATATTATTTTAATTTAAATTTTTTAAGGGATATGATTTATATAATTAAAGTATTATTAAATATTATTTTGTTTTGGTTGATGGGAATTTTTAATGATGAAAGGTGGGACCTATATTTTTTTTGATGCATTAAGTAGGTTTTTGTTAGAGGTTTTCCATATGGTTAGACAAACTATAACAACGATGGTTACACCATAAGGTATGTGTGAGGGTATCATTGTAAGGTAGACATGAGGGTAAATATAATAAGGTCTCTAAGAGGTTTACAAAATTATGTAATAAATTCTCAATTTTCCTTAATGATGTTTTTTATATTATATGTTATATTTAAATAGAATGATTTAAAATATTATGTATATGATACATACTTGGTGAGAATTATGTCTTTTTGAAAATGATTTCATATGTTTATATGTATTTAGGTTTTAAAATTTTCTATCCTTTTTTTATCCATAAATGAGATTTTTGTTGACATCTAAATTATTAAAATATCCATCACTTGCTTAAAAGATTTTTAAGCTAAATGGATATGCCCTGATGAATGTTTTAATTAATTTTCATTATAATGATCATACTACTGTGACTATTTTAATATTTTTAGATATAATTTTTTTAAGAAGACATAATGAAAGTTAAATGGAATGGATTTATATAGTAATTGTATCCAAAATCCTTGAAAATACTCATTTAATAATAGGACTAATCCATTAATGAAATTATATTTTAGGACCCCATAACATCTATGGTTTTGATAGTAATGTTTGGGTGGTATACACGTAGTGTTTGGTAAGACTATGGGACTTGTTGTTATATTAGAATTTATATTGTGAACGGATAATTTTATAAGTCAGAGAAGTGGCATCATTTTCACAAGTGTATATATTTTCAAGGTATGCGGCACTAAAAGTGTAAAATAACGATGTTGGGATGAGTTATGTTTGATAATTTCATTGAACAAAATTTGTAGAAATGTTTTAGAATGTTTTCAGTCTTTTACACACTATAGTTTTCACTTATAAAATTCTTATTATAACCATGTAACAAATTTTTACCCTAGTAATTTATCATTGTATATAAATATAAAATGAACCATATAAAATAATGTTAATTATTACTATTAAATATTAAATAATGTTTATTAGATAAAATTTACAAATGTTTTAAAATGTTATAATAAAATAAAAATATTATAATGCATTAAAATTGATTTTATAGAAAAAACATATGTCCTAAAATGTTAAAAATGAAATTTTAAATTTTAATGAATAATTTTTTATTTATAAATATAACTATTTTTTCAGGAAATGTTTTTGAAGAATTTTAGGTTAGTCTTAATTGATTATTATATTATAATTATAATTGTTTTTTAAAAACCATTATCTGGAACTGATATATTTAATATAATAATTTCCAAATAAAAATCCTCTACCTTCATTATAATATAACATATATAGTAGGAAAATTTAAAAAATAATATGATTTTTTAAATTGAAATTGAAAATTTCCTTTGATTATTATTTTAAATGGAATCCTAAAATAAAGAGAATTCTATTTTTTAAGAATATTTTTGATTTATATATTAAATTTTATTCTTCATATTTTCAATAATTAACCAAATAAATGATTTTCTATATATATATATTTATATTAAAATATATAAATGATGATTTCAAAAAAAAGGTTTATTTTAATTTATTAAGATAATAATTTCATAGTGTCTGTGAAAATAATTCCATAAATATAACATTTTTACCATTATCATTGTAACTATCATTTAACAGGATAACTTATTATTTGGAAAAAAATGAAATTTCCATTATTAAATGGTTTATAAGTTATGATTGAAAAAATGAAAACCATTTTATGTAATTCTTTATCTATATGTTATTAAAATTAATTTTCATATAATAACACATAATCCATAAAAATAAATCTTTTAAGAAAATGTATCTTTTAGTCATGAAATGATTTTATAAAATTCTAAAAAATATCTACAAGATGGATGTGAATATACATTATTGTGCACAATATGAGTAAAATTAATTGAAATCATTTATTTAATTACAATGTTATTAACATCATACTGTATTGAATGAAATGACTAGTATGTATATTTTTATAGATACAAATTTTTTTCATAGTTATTTAGACATAATAATTAGATTTTTTCAATAAGTTATTATTTAAAATGAAATTTATTTTTCCACCAACGTATATTTATATATAAATGTTGTTACATCTATTTTTTCATGTAAATTAAATAACTATATTATAATAGTTATGTTTACTACTAATGATTTTAACATAATAAAATTGGTGTTGGTCTATATTAGATCAGTTTTTATGGGGAATAATTCAATTAAACATAGAATATCTTTAATGTGTTATTTATAGTAAATTTTCATGGTTTTATTTTGGATGAAATTCCAAAACAAAAATCAATTTAATAAAAATAAATATCAATTTATGAGATATTGTTTTAAAATTTATTCATTAATTATAAAAAAAATAATTTTTTATGGTTTGACCAAATTTATAAACCCTTGGAAAATTTCTTATGATTCGATTATATAATTTTATCATTAATATTAAAATAAATTTATTTTCTAAGTCCAATTTATAAAATTTAACATTCATTTTAAATTTATTAAACTTATTATAAAATATCTCTATTTTAGATAAAACATATATTCTATCTAAAATAGAATTCATGGTTCTGTTTTTTAAAAAATAATTATTTTAAATTCTCTAATAATAAAATTTTAATATTAATTATTTATATTATGATTCAATAAAATTTGAGTATACAATTTTATAATTATTACGATTCAGTCCTTTGACATAATAGTTTGGTCGATATTCCTAATATTCTTGTTACAATTAATGTGGTCAAATTTTCAATGGTCATATATAATTTCTATATCATATAATAACATAGTATTTTATATATTAACACTTTATATCATTTTCTACCAATATTAGAATATTTTTTTAAATAGAAATTATATTATAATTGTATAGATTTTTTTATAGTATAATCCATGATAATACATATTCATAGAGACCATAGTAAGAAAAATAACATAATTACTCTATATTTAATCATTATATTATTATGAAATTTACTGGGAGGAATTGTCCTCTAAATTTAATTTCAATGTATAATAAATTACTGTTAGTTTTTAATATACAATGAATTAATTTAGTAATATACTACATTAATCAATATTATAGATATACTTATTATAATGGAAGAATTTTCATATAAATATCATGAATAGTACAGTCATACCATAAAATAATAAGAAGATAAATCCAAATAAAAAGCATCAACATTTATTAAATTAATGTATGTTTTTTTATAATAACACAGTGTGATATTAGAATATTTCCTTTCAGGGTATCAATTAATAGAGGAATGTTTTGGTTATAAATTACAAAATTATGATCTAAATCATCTCAATGGATTGATTTAACAACTAAAATAGATCATGGGAAGTCAATGGTGGTACTTTAATTTCTGATTATCCTCATTTTGAAATGAAAACGACTTATAAATAAATAAACTATCATTGATTATAAGTAGTGTCACACATTTATCAAGAAAAAGAGGTATCAGTTGGTTCAATATGTTGTATGAATCCGACACATGTTACTTCATTGTTTATTCACTAGGTTTCATGCATTTGTGTGTTTGATAATATATAAAATACTATTAAATAATCAAAAATATGAAGTTTAACCTGTTTATGAATCCAAGTAAGTGTAAAATAAAAAATTAGTATTATTGTATAAGAATGTTTATTCTTACACTATGTTATGAAGTTGTGGGCTTAGAGTATTTGTTAATGAGTAATTTCAATGTGATAAATTAGGCCAATAGAATATTTAAATAAAGAGAAAAATGATTGAAAAAATATGTATAAAATATCTAAAAATAATATTGTGAAATGAGGAGAAGAGTATTCACTATAATTTTTTTTATAATAGGAGTGGCCATTATTGTTTACTTTATATTGATATGGTAATATACATTTAAATAGGGGATGTGAATTAGAAATATATTCCTTACTATAAGATTTTATTTTTCTATAGATGATGTAGATGGATTAATATAAATGAAATAATTAGATGAGGTCACATTGAATTGTTACAAGTATTATGAATTGGATATAGTTAACATAATCATTGGAACCACAATTTGGGTTGTTGAGGATGCATTGCAATGAAATACATAGAATTTTAGTTTAAGGAATATGTTTTTTTGGATGATGAGTAATTATAATTATAATGGTTATTGTATAATTTTAAATGAAGATGTTGTTCTGTTATTTAATAATTAGAATTATGGAAGTTGTTTCATCCTTGTATTTTTTAATTCATTTTGGAAGTGGGGAACATGATTTTTTAGAGTTAGAAAATATTTGGGATTTTAAACACAAATAGTTCAGAAAATGCCTTGTGTTTATATATAAAAAAATACATGAATATGAATATATATTTTTATTATATTCTCCCTTAGTATATAAGCGTAATCTAGGATGTTAAGAAAAATTATCCCTGATGATACATTATCGTACATTGAAACGTTTATATTACATATAAGGGTACCCTAGAAAACTTGTAATATTTACGAAGAGAATATATAAAGGTGAAAAAATATTAATAACATAAATTTAACCATGTAATATGTATGTTGAACCAATATGTCAAGGTTACATCTAATAATATGGATGAATACAAATATGTAATTGTCAATAGAATGTTACATAAAGGTCACTTGGATGAATCATAAAGGTAGAAAATTTGATATGTAATGGCAACGTAAATAAATTTAAAGGTGACCATGATAGTTTATAAGTGTCTCCCATACAAGATAAATGAAAAAGTATTGAATTATAATGGAATGAATAAAATAATATCAATGGTATAGACATGATTAATTAGAATGAAAAATGAATAACATTACTGTCCATCGATTTTCAATTTTCTATAATAATATTTGAACTATAATATAGATGGTTATGAATTTAAATTTACATCATACATGAAATAATATAATTGATAATATATTTACTGGTGGATATTATAATGGAAGAGAAATTTTAAGGGTTGATAAGAGTTATAGATTAACACATTGATATTTTTAGATATAACATATTATATTTTTGAGTGATATTATCGATATAATTATTTACTAGGAATTAGAACACAAATATGTTATTTATATAATTACTTAAATATTTCGTCATAATTTCAAATGAAGAAACATTGGTCATGATTTTATGAGGTATAATAGAATTAGGAGGAACATTATTAACCCCAATTACTGAATGAACACATTTAATAAACATAGATAATTAAAGAGGATTTAATAGATACAACTGATTAAATCAATGTGGAAATATTTATAAGATAAATAAATGAAGATTATAATTGTTCTAGAAAACTGATAGAGAACGAATATTAACATAATTATATTTATTTTTAAGAACATAATAATGGACAACATTAATAAAAAGTGAATTTATTGTCCCATAATAATTTTGAAAAAATAAGTATCATTGAAAAATGATACACTGCTACATCATATAGTATAAAAACTAGTGAGAAAATATAAATGAAATGTCCAATAATATTCAATTGGAATAAAAAGATGTGAATTTTTTTGGATGACAATGCATCAATATTAACATCAAGGAGTTTATTCCACCACGATTTAGAGGATTTAGAGATACATGAACATTGACCACACCTTTTATTTATTTCAATTGTTTTGAAAAAAATTGATTCATATCTGTATGAATCATATAAAGATAACTGAATGTCTGTAAACTAACATACCCTTCATATAAGTAGTGAAAATTAGATATGAATATGGAGAGTCCCTTGAATCAACATTATGTCAATTCAAAATCTAATTAGGGTAAAATTTCCTGGAAAAAAAGTGAAATGACATAAATAATATCCACATAATGTTAGTACTATGGATTTGATAATCTAATGCATCACTGTGTGTATAATCTATCAGATAGACAATAGTGTCTAACTGAGTAAAATCATTGTGTGTTCTTGTGATTTAATTTCCTTATTTATACAAAATATTCACCAAAAGTAGGTTCAACATAATGACATAGATTGAACATATTACATTCACCAAAGAAATATGATTTTGATTTCTTATGAGCCTAAAATAAAAGAACATTATTATTTTATAACCCACCAAATATACACATATAAGGGTGAATACAATCATCATGGTCACAAAAATATACTTATATATGATTTATAATAATTAAATTGATTGATTCTATCAATAATCATTTTAACATCACCCAATTTCAACGACATTCCAATCGCTATAATACTATAACCCTTTTTGGTTGGAGTTCTCAATTGTAATTCTTGTTTAGTGAAATATATCATAATAAACTAATATTATCCTTCAATGACTACTAATATTTTTATATTAAATCATACATATTAATATCCACAAATATTAAAAATTATAGCTTTTATGGTAAACTAATATGCCTTGTTTGTAAATCACATGTCATATGATATCTACCTCACTTATAAGGACCCAAATCCTTCTACTCTATCCCTTTTCCTATTTTGAATTTTTTGGTTCTTAGAGGGGTCCTAAGTACTTTCTGGAAGGGTATGGAATCTGAAACATGGATATATAGAGAATATATATTTTGTAATTGGGTTTCGTATAGTGTATTCTAGAATCAATGATTTTTTATGCTAGTTCAGAGGGTGGTACACGATGTGAAAATATTCAAAGTTAAATGGATCAAAAAAATGTTTCTAAGTTATTTATAACATCCAAAATTTACACAACATGTAAATGATTACATACCATGAAAATGGAAAATGCAATACATCCATAAATGTTTAAGTGGATCAGGTTTTACTGAAACACGAAATAATTTTAACAAATTTCAGGCGATCGATAGCATCTCTTCCAATGATTTGGGATCACTTCAATATAGATTGATCCTTGGAATAATATATTCATTACAAGGTGATATGAGGTATGTTCCACAACTTTTTTGGTGAATCATGGATCTTAATCCTCAGGTTTCTTATTTCAATGTGATAGATGATCTTCTTAATGTATCGAATGGATTTATTTTTTGATGTTTTTTTGTGCTGTTGTGACGTGATTTCCTTGGATAAATATTGATTCTCATTTCATACGTGATCGGGATCCAAAATATTGTTATATTCCTGGGAGAATAACATAGACTCTATTAAATTACAATATCCATTGATTATCTTATTTTATATATCTATAATCATATGATGACTATGATTTGTCACTATTTATGGAAATATAATAAAAATGATATATTATCAAACCTAATTATTAAATTAATGATTTGATATCACATGTTTATGCTCGTTATTCTATTATGATGGTTTGCTGCTTTATTTCCTATATAGTGAAACAAAAATGATATTCATTTTTATAATTATATTATTATAGGGGTATCATGTTAAAATTTGTAAAGAATATAAAATAATAATTAATTTATAATTAATAGTTTTAAGAGTAATTAATGAAGATTAATTTTTATAATCCTGAAGTTGATTAAATTTGATGATAATAAAATGGGTGCAATGTATATGTTTAATTAAATGTGATCCTCTAATATAAATAGAAATTATAAATAATATAAAGAATTCATAATCTTGTTTTAATATATAAAAATTATTGTTAAAGATAATCTGACGTCTCATAGTTTGTTGAAACTATGACTCATAATTGGAAGAATTTTAAAATTAAAAATATTATTAATTAATTATCTTTTCATAACATGATTTTTTATGATTCCCATAGTTTTAACATGTGATATTTAATTAGTTATTTCAACAGAGAATATAAACCAACTGTATAATAAAATATAATTGAAAGGGATTATGTTTCCTATTTTCATGAGATGTCGAACTTCCTTGTGGTGGAGTAGTGAGAGCTCATTTATGTGTAAATGCTTGGTTCCATCTTTGGGGGCCTATTTTATCTATTGATTTTGGTATTTTTTCTTATTATTATGGTATGTGATCCGAATGTGATAATATTTATTATAATGTGATGGGGTGGGGAAGATCAAATATGAAGGAGCATATAATGGATAAACCTGCAATGGTTGACGTGATGTGGGTGGGGAGGCCTATATGATGTTAAAGTAGTTGATGCCTATAATGGAGAGATGCATCGGTTTATGAATGTGCATATTGGGGATGACATTTAATATGATGGAACTGGTTGAGGTTGGGCCTAACCATTGATGTAATTCCGAGATTTGGGATGCTATCTTATTATTATTATTATTAATTATTGATGGTTAGGTGGCATATTTTATCAACAATTATTTTTCCACTACATGACCAAGTCGTATGAGTTTAGTTTCACGTTTCTTTTTTGTGGTTCCATATGATTGTTTTATTGAGTTAATATTTTATGAAATAATTATAATAATCAATAAATAATTTCTAACACATGGAGTATTTGTTGACAGATTGGAAGAGATGAAATGATGATAGTCTTCATAAACCATGGGCTCTATTTAGATTATGCCGAGTGGCCGGGGTCTTTACTCAGATTGGTAATGTAATGTGATGTAAAATAATGATAATTTTATTTTATTTTATATTTAATTAATTAATTAATTAATTAATAAAATGATTAAATAAAATGAGTAATTATTGTATATAATTAAATGCTTCTATGATTATTGTATACATGGACATAATAGTGGCGCCAGGAGTCAGAGCGATGTAACCTATTTTTGAGTAAATATTTAGAATATTCCCATAGGGTGGTCTTGAGATATATTATATGATGTATATTCTATGAATTCATACGATTCCCCACCCATTTTGATTATGGAAACTATGACCCTGTGGACAATAGGAGGGTGTTTCCCCAACATCAAAATTTGATGATAGATGACTGACTGCCTCTTTTCCCCCTATATATTCTCATAATAGTTACATGTACTAGTATGCATATAGGGGTGTTTTCACACATATTTTTGAAGAGGGTTATTATTTCTTACTGTTATTACACAAACATGAGTTACCATATGTAGTATCAAAATGATTATTATAGGTATTTTGTGTATAATTTGTGATGGCTTTATGTACATATTTGGTGTATTGGGTGTAATGGATTGATGTATATAACCTGATGTATGATACATGTCATAAGTTCTATGTTTACTCCCATAAAATACATGGTTACCATATATTGATATGTGTATATTATTATATAAGTATGTGATGCACGTGGTGCGTCTTTTTATTCCGTTCCATTGTGTCCTTAAGAAATCTTATTTTAGAGAGAGATGACTTTGGATATCAGATGCAGGGGTAGAGTGGAATAACATTTGTGATGTTGGAGGTGGTACCATTAATGATTATCTATAATATTATGTGCTATATTTTACTTGACACTTTATGAGAGTTATCCATGGTGAGGTTCAGATCTTAGTATAAATGATTAGGTTATGAGTTAGTTTTACTGTTGTTCACTTTTCTTTAGCAACCTTTATTTATAATTTTTATGTGAGGCTCTAGGGAGGATCTTACTGAGTGTATTATTATATTATCCCAATGTATATATAAACGGTTTATTGTTTAGTCAGGGTAGGTTAGAGATCCATCGAGATATTAATTATTCTAGACTTTGGAGGAGAAATTGGGGTTTTATTTTCACTACAGTCTTTACCTTTTTTGTTCTAGCAGTTTATATTTTAATTTATAAAATACAATAACAAATTACTTGTATTCCCATGGGATTTACTTACTTATAAATATATGTTCATGTTTGGAATTGGCTATCCTTATTATATCTATCATCAACATGTTCTCTTAGAAGAAATTCCTACCATACAAATAATTTTTATACCCTCAATTATAGTCGCCCACCCGGGGCCTACTGGAGGTAGAAATCAGGTAGTAACCATCTATCTACATGATATGTAGTATGAATATAGGGATGGGTAATGACATTGTGATATAATTGGTTCTGGTTGAAGGATATGATGAATTATGGAGTTTGGACTAGGATTGATTACATAGTTTGTTAGGTAAATGGTGTCATATAATCTTAATAAGAAATGTGAACAATGGATACCAATTGAGACATAGGTATTTTGGTCCCTACTGATCATATTAATGAACAATTATGTTTAAAAAGCCTTTTAATTGGTGTCAAACTATTTCTACCATAGAGTCCTAGGAAAAGACTAATAATTATTCTTTTATCAACTATATTATAATAGATAATCATTGGAATATGTTGAACCCTTAATAATATAATAAAATAATTAATTAATGTTATGAAAATTTTCTATATTCAATGTTTGTGAGTCTAAAAGATTGTTAATTTTTTAAAGTAATGAATCCATTTCGATATTCTCAAGAAGTTCATGACGAAGTTGTTCAGTAAGATGTGCCAGCAGATTATCAAAAAGAAGACTTCGATTGTGGAAACAATTAATGAATGATTCAACAATAGATTCAAAACCATAGTCTACTAAATTACGAGGGATCAATTTCAGATTCATTCATAAAGGACACGTTTCATGAGAAATCTAGATGAGTTTCCACACAATATAATATAGATGTATGAGGGGTCCATTTTAGATTCTTTCATAAAGGATAGGTTGGGGGAGGTTGATAAATCATTCCTTTGGTTCATTATTAGTACGAGCACTGAGATTAACTTTCTACAAAGATAATTCATGTAGCATGGAGGAAGTGATGTTTCTTGTTTTTTGAAGATTACGTGGAGAAGACCACCTTGTGGGAGATGTTCAAATACTACTTCTAAGTATTGTTTCATTTTTAAATAGAGAATTAATCTTACTTTCAATATTTACATACCCTTCAACAATGTAGTTCCATCATGAATGGGTTTGGTATTTGTTTCAAGACCCTTATATTATGTGGTTCAATCCTTATTCTATAATATCATGCTAGGGTGAGGAAATCCTAGGAGTCTGTTCATCTGGAGTTCTAATTCCAAGAGACCCAATTCTTGCTAAAGACATATTTTGAGTTTCTAGAGATGGTATATGTTATTGAGAGGATTCTTTACATAACTAGATTTATATTATAGTGATTTTTTAGGAATATTTATGAAGTATATCTATTGTACGATTTTACCAATTATTATGAAAAATTGATTTTTGGATAGCCAATGGTATTATGCAGCACTCAACAACTCATTTACCTTGGGTTGGAGGATCATAGGCCTATGGGGAAGAATTTGATTTTTTTATATAGGCCTATATAATTAATTAATATATTTCCCAAATATTTTGAGTAGTCATAATATTATAGGTTATCCACTTCATGTTTCTCCATTGAGGAAGTTTCAGATGAGATAGTTGAAGAAAAGTGTTCTAGTCTAGGAATAATAGAGAGGATATGGGTCAAAAATGTCATATCAATGATATTATCCTCCTCCATAAAGATAAGAGAAAAAATATAAAGGTTGTCATTATTAGGGACATTGTGGTTATGGAGGTAGACATGGTCATGTATATGCTTTATCATTTCTAGGGCTAGGAAATCAAAATGTTGTGATATGTACCTTTTGTTTATTTTCAAAATGGGTGAATGTTTTGTTTAATTCAGTATTGATGCAATATTTTATATATCCTCCCCATATCCATACATTGGTACTTGATATATAGAGGCTTCATCATCACTCAAAATTAACTATAATAGTTAGAGATCAAGCAGACTTGGTTGATGTTTGTTGAGACTATGATGTAGTTTTGGGGACACCACACTCTTGGTAAGATTTCATATTTTTTACAGATACAAATATATGAGATCATACTCATCATGGATTGGATGTATTTGCTGAAAAATAAAATTTATTTCATCATTATGAAAGATTTTTTTAAGATACTTAGGGAGAGGTATTAGTGTTCTTATGCGAGTGATACCCTCATATGGGTGAGAGGATTTTTCTTCCCTTATATTCTCTGAATGATGAGTTGATTTTAAAATCAATTAAGGATTAGTAAATGGGTTTTTCTAGGGTTGTATATAATCACCCTAATTTATTTTTTTAATAGGCTATAACCTTACATCCTCAATAAGAGAACAATTTTTGGATTGAGATATTTCCAGATATGTCTCTAATATAGATCCATTAGTATATGATGCCATTTTTTGAGTGGAGGGAGCTACGAGAAAATTCGATGATCTAGTGTAGTGAGGTTTTTATATGAGTGTGTCACCATAAGGTACACCAGTTTTGTTTGTGGTTATGGTTGATGGCATTTCATGGCTTTGGATGGAAAAAGATTCAATACAAAAGGGGGACTTTAAAAAGACTCAAGCTGTAGTTTTCCCCACTGATGCACCTAGCACCTCTGACCCCAATTTAGGGGTTAGAGGGGATTTTTCTCCTGCTGATCACTCTGGTAATAAGGATGTTGACCCTCTTCCTCCTATTCATGAATCTTCTAGAGTTGTGGCTTCTCCCCACAACGTTCGACCTCTTGATGAGGATAAGAGGCCCCTCAGCATTCCTAAGAAATTTGTTGTCACAGATGTTTCACAAACCTTGAATGAGGAGGACAAGTATGCCCACTCAGATTCTTGTACATCCACACATGATGATTATGATCAAGCTTACATGACTGAGGAAGCCTATTTAAAATCAAGTGAAAAGAAAGGTAAAAAATCAATGAATGATGCAGATAGATACATTACACCGAGTGCCAAAAATACTCAGAGATGTAAGGATTACTCCATCCTTGAGAGGACAATTTTCACTAGATCCCTTGAGGCCTCTCCGCAAGAACAATAAGTGCTTCTACCAGAGACGGTGGTTGCAGAACAACACCTATCACCCCCTGATAAAGGAAACATAAACAATTCTACAAACATTGAAGATGATTACTCTGCGGAGAGAGATCCTTATCAGTATACTGAGGATCTCAGTTAGGAATTAGAAGCTTGGATGGAGGAGCAAGATGAAATAGTTTTTCAAAGATACAGGAATGGAGAAATCACTGCGAATACCTACCTTCAAATCAGAAAGCGAATGTTCATGAAGTTGGTGGAAAAATTTAAACAAAATCCAGATTTTATTTTCATGGACATCCCATGGCAATGAATTTCCTCTGATTTCCTTATTTTGATGCTTAAGACTGGTGTCTTGCACTGCTTTTCTTGGGCTGGGAGCTGTTCTTCCATGAAGTCTGGCCTTGAGGCACCCTGTGTTTGGATGATCTCAATCAACATGGGTTTGATGGTTCTGTTTTAATGTTTTATGTTGATACTGAATTCTTGTTTGATGTCTAAATACTGCTGAAGATGGAAGGCTTGTTGGCTGGATCTGATGTCCAGATCCATTGTGGTTTTTTCACTATAAAGTAGAATTGCTGCTTTCTCCTTCACTGGTTAATGATTTCTATATGTGAATAATGTCTCTGATTGGAGAGGAACCTGGAACCTTTCTATAATGAATTTTTTATCCTGGTTCAACTATTGAAGTGGTGTATTGGAAGATTCTCTTGGAGCTTCTGCTGGCTTTGACTCTGGATGGTTACATGTTTTGGTCTGGATTGGGCAGGAGTTTCTTGTCATGTTTTTTATTTTTCTATTTTTGTTATAATTCTGAATCTACTCTTCAGGGTTCTTTCAGCTTGATCATCCTGGATGTTCCTGATGACCTGGATTGGAGGGCATGTCCTCTCTCCTCGCTGTTTGGATGCTCCAAAAGCCATGCAATGGATAACAATGACGTAAGCCTTTATTGGATGACCAATGAAGGAATCCTGCTTTCAAGAGGATCCAATCTTAACTTGGACGGAATGCTCATGTTCTGTTTTGGATTTTTTCTGCTGCTCTTTCCTTGCACATACATGGTTGCAGAATTTCTAAGATGATGTGCTGATTGAATCATATATGATTGGACAAGAGTTGATCCTGCACTGGATTTTGAAGTTCCAGAATATATGGTGGAGCTGATCATGCAGATCTTCTTCTGGAATCTTTTTATGATTCTTACCCAGTTTATAAAGTTGTATCTTTGTAGGTCTTTTCTATGTTTAAGATGGAATCTTCATTTTTCACGTCCGAATTTACCTGTAACCTTTTCATTTAATAAATTTCTTTTTCCATGGATTGGGTAACCAATCCATGTCAACTCTTTAAGAAAAATAGATTAATTATACTCCAATTAAGGGAAATGTTTAATATGATGCACTGAGAAGAATTTCATGTCGTGATGTCGTGTAGGAATCATGATATTTTTGGTGAGTGATGGAATAACTATCAATAATTAATCATGATATTGGTGAGGTTTGAGGATGTGTTTTCCTCATATAGATGATATTTTAGTCATATTTGGTGTAGTATGTGGAAGATTCCCTATTAGAGGATTCTAAGGATCATGTTTATATATATTGGGTTTTCTTTGGAAATGCCCTTGATGGTTGGTCTATAGATGGAAATCACTATGTGTTGCTTAGAGAGAGGATTGTTCTTCCATCAACGATGCATGAGATGATTTCATATGAGTTACATAGATCTCCATTGGAGGTACACCTTGATTTAAAAAATACGTACCGACATTTGAGAGGTTATTTCAGGTGGCCTCAGATGAAACATGACATTTAAAATGTGTTTTTAAAAGTTTTGTGTTAAAAAGGTGAAGCCGAAGAACCATGTTACCTATGGCTTTCTCGAACTACAAGATGCTCCCAAGTGGATGTAAGAGGATATCACAATAGACAACATTACTGGTTTTCCACAATCTCAATGAGGCTATGATTCTATATGGTTTGTAGTGGACTATTTAATGAAATAATCCCACTATATAGTGATATAGTTGTTGATATCTATAGAGTTTTTCATGAGGCAATATCTAGACGAGGTGTTGTGATTCCATAGAGTTGTGGGGACAGTAATGTCTTATCATGATCCACTTTTTACTTCTGGGGTATGGAGTGGAAATAAATATTTATTTTCTTCTCATTTTTTCTTTAGCACTACTTTTCATACATAGATGGACATTTAGTCTTAGAAGACCATCCAAACATTTGAATATATTTTTTGCACATCTGACTAGGATTTATGTGGATTGTGGATGAGGAACCTTATATTGGGTGGATGTTTTTTTTAAAAATGTTTACACTCCAACATTAGTATGACACTATAAAGAAAATATCCACATGACCTCACCATGTAACTCTCACAAAATAACACAATTCAGGTAATGTAATAGTAAAATCACATCGATACTTGGGTACAACACACCTCTTTCTCACTAGTTGTTTAGGATATCCTATGTGTTAGACCTTCACCACAAGTCTTACTACTATCTCATTGCCTCCCTAACATAATCATTTTGGGCCATCACTATGCATCCCTCCCAAACAAACATAGGATTCCACAACAACACATAACCACACCCACGAACACATAGGCCACTACATCCAATACCATGCCCGAAGACACCTAGTCCAGAACCAAGACCGCCATACCTGAAGACACCTAGGCCTCATCCCAAATACACATGGGAAACAAGCCTCCCCACACACACCTGGGCCAACCATAACAACACACCCTAATTGAAGAGTCATGGGCCATATTATACCTTAGGTCATCACATCCAACAAGAATATACGTGGGCTACGATGGAGAGGAATTAGAAAGGAGCGAATAACTAGCCACTCATTAGAATGTTGGGAAACATACCCTCCCCAATGAAATGGGGTGTGAGGAACGATATTATTAACATGGATGGGTGGTTAATAAGAAAAAAAAGAACTAAATTTATACATTTAGTTGAACAAGCACTCATCTAAAAGTGCGGGGTTTGAAACCAGCCAAAACACAAACCCTATCATTACTATTCCTATATACACAAACCCACAAAAACCACAAATAGAGAAGAAACCAATTATGGAGAAAAATACCATTGTGTAACCATTCTCGTTATCATGATCTTGTGATTCCATTTAAATAATCATTCACTGATGGGTAACTAACAGGCATAACCACACACGAAGACTACAACTGAAGGAAACTAGACATGTTGCAATTTCAAAATTCACATATGGTTGTTGTGTAAAGTCACCACAACAAAATATATCTGTGAGTTCCCTATATGTATAGTAAGCAAACCAAGCCCCATTGTATTGGCCCACATTGCCCCAAATCCACAACCAATAACTGAACAATAAGGTATCCCATCCTCATACACATCACCCCATAAGAATCCAGCATAACAACCATGTGTCATATTAGAATGGACCAAGAGAGTTTTCAGATATAACCCATACATTTATGAAGTTCTTTCTATTTATTTGGTTAACTAGGTTGATAACACAAGGATAATTATTCCTTGGGAATCCATTTAATTGACAGACATTAAATGATTAATTAGTTTTCATGTTTCATCCATTCAATAACATGATTATTGAGAAAGATGGAGGCTTATTAGGGAATATGAAAAGAAAACTTTAGGACACTATTTTCAGTGGGTATAATATCATACAATTCACTACATAAAAATGCAGATTAAATAAATAAAATAATACGATCATCAAACACACACCTTCATTATTTAGAGGTAGTTTATTATCATCATTAATGATTGGTTCATCCACAGCTCGTGGGAAGAATTATCATAACCACCCCACATGATACACATGAAAGATAGATGAAGGAAATACCATCGTGGATGATCAAGTATCGATGTTTTTATCTACAAGTCAAGAACAGTGTGGGCGTGACTTTCAGGAATGGAAAACAAGTGGGATTCAATGTTGATCGGGAAGGGATCTAGCATGGTCACATGATTAATTTATGAAGTATGTCTCTAGGGTTTATTTTAGAGAGCACAAAGGTATTAGGATAATAGGATATCATATTACGAAAAATCCACATCTGAGAATTTGGGAGATGATTTCAATGTAAATATTATCTGGATCGTGGCTCGACCACACCATTGGTTGGTTTCACACGGTGTAATTAATTGAGATTTAATTATTCACCTTGGATATGGTGGAGATAATGGCTGTGAGTTAATATATTCCCTTTAAATAGTGAATAATGCGTAATAGGGGTGGAAATGAAAATCACGATAAAGTAGTGACGCTGAGAAACAATTCCACACAATTTGGCCACTCAAGGGTCTCCCAACTACTTGGGGTTTAAAACATGTTTTACTGGCATAAAATGGAATTGAACAGGGGTATTAAAACACTTTTACATCAGAATATACGTTACTGGGGAAAAAACTAGAAGGTCCAAGAAAAACAACAAGGACTCACCATTTTTTGTGGCATCATCACCCAAGCATCGTCACCCAAACACCATCACCCTGACATAGATATTGATTGGGGCTAATGACGACACCTCGGTATCTCTAATTCTCATTGGTTCCTCCGATTCTCAATGATTCCACCATTTGTTCAATCTTGAAATTTAGGAAACATCTTAATGAGTCATTGGTTATCCCCATGGCACCCTAAACATAAAAAGTTGGCAATGAATTGGAACAAGGGGGTATGGGACCATACATCAGACACCCCTCAAACTATTCGGGCCCTCGAGAATTCAAGAGTAACCACAAAGAAAAGAGGTGGGGGGTCTGAAAAATCGCCTCACAAGATACATCTTAGATGCAGACTTCTATAGAGTTCTATGATATTGAAAACACAACTTGATATCTAGGAACACCTCTCCCTAATCTATCACTTAAAAAACTTCAAATATAGGACCATTCATCTACCACAAGAAATCACACAATCATATAATGCTCACACACTCAGGATATATGGGTTAGGGAGTCCCTTCATCCATGTGAAGATACTATTAGTTTTGGGTAGGAGTAACTAACCCGCATGGGTTTAATCACATCAACCCTAATGCATCATTATTAGAGATCACTTCCTACGCTACCCATAGTGAGGAATATTTCTCAAATAATGAGAAAGGGAAAAAACCATTTTCTTAACAAGTTCAAGAACTACATCACAGTCAAGAATAAAAAAACAAGAAACCAAACTCAAAACATATCTGGGTACTGGGAACACTTGTCTTCCTCCTGTTCCCAAGTACTATCTTTGAGGCCCCCAAGTACTGCCTAAGAAACTTATGGTCTAAATAAACTATTAAATATTCTCCCATGAAGTAGTTCCACATCATCTTCAATAAAATGACCAATGACGCTAACTCCAGGTTGTGGGTAGCATAGTTTTCCTCAGTATGTCTCAACTATTGTGAGCTGTAGGCAATCGCTCCTCACTCCTGCATTAGGACACAAACCATTATGTTCCATGATGTGTCGCAGTGAACTACATACCCAATTCCCTCATCTAGTAGTATCATGATGGGGGTACTAGTCTGTCTCCATGTCATCTCCTAAAAATGATTCTAATATTTCACAATCCATACAAAGGGTTGTCCCTTCCATGTTAAAGCTGATATGGGTGATCATACTCTGGATAAGCCATGCGCAACCCTCAGATAGTAACCAGCCAACCCCAAGAATCTCCTCACCTTTTTCATGCTCTTGGGTGGCTCCCAAGACAGCACCTCCTATATCTTTGGCAGATCCAGGGAAACACCATATTCTAAGATGGTGTGTCCCAGAATGCGTACATCGTTGATCCAACCCTAACACTTCATGATAATTACCTAAATCCGGTGATCTCAAATTGTATCTACTGTAATATGAATGTGTGTAGCATGGGACTCCTCTAATTTCATGTACACAATGATTTCATCAATGAATAGCACAATGAACCAGTCAAGGTAAAATTGGATGATACACTTCATGAGTCCAATGAACACTACTAGGGTGTTGGTCGCACCGAAAGGCATATCCAAGAACTTGTAGTGGCTATATCAGCACATGAAGGATATCTTTGGAACATCCTCATTCCATACACAAAGCTGATGATAGCCCGATCTGAGGTCTATATTCAAGAACCACCTTGATCCCTTCTATTGGTTAAAGTGGTCATCGTTCCTTAAAAGTGGATATTGTTTTTCACTGTCACCATGATCAGGTGAAGAAAGACCACACATATCCTCAAACTCTAGTATTCCTTCATTGAAGAACTTATCGAGGATGACCATAGTGAAACATTGGTCCATAAAAACACCTTATTCTTCATGTCCTCTAGCTACACCCAGATCTCAAGAATCCCCACTGGAGCTATCTGATATGCCGGTTTGGATATCAGTGGCATCCCAAGGTATGGGTTGATTGAGATGTCTACGTCCCTACGGGGAGGTACTCTCGGGACATCCATTGTAAAATCATCTTCGTACTTTTCCACCACTATATGAAATATTGTAATCCTATCATCCACTGCATCGAGTGTGAGACAATCTAACTTGTGAGTGATTGGTTGTAACCTCCTCCGAGAAACATTGTCTTGTGATGCAAATGTTTCCTTCTCAACTGTGAAGAAATGAATGGTCCCATATCTTCCAACAATGCACACTATACACCTAAAATAGTTTATCTATGCATATAATGTGGATAACCAGTACATACCCATGATGGTGTCGTAGGGCCTCAATATTGCTAATAGAATTTTTCAGCCAGAGCTACCACCTCCAATAGTAATCTCACACTACTGTCACAAGTGTGTAATTATAGAATCCCCTCCAACTGAAGTATCTTGATGAAAATATTGAGCCAATGGCTTCACTAGATTCTATGAGGTTTGAATGAGGGTCATGTTAAGGAAGGAGTGACCAACACCAGGGTCTATAAAAACTACATCTAGGGTGGACGAGACACATATCATACTTCATATCATCTCTGCAGCACCATGGTTACATGCCTCCACTATATGAAGTTGGGATTTCCCATATCCACCTGCTCCACGAGGATGGGCTGGACCACTTGGGGAGGTGGTGGTAACACCTCAATCTGTCACCCACCGCATACTGCTTGGCCTGCACCACTGCCACGTCTGTGACCCTATAGACCTCTTCACTCAAACCATCTCTTCTACCTTAGTGGTCCCTCGACCATTTTTTGATCATCAGTATGGCAGGTCAGTCGTAGCCAACCATGTTACCCAATCCACCACATGAATATCATAGTCTTCTCCTTTAATGGCCTCCTCGACCTTTAGATAGCCAAACCACTTACCCTATGTCCTAGGGTCATCCTTTGGAAGGTATCGCTCATTTGGGCCTCTCCATAATCATCCTAATGCATGTTTTAGATGACTCGACTAAATATCATCTGGAGGTGGCTATCACTATTGGTTCTTGCATGGCAAGTAAAATCGTTACCAGTAGTGCTCTCTCTAATATTCTAGTCTACGTCGAGATATTGAGAAAAATCATCGATGTTATGATCTCCCATCAGAGCCCCTACTCAAATTTTTGAGCCCTGAATATAGGAACATGCACCATGTTGTGGAGTAGTGGGAGAGGTCATTAACCCTCATAGGGTACCGGGCCATAGTCAAACTGTCATGTTGTAGGTTAAATAGATCCTTAGTATGCACAGACTGTACTATTGCTGGAATGAAATCTACCACAAATATGATCAAAGAGACTAATAAAGAATGTTCTGTGTCCCCATGGGTTCGGAGAATTAAGCTCCAACATCTCTCTAGTGTGCCCTAAAAAAGAATAGTATCTATGATAACCATCTGATCTACAGGTGTATCTACCAATGGAAGATCTTTTGCTACAGCCTCCACATAGTCCACAAATACTGGACGATCTGTCTCGCCTTGAATCCTTGGAGGCCGAGATCACTTGAACTCATGTAGTACACACAATCAGTGTGTACTGTCCACTGGTCGGGCTCGTAACTTCTAATTATTTATGGGTGGTGGTGCTGTTGGTACACCACTCCTAATTTCTATCTTCATATGTGGTCCCTCTATACACAACTCATCTCTCAATGGTCCATCATTTTTACCAGACACTAGAATCCTATCTGGATATCATTGTGGAAGAATCCTATAAGGAAAATGATGAATCATGGTCAAAAATATATTCCTAGTGAACCGATGAAAAAGCGATTATGAAAAAAAATTATGAAACACACAATATATGTGTTTTTATGAACTGTTCTATAAATAAAAACTCCTGTTCCAATGTTATGGATACATTGACTACCGCAAAAACATTAGAATCCCCAAACTAAAATCCAAACTCATGACACTAAATAATCATTCTTTATTTAAAAATTATAGACTCTTAGATCATATTATTTAAATTACCACCGTTTGATCCCACTTTGTCACGACTTCTCCCCCTAGGCCCATGACGTGACTACCCCAAGACAACCATCCATAAGACAAGGGTTGGTGAACCATTTGGGAAAAGCATATCCCAAAAAGGGAAGGCATTTACATTAATCATGTACCCACATAGATAGAGTATATGCTAAAAGCAGAACACTAGTCACTCCAAATGAGAGTAAAAGTAAGTAGTTGAAGTAAAGGGGATAGTTTACAATCCCAACTAAAAGAAACCAAAAAAATGGAATGAAATAAATTCTCTAGAGATCACCCACCAATGATCATACTAGAATAGTAGGAGCATATCCATTTATTATATCATTACAACTCAAAATGTCTATATATCACCTCTGAGAACTATCTAGCCCTATCTCCCCAAGTCTCATTTTTGTAGTCGGTCGTCTTCACAAGACACAGCTGGTGTAGTCAAAATCCCATACAGGAGTGAGTATAACATTATTCAAGAGAGTCCTCAGGACCCTGGAGGTCTCTTAGAAATCAAAAAAGGAAAACAACAAATCAATATCTAAATCACAAATCACATAGTAAAATACATCTCTTACTAGTTATATAAATATAAGAATATGAATGAAGATGATTAGTATTATGCTATAAAATCATATTATGTTGAGAGGCTTGGATCCTAGTCTGAGAAGTGTTGATCTGCTACAGATCCTCAAAGGTTTACTCTTCCATTGATCGATGATGTGACTCTCTATGGATGTTCTATAATGGTTCACACTACCGCGGATACACAGAGAGTTAATCTCATTCCATCCCATGGAGGGATGCACTATTTCCAATTCACTGAGGGTTGTGGGACTATCGATGCATAGAGGGTCTCTCTCATGTCGATCCATAGAGGGTCGGGCCATTTCCATTCAATGTAGGGTCACTCTCATGCTAATCCACCGAGGGTCGTACCATTTCTGATACATGGAGGGTCACTCTCTTTCAGATCAATGGAGGGTCTCTGTTCACATGAAATCTAGCCACTGGATTCCCACACCATGTACATATGAGATTTAAATGATATGACACCTAACCCATCATTGATATTTAAATAGCTATGAATTCTCAGGTAGAGGTAACCTAAAAGAAAATATAGTCGTACAGATTATAATTAAATTGATGATGAATCGATTGGATGCCTGGTTTGTATGTTATAAGATTTTTAGTAAAATGGGACTGGTTAAATTGGAATCTGATCCATCCTGGTGATACTCCAACATCTACCGAAAGTAATGTGATGTCACTCAAAATGGCCTCTTCATTGAAAGGTTCCTCGCGTTGTTGATGGTGCGCCAATCGAACACCCGATACGTGAGTTATGATCATCTCTAAGAAATGGGGTCGATCGGGTCCAGGACATGTATGACCCGGTTGGACTGACATGACTTGACCTTTTACAGGGGTTCGACGTTGGTCCCTCCTAGATGGGCCATTGGTCTTGGAGCTACGTCTCTATAGGATGGGTGTAGCCCGTATGCATGGGTTGGGCCCAGTGGAGCTGGTCCAGCCCGCTGGTGTACAGACATACTTAGAGTGGCATGACTGACAAGAGGATGCCTGAACCGCATGGTGCATGCCGGTTTTCCAGTTCGGACATAGTCTTGTATGGTTTCCACATGGATAGTGGTATACCATCCTTTTCATATACATGTGGACATGGTCTGTGTGCCTCCTGATCACATGAGATGTCCCAAGCGGGCTGCTCCTCAATTTGACACTGATAGGTGTCACGCCTCCTCACTGTCATGGAGTGCTGATGGGTGTGCTTCCACCCTCTGCTTGCGGCTTCCACCGTATGTTCCAGCGTGTTGGAGGAAACTTCTACGGGCCAATGGAACTACTGTTGTGATTATTTTATAGAACTTCTTGTGACTACAACCTTTATATAAAGCCTTCTTCTCTATGAAATCATCAGAATTGCCTTGTTGACAACATGAAAATTCTTCCTGAATGAATGAACAATACACAACTATGGTGAAGGGTCCGGGCCTTTTTCGTGTTGGCACACGCCATTCATGTTAGAGTTCAATCATAGGGTATTGTATTAAACACAAAACATATGTAAAAACCTATTCAAATCCCCAAATTTGAACAACCTAAAAAAACTAATAGATCAAGGATCTACCCATTAGTCAGCTGATTCATGTTCATTGTTAATTTCAAAAATAGGGAAATAATTTTCTATTAAACCCTTTCGTGTATTCACTAAATTCACTGATGATGACAAATGTGATTCTATTTATCATTGATCTACCATTGTTGGCATTCATTGTCACTTTCCAACATCTGGACTTGACCCTCCAATGTTCGTCTCTTCATTATTAATTATTCATTGGGGAGTGATTTCACCAGTAATTAGATAGATATTTCCCACGTTTTAAAAATCCCGAAACATCAACACATTTCAATTTTAAAAAACACATGTAGCAATGTTTATCTCATTAATGACACTCATTAATGAGCCATGTTTAAATGATTCATTAAAAACCAATAATATAACAACATCGTGGATACAAATAGTCTATTATTGACCCTCCATTAGTGATCATCATCACTGAACCACTACATCACTATCCACATTTCAATGGTGTCAATTATAAATAAATAATTCTTTTAAATTATTATATTATTTTTATCTAATAGTTTGAAAAATAAATTTTCTAATAGACCCTTTCCAACCAAAGTTATGTAATTTTTACCAGAATCACAGTGTTTTGTGTTCAACTGTGCCCTCGGATGTTGGATCTGAGTATCGATTCAAATGATAGAAAACAATGCTCGAACGTTTACTGAACGTACCATAAAAATATTCAAAATCCTTTTTCGGGCAATCCTGGACCTGGAATCACATGATGTTAGAACGTGTTGTCTCAAAATAATTACTTTTAAATGAAAAAAAATTAATTTACATAGAACTTAATATAAATAAAAATAACTATTATTGATGTTGGAAAATATTTTCATGTTTCATAAATTAAAAATATCATTTGATTTCTATTTTATTAAAAAATGAAAACTATATGGTTCAAAAAATATTAATATTATTTCTTTTGAAAAATATTATAAAAATTAACATTTTATATTTTTTTGAACGGTATCTAAAATGTAGAAAAAATTAATATTAAATTATTGGAATTATATATATATATATATAGATGAAATATATCGTTACCTAAATGGGGAAGAAAGGATAATTTTTATTCAAAAATATACAGTGATGTTTCCATCCCAAAGAGAGAAAAAGTATAGGAAAAAAATATGGAAACCCTATAAATTTCTATGGGTAAATAAAATAGATGGGATTTCAGAATTAGGAAATTATATTATTATTTTAACATAATTTGAAATATGAAAAATCTAAATAAGTGTGAAATTTGTTCATAAACTTTTAATAGTGGTTATCAATTTTGAATCAAAATTACATTAATGGGAAAACATGAATCAAAAAATTAAATACCTTGAATACATATGAATTCATTATATTATAAGCCAATGTGGAACTATGTAACACAAATAATTGAAAATCATATCATAGTATAGTACCATCCACCAAAAAGGTGAATTGAGTTGAAAAACACATTCTATGGCTTATTTCTTGGTAAACTGAATTATACTCTCAGGAAAATAAATTTAATTTTGTTAAATATTTTAAGGAAAACAATTCATCTAAATTTCAATTGTAAAATTAATTTAATAAAATGGTTACATCTATTCATTATATTGTAATTTCATATATAAACCACTTATAGTTTGTTGATAAATTCTTGTACAATTACATTAGAAAATTGATTGTTGTTAAATGTGTTATTTAGTGGTTCCACATTCAAATTATTTTAATAATATCATGATTAGTATTTTTATTCATTGAATATTTTTTTGATGTATCCATTCAAGGAGGTAACATAGAATCTATATGAATCTTTCTTAGAGATGGTAGTCCACAGATATGAATGATAAAATTTTCATTTAACTAATTAGGTTAAGTGAATGATTGAATATAATGAATAATAATTGACCAATCCAATTTATATAATTAATATTATAGATATTCATTACCATTAATCATTTGACCATACATGAAAATAGGAAAATAAAAGTGATTCACGTCACTTAATGTGGGTGATAGTCTTCACATTTGTATGGGTGACATT
The DNA here is from genome assembly GCA_963277665.1 of Viscum album. Taxonomy (NCBI): domain Eukaryota; kingdom Viridiplantae; phylum Streptophyta; class Magnoliopsida; order Santalales; family Viscaceae; genus Viscum; species Viscum album. The sequence continues at coordinate 747,420,700 of OY728151.1, read as the reverse complement.
ATAATTTTACAGGGCATTTAAAAATGACAGATAATAGTCAATACATTCATATATTAAAATTTCATATATTTGGGATATTTATGAATTTTCATTAGGTTTTACGAAAATATTTTGATTGTGTAGTAAGAATAAATAATCCTAAACTAAACCAGATTTGACTTATACATCCCTTTTTGATATCCTTAATCTAAATGAGTATATGGCCATTGAATGTGAATTTTATATTCATTATAGGGGTTTAGGGACATGATAATGGATATTTAGATCGGTATTAGGGGTAGTTTTTTTATATAAAGCTGATCCCGTATATTTTTTGGAAAGCTGAAATTAAGCCATTTTTATAGGAAACAATAATTGAAATTTTTAAAATTTTTATATGTTTCAGGGTCTTGAAATTAATTTTATAAATATATGTTCAACAAAAATGATCCATTTTTTTTAGATACAAAATTTACCAACCAATTGATTAAATATATTATCAATATTTTTTAAAATTGATGTAAGAAAAATTATAAATCCATAAATAACATCTATATACATTTTAAGGTATGTTATGAAATTAATAGTTTAATAATATATAAAAAAAATTTAATTGGAATATAAATAATAGTTAAATTTTTTTTAATTACAATTATTTTAAATAATTAAAAAAAAATTATTTATCAAAAATATATTTTTGTTAATATTTATTAAATAATTTGATCGATTTGTATATTCTTTTTACTAGTCTTCAGCCAACATTTCAACATCATTAAATGTATGTATATAAATAATTAAAATAAGACATAAATTATCATCTAAAATAATAATTTATTAATAATAATAAAATTGGACAATTTAGTACTTTTTTTCCAATGAGATGATATTAGAGATATTAAAATTATGAGGGTGACATTTTGTAATTATCCTTTATATAAAACAATATAAAGTTTATTATTAATTGGAAATGACACCAAATGTTATCAATTTAGAGGGTATTATGATACTAGTAGAAATAAAAACTTATAATGAAATAATGTAATGTTTCAGAGATAATTTGAGGCTTTATCCCAAATTGAAAACTCTATTATAAGCATTTAACCCTTAACCATGCTGGTAAACATTACCATGTATACTATTAATAATGACTAAAGAATAAGTTGATTTTATTACATAATATTTCTAATTATTTTTAAATATATGGATCCCAATTTATGATAGTAAATTTAAAATGTCGTAATGATTAATTTATATAAATTTTCATAAAACACAATGAATACCTTCTCTACATAATATTTATTCCAAGATTAATATTGCTCTTACATAAAAATAACATATAATATTGATTGCAATAGAATTCATGGCGTTATGATAAATAAAAAGATTCTTATATAGCATTGAAACAATATAAATGTATATTGTGACCCTATCAAAAAATTATTAAAATAGAGATACTAAATTCTTTTTTTAATAAAAACATTATATAAATTTAAAAAATTGAAACATCTATTTATATGTTCAAAATTATATTTTTAAATAAATTAGATTACTTATTATTAATAATTTTGTAATATAAATGGGTTCTCAAAATGGGCATGTCATTCTTATTTCATGATAATTTCAGAAAAATAAAAATATCAGTAACATGTTTATTTTTTACTATTCTCACAGTAATCAATAATTTCATAAAAATAAGATAATCTATCAATAAGATAATATAAATATTATTAAAGATAAAATTAAATATTTTCTTCCTATTGAAATTTAAAAAAATTAGTAAATTATAATTGAAATAAAAATAAAAAATATACAAACCAATTACTGATAATGAAAATATCAATTGATACTGTAATTGTTCTTAAACATATATGATTTCAGCATTTAAAATTGAGTAATTATTTTCTAAAAAGTAATTAAAAATTTATTATTAGATAAATTTTACTATTTATATAATTTATTAAGGCCACTTATATACATACATGGCTATCTATAACCCAGATTATAAAGATAATATTTAAATATTAATATTTTTATAATAACTACACTGACAATTATTTTTTTATTAAGGAAACACTTTTGTGGAGAAAGTGAGAAACCAAAAGGTCCAACAAGACATCCTAACAATCCCAAAAAAAAACTGGAAAGAGCATGAACTACCACATACATGCAAAAACAACAACCACCATCCCTGAGATGGACACTCGATGATCCCATGCAAGCATGGTCCCTCCCGATGTTGACATCCCTCAAAATCAACCAATCCCAAATGACCTGGAAAGGAAATGGTAGAGTGATCTAGCACAATGAGGAAGTCTAGACTGCACTTCCCAAATCAGACTGGGGGAAAATCCTCATAAGAAAAGGAAATATTACCAAAACACAGCCTTAACCTATTATTGCTTTCTTCCCTGTAGATATTTCAATGCATTATCCATACCTTAGCCTCCGGATCTTCTCCAATAACGTCTTCCAAACGGTTCTCTATTTTGTCCCAAGTGCGGATATATTATTCTTTGCGGACTTTCTTGTCGTTGAAGCCTCTCATTAAGATCAGATATTTCTTGTCAATCCACTTTGCTTGTTCGTGGTTGACCTCCACTCTTACAGCTCTTCCCATCATATCCGCCTCTTCCTGTGGAATGTCTACATACAGAAATTCCTCGACCATATCCTCCTCAGAAAAAAGGATAGGTTCCTTTCCAGTCCTTAACATCCCAGTAGAACTTCCCTTTTCATTGACGTTTCCCTTGGTTAACGCTTGGTGATCCACTTTCACCGTGTTGGGAAGTGACACCGAAAGTTTCTTCCCAGAGCGGGTCTCCAAAGGAGGGGGAAGCAAGGAGTAATACTTTTTCCACTTCCTATTTTTTACAACTCACACTGTTATTCTGAGTTGGAACCTCCTTAGTCACCTGATCCAATGAAACCATGATGACCCCCTCTGGGTCCGCCTCACCACCACCCAGATGTCCAATAATCATTCCATGGGAATAACCACAGTTTGTTATATCACCTTCATTATGTTGATTGAAAGGGGTTTGTTCATCTTCCCCCTTCTGGGCCACTCTTACATCTGATCTTTCCAGTACAGCAAATTGGTTTGGGGAAAATGCTATAGCATCATCCACCCTAACCTCAGTCAGGCTGGTTTAAGTATTCTGGACTACAATCACTATCTCACCATATTCATGCTGGTGCTCAAGTCCCCTGCCCATATACTGAAGATTACATGCCCCATCCTTGTCCCGATCATGGATATTTATTGCAGCATCAAGGCTCAGGGCATTCGATTAACCATTTTCCTAGTGGGACGTTACAGAATCCTCTGGAGGGGCAGCCACCACAGTTCCAGATATGTTCTCCTTCCTCCTAACCTCATTCACTTCCACCTGTATTCCTAAGTCTGTACGCAGCTTGACAGAATTCTGTCTCTTATCTTCCAGATCAGTAGTTGACAAAGGATCATCTACCTCCCCTGAAGGAAACCCCTGAACCAGAAGATCATTGTCCCCAACTGATTTTGAGGGAGCATGACAATCTTGAGGCAGTCATGCACGTGAATTGCTGTCTTGTTCAACACTAATGGTGACCACACCTCCTCTCGAGGGAACATCCGCTGGCACAACTAGAATATCAGAGCCTCGGCCACCCCTCGACCTCCTTCGGAAACCATGTTCATAATGACCCTACCTGTGACACAATGAATAGAACGGAGTCCGAGATTCATAGACTATCGATTGAGCATACCTGTACTCTTCTTCAACTACAATCCAGACAAGCTCTGGCGGCAATCTTGAGAGATCCATTTCCACACAAATTCTCACCGAGAATGGATGAGACAGAGAAGCTATTATTTGATTACTATATATAAATTTCCCTATCAAGTTGCTGATTGACCTCATCAACCCCATATTCTGAAATGGCAGAGGATGTCTAGGAAATTGAATCCAAATTGCCATGAAAGGAGAGTCACGGTTCATGTGCGCCTCAAAAGACAAGCGAAGTAAGTTAAAGGGAAGGCCAAAGAAGGGTTTCCTCTTTATCAACCAAGCCCTACCCAAATCTTCTTCATCAGTAATCAAAATGAGGAATTGACGCGGACCCGGTATACTTACAAGCGCACAGTTCTTCAAACCCCAATCTGTATTGACTGCTTTGTCGAAGTGCTCCACAAGAGGTCGCCACCTCGTAAACCTCACGATCAGCGCCAAGGAGAGTAACACTGAAGCTTCATAGAATTCCTTCACCAAAACTGGGACAATAGGTTTACCTGAAACGTAACCAGGTACCTTCAGAGAAACTTCAATTTCGGGGAGGAAGAAACCCGCATCCGGCGAGGATCCAAAGCAATCCCTGACTCTCAGTTTCGTATCTCCCGAAGCATGAGTTGGGGGCGAAGACCCCTCCCCCCCAATAGAGGAAGGGGTCGCGGCGGCCTCCATCGTCGTAGGGTTAGCGGAGCATCGCCCTCGCTACAGTCGCCCTCGCTTCAGAAATGAGATGAACTTTGTTCTTTGTAATAAATTTTTGTTATTTTTTGTTTGATGTTTCCTGAGTCGATGAATTCTTTTTATATTATGCAAAACAATACCATGTTATAATGGGTAAATATTGTGATATATTTTATAAAACAATTATTTTTTGATCATTGACTCGATCATGAACATAATTTCTTATTAAGAAAGAAATCATGAAAATACATTAAGAAATATATTGAGATAAATACCTACATTATTAGGAAATACCATTAATTTTATATCATTTACTATCAAACTAAATGAAAGTCCAATTAACTAATAAGTTAATATTAATTTCTAATTTTATATCAAAATGAAACAAAAACTATGATAGTAATTAATACAAGTGTGAAATTAGATCATCTTTCATGGTCCTATAATATCTACAAGGTCATCATGTCAACAGAAATATTTCATTAGTGGTTATAATACCTCAAAAACTAATAATAAGCTTCTAATATTATTATAATAATTCGTACTAGTATCAAATATATCATATATATCTATAAACATTACAATAAATGATATAATAAGCAATTATTATTTGTAATAAAAATATTAACACCAATAAAAAACGATATTTTACCATATGCAATGGTATATTTCATAGACGTATAAAAGCACTTACTCCCCTTAGTATAACAATAAGTCTTGAATCCCCTCCCAAAATATAGTTCAATTTCCTTTCTACTCAGTCCACCTCAAGTGTAACAACTTACAAATTATATAACAAATGTTACATCTCAATAAATATGGCTACACCATTTTTAACAATACAATATAAAACATATATATCACATATTAAATATTTTTTTATTTTTTTATTTTATAAAAAAATATATAAAAAATATTGTAAATGATATTCGAAAAAAATTAATAACATGAAATAACTGTAGTAGGAAATTTTATAACACTTTGATCATCTAGAATGATAACACCTATGAGAAAAAGAGTATAATGATCCAAAACATTAGTAATGTGAATGATAATAATTAAAATTAATTATCTAATAATGATAATAATTTTATTAAACGATTAATGAGGGAAATACAATGTATTCATTTGAAATATAAAAATGATACTATCATTAGTATAGTAAAATGATTATTTTGAATAGTAAACAGACAGTTAGAGTAGTAACGTGATTATGGAATAAGTAAGAAATTATTTGTGTATATTTTGAAATATATTTATGTAGTATTAATTTCATATGAAACTTCAATAATATTATTAAATATGGTAGAATAAATATTTTTTCACAAATAGACTACATTTTAAATATATGAAAAAATATATGTTATATTTTTTTTAAATAAATAATCCTGATAAAAATAAATATTGTAAATAAATTATCATTTTCATCTTATGCTTTTATAAAACACTAGATATTTTATATAAGTTATAATATAAATTTTTATACATAAGTAGATATACTGTGGGTAATAAATTTTATCATGTAATCAATTAATTAGTTCTTTTTAATAAATGACTATTTCATTGGAAATTGAATTCAAAATATTTAATAAATTATAATTTTTAATTTTATTTAATTTTTTGAATCATCATGCCATAATTATTTTACTGTAATATTTTTTATATTTTTGTAAAATATATCATTTTTTATTAAATATTTAATCACCACAAAACAAGGTATTTACATTGAATGTCTAGAACCTAATTTATTGCATATGGGATGATATAAGAAACGAGTAGTGCAGCCCCAAATACACATATTATTATTTATTATCACCACAATTATTATTATTTGTATTCTAATGAATAAAATAATATGATAATGAATATATTAATCAAATTACCTTTCTCTATCCCTTATAAATACCCCTCATATCTACCCGACATCACCTAACAACAATTTTTTTTATCTATTCATAAATCTACATAAATAAATCCACAATACTCATATACATATCATTATGGTTCATTCCTCCTTAAAAGTCCAGACAATGAATTCATATTTCAGTTTTCAAAGTTGGCTTCCCGAGGCATAATGTAAGAGATCCTAAGTTCTAATATAAATTTACATTTCATTGAATCTTAACTTAATAACTCTTATAAATCAATACATTCATTCCATATAGAATAAAAAAATTAAATTAATTTTTTTATAATGTTATTAAATTAATTTAATTACAATTACCTACTTTCATCTGATTTATTATAAATTTAAAACACCACCAATATTTTTGTCAAACAATGTCCTCCTTGGATAATGAATTTATTTTTTCATCACATCCATCATGGTTGACTATAATAACTATATTTCATAAAATTTGAAAAAAAAATTATATAATATATTACAATGTGTTTTATAATGGTTATGAAATGCTAATGATTAAATGAAATGAATTCAGATCAAATATGGGGAAAACCACTAAAATAAGCAATGTATAAAAGGATAACACTTATAATATATTAACTAGATTATTTTGTCAAAAAATTTATATATTAAAACATTTAAATTATTATAATATATATATTCTTTACCAGTACACTTATATAGTTATGGACCCTATTGGAATGATCATCCGTTATAATTCAGATAATTTGTGACATTAGAAACAATAAACTACCAACCTCGTGTTAGTGAAAATTAATATAATTTCATAATGAAATAATCCATATAAAATGTAAAAGGAAATTAATATATAAAAAGTAAATAAAATAACTCCTTTATCTGTAATAATTTAATTTGAAATGATGTCATATGAATAAAATTGGAGCATCATTTTTCATTTAACTATAACCCGTAAACCCCACTCTTTTCTTATATTTGATGAATTATATCAATTTTTTTATTTCTAAAACTATTGTAATAAAATTTAATTATATTTATGTATATGTTAGATACAATTATACCTTTTTTATTTCCCAATATTTTCTAAAAATATTCATCTTTTTAAAGTTCTCTTCAATCTAAATTCATTAATGACCACCTAATTTGATGTAACTTGACAATTTATTATTCCACCTCAAGAATAACTCATTCCAAATAATTAAATTTTCAATATTTCCATGGATAAAAAATGTTTATAGAAAAATATTTTTCACTATATATTGATTTTTTAGAAGAAATTATGTTCATACCTTTTCGAAAATTTTTGTAGCGATTTCTTAAATTTTTTCTTCAAAATGTTCATTTTTAGACTTCGGGTTGACTCAATATTTAGTACTTTTCAATAGGTTAGCTTAATATTTAAGATCAATTAATATTTTTTGGTAACTAATTATCCATAAAACAATAATTTAATCATTAATTATTAATCATAAGGAAATAAAATATTTATTTTATTTTTTGAAATATTATTTCTGTTTATTTTCTTCTCCAAGAGTTTTTATAATCATAATTACTTTTTTATGATTACATCATTTGGAAAACATATTCATGTAAATATTATTATATTATGGGAAATTTAGGAATTATACATCACCTTGATTCATTGGGTAGTATTTTCATCTAATCGGATAACATTTGTGACGATGAAACAATTATCCTATCATAGTATGTTGAATTGTCTTTGAAATAATGCTTGACTTAAGATTATGAAGTCATGTTTTTTATTTTTTACACATTTTCATGTTTCTATGATCCGATTATATATTACATTTAAATCCATGATTCCATTTAATTATATATGATCCCAACCTTTATGGTATAATATAATGCCTCTTAAAACACATGATATACATCATTATAATGACTTTTACATTATTATGATTTATATCCCACCGTCATAAATATCTTTTGGCATATGTTATAATTTATAATAATAATATATAATATTCAATATGATCAGATTACTGTGTTCAATGTATATATTTAGTTCCTTTATATATATATATATATATCTATATATTTCTTTGTTAACTCTATAAAGGAGAATATAAATCAGGATTTATGGGTTGTTTGATGGATTTTTATGAAGAATTTAATATATTAATATCTGTATGAGAATCAAGTTTCCATAGTAGTTAAGAAATAATGGTTAATTTTTTGGTGATTATGTTTGAAATCCAAATAAATAATAAAACATGAAAAACCTTGATTGAAATAAATAAATTCATATGTTAGGATAAAAATATAATTTCTATTTTATTAATTTTATGCTAAATTTTTTCTGATTATATACTAATGAATCTGAATGTACATGTCTCTAATTTTCAGGTCATCGTTTTATTTTTTACGAACTGAATAAAATAGTTAATTTTAATCTCATCACCTATTAATGAATATTATATGTCTTATATTATTACAATGAAATAAATTATCTCATTTTATTTCCATTTAATAAATATATTTGAACACCAATTCATGAAACAGATGTTGAGTTATATATAAAATTACTAAGTGGTGTAATTATTTTATTTCTTGTCAAAAAATATTTTATATCTAACTTATTTTCTGAGGAATCTCCCTATAGATTTTTATATATTTAAATTTTTAAAAAATGGTCTTATAGAAGGAATTGATTTGATATATTTATATGTAACTAACATTATCTGTTGCGAGGGTGAAATATAATTCCATTTACAATATGAATGCCTTACTGTATACATTTTCAAGGAGGAGGATCAATCAAATTTGAAAAATAATTCTCAATCATTCATATTTCTTCCTTAAAAAATTTATATGTTGCTCAACATACTCTGGGAATGGAGAGGATCATCCATGATTACATCAGAAATTTGAATGACTATCTTGATGTATACACTAAATTGATTCATTTTATTCATCATCATCATGATTTTATGTTTTCATGTGATAATACACCCAAGGATCTACTTATATATGTGATTCTTTTTTGAATAGCCCCTATTGATCATGAATGACTACAGAAAAATATACAAGAGATTTGAACCATGTTTTTATATATCCACATGCTTAACCATGATAGGAACCAATACTAATATTCAATAAAAAAATATGATTCAATGAATCTACACATTGATTATGTATCACCCTATAATTTCCTAAAATAGATTTTCCCAAAAAATATAATATTTTTGATATTTATTGCTACAAGAAAATCATAGTTTCGGTCGTGCTATAAGAATTTTTATGTTTAAATAATGTTATATGAATCAATGCGTTTAAAATTTATTATACCCAATACAATTTTATTCCTTTATAACATGGAAGACTGCACTTAGCTTTGGTCAAACACTATAATTTTTTTAATTAATGTGTGACATATTGTTAAAATATAATTATTTAATATTATTGTCATTAACTAGGAATTGGAATGATGAATATGAATACAATTATTTAAATTAGGAAAATATATTGTTTACACATGCCTGTAAAAATAATTATCTTGTTATGAATAATTTAAATAATATATATTTAAAAATAAATGATATCTTTTTCAAAAAAAAACTATTCCTACGAGAAAAAACACATTTTAACTTAATAAATAAAATAAATCATTATTTGAGAATAATTTATTTATAATTTATATAAAATAAATTATATTAATTGATAAGTATTAGTCTTAATTATTTTCCATAAAAGAGATAAGAAAAAATCAAATTTTATTCTTAAAAAATATATTATTCTGAAATATATTATCATGTTTTTTTCTAATTCACATTAAATATAATTTTTTAAATTGTAGATTATTTATCAAAAAAATTATCTTAATTTTAAAATAATAATATCAAAAATATATTGTTAATAATATTTTTTAATTTTTTTTATGAATAATAAAAAACAAATTATAATTGATAAATGTATTTTTTTTAAGTTATATAAAATGTTATTTTATATTTTATTTGTTTATAATTAAAAAAATTACAATTATATAATAAATATTCCAATTTATTTCATTTTAATAAATTTCGTACTAAATTTAAATATTTTTTATCTGTTAATAATTTTCTCTTGAAAACCACATTTCTCATTACATCGCTAAACATAATATTTTAAAAAAATTTACTTATTATATGAATGGAATTGTGATAAATTATTAAAAATTATTAATAATAATAAATAAAATTATTTAATAATGTAATGTTAATTTTTTACCAAAATGAATGATAACAACATTAAATATTATTTATATCTGTTAATGTAAAACTGGGTTTATCGAGGGATTGAACTAAAAGTATTTTGTATAAAATGACCTGTAAACATGTATAAAATATATTTTAAAAACATATTCACACCATATCATGTCTAAAGATCTAAAGTGATCCTCTCTGGACACTTAAAGAATGTAAAAAATATGGGTACACTTTTTATTCTCAAAAAATTACAAATCTCCAGGTCACATCACTTATAAAAGGCCACCACTTACCATCTTCACGTCACACCATAAAACCATTGTATTTTTGAAAATATATACCAAATTCACCACCATGATTTGAATATATTATAATATAATATTTTATTTGATTTTTCATCCAACCTATGTTGGATTTTGATGGAATCATAATGATGGTACCCAAATAATATGTAACAATCCTCATTGAGAATTTTTTTATTTCTTCCGTCCACTCAAAAATTATTATCATACAATTAAGATATAATAAAATTTATATTTAATATTCCTTGAAGTTTATATGTTAAGGGAATAACATAAAACCATATCCACTTTCATTAAATGTGTTATGAAATCATTATTTGGGTATATGTCAGACTACAACCTCATAAACTGATTTCATTAGTTTTTAAAATAACTCCACTCATGGATTGAAATAACAATGGATTTATTATTTATATATTTGATAATTATATCACACATACATTCATACTCTGTATTTTTTTTGGAATTTGATAATGTTTCTCTTGTATTGGGTGGACTACTGCCTTGTGAAGCCATGTGATCCATTCATTATTTAAATGGAAGGTAATAATGATTGTGTAAATGAAAATAAGTGATATATGTGGCATAAATGTTTTTGGATTTATATTTTACCGTTATACTTTTTTATTTCAATTGAAAAAAATGTAAATAATGTTCAATGGTATATACAACATATTGTCTCCATTAATGATGGATTTCATTTTCTATCACAAAATCTTTTAATTAATCTAAATAAATAAATAATTAATATATATGATATTTATAACATGGATCAAATTTTTGAGATAATGAAGTAATTATCAAAGTAGTAGGACCAACAATAATAAATCGAAATATATAAGAAACCAATAATGTTATTTCTTGAAACACAACTTGAAAACGAAAATGTTAAGAAAAAAGAAATATAAGTTAATAAAAATAAAAAATATAATGATATATATATATATAACTATAAATAATTTTTCATTAAAAAAAATATATATACTATAAATGAGCATTGAATTTTTTTAATTATTTTCAATACTAAAGGTATGTAATTTCAAATATATCTTTTACTTATCAAATGCATAGGAAAAATCACCACTTGTTTCTTCTGTTTGGTGTACATAAATCGTATATTACATGTAATATATTGAATCGTGTTATTCTCATAATATTAATATTGTTATTTTTGGTTATTGAATATGTGGGCTTACGATTAAAAAGTTTTCCAATGTGGTGAGCAATGTTTATCACAATTTCCCTTCTCTAAAACATATGTTATACTATAAACCTATCTTATTTATGAGGTTTATATAAATATCATTTGATACAAAATATCATGAATTTATTTATTCCCACGATGTTGTAAAAAATCTGTAATTTTATTCATTCATGGGGATTATTCTTTGAATATAAAAATGTGGTACATTTTTTGGTATTAATAATATCATTTATCTATATTTCTCATGAACAGGATTCTGATGATGAAATATTATGAAAAATATGCCACGAAAATAAAAAAATTTCATATTTTATGGGTGTTCGTTGAGAAATTTTTTTTCCATTCATTTTACTTCCTTTTGTTCTCAATAGTTCAAATATAATGTTTTTAGAGAGACAATATTTTATTTCGAAAATCCTTTTTCATTCAAAACCATGTTTTCTAAAACAATATTCAATTTTATTTTCATTTTTTAAATTATTTATTGAAAAAATTTCACACAAGTTTTTATTTTAAAAATTAATTTAATGTAATATATATGCAATTTTTTTAAAAAAACTGTTTCTATTATTCATCAAATATTGAAGTAATATTTATGTTAATATGTAAAAGTTTAATGTAATTTCCCACCATTGTGAATGTTACTTTAATTGAAAATATATTAAATATTTTTACATTTGTTTTCAATGAAAAGGAATTTAATTTTTTTTATGTTTTAAAATTGTTTTATAATTCTGAAAGTATATTTTCTAGAAGAAATATTATTATTTTTTAATGTATCCTTTTCCATCACTTAAGTTTTCATTCATAAAAATTGATTATAAAAGCGTTTACTATTTTATTTTTTTGTAATAATTAATAGATATTTAAATCATTAAATGTTTTAAATTATTTTTAATGATAAATTTATCTGTTTTCATGTTTATCTTCAATGGAATTTATTTCTAAAATATTTTATAACTATTTGTTTCAAAAAGAGATTTCCAATGAAAATTTATTTTCATAATGTACTGTTCCATTTAATCTTTCATAATCACACTCCATCTAAAATGGAAACTAAGGATGTAATATATTCATTAACTTGAATATCATCAAGGGATACAAGTACTATTTTTTATCTGAATAGTTTATGTTTATGAATACAATTTTATTTCCCATTTTTAAATCCTGATTAAATTCTTTTGAAAATATCATATTTTATAATTGAATATCTATTTTGAAATAATTAAATGAATTTGAATCTAGTATCTCTTCCACTAATTTTAAAATGATTAAATGTTCAGTAAACCAATTTCATTTTTTGGGTTTTGATATGTGGTTTTTTAGGATCTTTTGGAATTGATAAAAATGGATTTCATTATGAGACATGTGGGACTTATATCTCACTCTAACTAGTTGGGTAAATATAAACAACAAATGAGGTCAAAGAGTACATGTGTGGTTATACCATTCCAAAATATTTTGTTACATGGGAGGTTATCCCATGCTGGAATAATAGTGTTCACATGTAGTTATCCCAAGCTTAATGTAGGTACATTAGTGGTTTTCTGGCGAATAATATGTTATGAATGACTTGGTTGGTATCATTGGCATATGATTTTCTATAATTATATGTATTCTAATTATTTTTTATTTAATCTATTATTATGATGTCATAGTTCATGATATTAGATTCACTACATATATATGACCTACCAAGTCACAATATTTATTTCTTGATTGAATATTAGGGATATTAGTATGCATATAATAGTTTGAAAATATTATACTCATGTTCTTATACCCATATTGTTATTTTATTCAAATGTATATCCCTTGAACACACTTATTTATAATCTATGCTCAACCATTGTTTTTTATCATCTCTTGTGAATATGAATAATGGTTTTAAGTTGGAGTAATGAATGGGAATATCATTAAGGGATACTTTAATGATCATTCATGAATTTAGATTGAGGTTTTCCAAGATCCCAGAGCAAATAAACTATTATTTCCCGCAAACATATGTTTTGTAATGTAATTAATATTCATCAAAAAATATATATTATACACATATGAAATGTTTTGTCTCTATTGTCTGTATTAGAGGAAAGGTTTTGTTAACCATTCAATACTAGGAAGAGAAACATTTAGTGAGATCCCAAAGGATATTTCATAGTTCATTTCTAAGAAATTATCTATGTATAAGTCTAAAGAGGTGTTAAAGAATATGTACATGTCTTTAATATTGTTAAATGATAGAGAATGTGGTTTCCAAAAAAATTCATCCCTTTATAGAATCTACAAGTTGTTATGGATAATACCCATATTCACACAAGGTAACAACTTTGAAAAGATCTTATCGTGGTAGATGAAATCCAATTATTAAGCATGATAAAGGTTCTTGATGCACATCATGTTGGGAAATCTTGGAGGATGTGATTTTAAAATTAAAAAACTATTTCTGGACAACCATGGATGTTTAAATAGATGATGACTATGAATGAAATGTGATAAACATAACATATCATAGACTAAAAATATATCGTGATTGGGAAATCCAATAAGTGATTTTTTTTAATTATCTGGTTTTACAATATGATTAGTGATTCTCACACTATTATACATGGTTTTTTCTCAATGGAGGAAACCAAAATGAACTATATTAATATTAACTATAGAAAATAATTTTATTATGTGCTACCAAATTGGTTGATGTATAATGAAAATTTTATTGTTATTATACCAAATAAGTTATCACAATACATAATTAACAATTTCCACAGTATCCAATTCATAGAATCACCAATGAAGAGAAGAATACTTTCTAACGAGTGTTTGGGTTGTAGTGTCAACTTTGGATGGAAGATTCGGTTTTTTATATGTATAGATTATGGAATGAATAAATCAAGGTAGTGTCACAGGAGAAAAAATATGTGATTTATATGATAATAAGAAGGGAAAGTTCCATTAATTTCTGAGGTTATATGAATAACATAGTTAACCCAATGGATATTATTATTGGTTTCTGGTATATTATCAATGGATAAATGTTTTATATATGTAATGTGTGGGGGTTTGGTAAATTGATTTCCAAAATGGAAATAAACTAAATAGAATCATCAGATTTGATTGAGTAATTGTTATATTCTTTTATGTGGAAATATTTAAAATGATATTTGAAATGAAAAAACTATGACGGAAAAATATAAAAAATTCGAGTTAATTGTTTCAAAATGAATTGGGATTAATAATGTTTTTATATACAAGAAGTCACTGATTTCGAATCTTTAAATATTAATGGATGGTCAATATACTTATTTTCTTGTGGATGATGATAAATACACTAAATGGTAATGATATACAAGAAATTTTATATAATACAAAGTTATTATTTTGATTAATTAATGATATAACGTAATCATTTCATAAGGTTGATAAAAAGTTATTTAGTTTTGTGAATGATATTATTTATGTGGATAAAATAAATTGGATAATATTTATTTCCTAATAACTATTAAAAGGATTTATTTATAAAATATTTTATGTAATCATTGTTAGAATTTAATTTTTTTTGGAGATATCAAATATGATCAATAATCAGTAGTTTTATTCAAGGAATGAGGATGTTTGAATTTTTTTCATTAAGGGTTCTATGGTAATTATGGTTAATAAAAATCTTTTAGAAAATACACGATGAATGTTTTCACATGATTAGAAAGTAAAAATTATGATATTTTCCTGTTTTTTGGAGCATTAGTGATAAGATATTTTTTTAATTTACTCATCTTCTGTATAATGTTTTAGATATTAATATTTTGGAAGTTTCAAATAGTTATCCTTTAATGGAATTTTATATATTAAATGTTAGAGAAGTATTTAATTATTAATGTCATATTTCCCCAAATAAAGATTAATACACATTGGATAACATTTCTTAACCATTTTTTAAATTGATTACTATAGATAAATGGAATAAAATATCATTATATATATAGATATTATGATCTATTTATGCATTATGCATAAAAAAATAAATTATATTATCTAATATATGAGATGAAGTCAAATGTTATAAAGGAATAACCAAAGAGGGATATTATTATTGTGAAATGAAATAAAATTATGTCTTTATTTATTTTCAATAAATTTCTTTAAAGTTATTCAATGGATGGTGAAAAAAATGTTGTCGTCTTATAAAAAAAATTTATGATATAAATACACTTTGTTATTTCTCTTTATTTAATGGTGTTATTGTCACTAACCATATATGGATCACAAAAATTATTATGATCAATTATCATTACAACTCTCTATAAATATCTATACTTTTTCGTAGTCCAAATAATTAATTCCAACTTAAGTTCCGCTATTTGGGAACTTAGATAAGAGTTCCATTAGATAACCATTATTCTTCCAAATTTCAAATTTTTTATGATTTTTTATAATTCATCTGTATAATTAGGATTTTGATGAAATAATTTATCAAATAATAAATCATTTATGAATGATATTATTCACTAGGGAGAAATTTTTTTATGTGCGTATAATGTATTACTCTGAGATTTTGTGAAATATTTTTTATAAATGAATTTTAAATTTTTAATATTTTATGTCACAAGATAAAATGATATTAGATTATGTTACACTAAATATAATATTCATATTTCATTAAACAAAATAATTAATTTATAAGGAACTAGATATTATACTCTGTTTTGATTATGTTACATTCAATATTGGGCATATCTTTTTTTAACTGCAATACTATGATTAAATGCAAGGGACATATAATGAAAATATGATTATATAATATGATACTGATCCACTATTTATTATAATGAATAGTTTGAAAAAAAAATGTGAATAATTTTTTTTTATTTACACATGTAAATAAAATGAATTAATTCATTTTAAATTTATGTAATAATAATAATAACAATAAAATGAAAAAATATTAATTTTCGAATTTATTTTGATAGAAACATTATAAACCTCCCTAAATTAAAATGGGATTATTTTTAAATTGATTTAAATTAATTTATATATTATATATTCAATAAACATTCTATAATTCATCTAATGTTGTCTTTATAGAATAGATAATAATAGATCAATGTTTTCGCTTAAAAATGAATTTTCCAAAAAATCGTATTTGATGATTTTCTTGTGAACATATTTTAAATATAATTTGTTAAAATTTTAGAATATTTATATTAAAAACTAAAAATAATTATTGAAAACATAATATAAAAATAATCTTATGATGAATTTTTTGTATTTTTCGCTAATGTTTAATATTGATTAATACTAAAAATTAATAAATTATAATTCAAAAGATAAATTTTTATTAAATTCGTTGTAATGATACATTATTATATAAATTATTCTCTAATTATACTACTGCAAGTTATACATCCATTAATAAAATATATTTCTTTTTAATCAATTTTATATTGAGTTTTTATATATAATCAATTTAAATTAACAATCATTTTCCATTTGAAAACAACATTTATATCATATCTATGAGATTGATTATAAATTAATTAATTTTAATTATTTTAATAAAAAATGCGAAATGTAATAAAAATTAATAACCATAATAATTAATATTTTCTAACCGGGTAATCGTATTCTTTAGAAAATAAATAGTAAAAATAGTAATAATTATTAACCAAGGATACATTAAATATTGGTTTATAGAGGGTTTAATGTAAATAAATAATGGTTAAAATGACCTAAATATATTTAAAAATTGATTCCATAGCTATATTTTGAAATTATAATGTATATGTTTATAATTTGAGTCAATTTTTACTATTATTGGGCAGGAAAAATGTGTGTACCATTATTCAATTCAAATCATTTCAAGTGGGCAACTCACATTTCTTGTAAATGGCCACCCCTTTTCTTATACACTTCAAACCATCAAAGAATTTTGAATTAGAACATAACAGACAAAATATCATCCCAAATTATATTCTATAATTCTTTATGTAATATTTTTTACATAAATCCATCTTAAGAAGCCTTTAGGTTCAACCCTAATGAGGGTACTCGATGAAGAGGTAACATATATCAATGTGTGTTTTTCTATTTCCTCCTCCATAACCTTTACATATTAGTAAAAACTTATTATATAATAACCTAATTATAATCCATATACTTATGTGTTATTAATTTAATGTAATTATATATAACCATCTATACATCCATCAAATTGGTTTTTAAATCATTGTTCATATGTTTGGCAGACTACCGCCTCACCAACTGATGTAATTAGTTTTTTTCATTAACATAGGTAATGGTTGGATATAAAGCTATATTTATTATTCATAAATTATATTTATGATTTTTTTTAATTTTTAAAAATAATATAACACCTACTTTAATACTCTAATTTTTTGGGAATATGATAATACCACTAATGTTTAATAATGTCTATCGCCTCATAATGCGAGGCGATTCATTCATGATTTACATGTATGATAATATGTAAGGTTGTAATAAACATTGTTCATTAATTTTTCATAAAAATTAATCTTTATTTATAATATATATTTTCCCAATATCTTTATCAATCTAACAAAATATGGGAAAAAGCGTTAACGTGTACTTACAGCTTACTGTCTGCAGATATGATGTATTTTATTTTCTATCCATATATTTCATGAATTACTATAAATAAACATTTTATAAATATATATATATTATATATCATAGAATAATTTAGATATATGAATAAAACATTTTCAAAATAAGAGGCCCAAAAATAAAAAATAAAAACATATACAAAAAACAAATCGATTATTTCCTGAAATGTAACATTAACATGAAATTGAAAATAAATTGGTAATAAAAGGTCATATTCAATTCGTATATGATATGAAATATATAAATAATTTTTATCATATATCTTGAATAAACTTATATTTATTCGGTAATAGTTTTTTACTTTTATTACGGTAGTCAATACTTATGGTAAGGTATTTTTTGTCTTTATTTTATTTTTGGGATATATGTAAAAAAATGACCACTTATTTATTTTATGTTTTTATATATTTCCCATTTGAAAAGATATATCATGAATATAATTATTTTAATTAATTTCAAGGATTTATCTTATTTTATGATTTATTTGGGATTAGAATTCTAAACTATACCAAATCAGAAAAGGTTTTTTTTCACATGGTGAATTCTCTAAGACGTGTGTTATATTATGTAACTATATGATTATATATATATATATGACCACGTTGATATGTAATATTAGGAATTTGTTAATTCCACTAATATTATATGTTAAATTGAGTTTTACTCATTCATGGTGCCTATGATTCATGGTTTCTAATGTGGTCATGATTTTATATTACAATATCATTATTTATTGGGATTTAACATTATTATGAATGAAATGATGCAATAATACACTCTACCTTTTAATAAAATTATTAATTTTCTGATCCTACAGTTACATATATATATTACATGTATTCCCTTCATTTTTCTATCCTTATTTTCTCAAATATTAAAAAAAATGTTATTAAAAAAAATCTATTTTTTAGTGGAAACGTTTTCTGATACAAAAACCATGTTCTATAAAAAAGATTCAAAAAAGTTTCTGGTATTTTATAATTTGTTTTTATTAACTAAATATTTATTAATGATTTATTTTTTTAAAAATGTCTTAAAATAAATCTGTAGGATTTCTTTAATATTTATGAACCTTGTAATTTTACATAAAATATGAATAAAATATATTTTTTAATGTGTATAGAATGAATAAAATTTTTCATGGTCCTGGAAGTTATTTTTGTTGATAATTCCTTTTTATATATTCGAGGATTTTTTGAAATAAAATTAATCTGAAAAATTTTATGGTTATAATTTTTTTTTCAATGTGGAAAGAATATTTTCATTATTAAATGTTTTAAATTATATTCAAATAATCAGTTATAATATTTTATATTTACTTTCGATGAAAAATATTTCTTGTATGATTGATATTAATTTTTTTTCCTAAATATGAATTGAGGTTTTCATCATGATATGTTATAAATTATTTTTAATTAATATTTAATAAATATTCATGTTTTTCTCAATGAATGATATTTCAAAAATATTTATTAATGTTTTCATTAAAACGTTTATTTTCAAAGGAATTTAATATTCCTCATGAATTATTCTATATAATCATGGTAAATAAAACTTCACATAATATGAAATCACATAATGTTAGTTTTTATTTTATAGGTATGTAATCCAATAATAACATTTTCTTATTTATTATAATTGTTCATATTTAGGAAACATGTTCTCTTCCATGGGTTATATTGGGATAATATTCTTATGAAAATATCTTATATAAAATGGTTTTTCTATGATAAAATAATTGAATGACTATGAAACATTTCTATTTCCTACATGTTATTATGGGATGAAATTATTATGAATCCAATTTCATTTCAAGGGGTTTGATATGTGACGTCCCCAACTCAAAATATAATGAATCAGTGCTCCAAGCCCTGTTACCAAATGACCTCAATAGTGCCTCCCTATACGATAGAGGTTATCGACTAGTGATAAGGGTATGATTAGAGACATGGGAAGATAATAATTTTTTTACCAGTGTAACTCCCAACAGATAACATATTAGTTATGTAAATAAAAATACCACAACCTAAAACATGATTTGGAACTTGTTTCCAAATTACATAAAAATAACTCCCAAAAAAAGAAAATATTCCATTGTATACAAACATTGATATATGTGAAATAAAACCCTAAATTATGTCAAACCCCTAAATACCAAAAACTGGACCAAACTCTAATTAATGTTACTCATCTATGTACTTCTTAATATCAACTCCACTGTGTTGAATATATAATTTCTCATGTCCTGACATGAGACCATGAGAACTACTCGGGTCCCCAATGATGGCATGAGAAGTGTGGGTGTTGATCTTAGTATGCCAATACAAATAGTATCTATAAAAATTTACAGTCTAAATATATATTATATTAATTTGAATAAATAAATAAAAATATAAACAAGAAGACGACATTGATATATTAGGTAATAATATTATATTAGTTCATTAACATTATAATTTTTATTTTTTCAATTATAACCACTATATTACTAAACATATCATCAATACATGTAATATTTTTGTTTAATTTACTCCATTTACATATCATTCTATGAATGAAAATCCATATAAAAGAGGGGATACGTCATTTTACTTTTCTCAATAAGGAAAATGTGTCAAAAAAATTCATCACACATACCTTGGATCCTTAGTCTATATAGTTTAAAATAATTAAAAAATTAGGCTCGTAGATCCTGAAGACTTGTGAACACAATTATTTCTTAATTTAACACATATTTGATATCAATAATCTTTCATAATCTAAATCATATGAAAATCACATTTCACATTTCATTGAACACATAAATCATCTTTATGACATACCCCATTTAGCACATTTAATGATTTCTATATGTCAATCTATTCCAAATACTAATAAATTCTGTTGTTTTAAACCATTTGACATGATTTATAAATTTAAAATCATTTTTTTCATGAAAGAATATCACCATTTCATATGTATTAACCCACTAATTCATATCAACAAATTTTCATAAATCACCGTGCATGATTTTTATATTTACATATAACACTATTCATGTTAAGAAGTAAATCCCTTATCTAATTATAAATAACAATAAAGAACCACTACACATTCCATTTATTATTGATTTATCATATAAACAAAGTTCTTATGATATCTATTTCAACATAATTAAACTCTATGCTTATCATTGAAATTTTACATGTTCAGGAATATTGGCACACTCTATGGGTGGCCCTAATCTAGTGTAATCAAGCACATAGAATAAAATTAACATGATGAGGGATCTAAATAATTATTTAATTTCTTATTATTCCATCTCTCAAAAATTGAAAAAATTTCTAATAAGTGTGGTGTGATATCACGATACATGTGAACACATAAATAACAATACTAGGGGATATAATTAGTAGACCACCAATAATGAGTCTAATGGTGAATAGACCAATAAATACTTCTTATATCCTGTTTTAAGAACACATTTAAGCTCTATTATATCATTTAGTAGAAAAAGATATATTTAGGACTTTAGAAGACGATGAAATAATCTACAATACCCAATCAGAAAAAGGGATGCATGGAGAAGATTAAACTCACTTGGAGCATCAATCTTCAAACAAAGATGATCCAAATAGTAATTAATAGAAGAGTAAACACCCCTTTTAAGCATTGATTTATTTTTTTCATCCCTGAGGCTATATGTAAGAGAAAATAAAGAAAAATCCGATTTGAGAAAAATAATCATGAGGGATAAAACAATAAATTTTAAATTATTAATGGGGAACACAGTTTGTCCTCATGATATTCCAAAAAATGCACAAAAATTTCTCCAAACACTATCTATGGGTGGTGGGTCACACAATTAATCTGGTAGTCTCACATTGTTTTATAATCCATCCACTAACTGTGATGAATACCACTATTCATACCCAGAGGGTTTGGCATCCCCATTAAAAGGTCTCACCGAAAATTTGAACCATTCATCCTTCCTTGAATGATTAGGGCACATAATTTTCAATGACCTTACACCTACTATGAAAACTGAACTGGGTGGTCATTTTATCATTTCATTTGAGACAAAAACAACCACAACACAACTGATCCTCCTCCGATAGCCACTAGTTAGTCCATTAGCAAAAATATAGAGTTTAGTGCTAAATATTAAATAGGTTCACACCATAACAATTTATAGGATTGTATAGTGTCCATAACTTATAACAACTCATAATCATGCCACACATTAAATAAATAATAATATTTTTAAGATAATTTATCAGGTAATTGTGCTCAAAATTCCAATTGCCATTCCAATGTATCTTCATAAACATTCCCATATTTTCACTTAACTCGAACCAAAGGGACATTATTTCCATATAACAAAGTCTCAATATGATCAATCGTATAAACTAGATGATCCCCAAAGAGAGCATTATACATGAGCTCAACATCATCAAAATCAATAATATGACATGTCTTAGGGTGATACCGCCAATGTTGTAACACATGAAAGACATCATGCATACCACTACATCGCTGAGGATGAGTCACTAATTACATCAAATGTCCAATCATCTCCCCAATCACTAATGGTTCCACATAACAAGTGTCCATATTTCCTTATTTATGAATCCAATGGTGACCCACACTTCAAGAAAATTGATGAAACCCACAATAACCCACCATAAACATAATTGTCCTATGAAACTAATCCAAATTTGAATTTTCCCTACTCTGATCAATTTCCATTCATTTCTAGATCAATAAGATCTATTATAACATCTCATTCATGAGAATAGGTCCCAATAATTCTATTTCTCCCATCCTCCAACCAACAAAAATGTGATTGAGATGTTCTACAACAGAGCACCTCAAATAGTTCCATTAGAATCATGTATTGGATACTATATTCGAAAGAAAACATAGAAAGTGTAATATGATTTTCCATTTATCAACTAAAACCATGTAAACAAGCTCCTAACATGTCCTCTGTTACATGAATGGTACATTATGACTACTTATCTGTCTATGGGTGAAAACCCATTCTCCAATACACCTTTGTACAAATAGATCTCTATGATCCTGAAAAAATGTGTAATGAAAAATTCAGATCTTTATTTGAAACTATCATAAGTTATACCCCTTGCAACCATAAAATTTCATGAATGTTAATCATTCCCAATTGGTCCATGATGAATGTTTATTGATTTAAAAATAAATGAGACATTTTAGTCAAAAGATCAAAATCCACCCAAATAGTATCATTATTATGAGGAATCCCATGAATTCCTACCCTGAAATCCATATTTACATTATTCCATATCAATTATAGTCTGTTTATTATATGAAAAAATAATCCCAATCACTAAATCTCTGCCTTGACTTACTAGAAATTAAGTCATCACTTCAGAAAACCAGTGATATCATTCATCATCCATGATAACCAAAACTACCTAAAAATATAATTATAAATATTGGTCTATTTTGTATGCAATCCCATGATTGATGCATGAAACTTATACTTCAGATCTTCTTAGATTCATTTTTGCAGATAACACGGACACAAAAATGAACAATCCAAACATCTCCTACATTCCACCATAAAGATGACTCCCCAATTAATGGATATTCCCCCGTATAATAAAATTTATACTTTATATATCAGCTCTCATTGATCCCACTCAGAATCCTATAATAATATTCCAAGGATGAAAGGTTACCCTTCACATGGCTATCATGCTTCTCAATATGCATCTCATCTAACAACTCAATCATTCTCCCTTTGACACTAGATTCATAGACAACATTATTTTGATTCATCTTACTCAAATAATATGAATCACTATATCCATTTCCTAGAATGTACACCTATTTAATTTCAAAAGACTACATGTACTCAACCCATCTTCATTAACAAATATTTAGATAATACTGATAGAAGATATAGTTAATGCTCTTTTAGTCAGTATAAACCAAAAACCATTATAAAATAAGTAACATCTCCATCATTTTATGTTATACACCACAATAACTCATTCATGATCTTGTCAATGGTTATTTCAATCATAAAGACTCAATTGTTGTGACCCATATGCAACTGCTCACTCATCCTACATAAATATTTCCCCATTTTTTACATTATGCACATCAATAAGCATGTAATCTTCCATATAGGGCTTAGGTAAAATAATAATTCGTGTAGTTTCAAAACACCTCTTTAGTTCCATGAAAAAATTATCGCATCCCATGGTCCACTCAAAAATGATGAACTAATTGGTCAATCATGAATATGTTTCTTCTAAAAATGGAATGTATTTAATGATCCTTCGATAATAATAGAAAAAAATAAAAAAAATTGGACATAACAAACATTTGATCATTGTATCATTGATAAAACATCTCATACCTTCTCTAGATCCATGGAGTAGTCTTATATTGAGATGATGTGATCCCTAAAATGGAACCCTATATTCCAAAAATGACATTTTAATATCTTTTCCTATAGTGTATGATCTCTTAGTGTGCTTAGTAATATGTTAAAATGTTTGGAATGATTGTAATGTGTTTTAGAGTACATCAAATTTTTATCATAAAATAATGCTACCAAAATATCTTAGTAAGTATGGATGATTCATTTCATCAAGGACATAAAAATTTTGATACCATTGGTCAGAAGAGATGTCTTCACCATGAATTCATACAAGCCATAATTACTACTTTGTGTAGTTTTCAATATACCCAACGGTCTCCATATCAATTGATGATATCCTAATTCTAAGAAAATAATTCAAAACAAAAAAAAAACCTATCGTGTTGTCAACAAATCATTGATCTGAAGAAGAATGTATCAGTTCTTAACTATTATCCAATTCATCTTAATATAATTGATAAAAACCCATTAAATAATTTCATATTTCTTGGAAAAATAATTAGGTATCACCATGGTGATGTAATAAGGAATATTGGACTCTAATTCTCCAATTATTTCTATAGACTTACGCTCTTCGTGTTCATTTGGTTCCATTCTATATGGTATAATGGAAATAGTTTATGCTCCCCACAGTAATTCTATCGTGAACTCAACATCCATATCATGTGTTTTCCCTGATAAATCTATAAGAAATACATCTTGGAAATGTTCCACCAATTATGTAAACAAACCTAATATTCTTTCCCATAATAAAGCATAAGGCATGCCACATGGGTTGTGAATTGGCCCAACTATTGATAAAATTTCCCACAACATCTTGCATGATCATCCCATACAACACGTTAGTTATAAATTTATCAATTATGAATCATTACTATTACTATATAATGTTAATAACAAATCTGGGATTGGTATAATGATATCCAATCCATTTCCAAAATCTTATAAATCTATGACATATCCCACACAAACAAATCCCATAGGAAGTAGTATCCACCAATCACCAATGCACACCCATTACAGTGCCTTATATTCTCATCTCATATCCATAACTATATATTAATCGACATAACACAATGAATATGTTCAAATGATCAGACCAAAAACAACCATAATCATTGCATACATGAATGAATGTTTGGGAGATTTATCCAAAAAAATGCTTTAGAATGAGTGGAAGCAATGAGAACCGTACTATGAATTGTCGATGGATCAACCTCACCACCTCCATTTGTAGAATTAACTATGTGAAGCTCATAGGCACACCCATCATTGATCTAGTTCGACATTTCTGGAGTTTCACTGCCATACTGATGTGAATGATATCACCATGGTGTACCATGTTTTCTACCTCGGTTGGTACAACCAAATGAGGTAAAACTATATAACTACTACGGGGTAACTAACCCCTTCATATACTCATTACTCGACATTGGAATCCCTCATTCCTCTCCATTAAGGGTTTTGTATAAGACCTTCACTTTCCCAATCTTCCCCACCCTTAATACTGAAATAGTAGTTATGTGCACCTAATTCATATGTTTCCCTACCTTCACGATAGATTAAAAAATCCTCATTCAATTCAATATGAAATAGGTTCCTTCTTCTGACTACCTCATCTCCCATATCCATTTTATGGATCTTGGAATATATATTTCTACCTTAGAAATTTTCACCATTGGTGTTTGCAACTGTAACAATTAACCCATAACATAAATCATCCATTAAGTTCCCTTGTTAAAATATACCTGGATCCAAAAAATCATTAAACCTATTTAAACAAATGATATTCACATTGAACAAAATCTCGTGTATAAATCTATCATGGAAGCACATCTGTATTTCTTCTTCATCCCATATAAAAGATGGATCAAATCCTTGAAATTCCGTGAAAAAACATGAATAATCAATCTATAACATAGTTCCCTTATCCAAAATCATAAACTCCACAACCTTAGATGTGATAAAGGTATTTGGATACACGTTTTCTGAAAATATTCTCTTTTTTCCCTTTCATAGACATAACTCTAATCCTATAGGCTGAACTATGATGTCCCACCAACATTTTTCCCATCCTCAGAACATGTAACACAATGTCTTGACACTATTCTTCACAGGAGTCCCATAAAAATCATGGATCGTCAGGATGTACTTTATCTATAAACATTACAACCAATTTTATACCTTCCCAATCAAAATTCCTATGGTGATATAGTTGGAAGTAAATAGTCTATTGAAATATATTCTGTGAAAACCACACTATGTCCTAGTCCATTATTTTTATAAAATGAGAAATTTTCTCATGGAACAGGTCTTCTACTCTATTACCATGATCGACAAAAATTTTCTTCACCTCTTCTAGAGGATTTTCCATGGTGACATCCTCATATAACCTAATTGTTACACATCATCCTCTCTGTATCTTCATAAAATACCAAACATGATCTCATAACACATGATTAGTAACATACCCAATTTAAATAAAGTAAGGCTATTTACTAGCCATAAAAACCCTTCATACACATAATATCCAAAAGGATATCATCATACATAGAATAGTATCCTTGAACATACCTTTTTTGGGTCATGGTAAACATGGGATAAGATATTGAACATGAAAAAAATAAGTTCATTTAACACCCATTCTATCATTTCCTCTTCCACGACATAACTCTTTCTTCTCACTCGCATTTTTTTGTTTAAAATCATTTTAAAACCCATATTGTTACTCATTTAAAACCCATATTTAGGAATAATTGTTTACTACTAATATTCACTACATTTAATCATTTATTCAATATTTTGTATACACCATTTTATTCAAAATTTAAAAAAAAAACGGAATCCTACCATTCATGTCCCACCCACCCATACCATGTCTCCCACTCATGAAACATGCCACACACATCCCTATGGTCATTTATTGTTTCATGAATACACTACCTCATGTTATTACGACCAAGAGAAAAATACCAAAAAACTATAAAATCACACAATAAGTGCATCTCCCACTAGTGAATTATCATTCATTTGAATAATAAACCCTCATGAACAATAATATCCACACTCAACTAATGGGTTTTACCTCATATATGTGTTAGATAATCCAAGAAACAAACTCAGTTCCATGGTCTAACACATCCAAATTTTCCATCTATCATCCCCTAATAGTAAATCTTAGAACATAACTACCCAAAATCAACATTGTAATGTCCTAGAATAAGAAGCCACTAAACCAGTTCACTAATCTAGGACACCACATGACTCTTTGTTCTCTTATATATATGAGAGATGTTTTCTACTAGTGGGGATAGTTTAGTGAATCGTGTGGGGATACTAAATCCTATTTACTTGAGTAAAACCAAACATATAACATTATGAATAAGGAAATGATAATCCAAAAACAGAAATAATGTATTCCAACAGGTTTCCCAAAATGGAAATGGTAAAAACCAATTGATTAAATATTCCAAACCATACAAATAGTAATAATTGTATAAGAAACCAAAAAATAAAAACCAATATATTACTCCCAAAATGGGTCATAAATCAATGTCGGGATATCCATCCAAGACCATACTGTGCCTAAATAGTCTCTATAGAATATAGAATTTTCCCTTATCCCAACATATAACTATGAAATCTGCTTAGGTAATAAATGACGTCCCGAGTAGGGTGTGAGTCAAAATTAGTAGGTCATCATAAATGGCATCACCAAAAATATCTAGTCTAAATAGATAGTGACTTCAATTATATATATAAATGAAAAGATAAACAAATAGAAAAAACATGTTCTATTAGATAATAATAATTCATTCCTTCATTCCTATTACAATTTCCATTATTTGATTTATATCATCGTTATTAGTAAACTAATTATTAATACATGACCTCTGAGTATAGAGTTGTCATCCGTTTACACAATGGTGTTAGAAATGAAAACGGAACGAATAATGGGAAAATTAATATTCTCCGTCTCACCAAGGAAACCATATCATAACAAGAAGATAACACTTACCATGGATCCCCATTGTAGTTAATTTCATAAAATGAAAATATTAGGGGCATATATCCTTAGTCTAACAACCAAACCATGTTTTATAGGGGTGGAGTTTAGAGCCTCACTCTCACTGAACCCTGGGCTATAGAACCATTAGTCAATATCCCAATTACCATTATGCCATTTGAATATGCTCATTTTTTTAATTTACCACATTTTCTATATAAAAATTCATTCATTATGCCAAAACACACAAATATCACATTTCACATAATATTTAACATATATAACACCGTTATGGCTTATCCCATTTAACACATTCAAAAAAATTCATATATAAATCAATTTTACATACTCATAAATTCCTTTATGCAAACTCATTTAACATATTCATCAATTCACAATCATTTACAGATTTATCATGTTATCCTTTTCATTTTCATAAATCAAATTAATCAATTATAGTATGTATCCTAAATGTTCTAGAAAAATTAACTTTATTTGATGTAACTCAAATCATGTTAATCCAAAAAATCTCTTATGTAATTATCAATAACAAGAATCAACCAATACATGTGTCATTTATAAGTCTCTTATCATGTAAAAAATTACACATGGGATCTATTTAAACAAAAAAAATCATATATTAACATTTAAATTTCTCATGTTTAGGAATATTAGTGCACTACACCGGTAGCCCTAATCTATTCTAATAAACATCAACACATCCCAAACAAATCATCATGAGTCTAAATCATTATTTAACTGTCCATTATAAAATCTCAAGCAGTATAAAACAAAATTAAAACATGTGAGAAATGATATCATGATACACAAGCACATATCTAAAATAATACAATGGGTTATAACATATAGACCAACTAACTTGAATCGGATGATGATCAAACCCTTAACCATTACCTTAGATCTAAATTTAACATCCTGATCGGGCCAAAATATATAATCAACCATAAAAAAGTGGCTAGATAAGATGATATATTATAAAATACCTAATATATAAATGATAAGAAATAGAAATATTTGAATCACTCGGAGCATTAATCCATAACTAATAATGCAACAAACCACAATGAATTTAAGGACACCAATCCTTAAGGATATTAAGTTGATTTTGTTTATCAGTAGGGATTATCATATGATAAATTATATAGAAAAT
Source organism: Viscum album (assembly GCA_963277665.1). Lineage (NCBI taxonomy): Eukaryota > Viridiplantae > Streptophyta > Magnoliopsida > Santalales > Viscaceae > Viscum > Viscum album. Next base: position 747,390,455 of record OY728151.1, on the reverse strand, counting down.
AAATAGGATCATAAAAAATAGGAGGGGGAAAACTATAAAATTATAGTTTAAATAGGGTTTAGTATTTTTCCACATGTTTTTCCAAACCGTGTGAAAACTTTGGCCCATCAACTATCTGTAGGAGGATGGATCTCCCGATTAACTAGTGTATATTCCACTATTTGAAATCCCATATGCCAACCTTGTGAAATGTCATTGTTTGGATCCACACCATTTGGCCTTCCCTATCCCAGTTTCACCAAATTTTTCACCCACCCCAACATTGCATGGATAGGGCTAAGGATTATCTATTACCATCTTCCAACCATGAAACATCCACTAGGTGTCAATTTTATCTACTCATTACAGTACCAAACCACTATAACAACCCTGATCCCCCATATACACCCAATAATTATTTCATTAAGAAAAATCATGAGTTAATAAATGTCATTTAATAATGTTCATTTTTCCATGATGAATTGGATCATACAAGATATGTTGAATGTTTATGATATTTTGGAATTCTGAAATATTAATTTCATTATGATATGGGTTCATCCTATATCTTCTTCCCCTGAATTTGGAAATTAAAAATATTCTAGGACACAAAGGGGTACATTGGAGGTAAGACCATTTCTTAAATAAGGGAACATTGGTTGTTACCCAAATACTGCCAATTAAGGCACCCATGTGGTATTCCTTTGCCTGAAGTAGTTACACAACTGGTTATCTGATACCAAACATGTTTTTAATATATTGGAGTGTAAAATTGATCTATTATTTTAATTCATTATGTGTATTCACCCAATATATGTATTATTCCAATGTAATTTCCTCATGGATCATGTAATTTTATTCCCTTGTAATTATTATCATATTAACCCCCAATCTTCCTTCCATGACACAAGATTATCAACTTTGAAATAAATGGTATGGTTCATAAATGTAATTACCATGTTATCATGCAATTATTTTCAGCTTATGTTTACACATATCTCTTATTTACCAATAATTATCATTTGATATAACCCTTTATTATGTTTCCTTTTCTATGGTTATGAATATTGGTTTTATGTAGAATTACTAAAGCGGAAGACCATTATGGGAAAAATTAAAGAACATTCATGAATTAATTATATTTTGATACATGTTATGAAATGAACTATACTATTACAGTCCTGGGATTGTGTTTTTTTTATATAATAATTATTCATAGAAAAGGATTTAAAATCCAGGAATAAAAATTCTTGGTAATTATAGATTATCCTAAACCAAGAATGGTCTTTGTAAAAAAAATTTAAAATTATATTTATTTCAAAACATATCATTCTTTTATGTTGTGATTATTTACTGAATAATTTATATATTCAATATGGTTGTATCAATTGAAGGATATGATCGAAGATATTTCCATAATAGTCACTCGTATAAGGTATGGACAATATTAATTCATATTTTTCCATTAATACTAAATAATTTCCTAAAAACATTCTTGTACTTCATAAAAATTGTTATTTGATATTTAATCACTAAAATCCTAGTGATATTTATAGAAATTTGTTTTTATATAGTCTAAAAATTATGTGGAAGAAGAGTACTATTAAATATTTGTGATAATTACATTAAAAAATGGGATACTGTATGATATTTATATTAAATATAATTTTACTGTAAATTAATTTTCCTTGGGTATGTTTTCAAAATCAAGATAATATTTATTGATCGACGAATTAATAAGTTCATTGAAGAATATCTCAACACCCCATATGTATTATAGATATACAGTTTCTTAAATTAGTCATTATATTAAAAAAATTTGTAAGAGTGATATCAAGGTTCTCTAACACAATTACAATTTTTTCTTATAAGGGAATAATTGTTTTTCTAATATAATTAATGTGAATATGTATTAATATAGATGAAGATAATAAAAAATTTATTTAGATATAGGGAAGATAGTTGAATCTATAAAAATGTGGTATCCTAAAATATCTATAATGATAAAATTTTGTTTTGAGAGTTAGGAGACAATTAAGATTTGTGGTGGTGATGAGTTTAGTGAGTGATATTCTTGGGTATTGTTGGATTATTCAACTCTACTATCAATATTTTTTCTGGTTTTTTTCATCGTTTGACTAGGATGTTTCTTTATGTAATGTGAATTACACATAGTTTGAATGGATTTAATATTATTTATCAATCAAAGTTAATGGGAATTGACAGATGTTTTCATCATTATTTTGATGCATTGATTGTGAGATGATATGTATGTTATGTTTCTCTCCATGGTTGGTTTAATTTTCCCTAAACACAACTTCAGGGAATGATTTTTTATGGTGGAGAGGTTATAACTTTTTGAATGTTCATTTGAGGAATCTTGGGTCACACTATTTCCAAACTATGCATATATAAGAATATATAATATAATCATGGAATTGTAGGTGGTCAAGAGTCTTGTTTCCTTGAGTTATATTATATGTGTGGTATGTCCACATTAGGTAATATGATTGTGTAAACTCTATGTGAGGGATTTGGTACCAAATTGAAAAAGATAGAGAGGGTAAGCTAATGGAGGCACCTTTTAAAAAAGGAAATTGGTTAACAATCGAGTGGGTATCAGGTACCTGGATTTATTAGATTCGGTACACAATATTCCATTAGAATTTTTATTATTAAAATATTAATTCATTTAATTAATTGGTTAAAAATTAATTAAATTATTGTCATACCTCATTCTTTAATCTGTGCATCAACACAAAATCTCTCACATTACATTTAATTTATTTATCTCAAATTCTTGTTATTCCTTATTTATAATGTGATATCTTGGTATTGAATCCAATGAGATATTCAGGTGTGTGTCTATGAATCATATTATACATTTTAATTATTTATCTCAAAAATTTATTTTTCAATAATTAATATCAGTAATTCTTGAAAATTTTCAAAAACGGTTTATGTTACTCTATGTATAGTAATATAATTATAGTAGATCAACATAGTGGAGATATATTTAGTTAGGTGGATAATAGTTATTTATAACTTATTATATAAATTCCTATGATACTTATTTTGTTGGCTTGGGTGATTTTTGTGAGAATTTGGGAACAGTATAGACTAAGGTATATATGGTTCATGACATATATCCAAGGAGATTGACTATGTGGGAAATGGATCTCATTAAAATGAGGTGATTATTGTGTTTTGTGATTTTATATGAATCATTATGTGTCATATGTATTTGATTATATATACTATATATATGTGTGTGTGTGTGTGTGTTATGTTAAAATATATGGATACGTGGATATAATAATGTATGGCATGATATGTGGTGATGTTGATCATCAACAATACTAATGATTTATGTTAAGTAGATGTATTATTGTCTAACAATGGTGATTACACACACTGTTGAGTTTGTGGAAATTGGGATTTATGAAAATAGGGAGGGTGAAATGGACAATAGAGTTATAGTGGGGTCTTTTATAGATGTCAATATGTTATATTTAATAGTTGTTCTTAGGGAGGTTGGAGGATATATCATAGATGTGGCCTTGGGAAATGTGTTGTTATTATAGTCAGTACCCTATGGAGAAACACTATCCAAATGTGGATGTGTAGGAAATAATGATATAGAAGTCAAAAATAATGTTTTATTAGCTGATGTTCTTTTGAAATCATGATTCTTCCTTCTTGTTATTCATGATATTAATTTATCTATAATAGAAAATTTGATGATATGTTTCACCTAGTGGTAATGAAATTGTTCGACAACCTTGTGAGAATTTATGAATGTTCTAATTATGAAAAAATCATCATATTCTAAATCAATTAAAAAAATTTAGTTTATTTGATATAGATTTTCATGAATTTGGTGGAGTGATATTATTTATTATAATTCAGGTTTACCCATAAATTTTACATTTCAATCACCTATAATTATGTCAATATTATATAACAAAATTATTCTTCATGGCCTACTATTTTTAAAATCACATCCTACATGATCACCCTGATATATGTTACATCATTTCAAATTTTGACACAAAAAAAGTAAATGGACATATACATGAGTCATAGATATATTGTGTCATTGAGGATATATTAGAAGTAGGTTGATGTTTTTGGGGAATCATAAAATAATATTCTTGTTGATTTAGGGTTGTTTTTTATTTTTTCCCTTTTGTATTTTGTAATATATTCTTGACCAACTTTGGGTTATGTGGCACTTTTTTCTATATTATTATTGATTTTATTTAATTTATATATAATGGATTTTGGGGTACAATGAGTTTCTTTCTTTATTATTAACTCTTATAAAATTGTTGTATGTTTTACAAAAAGATGATTGAAACGTATTATTTGATACAGTTATATGAGGATACAGTATCCCCACTATTTCTTATAGACCATAAACTATAGGACCACACCTCTAGTATTTAATGAATAACATATTATTTGATTTGTGCTAACCAGAATAAATTTTATTCTGGACAACCAATATGGGGGACATTATAGTCCCCCTCTATGAAAAAATATTTCTATAAGACCACAAATGCTATTTATGTAAACTTATTTAAATAATGAATTTTATATCCATAACTTAATTTTAGAATAATTTATGGTTTGTATAAATAGTTGTAATAATAATCTATCATTAATATTATAAAAAAACAATCATAATGTTAAGAAATAAAAAAAATTATTTGAAAATATATGGAATTTGATTGATTAAAATGTGAAATAAATTGTGGTTATTATGAAACCTTAAAATGATATAATGAATCATATAACATTATTAGTAACTCAAAAGAGACATATGTTCTCATTGGATATAATATCAAGAGGTAAATGGAAGGTAAAAATTTTCTTAATTATTTTTTATTAATGAGTTATAAGATGATGAGTGCATGTTTATAAAAAATGTGTGATTTTATTTTGGTAATTTAATAAGATTAGAGTTTCAATCTATGTTTTGGAAATTTAGAAACTATTTTCTTTCCCATAGTTAGAAATCATGGAATTTAAAATTTATGTCATTTTTATTTTACATTTGTATGTTTTACAAACTAAAACTTTTTTTTTATTTTTTTCCATGGAAACCTCTTTCCCCCATAATGATTTTTTAAACATTAATTATAATTTTGTCCATGGGAGAGCCAATTATATATTTAGAAATTGCTTTTAGTACATATAAATTATTTCCTCTAATAAATTAGCATAATAATAATTAAATTATTATTAAATCATAATGATGTCATTATATAAATCATGTGGTTATCATAATTTATTGTTTCCATTGGGAAATCAATTCTTTTAAAAAATTACACAAATTTTTCATTCGGATAATTTGATCATTATGATTATCAAATTGATGTAAAATTTATAAAAATAATTTTCTTTATGTAATAAACTTGATTCTTATATTAATTTATTTTTTAAAAACATTTGTATGATGCCAATAATTTTAAATTAAACTTTTTATGTAATTTTATTTATTTAAAAAAATTATTATTTTTTAATTAATATACATATTTTCCATTTATTATACGATAATAATTTATATTCTATATATTTTGAAAACATATATATCACATATTACAACAATGATACAATTATAATAATCAACATATTATTCAAAAACATAGATTTAAAATGTTCTAATTAAAATTGTCAATATTTCTATTTTATTAAATTAACCACATTCATAACAAAAATATATTTTATCTAATTATCACCCTTTTTAAAAATTCCAATTCAATGATTATTTCTTATACTATTGATATATCTTTTTTCTATACTATTCAACACGTAGTATGATCCCTTTGAGTCCAAATCTATGGTTCTACCCAATATTGTAACATTTTTTGTTGAATGGTAATAGAGAATTATATAGAAGGTAATACTCTTCATTTTAGTTTATATTTTAGTGATAAAATTAATGTGTTTGTATTGAAAAATACTTATATTATATAAATATGATTTAGTAAGGTAAAATAACCTATCATAAAGTCTTCTATGTAAATATTTTGAACTTGATATTTGGAATATACATAAATACATTTACCAATATGTGTAAATGATCATCATTACATCTTTGGGCTTCCAGGTTTCATCCTCAAAAGATGTAATTCCTCAAGAATAACTTCTCCAGTCAAGTAATCAAATTAATTGACACTTGTTGTAATTAACCCTTAATCAAATAGGGTATTCTATATTAAAACTCATGATCAGTCTCAATTTCATTTATTGTTACAATTTCCATTTTCACTGACATGAAATTTTGTATCCCAGAGACATGGATTATTTCACGGTGATTAAAGGGATTGTGTAGAATAGAAAAAATATAAACCACATCTATAATTCCTTTTAAATTATAAAAACTCATAATTTACTACAAAATTATTTTCCTCATCTAACCAAACCATTTAACTCCCTTCTATAGTGATACTTTTATAAGGACATCTTCCCAATATAAAGCACCATCCCTTCTCAATTTATTTTAGATATTTCATATCTATTATAATATACTATGAAATTATTTTGGATAGAATTAATATTTATTTTTATCTACAATACAATTTCAGTTATATTAACCTAATTTTTTAATCATAACCCCAAATGATGTAGTATAATTTTTTTTTTCCATAAATGTGTTTTATTATTTTTGTTCTATTATCTAATGAGAAAAAATTTTATTACAAAATTCAATAAGAGGAATATAATTTTCCCAAGTTCATTATAATTTATATGATCATGGAAATAACAATTACTTTATATTTTGGATAGTTAGTTTTATAAATCTGTTTAGGTTTATCATATTTGGTGGTGTTCAAATGTATCTTACTGTTATCAACTATATGAATACTCATATAAAATTTTATTCTTTAACGAGTGTCATGATCCGAAACAATTTTATTATGATAATCATAAAACCACACAACCTTATTAATATAATTCTTTAATAGATTCCCAATGGGTGGATCCTCCCTTAATTTTAGGAAATATTATTTTTTTTGTTAATCAACAATATCCTATATGTAAACATTCCATTAGATGTATTAGGTTATCTAATTCAATGTACAATATAATATATTCCAAATGACTATTTTTATAGTGACTGACGAAAAGATACCATTTGTGAATTTTCTATAATAATTGATTGTTTTTGAATACATTTTATTCTGACAAGAGTCAAAAATTTCAAACATTATTTCATCCGAATTGAAATTATTCATTAAATACTTTTTAATCTTTGTGTATGAAAGTTTGTATCAATAAATTCAATCTATTATATTCATCTAATAATTCACAAAAAATATTACTTATCTATAATAACAATATACCTTTTCCAAATTTCAATAATCCAGAATTTCAATTTAATCCCATCGGTCTGTCAACTTTTAGATAATTATTAATATTTTGAGGTCACATTTCATATTATTGAGTCTTATTTATTGTATCTATCTATAATTTTTTTATGAAAATTTTATGGAATAAAAATGCATTTTTCCCTTCTCAAAAAATTTATGTTTCTTAATATACTAAATACATTATTATAAGTTTTTTATCATCATAATGGATAGATTTCCGTGATCCTTCTTTCACAATTCATATGAAAACTTGTTAGCCTTATCAAGGTCACTGTTAATTGCATCATCATATTTTTTTAGTGGTTCAATCCATCTCAATTTCTATATGTTAATCCATATCCATTGGAATATATATTTCAAACTCATACGATTATTATGTATTATATATGATTCTAAAAAAATATTTATTCTATATATTCAAGATAATATTACATCAATAAACTCAATAACATTTAATGGAATGTATTGTTCAAGGGAATATAATTTTAATGATACATAATATACTACTATATGATTTTTTAAGGATTTACCCCTATACATTGGTTGATTCATCACTATAAAAATATAAATAATAATTTTCAATAGAATAGTGGTGTATTTTTTAATCTCTTATTAAATTATAGAAAAATTACCCACCTTCCATTAACGATTTAAATTTTACCCACATACATGTCATCATGGAAAACATATTGGAAAATCTGATAATTTTGGGTATAATCAATGATAGTTTAATGTTAAATTAATGAAACATCATTTCTGGTAATATATTCATAATATTTTCCTTTTTTCAACAAAAATGGTCTTCCAAGGGTATATAGATAACAAATTTTTGGGGTAAATCGAGATAAAGAAATTTCCTTTTTAATACAATAATTCACTTTTACAAAGATTACAATATATCTTATTTTCGATAAGGGTATTATGAATTGTTTTTATATTGTATAAATATATAATCAATACACAATATACAAAATTATTTTATGAATTTCATGGCTACTCTATTTTTCAAATTCATAAACTCAAAGGCTTCAATTTATAATACAAAGTCCATTAGTTTTCAATAAAAATTATCATACATTACATGAAATGAATCCTATGATACATCATTATTCATAAATATTAATTTTTTATAACTATAATGAATCACAATATTTGGTATGTATTAAACCCAATGATGATTATCAAAGAATAATCTAAACATTTTAAATAGTATTTTTTAAAAATTTAATTAAATTTATTAATCTAGAAATGAATTAAAAAATAATAGATCCATTATTATACATTATGAAATAAAATTCTTGATCGTTATGTTTAGACATTGTGTATTATAATTCCTCTACCATGAAACTCAAGAAATTTCTAATTGAACTTAAATAATTAACTAGATCTATTGCATGGGTTCATGGGTATGGGTTTTTTATTACTAGAAAGGTAAATAGATAATTATTGTTGATTATAATATGTATATCTACGTATTTACGCTAGAAAAACTCCGACATAATCTTATAATATTGATTAATATAGTATTAGTAGGACATCATTCTCATTCATTGATTATTTATATATTATTATTATTATCTATTAATCATATTATGTGATTCATTAAAGGTTGTTCCTAACTAAAGATATAAATTCATTCCTTCATAAATATGTTATTCTATTAAAAACTCATAACTTTTACTCTTTTTCCATTTTATGTAGATTTATATATTTTCCATTGAGATCTAGTTAATCATAATAATTACCTCAAAATCCACTAATGAAATGATAATAGGGGTTTGAACTAAAAAACCTCTATAAATTCTAAAAGAAAAATTTTAATATGATTACATTACTTAGTATTTACAAATAATGGTTTATCTATTAACTCCTTCGACAATGTATTAACGGATAAATTAATGTTACTATCAAATTGAAAGATATAATAGAGAGTGTATAAATATAATTTGAAAATGTAATATTAATCATTATGTTTAAACAAAAGTACATTCCACAACATAGATTGGAACTGTACATTAATTATACTAATTTCTTATGAATGTCCATTATTCATTTTCTTATTTAGTGGTAGATTCTATATACTAATTTTTAATTGATAATAATAGGTTCGTATATTCTTGTAATTGAAATATCTATCATTATTAGCATCTACATTTCTATTTCACACAAGATTTTGGGTGCCTTTATACTCACACATATAAAAATAACTATAATAGACGATTGATAAATACCAAATGTGTTTCCTTATATAAATATTACATTATTTCTGTTCTTTCCATAACATTGTCTATATTTCAAAATTATGTAATTATATTTCTCAATATTATTTTCATCTCCTATGTTTTGTTCAAAATATAATACAATTAGAATTCATAAATTATTTTTTCACTTTCCACTATAATATAATTTGATGAAAATGTTTATCTAACTAAATAATTTTGAATTATTAAATTGATACAATAAATAAATGGAATGTTTTATGTTGGAATTTTATATATTTCACAGAATGTTAATTACCAAAAAATTAATGTTATCCTCATAATAGATAACACATGATTTTCTTTTTTAATGAATTTAGGAATTTCCCTTCAATTATAACTCTTCTCTCTTTAGGAAAAAATAATTCATTTAATATAATCTATAAAATATTATAATTAATTTATTAAATCACTTATTACTTAAAAATATTTTTACCCAATTAATTGCATTGATAATTACCTCCATATATATAATAAATTCATATGATAACATTTCCTCTACAACCACATAAAGTTTTAATAAATGTAATTTATATCGAATTTATTAATATCAATACACTAATTGACTAGATTTAGTATATAAATATAATGTTTAATAGTTTATAAAATTATCCAATGTTGTTTAACTATATTCTGGGGAAATAAATTTTATATAGAAGTATGTTTATTAAACATAACATAATCTAACTATCTTAATATGGTGATAATCTATTAAAATATGAAAATTCATTAGTCTCTTCAAGTGGAAAATATATTTATTTCATATATATGATCATGAATTTTTTGTTCCATAAATTAGTTTCACTTTCTAAAGATATCATTATAATAATAATATTACGAATAAAAATATAAAATATAAAATATATTATATATTTTCATGGAAATTATCATAATTCTATATAATGTTCTACCTTCATTTATGATAGATTTGAAGAATTTGAAAGCTATTATCCATAGAGATTTATTCTCTTACTTTATTCATATAAAGCAGTACACTATAGTTTTTCAGAATATGTTCTCGTTATTTTTTTGAGAACACTAAGATAACTGATCAATAGTTGGACATCATTTATAGTGGTAAAAAATAAATTATTACCTTAATTGTTACATGTCTTTTTATTAATGAAGATTATATTTTCCCTCATTTTCATATCCATATATCATTTATAATATAACTATGATTTCTTTAGTAAAGTAATCATAAATAGAAATATGTGATCTCAAGAATTATTTATGGGGTGCCATATAGAGGACTCGATAATAACATAGAATATTTCATAACATGTTAGGAAAATATATTTATATAATTCAATATAACAGAAAACAAGTGAATAATATGTTTATGAATAACATAATAAAGGAAAAAAGTAATCACATTAATAATGAAAAATAATGTTATAGTGATGTGATGAACAGTTCCAAACATCAAAATCCTACCATATGTGCCTCATCTATGTTTTCATATATAATAGTATGGTATAATCATAAAGTTGGTTTCTATCATTAAATCAACCAATTCATCATAGGGTTTAAATATTCTAGTTCTAATGCACCGTATAGAATGTATAGTCCACATACAAAATTAATAAAGTGTCAAATTAGAATAACAAAAAATTCAACCTAATGAAACACATAAATAACATTACATAAGAAATAAAAATTTATTTTTATTAAATTAATGCATATATGGATCATTGAAGTTACCCTTGTAAATGGTGTAATTTTTTTGTCATGGTGTACATCTATTCATCAATATTGAAACTACACAATATTAAAAATCCATAATATTGTATCCTATTAATTGGGGTGAGAAAAAAATATTTTGCAAGTATAATTTTATAAATATATAAATATTAATGAAGATTAACAAATGGGTAGAAGAGGTTATATTAGAATTATATTAATGAAATTTTAAAACAATCCCCTCAAAATATAAGGTTATGAAACTCACATATGTGATAGACATTAGTGAAATAATTTTTCATTCTAGTGAAACTATTTAGTTGATACGGATTTTTGGAAAAGGTGAAACAATTCAAAAATCATGCTAAAACCTTTTGGGAACTGATAGTGGAAACACCAACTATATGATTATAATTTTTCCATATAAAACAAATCCCTATTAGAGATAATAATTTAATAATAGAATAACTACATTCCATATGAATATATTTAGAGAATTTAGTTATTAAAAATATTAACATATTTCTATTATAACGATTTCCTTAGGGAGAATATTAGATGAAAAAATAATCCTACATTAATTGTATAATTATTAACGTATAATAATAGTGATATATTATATTTGATATAAAATTTCTAAAAAAAATGTATAAAAAATTATATATTAAAATATTCAATTAAAAAACCATAAATTTCTATTTTTATACCTTTATCTTCAAAACTAGCTATTTAGAATGTCAAATAGTCTTTATGTGATCTATTAAGAAGGAAATAAAGTGTAAAATTGTGAGTAATACTGTTTGAGTGATGAATAATAGGAATAATGGTTAATTTTTAATAAAAACCTAAAATAATTGTTTATTAAATTTGGGATTTAGGGCTTTAAAAATACAAGTTATTTAAAATAAAAGGCTTTTGGATTTCAAATTTTTTAATTCATGGAATTGAACATTTATGTAATATTAATAATTTTTATATTTTGGAAGAAAATATTGTTTTATATAATAATTCTTCCATGAATTTTATTTCACCAATTTCATTTTTATAAAAATAATGGAATTTTAATTTTTGTCATTAGAAAAAATATTATTGGTATAGAAATTTATTTCAAAAATGAATTTAAATCCATTATAGTAACATGATACACTATTCTATATGGTGTATCCATTAATATTAATTTCTACATACTCTTTTACATCCTAAAGAACATATAGTATTTATGATATATGGTTAATTCATTTTAATTATTATCCAAAATATGTACAAATTTAATTAATTTCAAAAACAATAAATATTTGATAATTTCAATTTTATTTTTCAAAATATATAATATTATTTTGGAAACCAATTTTATTTGAAATAATTTAAATTATGTTAAAATATTATTTTATTGAAAAATCACATATTTATTACTAAAAATAAAATAAAATTTTTGATAACAGATATATTTATGTATTTACATTCTAACTAATATAACAATATATATTATTTTAAATTCTCTATTATACTTTTATAAATTTTTATATAATGCTTATATATTGTTCATAAATAAATTATTACTATTATATAATTTTTCATAATATTCTAATGATTCAATAACCAATATTCTGATTACAACTTCCACATTTTTCTTCTTTTAAATTCTCATTTTCATTAAATCTAAAATCATTAACCTCGTTCACTTAGTTTTGAAAACGTTTTATTTTATGATGTTTTATTTTTCAGATTAATATATAGTTTTTTCTTCCACCTTTGTTAGAATATGAGCTCATAGAGTTCATGATTATTTTATTTTCATTTTTTATGGTTTTTGTAATAATAGTAGAAAATACAATAGTGAATAAAATTTTCTAGTTTTTTTATTAAAATATATTGTTAATGTAAATATATTATTTCAATTTATTAATTTATTTTAATGAAATATTCATTTAAAATTGTAATATTTAATGCCATATATCATTATCCTCCAATGATTTATGAGTTTTACTTATGCTATAAAATTAGTTAAATTGGCTTATTGATCCTTTATAGGAAGGATGATATAAAATAAAATCAATATAGATAATTTTATATAGCCTTAATATTTGGGATGGTGGAATAAAAAATAACTTAATATATGAATGTGTATGGAATATATCGTTGTGTTGGGTGACAATACCCTAGTTAAAATTTATGTCAATTTTGGAGTATGAGATTGTACTTCATTATTCAATAAATAATTATACAAATAAGGCCCAAAGGATGGAGGAACATTAGAAACATTCTGAAAAGGTTCATATGGAGGGAGTAGATGAGAATATTCATAAAAATGATGAACCCAATACATTAGTATATATGAATATTATTGGTATTATTTTAAAACGTATTTTTAATATCAAAGGAATTGTATCTTAATAGGTGAAAAAAGTGACTAATGTGTTTTTATATTTTTTTCTCTATAAACTACTATTATTTTAGGGAGTTGTTGGGTCTTATGGGGTAGAAGAGTGAGTTATGAAAATTTAAATTATATTTAATTTCTAATTTTTATACCATAGGGAAGGATATTGAATATTTTTCTCATTATACTGGGGGACCATTGCAACATTTTGTATATATTATAGTCTATCTGAATAAGTATAGGCTATTTTTGTTGTATTTTTTCGTATATATTAATAGAAAATTTCTACTCACAATGATCTTGAATGGATAGGGGTTAGGAGATCCTTGAATTATAATTGGAAAATATTGTATCCACTGATTATGAATCAATGTCTATAGAAATAAGTTATTCTAAATTGACTATGGGTAGAAATTTATTTTATCTATCTTGAAGAACTCAAAAATTTAACGGATTGAAATTATTTCAATTTGAATGTCCATATTTATTACCTGTATTATTGGGTGAAAATTTATATATCCAATAAATAACAATGATTTAAGTGTCATTAAATATATTGATGTGTAATGAAGCATTATTTTAATAAAGTTGAGTACCAATAAGGAAGAAATCATTGTATTAGAAAAATAAGAAAGTTGAATACTAATATTAAAGTCATTGAATGTATGAAAAGGGTTTTTAAAGAAAGTTGTACAACCTTGACCAATATTAAGGGAATGAAAAATTTGCTAATGAACTAACTATCAAACAACCATTGCTTATATTATTAGACTATAAATTATATACTATTTAATGTTTTTAGAATATATATATATTTAGCTGATTAAAAACCATTATGGTGTTATACATGAGAATGTGTTCAATATTTTGTAATTAAAATACCTTTCATAAGGAATTCAGTGAATGATATTAATGCTCATATATTGTCATAGTGGTAATAAAAATAAATATTCTAAAAGAATTATTTAAGATATAAGAAAATAATTTTTATATGTTTGATATGGATCAGACTCTGTGGAATTTTTTGTTTTTATATTTATAGTAAATTTAAAAAATGTTTGTTTGCAATTGTAATTGGATATATCTTGAAATTTATTATTTGGTATAACTAGATTCTAAAAAATGGGAAGAAAAAACATTACGGGGATCATTTTATACTATCAAATTCATGTATATAAATTCAATTAATTAGAAAGTAAAATTTAATGATCTAGTTATGGTTTATTTGTAACTTTCTAATATTCTATATAACTTCATCAACTGAATCTATGAAATTATTAGGGTAAAATAAACATGGAATAAACATGAAAAGGGTGATATGTCACGTCCTATGATGTATTAATTTTCATTATTATGAGAAATGAACATCATATGGTTAATTTTTTGAATTGAGAAGGTTTATCTAAGACATTATATGGTTAAATCGAAACATTATATGTTTTTCAAAGACATTATATGTTTCAGAAAAATATAAAAAATATTTATTTAGTGGATTTTTTAGATAGTCATGAGCACTATATAAATTTTTTTTATGGTTACACTTATAATTATATTGGAATTCATAATTTGTATGTAATTTTTTAAATATTTATATTTATAAATGTTAAAAATTTTAATAATTCAAAAAATAAAAATTCCAATGAAAAAAATAAAGAGATAAAAGAAATATTTTTTGATGATTTAAAAAAATAATTCCTTGATAATCCATTATTAATTTTTTATTGTATTGAATATTAAAAGTATAGGTCACTATCGTATTTAATATAGGATTTTTAATATGATTATGTGAGATAATATATGAGAGATCGTTGACTAATGATGTATTTTTAAGAATTAAATTTTATAAATTGGAAAAAATTATTGTATTTTAAATATCACTAAATGGATTTCTGATTTAATCTAAATGACCGAGGGTATAATTAGAAAACAATAAAGTATATGGTCATGAAAATATACTCTTTGCGATTTATAAATACATGAAGATGCTATGAAAATTTTTAGAATAACTCACTCTAAGATTAAATGATCCCTAATACAACTGAAATATTGTAGTTTTATTAAGTTACATATTTGATGAATTTATTATGTAATATTTAATGTTATTATTTTTAAATATATTATCCTCAAAAATTTTATGAATCTATGAGAGATATATTTAGATTTAAATAATTTAAAATCAAATAAAGAAATTGGTTTCCTACAAAATCAATGGATATAATTATAGTATCAAATTCAATTTCCATGATCATGTGATAAATCCAATTTTACGATGTGAAAAAGTGAATGTATACCATTGGAACACACCAACTTCAAATAAAAATTAATATTACCGAGAGGAATGATACACTAATATAGTATAAATCATTCAATATTAAATGTATATAAAACTTATTCGGAAATACACATATACAAAATATAAGATAAGAAGGTAGTGACGAAGAGTATATCTAATTAATAGGATATGTAATGAAAACATGGTATAATGATAAAAAATTAAATTCCATATTTTTATAAATGAATAATAATAAGAAAACCCGATATAGTTGATCAAATCCATTAATTCAAGGAGAAATTATTTTAATTATACCTATAATACTCTATATTGTAGTATTAAAGGATAATGAAAAATAATCAAAAAGTAATTAGTGATCATGAAATATAAACATATATTAATATTTTTTAATTATATTAAATAATCATACCAATAATGGAGTATCATTGTTTTGATGATCAAAATTGGATTAATATTTTTGCATGTCTAATGACCATATTCTGAATAAGGTTTCGGAGAATGGTTGTTTACTAAATTTGAGTTCTATATTATTGATATTAAAGATTTATATGCGGTAAATAATTTTTTTAGGTTGTATATATGACATTGTTTATGGAGTGAAATAAAGTGTAGAATGAAGATATAATTCCTGTTATCAAAAGTTATTTTTATTAAAAAAAACATGTTTAAAATCCACCTTGAAAATGGGAAGCATAATTGGTTGTTGGGTATGATTGGGATAATGAGTGGGGCCAATATTTTTAGTAAACATTCAAATTGAAAGTAAAATATAGATTATTAGAGATGAATTTATGATTTAGGTGCATAATTTGTGACAATATGATCTATGGTTCTTATGAAGGGTATTAGAAATAGAAAATATAATGTTATTATAATAAATAAATATTATTATTTCCATGTAGTCATTTAATTATTCTTAGGAGATAAACATTTTCATTTTACCCTAGTAGTTGTCAAATGTTTTGATATTGAGAGGATTTTAAATGGGTAAATCATAATAAATTGTGCATCTTGATAAACTAATACCACCAAATTTAACCCTACCTTATTTGATGCCATTGTTCATAGGGAATGTCAAATGATCTAATTAATAGTATAACTAGATCTCAGATTTTATTTTTATTGGTGGTGTCCATTATTAATCCAATTTTTTAATGATAAAATAATTGATATGTACCTATTTGTTTTCATAATGATCTTCATGTATATATGGGTAGTATGAATAGAATGAGTAAAAATAATTATATAGAATTGATAGAGGCTATTCCCTGTGAAAACCCATTTCTTCCCCCTCATCTGGAAGTTGGGAACTACTAGGGTCCAATGTTCATGGATTAAAATTTAACATAGATATTTAATAAGTTATTGAGCTGATAAAATGTCTTTCATGTGGAAAATATGGAATTGAAAAAAAACAATTGCACTAAATCATAGCGTTGTGGGATAAATATTTTAACTCTAATATAAAAATATTTAAAAAGGATACTAAATCAAAGAAATGAACTAATCATAGATCATAACAAATGTCTAGTCAGGCATATGTTGGGGATTCTCGGGGAATGGCCAAATATAGAGATCTAGTGTAGGGGAGTCTATAGTCCTAAGGGATGTTCATGTTTAATGTTATCCATATATTCTTCTAAGTTATATGATCTATATAATCTGCATGATGGGACAAATAAATTTAATTATACATTATATTCTATGAAATTTGATAATACATTTTCTAATTATTTTATTTATAATAGTTTCTTATCTAATCTGGGAATTAATATTTAGATTTTTGGGTTTAAATAATTACTAACTGACCAGGAATGAGAGGGGATTCTATTTGGATATTCATATAAATTTATATTTTTATATTTTTAATATCAATTGTTTGGGATCCTTATTAAAACGATAGTTTTATTTTCCCTCGCATGGTTGATGGATATCATGATATGTTACCTAATGATTTATTTGGATTACACCGTAGAGGGAAGTGGAGTTTGTGATTAAATCAGCATTATGCAGCAACCGAATATATATAGCATAATATGAAATATAACTAGACAATACCAATGAATTGAAATAAAATTTTAATGATATTGAATATAACACATTTATTAGACAATGAGTGTTATTGTTTGGTGATATAGATATTTTCAGTATGATGATAGATTATTACTATGTTATGTGTGTTTAGTTTCAAAAAAATAACATGGATGATATTAATATATGGTATATTTTCTCAATTGATTTATAGTCTGTTGAATAATTTTAGAACATTTTAATGGTTTTTAATGAGAAATAATTTGTGAATTTATCAACAATATAGAATAGGAGTTGAAGGTGTCTGAAATATTACTTCGTGAAATTGTTTTTCAATATTAAATTCATATAGATATTGATGTGGGAGAAAACATGCTAGCAATTTTAATGAAAATTTGGATTAATTTTTTACACCATTATTTTATTCTTTTCATATTATTTTTATTGATGATATATTTATACACTCAAGGTACTATGAGGATTATGGTGAAAATTATGAAATTTTCATGGATACATTTATGTTTTTTCAATTATATAATGAGATGATAAAATTTTATTTTTGGAACCTTGTTTTTAAAACATTTTATCATGTTGTATTCAAAAAATATAACATCTATAAATCCTAATAAAAATGAAGTTGGGATGAATTAGATAAATACGATGAAATTTTTTTAAATCAAATCTATATTGTGGATGAATAATTATAATATAGATTTTTCATAAATATCACATATAGATGTGGGTAAAATGCTGCTAAATTTGAATGGGTTCATGTTAATGTGTCATGATATATATGAGGATAAATTTGAAGAACTATTGAAATGGAAAGAAATAAAACCTATTATCATACTATTAGTACATGAAAAATATAATTAAACTTATTTTGATTTCTCCTATGTGGGTTTTGATTGAGTTTTAATAAGGGTGGGAATAGTGGTATTGTGTTTTTCTAATTTAAAATTAAAAAAATGATGTGAATTACTATACAAAGGATGTTAAATTATTAGTACATAACGCATAATATTTTTAGTGTTTATCTATTTTTTTAGAATATTACTATGTATACTATTAATAAGAAAAAGTTTTATATTTTTTCTCATAAATTAATGATTATATGTGAAGTATAACTTTGTGAATGTCATTATCCTCTAGATTTTAAAATGATATAAAATATAAGGAATATAAATGTTATCTTTCATTCATTGAGTTTGTTGTCTCTATTAAATGTATTTGTGAACCAATCCAGACATTAAATATTAATTTTTTTACTAGAATGTTGACCTAGTTGGTTATTGATGTTGTATTTTCTTTGAGCCTTTGAACATAACATCATATATAATATAGTACAAGATTTATTTTTTGAGTATTGATTTTATCACTAGGTTTTATATTATAGAATCTAGTTGGGAAAAGATAAATACATGAAATTTTAGATATAATTTTATATTATATTATTATATTTGGTTTATGATAAAATATTCATGATAGTGATAGTAATAATGTATTTCAAGAATTAATTATGTAAGTTTTATCAATGTCTAATGAAGATGTACACACATGTTTTAAAATAATTTCGGTGGTCCGGTATGACATATGATATAATTAGATTAATTTTTAGATTCTTTTCCTATGAGTGGGAAGATGTTAAACATGAAATATATGTATGTTTTTTTACTAACAACCTAAATTTATGTGGATGATGGATGATGTTGAAATGTTTTCCATGCCTTTTATCCAAGAAAACTAATCCTAAAGGATGGGGATAGGTTAATTTTTCATTAGTGATTAATAGTACACCATTTATTCATATCATTGTTATTCAAACAATTAATTTTCGTGAGAATCACCATGATCAATTTATTTTTAGACATCATGGGATACATCATAATAATACATTTAATCATTATTTATGTTTTATATATCATTTTTTATATGTCATAGAATAATAATTGTTTACTAAAGTATATGTTTTCAAGGTATTTAATACATGCGACATAGTCAAATAAGAGTATCATATATAGACTGTTTTGAATATACATTTTATTATTATGCATGTTATTATTGGTTCATGGGAAGAGAATGTTTTGTTGGAATAATATGATTATAAAAATAGATAACAAACAGTTTTTTAGATTTAATTATTTCATAAATTATATTGGTAGTAATGATTATGACTCTTTTATAGTGTAGTAACAAGAGCTGCATCTTTTTTCCCTACCATCGTATAATGGTATTCTAATAAATATTATCCATTTAGAAAAAATATGAAATATTCAATACGGATGTCAAAAATCTTATATATATTTTGGGTGATGTTCTACTGGGTTTCATATAGGAGGTCAAGTGTATTATATGATGGGATGTCATTGATGTTGAAGATATATAAAATCTATGACATTTTTTTTTTATAAAATGTTATATATTAGAGAATATTTAGGATTTTAATAATAAATATTAATATTATTTAATATTTTTATCAATTAATTATATATTTCATCAATTTTAGTAGAGAGATTATAAATTTCATTCATCTCATGTATTTCCGTATAATTAAACTAAATCGGAACTAGATGCTTCATTCGTCAAGAGATGTATATTAATTATGGACCTCATCAATGGGTGGTTATATGATAAATTATTACAACATTGTCTATTTCATTAGAATAATTTTAATTCATATGAAGATACATATGTGTGATAATTAAAAATACGGTCTTTATGACATGATTTATTCATTACAGATGCTAAATAAAACATCTCACTGATGATAAAAACTACAATTGTTAGTTTCTAACAACCTTATCTTTTATAGTATGTTTAATATAAATTAAATTGTGTTATAATATTCAATATCATAATATTAAATTAAAATATTATGATAGTTAAGGGAGACGTTTATTTTTCAACTAGATGTGAAGATGTCAAAAGATTTTTCACTATAAAAGGACACCATATGCCTTCTAGAATCCATTGGTTTTATAGTTCCCAACTATGAAGCTATTAAAGTTTTCACAAGAATATAATTGTAAAAAATTTGTATTTTTTGGGATATAGAAACTATTATTGACACCCAACTGGAATTTAATGACTTGGGTGGACATTTTTTTAGTGAATGATTTTTTTGAAATTTAGGCTCCTATAATTTGTGTTATATTAATTTTTTTTATCATTCCATGGTAACCATTATATGAAAAATAATATCTATAATGTCACCCTCTTCACTCAATATTATCTAGATGATTTTATCATCAGTTATTAGAATAATTATGGCATAACTTCAACATTTATAAATGTAATGGTATGATAATTGAAATCATAATCACTTTCTGTGATAAAAATAAATGTTTGATTTCTATATCATTCAAATATTATTTTAAATGACTAGATCATATGAAATGTGATATTTGGGGATGGGGAAGGGGGTAAAGTACTATTCTTGTATTTGATTTCTCAAAAACCAAGAGGATAGTGTACTCTATAATTTTATGGAATTAAAATTTGTGTTTTTAATTAAATAGATAAATTTTACAGTGATTTTATGATATTTGTATTAATAATATGAAGGAAAGTGATTTTTTAATAAAGATGTTTGTTTTATATTAATTTTAAATAGTGAATAAATTTATTAATAAAATTGAATGTGGTTGGTATATGAAAATTTCATGAATAATGTGTTGACGTAATCAATGAATAATAAAAGTTTTGTTGATATCCAAATTATTATGATTATAATTATTTTTTAGTCCATAAAATTTATATTATTAATGGTACTATGGAATTATAAAATATTTTTTGTTATATAAATTCATGGAAAGGATACATGAGTTGTATTATATTATTTATTATAAATTAACTAAATTTATGTTTTTGAAGATGTTTATTTTCTCGTGATAATGTATATAGTTGGATAAAATAGTTGTCAGTGACATATAATATTTATAAAGAGTTATGAGAAGGTTACTATGATTTTTTAATGATGTTAAATGATTGATTCAAGATTGATGTTTTTGTTGGATAAATATATATGGGGGAAAAATTAAAATACATCATTACATTTCTTATAAATAGAAAATTGTGAATTTAAAATATTAAAGATTTAAATTATTTGTGGGGTGGATATTTATATGATATAAAAAAATTAGAAATTAAATCTACTCATTTATTGATGTAATGTAAATTATTTGTATTATTGGAATAGATAATGAATTAACTATATATATATATATATTAATTATTTTTTATAAATTATAATACAAATCATTGTTTTTGAAGGTATATGAGGTTGTATAATATATACAGAGCCTTGGGTTAGGTTGTGACATGAGAAAATGAGATATATAAATATGGTTATATTATATTATGTGTTCTTGGAAAATTTTATATTATATTGATGGTTTTTAATAGAATACTAACAAGAGACGTGTGTTTATAAAATCATTATGTGTTTAATGTTCATAAATACATGAATATTGTACAAAATATGTTTATTATATAAAAGAGGCATTATTAAAATCACAATAAATTGAACTAAATGTATCAAAATTATAATTTTTAAATATGTAATTAATTAAAAAATTATATTTGACCATATTAAAGTCCAATATTAGTTTGAGTATATGTAATTTTTATTGGAAATTATTTCACATCCCATGTTCATACACACCTTAGGTAGAGTATAAATATTTTCATGGTGTTTTTTGTATATTAATGAGGCCTTAGTAGTTGGGTGAAAATGAAAAAATACATCATATAAATTGTATCAGATACATTTAAGTGCAATTTTATGGATGGTATAGATGTTCTTTCTTTACATATTTTAGAAATACTATTCTTGGACTTACTTTTGGGTTTTATATTAGAATATAATTGGGATTTTAGATATATATGGTATTTTTGGGAAGTTTTATAGATTTCTTGAGGATTATATCAACTATTTATGCTGTATTTTTATATTGATCTTTATGTTTGAAACCATCAATATTATTCTCTAACAACTAGTGATCAATGCTAAGAAATACTATTTTATTTTGTTATAACATAGTGGAATGGTCATGTTTTGGAAGGAAATTAAACGATTTCATATATACATCATAACATAAAATTAAGATTAATCATTATATATCTCCAATAATTAGAAATAAAACATCAATATTTTATAAAATCAGTTGGTCATCCACAAAAAAAATAATATAACATTTATTTTATGTGATTTAAATATTTATGGCCTAAAAATCATTAAATATATTTATAGAACTATTTTATTTCATTTGAAGTATATATTCAAAATCCACATACTTTTTTTAGAAAGTAAAAACAATAAATTAAGAAGACAAGTAATTCAACATTAGATTCATCAATTTTTTCTATTTCTAAATAAGTTTTTCCAAAATTTTATAAAATATAAACAATGATTTTTAATATTTATTGGTGGAGATATATTTATTTTTCAACATTAAATATTTAAAAATTAAATAAATAACATGATAATTAAATTTAGAACCATGTATTAATAAGTTATATCATATACAGAGAATGTATTATAAAACGACATGAATCCTAGTATAAATATATTAGAAAATATGATTAATTAATTCCATAAAACCTATAATTGAAAAAATAAAAAAAAATTAATAATTGAAATTATTAAAAAAATTTGAGCAGATTGTTCGTTGAATGATTTGAATCATATTTATGGGGTATTAATCAGTGATTCCAACACCCCAAATGAGTTGTTTTTAGCATGTGTCTCCTCTATATTAATATAGTACAACACGTCTTAAAATTTATGTTATATAACATCAGATGGTGAAAATATAATTTGAAATACTGAAATATTAAAAATAATATAATCATCAAAATTATATAGAACCGAACTGAGATGATAAAAAATAAATTGTGAAAAGGAAACTGGAATTAAGCGTGATCAAATTCAATTTACCAATGATAATAAGAAAATATTCTATTCCAAAATTCAATTTTTATATATCCTTCTTTCCCCTCCTCATTAGTATCCTCTGAAGGATAAAAAGGTT
The DNA here is from genome assembly GCA_963277665.1 of Viscum album. Lineage (NCBI taxonomy): Eukaryota > Viridiplantae > Streptophyta > Magnoliopsida > Santalales > Viscaceae > Viscum > Viscum album. The sequence goes on along the minus strand of OY728151.1, from coordinate 747,366,420 downwards.
TATGTCCCATATTTTACAAATTTAACTTAAAAAATTAATATAATTTTATATAATAAAATAATAATTATAATTAAATTAAAAATTATATAATTTCACATAACTAAAATACATATATTCATAAAAATAATATAAATTTTAACCACAAAATACAAAATTCAATAACAATAAAAACAATAATACTAGATATATAAATAGTAGTAGATGTAATTTGAACAAGATCAATAACATGACTTATAACAATTTTGGTTTTTATGGGATAAAGCATCATATTTCAATAGAAATTATCATTATAATTTCATTAAAATAATTGGAATTGGAATTTAAATACATATAAAAATAAAATAATAGAAATATTCATTTCTTGAAACATTTATAGTTAAAAATAAATCAACGATATGGGTTAATATATTTATTTATTTTTTTAATTGGTCAATAAGATATTGAACACAAATATGGGTTTTTAGTAGACTAAAAACATTGAAAAGAATGGGTGACTTATTTGATTACATATCCATTGTGTATTTTGCTTTATTTGAAAATTAATTTTACAAAATGAATCTTTTATTCCCCTTTAAAATTAAAAAAATTAAAATTTATTTAAAAATGTGGGTGTAATATGGATGATTAATATTACATAATATTTTAGAATGTTGATCTCTATTAAAAATATTTACATGAATGAAATATTCTAAATTATAATTTATTTTTTACACACCTTATATAATTTATGTTTAGTTATTATATATAGGTATAATCAAATATATTATTTAATAATAAATTATTAAATAACAACCTTGGTTTATTTTACATACAACATGAATTTATGTATATTAAAATGTTTGGAAATTGGATTCATTCCCCCAATTTTTATAATGTATGATTTTATAAATAGAAATGAGAGGCACACTATTTGTAGCATTATATGTAATATTTTCTACTTTTCACTAATAATCATTTTAGTGTCTATACTCATTTATCAAGTTTAATGAAATCTCTTTTATGTTATTATATATTATCTAAAGGAATTTATACTACCTTATCACCACATGTTCCTGGAATTATTGAATTAATCACTATTCATTAAAAATTTACTAATGTAATATATAACAGAACCCCCAAAAAAATATTTGTAACACCTAAACATGGACTCCATTTAACCAGTTCCCTAGGCCGATTTATCACATAACCTCAAAAATACAACCCTATAAGATAGAGTTTTATGAATAGTAAAACTGATCAATGGTGTTATATTAGTTAAACAATACCTTTGTATTAATGTGGATAAATTATAAAAAATAATTGAAACAAAATAAAATACACATTAAAAGATGTAAAAGAACATATGGGAATGTTACAACTAATGATAAATTTAAATCATTCCAAAATTAAATGATCCATGTTTATTGTCTTGTATGTATACATCAAAAGCCCATATAAAAAATCCAAAATAAAAAAAAATGAGAAATACAATGAAATTGGAACTGAGTCATACCCTAAACATAAACATCATGGTCTATCATGGAATCAATTAAATCACCATAAACAAGGTGCTTTATCAAACCTTCAACTACATAATAATTGTTATAATTTATTTTTTTACCCAATTATTTGGTGAGTCAAGAATAATGGGGATATAAATCAGTATACCAGGACTATGGAAATCCCTAAACTAACTATTCTACACTAATTTTCACGAACTAGTAAAATTAATAAAATAGTAAAAAATAATAATCCAATAGAAATGGATGATACTTGAGATTTATGAGGACAATAATGGTTAGTAAAACCTACTAATACTAGTACCATATGTCTTTAATATTGTTTCAAGATCATTTAAACTATATAAAACTGCATATGGACTATGTCCTTCCATATAACCAATTTTAACATCCGACCTACATTTTCCAGTATGCAAGTGTATTTGAGCATGTCATGAGGATCATTAGATCCATTAAACGCCACATAGGACGACCATGTCCTTACATGGATCTAATAATAATGTCCAACCTAATTTAGTGAGTTTTTATGTGTTTATGAGCATGTATCAATGACCATTATATAAATAAGTAACAATGTATAATCCATCCTCTCATAATGGAATTACTAGAATAGAGATAAATCATATAGAATCCAAGAGCACATCATGGAATTCCCTTGAAATCTGAGAAACAATTTAGATATTCCATCACTATCAGGAATTAAAGGGAATCTTGGTTCTTATCCTAGTATTCAAATAGAATTTTATCACTCATAAAATCATTAAAATGTGTTAATCCTCAAATATATTCATGTTTCTCTTCCTATAATTCCCATAGAATCAAATCAGTTACCAACCATTCCTTCTTATTAAATTTAACTCATTATGTAACCATGCCCTATTATTATCCTTATCAAAATAATGATCAATATAAGCATTCCCTTATTATTTTACTTGTGATAAATAAATCCATTTATATTCAAATTACATTAATATATTACCATGTAATTTCATCATTAACATTTAGGAATTTCCCTTTATATATATCACCTAATGTCTTATTCATGGACCATTCTATCTTAATGTATAATTACAATTGATTTCAAAAATGCCCTTTTAATATTATAATACCTATGATCTATTTAAAATCACTTGATCACCATTATAATATTAGAACACATAATTTCAAAATCCATAATCTTTTATCAACAAATTTAATTTTAAAATTATATCAATTGAATTAGGGAAGCTTGAATGAGCCTCAAAAAAAGAATTTGAAAAATAAAGGATTCCTAAATCCCATTCAACACCTATCAATTCAAAATAATTCCACTTTTTTATTGGCCATTTGAAATTTAAATTCCATATCTATGTCCACTCAAATAACGAAGAATTAAATTAAAAAAACGCATTTTATAGGTTCCCTTATATTTACATAAGAATCAATCTTGGAAAATAGGGAAAAAAATTATTAATGTAAGAGATAAGATTTATATTGAAAAAACCAGAACGACACACATATGTGAAATTATAAAAATAAGGTTACGATATGATTATAAAGTAGGGGGTAAAATAAAATATAAATAATAGATCCCACATGTTATGTATTTGGATTTAGTTCAACAGATATATGATGAAAATTATGATGTAGAAAATTACATTAGAATATGGAATATTAAATTTAAATATAGAAAGGTCAACTGACAATGAAAAAATAATTGAGTGAGGAATAGGGTCATATCCATTCTTACTTATTGGATTTTTACACTACATAATATAAATAAAAAATATAAAAAGTGATATGTTAATCCTTATGGATAAATAGAAGCTTATTGTGGGATGATGATTTGTTAAATGGGAACTAACGTACCAAGTGGATTCCTAAATGGGTGGAACTAGTTGTATAAGAAGGAATCCCTAATATAAAAAGTATATTGGATTCCATTGGCTCTCTAGTTGATATAATCGTCTAGATGGTATCTGACACTAAATAGTCAGGGCGCCCAGGGAGTAGTACTATTAGAATTATAGGGGCATAGTCTATCTAGTGGCAACATTCCAGATATTTGATGTCATTATACAGTCATAATGGAAGGACTATAAAAAGATCTCAAGGATCAGAACCTCAAGAACCCGTCCCAAAATGCCTCAAACAGTCCTCCTACACCCCAAACACCACCATTTTAGAATTTTACTTGACATTTATGAAATGTTTTATAATTAAAAATAATTAAAATGATAAATATTTTAAACCTACAAAATTAGGAAAGATAATCCCCAAATAAAATACATCAGAGATCATCAACCTATATTCCATTTAAGGAGTGTATTAAAAACTCATACTATAGTAACATTGGTATAATTTCATAAAAAAATCCATTGATTAAACAATCATTGTCCCAATTATAAGGGCCATAAAAACTAAATTCAAAACAAATATGAAATCTTATATATGGTGTCACTCCAAAAATCATAGAAATTGACCACAAGTACCATTAATAATTCATGTAAAATTCAGTTTCTCCAACATCAAATTTTAAATTATTACAAAACTAAATGAGACATGCTGATATTCTAGGACAATATTTGAAAAAAATAATTCTGAAGATATTTGTTTCTAATTCCATTAATAATATCCCACTATACACCTTGTATTCATCGAATAAAAATAACGGTTCTTGAACAAACTCATCCATATAGAAGAGAATTATTTTAATTTAACAGCACCTAATAATTGTGAGTATATATCATGAAAAACTATTAAACAAAGATAAAACTGTGAAAAAAACATCAATATCAGGGATCATGGTTCTACCCAGTTTAGTTCATAGCCTTACATCATCTACCACCCAACAAAGATCAAACACATGATCATTCACCAATGGCTAGGTCTTATCTTTTACTCCAATAGTCAAATTTTGTGAAATTGTAATCAAGTTGTTTCTGATACACCACACCCTTTCCATGAGAGAAAAATTTTCATTACTCCCTGGGATGCCCTATTTTGAAACACCTACTTCAATATTCTCGAACGTTAAAAAAATTACTGAATTTCTTCTTTACAAACAGGGTACTACAAGAAAACTCGAAAAAAGAACAAAAATTCAAAGTAATATTTATATGGAATCTAATGGTTTTTTCCTTGAGATGCAAATCTTCAGGGTGAGCAATACCCTGATAATATAATAATGATATATATAAGATCAATTAGGTATCCTAATGTCTTATTCATATCCCAAATCACAAAACTCAATATCCATTAAATATCAAATTTAAAAGTTGGTCTATCATTCAAATCATAACCCAATATAATAACGTTTTATTTCTCAAATGCATCATAGTTCCCAGAAGTCAACTGAAGTTCAATCCAAGGATATCACATAATCTACTATATAAGATTCATATTACCAAAAATCAAGTTACAATACCAATAATTATTTTTACCTTTTTCATTTCATTAATGATATATAATTCAAAATTTTTGATTTCAAATATCTACATTTTATTAAAATTTAGCGGATGTATATTTTCATCCTTCATAATATCAATCATTAAGGTAAAATATTACTTACCAATATTATTCATATCGCAATAACATCAACGATAACCACTAAAAATACCCTCCCCATAATGTAGGTTATACTATTAGATGTTTAATTGTGAACTCCCAAACATATTGTGATTCATAAAACACAATTTTATTACAACTACAAAAGCTTCAATAATTTTCACATGTGTGACATTGGTCACATAACATGAATAAAATTGAGTTATATCCTCTAAGACCATAGTACAAAAGTATCCAATGAAATTCCTCCTTCTTCCTCACCAATTGTGGAGTACCAATGGTAATATTCAATGTCTCTCTGAATCTATAGTAGGAATAAATGAGCCAAAATATATAATGAAACAAATTACCTCACCTAGTCCAGGAATCTATTTTTCCATAATTTTCCTCATCAAAATATAACGTGAACCATTTAAATGAATTATACAAACAATCCGTATACTATCACCACATTGTCATTAAAACCACTAGAATTTATAATTGGATTTATATAATTGAATTAATTGATTCATGGTCCCTTGAATCTCAGAAGCTAAGAACATTCCACCGATTGAAACATAAGATATTGACAATTCTATAAGGAATCTATATTAGATGAAACTCCATATCACTCTAATTAATATAATAAATAATATATAATGTAACAAACTAGAATCTAGTATCCTAGGGCCGGTGGTCACAATATTTCATTAGGATATCATATATGGAATCACATCCTTTAGGACTGAATAGATTAGTAGTCTTGGTAAATATGAAATTTACATGAAATTCATATTTCAATTGAATATATAAAATAATCCTAGTTTTTTCATTCATAATTCTATTTTTCATCCTAGAATGTCCCTATATATCAATCCAAAAACATATCCTGGAATCCATTGAAAATTGAAACATAAAAAATGTGTGAGGATAGATGCTGAGTAAGGGTAAGAATAAAATGGTTTCTATCAAGATTAAAATAGTATTATCAACATGGGATGGTAATTTACTAAAACACCTGACATCTAATCAATACATTGTAAATGATATGGAGGAAATATATGGTGAGAAAATAAATCCATATATATATTCAAATTAAACGCAAACATATACATTTATATTTTATGAAACCAAATATTTACATGGAAATCAATGAAGATATTATAATAATATAATTATAATTATAAGACATCTGAAACATTCTGTGATGGCCTTTCATTGGATAGTTTAAATATATTAGTGTAAACACATCAAATTTGGACAACTAGTTTGTATAATTTAACCTGAAAATGCATTGATGGGGTATAAAAAATCATCCCCACCCTTGAAATAATAATTCAAATTAATTAAATATATAAAAAGGTTCAAACATATCCAATATTAAAAAAAATTGGAAAAATAACACACAAAACATTAATATTAACCCAAAAAATATACATAATCCTAAAACACCAAAAATAATATTTAGAATGTTAATTAAACTGTACAACCATATTCAAATTGTACCTAAACCCTCTAAAAAATTTAGGGATGGTATTAATACAATATATCCCCAGTGGGTCCTAATTAAAAAAATTGGTTGATGTTTTCGCTGAATAGAAATACCATAAAAATTATATTAAAAACATTCATGAAAAAAACAATACATAGTATTTAAAAATAACCTTTAAAATAAAAATATCAAAACAATTTAAAAATATATTTTGTTGGGAAAAAATTGAATACATGTAATACAATCATTAAACAATTTAGTACTCATTTTGGAATAATTTTTTTATGTCATGCATTTTAAAAAGGATTCCAATCAATTTTTCATTAAAAGAATAATAGGACTACTATAGATAAAGAAATAAATATTATTTTCAATTTTTAATGGCATTAATATGTAAAACATACATTAATAAATCATTTTCAAGCATTATAAAATTTTACGATATTTAAAAAAATGGGTTTTGATGAAAATGTAATTTCGATTAAAGAAGGAAATAAAGTAAAGTTTTCGTAAACATATTTTATCAACCATTTTATGTAACAAATAATGGAAACATTGTAATATTATATGAAAAAATTAATTGATCATAAATGGTTATTAATATTATTTTATTTCACGATATAAATATCACATATTTCCATTGAGGGATAATTAAAAAAAATTAACAACGAATACTGATGAGATTGCAGAATAAACCATTTCCTTTTTGGTAACATTTGATTCATAAGACCCCTGAAATTAATAACGTAAAACAAAAATTTATATAAAAGGATGTGAAAAATATTAACAATATATAATATCAATATGGGATTTTTATAAACAATGTAATTAAAAAATTATGGAATTTGGCATATGTCACACGAATGTAAAAGTTAAATTAGAAACCCTTACATCGTGTTCAAATTTATTTGTAATTAAAAGAACATCAATTATAATAAATATATTATTATTATTAATATATTAATGAACTATAAAAATTTATATCACACAATATATTATTTACTTTTCATCTTTTATAACCCATTTATTTACAATTCATTGTTAAAATTATAGTTTTAGGTGACAATTTCTTTATTTTTCATTTCTGTTTTAGTATGACAGTTTTTTGAGTTTTAATATCATAAATTTAAATCATATATATTATTATAAAAATGATATAGGTATCATTTATATTCAACATATATGTATTTAAATTCATCAATTATAACTAGATAAATTAAATATATTACAAAAATTATTGAGATGGTAGTTCGTACATATGCATGAACATTGATTCTATTTTTCTCAATGGATAGAACGAAACTAAAATCCATATTAATTCATACATAATGTTTAATTATTATTAAATATAATGAATCTATATTAATCAAATATATACTTATTACAAACCATATAAAAATAAATGAAAAATAATTTAATATGGCTCTGTGGAAGTGGTAGTCCACAAATAAACATGAGAGACGTTATTTTACTGAAATGGATTAGAGGTTAAGAATTAAAATAAAATAAATTTTTCATGAATTATGATTATATAAGAAATATAAATTATATTAATTTACATTAAACATAATATCTAACATGTAAGGTGTGAGGAAAAAACATATCACATCACATTGTGAGACTATTGTCATCCACACACGTGAGCAACTTTATAAAACCCCCCATTGAATAGAATGAATTTTGGTATATTTGATAAAAATATAAAAAAATATAATAATTTCCAAAATATTATAAATATATGTTAAATCCACCATTATATCATTCATTTAAAAGTGATGATAGAAAACAATATATATCGGTTTGTGAGGTGGTATTCCATCGTAAACTAGATCGATGGTTTCATTTACCATTTCATGTAAGTGTAGATAATTATGAGTTATTACATTAACATAATTAAATATAAATATATAATAGACACCCGTGTTATTATATTATCATATTTTATGACGTTTTTAAGGGGTGGAAGAATAAATTATTAAAATCTACATATTTAAGAATTATACCTCTTCTAAAGAGAGTGTTGTTAGGTTTATACGAAAAGTATTCATAAAGGGATTAATAAAAATAAGTCCTATATGAAATATGTAGGAATGTTGGGATGTTATTTGGGAATTTATTTTTATAATAAAAATTTCATAGTATCTCTGAATTGTGGTGGATAGTGTGCGTTCTTTTATATGCGAGGTAGAGGGAACGGAAAAAATTTTTATAATTAAAAATTGATACACATGTTTTTAGATGAAATAATATGAACAATTATAAATTACAAATAAATATATGTTAAATGGTAAAAATATGTCTAGAAAATCTATTTTTAATGTATTTATATTATATTTAACACTTAGCTTCCTGTTTAACCCCCATGTAAATCCATTCATTCCTTAACCATGAAAATTAAATTTTCCGGTTTTTAATATTTGATTAGTGAAAAATTAAGTTGACCATATTATTTAATATTAATTATAACGATTCTAAATCTGGAATATATTTTTCCAAATTATAAAAATATAATTGTAAATTTTTTATTTAAAATAAAATCACATATGCAAGGGTAAATCAGTAATCCAATGGAAAAATTATTATATGTATAAAATGTTTTAATATCAAAATTAAAAATGAAATTGAATAAAATTACCAAAATTTGTTAAATTTTGATTTAATTATTCTAATTTTATATTAAAAACAATTTAAAATTAATTTATCTTTATAAATAAATTTAATGACATGACACAATTCAATAAAAATCAATATTTTCTGGTATTAATAAAAAAAATTATTTATAAAAAATGGTAGGAAATGTACCCAACGGTAGTTATCTCATCCATATTTCATCGATAATTTATTTGCACTAATTATTTTTTCAGATATTAATAATTAATTATAAATTATTTAAGAAAATAGTGATTAATCAGTCATTCAAGAAAATATAGTATTTTAGAGAACATTTCACTATCAATAAAATAGTTCAGAGATTATATATTATCAGTAGATATATATAGAAATATGTTATAGTAGTGTAATCCATATAATTATCATAATTTTTAGTGTTATTAATATCCTTAAACATAATATTTAGGTTATAAAAGTCATGTCATAATAATAATATTTTAATAGATTATCGCATTCCAGTTTAACCCTCCATAAAGTTCATTTAATGGCATTAAGGAGATTAAATTTATTTAAAATTTAATATATCATACATGATTCAGTTAATCCAATATCAAATAAAATACCCTTCATTAATCCACACATAATAAAAAAGACTAATAAATATTCTTCATGATAAGAGACAATGATAATAAGTAATGTCATTTGGAATAACAAATATTAGGTTTCATATGTGAGAAAATTGGATGAAAATTAATATATAGATATGATAGAGAATATTAACCCCAAAGTATATATATAGATTAATAGAAGAAATAGAAATGATAAATTTAGAAAAAAAAAAATTCCATTTTGAGTCAAAAGACAATTTATTCAACAAAAATAAATGAAATAAGACAATTGTTTTGTATTTCTAATGTTTTCCATTAGTTGAGGGACTTTTTTTGTATTATTATAGAGAACACCATAAAATAATCATAAAATTTTATCCCATGGGAATAATACAATTAATTTAATTATCATTTCTTACAATAATAAATACCTACCCAATATTATTTTTTTATGCCTGAAATACTAAAGTATACTCTTAATGGATCTCCATATCCAAAAAATACTAAAAATTTATTCCTCCTATATTTACGAAACCATAATGGCTGTCTAGTGTTATAAAATATAATACATTTATCTCAAATAATTCAATAGTATATTCTAAAATTAATATCGTTCTGTTTCATAATTGGTTAACCACAATACTAATCCAAAAAATATCTATGAAAATTCAAAATCCTTAGATATAGAAAGCCATTAAATCAACATTTTGTTGCCCAGATAATATATAGTTTATATTATTGATACATTATGAATTTTTGAATACCCTACTCATAATAAAATCTTTAGTAAATCGTTTATTATTCTTATAGTAAAATCTTATATTTTGTAATATATTACATAAATCCATACTAGAGATAAACTCTAAGAAATATATCCTAAATTGTCAAATAAATATCAATATTCCATATCACTAATATGATCCTTTAATAATATATGTATCATTGTTATATCTAAATAAGGAATATATATGTGGTTATCATCTCTAAATCATGTGTTTTGTATTAAGCTATGAATTCCACTATAACTCTTTTCCAAGTCATTTGTAACATTCAACATATTCTCTCTGATCATTATAAAAAAATTATTGTAGTGAAATTATTAAACATTAAAAAATATTATTTATTATTATACTCCTATAAAATTATTGTTAAATTCAAATACATACACATTATTAGTTTCACATCATCCATAGATATAGGTTAAAATTTTTTACGACCCGTCACCTAGGGCTCGTATCATGGCTATCCCATTCCATCCTTCCACAGGCCAGGGGTTGGTGACTAGCACGAAAGGCGTAAATCCCTAATACTAGGAAGGAATATCCTTATAACTGTAAAAAAACACAACATAGTACACAACTGGAAGAAAAACATTAAGTGAATTTGTATTCAAAATTAGTGATGGAATACAAAAGGAGCCAAAAATACAAGCCCACCTGTAAAGTACAAGTACAACCGAAAGGCCAGTACCACTGAAGAAAACAAATGCTACTACTGGGTTATCCTATGGGGTTTCTACCTGAAGCGTAAGTATAGATAGCCTCTTCACCTCTCCCTTCCATCCATCTGCTCAATGTACAGACACGCCGAGTGGTCCACCTCCGGGTACAGTCCAGTCCTGCTACTCTATGCCTCAGTCAGCATTGTCCGTCATTTGAAACCAACACAAGGAGGTGAGGGCATACCTAAGGCATGGGTAAGTATAACGATACTTAGTAGGGACCCTGATTCCCTCATGGTCTCACAAAATCCAACAAGGATAAACCAAAAATTATGAAATCAACGAATAACCATTACATAGTTATATGCCCATACATATACCTATGTTTTCTAGAAACCCATCTCTTCCATGAGGAAAAAACAGAATTCATTTACTCAGCTCAAACCAGGATTTTCATTTTCAAAACCATGGTTGTGGGAGAACTCCTCCTCTATCGAGTACAGTGGGCCTGTCGTGAGACCAAGGAGCTTCTCACTAACATTGGACTACTGTGGTACTCCTCCCGTCGAGTACTGAGGGTCTCTGGCCAACTACATGGAACTCCTTCGTTGTGTGTCTACTACCAACTACCAGGTGATCCCCCTAATTGTTTGCATAGGTACTGCTACTATTGAGTACTGCAGGTCTTCCACCAACTATGAGGAACTCCTCCGCCGTCGGTCTGCCGCCAATTTCCAGGCGCTACCCACATTGCTAGTCAAATCACTCTGAGTCGAATCAGTCAAGAAGTCGTCAGGTCTGCCATCTAATTGGTCTTCACACTCTCTTAGCTCATCACTAGATGTATTAGGTCCACAAGATATTGGAAAATACTCCAACTATTTCTAACTTCCATGAAGAAGTCTCTCAATGGTCCACCACCTCATAGGTGTCTCAACGCAATAGGCAAATTGTCAATCAAATGCCCGGTCTGTTTGTTATTTTCCTTTTAGTCTCGGGGGCTCGTATGGATTCGTGTACGACCCATCTGGACCATAACTCAACTATACCCAGAACTCCAGTGGAATATACTCAAAGGGACGGCTACATTTAGAGAATACTGGCACTACTAACGATTCATCAAACGGTCATTCGGTGGAAAATATATGGCCAACAGAAAGAAAAGTGTCGGTAATGGTCATGGGCCCGGTCTGACATGGTTGGAACATTTCAGCCCAACCCAGACACAACCAACCCAGTCTAGGTCTACCCAGTTAGCCCACTGAGTTTCTTGGGCCCGTTCTACTAGGCCTGGCCCAGCAAACTTCGAGGGCGGTTCGGCCCGGAGTTCTCCACGTGGGCGACTTGGCTCGAAGTCCGGGGCTGTTTCTGCTTTGAGTGTTGTGAGGGCGCGGCCCGACATGGCTCGGCATGGAGGGCGCGGCTGGACGGTTCGTCCAGGGCATCACAAGGGGGGCTAGGACACCGGTTCGGCTGGCTAGCCAAGAGGGAGCCGGGACATAGCGGGAACACCGGGAAGGGCACTAGGGCCCCGGGCATGACGCGGTAGGGTGCCAGGGGCACTGGGCAGGGTGCCGTAGGGCCCCAGGGGAGCTGGGTAGCACGCGTGGGCGCGGCCAATATGTGGGGTCACCGGGCACTGCACGGGGGAATGGGGTAGGGCACAACAAGGCTCTGTGAAGCGCACTAGTAAGTGTGCGGGGGGAGGGGGTATCCCGCGATGGTGTTGGGCAGCGCGCTAGGGCACCAGGTAAAGCACTGGAGGGGCCAGGCATGCAATGAGGTAGGGCCCTGCTTCGGTCGGGGAATGCTCTGGGTAGGGCATCAGGGTGTTGCAGGTAGGCGGGGCGGACGCCACCCGACTGGCGAAGTTCGGCCGGGAGCACCAGTGCGACGTGGGGGCGGCACGATTCATAGAGCTCGTGGGTAGTGCGGCTTTTGTCGTTGCTACCTTAATTGAAGTAGCTTCATCTCTATACTAAAGGAACATCACAAAAGGATAGGTAGAGGAAGTTGGGCCATGTTAGTTGGCCCTCACCCTCTATGTTTAGAATTGATAAAAATTGTTCAATAAGAGGATGGATGTTGAACTTCAGTCATTTATAATACTTCATATTTATTCTTTTCAACAAAGAGGAGAAAATAAAATTTATTCACCAACTTGCAATGAACACATCATCTAATTAGTCACTTGATGGTAGAGTTGTGGAAGGGAGATGATTAAGTCCATCATTCATGGAGTCCTCCGCACATCCCCAATTTCGATATGCAATGATTCGTGGATGACGTTGTGAAGGGTAGGTCGGTAAGTGTTCGTGATAGAAGGTCAAAGAAGAAATTTCGTCGGCATTCTTCACATTCTTCATTGGGATGGGTGTTCTTTGTTGTAGGGATAAGTTTCTCCCATGTTATTCTCTAAAGCCACCACCAAAAATGAATCATTACAACAAAAATAATTGTTTGTCTATTATTTTATCTGTTGGCACAAAATTCAAATGGTTAAAATTATGTACTCGGATCCCCTTAATTAATGTGGAGGATTGTCATAATTTACTTATGTGTTACCCCATTTTAATTAAATGGAAAGGTGGAGAGGCTCTCCCTCATTAATGAGGGACAGTTTAAAGGTTATACAATCCTCCCATTAATAGGCGTCAGGTGGTCCCCACCCCTATTATATAAAAGAGAGGTTATGGTCTCGGTTGGCCCCCACGTCATAACCTCTCATGGCAGTATATGATCCTCTGGGCCCCACCACCATAACCATTCATGGGAGGTTAGGGTGTGGAATTTTCTCCTCCAACTCCCAAGTGGAGGTTTTAACCATCCAACCTCCTCATGGCAACAAAAATAAAATAAATTCTTAACTCCCTTTATTTTATTAATTTTTATTAAAAACCCCAAAACTAACATCCATTCCCGACTCACTTTTGTCAAACTTAAAGTCTCTTTAAGAGAATAATGGGACTGTGAGTTCAACGGGTCCCTCAGTTATCAGTTCCATTCACTGGTTCAAAAGTTATAAAATGTCGCACATATGTTTAGTGAACGTACCCGAACAAAACTTCGGTAATTGATTCCGGGCACACCGGGCCTCGGAATCAAGTGACGTAAAATTTCACGGACCTGTAAAATTCCCATGTATTTAGGAAATTAAAATCATTGAAATTATCGACTCATTACATTCTCCCCACCTTAGTTATTTACATCCATGTAAGATACAACTCGAACTATGGGGACAAATTGGGGTACTGAGCATGCATCTGAGCCTCCTGCTACCTTGTTCTCTCCTGGTGGTTCCCGTTCTACCATTGAACGCACACCAGAGGTATCGACTATCCATGAAGGACAAGCTCCTATCAACCCTCAATCTCCAATGAACCTCCATAAAAGTTTCCCCGTCATCGACATCTCGCTCTCCATGGTTGATGATGTGGTAATGGGCATGAACGTAACTCCTCAACTGAGATACATGGAGGATGTCATGCATCTAGTGCAACTTATGTGGAAGAGATGTGTGGTAATCCCCCTCACCTACTATTCTAAGGAACTGGAATGGTCTGATGAATCCCAGAGATAACATGCCACCATAGAAAAAAACATTTTGACCACGTCGAGGTGACACCCATAGAATGACGTGGTCTCTATCCTCATCCTCCAGAGGTCTCCGTATCCAGTCAGTATTATACATTTTCCTGCTCTGTGTAGTCTTCATCCACTGCTGGATGATATACTCTTTCTCGGCAGTAGCTCATACCATCTCTGGTCCCACTAGTGTTGAATCCCCAGGGTCTGGCCAGCACAAGGTTGATCTGCAAGGTCGCCCGTACAACACCTCAAAAGGTGTCATACCTATGGTGGAGTGATACCTGTTTTTATATGAAAACTCTACCAAAGGCAAGTGATCTTACCATCTATGACCGAAGTCAAGGACACAGGAATGGAGAAAGTCCTTTAGGGTCTGAATGGTCCGCTCAGTCTGAAAATCTATCTAAGGATGAAAGGCGGTGCTCAAACGAAGATGTGTCCTGAAAGCCTCATGAAACCCCTTCGATAGACGGGAAATAAACTGTTCATCATGGTCGCAGATAATCATGGATTGTTCTCTAGGTAAATGCACAATCTAATGCACATAGAGGCATCCCATGCTCTCTATTGAACACTTCTCTCTATTCAGTAATAACTGGAATAACTTGGTGAGTCAGTCAACGATCACCCAAATCGAGTCCTGAACCCAAGATTTACATGGAAGACCCATCAGGAAGTCCATGGAAATATCATCCCACTCCCACTCTGGTACCTCTATAGGATGAACCAAGCCTACTAGTACCGGGTGCTCTTCCTTCAGTTGCTGACAAGTGAGGCACCATGAGACAAACTCTACTACTTCCTTCTTCATACCTAGCATCCAATAATGTCATCGAAGGTCTTGGTACATCTTCAACACTCCTTGATGTACCAGAAGATGGGATGTGTTTAACTCCCTCAAAACCTTCTCCTGAAGTGCCACTGGTACGAATGTACATCCATGGAAAAGGATGAAATGATCCTCACCTTCAGAAAATCCATCAGATGCTTTCCCTGTGGATATCTGAGCATGTCGTATCTCATAGTCACCAACCTAATGTTGTGCCTCCCTGAATCGATGAAGAAGTGGGGGAGTGACTCTAAGAGGCAGTAGATAGGCTCCTCCATATCTATCCACAAAAGATATATGTAAGGCAGTCGGCTACTTTATCACCTCTCCTAGTAGCTGTATATTAGATCTCAATGATATATAATCTACTACAACATTCAACTTCCAAAATGTATAGACTTTCTCTAAGTCATAGTCTTGGAGAAACTCAAGCCAACTTTGTTGTCTCAAGTTTAGGTCGTTCTGAGAGAAGATATACCCGAGACTCTTTTTATCAGAGTACACGGTAAAATGTTCACCCATCAGATAGTGTATCCACATCAACAAGGAGTTGACCACTGATACTAACTCCAATTCATGGGTAACATAGATCTTCGCATGATGTCGCAGCTTCGAAGAACCATACAAGATCACTGCTCGCTCCTACATCAGGACACATAAGAGTCTGGTCCCTAATGCGTCGTAATAGACTACGTACCCTTCGACTTCTTCTGGAAGTCTAAAGACAGGGGAACTAGACATCCTATACCTCAGCTCATGAATGCTCTACTGGTATCTCTCCGACCACAAGAATGATGGACCCTTCTACTTCAAGACCGATTGTGGGTCTGTAACTCTGGAGAAGCCTGGAATGAACGTCTAGTAGTATCCAGAAAACCCCAGGAGCTCCATACCTCCATCACACTCATAGGTGGCTCCCAAGTAGGTAACACCTCTATCATCACTAGATCCACAACAACTCCAACATCCAAGATTATGTGTCCCGAGAAGTGAATCTCTCGAATCCAAAACTCGATCTTCAAGAGCTTACCATAATTCTGGTGCTCTCAGAGTGTGTCCAGTATCACCTGCAAATGGTAGGCATGCTCCTCCTTTGTAGTCATGTATATCAGAATGTCTTCAATGATGATTAAGACAAAACGATCAAGGTAAGGCTTGAAAATAATGTTCACGAGACTCATGAACACTGTTGGATCATTATTTATGCTGAAGGTAATGACCAAGAACACGTTGTGGCCATAACGGAACCTGAAGGACATCTTCTTCACCTCATCATCTCGAAGTCCGAGCAGGTGATAGCCTGATATGAGGTATATCTTCAAGAACCACCATGATCCCTTCACCTGATCAGGGAGGTAATCCTTAATCGAGAGTGGGTACTTGTTCGTCACGGTCACCTAGATTAGGATATTGTAGTCAACACAAATCCTCAAGCTCCCATCTACCTTCATACCGATCAGAATCGGGGCTACCCAGGGAAAAAAAATGGATCGGATGAACCCATGCCCCTGAAAATCCTCTAGTTGTACCCTCAGCCCGCGATGCTTAGAGAGAGCCATCCGATATGCTGGAGTAGATATCAGTGTTCTCCCAGGGTATAGGTCAATGTATAAGTCCACCTCTCTGAAAGGGGGTAGTTCTAGAAATTGTCAGGAAAAACATTCACATACTGGTCCACCACTATAGGATAAGTCGGACTCTCCAAGTCAACTTCTCTAAGAGTAATGCAAGACAACAGATAAGTGATCAGATACACCCTCATCAATGTATGTTCGTCCAATGATTCAAAGTATCCCTTCTCGTCGAGGAAGGTAATCATGGTCCCATATTTGCGGACACACCAGAATTTTTGCTTAATACCGTCAATGTGATCATGGACTGTAGATAACCAGTCCATACCCAAGATGACGTCGTAAGGCCACGATGCCGCCACTAAGAGATCCCGGCCAAGGATCTCTCCTCCTAGAGTAAGATTTCACTATTATCACCAGTTTTTAATCATTGAATCAGCTCTCTTAAGAGTCTCTAGCCTTAAGGATCGATCTAACGGCTCCTTCGGAATCTCTGAGCTCTGTACATAGGATGTGGAAAAAAAGAGTAAATGGCACCTGTGACTATAAGAACTACAAATATGTTGGAATAGACACAGATCATACATCAAATCATCTCTAGAGAAAAATGATCATAGGCCTTAGTTTCCTGATGCTGAGCTCTCCCCTCTCCACCCACTCCCTACGGTCGGTGTGGATCTATTGGTGGTTGTGGTAACACACAGTTACATCATCCACCACCATCAGTATTTCTAGATCCTCTGCCACAACCACCTCCTCCCTGAGAACCACCTTGTTTGAACCTTTTCCTATCCTTGGTAGGTCCCTTAACTATCTGGATATCATCTGTATGGCGGGTAGGACAGTCAAAAGCCTGGTGACCAAGCCTGCCGCATGAGTAACATTGTCCTCTCTTGAAATGTGTAGCTATGCCTCCACTCGGGGTACCCCACACAACAGATTCTGAGGCGTGCGGTCTTCCACCTATTTTTCTAGTCCTCTAGGACCTCTGCAACATCTGTCTACTACCAGCTGCAGAAGACTCTATTGCGTGTTGGATAGCGGTGGGTCTGGCTGCTAGATATTGCTCCACAAGGAATCTCTCTACTATGAGGCCTCTCTCTAGCACACCTGTATGCGTCAGGATGCTAAGTGAGATCATGAGAGCTCTGATCTCTCGCCTGAGCCATTGTTCGATGTTCTAGGACCTGAAGAATGGGTCCCATTCTATATCTATGGATTAGCGTAAGAGGTCAGTGAACCTTGCTGAGTAATGTTCCACTGTCATCTACCTAGAGCATCAGGCTCCACCATCCGCATGTTGCTGCCTGAAAGAGGCTAGCTGGAAGGATCACCAAGAAGTCTGCGTGTGTCCCTATTAGCATGAAGACCCTCACTATAGCCTCCAACCAATACTCATCTGCCTATGGGTACATCCCCCTCCTGAACCTCGGTGTCTTCTAGCGCTAGAACTCATGCAATGCCTAAAACTGGTGTGAATGGTCTACTGCTAGGGCGGGTGGCATCGGTGGCCCAATGTGGAGTAATACTGCTAGTGCATTTGCTAGTAAAGGTCCCTACAATGCAGCCTCATCGCTTGGTGGGCTGTTAGTATGTATGACTCTTGGGGCTCTAACATGTCTTCCGTTGGGAGTCATCATGATAGAAAAAAATGTGACACAGTCAAAAGACTATACCTGGTGAGCTGAACTAGATGGGATTTCTTAAAAAAGCTGTTGAAAACATGCATGCAATTAGTGTTTTTGGGCACTAAGTCAGAAATCAGATGTCAGGGTCCTGTTGTATGGATATGTCGGCCGCCTACACCAACACTGGTCTCCCAGTACTGAAAACCACACTTATTACCGTTAAAACTATTACTTCATAGAAAATAATGATTAGAGCTCTATGTTCTGCGGTAGAACCAACTTCTTTGATACCAATTTGTCACGATCCTTCCCCCGGGGCCCATATCATTACATCCCTAAGCCCGCATTCTATAGGCCAGGGGTTGGAGACTAGCTCCGATGGCGTATATCCCTAAAACTGGGATGGAATTTCCGTTATAACTATAAACAAACACAATAGTGCACACAAATGAAATCCAAACACTAAATAAAACTATATAAAAAAGAAGTGCTGGAATGAAATAAGGGCCGGAAATACAAGACCAAAATTAAAGTACAAGTACAAATAAAATGAAAGTACAACTGAAGAAAAGTAAAGAAGATATTGGGTCGTCCATTGGGGTTCCTACCTGAAGGGTAGGTACAGATAGCCTCTTCAGCTCTCTCGTTCATACCTCTGCTCCACGCACCGTCACGCCGTGTGGTCCACCTCCAGGTACCATCTTGTCCTGCTACTCTATGCCTTAATCAGTATTTTCCATCGTCTATAACCAACACAACAAGGTGCGGGCATAGCCCATGCAGAGGTGAGTATAATGATATCAGCAGGGAGCCCGAGAACCTCAAGGTCTCACAAAAGCAAAAAAGGATAAACCACAAAGTATGAAATCAACGGATAAATAGTACATAAGTATATCCCATACATATACCTAAGTTAACTTGCAACCCATCACAATCATGAGGAAAACAAAAAATTCATTTACTCAGCTCAAACCAGGATTTTCATTATCAAAACCAAAATTATTTGAAATCTCCTCCTCTATTGATTATAGTAGGCATGTTGCGACACCAAGGTGATTCTCACTATCCTTGGACTACTAAGGTAATCATCCTGTCGATTACAATAGTTCTACTGCCAACTACCCTGTACTACTCCACTATGGGTCTGCCACCAACAACCAGACGGTCCCCCTAATACCATGCAGAGGTACTCCTCTTATCGAGTACTGTGGGTCAACCGTCAACTACCAGGCTTTCGGCTTCCATGGGTCTACCTCCAACTACCATGTTCTCCCCACTAGGCTAGTCAAATCACTCTGAGTTTAATTGGTCAAGAAGTCGTCAGGTCTTCTAGCTACTAGGTCTCCACACTCTGTCTTCTTGTCACAGAGAGGATCCGCTACATGAGCTACTGGTCAATACTACAACTATAGCGAAGTTTCATGAAGAAGTATCTCAAAATTCTACCACATCATTGGTTTCACAATGCAATATATGAAGCATCAATCGGACGCTCGGTCTAGGAGTTATTAGCATTCTAGTCATAGGGGCCCGGTATGATTTGTATACGATCCAACCTAACCATAACTCATCTATACCTCGAACTGTAGTAGAATATACTCAAAGGGATGACAATGCTCCAAGAATAATGGTGTCCCTGATTTTTCATCAAATGGTCGTCTGGTGCCAATGATATGGCCAACAGAAAACAAGGGGTCGGTAATGGGCATGGGCCCGGTCCGACCCGGTCGGACCATCTCTGCCTAACCTAGACTGGGCCGACCTGGTCTGGGTCGACCCGGTCAGACCGCTGGGTCTGACCAAGCCCGTTGGGCTGGTCATCCCACTGAGTTTTTTGGACCGATCCGCTAGGCCAGGCCCAATAGACTGCGATGGAGTTTCGGCACGGTGGTCGCCATGTAGGCGACTCGGCCCGAAGGCAGGGGCCAGTTTGGCCTGGAGAGTTGCGAGGGAATGACACGAAATGGCTCTTCTCGGAGGGCGAGGCTGGCCAGTTCAGCCTAGGCACCACGAGGGGTGTGGGACACCGGCTCGCTCATGGGGCCGTGAAGGAGCCGAGACACCGTGGGGACCCCAGGCAGGGCACGAGGGCAACGAGAAGATCGCAGTAGGGCGTCGGGGGCGCTGGGTAGGGTGGATAAGGGTGACAGTGGCACCGAGCAGTGCGTGGGGAAACACACAGGGGCGTGGGCATCGTGCATGGGATTTGTGCAGGGCACAGTAGGGCACCGAGGGCAACCGGAAGCGTGCGGGGGCACGGTAAGCGTGTGGGGGCACAAGGAAGCGCACGGGGGAACCAGGTAGGTTTCCGATGGGGCAGTGAAGGCCGCGTGGTGGGCTATGGGGTGGGCCGTGGGTTCGTCTAGGGAGCATGCCGGGAAGGGTGTTAGGATGCCACATGTAGGGGGGTCGGGCATCGCTCAGTTGATGGTGTTCGGTCAGGAGCTCCGGTGCACCACGAAGGTGGAGCGATTCGTGGAGCTGACGGGTAGTGCGGCCTTCGTCATTATTTCATTTGTCGTCGTCACTTCATTGCCATGATGAAGCAACATCACTAAAGGATCGGTGGAAGGAGTCAGGCCATGTTAGTTGGTCCACACCCTACATGTTTAGGGTTGATAACAATTGTTCAACAAGAGGATGGAAGTTGAACTCCAATCATTTATAATACATCAGATTGTTTCTTTTCAACAAAGGGAAGAAATGAAATTGAAATCACCATCTTGAAATACCATGCTACATCTTGTTTGTTTCTTGTTGGCAGATTCGCAGAAGGGAGGCGATGAATACCATCATTAGGTGCGTCCTCCGCACGTCCCCAATTCCGAGCTGCGTCGGTTCGTTGATGACGTTGTGAAGGGTAGGTCGGTAGGTGTCTGGGGTAGATGGTCAAATAAAAATGTCACAAGCGTTCTTTGTGTTATTTGTTGGCAGGGGTGTTCTTCATTGGAGGGGATAAGTTTCTCCAAAGATCTTCTCTAATTCCTCCTCATAAAATTATTCATTCTTACAAAAATAATAGTTTGCCTATTATTTTAACCATTGTCACAAAAATCAAATTGTAAAAATTAATTACATGACTCCCTTTAATTAATGTGTAGGATTGGCATAATTTTATTATGCGTTGGACAAATTTAATTAAAGTGAAAGGTGGAGAGGCTCTCCCACATTAATGAAGGAAATTTTTCAGGTTATACATTCCTCCCATTAATTGGGGATAGGTGGTCCCCACCCCTATTATTTAAATTAGTGGATATGGTCGCAGGTGGCCCCCACGTCGTAACCACTCATGGGAGGTTATGGAAGGGTGGGCCCCACCACCATAACCTCTCATGTGAGGTTTGGGGGTGGCGGCCCCACCTCCAAATCCATATTGGAGGTTTTAACCACCCTACCACCACATGGAGACTAAAATAAAATAAAGACTTTTCTCAATTTTCTCACGACCCGTCTTCGGGGCCCAAGTCGTGACTACCCCAATCCCACCTTCCATAGGCCAGGGGCTGGCGACTAGAACCAAAAGGCAAAAATCCATTTAACTAGGAAGGAATTTCGTTTATGAAAAGTAAACGCACACAACCAGAGTACAAAAGGAAGCATGCACTATGTAAAACAAAAAAACAAAATTAGTGCTAAATGTAAGGGGCCAGAAATCCAAGCCCAAATGTAAAGTACAATGTAAAAGACAAAATAGATGGAAGGTGAAAAAAATCTCATGGATCGTCCAACACGGATGCAAACTGACTGGTAGGTACAAATAGCACAACTCCTAGATCGGCCTCCACGAATCCTACCTGAAGGATAGGTACAGATAGCCTCCTCAGTGCCCTCATCTGTCAGCCTCCTCTGGGTACATACTCGTCGTGAAGTCAACCTCCAGGTGTCGTCCAGTCCTCATAACCTCTGTCTTTGTCAGAACTATCCATTGTCTGCATCCAACAAAACGAGGTGCGGGTATAGCCCGTGCAGGGGTGAGTATAACGATACTCAGTAGGGACCCCGAGACCCTCATGGTCTCACTAAATCAAACATGGATAACCATAAATAAGTATCTCAACAGATAACCCGTATATACTTATATGCCCATACATTTACCTATGTTATCAAGTAACCCATCATAATCATGAAGATAACACAAAGGACATAGACTAAGCTCAAACATGATTTTTATTCAAGATATCGAAACCACGGCTGTTGGAGAACTCTTCCTCTGTCGAGTACAGTGATTGTGTCATGAATCTGAGGTGCTACTCACTGACCTAAGATGGATGAGGTACTCCTCTTATCGAGTATCATGGATCTTCCTCCCCAACACGGTAGCGCTCCCCGCAATGGGTCTACCACCCCAACACAGTAGCACTCCCCCTAATAGCCAACAGAGGGACTCCTCCCGTCGAGTACCGCGGGTCTGCAGCCCGGTCACAGTAGCGCTCCCCACCATGGGAATACCGCCCCAACATAGTTTTTCTCCCCACTGGTATAGTCATGTCACTCTAAATCGAATCAGACAAGCATTCATCATGTCTCAGCCAGCTACTAGGTCACCGTACTCCGTATGCTCATCTTCGGGATGATCTGCTACACGAGATACTGGTCGACACTACATGTGTCATGAAGTCCAATAAATAAGTATTTCAAAGGACCGCCCCATAATATGGGTCTCAATGCAGTAGACAATGCGTCAATCAAACGCCCGGTCTGTGATTTATTCACCTTTTAACCACAGGGCCTGGTTGGTTTCATGTACGAACTAACCCGAACGTAACTCAACTATATCCTGAAATCCCATGGGGTATACTCAAAGGAACCTTTAATCTACAATATTACCAATGCTGCTGACGGTTCATCAAATAGACTTCTGGTCTTAGAGTTATTGGCTTTTCCGTTCCAGGGGCCTGGTTGGTTTATAAGCTCAACCAACCCGATCGTTCGCCAACTACATCCTTGTAACATGACGAGATTTTATGAAAAATATTCTTTTTTAATTTCATTAATGTCTTGTGTTTTACGCTAAACCAAAAGGATCTTTCACAACATGCATCCTTGACTTGCCTTGCATTACACGCAATCGCGACCTTCCTCGATAGCGTGTGTAGTACGCAATACCGAGTTTCACTAAACAATGATATGCTATTAAAATATTATTAAAAATAGCCGTTATGAAGAGTAATAACCACTTTTTGAAATTTTTAAAATTTTATTTTTCAAAATGGACTTTATTTTTGGATTCGGAATATGGAAATTAGTTTAGGGTGAAATTTTGATACTTTTTGGATAACTTTCATATTCTGATGAATAGTTAAAATTACGAAATTTCAATTAAAAACAACTTTTTTAATCGAAATAATAAATAGTGATAAATTATTAATTTGAGTGGTTTTAAAGTATATTTAGAATATATTTTTACAATTTAATACAATGTTGGTCATTGGATGTAATTTCACATTTAAACCAATTATAAACAAGTGTCAATCTTTTGATAGTTATTATCTCTTAAAAACACGCTATTTGTTTTGACGACGAGAATTAATTTTTGAATTAGTTAATGTAAGTGATATGTTTTTAATTTGATAAAATTTATATCATTTTTGAATTCATAATATCAAATATATCTTAGTCCTAATTTTTGGTATTTTTCTGGAAACTTTCATTTTTTGATAAATAGTCAAACCAGTAAGTAGTAGTTAAAAAAACTGAATTTTTAATAAAACATAATTTTACCGCTTCTGTGAGTAGAATTTCAAAAATCCGAGAGACACGGTTAATATCAAGTACAGAAATTTGGTTCAATGATATGAAAATAATTTTTGGTGAATAGTAACTTCTTACATTTTTTTACCACAGTTAAAAGTAAATAGGATAATTAAGGGTAAAAAAGATATTATTATTACCATAAAACATGTCCTAATTCTATTGGATAAGTTTAATTCGCCCAAAAACAACCTTAAGAATAAAATATGACCATTTAGGCCCACTTGGATTAGATTAGGACATTTATTATTAATTTATTTAAAGAAGGGTTAAAATAGTTAATATCAAAGTTTAATAAGTAAATCATTTCTAATATGGGGTTATACATAAGATAAATTAGACTATAAATATTCATTATAAAGATAAAGAAATTTAATACATAATTGTATTTTATTTTTAATTTTTATACATTAAATAATTTAATTTATTTATGATACAACGATGATGCAGTAATTATCTTATTAATGAAATATTGACATAATTGATGTTATAAATACCCAAATACATGTAATTTGATACTTTTTATGAATTCCACTAATTTTACAGGTTAATATTACATGTTAGTATTGATTTAATTAACTTGGTTAGAACTAATCATTCTGTTATGATTTTCACAAAAAATAAATTACTAAATAGGGTCAAAATTGACATAAAATAGTTTTTAAAACCAATATTATATTATTAATTGTTATTTTATTCCTAAAAATAAATGATCGTCCAAATGACTTATATAAGGTTGTATATATTAATAATAAACAACTTGGGGTTCGTTTGGCTTGTTATAGTATGTCTATTAACCTTATAGTGTAAGAACTCATGAAGACACCGTAAAACTAAAATTATATAACTTAATGTTAAAACTAAATTACAAGGTTAAAATAGGAACCTAAACTTGTCTAAATTATATTGGATGAGATTATTTCGTCCCATCCCCACCTTATCATCGAAAGAAATCAATTTGGAGCTATATATAACCGAATTTGGCTTTATAATAAAATAATATTTTTAGTTTTCCAAAGGTGCCCCTCTCCCCCTTTATAAAAGGGCAACCCCTCCCTCTCTTCCTCACACCACATTGAGCCTTAAAGCTCGGCCAACCCAAGAAAAATTATCTTCTCCACTTCCCAAGAAACATCCTATAGGTCCTTGCCTTCTTGAAAGACCAATTTTAGTGCCCTAGGAAGAGGACTCAAAGAGGCGCTTCATAGAAGAGGTAATGTCCATTACCGATTCATTCAACTTGATTTCTTCTTCGACTTCTTCTTATTAGGTTGTTTCATTATGAAGTAAAAACATCTCTATCAATCATATACATATATGTTATTATATGTATAAAACAACCCTATTTCACCATTTATCCATCCTACGGAAAACAAAATCATCGCGCGTGCGTACGTACGGAATACCGTCTCCATGCCATGGTGTAATCTATTTTCCATCACCACCTTACTTGGATGGGTATAATGGTGTAAATAATAACTATATATTATTATTGTAAAGTTATATTGATTCTGAAATAGTATACATACACTCAAATACATTTCCACGATCATTAGAACAATATCATCACTCGTGCGTACGTATGGACTACCGTCTCCACGACGCGATGAGATTAATTCTCCACGATAACCATTCATGAATGATTATAAATATATATAATAATTAATCATGAAATATATGAAATAATAATGATACTGGATTTATTTGTATATATATGTATGTCATCTACTTAATTCCATTCAACTCAACAAGGAAACGAAAACAGCGTTCATACGTACGTACGACCTACAATCTCAATGAACTGTGTATTTCATTCCATTTAATGAGTTATTATAAATATGTATATTGTGAATATATATTATATATAAATCATGTTTTATATTCTGGATTTATATAATCATGATCTAAGTAATCTTTTAAATAATTACAAGTCAAAACAAGGATGACAAATGAAACGATTTTACCCAAAACGCTCTTTAACATGGAATTTACAAAAGAACCGGTAATATAAAGTCATAAGTGAACCATATATAAAATCATAAAAATGATTATTATTCAGGAATAAGTCATTCACATTATTTAAATCATTATACAGTAGGTTCGGAAACTTACGAAGCAAATCGGACCTAAGGTATGGGAAAATAACACAATCTCATTTTTATCCGAGATTGTTTATACTTTGGTATTTACTGGGGTGTATTTTATAATCCATATCCATGTTCCCTCAATATGTAATATTGTTTTCATCCACCTAAAATTTTTTAAATCCAATTTTACTCTTCGGTGAATTTTTAGTAAAAGATATGAAAGGAATCTTTTGTCGTTTTTCATACGAGTTACTTTTTGACTTTTCCGACAAAAGTACGAGAAAAATGTTTTTTTTAACTTATACGACATGAATGGATTTTTATTACTTTATTTACAAGAATATTCCTTTACAAGTTTTCAAGTTTATTTTTAATCAAATTCTTTTATTTTGAAATTGTATGACATGTTAAGAAAGGAAAATGTTTTTGAAGTACAAAGGATATTTTCCTCAAGAATGGAGTTCAAGTGTTTTATCAAAATTATTTTCAATCTAAGATAATATAGGTTTCTGTTTCTATCCCTATTATTACATTGATTTGATTATGTTGTGATGGAATTATTTTTTATTAATTCCTTTATCTTATATGAATTGTTTTACGATGTCATGATGTTTATGAATCCCCTTTTTATTACATGGGTTATGCAAAGATGTATGATTTATGATTTTGTGGCACACATAAGAATGGTATCATTATGAGATGGGTAGGACCTATATCTCCCTCCAATGCATTGGGTAATGATTTTATATCTCATGAGATAGACATGTATGGAACGGTAAGTTAATTCGGTTCAGTGTTACAGGACTGAAATGAGGAGTGAACTTGATTCAGAAAGGGACTTCGCCCACTAAGATGGTCTTGGCAGCAATGCCTTGGCTACTATGGAAATCATGACATGTGATGAATGGTTTCCACAATTACATGTTGTATTTCCATGCTATTTTATCATGATTTATGTTCCATTATGATCTATGCCTTATGTACTACCATGTTTTATGTCGTTTCTCATGATTTTTATGTTTAAACATTATGTTCATGTTTTTAAGTTCAAATGTATATGATATGTTTTATTTTATCCATGATTACCCTTACTGAGCATTTGAGATCACCCTTTTTATGTTTTCTTTTCCCCCAGGATTAAAATAAAGGTTTTAGGTAAGGAAACAAAAAGTGGAAGATCATTATGGGAGATGTTGAAGATCTTTCACCACGATTAGAAGATTAAGTTCCAAGATTCCAAAGACACTAAACTTTTACGGTCCTTGTGTGTCTGTTTTTATTATGTATTAAGTATTCCACAAAATTAATTTAATGTCCATGTAAGTCAATCTTTGGGTCTCTATAGTTGGTATCAGAGGAAAGGTTTAGTCAACCTTTGGAAACTAGGATACGAGAACTTTAGTGAGATCCCTAGAGATATTTCTAAGGTATGTCTAGGGATGTACCTATGGTTATGTATACATATATGTTATAGTCCTAGAATTATGCTAAATATATTAGAATTTGACATAATATGTTAGATATTGAGGGTGCTCCCCTTTACAATGTTGTTTTCCCTAGCATGATTTTTGCCTCTCACACTATTCTTTTTGGGTTTTAGAAAATGGCTGGAAACAGGATGATTCATGATAATGGATGATATGACGGACAATGGAATGATATTATTCATGAGAAACCAAATGAAACAGGATTTGGAAGTCCAATCATCGTTATTATGCCTAATCAGAAATCTCATAATATGATCAATAATATCAACTTTGGTAAGTTTCCTGTCATAGATAATAAGAGAAAGATGGAGTTTCATGATGATCACAGAGGAAAGAAAGTTCAATTTCCCTCATGTAAATCATGTGGGAAGAGGCATCAGGGAGATTGTTTCTAGGGAACTGGAAGATGCTTTGGGTGTGGAAAAGAAGGACACAAATCCAGTAAGTGCAAAGGAAGTGGTTTAGGTAACACCATGGATGAGGATAATGGTATTGCTACGAAATAAATAAAGGTTAAATGTTTTAAATGTTGAATGTACGTGCATTATGCAAACCAATTCACTATGGGAAAGTCTCATGAAGAGAATCAGTACGGTCGTATGGGTAGTATTTATTTTGATTATGATGAATAGAATACAAATGATATGTGAGATGAAATAATTGTTGAAGCTCGGTCAATGGTTTAACAAGGTAGTGGAATGATTACATGTTTATCAAGTGTAATGTTGTATAAGTAATCTCATGGTAGTATGGAATAAAAAGACATCTAAAGATTGTTACACTATTTTCTTTCCTTGAGTTTTGAAAGTGTATGATTAATGGTACCAGTATCCATGAAAGGTTATTTAGATATTTTTGGAATGTAGATTATATGTGCATAATGAAGCGATAATTAAATGTTTGATAATATTCATGAGATCATGACTGATATAAGGAGAAGGTTATATCATAGTTTGTGTTTATATAATTTTTTGATTTTGGTATGAGGAATGAGTTAACTTCTGACAGCATTCATGTTTTCACTAAGGTTTAATGGGTATTCATTTTTCAAGAGAATACATGATTAATGTATTCACAGGATTATAATGTGACCAACAAGATATATGGAGGATAAATGATGGTATCCACATTCTTGGTTGATGACACTTCAAGTAATCGTTTTCTTTATACTATGATCATGGAGCGATGTATTTTAGATAAGCCTAAAGATTGGAATGGATTATGTTGGACAGAAGTTAGTATTGTTTAAGTATAGAACTTTTTTTTGATATTATTGATGGGATGTTATAGTAATATAGCATTAGAATAAGGAAAACCTGTAGGACGGGCGACAACCCATCGTGTCAGACACGGCTGTGGGAATCGAACACACAACCAAAGTGCGACTGGCCTTTATCACCTACCACTGGCCTACAGGAAGTCCCTGTTTAGTAGAAACTAGTTTTATTATATTTAGAAGTATGATATATGAAGTATAAGTCCATTTTAGGAACCATATATGATTAATCTCACTATAGATGGACTTATGTATTTTTTGATAACTTTTCTAACCTTTGGTTTGAGACAGATGGAATGACCCATCATTCTATCACATGATCTTCTAACACATCACGAATGAAAAATTCAACTTCATTTATTTAATATATGAAATGGAAATTGTCCAAATAATGACCAACGGTGAGACTATACCAAAATCACGAAAGTATTTCTTCTAATTCCGATTTCATCAACTTTAGGGAAATGATCTTGAAAACCAAAAATGTTGTCCTAGTGCTCTTATATCTGATGAATCATTTGGTACCTTAGATCATCACAAATTTATGGATTTGTGATTGCTGGCTTTTCCATACCCATGTTCTCTACCACTCTCCATCAGAACATGTTGTTTAGATTTCTTTTCCATATCCATTTTTTCACCTATGTGGAAACCCAATGATTAGTTTATTTGGGTAACCGTTACGTTTCATACTTTTTTTTAAAGAATGTTTTTGGTATTCCTTTTTACGATGTAGGTTTCTATTAAATAAACTTTCGAGTAGTAAACCATTTATAACCCCAACGAATTTCGGGGGTGAAATTCATTTTAAGGGGGGTAGAATGTAACACCCCGAGATTTTATGAAAAATATTCTTTTTATTTTCATTAATGTCTTGTGTTGCACGCTACACCGAAAGGAGCTTGCACAACAGGCATCCTTGACATTCCTTGCATTACACGCAATCACGACCTTCCTCGATAGCGTGTGTAGTACGCAATACCTAGTTTCACTAAACAATGATATGCTATTATAATATTATTAAAACTAGACGTTATGAATAGGAATAACCACTTTTTGAAATTTTTTAATTTTTAATTTTCAAAATGGACATAATTTTTGGATTTGGAATATCGAAATTAGATTAGGGTGAAATTTTGGTACTTTTTGGATAACTTCCATATTCTGGTGAATAGTTAAAATTACTAAATTTTAATTAAAAAAAACATTTTTAGTCGAAATAATTAATAGTGATAAATTATTAATTTGAGTGGTTTAAAAGTATATTTTGAATATATTTTTACAATTTAATACAATATCGGTCATTGGATGTAATTTCACATTTAAAGAAATTATAAACAAGTGTCAATCTTTTGGTAGTTATTATCTCTTAAAAACACGATATTTGTTTTGACGACGGTAATTGATTTTTAAATTAGTTAATGTAACTGATATGTTTCGAATTTGATAAAATAGATATCATTTTTGAATTCATAATATCAAATATATCTTAGGCCTATTTTTTGGTATTTTTCTGGAAAGTTTCATTTTTTGATGAATAATGAAACAACTAATTAGTAGTTAAAAAAAACTGAATTTTTCATAAAACATAATTTTACCACTTATGTGAGGGGAATTTCGAAAATCCGAGAGACACGATTAATATCAAGGACTAAAATGTGGTTCAATCATATGAAAATAATTTTTGGAGAATAGTAACTATTTACTTTTTTTACCACGGTTAAAAGTAAATAGGGTAATTAAGGGTAAAAAATATATTATTATTACCCTAAAACATATCCTAATTCTATTTGATAAGTTTAATTAGACAAAAAACAACCTTAGTAATAAAATATGACCATTTAGGCCCACATGGATTAGATTAGGACATTTATTATTAATTTAATTAAAGAAGGGTTAAAATAGTTAAAATCAAAGTTTAATAAGTAAATCATTTTTAATATGGGGATATACATAAGATAAATTCGACTATAAATATTCATTAGAAAGATAGAGAAATTTCCAACATAATGGTATTTTATTAGTAATTTTTAGACATTAAAAAATTTAATTTATTTATGACACAACAATGATGCAGTAATTATCTTATTAATGAAATATTGACATAATTGATGTTATAAATACCCAAATAAATTTAATTTGAGACTTTTTATGAATTAAACTAATTTTACAGGTTAATATGACATGTTATATTTATTTAATTAACTTGGTTAGAACTAATCATTCTGTTATGTTTTTCACAAAAAATCAATTACTAAATAGTGTCAAAATTGACATAACATTGTTTTTAAAACAAATATTATATTATTAATTTTTATTTTATTCCTAAAAATCTAATGTTTGAAAAAATGACTTATATAAGGCTATATATATTAATAATAAACAACTTGGGGTTCTTTTGTCTTGTTATAGTAATTGTATTAACCTTATATTGTAAGAACACAAGAAGACAATGTAAAAGTAAAATTATTTAACTTAATGTTAAAACTAGAGGATAGGTTAAAATAGGAACCTAAACTTGTTTAAATTCTATTGGATGAGAGGCTTTAGACCCATACCCACTTTAGCTTCGAAATAAATCAATTTTGAGCTATTTCGAACCGAATTTGGATTTATAATAAAATAATATTTTTAGTTTTCCAAAGGTGCCCCTCTCCTCCCTTATAAAAGGGAACCTCCTCCCTCTTTTCCTGACACCACTTTGAGCCTTAATGCTCGGACAACCCATGCCGGATTCTCTTCTCCACTTCCCTAACAACATCCTATCGGTCCTGGTCTTCTTCAAAGGCCAAATTTAGTGCCCTAAGAGGAGGACTCAAAGAGGCGCTTCAAAGAAGAGGTAATGTCTGTTACCGATTCGTTCAACTTGATTTATTCTTCCACTTATTCTTCATAGGATGTTTCAATATGAAGTAATAACATCAGTATCACTCATATAAATATATGATATTATAAGTATAAAACAACCCTATTTCACCATCTATCCATCCTACGGAAAACGAAATCACCGAGCATGCGTACGCACGGAACACCGTCTCCACGCCGTTGAGTAATCTATTTTCCACCACTACCTTACTTGGATGGGTATAATGGTGTACATAATAACTAAATATAATTATTGTAAAGTGATATTGATTCTTAAATAGTATACATACACTCCAATACAATTCCACTATCATGAGAATGATATCATCGCTCGTGCGTACGTACGGACTACCGTCTCCACGACGCGATGAGATTCATTCTCCACGTTAACCATTCATGAATGATTATAAAGTACATATAATAAGTAATCATGAAATATATGACATAATAATGATACTGGATTTATGTGTATATATATGTATGTCATCTACTTAATTCCATTCAACTCAATAAGGAAACGAAAACTGCGTTCATGCATACGTACGGCCTACCGTCTCCATGAACGGTGTATTTCTTTCCATTTACTGATTTATTATATATATATATATATATTATGAATATATATTATATATAAATCATGTTTTATATTATGGAATTATGTAATCATGATCTAATTAATCATATGAATAATTACAAGTCAAAACACAGACGACAAATGAAACGATTTTACCCAAAACAGTCATTAACATTGAATTTACAAAAGAACGGGTAATATAAAGTCATAAGTAAACAATATATAAAATCTTAACAATGAGTATGATTCTAGAATAAGTCAATGAAATTTTTTAAATCATTATACAGGAGGTTCGGACACTTACAAAGCAAATCACACCTAGGGTAAGGGAAAATATCAAAATCTCATTTTTATCTGATATTGTTTATACTTTGGTATTTTCTGGGGTGTATATTATCATCCATATCCATGTTCCCTCAATATATAATATTGTTTCCATCCACCTACAATTTTTTAAATCCAATTTTACCCTTCGGTGAGTTTTTAGTAAAAGATATGAAAGGAATCTTTTGTCATTTTTCGTACGAGGTACTCTTTGACTCTTCTGACAAAAGTATGAGAAGAATGTTTTTTAACTTATACGGCATGAATGGAATGTTAAAACATTATTTCCAAGAAAATTCTTTTACACGTTTTCATGTTTATTTTTAATCAACTTATTTTAGTTTAAAATTGTATGAAATTTTAAGAAAGGAAAATGTTTTTGAAGTAGAAAGGATATTTTCTCAAGAATTGAGTTCAAGTGTTTTATCAAAATTATTTTCCATCTAAGATAATATAGGGTTCTGTTTCTATACCTATTATTACATTGATTTGATTATGTTGTGATGGAATTATTTTTTATTAATTCATTTTTCTTATATGAATTGTTTTATGATGTCATGATGTTTAGGAATCCCATTTTTATTACATGGGTTATGCAAAGATGTATGATTTATGATTTTGTGGCACACATAAGAATGGTATCATTATGAGATGGGTGGGACCTATATCTCCCTCCAATGCATTGGTTAAAGATTTTATATCTCATGAGATAGACATGGCTGGAACAGTAAGTTAATCCGGTTCAGTGTTACAGGACTTAAACAAAGAGTGAACTCGTTTCAGAAAGGGACATTGTCCACTAAGATGGTCTTGGAAGCAATGCCTTGGCTACTATGGAAATCATGACATGTGCTGAATGGTTTCCACAATTACATGTTTTATTCCCATGCTATTTTATCATGATTTATGTTCCATTATGATCTATGCCTTATGTACTTCCATGTTTTTTGTCATTGCTCAATATTTTGATGTTTAAACATTATGTTCATGTCTTTAAGTTCAAATTTATATGGTATGTTTTATTTTATCCATGCATACCCTTACAGATCATTTGAGATCACCCTTTTTATGTTTTCTTTTCCCCCAGGATTAAAAGAAAGGTTTTAGGTAAGGAAAAAAAAGTGGAAGATCCTTATGGGAGATGTTGAAGATCTTTCACCGCGATTAGAAGATTACGTTCCAAGTTTCCAAAGACACTAAACTATTACGGTCCTTGTGTGTCTGTTTTTGTTATGTATTAAGTATTCCGCAAAAGTAATGTAATGTCCATGTACGTCAAGCTTTGGGTCTCTACAATCCAAACCTCAAGTAGAGAATTCCAAAAGACCATCTCATCAAGAGGAATCCAACATATTTGACGACACGTCAATCAGACGTCCGGTCCTCACGTTATAAGCGTTTCCACTCCGAGGGCCCGGTTGGTGTAGAGTTCGAACCAACCCAGCCATACACAAACTTCGCCAGAACCTTGAGTGTAATATATCTAAACGACCGTCTCAATCCAAGGAATCCAATGCAACTGACGGTGCGTCGATCGGAGGTACGTATCTCATTTTATGGCCATTTAACCGAAAACGGTCTGAAAATAGGGGGTCTGGGCCCGGTCCGACCCAGCCCAACACCCCCTAGGTCGGCCTGAACCGGGTTGACCCAACCCAGGTCCGGCCCGATTGGGCATGGCCAGGCGCACCTGGGCTCGGTCTGTAAGGCCCACCCCGGCCCGACCGGGGGAGGCTAGCTTGGCCAGCTGGCCGAGCAGAGGCGCGACACACCTTAGCTGGAGCGACGTAATGTTGTGCCCCTCTATCTCCGGAACGACAAAGTCATTCTGGTCATCATCTGCCGACATGGCCCAGCTGTGATGGACTACTCCGGTAGCGCGCCAGTTGTGTCTTCCTCGGACCACCGGATGCGGTTCGGTGGTCCGATTTGCCCACCGTCTGCGCCCGCACCTCTACTGGCACCTTCTCTTCACTGAGACGACATCAAATTTCCATTGTAGTCCCATTTCATCGTCGATTGTCATCCTACACACAAATGAACAACCAGCGGAGGGTCATCGGGCCGTGTTTTTTCGGCCTGCGCCCTCCGCATTAGACATTATCAATTGGAAATTATCAAACACTTGCTTTCAACTACGACAAGAGTATATTTTATTCAAAATTAAATTATAAAAACATCCTATAAATAAACTATCATTATCGAGAGTATAATCCACTTAATTGAAAAATATATTATATTCCCCTACCTCGCAAAGAAGTCGCATGTCATCAAACTGTGGAAGATGTGCGTCATGGTGGTTGGACGTCGTAGTAGAATGCTGATGATTCTGTTTACGTCGGAGGATGAGACGTCGTCATTGGAGATGTTCCCCGTTGTGGTGTCTCCTCCCTTGACGTGGAGTAATAATAAGAGAAAGCATGTCATCGGTGACATTGCATTCTTCGTTGGAGAAAAAACACCTCTCTTTCTATTCCTCCAGAGGTTTCCCACCAAAATATTTTATATCACAAATATTAAAAAATACATCTCCCATTTAACGAAGTCCCATGCAACACAAAATAATTCAAATAAATTCATGACACACAGGTAATTAATTAATTATGGGTGATTAATTAACTTATATTGTTGGAATTTTAAATTAGAGAGAGGAAGGTGGAAGGGTTAACATAATTAATGGAAGAGTTGGCAAAGAAATAAATGTAAGGCGAGTTTAAGGGGGGTTTAAAGGGAGATGAAGGGTTGGGGATTGTGTTGGACCCACCTCTCATATATCCACACATTGGTAGTTAGGTGGTTGTGGGTTCCACCCTTAGCTCTTTTTTATAGGATAAAACTACTATATTTGTAAATAAAATTGTACACTACCAATTTTATTTATCTTATTCTAGATTCCCAATTATTAACATTCAACCTACAGAAAATGAAACTGTGGTAAAGGTTCCCTTATGCAATTATTGGCGCATCGAGTTCATCGGTGCCCTCAGATTTCAATTACGAGCACCACTTCAAAAGATAGAAATCCCGCTTGTTTGTTCACTGAACTTACTCAAGATAATCTTCGGAAATTGATTTTGGGCACACCGGGCCTCGAAATCGAGTGTCGTCAGATGCTACAGACTCATAAAATTGAAATGAATTTAGAAAAAAATTTAAATGAAATTTCCATGTCTTTACATTACTCCCACCTCAGGGCTTTACGTCCCAATAATGATATAACACAAACTAGGAAAACTAAAGGAGGTATCGAGTAAACATCTGAGCCTCCGGCTCCCATGTTCTCTCTTGGAGGTTCATGTGCTACCAATGAATGTGCACTAGAGGAATTGACCGTCCATGTAGAACCCGATCCTATTGATCCTTGATCTGCATCGGGACCTCCGTGAAAGTCACCCCGTCATCCATTTCCATCTCCCCGTGGTCGATGATGTGTAAAGTTCCTTGCACGTATCTCCTCAGCTAGGATACGTGGATGACTTCATGCACCCGGGGCAATTATGGTGGAAGGGGTATGTGGTAATCCACCTCTAATACATTATTGAGGTCTTAGAAAAGTCCAATTAATCGTGGAGATAATTTTCTGCCTTGGACAAATCTATGTAGACCTCATCGAGGTGGGACCCGTAAGAAGACGTGGTCACCATCCGCGAACTCCAATGGTCTCTGTCTCCTATCAGCATAAGACTTATGTCTGCTATGTGCAGTATTCAACTGCTCCGGGATTATCAATACTTTCTCCTTCAAAGACATAACCATCTCTGGTCCTACAATAGCTGCTATTATTTCCCCTTTGTCGAAAAGATAAATCTGGTCTCATCCCCTAGATGAACCACGTACTTTTCCTAATATAGTCAATCCTGATATTAACGGTACTAATTCATGCCATGGACAATGTCGTAAGGCTTAAATTCTACTACCAAGAGGTCCAACCGTCACTCTTGCCTCCAAGGGTTGAGTCACACTGTAGGCATCAGTGTGTGGTCACTGGGTCTCCTCCCATAGGAATCTCGAAAGTGAGGGTCAAGTCAACAGTTTTTACCAGAACCTCTCAGTTTCAACCACACAAAAAAGAAGGAAAGAAAACATCTCAAGGACAATTGTACTTTATTACTGAATCTCAACTACAAAGACACACAACAACCACAAACAACAACAACATGGAAACTAGAAGCACCAAGAACAAAGGCCTCCATGCCTGGAACTAGTCCCGCTTCTATCCACCTGCTTTCGGAGCTCCATAGTCTTATGCTTCAGCTGCCTGATTCTGTGCTATCCCATGTCCACCTATTCCCTGCGGTCAGGGTGGACCTCATGGTGGTGGTGGTGGCAGCACCTCAAAGCATTATCCACCTCCGGCTGCACGACCAGCTCCTCTGCCTCGTCTGCCTTCACCCTGCAGACTATCTCGATTGAACCTATGCCTCTGCCTGGGAGGTCCTTCTTCTATATGCTGATCGTCTGAATGGTGGGTTAGATATTCACGAGCCATGTGACCCTGTCCGCCGCATGAGTATCACAGCCAGGTAGGTATGTCTCTTTCTCTACCCTGGGTGCCCTGCACTACCGACCCTGAGTCGTGCGGTCGACAATCTGTACGTCTTGTCCTCTTAGACCTCTATGTCATCTATCTATTGCCAGCTGTAGAAGGCTCTAATTCTTGCCGTCTAGTGGTGGGTCCCGCTACTGAAGAATTCTCATAAAATAAACTATCCACTTAGAGGTCTCACTCCAACACCCCTGTCTTTGTCGGAATTCTATTGGAGAAAACTAAATCTCTAATCTCTCGCCTGAGTCCCTCATGAAAGGTCTGGGCCCTAAAGAATGGGTCACATACCATATCAGTGGAGTAGCGTGAGAGGATGGTGAACCATACTGAGTAATGTGCTACTATCATGTTTCCCTGCTTCAGATGTAGTAGTTCCTGTATCTGCACTGCTTGAAGGATGGCTGGTAAAACTTTGCCCGAAACAGGCTCTCAAAGTCTTCCCAATGGAGTGTCGCAATGTCCTGCATTTGGAACATTAGGCTCCACCATCTGCCTACTGCTTCCTGAAGGAGGCTGGTATAAAGGATCACCATAAATTCTGATGTTGTCCCTACTAGCCTGAAGAATCTCACCACATCCTCCTTCCAATCCTCTACCGCATGTGGCTTCGTCTCTCCGCGGAACCTGGGTGGCCTCTGGCGTTGGAAGTCGTGCAGCGCACTCATGAGGCATGCATCTTCTTCTACTGGGGCTGCTGGCATAGGTGGACCAATGATCGGTAGTACTGTTGGTGCCTCTGCTGGTGCCTCAACTGGAAGAGGGCCATGTACTAAGGCCTCATCGCTAGGTGGGATGTTAGTACATACAACTCTTTGGGCCCTAGCTGGTCGTCCACGAGGAGGAATCCTGAAAGAACAAATGTGACACGGTCAAAAGACTATACCTAGTGAGCTGACCTAGTTTGATCTAACATAATAGAAACTTTTGAAAACTAACACGTAATCAGTGTTTTCATGTACTAAGTCGGAAATCAGAAGTCAGGGTCCTAGTGTATGGATACGTCTGTCACATGAACCAACACTATACTCCCTGAACTGAAGACCACACTTAGTACCCTTAACACTACCACTTCACAGAAAACAATGATGAGAGTCATATGTTCAGTTGTAGAACTGACTGCTATGATACCAATTAGTCATGAACTATCCTCGTGGCCCATGTCGTGACTACCCCAAGCCCACCTTCCATAGGCCTGGGGCAGGCGACTAGCACCAAAAGGCCTAATTCCCTATAAATGGGAAGGAATTTCCTTTATGAAACATAATCGCACACAACCAGAGTACAAGCAGAAGAAAACACTAAGTAAAACTAAAAACAAAAGTAGTGCTGAAAATAAGGGGCCGAAAATACAAGCCCAACTGTAAAGTAAAAGGTTAAAGACAAAAAAAGCATGAAATTAACAAGAATTTCATGGATCGTCTTCCACAGATCCTACCTGAAGGGTAGGTATACATAGCGCAACTCCTAGATTGTCCTCCATAGATCCTACATGAAGGGTAGGTACATATAGCTTCTTCAACGCCTAGTGAGACCTTGAGGGTCTCAGGGTACCTACAGAGTATCGTTATACTCACACCTACATGGGATATGCCCTCACCTCGTTGTGTTTGATGCGGAAGACAGACAGTGCTGACGAAGGCCGACTGTACGAGGACTGAACGACACCTGGAGGTGGACCTCATGACGAGTCGGTACTTGGAGGTGGACCTCACGACGAGTCAGTACCCAAAAGAGGTTGACGGACGAGGGTGCTGAGGAGGCTATCTGTACCTACCCTTCAGGTAGGATCCGTGGCGGATGATCTAGGAGCTATGCTATCTACACCTACCAATCAGGTAGATCCATGGTGGACGATCCAAGAGCTTCCTGTCACTTTCCACCTGTTTGGTCTTTTACCTTATACTTTACAGTTGGACTTGTATTTCCGACACCTTACTTTCAGAACTACTTTATTTTTTCTGTTTTACTTAGTGTTTTATTTCACTTGTACACTAGTTGTGAGTTTATACATTTCATAAAATCAATGCCTTCCCATTTATAGGGAATTAAGGCTTTTAGTGCTAGTCGCCATCCACTGGCCTATGGAAGGCGGGCTTGGGGTAGTCCCGACATGGGCCCCGAGGATGGGTCATGACCACTTTATTTTATTTATCTTTATTTAAACCCCCAAAACTAACATCTGTTTTCAACTCACTGTCGTCTAAGTGAATGTATATTTAAGTGAATCCCGACGCTGCGAGTTCAACGATGCCCTCAGATTTTAGTTTCGAGCCCCGGTAAAAAATTTATAAAAACACGCTCGTAATTTTACTGAATGTACTCAAAGAAAATTCCATTCATTGATTCCAGGAACATCGGGCCTCAGAATTAAGCGGCGTAAAAATTCGCAGACTCGTAAAAATCTAATTTCTTTATGAAAAAATTTTCCACGGAATTTCCGAGTCTTTACAATATTTTTATTGACCCCCTAAGAATATTGCGAGGTAAATTCCCTTAATGCTTAAGGAATTGATTTTCATAGTGTCCCATATACTTTTAGGTGAATCATTGATATTTAGAATCCATATTTATGGCCTTGAAATCATGATCATGATTTAATTTTCCTCCAAACATGTTGTAATATTACATTCCCTTGAAAAATGTACTATAGTATTTCTTTTATAAATTATCAGATGGGGAAATTCCTTTTATACCTTCTTACATTTATCCACAATTTTCAAAATAATCACATTCCATTAATTCAATTAAACGATATTACAGTAGGATAGTTATTTTATAGTATTTTTGTCACATTATTTTATGTCCCTTTATGATCATAATGTTTTGGAGTCTAGTGGCCTTCATTGAATCAACTTAATAACACCAGAGAAACATTCAATCCTTATTTATTGATTATTTATCATATCTATGACAATCCTTTCTATTGTTGAATGTATTTATTCATACAATGAATCATTTTCATCTTCCATTTTACTTATATTTAATATTTATCTCAACATATAAACTAGTTTTCCATGAGAAAAATATTTTTCTAAAAATAGAATAAGAAAATACTTCCATTCAATGATTTCTAATTTTTATCCACAATTAAGTCTTGTATCAATGATCACCATTGATATATATATATGATTTGAAAATTATATTCCATGATAAATCTCCCAATTTCATTACTTCCAAAAATAAATAAATAAAAATTCAGAAGAAATTATCCATTGCTCAACTAAAAATTGATTTAATGACCTATTTAATGATGACTGTCTCAGATGACTAAATTGGTCTTACATTATTACACCATCTGGTTGATATATAGGATCCACCATATGAGAAAAGTTATTACTAATATACGAATTCATCCTCCCCAATAGAGTTATAATTTCATCCATTTTAGATAGATCTATAGCTCAAGCATCACTATCTTTCCTTTGAAGGAAATTCCAATATGGAGTGCATCAATTGATACAGTTCCCCATTATTATACATAAATCCATTTATAAAAATTAAATACACTAGATTATATCCTAATATTATGAAATATAAATTATAATCCAAATACTATTGAAATAGATAACTTAAATTGAAAAATTTGTTCATAACTAAAATAATAATTATAAACAAAATTAATGTAGGAACATTTTTAAATCATAAAAATATTTTCAAAAATTAAAAATGGTTTTCAAATGAAATGTGTATTAATCCATGAATATTAAACCTAAATTTTAAACCAAGAATGCATAAGGCTTGTGTTTTAATTAGGTAACACTCAAGTCAATCCCAACACATCATTTTCAATGTCATTATCTATGGTTCCATCTCAACTAGAAATACATATACTTATAGTATCCACGTATGGATGTATTTCTCGTTAAACCACATAATATCCACTTTACTAAAACAAATAAAATTTATTCAATACCTATACATTGTATAAATACTATAGTAATGTTAATAAATTTGTTTTCCCAAAATCTAATTCCCATGGATTTTATAAACCACCTCTGATAAAATTTGCAATGTCCCAAAATCTAGTAGAATGGAGATGATGTGTTTTTAATACGTTGGAATAAAATAAGAGGAATTTAATATTCTTGTAAGAATTAGTATTTTATTCTTGGTAAAAATAAACATTCTTGAAATTTAAAATTAAAAAAAATTAAATTGTTACTTGTTTTTATAGAAATCCATTAATCCTCATAGAGTATCCTTGCATATCAATCACAAAACACATCCTACTAACCTAAGGAAAAAAAACATAAGAATGGGGGTGGAATTATATTATCATTAATGTATAATATAAAATAGAATATATAATGAATAAATAAAAATAATCAATATGTATATTTAAATTATTTAAACACATGTCATTTAATCAAAAAATTAATTATAACCTGTTTTAACTATATAATGATCAAATGAATATATATAATTATTTATATGAGCTAGAGGATTTTCCATAGAAATAATAAATAACCCAAAAATCACAATGAAATTAATAATTGATGTCAAGATAATAAAATTAGTAATTTTATACATCTAAATAATACAGCCAAAT
The DNA here is from genome assembly GCA_963277665.1 of Viscum album. NCBI lineage: Eukaryota > Viridiplantae > Streptophyta > Magnoliopsida > Santalales > Viscaceae > Viscum > Viscum album. The sequence goes on along the minus strand of OY728151.1, from coordinate 747,324,170 downwards.
ACATTCATAACATAGTCTAAATTTGTTGGTATAAAACAATATAATTTGTACAAAATATTTGAATCATAAGTGTTGTCAATTAATCAAGGGATTATATATAAACGAGTTCATCCAATCACATACTAATTAAAATACATTCTTCTGAGGAATGTGGTGAAATATAATATACATAAACATTTGTAGTGAAAAAACATACAATATTTTAATACATACTACAATCAAATAAGTATCCCCATAAACAAAACAGAATAATATCGTGAATGGTAATAAAATTATAAATAATTAATAACTATTATAATAAAAATTCAAATTTTTTTATAATTATTAAATCAGTACAAGATATCTATAATGATTCTTTTGTAAAATAAATTTTGGAAGTTATTGATGAGTAGAAATACCGAAAAATTTCATTATAAAAATAATTAGGAAAATAAACATGGACATTGAAAACCTCCTTAAGATAAATGTTCAAATGAAAATTGGAAATAATTTTCATTGAATATAATAATTTTGAAACATGAAAAATAATATTTTAATCATTGAATTTTAATTATGGATAAATATTCCATTAATGATGTACATGTTAAAACATATAATATATAATAAATTTTGGATAAAATTTTATTAGGTCATGATTTGAAATTGATATGAAGCATCATTTATATGAAATTTTAATAATTATAAATATGAAAAAATTATATTTACAAAATCATTCTAAAAAATGTTAATCAATTTTTTATAACATTTCTAGAAAATTCATATTTTGAGAAAAAATATATTTTTGACTAAAGTGAGGAATGATGAAAATTTTTCATAAACCAATTGAAAATTATTATAATTACTAAATAATAGAAAAATGTTACCAATAATTGAATAATATCCTGAGTAAATGAAGTATAATAAATTATATTGATTTTAGGATAGAAATATAAAATAATTCCCTTAAAGGATACCTAAGCAATAACCATCCTAAATAATTATGAGATATTGATATAAACCCTTAAAACATTCATAACATTCAAATCAATACACCCCTGAAATAAATAACATCAAATAATTCATTAAATAAAAAAAATCTAAATTAATTCCAGGTATAACATATAAAAAATGATGGTATATACACTACACAAAGGAATAAGTGGTGAATATGGAATATATCTCATGGAAGTAAAAGTCATAAGAAAAACTCATAAAAATATGTAGAAATACAATGTATGTGTTCTAACATACTATATAGTAAATCTATGTTTATTATAAATATATTAAATAACACTAATAATTTCTCTAATACCATATATTATTGAAATGTAGTATTTTATTACATGTTAATTATCAATTGTTCGTTAAATCAGCATTTTGGGTCATAATTGTTATATTTTTTCATATATGTTTTAGTTCAATAAGTTTTCCACATAATTTAAACATTGTTAAATAATTTAATTATTGTTAAAAATTTTATAAATATAATAGAAAATCATTAGATATGTTTTTATAGTATTCTATTAATATTTTTTTAGAAAATTGATCAGACCTTTCTTGTAGACACTATGCCATACGTACAAATAACATTGATTTCATTTATCTTGAAGATTAGAAAAATAGGTAAATAAACATTAATTCATATTTATAGATTCATTATTATATCATACATAAAATTTATATCAATAAAATAATACTATTTTAAAATCTTTTTAAATATGAACTAAAAAACATTTCACATCGCTATGTGGACGCAGTAGTCCACACACACACAAAAGAGAAATTTTATTGTTTTCCAATTTATTTTCTTGTGAAAATTATTTATGATATTATATTTGATTAATTATTTTTAAATAATGAATATAAAATATATTCTTTAAATTTAAACCTATTATTTTTTTATGTTATGTGTATTTGGAAACTAAAAATATAATATCATGAGGTGGTAGTCTGCCATACCCACAACCTACGTTATTGTATCCCAAAAAATGAAATAATGATTTTATATGAGATATAATAATTATATAATTTTAATAATATATTAAATATCATATATATATATATATGATAAATAATTCCTTTTATCAATCCTATAAAGGTGGTGATGTAAAACAAATTACATAAGTGGTTAAGGTGGTAGTCCAATATAAACAAGATCGTAAGTTTCATTTCCCACTCGATCAATGTAGAGAAGGATAAATGTTATGAAATTTAAATAATAAAATATATTTATATAGGATATAATTTTTATTATATTATAATAATATAATATTTTTTGTATCTTTTGAATGAAAAAGTTAAAACAAATATGCATGTTTATGAAATTTAACTCTTCATCAGAGTACCTCATTAGGATCACACCTAAAGGCATTTTATGAAGGATTTATAATATAAATAAATAATATAGGATGTGGGGAGGGAATTATTTAAGGTATTTTCATTAGTATTTTAATTCATTAATGTGTTAATAGAGGAAGAGTGGGCTTTCCATTTATAAGTCGAGGAGAAGACATATATAGAAATATTCCTAAAATATTGTGATATATTAATTTATCTAATTTTATATGCCTCAAACATGTTTCATTAAAAGAAAATTGAGGTTATTTGTATTAAATATATCCAATAAATTTGTTTTGGGAAATTCTTATGTAATTTTAGCTTTTATATTCTTTGTTTAACCCTGGGTAATACTATTTTATCCTTAACAACAATAATTATTTTTTTCTGTTTCAACTCTTCATTATAGAACATCATTAATTTTTCAATATTTTATAATGTAAATTATATTTATTAAATATAAGGAATATATTTTTTCAAATTAAAATCACATAGGTGGCTTTATTTAATATAAAATTATACCACATATGAGAAGAAAGAGAGGTTTCCAAAATATAAAATTCTCATAAGTGCTAAATGTATTAATGTATGATATCATTATTAAATACATTAAGATGACCAAAATCATTTAAATTTGTATACAATGATACAATTTTTACTTAAAAATAAATTTAAAATTTAATTAAACTTTTAAAACATAATTAAATACGAATTATTATATAATAATAATTTGTGTTTCTCAACAATAATAAAAAATATATTCTTTTTAGAAATTTAATAAAAATACACCTGAAGATAATTTGTTAATATAGATATCAAAAAAATTATTCTTCTGGCATATAAATTTTCTATTTTTTACACTAATTTTAATCTATGTTAACAATGCGTGATTAATATACAATTCAAAAAAATGTAGTTTTCATGAAAACTTTTCATTCTCATTATAATTGTTACTTTTTTATTTCTAATAAATAGATAAAAATTTACATTCTTTTATACATGTGAAAAAATAATTATTTTCATAAGTTACTTATTAATATTAATTCCCCTTATCATAAAAACAATTTTATAATGGTAATTCCTAAATAATAACAACATAATAGTGTATCATGTTTTATATAAACCCTGTGCGGCATGAATTTAATCCAAAGAAAGTGATTAAATATATATTAATGGAATTCTATCATTTTGACTAAGGCTGTTCCAAACACATATAAGATTACTGTTGAGTGTCATATACCCTATTGTATATGATGTTCATATATAAAAATACCATGGTGATAAATTATACCCCCATTAAATAATTTTATTCCTTGGAATTAAATCTTTATATCAGTAATGACGTCTCAAAAATATGGAAGTAACCTTCTTAACAACCCAGAATATAAAAATGGTAAACAAAATATCAACTAGGAAAGAGGTAAAGGGATGTATGTTTGTCATAACAACACATACTACGATTCCAAATATGATAACACTGGTGGAAAATGAACACATGGACTTAAAAAAGAATCCCAAAAATTAACTTCCATTCTCTTTTAAACACAGCTGTGGCGAAGGACTCCATATGTGAATACCGACACTGCGAGTTCAACAGTGCCCTCATATTTCAATTTGAAGCAACGGTTCAAAAGTTATAAAATCTCGCTCGTACGTTTATTGAACTTACCAGAAAAAATATTCAGAAATTGATTACGAGCCCACTATGCCGTGGAATCAACCACCACCAAAAACTGTAGAATCGTAAAATTCCCAAGAATGTATGAAAAAAATTTCCATGGAAATTCTGGGTCCTTACAAGAAACACGAAGCAGAATAATTTTTTTATTCATTGGTGACATAAAATATTCCTCTCAAATCATAAATGAAAAAGTACAGTGTACATTCAATATTAATTAAAAAATATATATGAAAATAGTACTCCTATAACATAATAATTGAATCCAATCACCTGATCATTAGTCAATTAACATCAGTTATTATAATATAATAATATTTTACTTGATACATAAGACTATCTTGATGAATTTTCTATTTATTCTTCTGAGATTATTTTACATAGAGACCCATCTACTTATAGTTGATATATTTAATATTAGATGTATTTTTCATGGACATTACAACAATGATATTATAGCATTTATATCCATAATTTAAAAGAACATTCATCATTTTCAGGAATGTATAAGGGTTCTAATTTCCAAAATTATCACTTGGGGAATATCAATATTTCAGTTCTTCACTTTATTATTATTTTACTATGCTTACCTATTCTTCTACAATATCCCATTAAATCCATTATAAATGGAGAATTATTTATCTATGATTATAATATATTATCTTATAACCTTATATGATGTGAATTTTTGTGAGACTGGTTCCTTTCAAAAATTTGGCCGAATCCCATTAATGAAACAGTGAAGCATGCCATCTTAATTATTAATGTAGTACATATCATTAATTTAAAACATAGTAATGTCCAATTAATACATATAATAATTTTCATCTTACTTATATCATATATATAGAAATTTTATCTGAATTTCACTTTATGATAATGAGGAAAATACTTTTCAAAGAACAATACCTTAAAATAATTCGATTCCATGTTTGTTGTTTAGTAATAATCCTTTTTATTTTTTATAAATGACCACTAGTAATCTATATATCTGAAAAGATGATAATATTCCAAGATAACATTATCCAATTCATTTATTACCTAATAAATAAATATATTCTCTATGGAAAACCTCGTATAAATATTCATTACCAACAATAAAAAATTTATCTTCTATTTTTTAATTTCCCTCATATTATATTCATGTTTTTGGAATTCCAAAGATAAATAAAATGTTCTTAGAAAATGAACTTATATTGAGGCATATATTTATTATTTATTTAATATATTTTTGTTATAAATGTGTTGTGGAATTTATGGGGGTTTCCCCTTGATGGGGAATGTCTATGATGGTTTGGAGTCTTGTACTAAATAATTGGGTTTTTATTCCCTTTTGGTGAAATAAATTCTATATAATGGGACTAAACACTCTGTAATGTTCTGTAGGAATATTTTTTGAACTTTTATAGGAAATAAAAAGTTTACATTCAATGTATTTTGAAATCTAAATTAGCATCGCTTAATATGTTTTTTATAAAAATGATAAGAGGTTTTCAGTGTACTTGCGTTTAATTGATTAAATTATGTGAAATTGGTTTACACCTCATTTTTGCTGATGAATTGTGATTTTAGGGAAACATATATGTGATATGTTTTTAATTCATATGAGAATGTATTTTCATTCATTATAGAGGCTCTAATTATTGATTTTTGAGACCTATGATCCTTACAAATCATTATGTTTCATAAATGATCATTATTTTTTTCATGGTGTTTTTATCCAAAATGGATTCAAAAATGTTTGGAATCAGAGGTGTCAAGACTCTAGAGTTATTATATTACAAAATTTTTTAGAAAACAAATATAATTCTTTGAGCTATATTGTTTTGATGTGGGTATTATATAATATCTCTTTCTAAGTTGAGGCTCATGTTTACAATATATGCTGGGATCTGTGAATCATGTTTTGTGTTTTTTTCTTAATATATATTATTTATTATGGGGATCAGGTTTAAACTGATATTATTCTTCGTTCTGATAATTTCATATATAGAGGAATACAATGGTATTCCTCTTTGGCATTATAAATATCCTCCTCGATAGGCTGTAGAAGATATTATTGTAGGGATTCTTCCTTGATATTATAATCATTTAGAGGAAATCATGCTAGATTCTCATGATGTTGAATATAATAAATAGCATGTATAGAGCATAGTGGGTGAGGTATATATGAGAGCTAAGTGACAGATATATTGATCGTGAGAGTTCTTTCATTAGAATACAACATAAATTATTCATATGATTAAACATCAAGATGTGGAGGACTACTTAGACATGATAAATTAGATAAAATACATCATGTATCCACATGTGAGTATCCAGGTAAAGTGCACAACATTCATACTCAAGGGTCCAATCGAGCAATGGTGGAATTACATAGTATATATAGACATGGATATTTTCTTGTACAAGAACGGTATTAAGAATAATTTCCTCCTAACATTCTTTCTAGAGTCACTAATGATAGAGAAGTCTATTGTTTTCATAAACTTTCAGTTGGGATTGAATTTGGCGTCTGTGTACACTAATCAATTTTCTATGATAGTTCATTTTTCTCCAAAGGAAGTAATGAATGAATATATTAATGCTCTGATGTAACTGTAGGGTTTGTGACTGGATATTAGATCATGTTTTTATGATGAATCTATCAACCACTAATGATATTGTATATATTGTGATTAATGTTTAAAAATATTGTATAGTGGGATAGATATTATACCTCTTATCTTCCACCAAGTCGCAAATTAAATTTTGAACAAGAGAATAAGATAAAGGGGAAATATAACTACATGAGTGGTGGAAGAGGTTCTCAATGGTTGGGATTAGCTACAACATTCATTATTGATAATAATGAGTGTTTTTCATGAAATAAATATTGAAAGGATAGATACACCTAGCATTATTATCCTACTTATTTAAATTTGTGTATTTGTTGTCAAAATTACTGTAATACTCAATGTTTCTTTTTGGAAATGTATATGAAATATTATTGTTAGATACTATGAAATCCAATGGCTATTATGGAACATTTAGATGCTTCAATTACTTCATTTCTTTATCAACACGCCCCATGTGTGAATAATCATCAGAAAATTAATGAGTTTTCAGTGGACAAAAATGAGGGAATATAAATTGTGCGATGTAGACAATTTATTTCTTTTTTATTAGAAGTCACTACATTGGATAATTTTTCAACACAACTGTTTATTTATATCCATTTATTTTATATGATTAAACATCCTGTTGTCTCGTTTCCATTTTTATTGAGTATGTGACGCCTCAAGGGAAAAATAAATATTATGGGTTTTAGTGTCCTAGTTTTCATTGAACATTTGATGAGGAGTTTGTCCTGGATCTTATTTTTTTCAACCTTTAGTAGATTAAATTCACCAGTTGGATGGATTGAAATATTTATCATCTGGCATAGTTTGATTTTTTTCCCATTTTGTCTCATTTATGGTAGATGATGGGATCTCATTGGAGTTTGTGGGAGAAAGAGATTATATTTTTTGTTCATATTGTACATTCCAACCATGAGAACATGTGTTTTTCTACATTACTAGGTGATCCTAATGACATTTTCCTAATTTTTATCTTCCCACTATTTCTAGATACATTCATGATGTTTTCCCCTAGTATATCTCTATGATTCCCCTAGAGAGGGGAGAGTGTTTAAGATCAACCTAGTTTGTGTTATGCATCTAATTTTGATAACTTCTTATCCTATTGCACCAACATAAGTGAATCAGCTTATGATATAATTGCATGATCATGGGGATAATTTTTTTCCCATGGTGTTTCCCCTAGGGTATCCCATTTATCTTTTCCCATAAAGAACATGGTACAATTTTATAGTTACAGGACAATTAAAAGTCATACATGGAAATGTCTATGAACAAGTATCCATTACCTTATGTGTATTATTTACATGATTAGTTATAGATAGAACATGGATTTATAATATTGATAATCAGTTGGGTTATCATCAACTCAAAGTTATAGAGTCATATGTACCTAAGACAAATTTTAGGAGAAGGTATATCCATTATGTATACCTTGTGATTCAATTGGGTCTAAGGAAATATCCTTCTCCATTTTATGTAGTTTATAAATAACATAATACATAAGTATTTTGATAGTTTTGTTGTATATTTTATTGATTTTATAATTGTTTTTTGGATACTGTATAAAAATCATGAACACTATTTGATATTGGTTATAAAAATCCTAAAGAGTGAAAATATTTATTGAAATCATGAAAAATGGAATTTATGGATTCAATAACAAAGAATTTTGATTCATTTTATTTATGAGAATGGCTAGATAGATGATCATGAAAAGTTGATGGATATTTTATTCTGGGAGGATCTATGAAATATATTTGTGATTCATTGCTTCAATGGAATTGCTGGGTAATACCGATGATTTTTTTATGATTTATAAAGATTCCCAAAAACATTGACTGAGTTTTCATGTAAAGGGGTGAAATTCATATGGGATGATAAGTGTAAACATTATATTTGTGATCTAAAATTACTTTTGGTATTTTACTCTATTTTTTATCGTACCCAATCCTAGTAATGGATATTGGGTATTTTTTTCTTATAGATCTAGGATGGTTTTTATGTTTACAAATAATTTTCATGTGGTTAGTTATGTATCCATTCAACATTGAACTCATATTAAAATTACCACACTTATGATTTGGATAGTTCCATGGTTATTCTTGTTCTTTTGTAATGGTTTAACTAACTATTGTAGGTGAGGTTCATAATACATTTTTTATCATATGTTTCTGATCAATATAGATTAAAATATACAATTGAAACATGAAAAGGATGATGGATTAAATACCTTAGTATGATTAAATTTAATATCTCATACACCCTAAGAACAATTAATGCTGTTGAATATGAAATAAATAATAATGTTCATTCATAAGTTGATCTATAATCAATGGATGTGTGGATCCTTATGGGAAAATTTGTTCAGTTCCAATTAGATGATCATGATGGTTTTTTAGGTATGTCTTTGACCAGTGATAAATTATTTACATCCCTTATAGAGTCTATTTTGTAGATAAAATAGAAGGTTGAAAATTTCATATGAATTTTATATGCCCAAATAGGGGGGAGATAATTTTTTTATTCTCGTTCTTCAAGTTGTATAATCATTGTTGGGGATTGGTTTTTCATCTAAATAATTTGTGAGGACCATATGTTTTCTTGATTTTTTGGACTCACTATGGTATGTGAATCCATGAATAAGGATGATGTATTATGACATGAGATGACACTTCTGGAGGCATTGTATAAATCATGAAAAAGAATATTATGTTTTCTACTATTACATCTTATAAAAGATAAGTGAAGACCATCTAAAACCATATGGTTTTATTTATCCTCTTCTAGTGCTAGTTTGTATATGGGATAACCTGTCAATGTATTTTATTATTATATTAACACAACCCCAATGAAGGAATATGGTCTTGCAAGTCATTTATTGTTTGAAAAATATTTACCTATTCATTCTATTCTAGGATTCCATAAAAGGTAAAGGTTTGGGTAATAAGTATATTAAGTAGATATTTATGTTACATTGGATTCCTTTTTCAATATTTTATATAGGGATTATATGTATAATTGGTTTTTCCAGAGGAGTCTATAGGAGGTGATGCGGGCTTAGGTGAGTTTGAGTATATGTTTTTATCCACAAACAAATCAATGGATAGTGTTTAATTTTAATTAACAAGATGATATTCTCAATTACTATGTATCAGAATTTGGTTGATATTAGGATACCAGTCTGGGATAGATTGAGATTCACTACAACAACGATTTTTAGTCATCTATAAGAATGAACCCCATTAAGGATTTGTATGGTCACCTGTGAAATTCGCCATTTTTTTATAATGTGGTTGGAAAATCCACTTTTTTCTATTATTTTTTTTATAAAATATCAATAATTATTCATGATATATGTTGTTGACTACTTACATCTCAGATTAAATATAAATATTTTTTAGATCATCCATATCATCTATAATATCATCCCATTACTGTGTTTTTTTCATTTATGTTTCTCCATTAACCGATCAACATCGAATTCAAAAATAGGGAATGATGGAAATTAGATATGTTGGACATTCCAGTTATCTTCACAACATGAGAGGGATTATTATGAATGATAATTAAAATTTTAGTGGAAAAGATTCAATATTTTCTCTATGTATCACAACTCAATAATTAATATCTCAATCCTTCCCACATTCTATATTGGGGAGTGATCAATTTGGAACTATATTTTTCTATTGTGGAGAATATTGTATAGTTAATTGCTTCTCAAGTGAATGTATTATTTGAAAATTATATTCTATTGAGTTAAGTGTTTTGATGAAAATGATCAGATTCTAACATGAATTGGGTGAATAAACTGTTAATGAGCGTGTAGTGGATTTTTCCATTTTCTAAATAGAAATTATATAATTAAATTTATTTGAATTAAATATCTTATTATGTAGAGTTTTTTACATTCCTTTAACAATTTTATTGTTTTTTTATACTGTAATTTTCTTCTTTATTTAGGTCTTCTTTGGGACTTCCAGTAATGAGGATATTTTCTATTAAAATGGCATATGTTTTAGGGGTGTTTTTTTATTTAATGGTGTCTTGGAATAAATGTGTTGATGAATTTATGGAGTTCATATTGTGTTCAACAAAATTCTATGTTCGTTTGGTGTTTTCTTCAAATAGATGATTTTTTAAATTCTACATGAGAAATAGATGTATTGGAATGGGACTACACATCTTGTAATGGTGATTGGGTATATATTGTGATCTTTTAGTTGGTGTTAATGGTTTACCAAATTTTTGTTTTTTATTGATGTTATTTACTGTTAAAATATTATCTTTAATATAAAGGGATGTTTTTTTCTATCATTGGATTCATGGATTACACCAAATGATAATGGACTCAACTCCTTGTAACCCTTGTAATTTTTTATTTCTTCATGTTGTATGGGTGATATGTTTTTCATTTACATACAATCCTCATACCTTTTTACCTAAAGGAGATCATGGGAGATTTTAGGGACCCCTACTCATTCCATATGATTTTTCTCAATGATTGATAATTATAGTGGGTTGGTGAATTTATCCGTGTGAGGTTCACCATAAATTCGTTTCATAACAAAATATGGACTTGTTGTTCCATTAAATTATTTGGGTTATTGACACATGAAATGGTCTAACATTGTTTCTACATTTTGTGGATTAACTTACTATGCCATACATGAAAGGATATATCTTATAATCTGAGTCAGAAACCCCAATATTCATACAATTTAATCAAATAAGTATATATTTACAATTCCAGCTACATTATCTTTCATAGGAGGGAAACATTTACATGGGATACATGCATTGATAATGTTTTTATTTCTTCCACAAGTATCCATTTAGTAAAAATTGAATGCACTATATTATATCATAAAAATACTAAACATAATATATAATCCTATTACTAGTGAAATAATTGACATAAGTTGGAAAATTTAAGCATTGATAATATCATAATTATAATCGTGGATTAATGGGAAATGTTCAATATCAAATAAAAAATTTGAAACCATTTATAATGGGGTGTAATGAAATTCTGAATTAACATGAGAATTTCCTCTCGGAGTGTTAAACAATGGGAAAAGCAAGGACCATTTTTGTGTATCGTGTAATGGTTGATCATGTTTAACATGAATTTCTCAGATTACTACCCCTTGGTCCATCTGTTATATAACCACATCCACTTGTATTATACATCTTGTGAAGTATTGATAAGGTAAAAAAAATAATCTATTCCGTACCAAAACAATATGATGTTCTTCTAATCATATAATCAATGAATATCATAGTGTAATGCTACCTAAATTATATTCTCCTCAATATAGTTCCAATAATTTTTACCTAATTTCCTCTAATATCAAATATAAAGTCCTGGACTCTAGTATCCTAACGGTGTTGGTTACATTATTACATTGGCATATTATATAAGGAACCACATCATAAGGGATAGAATATTTTAGTAGTAATATTAAACTACATAAAAATTTAATTTCAAAATAAAATTGAAAACATAAATTATGAAATGTTTGTTAATTGAGAAATACATTATTCCTCGTAATGTATCATTATAATACAACCACAAAGCACTTCCAATTATCCTTTGGAATATAATACATAAGAAACAGGGGGATCAGTTACTCATTAAGGCTATGTGTACATTAGAAGCTATCATTTATAAATAAATATAATTAATATTGAATATTATATATATGATATACGTTCTATTTAATTATAAAAATTATCATAATATAGATGAAATACTTGATGATCAAAAAAATCCATATACATAATTGCATGTTCTTGAAAAATATTCACCACTATTATAATAACTAAAATAATCACATGGATATCAATAAATGATATCATAATGGGGGATTCCATAATTCCATACATTTGAACATAATTTCGAGAACATTTATAAAAAATATATATTATTATGGTAAAATCCCATCTAATTTGTATAACGAATTTTCTTCATTAAACCTATCGATTCATCAAGTTGATATTTATGACACGGTTCCACCCATAACATACTCTGTAGAATTATCATATGAATGTGGAGAAACATATTCAATTTTATTATTGTAATTAGAAAACATTGAAGAAAATTGTTTACACGTACCCCAGTAAATAAAAAAATCATACACCATACATAATAATATAATGAATTGTAAAACAATTTGTACATCATCAGACAAACTAATAATAATTCATCCTACTAAATAATAAATAAGATATCAATACAATATATTGGTGTGCCTCATAAGAAAATTAATGGTTTTATGTCTTCCAAAAATATTAATACAAAAAAAATATTTAATAACATTCTTAAAAAGATTTATAATTGGAATACAAAAATAAAATATTAATTTTTTTAAAAAAATTGATTATAAATCTCCGTAATAATTAATTATTAAAACTTATATGATAATTATTAAATTATTTGGTGGTCAATATGGAAATTTTTTTCTTCCTATCAAACATATTTAAACAAATATTCTTTTCCCATTTTTAGTAAAATCTAAAAAAGCACTGTTTTGAAAATGTCATGAAGTTTCATTTCAATTTTAATTTGTTAAAATAAATTGGTAAAATTATATTTTATCAATAAATTGGAAATATTAAAAACTTTTTAAAAAATAATTTTTTGAAAAATAATTTTGATGAAATATGATTTTAAACCGATGATAGAAAAAAGTAGTATTTTCATAATATCATGTTTTTAATAATTTCAAGTACCCAAAAGTGGACAATGATATTGATTAATGAAAATGACAATTAATAGAATGGGGAAGAAATATTTTATTGTAAGTAAAGATATATAATATAATTCTCTGATGGGGACTTAAACAACAACAATCAATAATAATTATGACATTTAGAAATAAACAATTACAAATTTAGTAACTTCAGAATTATAATCCAAAGAATGAAATTACATCAACAAAAAATTAAATAAACAAGAATAGAAATATATTCCTGATATAAAATAAAAAAATGGAAAGTATATTAATTATATAAAGGAATAAGTGGCTAATATAACTCATTTTACATGGATGTAAATATTATATAAGAAACACTTACCCCATGTTTTTCTTCATTTGTATGTGTCTAAAAGTCATAAAAATTATAGGTCTCATAAATATCTATAAAATAAAAATAATAATATCTCTAAAATAATATGTTATTTTATTATATGCTTTTTTTACTTATTTATTTATAATTAATTTTTATAATCACTATTACATGTGATAATTATATTCATTTTTTATGTATGTTTTAGTCTTATAATTTTTTTCCAATTAATTTTATCACTGTTACATAATATATATCATTTTATAATTGATATAATTATCATATATTTTAATTGTATATTTATTTATTCTAATAAATTAATGTTATATATTGAAAATGGCTTACACGCATTATGGTAATGTGAGATGTACATACTCATAAACACTAATTCCATTTTTCATGACGGTTGGAATGAAAAGAATTTAAATATTAAAAAATAATTAAAATAATATTTTAATTTATAATGTTAATTAATATAAATAAAATAATTCTATAATAAAATAAATGAAAAAATTAAATAAAAAGTGATTCTTATAGTCATATAGAAGCTGTAGTCCACGTATAAACATTAGCGACATAATTGTTTTCCATTGTATTTGAACGTAACAAGTTATATGTTATATTGTATGTCCAAAAGTATGATTATATCATTAATAACAATAATTTTCTTAAATATTAACCTTAAAACCATTCCTGTAATGCGTAATTGAAAAACGAATCTCATTGCTTCGTAATCTGACAATCTGTCGTAAACATGTGAGATGTTGTCATACCCTCCATGGAATGGAAAAAATAAATTTATATTTGATATGTAAATTAAATAAGTACAATTATAACATAAATATAGTAAAAATATTTTAAATCCATCATTGTATAAATCATTGAATGGTGCATATAGAAAATTAAATACAATGGTTTACGAGGTTTTAGTCCACCATAAATATGATCGATAATTTTGTTTCCTATAAGATGGTAGTGGAGACAATTATGGGTTATAAAATTTTCATAATAACATTTAAGTATATTTTATGTACATTTTTTATTATATTGGGGTATTATAAGATGTTATTATGAGGGTTTTTGAATGAAAACAACAATTACTCATGTTTAAGAATATTACATCTTCCTTGGAGACCTCTTTAGTTTTGTTCCTAAATCCCTCATAAATGAGATTAGTAATAAACAATAGGCTCCTAGGATATGTTTATTGAATTTAGTAATAGATTTTGTATATTATATTCAAATAAAATTTCATTTTCCTATTTCTATAAATGAAGAGAAGGGATAAAAATTTTTAACGTTTGGAGGGGAGACACAAATTTTTTGCAAATATAAAGTGACAACCCCATTTAATCATTCCAAAGGCCTCCAAAAAATTTAATTATCACATTTTATAGGTTATATAGTTTAAATATTTCTATAAAATTGGTTTTAAAAGTTTTTTTGATCATTTGTAACACTTATATTCTAACTTTATCCCCTTGATAATTCTATTTAAACTATGACCATGGTAATTAATTTTTACATTTTCAATATTCATTATGGACCAAAAATAATTTGAACATATTATATAAGATATATTTTGATTATTTGAATTATTTAATCTATGATTTATAGTTAAACTAATAGAAATGATATAATTAAAGATAAAATTAAATAAGTTACACGATGAAGAAGCTGTCTTCTAAAGAGATAATTATATTATGTATAAAATGTTTTAATATCAATATTCAATGAAAAATTTATTCCAATTACCTAAATTAAATATATTTTAATATAATTGAACTTATTATACTGTAAAACTATTTTTAAATGTAATTTTTAATTTAAATAATTTCAAAAATTGAATGTTTTAAATAAAAAAAATTAGTATTCCTAAAAAATTTATATTTTCATTAAATTATCATAAAATGAGAAAATATTAATATGGAAATTTATATTTAAAAAATTATGATTATTAATATATACATTTTTTAATTTTTTAAAAATCATTTTTAAATTAACTGTTCAATGTTTGACTTTTCCCCCTTTCAGAAAAATATAGTTTTTCAGAAATAAAATTTATTCCATTTATAAGGCATAGTTTTTTATTTATAATGATTATATTACCACAGAAAATATTTTATACATTTTTAAACTATTTAATATTAATTATATAGTTATTAATTTTCGTACTATATAATTGAATGTACTGGTTAAAAAGGTCATTTCTATATAATAATATTTTAATAATGTATCGTTTTTTGATTTATTCCCAGAGTTGGGTGCATTGAGTGTAATTAAAGATATAGAAATTAATAAAAATAATATATATCATAATGTATTAGTTTTTTAAAATCATATTTGAGGTCATTGTTTCATGTCATATATGTTATCGAATATGATGTTTAGCTTTTACAATCTTAGGGTATTATAAATCACTATTTCATGGGGTTTTTCTCATGATTTCTCATTTACATGTATCACTTATTAAATTTAATAAGAACTCATATATGATCACACCATGCTAATGGAGGTACATCAGAAATCATAAATTTGTGGCACATGTATATATCACACATTGAAAATTTTATACACTACTGAATTTCCCGCACTTAGAGTGCTTACGTCTTTATTAGTTCTCTTAATTTTAATAAGTTTTACACAAGTCCCCTATAAGGGGATTAATATTATATAGATTCTAAATATTTATCAACTCATACCCACCAATCTTATCCAACATATAATGATGATATAGGGAATTTTACAATCAAAAAAACATATTCAATAAACACCTCTCTTGATTTTATATCCAATATGGGTTTTAATCACACCTTAGTTGTAATTTTCTACCTTATAATCTTATTAAGAATAAAACAACCTGAAACCAATATTGGATGTTAATAGGGAGATAAATCTGAACAAGAAGGGGCCTAAGAAAACTATCCACAAGACATAATGTAGAATCACATAAGTGCTTCTACAATAATTCCAAACGAATTTAATTATAGTAAAACAAAAGAAATGAAGACCTTATAAATAATTAATCATGTTAGTTGATAAATTTAACTGTGTTTCATAAAAATAAATTCACTAAATAAAATCAAATATCCCCCATCATGGGTCTCCCTTATGGGATCATAGTTCCAACTCCCTAATATGAGTCACTCATAAGGTTATTAGGGTCTCTTTCAAATCCCACACTTCCTATCTAACATCAGAGTCAACTCCCTAGTTTGAAATAACACTCATCCCAAAACCACATGATGAATTAAATTCCAAACAATTATTATGGGTGTATATATACAAGCCTTGAATGAAACCATCATTCTCTTTTTATGATATAAATAAAATAAAAAATCGCAAAGGAAAAACAAATGTTCTATAGGTCTCTAGGTTATGAGGAATATAACACAACTCAGGCAATCCAACATTCCCTACCACCATAATAAAAATATAACCATAATATATGAATTATTTATGACTCACATATATACCTATGAACCAAAATTTATAAAAATTTATTAGCTTATATATATGATCTATTACATTTGGCTCTATAAAATGAATTATCAAGTTTTAGTTACATAATGAAACAAATTATATGTTATACATGGAATTTATTTTAGCTAAATAAACTTAATATTCAAGTAAAAAATATCGTACAACAATTATTCATTCATTTATAGGATTAGTTTAGTCAAAAATAAATATAAACATATATAAAAACCTTATAAATTGACGTAGACCCACTAGTGTCTCTAAATGAATCAAAATTAAAGTAATTAGACCACCAATAATTTGACATTATATTGAGAGTTAGAATCACATGTTCATATCATGATGAATGTAAATAATCACACCCAAATATCCATGTCATTATATGAGTAAACATTCAGAATACATCACTATAATATTCACATGAATCAAAAAATCTGAAATATGGTCAATTGTAATGGAAAACATAAAAAAATGTAATCACATACCTAAAAAATATATTCCCTCAAATATGGGATGACTGGTCAATGGAAAAAACTACATAACATATTCTGAAATTATAATACTAAAATATCAGCCACAACCAATTATAAAATTAAATGATACTCATTTGATATCATTTTGAAAAAGACCATTATAGAATACACTGAACCGGAACCTTAGGATGGTAGACCATATGGCCTAAAGCATGCCTTCTAGTATGTCAGAGGATTCAAACAAATAGTTTGATTCTAATGAGGTATTGTTAGTTATCAATACATATATAGTAGATTATAATAAAATGTATAAATCATGTAAATCATGTAGAACATCATGATAAATTGGTATTCGGATATTTTGAAACATAAAAATCATTATCAACATATTTCATGGAATAGTAAAATGAATCATGCATAAATTTATGCATGATTAAATTATGAGATCATATAAAAAATTTAAATATACTAAAATTAACAATGAATAAAATATGAAAATTGTCTTGAGTCATAACTAAGACTCTTAAAACATGGATACTAATATATCACCAAAACAGGATCCATTCCCAATCCTCTACATTATATACAATAGTTTTTGTTTTTTAGGCACTCATATTACATGGTGGTCTAATCAGGTTCTGATTATTACTTCCTAGGCATCATTAAATATCCTCCCTTAAATAAAAAATATAAAAAATTGTGAATGAATATATTCTATACATAAAATATAAATATAAAATAAATAAATATTTAACACTAAATAATGATCTTTGCATTGATTCATAGGGACAAAATGACCCAATTTGGCCAACAATAATTTTGGTTGAGAATGTAAATTTTTTGTTCAACCATAAGAAACCATACAATTATGTTAATGTGAAACCCTAGAACTAGTACCAATATCATATATACATTTGGAAATTAGATGGTGTCTCTAAGAAAATCATAGTGACCCTTAAAATGAAAATATGTGACACATGGGAAAACATATTCCTTGTCATGACCAACACTAGTAGGATACCTTATTCTCCTAATTTTATGGTTTATCTGAGCATGTCTCATTAACCAAGAAAGCTATTAATAATTATATGTAATCAAAAAAACAAAATGGAATTTCTTGTTTTGTGATGTACCATTGAAAATATTATTTCTCATCCTAAAATTACTATGGATATAGGAATTCATTCCAATATTCCTCACTAGAAAACAACCACATGGAATCTAGGCCTTCATCCTAAAATTTACATGGCATATAAAACCCAATTTATCATTCCTATACCATTAAAAATTATGTTAAATCTAGGTCCTCATCCTAGAATTTCCATGGATCCAACCCCCTAATCCAAATAATCCCATATATCAATCATTAAATAGAATATATGTGCCTATCCTAAGAATAAAATTTATTCTGAATTCTCTCCGTCACATTTCTCTGAGTCATGTGTGAAAATTAATACATGTGATCATATAGAATTTCTAATTTACTCTATTTCAATCATTTGGCCACAATTTTTTTCCTATAATTAATATCACATCATGATTGAATGATTATTTCCCTCCCTACTTAACATTTTGTACCTAAATAAATACATATTAAAATTTATATAAACGATTATTATATAATGTACTCAATACTATTAATGTATTACCATGTTTTTACATATCAGTAGTGTTCCTCTTCATAAACCATTTTTTAGATTGGTATCATTATAATTCCTTTAAGAATAACCATTCAAAAATATAAAACTCGAAATCAACATAATCTCCTTATATTATCTTTACTTTATCATAAAATTTAAAATCCAATACCAAAAATTTCATCATCTCCAGGACACATTACACTTTTTTCAATACATTTTATTTAACTACATCATTATTTGAATACCCAATACGATAATGTTAATGGATTGTGAACACCTATTTCAGAAGTAGGGATATCAATATTATTTTGTAAAATTAGGAATATTCTATTGTTTATGTGAATTAAAATATAATTATATGAAGAATTTTATATGTAATAATATTTTTTTGGAATAAATAAATATATATTTATCAATAGGCATTGTTTATGTGTTTTCCTTTTTTACATACCATAGAATGATACTATTTATTGTTCTTAATTGGAACTTGAAAAATATTATGTTTTTTTAAAAGAATGATACCTTGTCCAAAGTGTCCAAGGCACAAAATGTATTATAAAAAAGATTACAAGAGATGAAAATAAATGATCATTTTAAATAAATTCACATGGAAATGAATACGAGCAGCATGGAGGTCTTCACCCCAAGTCATGTATTGATTAACTCCCAAATTGGCTAAGCCATCAGCAACCATGTTTGCTTCTCGATATACTTGTATGATGATGTTGTTCAGATCAGTGATAGAACAGTTACATTCTATCAAACATGTTGTAATCTGCTATTCTAGTTGAGTTACACCATTCTAAATTGCTTGAATGATGGTCGTCAAGTCACTTTCAATCCAAAGGTTGTTCCAACCAATGCTCATGGAAACTATTATCATATGATTCAAACCCAACATCTCAGCTTCAAGGGAGGTGGCACTGGCACAATGACCCATGAAACAGCCTAGGATATAGCTCAGATGGTCCCTGAAGACACCACTACATTCTCCAGGCCCCAGATTTCCCTTGGAGGCACCATCAATATAGATTTTGACCAATCCAGGGAGGGGGGATATCCAAAACACCTCAAGAGTGTGATGCGGAAGACAGATGTTGCCGCTGATTTGAAGACATTTTATGATTCCAAAGTCATGCTTGGAATTGTAGCAATTACATTTTTATAAAGCGACTTATTTTTTTTGAAATGATGATTTGGGTCCATCCTAAAATAATATTGAGTGAGTAGTTTCTATGAATAATTTCATTTCGATAATACCAGATCAAATGGTGAAGTTTATCAACTACATTAAGGAAGATATTCCTCATTTTCTGAGAACCCTCCATCTCTACACAATTCCTAAGATGAGTTTTAACAGAGTCAAGAATCAGCCATCTGCAATAGAAGATGTAAACAATATTGTTGGATAGGGAATTATTAGTAACATAAGAAATGAATAGTTGATTAGCATCTTCTCTGTGTTGGTTACAGATTTTTCACTTAGAGAAAAGATGAATTCCAAAAAATTAAAGACAAACCTGAGTGGGAATTCTATTGTGAGAAAGTCTCCAGATAAAACTGAATCTTGAGGGCTTTATCCAAGGATTGTTGAAGTGTTTCATCCAGTTGAAGTCACTCTTTTTGTTTCATCAAGTGTCATTTTAATAATGCTTTGAGGTGAGCATACCATTCTGAGAAATCTCCCAATTTACGAAATCATTTTTGTAAGAAAAAGGATAGTAGTCAATGAAATTTAAAAGAAGAGAATAAATATGATCAAGAAGAGAATTTAAAATGACTTTGATATAGATATTTGTGTTTTTATGAATTTTAACATGAGTAATCCCAGATATTAGAGCCGTGTAAGTCCAATTTTCTAGATATAATTTCATGGACAAATATCTAGAGACCATCCATCTATAATTATTCATAATGTTACAGAAGAAGAGTTTGAGGGCGGACCAAATGGATGAATTAATGTTGGTCAAGTTACCATTCTTAAATTTTTTGAGGAATATATTCTTGATAAAAGAGATAGAATCAAAAGTATTTTGTGAAAGATTCCAAATTAGTTGAGCTTGAAGAGAGACATTAAAGGACTTTACATTTTTTATACAGAAGCCACCATTTTCAATGGTATTGCAACAAATGGACCTAGCGTTTGTCACAAACTTTATTTCAAGAATACTTTTTCTCCAGATGATGTTTTTAATAGCCGTGTTCATTTTTTTATAAGACTAATAGTCCATTTGTATACCATCATAGATTAGAACATTTTGGAAAACATAGTGGATTTGACAAGGCATGTTTTGTCGGCCATAAAGCGGGCCTTAATCTTCTAGGATGGGCGTTTTCTGAGCACTTGATCATCAATATTCACAAAGTGGAAGGATTTATGTCTATCCCAAAATATGTGGAGTCCAAGGTATGTGAAAGGGAGAGATCCTTCCTTCT
The DNA here is from genome assembly GCA_963277665.1 of Viscum album. Classification (NCBI taxonomy): domain Eukaryota; kingdom Viridiplantae; phylum Streptophyta; class Magnoliopsida; order Santalales; family Viscaceae; genus Viscum; species Viscum album. The sequence goes on along the minus strand of OY728151.1, from coordinate 747,302,455 downwards.
TCTCCAAATCAATATGATGTTACATTTTCTATTTAGTGGAATGTTCTTCCCAATGAAGATGCAATATTTGTTCCAACTTATGTTTAGACCAGAAACATCTTCAAATTGAGCTAAATCTTTCTGAAGGTTAAGAATGTTTTTTGTCGCCTTGGAGGAATAGGATGATGTCATCAGCATAAAAGAGATGAGTGGGGGCATTTACATTTTTGGATATATGAATGGGATTTGGTTTAATTTGGGCCACCGGATAATTTATCAAATGACTGCGATAGTATTATGCTATTAAGAAAAGAATGACAGAGATGGGGTCACATTTTTTGACACCTTATGTGCATTTAATGTAGCCTTTGGGGGCACCATTGATAAAAATTTGAGATAGTGGCAGAGTTGAAGTGTGTTTTGAAAGCATTGATAAAGGAGGAACGAAAACCAAAACTATGATGGTATTCAAAGGTAAAGCTCAAATACATGGTGTCAAAATCATTTATGATATCATGTTTAATAGCTATGTTGCCTCCAATGTTTGGTTTATTCATTTTTTTGATACACTCAGAGGAATACCAGATACACTCTTGAATGGATATTCCCTTTGTAAAGCCAAACTAATTCCAGGAGGCAATTTTGTCAGTAATAGTAGATAGCTGATTAGTAATGATTTTGGTGATGATTTTGTAGAGAGTGTTGATAAGAGAAATGGGACTAAAAAGGTGAATTTCAGAGGCATTATCCACATTACGGATCAAGGTGAGGAACTAGGAATTGAGAGCATGGGGTAACAAACCCTTTTTGAAAAAGGAAATAACTAGATTACAAACATTGATATGAACTACATCTCAATAGTGTTGGAAGAAACCATTGTTAAGTCCATCACGAACTGGGGGCACTACCAGTTTTCAGACAGAAGACATTGTCTATGATTTCATTCTCTAGCGGTGGATTAAGATGGAAGGAATTTGTCCACATCTATGTTAACAAAAGGTATAACCTAAGGGAGGATGTCTTTGTTATCATCTGGGAGATTGAAGAGTTTTTCATAATAGGAGACTCTATAATTATAAATGTCATATTCCATCGCAATAATCATATATCCATCCATTAGAAAGGTGAGAGGTCTGTAGGCCTTCCTAATTCATTTGAGAGTGTTTTTGAACTTGGTATTTCTATCCCAGTTAGTTAACCATTTGACTTTGTATTCTTGATTTCGAAAATTGTATATAAATGTGAGAAAGGAATTGAGTTGGATTGGAAATTGAATTTTTTTCTTAGGATCAGTGTGGAGATTAGTGTTGGTGTTTTTCTTTAGCACTTCATTGAGATCTTTCCCAGAAGAGTTATGTCATTTTTTTTTGTTTTGCCATATGAATTGCACCATAATTTGAGGAATTATATGTGGTGTTATACATTGAGGTTGTAATCAATGGCCCCACTGTTGTGAGATAAAGATTACTAGAAATTTTGGGCGATAATTATTTTTTTATTGACTATTATGTAAAAATATTGTATCAGATTTTTAAAATTTTGAATAATCCAATCTATAATTATTGTAGAGGTATCCATATGTTCTCTTTGAATCTTAAAAAATATACATTGATATTTTGGGTTTATTTGTGGAGAATATAAGATAGTAAAATCATTTTCCATAATTGGTAACAATTTTCTATTTATATTGAGAAATTATTATTATTATTATTGACCAATATATAATGGACTTTCTCGCATTTTTGGGAGTGTTTGTGATATATTCTCTCAAGTACATTGAATGAATTACCTCATGAGAGTTAGTTCTGAATACAATTTTGAATCCCTCTAAAATTATTTCTATTGGATTATATTCATTGGTTTAAACATTTATTTAATACATTAAGGCACATATAATGTTAGTTGATCTATGTGAACCCCATGTAAGATAATTTGAATATTTTTAATAATATAGTACAACACTTGAGCTAATTCATGATCATTTTAATATCGTATTTAAAAAATAATAATTTTACTTTTATAGATATTATATATGTCATATAAATTTTTCTATGACATTTTTATTTCAATAAATAAATGTTATCTATATTTTATAAAAGAATTAAATATTTTTTTCACCTACTCAAAAAATAAATATTTTTTTAAACAAACATATGTTCTAAACTCAAGAAACTGATTATTACATATTTTTATTGAATTTATATTAGATAATTGTTATAAAAAAACTATGACTAATAAATATTTTTAATATAAATTTCTATTAGAATCTAAATTTTATTTTTTATATATATATTGTGTGACCCATCGGGGGATTTTCACTAAGGAATTCAGGGAAAATTTATAAATTCTAGAGTCAGTATATAATGTAATGTCAACAAGACCCTATAAGAAGATGTTAATTTATCCATTATAAAAACCACATGATATCATTTACTATATAGTATTATCAATGTAATATTTCTATCTTGACATTTTCTGAAACTTGTTTCATACAACACTCATAAACCAATACACATAATTAATTGTCCTCGACTTCCTAAAATTTATATATCGATGGAATACCATTTATGTGGATATATTTAGTTAGTTATATTTCAATTAAATGGTTATAGTTATCATCTTCTATAACATGAAGTGGAAAAATAATTTATTGATATATTATATAAAAAACTTTTCACTTTGTTGAACCTAAAATATTCTACATTATTTCAAGAATATTTCATCAAATTTTTTTATGATACATCCATTGGAAGGATTAATGATATACATTAATAATATTATTATTTATAATAAAAAATATAAAAACCAATAGATAAAAATATTACTTTAAAACATAAATTATACAAAATTCATAATGGTGGTACTTTTATTAGAACATTATATCATTGTGATTAATAATTATGAACATTATATAAATAAGTCAGATCCACTAAAAATCATCAAACACATAATAGTCGAACATCATCTATATTCTCTGTGAAAAATTCTTCTAGAAAAAAAAATATTTATTAATATTATCATAAAACATAATTATTCCCATTATATTGGGGAACATTTATAACTTTTTTATGTGAAAATTTATTTAAAGACTTTATTAAATTAATATTATGTTTAATAAATTTTAGAATGTGAAATAAAAATATCATAATATCATGTTTTTTATAATTATAAATATTGTTAGTTTTATTAAACCGATTCTTATAGATTCCATTAATATATTAATATAACATAGATGATAAAAATTTAGTATTCCATGACAACATTAGTATACCATTGTATATTTTATTTGGTTTTTAATTTCAAAGTTACATCAATCCATCAAATTTTATAAATTATATAATCTCTTATAAATCCTTATTTTTATCCCTAGTTAATAAAAAATCCATGAATACTTCTTTTTTAATGATACCCAATTTATTATTTCACATAATGATTATACAAAAAGATCTTATTGTTTATTTTTCAAAATGGTGAAAATAGATTTAGGTATTTCTCTATTTATAATATATTTAACGTAAAGTACTGACAAATATAGAGTATTAAATAACAAATAATTAGGAATTAATTTCCTTTCACATATTAATAAAGATAAATTTATAAATAATAATCACATTAATAATGTAATATCATGTAACACATTATAGAGAAAAATGCTATAAACATAGTACATTTCTTTTATTTATAACACAATTACACAAATATAAAATACATGGATTTATATGTTTAGATTATTTTGATTATTATATGAAAAAATAAATAATATTAAAAGTAGAAATAATATTTATCTAAAAATAAAAATAGTGATCCTAACATCTATAAATCCTATAAAACATTATAGGATACCTAGTAGAAAATAAATTTGGAAGAGGGTGATCGTGAAATATATGTAATGGAATTGGTAAGGACATAAAGCATAACACATGTTTCAAGAGGCATTACCTGATATTATAAGGATAATGATTATTATAATTAATATATGGAATAAAGAAATAGGATAAAAATATCATCAAATTTTATGAATTTAAAACAATCCTCGATCATGACATACTATGAAAAAGTATTGGAAAAATACCAATAAAAAATAACAAAAGATAGAATTCATCATTATCATGTATTGATCAAGATAACTACTACCATAAAATATGTCATAGAGAAACTATAAGCACACAGAACAAATTTTTCTTAGTCTAACCACCAGTGTTCCATATATATCATCTCATAAGACATTAACAAAACACAATAAATTAAATGGATAAAATATAACCCCTTATCATTATATATACATAAAAACATAATAATCTTAAAAATATTTCATGTGAAACCCATATAAATATAAAACATATATAAATAATAAGAATGATAATACAAATGACTTGAAATCTGGTTTCAAATTATTCTATTAAGGAATAATTAAATGGTATATCAAATAAATTCTCCATAAATTAATGAATGACATCCAAATGATCTATAAATAATATAAAAAAGTGTCATATTAATTGAAAATTTATTTTCATTTTAGATAATTGATGATAATTCTCTAGTGATGAATGAATGAGATAAAACACTTGAAAAAAAAATAATGAAATATGTAAATGAAATTTTTATATAAGGAAAGAGATTATCATATATCTTAAAATTAGAATTAAAACAAGTCATTAATATATTAAATATTTATTGTTTTTAGGTGATATTATTTTTTTATTAAATTTATATAATAGTGATGCTCTATGTAATAAATTAAATATAAAAATACACATAAAATAGGATTATATACATGGAAAAAAAATAAAAAAGGGACTAAAAACATACATAACCCTAGTAGTGAAATGGGTATATATATATATATATGTAATATATATATATATATGTAAAATATAAAAATTAGAAATGAAATTGTAAAAATAGAAATGAAATAAAAAAAAATACCAATATATGTAAAAAATACACTTTTATGTTTAAAACAACATTATTAAAACCACAAAACATAAAAATATATCATAAAATTTATATTGATAAGAGGAGAAGGTAGATATTTTTTTTACATGAGGTAACTCCAAATTAGGATTAAAATTAAATATTTGAACCTTTTTGGGAATGAAAATTGTGAAAATTTAGGGGAAAACTCTCCTTTAATTGGATGTGATTTATTCTTAATTGGGTCCCATATTAATAATACTATTATAAAATAATTAATAATTAAATTGAAAAGTTGTCTATAATGTCATAAATAGTGTATAAAACATGAAATGGATGTAAAAAATCAAGGGATGGCATTATTACATTATAAATTAGATTGTGTTACAAACAACCATTAAAAATATACAAATTTATTATTAAAAATTTAATATAACTTTAAAAATCTTATGGCTTTGAAATAAAATTAATTACATCATTATTTATTCAAATATAAATTAATGATTTATACATAGTGAATATAAATAAGGATCTTTTTCATCACATTAAAACATGTCTTAATGAAAAAGGATGAAGATAAAAACCATTATCCCCGATCCTAAATTATAATAAAACCCCTTTAAATATAATAATTATTATTTTGAAGATAGAATTAAATTAATATAAATAATATATGATATTTAATATCTATATGTTTTTATACAAATAGTTTAAATGAGATTATGTTCATAAAATAAAATGCATCTTAAAAAATTATGTATTGAAATAAAAGACATACTAGTGTTCGAAAGAATTATGGGCTTGAACTAAACAATCAAAATAATTAAATTAAATTTACTATAAATATATACCCATTGACCATAGTAATCTTGGTTTAATTTTTGAATTAAATTTATTACAATTTTTCACATATTTTTTATATACTTTCTAATTGTGTATGTTATCTGTTATTGTTTAGTTTTAGTTTTCATAACACATTTATCAATATTTTCAATGGTGATAAAAAATATTTTCATGTACACTGTAATTTATTTAAGATTATATGAATTATTATTGAATTTATATTATTATTATGTAGTTTCAAATGTTAGCCAAATATAGATCATATTTTAGAGTGTTTCCATGAAAAATCCATTTGATGTCTTTATTGTAGCTATTACTATTATTTATTGGTATTTCATATAGATCCTCATATATTATATTAATATAATGTGAGAGGTTTGGAAAATATAATATCTGTTAATTAAATTTTCATTTCTGAAACATTTATTTAATATAATGTGGGAAAATTGTAAACGTCATTCCTGGAGTGTATAGTCCACACTCACAGAATATAATATTTCATATTTTATTAATGATATTAGAGGAAGTAAAAAATATTATATAACATTAAAATTATAATATTTTATTATATAAAAATTTATATTTTTTATCATATCATTTTGGATAAAGTGTACTTGAGGGGTTTATGAGATGAAAATAAATTAGAAAATTTTGGTTCCTATTTTTTCATTTCCCAGGGACGTTCCCTCATGGGTAACTCTTTAAGACTCTTTATCGGGGAAATTTTTGGAGAAAAATGATTAAATTCATTAGGGAGGTCCCTTAATAGATACTATGTGATAGTTTTTTTGGAAAACCAATTATATTGAATGGGTGGGGAAATTAGGATGATATGGTATCCTTTTATAAGTGAGGAAATCATCAAGTTGGTAAAAAATCATTATTAATCAGTTATATCAATCCATTATTAAAAAAAGTTTAAAAAATTGGAAATGATATTATTAAGATAAGGATAAATCATATTCCTCGAATATTTGATATTATACATTTATAGAAAATTATATCACATGTTCTACATGGTTTCAATCTAATTTATTAAATTTAACCACAGTAAGGTAACTCCACTTTTACACATGGTAAATAATTTTTAGGTATAAAATTTATAAATTATTATATTTTCTTATTTATAAAAATTTATTTTAAAATTTTATGCAATTTTATTATTTAAAATTTCCATGATTTATTATAATTAATCTTTTAAATAGCCCATATAGTGCAAAAATACCCATTTTCTAAAAAGTATATTTTATTCAGAAGATTTATTCTCTGCATAAAATTATCAATATATTTTTATTATATTGAAATTAAAATTATTTTAATTGTTATATAAATATTTATTTAATGTTGATATTTTTTAAAATAATAATTCAACCTTGGGAATTTTTTATTAATAGAAATATGTTAAAAATATTTTTCTAAAACATTGCCACAATATTTTAAGATGTTGGGAGTGATTGTTAGATATAAAAATAGTATTTTAAAAGAGATAATTTAGCATTATGAAATAATTTTTTCATATTAATAATGTTTTCAAAAAAAATCATGAAAGAGTAATTCAATAATTTATTAAATGATATAGTATTAGAAAAATGGGTATTTTCACTATTCAAATTGAAATCATTAGCTTAAAAAAATGGTAAAATTAATCTGAAAATATTATTGAAATGAAAAATTATTACATGAACACATTTTTTTAAATAAATATTTAAAAATTCTATATTTTAACATTTAATTTAAATCATAAAATACTATGAAATATTATTTGATCAGAAAATTATTAATTTTAAAATATATGATAAATTTATTTATATTTTATATAATAATCCTAAATTTTTTTATTAGTCAATAAATATTTTATTTTATTAAGACTAACATATAATAAGAATATATATAGATTAATTTAGTAAAAGTAATAATAAATGTAGTGGTAAATTCATAAGAATAAAAATTTATTAATTAAATATGTATTAACTATACATTATAAGTATGAATGTTAGTATGCATTATAATTCAGATAAACCAATTCATACATTCTAATTTAATCGATAGGTTTTAATGTTGTAAACACAACATGGTTTCATGGGATTTATTTTGGGTGTGTAGAATGGTATTTAATATATTTGACATAATTTTAGGAAAACATATATAAAATCATGGATTTTATCATTCCCCAATATGGTAAACTACATACCTGGTATTTTAATTATTACATAGTAACAAAATAATATATTATAATTTATAATATAGATACATCCTTGAATATAATTACTAAAGTAATATATTAATTATAAATAAATAAACATATCTTATTTCTATGACCTTGAATAACCCAAAAATCCATATTTTCATATACAATTATTTTATGGAGTCGGTCATTATTTGGTCCCAAGAACAAACTTATATAATTTTTTTAAAGAGGGTGTTTATTATTATCATTTCATAGAATATCCCGGATTTATAAGAAATGACATATTTGTTTTCCAAATAATAATTTCTCTATGTAGAAATTACAAACCCATTTAAAAAATACCTTTAATCTTATATAAAATAAGAGTAATAAAATTTTCCAGAAAGAAATTTTCAAAAACAATGAAACTATTAAGACTAAAAAAACTAGTTACTATTTAATTTGATATTATAGTCCTTGGTGTAATGAATTAATATTTTTAAAAAACATTATATGATTAATGTTCTTGATAGAATAGATTCAAACACATAGCAATCATAATTTTATGGTGGTTTATAATTTACCCACTACAGAAATGAAATTTACACTATTTTAGTTATTTCCTTTATAGAGGAGGTTATTGATCTCTATTACCTGCGGAAGTCAATGGATTAGAAAATAAAGTTAATTATTCCGAAAATCCTTTATAATGAATCATTGAAGAGTGTGTGGAAGATTACAGAGTATCTTATCCACTTATGTTTTCATTTTCATCTCTTTCGGCATCAGTGAGATTAATAGAAAACTATAACAAATACAAAGTATTTCCCTAACCCTATATGGAAATTTCCTTAGTGATTCCTCCCAAAAAAAATCTATATATTTATGGTTCAATATTACTTAATCAATCATCAATATATATAGAATATCAAATATTCTACATATTAATCTAATTTATTGGGTCTATGATTTCTACTATAGTAGCATGGTTAATTAAACATTCTGATAATTGTTCTAAAATAATGAGAATATTATGCATCAAAAATATGATTATGATCAATTATTCACTAATGGTTTACTTACTTTTTCCTTCACAAGCATGTTTTTCATTTTTTCTTCTACTGATATTGAAAAAAATAATTAGTTACTTTCATTAATGATAAAAAATTATCGTCATAAGAGAAGTACCCAATATAACCAAATGGAAATATAACCCAAACATTTCATAAATTATAATAACATCATAATTGATTATAATTTTTTTATTTCAAGATATATCACTTTTTTTCTCTCCTTTATCATTGAATATTTATCGTGTATCATTTCTATATAACCATATATCATCCCTGGGTCACTATATATCATTTGAGATTCATAAAAGATAACCATAAGTTGTGTCCACATACACTTATCTACATGACCCCCCATAGTGACTGAGAAATTAATCCATAATAGTGGTTTATTAGAAAAATATGATTATAAAAATCATATCCCTAAATAAATTCTAACCATGATTCCAGTTAGGAATCTTCATCTTCAATAGTTGATGATTGAGTTAGTAACCAATATTCCCTTTTTAAACACATTACCTCTGGGTAAATGTCTGCTAGATCTTACATTAACATGTATTATATAGACCTATTTGTATATATTAAAATTCCACAAACCATATTCTTTATAATAAATTGATTTTGTTCCCCTACACTTAGTCATTTCCCTTAACTATTTCATTATTATTTTATTATGGTTCTTTCATCATAAAATTTAAAAAACTATTCATTATCTAATACTAATAATAGAGACACATGTCTTAAAAAACAATTTTCCATTATTTTGATAGTATTTTCCAAAAAATAAATTCCAATAATCTCATTGTATAAATCCATTATAATATTATATTGATAAATACATCAATATATACATAAAAAATTAATTCCTTATTTAAAACTATAAATTATGTTAACAAACTTCGTAGATCATATAAAATATCCTTGGATTCTATGGGGAACAAACATAAGGAATTTGGTGATATAGAAATCCTATTAAATGAAAATACATGAAAAAACGAACATGATAGTAAATATAAATAACAAAAAATCATAAACATAAATATCTTATTGATGAATATATAGAAAAAATAATAGAAAACATATGATTGTGGAATCAAAATCAAGTTGAAATATCATAATGAATGAAATATTATGAAAATTTATTGGATAAAATCCATGAAAACATTACATAGTTTATCTACTAAAACAATTGAGGAATGATTTTTATAACTTCAAAAATCATAGAATTTTAGTTGGTAAACAACATATGAACTGTACATAATTTTCATAGGAAATATTTTAGATCTTCATACATTGTGTTATTATATAAACAGATTTTGGTGGTTTTTCTAAACAAGGATTCACCAAACACAGTGTTCATTGGATAACATCTGATGAACTATACATTCAATCTTGTGAGACATTATTATCACTCGATACATTGTGGGACCTTAATGCATTATGTGGCTCTTGATCCATTGTGATATTTTTAAAAATATTATTCCATTTTATCACTCTAAAATTTCTACTTAATATCATATATTTTCTTAGAAACTCTTGTATTTATGTTGTCCAAAAAAATTTACTGAATAATCACATGATATGTTGGGTAGGATGAAATGTAGCATAATCCATTCATTTAATCTTATGGTCACAGTTTAACTCTATACAATTAGTTTAATAAATTAAAATAAAAAAAATTAGTATGATAATATTCTTAAATTTTACAGGTGAAACATTCAATGGTGATAATCAAACACGATCATAAAACGATAATCTATTGATCTATTTATGTAGGATGGCTCATTATAGCCTCAACAATCAGGTCATAATGTTTTCATTTATTTATATGGTATTAATTAATAAAATAATTTACAATGTTCATAATCTTGGCATGTTATTCTAACAATTATATGGTAGGATAGTGGTTTATGAAATTTATACAGATTTAAGGCTTTAGACATTGACACTAGGAATGGATGAGGCAAGTACCTTAGGTTACTCTACTACTATGAAAATGTTGTGAACTCAAATTTCTACTAGTACTATTATACTAATGGTATGTACTGTAATATTAATTAAAAATGTAGTTCTTGGGTTGTCCCTATAGTTGTAGAAAATTCAGGGTTCTTTGGTTATTCCACCACGTCTAAAAAAGAATATCATATGGGTTTTTTTCCCTCGAGGTAAACTGGAAATCGTAATATCATTATGATCGAAATTCAATGGTTCGAGATTCCATTATAGTGGGTGTCATATATCTATATTAATGTGAAATTTTAATATTATTATTGTTTATTTAAGAACCAAATATCTATAAAAATCACTATGTTAATTAAACTTTGTATTTATAACGCTTTAACAATATTGTGATATGTTGCTATTTTTTTAGATGCAAATTCACAGACCTATTTACCATTCAAAATTTATCATTAGGACCTAAAATTGTTATCAACAGATGTTCCCTAATTTTAGAAATTTTTAATATAATTTTTGATAATATAATCATTAATTTAACATTTTTGAGAAAACAATATATGTTTAGATTTTCAAGGAATGAGTGCATTCAATGGTTTGACAAATAAATAGATAAACTCTAAGATGGAACTGATTTTGTATATTCAACATATCATATAGAGACATTCTATTAACTACATAGCTCAATCACGTGAATAATTATCGGAAAATTATTCATTCATTGTAATAGTAATACTTGTATTCAAATTAATGAGTATTCTATAATTAGAGTGACTAATTCACGGGAAAGCATTCATAATTCTCATTTTGATGAAATAACCTTACAATATTTTTCAATTAAATGGTATACAAAAAATTCATAATATTTTCAATGTAAAAAATATAATAAAATATTAGAGAGATGATCTTATTGGATATTTACTACAATATATGGTAGAGTTGAAAATATTTCTCAATTTTAAATTTTTAAAAGGAAAGGTATTTACAATAATATAAATATAATATTACTAATAACTCATATAATTATATATTTCAATTAATTTAATGATACTATGTCGTACAAGATCCATCATAAGAACAGTTAATGAATACCCAAGAAGGGAAAAAAAGAACTAACTAGGAAATATATGCAGAAAAAAAGGGGTAATGGTGATTATGGTGTTAATTGTTATGGGTTAAGAAAAAGATGGAATAAACCCATAATTGAATGAGGATCGATAATTTCATTTGAAATAGAGTGATATAAAAAAAATGTAATTATAGTTTTTTGGGTATGTATAAAACTAAAATTCTAGTTATGATTCTTGTAATGATAAAGGGGAAATAAACCGTTGTTTTAGGGATTCTATCAAGAATGTATGAGAATTTAATTTAAATTCCTCTTAAAAATATTCTCTTCTATAGATTTATATATATATATATATTCATATGATGAATCATAATGTTAAATAAAATTACGATATTAAAAACAAATATTAACAGTAAATATAAAGGCTTGTATAAAAAATTAAAATATAGAAAAACATCCCTTTAATGAAAAATTATAAAATTTAAAAATATTTAGGAGGTAATCAATATTAAAATATAAAACATAAATATCTCTATTGCACATGTGAATATTAATTATGAATTATATTATATATATATATTTTAAATGATATGCATTGAAATAATTTTTAAAGGTCAAAAATCGAGTTTTGTAGGGTAAGAAAAGTGAAGATTAAATGGTAGGCATGAGAATCATTAAAAATTATTATCTAGTATTTGTTATGATATTCAATTACACAATATTCAAAATACCATATTTGATAAATATCAATGTGGGAAGGTTTTAATTGTGACATGATTTAAATTTTACTTAATGGGATGATATGAAAATGAATATTTCTTAACATTTCTATAATATCATACTCACCCAAAAGAATGCATTCCAAAACCATTACCATATTTATTTACTATAAAAAATTTAATTAATTTATTCATCCATGTAATTGTTTTAATAACACAGTTAGACTCAAATTCTAAGGTGCACAAAACTATTCTAAATTATGTTTATGTAGGAATCTTGTTTGGGAAACATAAAAATGATGAGTTGTACATGGATCATGGATGTGATAAAACTATGACTAATTATATATATAAATATATATCTTTTATTAAAAGTTATTTTTTAGTGTTTTATATGGTGATAATATGATGAGAAAATTAGATGGTCTTATTAAATATGGAATTTTAAATTGAGTTATTATTCAAAATGATTTGTTTTTTGAAGTTATAAAAATCTATTTAAGATGTGTCGAACTTATTTGAAATGATAATATGATTGAGAAAATTGAAAATGAAATATGTAACATATTCATGGAATAATATGACTTATTTATTGGAAAAGTGGAGAATGTATTTCTTAAAATTAATTTTGGTCAGTTTATTAGATATAATGAATATCTCATAAATGATGGAAAAATAATATACTAATTTTTCATATAGGTTATTTGGATATTAAAATTATCACATTTTAAATAATGTATTAAAAACTAAAATGGTGTCAGATTTATCGAATATAAAACTTTACATCACCTCTGCATTTAAATAATGATTTAATTTTAATTTGTATAAAAATTCATTCTCTTATTAATAAGTGGTAAAAACATATAAACTATATCAACTATTATATAAGGATTTATTTGGACCAATGAAATATAATATTTTTAAGGTAATATTTTTATAAATATTATTCTATCAAAATATTATATATTTATAGGGGCATACATTATTTATCTTAAAGTTGATACTTTTTTAGTATTTATTTAAAATATTATATTTTCACAAAATGAATAAGGTTATGTAATTTTATAAATTATTAGTGATATATGATGTCTGTTTTAAAATATAGAGTCTAAAAACCAGTGAATATAGTGGTTATAGTTATAAATTTTCATCTTATAGAACTCCACAACACAATTTTCTTCTATAATGAAAAAATATGTCATTAGAAGAATTTTTATGGAAAATGATAATGGAGTAATTTTTAACACAATATTTAAGGTTTGAATCAGTTAACCCAACCTGACCTGTTTTTATACAAAATTTACCTTTTCCATTTTCAATTAATTCATCTTATGAAATATGGAAAGAGAGAAATCCTAGAATTTATTATATTAGATCAATTGGATATAGTTTTCTCTTTCTTAGTATCAAAAATTAAAAAAATATATTTTTATCAGAAGAATGGAGTATTATCTTGAATTATAATCCGAGTGAAGCATATAGATTATATTAAAAATAAATGTTGTTGTTATTGAATATGTAATGCCCCAACCACAGTTAACAATAATCAGTGCATTAATACATAACATTGGCTTGATCACAAAATAACATGTCTCGAAAGACCGATAGTTTAGTATCCTTGGAAACACTAAATACGTTCATAAGTCTTACATTACATCATAAAGTGAAAAACTACAACAATATAGTCTCCATAGTCCACACTCATTTCCCCAAAGACTATCCCTATAGGTCAGTAATAAAATACATCCTCACATCCTAGGAGAAATGAAACCTAGAAATGGGTGAGCTCAGATGCTGAGTAAAGATAACAATATAGCGAAACCATTCATAAATAAGCAAAAACATTTAAGTAAATTTAGAAAAAAAATCTATTTAAACATGAACTTAAGCATAATATGGAAAAAATAAAATTAAATAATTCCATTTACTTATTCTCATGGAAAATATACTACATAAATAATCACATGAAATATTAATAACCTCAATCATAATGATGGAATGCATAATGCAAAACTTTAATAACTGCATAGTAAAGGCCTTGTTCCAAGACTAAAAATAATATTTTTTCAAGGACTTGTGTCAAGACACTAGTTTTTCTCATGAGAGCTACGGATGCATCGAGAACCTATAGCGGGCTCCACCCGTCACATACTATGTCCAAAACATTCCTCATATGAAAAGGTTTAAACATAACATAAAAATTTGAATTAAAAGTGGTGTAATAAATGTCAATATGTTATACATAAACCATGAATGGTATGTATTACCCTTCCACTATCAAACATATCACCAAACCTTCAATACAATATGGATGTTTTGTATCATAATAAATCAACTTCAAATAATCTTTAAAATCCATCACAGGATGATTACATAGATGAAATCAAAAACATGTTAGAGAAATATCTATTTCTATTTTGAAATAATTTAAAATACATGTAATATTAAAAGAAAATATTTATATATGAAATAATTTTATAATCTTGTATGGGATTCTTTGGTATTGTCAAAACAGCGGAAAATAGTTTCACCCACCGTATAATGTTAAAAAATTCATTCTTAACATAATTTTGTCAAAAATGTTATAATGGACCTTGTTTGGAAAATGAAAAAATTATTCCATTATATAAATCTTATAAAATTCAAACATGGTTATGAATAAATTTAAACCATAGTCTATTAAATAGTAAAAATGTTTTGAAATACATTTTTAAGAAACATGGATGTGGATGATAAAGAGGTCCCAATAGAAAATTATATATTAACTACCTCAGATAATGAAGATAATGTACAATTATCCCTTACCTATTATATTTCCATGGTCAAGGGTATAATGGTGAAATATTTTTTATTAAATTATAGAAGTATCATATACCTTAATATTATATCATATACGTTCTTTTAACATTTCTTTGTTAATAATGTCTTAGTATTATAGCCGTTTCTGGTGATAATGGATTCATTTTCTATTATATTATTTATTATGTGAGTCATATCTTTTATTGATGGGATGTATATTATTAACATTCAGAATGATATCAAGTATTTATACATTATTTTTAATCATCAAATGAAAATTATTCTTGAATAGATATGATGGGTAATGAATCTCATCACATTCATGGAGACGGTAATCCGTACGAAGGCACGAGCGACAATATCGTTCTTTTGAAATTAAAATATTATATAATTGGATGGTATATTATATATATAGATCCGTTGTATTATTATATTTATTATTTACATCAATTATACATCATTATTATAACCACTCAAATAATAATGTATTGAATAACAATTACACCACTACGTGGAGACGGTAACCCTTACGTACGCACATATGGTGACATGTCATTCAAAGGATTGATAGAAAAATGAATATGGTAGTAGCATATTTATAATAACATCAAAATATATATAATATAATGGAGTTATTATTTTGGAATTGAAACAACATTAAAATATGAAGCAGAAGAAGAAAGGAAAATGAAAGACGTGATGAAATATTTACCTCTTCTTCATGTTCTTCCTTTACGTTTGATCAACATGGATCCTTAGGTTGGCTTTATGACTAAAGAAAGTCCTCTAGAATGAAGGGAGGACAATTGAGTGGGTATTTGTGCTGGGGTTGGCCTAGCCAAATGGCTTTAAATTTTGAATTAGAGAGAAGGGGGAGTTCCCTTTTATAATTGGAGTGAGGGGAACCTTAGGAAAAAATAGAAATATTAGTTTATAATAAAATAATTTTCGGTTTCTAATAGATTAAAAGTGTAATATTTTAAGGATATGGTGGGGATGTGTTGAAAACCACTCAACCAATAGGTTTTATACCGGTTTTGGTCTCTATATTAAATTTATCATTTTGATTTAACTCATTGTTATATAGTTTGACATTTTCCATGTCTCTTTGTATTTTTACATTATATGGTTAATAAACATACTATATACTTCCAAATGAACCCCAAGTAGTTCATTAATGATATAACTATCATTATATAAGCCTTTTTTCCAAACATTAATTTTTAGGAATGGGATATCTATTAATAATATGATAATTTTTTAAATCACTATTATGTCATTTTTGACACCATTTGGTATTATGTTTTTGATAAATTCATAACAGCATTATTACTTCTAAAAAAATACATCTATCCAACAAAAATATGTCATATTAACCTATAAAATTAATTTAAATCATAAAAAGTCTCAAATTACATATATTTGGATATTTATAATATCAATTATTTTAATATTTCATTAATTAGGTAATTACTCCATCATCATTGTGTCATAAATAAATTAAATTATATAATGTCAAAAAATATATAAATATATTACCATTATGTAGGAAATATTTTTATCTTTATAATGATTATTTATTGTAGAATTTTTCTTATGTGTAACTCTATATTAAAAATGTTTTAGTTATTAAACATTGATTTTAACTCTTTTAACTCTTCCTTAAATTAAATAATAATAAATGTCATATTCAAAATCCCAGTGAACCAAAGAGGTTCATATTTTTTTACTAAGGTTTTTTTTGTCGAATTATACATATCCAATAAAATTTGGACATGTTTCAGGGTAATAATAATATCATTTTTACCCTTAATTACCCTATTTATTTTTAACTGTTGTAAGTAAAAGTAAAAAATAAAATTTACCAAATATTATTTTTATCTTATAGGACCACATTTTAATCCTTGATATTAATCATGTCTCTCAGATTTTCTAAATTCCACCCAAAGAAGTGGTAAAATTATGTTTTATGTGAATTTACAAATTCTCCTTGAAGGTGGGCATAAGATGGTGAAAAGATCAATAAAATTTATATATATCTAAATTTATAATAAACAGACTTCAGTGAATCGAATTGAACATATATAAGTATTATTTATTTATTTTGACATAAAAAATTTTAAATAAAATAATTTATTATTTAAATAAAAATTCTGTTTTAAACTATATCTCTGTGTTTTTCACATTTCATCAAAAATTAAAAGTTTTCAGAAAAATACAAAAAATTCACCCTATGTTATTTTCGATATTCTGAATCTAAAAATGAAGTCCATTTTGAATGATAAAATTTATTAAATTTCAAAAAGTGGGTATTACTATTCATAATGGCTAGTTTAATTCGTTGTGGTGTGTTAGAACTCAAAGTTGCGTACAACACACACAACTACATTATTGAAAGAAAAGTGTATTATGGGAGCTTGTGTTGTTACATTCTCCACTCATTCAATTAATTTCATCCTCAAAATTTCTTGAGTATTACTATGTAAAAATACTCAGGTGGTTATTCATCATAAGATCCTCGAGTTCCCACGTTTCCTCCTCCATCTTATGGGTTTTCTCCATAGAAATTTTACCAGACGAGTCGTCTGGTTTCCCAGCACGTGTTCTCTTGTATCATGAATCCTAAAGCACTCTTCTCAATAATACAGATATGGTTCCAACTGTATTTCCTCATATGTGAGTACATGCATTGGTTCAGGCTTGTATTTTATCAATAGTGAAATGTGGAACACATCGTGATCATGGGAGAGACAAGGCAGCATTGACAAATGGTAATCTACTGCCCTAATTTGTTCTAGAATTTCGGAAGGTCTGATGTACTTGGGAATCAATTTACACTTCTTACCAAAACATAAAACAACCTTCAATTCAGATACCTTCAAGAAAACATGATCTCCTACTTGATATTCCAAATCCTTCCCCTGTTTATCGACAGATCCCTTCTAACTACATTGAGCTGCTTTGATGTGGGTTTGGTTTAACTTCACCTTTTCCATTGTTTCCTCCACATTTCAGGCCTACGTGTTTTCTTTTTCCAAAATCATCCCAACAGGTTGGTGCGTGACATCTCTTTCTGTATAACGCTTCATATGGTTTCATCTGAATACTTGAATGGAAGATATTGTTATAGGAAAAACCTATCAAATGTAAATATTGATCCCACATACCCGGAATGTCGAGCGAACATGATATTTACATGTATTCTAATGATGTAATAGTCCATTCTAATTTTTCATTAGTTTGGGGGTGGTAGGCAGTTCTCAAATGAATTTCGGTATCCTGGGATTTCAGAAGACTTTTCTGAAATCATGATTTAAAATTGGGATCATGAAAAAAAGTGGTACTCCATGAAGTCTTGCAGCTTCATTAATATATAGTATTTCTAATCATTCAAGTTCCAATTCTTCTCTTATAACATGAAAATGTGCTGACTTGGATAAATGATCAAAAATAACACATATTGAATCTTTCCTTAAAGGATCCATTGGTTGTCCCATTAGAATGTCCATCATAATATTATCCCATTTCCACTAAGGTATGGGAAGTGGTTTCAAGAATACTCATGGATGTTTCCTTACAATATTCACTTATTGACAAACCATATATCTTGTTACAAAATCAGCAGTCTCCCTCTTCATGTTGTCCCTCCCAAAATATTCCCTCAAATCTTTATTCATTTTGGTGCTCCTGGGGTGTATAGTGAAATTGGAACTATGAGCCTCTACCAACAATTCTCTTTTTAGATCAGGTATATCAGAAACACAAAGTCTCTTCCCAAATTTCAAATTTCCATATTCTTACAAAAATTCTCTCAATCTCCCATCATTCACAAAATTAATCTTCTTTGGAAACACTTCTTCATCGTTCTAAGAACTCTTTATCCTTTCTAATAAGGATGGTTTGGCAACCATTCCAGGAAGTATCGATGTTTCACCTTCCATGGTTTTTACCATATCAATATTTACTAGATCCATGTATATAGGATCCTTTTCAACTCGCATCTTGTTCAAAACTCCATGATCTTTTCTGCTCAAAGCATCTTCCACCTTATTTTCCTTCCCCGGGGGGTAGTGTATCACAAAATCATAATCCATGAGTATTTCAAGGCATATTCTTTACCCCATATTGTGTTCTTTCTGTGAGAAAATATACATCAATCTCTTGTGATCATTATAAATCTCACATTATTCTCCATAGAGAAAATATCTTCATAACATCAAAGAAACGATTATTGATACTAACAAAAGATCATTAGTAGGATAGTATGGCTCATGAAGTTTTAGCTATCATGATGCATAGGCAGTAACCATATAATTCTACATAAGGTCACACCCAAGTCCTTTCTCTAAATCATCACTATAAATAAAAAACCCATCATTCCCCAATGGTAGAGTCATGATAGGATTATTGACTAATATTCTATTCATTTCATCAAATTATTCTTCACTCTGTTTTGTCCAAAAAAAATTAACCCCTTTACGTGTGATCTTTGTTAATTCGTTATCCAATCAAGAAAAAATCTAGACAAAACGTTGATAATAACCTGTTAATCAAATAAAACTGCGTACCTCAGTTATACTAATCTTTGAACACCATTATTGGATTGCACTTCTCTTAGATGGATCAATGGAGATTCCATCCTTAGAGACAATATGGCCAAGAAAAGATATCTCTGGATGCCAAAATTCACACTTGATAAACTTCCCGTATAATTCATGTCTTCAAAGAGTATTTATAATAATGAGCAAGTGATTTTCACTATCCTCATAGCAATTGGAGAATACCAAGATATCATCAATAAATACGGCTATAATTTCATTAAGATATTAGATGAAAACACTATTCATTAGATACATAAAAATAGAGGTGGAATTAGTCATCCCATAAGGAATTACTGTAATCTCCTAATGCTCATACCTGGTTCGAAATTCTATTTTTGGAATGTATTCCTTATTCACACACAACTGATGATATCGAGATCGAATATCAGTCAATGATTAGTGTTGTGCTCCATGATGTTGGTCGAATAAGTCAACAATGAGAAGTAGAGGATACTTGTTATTTATTGTCATATAATTTATCTCCTTGTATTCAATGCACAACCTCATAGATCTATCTTTCTTATTAATAAAAAAGACAGGAACTCCCCATATTGAAACACTATGGAGAATAATTCCCTTATTACTCAATTTCTCTAATTGATTATTTAGTTCCACTAATTCCTCAGTGGCCATTCTATAAGGGGTATTCGATATGGGCCTTGAACCAGGAATTAGGTCAATGGAAAACACAATTTCTCATTCTGGAGGATGTCCAGGTAAATCCTCTAGAAAAACATCAACATATTATTTCACAATAGGTACATCCTCTATTCAAACAAACCTTTCCACAACAAAAATTATTTCATTCTATTCCTCCCCACTAATTGAGTTTAGTTGAGCTACTGGGGGTGGATCTAGATAATAATTAGGTGGTGATGTTTCTGCCCTAATGGTATGGTACTTCTTATCATCATAAAAAATTGTAACATCCTTCTTCTTACAATAAATTTTCACATCATGGTCAGAAATAAAATGCATACCGAGGATTATATCAAATTCCATCATGAGTATGATGATGAGATCAGCAGATAAATAATGTTTATATCCATTAATTGAAATTGATTCAAAAAAATATATTTCTATGATATTTCCCTTAGGAGATTTGACTGAAAACTCCCTTGTTAAATCAAATTTAAAATATCTAATTTTCATAGAAAACTGTGAAGATATGAAACAATGTGACGATACAAAATCAAACAATGCATTAGATAAACTTGAATAAACCATTAAAGTACATGCCACCATTTATTTTGGATCTTCAACCTCAGTAGTAGTGATCACATATGTTTTTCCATGATCACTTGGTCTTTCCTAAGGTATGTTTTCCTGACGCATAGTACATTCCTTTGCATAATTTTTCATCTCCCTACAATTGTAGCATTGAACATCGGTATCCTCATTCTTCCCCTTGGAATCATGAGCTTAGTGGCCTTTTTCACCACACATGTAACAGACTCCCATTCCCTTCAGGCATGTACCAGGATGTTTCATCCCAAAATTACTGTAGGATGGATATTCAACTTTTCCCTTCATCCCCTTATTTCCATTTCCAATGTGATCAGCTGATCTCTTCTTCTCTTGATTTTCTTTGAAGTCATAAGACATAGATAATTCCATTTCTATCTTGATTTCACATTAGAAAATATCTTCGTACGATGAGAAGGATTGTGAGAATAATTCTTGATGGTGAAATGATTTTAACCCATAAATGAGAAGATCAATTTTACTTCTTGTGTTACATATATAATCTACAGCATGCATTACTAACCTTGTAAAAAAGACTCATAATTTGCAACATTCTCAGCCTCCTTTTACCTTAGAATTAGAAACAGTGTTTCCATATCTACTCTAGGGTAATGAAGAAATTATTTTTCTATGAAAGTATCTATAAACTACCTCTATTTCATACTTTATACCTTTTTATAGTCCTTTTTTGTTTTGTATCAGGGACAACCATTGATCAGCATCTCCAGTGAGGCGATAAGCTGCCATGAAAACATTATCCCTTTCACTAATCCCAAAATCCTAAAATAAATTCTCTAGGGAACGTATACATTTCATAGCTACAAATATATTTTTGTTCCCCTTGAATGTTAGTGGTTGTTTCCTCATGAAGTGATCTAACATTGACTCTCTACGTTGTGGATCAGGGTGCTCCATTCGGGCAAGGTAATTACTCATAACCTGAGTGAGTTGCCCCAGTATAGTGATAAGATAATCAGCAGCAGTTGTATCACCAACTCCACTATAATTATCATGAGTAGGAGGGAAATTCATAAATGGAAGGCGTGCATTGATATTGTTTCCATTCATTTCACTAGGCTCCATTTATAAAAAATGGCATACACTACATTAGTTTTTGAATCAAAATACATAAATCAAACATGTAAAACAGTTAACATAAATTGAATAGTTTATGGATATAATCCATTATCATAAAAAAGTATTTTTTGAGTATGTATATACTCATAATCCCTTCATAATGGTTTGTTAAAAAAAGATAATTATCCTAACCTTATCCCCTGGGATTTTCGTATCCAAAAGTGTAGCAAGGCCCGTTGTCTTGCACCAGTTCTAATTCGAGTCTAGCTCAAAGTGGTGATTTTTGGTTTTACCCCTAGGTACATCTTTGTCAGAGCCACCTCTACCTACTCGTATCCACACATCGATATATGACTCGGAAAACTCAAAAAATCTCTACAACACAAAATTTTTAAAAAGTTCATCTATAGTAATCTTTAAAGTCTATCTAAGAGATATGCGCTCTAATCAGAGTTTATCTAAATCTAGATTACCAGGTCTGTACTAACCATCCTCTGATATCAATGGTAATGTCCCGACCACAGTTACACAATGTCGCTGCATTATTACATAACATTTTCATGATAACAAAATATCAATTGTTGAATGAATAATTAGTTTAATATCCTTAGAAACACTAGAAGATTTCATAAGTCTTACGTTACATAATACGGTAAAAAACTACAACAACATAGTCTCCATAGTCCCCACTCATATCCTCGTAGACTATCCTTGTAGGTCAGTCATAAAATACTTCATCACATACTAGATAAAATAAAACATTGAAAGGGGTGAGATCAAATGCTCAATAAGTATAACAAAAGATTGGAAACTTTTATAAATAAAAATAAACATTAAATGCAATGTATAAATAAAACAAAACCCTTTTAAACTTGAACGTCAGCATAATATGGGTAAACTAATATGAAATAATGTCATTTAATTATTTTTATAGATATTATATTATTTGAATAATCACATGAAATATCAGTAACCACATTCATAATGATGGAATGCATAATGCCAGACATTCAAAACCACATAGTCAAGGCCTTGTGAGACAACTACGAATAATATTTTGTCAAGGCCTTGTCCCAAGACACTATTTTGTCTCATGAGACCTATCGATGCAATGAAGAGCTATATTCGGCTCAACCCATCGCATACTAAGTCTAACTCAATCCTCATATGAAAAGGATTAAACATAACATAGACATTCATATTAAAACTAGAATATGAAATGTCAATACATTATCCATAAACCATGAATGGTATGGAATAAAAAATCCATAGTAAAAAATATCCCAAAACCGACAATAAAATATAGATGTTTTTTATCATAATAAATCAACATCAAACAATCTTAAAATCCATTATGAGATGTTAAAATAGTTAAAATCAAAACCTTTTTAGAGAAATAACTCTTCTTAAATTGAAATCATTTAATAGTCACATAATTATAAATGAAAATATTTATATTTGAAAATATTCTTATAATCTTGTAAGGGAAGATTTGGTGATTTCATAATGGCAGAAAATAGCTGCACCTTCCATATAAGATAAAAAATACATTCATACTATAATTTTGATGAAAAGGTTATAAAGGACATTGTTTGGAAAAGAACAGAAAGATTCCTTTATAAACATCATATAAAATTCAAAGAAGTGTATAAATTAAATTGACCCATAATATATTAAATAGTTGAATGTTTTGATATTTATTTGTATGAATCATGGATGCGAATGATAATGAGGTCCCAGTACAAAATTACGTATAAAAAACCTCGGATACTGAAGAGATTGTAGATTTAACCCTTACATTGTACATTTCCTTGGTCGAGGGAAGTTTAACCTCATGTATAATGCTGAAATAACTATTATAAAATTATACAAGAATCATATACATTAATATGATACTATATATGATTTTTTAACATTGCTTTGTCAATAATATCTTATTATTGTTGTCATTTCGAGAGTTAATAGATTCATTTTCCATTAAATTATTTATTATGTGAGTCATATTTGTTATGGATGGGATATATCTTATTCATATCACAAATTATATCAAGTATTTAAAAATTATTTTTAATCATAAAATGAAAATTTGATTTGAATGGATACGATGAGGAATGAATCTCATCGCGTTCAGGGAGACGGTAATCCGTATGTACGCACGAGCCACAATATCATTCTTTTGATATTAATATATTTTATAATTTGATGGTATATTATATATATAGAATAATTATCATGTTATATTTATTATTTACATCAATTACACATCATTATTATACTCATCACAATAATAATGTATTGAATAACAATTACACCACGACATGGAGACGATAAGCCGTACATATAAACGTATGGGGACATGTCATTCAAATGAATGATAGAATAATGAATTTGGTTGTACCATATTTATAATAACATCAAAGTATATAGAATATAATGGAGTTATTATTTCATAATTGAAACAACAAATAATGAGGAAATTGATGAAGAAAGGAACTTGAAAGAGGTGATGAAATATTTACCCCTTCTTCATCTTCTTCCTTTTGATTTGATCAAATGGAACCATTAGATGGAATTATGACTAATGGAAGGCCTCTAGGATTAAGGGAGGAATGTTTAAAGGTTATTTGGGCTGGGTTTGGTAGAGCCAAATGTCTTTAATGTTGTTAATTAGAGAGAAGGGGGAATTCCCTTTTATAAGAAGAGTGAGGGGCACCTCAGGAAAAGATAGAAATATTATTTGATAATAAAATAATTTTCTATTTATAATGGATACGATGTAAATTATTTAAAGGTTATGGTGGGGTTGGGTACAAAACCACTCAACCAATAGGTTTTAGAAAGGTTTTGGTCACTTTATTAACCTTATCTTTTCGATTTAACTCTTAGTTAAAAAAATGGACATTTACCATGTCTCTTTGTATTTTTATATTATATGTTCAATAAACTAACTATATCATTCAAAGAGATCCCCACGTAGTTCATTAATGATACACCAATAATTATATAAGTCTTTTAGCCAAACCACAGATTTTTATGAATATAATAACAATTAATAATATAATATTTGTTTTAAAAATACTTTTATGTCAATTTTGACACTATTTGGTATTTTGTTTTTCCTAAATTCATAACAGCATTATTACATCGAAAATAATTCATCTAACCAACCCTAATATGAAATATTAACATTTAAAATTATTTTAATTCATAAAAAGGTTGATA
The DNA here is from genome assembly GCA_963277665.1 of Viscum album. Lineage (NCBI taxonomy): Eukaryota > Viridiplantae > Streptophyta > Magnoliopsida > Santalales > Viscaceae > Viscum > Viscum album. The sequence continues at coordinate 747,276,794 of OY728151.1, read as the reverse complement.
TTACATTTATTAGGATAATTATAATATCAATTATTTTAATATTTCCTAGAATACGTAATTATTGCATCATCATTGTGTCATAAATAAATTAAATTATATAATGTCTAAAAAATATATATATAATAAGATTTTGTAAGAAATGTTTTTAGATTTCTTATGAATATTTATAGTCCAATTTATCATATGTATAACTCAATATTAAAAATGTTTTAGTTATTAAACATTGATTCTAACTGTTTTACCTCTTCTTTAAATTAATTAATAATAAATTTCCTAATCTAATCCAAGTGGAACAAATAGGTTCATATTTTATTCTTTAGGTTGTTTTTGGCTGAACTATACTTATCCAATAGAATTAGGATATTTTTAGGGTAATAATTTTAACATCCAGTGTAAATTAAGAAAATGACATTTTCATATTTATTAATATTTGTGAATAAAATGTTAATATTAATATAAATGGAATTATATGTTTGACGGCGTACCCAGTATGCAAAAATGGGTTTCTTTGAAATCATACGTTTCACACAAATAATATAATAATATTATTTTAAATTCTAGTTAACGCCTAATCGTTGTAATTTCTAGAATGAACAGAACTAACTAAAAAATGATTATATATGTTTGTTAAATATTTTAACATTTATCTAATAAAAGTTAGAGGCTTAAAATAAGAAAAGAATTCAATTTTAAGCATAAATATTCTATTTTTCTTAAAAAGATCTATTAACCTCCTTTTGAAGGCAAACCCTTTTTAAAACTACTTTTTGTCAATTTTATATGTCATATTTGAAAAAATAAAATCCTTCATTTGAATTGGTACATTAAAATTTACTTTCTGTAATTTTTTGTTATTTTTTCGATAAAGGTCACTTTTAAATAAATAGAGAAAATTCTGTATTTTAATTCAAAACCTCCTTTTAAAATAATTTATTTATATGGTTAGATTATCTTTGTAATTGGGTTTAAAGTTTAGTTGAAATATATTTTTACCATTTAATCCAATGGTGGTAATTGTAATTAATTTCATTTTGAAATTGGACATAAACAAGTGTCAATCATTTGATAAATATTGTTTCATAAAAACATGCTATTTTGTTGACAGCGGAAATTAATAATAAAATTAATTGATGGAAAATATATGTTCGAAATTTGGTAAAATGGAAATCATTTTTGAATTTGGAAAATCAGATTTACTTTGGATAAATTTTTGGTATTTTTTTGACAAATGATAATTGTTAATGAATAGTGAAAATACTGCATTTTACTTCAAAACTGATTTTTCATCTAATTTTATTATATAGTTTTATTTTCCTATTAAGTGGTTTTAAAGTGTAATTGAATTATTATTCTAACACTTAATGAAATTTTTTTCATTTCAAGTAATTTCACTTTTCAATTGAATGTAAAAACAAGTCAATGTTTTGAAAAATTTTACTTCTTAAAAATCTTATCTTTGGTTTTGACAACTAGAATTATTTTTAAATTAATTTATGAAAATTAAGTGTTTGTAATTTTTTAAAATGAATTTCATATTTGGTATCAAAAGATCCAAATTATGTAATTATGACTCTTTTGTTTTTGGACCTTATGAATAGTAATGAAGACAATTATCATTAATTATCATGATAAATTAGAAATCGGGTAGTTAAGTGTTATAAAATAATATCATAATAATATAAAATGACCCCAAAAGGTGTCAAAATCTTTTTGGTTGTGTCATGTCCGACCAAGGTATTCCTTGTTCCAACTTAGGGACCCCATTGAATCACTTTTCTGTGATAGTGACCGTTTATCATATTATTTTTAATGAAAAGAAAATATAACCAAACTATGTAACACCAAAGTTAAAAAAATTCAATTTAGTTTACATGAATTATCTCTTAGAATATGATTTGTAATTCTAAATCTAAAAATATTTTCTATTTCATGGTACTATTTTTATAATTTTTAGTCATTAAATTTATAAATTTATTAATGACACCATGATGATGCAGTGATTACCTCATTAATGAATGATTTAAGTAAACTGAAATGACAAAGTAATATATGAGACTTATAGTTGTTGAAAACCTATTGGATGGGTGGATTTGGATCCCTTATCATCTTATCATTAAAATATTTCATTTTGGGACATCTGAAATCAGAAAATAATTTTATAATGAAGTAACATTTCAAGACATTCCAAAAGTGACCCTCCTCCCTCTCAAAAAGGCCCCCACATCTACCCCCATACCCACACCTCTCAAGCCCTTGGATCATCCAAACACTGCTCATTTTATCTCTTAATTTTCATCTCTTACTCCTAGAAGCCTCACATTTGATAGATTTCTTTCCATGGAAGCCTTTGGCTAAAATCAAAAAGAGTTACCCGATTTAGATGTAATGTCTTCTCTCGAGTTTTATTCTTTTATTTTCATTCTTCGCTCACCACTATCTACATATTATTTTATGACATAATAAAACCTGTATCCTAAATATACAAGGATTCTGTTATGATATGTATTATTCCTAAACTTACACACGCCTCCATCCAATGGTTAAAGAAAATAATGTTTCTATGGGTGACGAATTTCTGCATCAGGAAACAATTACTATTCAATATTATTCTAACACATTTCATGGTGGCCATCAGGATTTCAATGTATTTATATATTATATATATGGTATTTATTTTTCTATATACTACTGAATTTTATTTTTAAATCACATCATTTTTCCTTTCATGTTGTGGAACTGTAATAATTTTATCTAAGGAAGTGTGGACTACCGCTCCTCAAGTGATGTGACTCTTTCATGTCAAACATGGAATTTGTATAGAATGTAATTAATGAAGATATGATATATAAATAACATATATATTATACGGTAATTATAATATATCTATGTCTTATTAGGTTTTAATACTTTAATATGACAATGAAATGAATGTTGCGTTCATGCGTACATACGGCCTACCATCTCCATGAACGGTGCATTTCATTTTTATATCTAAATTTTATAAAATAGTATAATATTAATATATACAGGATATATATTATATTTAATAAATTAATTCCTTTCTAGAGATGATGTTCTTATAACTACATGGGAAATTCTTTTCAAACAAGTTCATTTTTTACTCATGTACGGAACATCGACAAAACGTATGATAGGATCTCACATAATTAAATAATTATTATAAAATGATAATATATGATATGAATCGAATAATAAAATTTAAAGTAAATACTTATTTAGTTATAAGTTGACCTAAGTTTATTATTCAGGAATATAAAGAATCTAACAAGACAAGTCAGACTTGAGGTATGGGGATTTCTTATCTCACTTTTAATTCCGTGTGATTTCCATTGTGGGCCACTTATTTGTTTCATTTGGTGTATTGTGTACTTACATTTCATATATATTATCATGATTCCATTTATATTCATGGTATTATGTGATTAATTTGGTTTTTATTATCTGTTGGTTATACGACTCGATTGGTTACAACAAGGTAAGGGGTTTTTATCTCACATTTTATTCCCATGAGATTCATGCTACATTTTCCACTATTTCCTTTTGTGTGGTGCATATACATCCCACGACTGTATTCATTGTGTAATATAAATTAATTTATGGTTATTTAAACCTTCATTGTATGATATTTCTTTCATGGGGTGTACATTTCAAAAGTAACCCAAACTGGTAAGGGAACCTTTCACCCTCCTCTTTTTAAAAGACTTCTATTTGGTAGGTCTTTTTATTTACATCTTCATAATGTTTGGATATGTTATTATTTATCCTTATTTTTGTAAATTTTACATCCAAGTGATGAGATACCATTTTTATCTCTCATAAACTCATTTTCAAAATTTTAATGTGACGTCGTTAGGCTATCAAATTTCTGTAAGGGAACTTCTTAACAAAATTCCAATTCATTGGGTTAAACCTCTACTTCTCGATTACGTCCTACTATGAATATGTGTGGATGACATATTAATTTTTTAAACATAATATCCACATATATTGGGTGTATTTAAATTTGTCATACATAATTATATAATTGATTTATCCTTAATCTATGGATACCATCGTTTTACGGGACATCGTCTCAATATCCATTCACAGAGGCATCTTTTGATTTCTACACGACATTATATTATACGTTGTATAAAACCCTTTTTACTTTTCATTTCATTACAAAGGAATATTTTTAAATGAATAATTTTACTAAACAACAAAAGGAATATTTTTTGGTCTTATGTATGGGATGACAACAACTTCTCTGCCGCAGTGACCATTATTTGAGTTTTGGCTTCCCCTACAAGACATAAATTTTTTTAAAGAAAAGTAAATACCATGTTTTACTTTCCTTTTATTTTGTTATTGAAAATGATTTTGATAATGATTTGATTAAATCAATGTGTTGTACTGGTATCTTATTATGGAAATATGGAAATGTTATGTTTCTTCTCTGGATGTTTTATGTGATACGATTATGTCATGGATCTTGGGAATTATTTATGATGTCGGTGGTTCTATGATAATCTAAGGCCAGGTGAGCCCGAGATAGATCAATAATGCATTGGGTAATGTGAAGGAGTTAAATGATAAAGATTCTCTGAAATGATTTATGGAATATACTATAATGGGTATTCCAAATGTAACCATGAGGGTTACTCTTTACGTAAGAATGTTATGAATTCCCTAAGTTAGCTTTATGTTTTATTATTTCTATGGGTATTTAAAAAATCATATGATATAAGGGGATATGTTAAAAATCTTATGTTATATACATATTTATGATGTAATATTTTCTTTCTTTGTGTACCCCATACTGAGCTTTTTATCCTCATCCCATGTTTTTGAAATGTTTTCCACACGAAATAAAGATGAATATAGTTAAGGATGGGATCATGGAAAGACATGCCATATAAAACATGGAAGTATACATGTTTATTTTTAAAAGTTTTTATTTTATAAAAAAATGGAAACTATGTATAAGTTTCTACTTTGTAATCATTTGAGATTTAATAGTGATGTCCAAATTCTATAAAACTCCAAACTTGAAAATATCCTCAAAGCAATTATTCATTTAATTAAATATTATGTGATGTTTTATTGCCATGTCCTTATAGTTGGTATCAGAGGATGGTTTAGAAAACATTAGGGATTATGAGTTTTCGTTAGACACATGGTTAGAACCTATGTCTATTATTTCAGTTAAATCCTTTTTTTATAAAATTTTTAGATCATGTAAAGTCAGTTACAAATGGAAGAATGAGGATCTCAAATGATATTCCTATCTCTTCCTGAGGACATGCTTGCAATAATAATTACAAAGTCATGTTCGGATGACTATGAAACTTTTTATAGCTAACAAATCACTTTTAAGCAGTTGTTTGTGATATCAAACACCTCTACTATACCTCGTTATCATCGTGGATCATGGGTTGTATTTAGACAAATCCCATTTTCACAATACTCCAATTTTTTCAAGAATGTTAAATATTATCAAGGAATTTTAAAATATTTTACCATATCACAAGATTTTAAAGAATATTATGATTTTTAAAAAGGTTCATAAGAAGGATACCCTTGCCCAACCTATTTATATTTGAATTTATAATATTGTCTCTCATAACATACCTATGGTATTTTAAAAGGACCATTAATTGAATGTTTCAACTCAAATTCGGTATGACTATTTTATAGAAATCATGTTTTATTAGATGTTATGAAATTATATGTCATACATGATTATTTTCCAAATCTGTTTTTCTGGTGAACACCCACATGACCCATTTGGTACAAGGTTAATTTGGATGGAGGAAGAAAATTATATTGAAGGATCTCTAAATCATTATTGCAATGCATGGATCTTCTACCTACGTGAACAAGATGATGTTGAAAGCAAATGGACACCATGATCAAGGTATGTTGTTCTTCATTTTGGGGATTGTTTTATTTTATCTTAGTGTGGTGAAATAAGACATAAAGAATTAAGATGTGGAGATCATAATGAATTTGGATGAAAATGATAGGTATTATGACACTATTGATGTTAAAACATGTTAGGTTTATTTTTTAGTTTTATAAAAAGGACAACTCATATGATGGGTGAAAACCTGTCGCATCTAGTATAGTTGTAGGAATCAAACCCACAACAGAAGGGCAATAAGGGCGCAACAACTACAACTAGCCTATGTGATGTCCCTAGTTAGTATGAATTATTATATTAGTAAAATGATTTTATGGAACAAGAATAAGTTGATTTTGGGAATATATGTGTTATCGAAAGGATATAATTAGTATAAGAAAATTATTTGGTGATTAATTGAAAAAGCTTGTTGTGAAAGATGTTCTCCCTTTTGGGGAAACAGTATATCCCTAAAGAAGATAGAATAACATGGGATTTCAGTTGTGAAAAAATGGTTGATATTTTAGTTTGGAAAAATATATGTTTTTATTCTGGACACATTATTATTTTGTTTATTTAAGAAAATGATTATCCTATCATGGATAATATGTGATTAGGTTAATTACTTTTCAATATGAGATTTTGTGAGTAACTGATGTTATTTGGAGATAAATGATAACATTTATCTTGGAAGACTATATAATTAAATCCTTATGAGATTTCGGTTTCAATTTTAGTTTGGATTAATTTTGAATATGTTTATCGATAGTTGTTTATTGAATGGTCTTTGTTGAACTTTGGGTTATGTTTGGAAAATTTTGCAGATTAAGAGTACTTTTTTTTTATAAAAGATTATGCTTTTGGGGTATTATATGATCTCGTACTAACCATTTTGGTTTTGGTAAAGGTATAAAGACATGGGAAATATATAGTTATTTTTTGTGTATTAGGTGAATCTCATGAAGTTGATTATAGCATTGTTAATGTGAACAAGTCATCCTAATCACTCATCTTTTGGAGAAAATATGAGTATGTGTAAGAAATCAAGTAAGAGATGGAAGTCTACATGACAATTAAGTATGTTTCCTTATGTTTTAGTTAATCTCTTACGTAAATTACTCAATGAAAAGTAACTTAAAACAAAAACATTTCCTATTATATTTTCTTACAGGGGAATCAAATACCGTTTAACCCATCACAAGTTTGTTATTTCCTGGTGGTTAACGTTCTCCTAAAGATGTTTTTATCACTCTCCATCAGAAGTTGACCCTTATTTTTCTCTTCCATATCTATGTTCTCATATAATCCTAGTGTCTATAGTATTGGGTGACCTTTTTACATTTCATTCTTTCTTTTAAAGTGATAGATTAATTTAAAACGTTTCCGATGTGGTGATTTCAATGAAGTTTAAGATCTCCATTTTGAAATTTTGAGGATGCAATTCCCAAAAGGGGGGAAGGATGTAAGATCCTGGGTAAATAAAGAAAATGACATTTTCATATTTATTATTATTTGTGAATAAAATGTTATTATTACTTTAAAGGGAATGATATGTTTGATGGCGTACCCAGCACGCAACAACGAGTTCCATTGAAATCTTACATTGCACACTAATAAAAACCTTACCGTTGTAAACGCCTAGCCATTGTAATGACAAGAATTAATAGAAATAACTAAAAAATGATTATATATTTCTGTTAAATATGTTTACATTTATCCAATAATAGTTATAGACTTAAAATAAGAAAATAATTCAATTTTAAGGATTAATATTCTAATATTATTTAAAAGGTGTATTAATAGCCTTTTGAAGGAGAACACTTTTAAAAACTACATTTTGTCAATTATATGTGTTATATTTGACAAAATAAAATCCTTCTTTAGAAATGGGACATCCAAATTTAATTTTTGTAAATTTTTTTTATTTTTCCAATAAAGTTAATTTTTTAATGTATAGTGATAATGCTGTAATTTAATTCAAAAAAACCCTTCAATCTTATTTATTTATATGGTTATATTATCTTTTTAATTGGTTTTAATGTTTTTATGAAATATATTTTTACCATTTAATCCAATTTTGGTCATTGAAATTAATTTCTCTTTGAAATTGTACATAAACAAGTGTCAATCTTTTGATAGATATTGTTTCATAAAAACACACAATTTGTTTTGTCTATTGGAATTAATTATAAAATTAATTAATGAAACTTCAAAGTTTTGAATTTTTTAAAATGGAAATCATTTTTGTATTTGTAATATCAAATTAACTTTGGATTAATTTTTTAATATTTCTGACAAATGTTCATTTTTAATCAATAATGATAAATACTACATTTTACTTCAAAACTACTTTTCCATGTTTTTTAATTATATAGTTTTGTTTGTCTTTTTAATTAGTTTAAAAGTTTAAATTAATTATTTTATTATCACTTAATGCAATTTTGTTCATTGGAATTAATTTCTGTTTTCAATTGGATGTAAATACAAGTCAATTATTTGATACATTTTACTTCGTAAAAAATCCGTCTTCGGTTTTGACAAATAGATTTATTTTTAAATTATTTACTTCAATTTTTGTGTTTTTAATTAGGTAAAATGGATTCCATATTTGTAATCAAAATTTCCAAATTATGTAATTAAGACTCTTTTGTTTTTTAGACATTACGAATAGTAACAACGATAATTATCTTTAATTGTCATGATTAATTAGTAATCGGGTAGTTAAGGGTAGTAAAATAATATCATAATATTATAAAATAACCCCTACAGGTGTTAAAATCCTCTTGTTTGTGTCATGGCCGACAATGGAATGCCTTTTTCCATATTTGGGACACTATAGAATAACTTTTGTGTTATAGTGACTTTTTATCATATTATTTTTAAAGAAAGGAAAATATAACCAAACTATGTAACACATAAGAAAAAAAATTTTAATTTTGATTATATAAATAATGTCTTCAACAATAAATAGTCATTTTAAAACTAAAAATATTTCCTCCACTGTGGTTTAAATTATTATTTTTAGTCATTAAATAAATAAATTTATTTATGTCACCATTGATGAGGTAGTGGTAACCTCATTAATGAATAATTTAAATAAAATGATACAATAATGTAAAATATAAGACATAGAGTTGTAAAAAAACTATTGGATGGGTTTTTTTAAACCATATCACCTTATCCTGAATATATATTATTGTGGGACCACTAATAACCGAAAATAAATTTATAATAAAGTATCATTTCAAGACTTTCCAAAAGTAACCCTCCTCCCTCTTATAAAAGGCCCCCACCTATACCCCCTTACCCAAACCTCTCAAGCACTTGGATCATCAAACCTAAACTCATTTTATCTATAAAAATCCCTCTCTTACTCCTAGAAGCCTCAATTTGGGATGAAGTATTTCCAATGAATCCTTTGGCTGAAATCAAAAAGAGATACCTGATTTAGAGGTTATGTCTTCTCTCGAGTTTATTTCTTTTATTTTCTTTCTTCACTAACCACTATCATTTTATAATTTGATCCCATAGTATCACCAGTATCCCCAATATAATAGGATATTTTTATGATAAGTATTATACCTACACTTACATACACCACCACCTAATGGTTATGGAACATACTGTTTCTGTGGGTGGTGAATATCTGCCTCATGAAACGATGATTGTTCAATCTTATTTTAACACATTTCATGGTAGAAATTGTAATGTAAATGTATTTATATATGATATATATGGTATTTATTTTTCTATATTCTTCTTAATTTTATTTTTAATTCACATCTTTATGCTTTTCATGTTGTGGAACTGTGATATTTTCATCTAAGGAAGTGTGGAATACCGCCCCCGAAAGTGATGTGACTCATTCATGGAAAACAAATAATTTATAATGAATGTAATTAAGTAACTTACATTAACAATATAACATATATATTATAATGGAATTATAATATATTTGTGTCTCATTTATATTTAATTCATTTAATTGACAATGAAATAAAAGTAGTGTTCATGCGTACGTATGGCCTACCGTCTCTATGAACGGTGCATTTCATTTTTTATCACCAAATGTTATAGAATAGTATAAAATGAATATATATTGGATATATATGATATTTAAATAATTAATACCATTTTAGAGATGATGTACTTATAACTAAATGAGAAATTCTTTTCAAATAAGTTTATTTTTGACTCATGTACCGAACATTGACAAAACATATTATATGAACTCACAAAATTAACAAATTATTATAACATGATAATATATGAAATGAATTGAAAAATAAATTGTAATTTAATTAGATACGAAATTATAAATTGGCCTATGTTTATTATTCAAAAAATAATGAAACGAACAACATAATTCGTACTTGATGTAATGTGATTTCTTCTCTCACTTTTAATTCCGTGTGATTTCAATTGTTTTCCACTTAATTGTTGCATGTGGTGTATTATGTACTTCCATTTCATATATATTATCATGATTATATTTATACTCATAGTATTAGGTGATTTATTTGGTGTTTTTTATATTTTGGTCATACTACTCGATTGATTACAATGTGGTAAGGGGTTTTATCTAACTTTTTATTCCCAAGAGATTCATGATAAATTTTCCACTATATATTTTTTTGTGGTGTATGTAATTTAATTTATTTTATTCTATGTGTAATATAATTTAATTTATGGGTTTTTACATAATAATTGTATGACCCTTATTTCAGGGGGTGTACGTTTGGAGAGTTACCCAAATCGGCAAGGGAACCATTCACCCTCCACTTTTTTAAAAGACTTCATTCGGTTAGGTCTTTTAATTTACATATTATTAATGTTGGGATATGTTATAATATATCTTTGTTTCCATAGATTTTATGTCCATGTGATGAGATACTCTTTTCATCTCTCATCAACTCATTTTCAATATTTTAAAGTGACACCGTTAGGCTGTCAAATTTCTGTAAGGGAACTTCTTAACCCAATTCAAATTTATTCGGTTAAACCTATTCATTGTGATTATGTCATGCTATGAATATGTGTGGATGACCTATGAATGATTTACACTTAATATCCACTTATATTGGGTGTATTTATATTTTTCGCACATAATTATATAATTGATTTATCCTTAATCTAAGGATAAAATGTAGAGACCCAAAACTTGACGTACATAGACATTACATTACTTTTCTATAATACTTAAAACATAATGAAAAAAGACACCAAAGGACTGTAATAGTTTAGTGTCTTTGGAAATGTGGAACATAATCATCTAATCATGGTGAAATATATTCAACATATCCCATAAAGATCTTCCCTTTTTTGACCTATAACCTTTCTTTATATCGTGTGGAAAAGAAAACATATTAAGGGTGAGCTCAAATTCTCAGTATGGGAAATCATGGAGAAAATAAAAAAACAATATAAATTTGAAGTTTAAAACATGAACATAATGATTAAACATCAAAATCAAGAGTTATGAAATAAATCCTGGAAGTACGTAAGACATAGATCATAAAAGAACATAAATCATGATAAAATATCATGGGAATAAAATATTTAACTGTGGAAAACCATTAAGAACATGATATGATTTCCATTGTATCCATGGAATTGTATCCAAAACCATATTAGTGGACAATGTCCCTTTCCAAATTGTGTCCACTCCATGTTCCTATCCTATATCACTGACCAGATTTACTTACCATTCCATCCATGTCTTTCTCATGAGATATAAATCATTACCCATTGAATTGAGGGATATATAGGTCCCACCCATATCATAAAGAAATCATTCTTAAGTGTGCAACAACATAAACATAAATCATTCATTATAACCCAAAGAATAAATATGGTTTTATAAACATCTTCCCATCATTAAATAATCCATATAAAACAAATGGATATCATTTCATCATAAGAAAATTGAAACCATGTAAATCATAGATACATTATACTTGAAACACAATAAAATGAAATAATGTCATCTTAGATGGAATATGGTTTTGATAAAACACTTCAAATGAATTCATGAGGAAAATATCCTTTCTTCTTAAAAATAATTTTCTTTTCTCAAAATTTCATTCAATTTTATTTTTTTGAAAATAGTAATGAAATATTTTAGACTAAGCTTCATGAAAATAAGGAATTATAAAACTGTATAAATATATTCATTCTGTATAAGTTAAAAAACATTCTCCTTGTACTTTTAACAAAAAAGTCAAAAAATACCACATAAGGTAAAAAAAAAGAAAGATTCCTTCCATAACCAAATGTAAAATTAAAAGAGGGGTAAAAATGAATTTAATAATACAAGGAAGAATATTAAACACTTTATGAAAAACATTTTGTGGACATGGATGATAAATATATCCCCAGTAAACACTTACGAATAAAGAATCTCGAATAAGAACGAGATTGGAATAATTCTCCCTTATCATATGTTTGATATTCTTCGTATGTATCCAAACCTCTTGTATAATGATTTAAATAATGTCTTTTAATTATTAAATAATCATATTCATTGTTATGATATCATATATGGTTCACTTATGACTTTATATTACATGTTCTTTTGTAAATTCATGTTAAAGTTGTGTCTTGGGTAAAGTTGTTTCATTTATCGTATGTGTTTCGACTTGTTGTTCGTGATATTATTACATATATCCTGATTTAAATAATTCCAAAATGTAAAACATGATTTATATATAATATATATTCATCATATAAATATATATGATATATCGATAAATGGAATGAAATACACCGTTCATGGAGACGGTAGGTCGTACGTGCGCCTGAACACTATTTTCATTTCCTTGTTTATTTTAATGAAATTAATTAAATTAAAATCATATGTAAATAAATCCGTTAGAATTATTATGTCATATAAAAAATTATTATTCATTATATATGCTTGATAAAAATTCTTGAATGGTTAACTTGGAGAATGAATCTCGTCGCGTTGTGGAGACTGTAATCCGTACGTACACACGAGCGATGATATCATTCCCATAATTATTGAATGGAAATAGAGTGGATGATATAATATCATAGAATCATTATGATGTTATATTAACCATAAATAGTTATCCTTTATACCATTATACCCATCAATGTAAGGTGGTGGTGGAAAAACAGATTACACCATAGCGTGGAGACGGTATTTTGTACGTACGCACGCACGGTGATTTCGTTTTCCGTAGGATGGATATAAGATGAAATGGGGTTGAATAATATTTATAATAACATATAATTATATTATTGATACTGATGTTATTATAATATAATGAATCAACTAAATAAGAATATGTTTAAGAAGATTGAAACTTCATAGAATCGGTAGAAGAGATTACCTCTTCTTCGACACACCTCTTTTAAGATTCCTCTTAAGGAACTAGAGTTGGTCTTTTGAGAAGAAAAGAACCTCAAAAATGTTTCTAGGGATGTGTAGAATATAAATTCGAAGGTTCTGGCCGATCATGAAGGCACAATGTGTTGTGAAGTGGAGAAGGAGGATGTTCCCTTTTATAAGGGAGGAGAGGGGCACCTTGGGAAACCTCAAAAATATTAATGTATAATAAATCAAACCCCACATTAAGACCTCAAAAAATGTCTCATATTATAATATTAGATGATATACAGTTGTAATCTCAGCAACCAATCAAATTTACTCATGTTGGGAAATTATATTAAACCTTATCAATTTGATTTATCCTTATTTAATTTATTTAATATTATTTGTGGTAATAATATTGTAAATTTTAAATAGTAATAAATAATTACATATGTTTAGTGAATTATCCATAATTGGATACATTATGAAATTTTAGACCATATAAATTTCAATTTATAATTTTTAAAAATTTATTTTATTTTTAAACAATTTAATAATATGTGATTTTTATAAAAGAACAATGTTGATAATTTTGACACTATTTATTTATTAGAATTTAAATAAAATACACACAAAGAATATATTCGAACCAAAATGTATAATATATTCCTAAGATGTCATATTACACTATAAAATTTGTGGATAACATTAACTATTTCATATAATGTTTATATATATATTTATAAAACCATTTATTTGATAATTACCTTAATAAAACAATTACTACATCATTGTTGTATAACCATTTAATATAATTATTAGTTGCATTAAAATTTTAAATACAATACTATGAATAAGGTAAATATAATAACTTTCATAATATTATTTTTATTCCAATTTATCATCTTAAAATCACAACACTTAAATTGTTATATTTATTAAATTGTGAAGTTGACATCTTTGACATCAGTTAAAATAAAATAATGTAAATGTCCTAATCATTTTTATAAGGCTCAAAATGGTCAAAAAATATACCCTTGGATTATTAGGGTATGTATATACTCTACCAATAATGTTTGGTAATGTTTCTGGTCCTTTTGATAGGTATTATTATTTTAATAAAAACTATATTATTGATTTTTCACTAAATAAATAATTTCTACATCATTAATGTGTAATATTTTAAGGTAATAAAATATTTATTAAATATTAAAAATAGATTCCCATGTTAAAAAAACATATTATATTTCAAATGAGTATTTATAATCGAATTTATATTCTGTAAAACTATATATTAAATATAATCTAACTATTAAATCTTGAGTGAGACATTTCACTTTCCTTTAAATAACCTAAATAAAAGGACTTATTCAAATACAAGTGGGTTCCATTATATTACATTTTTATCCAATTATGATTTAGGGTAAAATATAATCATCCAATTATATTAGGACAAGTGTAGGTGTTATTTTATAATATTATATTTACCCTTAATTACCTCGATTTACCATTAACTATGGTAAATAATATTTACCGTAGTTACTATTCATAATGACTAAAAATAAAAAGTACCATATTAACATAATTTAGACCTAATAATTCCAAATATGGAATCCATTTTTCCAAATTCGAATCATAGAAGTTTCAAAAATTAATTTTAAATTAATCATGTTGTTAAGAAAACTGGTTTTTTAAGTTAAAACATTGCAAAATATGGAAATGATTTTACCTATGATTTCAATGTAAAATCAATTATAATGACTTAAATTATATTAAATAGTAAAAATATATTCTATTTATACTTTAAAACCATTCAATATTATATTTTAACCATATAAATATTTACGATTAAAAAAGATGTTTTAAATTAAAATATAGCGTGTTTTTAATATTCATTAAATTGTGAATGTTATCAGAATAATATGAAAAATTTAACCAAAGTAATTTTTATATCCTGATTCCAAAGAATAATTTTATTTTGTCATATTTAACTTATAAAAATTTCAAAAAACTAGATTTAAAGTGGGTTCGCAATCAAAATGCATCAAAACTGCATTTTTCGAAAAATACTAATTTTACTAGAAAAATTTATAATGTTCTCACAAGATGTTCTAGAAAATTTGTAAGATAAATAATAATGATATAAAATTAATAATTTATTTAATACTATTAATAACGTCTAGTTAATAATAATATTATAACAATATACTGTTGTTCGGTGAAACCCTGTATTGCGTACTACATACGCTATCAAGGATGGTCGCAACTGCGTGTAATGCAAGCCAAGTCAAGGTTGCGTATAGTTAAATCTCCCTTTTTTTTGTGTATAACGTAATCAAATCTTATTTCATTTATACTTTAAACAAAATCTATACTTAATGTTGCGTAGAATAATTTCTAAAAAATTAACTTTATCGTGTGTGTAACAGAAGCCAAGAATAGTGTTGCGTATACTGCAAACTAATACGGTGTTGTGTATAGAAAAAGAAAATTTTTGTGTAGTATACAACACAAGACATCAATGAAATTAAAAAGAATAATTCACATAGAATCTTGGGTTGTTACATTCTACCCCCTTAAAATTAATTTCTCCCTTGAAATTCGTCGGGTTATAAATGGTATACTACATGAATGTTTCTTTCATAGAAACCCACATCGTAAAAAGGAATATTAAATGAAATTTTAAAAAGTGATATACGAAAAATAACGGTTAGCCAAATTAACCCATCACTAGGTTTCCACATATAAGAACATAGGTGAAAATATGGCCATGGAAGAGAAATCTAACCATCATGTTCTGATGGAGTGTGGTAGAGAACATGTCTATGAAAAATCCAACAATCACAATGCCATAAATTTGTGGTGATCTAAGGTTCCATCTGATTCATCAGATATAAGAGCACTAAGAAAACATTTTTGGTTTTCAATATCCTTTCACTAAATTTGAAATATTTGAATTGGAAGAAATATTTAATTGATTTTGGTACAATCACACTGTTTTTTATGTCTTGAACAATTTCCACTTCATCTCTTAAAGAAATGAAGTTGAGTTTTTCTTCCATGAAGTGTTAGGAGATCATGCGATAGAATGATTGGTCATTCCATCTGTCTCAAACATAAGGTTTGCAAATTTTATAAACATATGTCCATCTATGTTGAGATTAATCATATATAGTTCTTAAAGTTGACTTATACATCATATATCATACCCCTTAATAAAATAAAACTAGTTTCTACAAACCAGGTTCTTCTTGTAGGCCAGTGAGAAAGGCCTGTCGCACTTCTATTTTGGTTCGATTCCTGCATCCTTAACCGATGCGACGGGTTGTACCTCATCCTACGAGTTTTCCTTTTTCTAAAAATATACTATTATAACATAACATAAAGATCTAGACTTAAACAATACTATATAATGTCTAACTTAATATATTCCAATATTTAGGTTTATCCAAAATACTACTCTCCAATCTCATAGTATAATTAAAATGATCACTAGAAATTTCATCTACCAAGAATTTGAATACCTTCATTTATCCCCAATATATCATAAGATATATCTTGTTGTTGTTAATATTCCAATCATGTGAATAACATAATCATGTACTCTCTTGAAACCTAAATTACCATAGAACCTTAGTGAAAACATGAATTGTGTCAAATGGTAACTCTTTCCACATACCAAAATCCCAAATTTTCTATATACTCAAACCATGATATCAATTTGTCCTTATATCAGTCACGAACTCATTAATACTATCAAACATCTCATTATCTCTGTATCCCGTCATTATGCGCATATCATCTACATTCCAAAAATATTTGAATAACATTTCATGTTTACCAGTACCATTCATCATATACTTTCAAAAACTCAAGGAATGACAAAAGTGTAACAATCATTAGATTGTTCTTTATTCCATCGTACTATACATTATTCTTGATAAACATTCAATCATTCTACTACCTTCTTAAACCATAGACTGAGATTCATCATTTATTTCATCTAATATACCATTTTTAGCCTCTTAATCATCATCCACATAAATACACCCATATGTCCATGTTGATTCTCTTCATGAGATTTTCACTTAGGGAATTTGTTTTCATAAATACCATACATTCCATAATTAAAACATTTAACCATTGTTGATGTCTTAGAAATACTATTATCATTTTCCATGGTGTTAACTAAACCCTTTACTTTATAATTACTGGCTTTGTGTCCATCTGTTCAAAACCCAATGAAACTTTCAGTTCCTTTGAAACATTCGCCGGGATGCCTCTTCCCATATGATTTACACGAGGAAAACTGAACTTTCCTTCTTCTATTATCTAAATGAAACTCCATCTTTCTCTTATTTTCTGAGTCGGGAAACATACAAATGTTGAGATTATTGATCAGATTATGAGATTGATTATTAGGAATAATAAAAATATTTGGACATCCAGATCTAATTTCATTTGGTATCTCATGAATAAAATCATTCCATTTTCCATCATATCCTCTATTATCGTGATTCTTCATGTTTCCAGCCATTTTATAAAACCCAAAATGAATAGTGTGAGAGGCAAAAATCATAATCAAGGGGGAGTAACTTCAATATATTACATATTAGGTTAAATTTTAAGATAATTACCATAATTCTATGACAATAACCTATACTTATAATTATCCTTAGGGACATCTCTAGACATACCTTAGAAATATATCTAGGGATCTCACTAAAGTTTGTTCATCATAGATTCCATAGGACAAATAAACCATTACTATAATACCAATTGTAGGGACCCAAAGCTTGAATTAGATAGACATTACATCACTTTTGTGGAATACTTAAAACATAACGAAAACAGACACCAATGAACCGTAATAATTTAGTGTCTTTGGAGTCTTGGAACTTAATCTTCTAATCATGGTGAAATATCTTCAACATCTCCCATAAAGATCTTCCCTTTTATACATAAAACCTTTCGTTAAATCATAGGGAAAAGAAAACATATAAAGGGTGAGATCAAATTCTCAGTAAGGGTAAGCATAGAAGAATTAAAACAAACCATATACATGTGATCTTCAAAATATCAACAAGATGTTTAAACATCAAAATCATGAGTTGTGAAATTAATATTGGTAGTACGTAATGAATAAATCATAACGGAACATCAATCATGAAAAAATATCATGGGAACAGAACATTTAATTTGTAAAATCATTATACACAAGATATGATTTTCATAGCAGCCAAGTCATTGCAGCCAAGACCATCTTAGTGGACAAAGTCCCTTTCTGAATCGACTGCACTCCTTGTTTCAGTACTGTATAACTGAACCAGATTAACTAACCATTCCATCCATGTCTATCTCATGAAATATATATCTTTACCCAATTCATTGGAGGTAGATATCGGTCCCACCCATCTCATAATGAAATCATTCTTCCGTGTGCCACAACATAAACATAAATCATTCATCATAACCCAATGAATAAAATGGGTTTCATTAACATCATCCCATCATAAAATAATCCATATAAAAAATGGATATCATTTCATCATAAGAAAAGTGAAACCATTTAAATCATAGAAAGATTATAACTGAAACATACACATATGAAATAATGCATTCTTAGATGGAAAATGGTTTTGATAAAATACTTGAAATGAATTCTTGAGGAAAATATCCTTTCTTCATCGAAATGATTTTCTTTTCAAAAAATTCCATACAATTTTAGAAGAAAATGATTTTGTTGAAAATAATCATGAAATCTTGTAGAGTAAGATTCATGAAAAAAGTCGTTATAAAATCATAAAAATCTTTTATTTCTGTATAAGTTAAAAAAACATTCTCCATATACTTTTAACAGGAAATTCAAAAAGAACAACATATGCTAAACGAAAAAAAAGATTCCTTCCATAACAGAAACTAAAAGTCCAAGAGGGGAAAACATGAAATTAAAAATACATGGATGAATATTATACAATTTATGGAATACATTTTGTGGAAATGGATGAAAAATATAACCCCAGTAAATACTTACGAATAAACAATC
This sequence comes from Viscum album, assembly GCA_963277665.1. Lineage (NCBI taxonomy): Eukaryota > Viridiplantae > Streptophyta > Magnoliopsida > Santalales > Viscaceae > Viscum > Viscum album. The sequence continues at coordinate 747,257,510 of OY728151.1, read as the reverse complement.
TCAGATAAGAACAGGATTGGAATAATTATCCCTTACCTTATGTCTGATTTGCATCGTATGTATCTGAACCTCCTGTATAATGATTAAAATAATGTCATTGGCTTATTAAAAAGTCGTATACATTGTTATTATATCATATATGGTTCAATTATGACTTTATATTACCCGTTCTTTTGTAAATTCATGTTAAAGTAGTGTTTTGGGTAAAATCATTTCATTTATCATACGTGTTTCAACTTGCGGTTCATGATATTATTTCTTATATCCTGATTTAGTTAATTACAGAATGTAAAACATGATTTATATATAATATATATTCAGCATATAAATATATATGATATATCGATAATTGGAATAAAATACACCATTCATGGAGGCGGTATGTGGTACGTACGCTTGAACGCTTTTATCGTTTTCTTATTGAATTGAATGGAATTAAGTAAATGAAACATATATGTACATAAATAAAGTAGAAATATGATGTCATATATATCATTATTATTCATTATATATACTTTATAATCATTCTTTAATGGTTAACATGGATAATGAATCTCATCGTGTCGTGGAGACGGTAATCCGTACGTACGCACGAGCGATTATATAGTTCCCATAATCATTGAATGGAATACGAGTGGATGATATAATATCATTGAATCAATATGATTATATATTAGAAATATATCTTTATTATTTACACCATTATACCCAACCATGTATGGTGGTGGTGGAAAAACATATTACACCACAGCGTGGAGACGGTAATCCGTACTTACGCACGCGCGGTGATTTCATTTTCCGTATGATGGATAGAAGGTGAAATGTTGTTGTTTCATATTAATAATAAAATATCATTATATTATTGATAATTCTATTATTACTTTATAATGAAAAAACTAATGATGAAAAATTTGATGAAGAAAGAAACATGAAAGAATCGGTAGAAGAGATTACTTCTTCTTCGACACACCTCTTTTAAACATCCTCTTAAGGCACTAGAGTTAGACTTTTGAGAATACCAGAACCTCCATACTATTTATAGGGAAGTGGAGAAGAGATATTTTCAGGGTTTTTATGATCTTGGAGGCTCAAAGTGGTGTGAATAGGTGAGGGAGGAGGTGCCCTTTTATAATGGAGGAGAGCGACACCTTTGGAAACCTCAAAAATATTAATTTATAATACATCAAAACCCACTTAAAAAACACCAACAATGACTCATATTTGAAGATTATATGAATTAGGGTTTTAATCTCAGCAAATAATCATATTTAGGAATGTTAGAAAATTATTTCAAACCATATCATTTTGATTTATCCTCATTTAATTTATTCAATCTTATTTGTGGTAATAATATTCTAAATTTTAAAGTATAATAAATAATTACTTATGAGTTCTAAATTATCCATAATATGGTAAATTATTTAATTTTATACCATATAATTCTCAATTTATAATTTTTAAATTATTATGTTATTTTTAAAAAATTTAATAATATCATATTTTTATAAAATAACAATACTGTTAATTTTGACAGTATTAAATTATTTGAATATAAATATAATCTACAAAGAGGATATATCTGAACCAAAATATTTAATAGATTCCTAAAATGCCATATTCAACTAGAAAATTTGTGTATAACAATAATTAGTTCATATAATTTTTATTTTAATATTTATAAAACCATTTATTTGATACTTCTCTTAATAAAACAATTACTACATCATTTATTTATAATCATTTAATATACATATTAATTTCATAAAAATTAAAAATGAAAAATTATGATGATGATAAATATAATAGCTTTCATAATAAACTTTTTACATGATTTTATCATCATAAAATCGGTACATTTATATTGTTATATTTATTAAATTTTGAAGGTGACATCTTTGACATCAATTAAAATAAAATTATGTAAATGTCCTAATCAGTTTTATAAGGCTCTAAATGGTCCAAATATCAACCCTTGGACGATTAGGGTATGTATATACTCAACCAATAATGTTTGTTCAAGTTTCTGTGCTTTTTTATAGTTATTATTATTTTAATAAAAACTATATTATTTATTTTTAACTAAATAAATAATTTCTACATCATTAATGTATATGATTTTAAGGTAATAAAATATTTATTAAAAATTAAAAATAAATTACCACGACAAATAAAAACGATTTATATTTGAAATTAGTATTTATAATCGAATTTATCTTCTGTAAAACTATATATTGAAAATAATCTAATTATTAATGTTTGAGTGATACATTTCACTTTCCATTAAATAAACAAAATAAACGGTCTTAATCAAATACAAGTGGGTTACATTAGATTCCATTTAGACAAAAGTATGATTTATGGTAAAATATAATCATCTATTTATATTAGGAAAAGTGTTATGGTAATTTTATAATATTATATTTTCCCTTAATTACCTCGATTTACCTTTAACTATGGTAAATAGAATTTACCATAGTTACTATTCATAATGACTAAAGTAAAGTATCTTATTAACATAATTTGGACCTAATGATTCCAAATATGGAATCCATTTTTCCAAATTCAAATCATAGAAGTTTCAGAAATTAAATTAAAATTAATCCCATTGTTAAGAAAATGAGTTTTAAAAGACAAAACATTGCAAAAGAATGGAATGATTTTACTTGTGAATTCAATTTAAAGTCAATGATAATTACATAAATTATATTAAATGATAAAAATATATTCTATCTATACTTTAAAACCATTCAATATTATAATTTAACCATATAAATTATTACGATGAAAAAAGTTTTTTTTATTTAAAATATACCGTGTTTTTACTATTCATTAAAATATGAATGTTATCAGAATAATATGAAAATTTTATCCAATGTAAATTTTTATATCCATATTCCAAATAAGAATTTTATTTTGTCAAACTAAACTTATAAATATGTCAAAAACTATATTTAATGTGGGTGTGCCATCAAAAGACGGAAAAACTTCATTTTTTTAAAGAAATACTTATTTTCTCGAAAAATTTATTTCTTTCTTAAATGAAGTTCTAGAAATTTTGTTTGATAAATTATAATGGTATAAAATTAAAAATTTAGTTATAAATATTCATAATGTCTAGTTCATAATAATATTATAACAATATACCATTGTTTAGTGAAACCTAGTATTGTGTACTACATACGCTATCAAGGAAGGTCACGATTGAGTGTAATGAAAGCCAAGTGAAGGTTACATGTAGTGAAATCTCCTTTTGTTTTTTAGTATAAAATAATAAAATATTATTTAATTTATACAATAAAAAAAATATATACTTTTTGTTTCGTATAATAATTTTTACAAAACAAAACTGGACTTGAGTGTAACAGAAGCCTTGAATAGTGTTGCGTATACTACAAGCTAATACGGTGTTGTATATAGAACAAGCTAATTTTGGTGTAGTGTAAATCACAATACATCAATGAAATTAAAAATAATAATTCTCATAAAATATTGGGTTTTTACATACCATATTTTTATGGGAATTCGTCTCAATCTCCTTTCATTAAGGCATCTTTTGATTTCTACACGACGTTATTTTTTACGGTGTATAAAACCTTTTTCACATTTAATTTCATTGAAAATGAATGTTTTTACACCAAGAATTTAAATAAAAGAGAAATGGAATATATTTTTTCTTACCTATGCGGCGAAAATGACTTCTCTGCCGCCGCCACCATTATTTGAGTTTCGGCTTCCTCATGAAGATATAATTTTTTTAAAAGAAAAATAAATACCATGTTTTACTTTTCTTTTATTTTTGTATTGAAAATGGTTTTGATAGTGCTTTGATTATATCAATGTGTTGCATTGAAATCTTATATTTGAAATGTCAAAATGTTATGTTTCCTTTAGGCATGATTTATGTGATACGATTATGTTTTGGTTCTTGGGCATTGTTTATGATTTCCGTTGTTTCTGTGATAAACTAAGGGCTGGTGAGCCCAAGATAGCTCTCCAATGCATTGGGTAATTTGAAGGAGTTAAACACTAAGGTTTCTCCGAAGCGATTTAGGAAATATACTGTGATGGGAATTCCAAATGTAACCATGAGGGTTACTCCCTACATAAGAATGTTATGAATGCCTCAAGTTACCTTTATGTTCTATGATTTCTCTGTGTATTTCACAAATCTCATAATTTCTTGGGATATGTTAAAAAGCTTTTGTTATGTATATATTGATGATCTAATGTTTTCGTTCTTGGTATTTCCCTTAATAATCTTTTTATGCTCATCACAAGTATTTAAAATGTTTTCCACATGAATTAAAGATGAATAGGGTCAAGGATGGGATCATGGAAAGACATGTTGTCTAAAACATGGAACTAGACATGTTTCTTTTTAAGAGGTTTTATTTTTTGAAATAAAATGGAAGCTATGAAGAATTGTCTAATTTGTAATCTTTTGTGATGTAATATTTATGTCCTAATTCTCTAAAACACTCAACCTAAAATGACCCAAAATGTGAAATATTAATTTCATTAAATATTATGTGATATTTTAAGGCCATGTCCTTAAAATAATAATATTATTTTTACCTTTAATTACCATATTTTCTTTTAACAGTGGTAAGTAAAAGTAAAAATATACTATTCATGTGAAATTATTTTTATCATACTGAACCACATTTTACTCCTTGATATTAACTGTTTCTCTTGGATTTTCGAAATTTCACTCACTGAAGAGATAAAATTATGCTTTCTGTAAATTTCCAAATTTCCTAGGAGGTGGGTAAAAGACGGAGAAATGAACAATAAAATTTTTATATATCTAAAATTATTATAAACTAAATCCAATGAATTACATTGAACATATATAGGTATTATGTATCTATTTTGACCTAAAATAAATTTAAATAAAATAAATAATTGTTTAAATAGAAATTGTGTTTTAAACTAAAACTCAGTGGTTTTAACTATTCATAAAAAAATAAATGTTTTCAGAAAAATACCCAAAATTTACCCTAAGATAATTTATATATTCCGAGTCCAACAATTATTTCAATTTTGAATGATAAATTTTTTAAAATTTCAAAAAGTGGGTATTACTATTCATAACGGCTAGTTTGAATGGTTGTGGTGTGTAAGAACTTGAAATTGCTTACAAAAAACGCTACTTAATTATTTAATGATTAGTATACCGTGGAAGAATGGGGTGTTACAGAATATTCATATTTTAAAAGATAAAATAAAAATTTAAAGGTAATGAAAATGAATTAGATAAATATGAAGAAGATTTTAGTGATTTCAGCATTGGGGAACCAGAAAATTCAATTATGAATGGATTAATTAATTGGGGAGATTACTTATAAATAAAATACAATAGAATATCTTAAATATAATTTGTTTTATATATTAATTGGAGATATAAATTCTACTTTTAAATTTATTAATTTTTTATTTAGTTTTTTAATCTATAAATTATTTCTAATTTGGTTCATTAAATATTGATGATGCTTTACCTAATTCAAACTAAAATACGGCAATATGTAATGAAATAAAGTAATATGATTGGAATAATATTTTGTATCTTAGTTGAATACCCTAAGGATAAAAATATAATTGGATCCAAATTGATCTTTATAAATATATAATATTATTATAGTAAAAAATCAGAAAAAAATTGATTGATTAGTTACTCAAGGATAAAAGTAGGGATCCATAAATGACATTAAAGTACAATTTTGACCAATTACTTGATTATAATATATAAAAATTATTCAATATTTCAAATATTATTATGGAGTTCATTTATTTTAAATTAATATTAAAAATGAATTGTTTTAATGTATAATTTTTTGAAAACGTGTTTGTAAATAAGTCATTCTGTTTTTAGAAATAATCTAAATATTATAATGGTTTGAAACTCATAAAAATTTATCATGGTCTAAAAAATTATCAATGATATTTATATGATTATTTCCCCATATTTTTTTATAAAATCTTTTGAAAATTTAATGATTGTTTAGACCATATCCATAAAAATTTCATGAAAAATATTTTGATAGGGAAAATTTGTGGAAAAGTTATTATCTTTGGTAATACATGTTACCCTACAAGTAATGATTTTTCAATGTTAATGTACTCATAATTTGGAAGTATCATTATGGGATACATTTTCAGTTTTTGGGCTTTGAAAATAGTTTAAATGAAATATGGTGCCTTTTTAATAAAACAAAATAGTCTAATGAGATACTGAAGTGCATTTTTCATTATAATTTAAAATTAAAAAAATTAAAAATATTATTTCTTGCACAATAGACTATGATGAAACTAGAGAACACATTTATAATATTATATTTATATATACTACTAGTTGCATTTTATATTTTAATGAATATTGACTTGACTTTTTGATTTTTTTAAATTATATATTCTTTATTCAAATATAATCCTAATGAATTCCATTAGATGTATTTAATAATATTAAGTTATTAAATTAAATGATATAGGAAGGTAGAATAATTTTATCGGGTACATAACTTATTTGAACGAACATGTTATTAAAATTCTAAATATTTGGGTCAAAAAAATGATTGGGAAATTAAAAAAATTGTGTACCGTTCTATTACATATTTTTTTCATAATATATATCCATTAAACCATATTTTTTATATTTTGGTATTAATTTTTAAGAATGTATTTTAATATAAAAATAGTTGTATGATATGAATCTTTAAAAATATTCTATAAACTCATAGGCTAACAAAATGGATGTCATATATCAACTATAATGAGATAGTATTCAAATTGGGAATATTACTGCTGAATTTTTTTCATCATAATAATTGTTAGATGATATATTTAGTAAACCACTTGACAAAGATAAATATGATTTTATTGATTTTCATGATAAAATGATTGAAAAGTAATCATACAACATATATTTAGGGGTATAATGACATGGAAGTTTAGGTTAACTATAGATTTTGTTATTTATATAGATTCATTTGATCAATCATTATGTAAAATAAAATTACAAGATTAAAAATGAATATTAACAGTAAATATAAAGGATTTTTAAAAAAATTAAATTATAGAAATAAAACCCTTGAAGGAAAAATTATAAAATTTACTAATATTTAGGATGTATTCAACATGAAAATAAAAATCATAAATATCTCCCTTCTAGATGTCAACATGAATTATTAATTATATTTTATTTGGTTTTTGTTGAATAAGATAGGATTTGAAAAAAAATGAATGGTCTAAAATCAATTTTTCGAGGGTAAGGAAACTGACGACTAAATGGTGGGAATGAGAAAATTTAAAAATTATTATCCAGTATTGGTTATGATGTTCAATTACACAAAATATAAAATACCATATTTTTTATATATCAATGTGGAAAGGTCTCTAGTGTTACATGATTTAAATTTTACCTGATGAGATAATATGGAAATGAATGTTTCTTAATATTTATATAATATCGTAGTCACACAGAAGAATTCACACCAAAACCATTACAAAATATATTTACTATAAAAAAATTTAAATAATTTATTCTTCCATGTAATTTTTTTAATAACATAGATGGAATGAAATTTTTATGTGTACTAAATTATTCTAAATTATGTTTATATAGGAATCCTGTTTGGGGAACATAAAAAAATTATGTGTTGTACATGGATCATGGATGTGAAAATATTATGACTAATTATATATATGAACATATATCCTATATTAAAATTGATTTTTTAGTGTTATATTTGCTGATAATTTAATTTGAAAATAATATGGTTTTATTAAATAAGGAATATAAAATAGAGTACTTATTCCAATTGATTTGTTTATTGAAGTTTTAAAAAACAAATTAAGAATTGTCAAAATTATTTGACATGATAATATGACTGAGAAAATTTAAAATGAATTATGTAACATATTCAATGAATAATATGACTTATTTAATGGAAAAAGAGGAGAATGTATTTTTTGAAATTAATTTATGTTATTATATTGGATAAAATGTATATCACATAAATGATGGGAAAATATTATACTATTTTTTCGAATAAGTTATTACAATATTAAAATTACCAAATTCTAAATAATATATTAAAAATTAAAATGGTGTTAGATTTATCAAATATAAAACTTGACATCACCTATTTATTTGATTAATGATTAAATTTTAATTAGTATAAATATTAAATCTCTTCCTTCAAGTAGTAAAAAGATCTAAACTATCTCATCTATTTTATTAGGATTTATTTGGACCAATAAAATAAATTCCTTTTTATGGTAATATGTTTATAAATATTATTATATCATAATATTATATATTTACAGGGGCATATTTTATTTATCAAAAAGTAGATACTTTTTGTATATTTATTTAAAATCGTATATTTTAAAAAAATTAAGAAGGTTATGTAATTTTATGAATTATTAGGGATATAATATGTGTGTTTTAAAATATAGAGTCCAATAACAAATGAATATAATGGTTATAGTTGTAAATATTCATCTTATAGAACTCCACAACATAATTTATTTCTAGAATGAAAAATATGTCAGTAGAATATTTTCATGGAAAATGATAATTGAGTAATATTTACTATAATATTTATGGGTTGAATATTTTAACCCAACATGAAATGTTTTTATTCAAAATTTACTTTTTCCATTTTCAATTAATTCAACTTATGAAAAATGGAATGGGAAAAATCCTAGAATATGGTAGTTCAGATCAATTGGATATAGTGTTCTCATTCATAGTATCAGCAATTCAAAAAACATTATTTTTATAAGAATAATGTATTGATTGTTGTTAAATGGTTACATCTATTCATTATATTGTAATTTCATACATAACCCACTTATAGTTTGTTGATAAATTCTTGTAAAATTACTTTTGAAAATTGGTTGTTGTTAAATATGTTATTTAGTGGTTCCACATTCACAAGATTTTAATAATATCATGATCAATATTTTTATTCATTGTACATTTTTTTTGATGTATCCATTCAAGGAGGTAACATAGAATCTATATGAATCTTTCATAGAGATGGTATTCCACTGATATGCATGATAAAATTTTCATTTAACTAATTGGGTTAAGTAAATGATTGAATATAATGAATAATAATTGAAGTATCCTATTTATATAATTAATATTATAGATATTCATTACCATTATACATTTGACCATACATGAAAACAGGAAAATAAAAGTGATTCACGTAACGTAATGGGTGTGATAGTCTGCACATTTGTATGGGTGACATTAACATTTTATAGTGCATTTAAAAATGATAGATAATATTCAATACATTCATATATTAAAATTTCAAATATTTGGGATATTTATGAATTTTTATTAGGTTTTACGAAAATATTTTGATGGTGTTATAAGAATAACTAATCCTAAAATAAACCAAATTTGACTTATACATCCCTATTTGATATCCTTAATATAATTTAGATTATGGCCATTGAATGTGAATTTTATTTTCATTATAGGTGTTTAGGGATATGATAATAGATATTTAGATCTGCATTAGGGGTATTTTTTTATATAAATATGAACCCGTATATTTTTTGGAAAGCTGAAATTAAGCCATTTTTATAGGAAACAATAATTGACATTTTTAAAATTTTTAGATGTTTCAAGGTCTTATAATTAATTTTATAAATATATGTTCAACAAAAATTATCCATTGTTATTGGATACAAAATTTACCAACCAATTGATTAAATGTATTATATCTATTATTTTAAATTGTTGTAACAAAAATTATAAATCAATAAATAACATCTATATACATTTTAAGTTATGTTAAGAAATTATTACTTTAAAAATATATAAAAAATTTTAATTGGAATAAAAATAATAGTTAAATTTTTTTAATTACAATTATTTAAAATAACTAAAAAATATTTTTTATCAAAAATATATTTTTGTTAATATTTATTAAATAATTAGTTCGATTTGTTTATTCTTTTTACTAGTGTTCGCCCAATATTGCAAGATCATTCAATGTATGTATACAAATAATTAAAATAATAAATAAATTAACATCTAAAATAATAATTTATTAATAATAAAAAATTTGGACAATTAAGTACTTTTTTTCCAATGAGATGATATTAGAGATATTAAAATTATGAGGGTGAAATTTTTTAATTATCCTTTATATAAAACAATATAAAGATTATTATTAATTGGAAATGACACCAAATGTTATCAATTTAGAGGGTATGATGATACTGGTTGAAATAAAAACTTATAATGAAATAATGTAATGTTTTAGAGATATTTTTAGGCTTTATCCCAAATTGAAAACTCTATTTTAACCATTTATCCCTTAACCATTCTGGTAAAAATTACAATGTATACTATTAATAATAACTAAATAATAAGATGAATTTATTACATAATATTTCTAATTATTTTTAAATATACGGATCCCAGTTTATGATAATAAATTTAAAATGTCGTAATGATTAATTTATATAAATTTTCATAAAACACAATGAATACCTTCACTACAAAATATTTATTCCAAGATGAATAATTATTTTACAGATAAATAACATATAATATTGATTCCAATAGAATTCGTGACGTTATGTTAAATAAAAAAAATCTTCTATATCATTGAAACAATATAAAAGTATATTGTGACCCTATCAAAAAATTATTAAAATAGAGATACAAAATTCTTTTTTTAATAAAAATATTATATAAATTTAAAAAAATGAAACATCTATTTATATGTTCAAAATTATATTTTTAAAAAAATTAGATTACTTATTAATAATAATTCTGTAATATAAATGGGTTCTAAAAATGGGCATGTCATTCTTATTTCATGATAATTTCAGGAAAATAAACATATCAGTAGCATGTTTATTTTTTACTATTCTCACAGTAATCAATAATTTCATAAAATTAAGATAATCTATCAATAAGATAATACATATATGATTAAATATAAAATTAAATATTTCTTTCCTATTTAAATTTTAAAAAATTAGTAAATTATAATTGAAATCAAAATAAAAAATATACAAACCAAATACTGATAATGAAAATATCAATTGATACAATAATTTTTCTTAAAAATATATGATTTCAGGATTTAAAATTGAGTAATTATTTCCTAAATATTAATAAAAAATTTATTATTAGATAAAATTTACAATTTATATAATTTATTAAGGCCACTTCTATACAAAAATGGCTATCTATAACCCATATTATAAAGATAAAATTTAAATATTAATATTTTTATAATAACTACATTGACAATTATTTTTTTTATTAAGGAAACACTTTTTTGGAGAAAGTGAGAAACCAAAAGGTCCAACAAGACATCCTAACAAACCCAAAAAAACTGGAAAGAGCAGGAACTACCACATACATGCAAAAACAACAACCACGATCCCTGCGCTGGACACTCGGCGATCCCATGCAAGCATGGTCCCTCCCGATGTTGCCATCCCTCAAAATCAGCCATATCCCAAATGACCTGGAAAGGAAATGGTAGAGTGCTCTATTCCAATGAGGAAGTCCAGACTGCACTTCCCAAATCAGACCGGGGGAAAAGCCTCATAAGAAAAGGAAATGTTACAAAAACACAGCCTTAAACTATTATTGGTTTCTTCCCTGTAGAGATTACAATGCATTAGACATACCTTAGCCTCAGGATCTTCTCCAATAACGTCTTCCAAACGGTTCTCCATTTTGTCCCAAGTGTGGATATATTCTTCTTTGCTGATTTTCTTGTCGTTGAAGCCCCTCATTAAGATCAGATCTTGCTTGTCAATCCAATTTGCTTGTTCGTGGTTGACCTCCACTCTTACAGCTCTTCCCATCATATCCACCTCTTCTTGTGGAATGTCAACTTACAGAAATTCCTCGACCATATCCTCCTAGGAACAAAGGATAGGTTCCTTTCTTGTCCTTAACTTCCCAGTAGAACTTCCCATTTCATTGGTGTTTCCCTTGGTTAACGCCTGGTGATCCTATTTCACCGTGTTGGGTAGGGACACCGGTAGTTTCTTCCCCGAGAGGGTATCCAAAGGAGGGGGAAGAAAGGAGTAATCTTTTTCCCCTTCCTCTTTTTACAACTCACATTTTTCTTCTAAGTTGGAACCTCCTCAGTCACCTGATCCAATGCAACCATGTTGACCCCCTCCAGGTCCGCCTCACCAACACCCAGCTGTCCAACAATCATTCCATGGGAATAACCATAGTTTGGTATATCACCTTAATTATGTTGATGGAAAGGGGTTTGTTCATATTCCCCCGCCTGGGCCACTCTTCCATTTGAACTTTTCAGTACCAAAAATTTGTTTGGGGAAAATGCTATAGCATCATCCACCCTAACCTCAGTCAGACTGGTTGAAGTATTCTGGATTTCAATCACAATCTCACCATAGTCCTGCTGGTGCTCAAGTCCCCTGCCCATATACTTGATATTAGAGTCCCCATCATTGTCCCGGTTATGGCTATTTATTAAAGCATCAAGGCTTAGTCCATTCGATTCACCATTATCCCAGTTGGCCATTTCATAATCCTCTGGAGGGGTATCCACCACAGTTCCAGACATGTTCTCCTTCCTCTTAACCTAATTAACTTCCATCTGTACTCCTAAGTCTGTACACAGCTTGACAGAATTCTATCTTTTATCTTCCAGATCAGTAGTTGACAAAGGATCATCTACCTCCCCTGAAGGAAACCCCTGAACCAGCAGATCATTTCCCCAACTGATTTTGTGGGAGCATGACAATCTTGAGGCAGGCCTGCAGGCGAATCGATGTCTTGTTCACACTAATGGTGACCACACCTCCTCTCGAGGGAACATCTGCTGGAACAACTGGAATATCAGAGCCTCGTCCACCCCTAGACCTCCTTAGTCCACCATGTTCATCATGACCCTGCCTGTGAAACAATGAACAGAATGGAGTCCAAGATTCGTAGACTATCGATTGAGCATACCTTTACTCTTCTTCAACTACAATCCAGAAAAGCTCCGGCAGAAATCTTGAGAGATCCATTTCCACACAAATTCTCGCCAAGAATGGATGAGACAGAGAAGTTGTTCTTTGATTACTGCATATAAAGCGCCCTACCGAGTTGTCGATTGACCTCAGCAACCCAATATTCTGAAATGGCAGAGGAAGTCCAGGAAAATGAATTCAAATTTCCATGAAAGGAGAGTCACCGTTCATGTGCGCCAAAAAAGACCAGTGAAGTAAGTGAAAAAGCAGGCCGCAGAAGGGTTTCCTCTTTCTAGACCAAGACCTAGACAAATCTTCTTCATCGGAAAACAAAATGAGGAATTGACGTGGACCTAGTATACATACAAACGCCCGGTTCTTCAAACCCCAATCTGTATAGACCACTTTGTCGAAGTGCTCCACAAGAGGTCGCCGCCTCATAAACCTCATGATCAGCGCCGAGGAGAGTAATGATGAAGCTTTATATAATTCCTTCACCAAAACCGGGACAATAGGTTGACCTGAAACGCAACCAGGTATCTTCGGAGCAGCTTTAATTTTGGGGAGGAAGAAACCCGCATCCATCGAGGATCCAAAGAAATCCCTGACTCTCAGTTTCGCATCTCCTGAAGCATGAGTTGGGGGCGAAGACCCCTCCCCCCCCCCCCCCCGATGGGGGAAGGGGTTGCGGTTGCCGCCATCGCTGTAGGGTTAGCGGAGCATCTCCCTCGTTGTGGTCGCCCTCACTGTGGAAATGAGATGACCTTTATTCTTTATTATAAATTTTAGTTATTTTTTGTTTGATGTTTCCTGAATCGATGGATTTTTTGTATATTATCCAAAACAAATACCATGTTATAATGGCTAAATATTGTGATATATATTATAAATTTTTTTTTTGATCATTGACTCGATCATGAACATAATTTCTTATTAAGAAAGAAATCATGAATATAATTTATGAAATATATTGATATAAATACCTATATTATTAGTCAATACCATTAATTTTATAACATTTCCTATCAAACTAAATGAAAGTCCCATTAACTAATAAGTTAATATTAATTTTTAATTTTATTTCAAAATGAAACAAAACTGTGATAGTAATTAATACAAGTGTGAAATTAGATCATCTTTCATGGTCCTATAATATCTACAAGGTCAACATGTCAATGGAAATATTTCATTAGTGGTTATAATACCTCAAAAACTAATAATAAGCTTCTAATATTATAATAATAATTCATACTAGTAACAAATATATCATATATATGTATAAACATTACAATCAATGATATAATAAGCATTTATTAGTGGAAATAAAAATATTAACACCAATAAAAAATGATATTTTACCATATTCAATGGTATATTTCGTAGACGTATAAAAGCACTTACTCCCCTTAGTATAACAATAATTATTTAATCCTCTCCCAAAATATAGTTCAATTTACTCTCTACTCAGTCCACCTTAAGTGTAACAACTTAAAAATTATATAAGAAATGTTACATATAAATAAATATGGTTACAACATTTTTAACAATACAATATAAAACATATATATCACATATTAAATATTTTGTTATTTTAATGATTTATAAAAATAAATTATAAAAAAGTATATTCAATGATATTCGAAAAAAATTCATAAAATGAAATAGCTGTAGTAGGAAATTTTGTAACACATTGATCATATAGAATGATAACACCTGTGAGAAAAAGAGTATAATGATCCAAAACATTAGTAATATGAATGATATAAATTAAAATTAATTTTCTAATAATGATAATAATTTTATTAAATGATTAATGAAAGAAATACAATGCATTCATTTGAAATAAAAAAATGATACTATCATTAGTATAGTAAAATGATTATTTTGAATAGTAAATAGACAGTTAGAGTAGTAACGTGATTATAGAATAAGTAAAAAAATATTTGTGTATATTTTGAAATATATTTATGTAGTATTAATTTCTTAAAAAACTTAAATAATATTATTAAATATGGTACAATATATATTTTTTCACAGATAGACTAAATTTAAAATATATGAAAAAATATATGTTATATATTTTTTAAATAAATAAACATGATAAATATAAAAATTGTAAATAAATTATCATTTTCATCTTATGATTTTATAAAACACTAGATATTTTTATATAAGTTATAATATAATTTTTTATGCATAAGTTGATATACTATGGGTAATAAATTTTATCATGTAATCAATTAATTAGTGATTTTTAATAAATGACTATTTCATTGGAAATTGAATTCAAAATATTTAATAAATTATAAATTATAATTTTATTTAATTTTTTGATTCATCATTCCATAATTATTGTACTGTAATATTTTGTCTATTTTTGTAAAATATATTATTTTTTATTAAATATTTATTCACTACAAAACAAGGTATTTACATTGTATGTCTAGAACCTAATTTATTGCCTATGGGATGATATAAGAAACAAGTAGTGTAGACCTACATACACATATTATTATTTATTATCAGCAAAATTATTAATATTTATAGTATAATGAATAAATTAATATGATAATGAATATATTAATCAAATTACCTTTCTTTATCCCTTAGAAATACCCCTCATATCTACCCGACATCACCTAACAATAATTTTTTTTATCTATTCATAAATCTACATAAATCAATCCACAATACTCATATACATATCATTTAGGTTCATTCATCCTTAAAATTCTACACAATGAATTCGTATTTCATTTTTCAAGGTTGGCGTCCCGAGGAATAATGTAAGATATCCTAATGTCTAATATAAATTTAACATTCATTGAATCTTCATTTTATAACTCAAATAAATCAATACTTTCCTTCCATATAGAATAAAAAATTTATATTAAATGTTTTAAAATGTTATTAAATTAATTTAATTACAATTACCTACCTTCATCTGATTTATTATAAATTTAAAACACCACCAATATTTTGATCAAACAATGTCCTCCTTGGATAATGAATTTATTTTCTCATCACATCCATCATGGTTGACTATAATAACTATATTTCATAAAATTTGATAACAATAGTTATATAATAAATTAAAATGTGTTTTATAATGGTTATGAAATGCTAATGATTAAATGAAATGAATTCAGATCAAATATAGGGAAAACCACTAATATAAGCTATGTATAACAGGATAACACTTATACTATATTAACTAGATTATTTTGCCGACAATTTTATATATTAAAAAAATTTAAATTATAATAATATATATATTCTTTACCAATACAGTTATATAGTTATGTACCCTATTGGAATGATCATCCGTTATAATTCAGAAAATTTGTGACATTAGAACCAATAAACTACCAACCTCGTGTTAGTGAAAATTAATATAATTTCATAATGAAATTATCCATATAAAATGTAAAAGGAAAATAATATATAAAAAGTAAATAAAATAACTCCTTTATCTGTAATAATTTAATTTTAAATGATGTCATATGAATAAAACTGGAGCATAATTTTTCTTTTTACTACAACCTGTAAACCCCAGTCTTATCTTAGATTCTATGAATTATATCTATTTTTTTATTTCCAAATAATTAAATTTTCAGTATTTCCATGGATAAAAAGTTTTTATAGAAAAATATTTTCCTCCATTTCATGATTTTTTAGATGAAATTATGTTATTACCTTTTCGAAAATTTATGTAGTGATATCTTAAATTTTTTCCTCAAAATTTTCATTTCTAGACTTCTGGATCACTGATTAATTAGAATGTTTAAATAGATTAGCTTAATATTTAAGATCAATTAACATTTTTTGGAAACTAATTATCCATAAAACATTAATTTAATCATCAATTATTAATCATAAGGAAATAAAATATTTATTTTATTTTTGGAATTGTTATTTTTGTTTATTTTCTATTCCAAGAGTTTTTCTAATGATAGTTACTTTTTTATGATTACATCATTTGGAACACATATTCTTGTAAACATTGATATATTATGGGAAATTTAGGAATTATACATCACATTGATTCATTGGGTAGTATTTTCATCTAATCAGATAACATTTGTGATGATGAAACAATTATCCTATCGTAGTATGTTCCATTGTCTTTGAAATAATTCTTTACTTAATATTATGAAGTCATGTTTTTTATTTTTTACACATTTTCGTGTTTCTATGATCAGATTATATATTACATTTAAATCCATGATTCTATTTAATTATATATGATCCCAGCCTTTATGGAATAATATAATTCCTCTTCAAACACATGATATACATCATTATAATGTCTTTTACATTATTATGATCTATATCCCACCGTTATAAATATTTTTTGGCATATGGGTTGTTTGATGGATTTTTATGAAGAATTTAATATATTAATGTCTGTATGAGAATCAAGTTTTCATAGTAGTTAAAAAATAATGGTTAATTCTTTGGTGATTATGTTTGAAAACCAAATAAATAATACACCATGAAAAACCTTTATTGAAATAAATAAATTCATATGTTAAGTTAAAGATATTATTTCTATGTTATTTATTTTATGCTTAATTTATTCAGAATATATACTAATAAATCTGAATGTACATATCTCTAATTTTCCGGTCATCGTTTTATTTTTTATGAACTGGATAAAATAGTTAATTTTAATCTCATCACCTATTAATGAATATTATATGTCTTAAATGATTACATTGAAATAAATTATCTCATTTTATTTCCATTTAATAAAAATATTTGAACACCAACTCATGAAACAGATGTTGAGTTATATATAAAATTACTATGTGGTGTAATTATTTTATTTCTGGTCAAAAAATATTTTATATCTAACTTATTTTCTGAGGAATCTTCCTATAGATTTTTATATATTTAAATTTTTAAAAAATGGTCTTATAGAAGGAATTGATTTGATATATTTATATGTAACTAACATTATCTGTTGTGAGGCTGAAATTAAATTCCATTAACAATATGAATGCCATATTCTATACATGTTCAAGGAGAAGGATCAATCAAATTTGAAAAATAATTCTCAATCATTCATATTTCATCCTTAAAGAATTTATATCTTGCTCAAAATACTATGGGAATGGAGAGGATCATCCATGATGACATCAGAAATTTGAATGAATGTCATGATGTATACCCTAAATTGATTCATTTTACTCATCATCATCATGATTTTATGTTTTCATGTGATAATACAGCCAAGGATCTACTTATATATGTGATTCTTTATTGAATGGCCCCAAGTGATCATGAATGACTACATAAGAATATACAAAAGATTTGAACCATGTTTTTATATATCCATGTGCTTAACCATGATAGGAACCAATACTAATATTCAATAAATAATATGATTCAATGAATCTACACATTGATTATGTATCACCCTATGATTTCCTAAAATAAATTTCCCCAAAAAATATAATATATTTGATATTTTTTGCTACACGAAAATCATAGATTCGGTCGTGCTACATGAATTTTTATGTTTAAATTATTTTATATGAATCAATGAGTTTAAAATTTATTATACCCAATACAATTTTATTCCTTTATAACATGGAACACTGCTCATAGCTTTCGTCACACACAATAATTTCACTAATTAATGTGTGACATATTGTTAAAATATAATTATTTAATATTATAGTCATTAACTAGGAATTGGAATGATGAACATGAATACAATTATTTAAATTAGGAAAATATATTGTTTACACATTCCTGTAAAAATAATTATCTTGTTATGAATAATTTAAATAATATATATTTACAAATAAATGATATCTTTTTAAAAAAACTATTCCTATGAGAAAAACAAATTTTAACTTAATAAATTAAATAAGTCATTATTTGAGAATAATTTATTTATAATTTATATAAAATAAATTTTATTAATTGATATATATTAGTCTTAATTATTTTCCATACAAGAGATAAGAAAAAACCAAATTTTATTTTTAAAAAATATATTATTCTGTAATATATTATCATGTTTTTTTTCTAATTCACATACAATATAATTTTTTAAAATTATATATTATTTATCAAAAAAACTATCTTAATTTTAAAATAATAATATCATAAATATATTGTTAATAATAATTTTTATTATATTTTTATTTTTATTTTTTTATGAATAATAAAAAAACGAATTATAATTGATAAATGTATTTTTTTAAGTTATATGAAATGTTATTTTATATTTTATTTGTTTAAAATTCAATAATTTACAATTATATAATAAATAATCCAATTTATTTCATTTTAATAAATTTCTTATTAAATTTAGATATTTTTTTATCATTCGATAATTTTCTCTTGAAAACCAAAATTCACATTACATCGCTAAAATTAATATTTTAATAAAATTTATTTATTATATGAATGGAATTTTGATAAATTATTAAAAATTATTAATAATAATAAATAAAATTATTTAATAATTTAATGTTAATTTTTTACCAAAATGAATGTTAACAACATTAAATATTATTTACATCTGTTAATGTAAAACTGGGTTTATCGAGGGATTGAACTAAATTTATTTGGTATAAAATGATAGATAAACAAGTATAATTTTTATTTTAAAACTTAGTCAGACCATATCATGTCTAAAGATCTAAAGTGATCCTTTCTGGACACTTAAGGAATGTAAAAAATATGGGTACACTTTTTATTCTCCAGAAATTACAAATGTCTGAGTCACATCACTTATAAAAGGCCACCACTTACCATATTTACACCACACCATAAAACCATTTAATTTTAGAAAATATATACCAAATTCACCACCATGATTTGAATATATTATAATATAATATTTTATTTGAATTTTCATCAAAACTATGTTGTATTTTGATGGAATCATAATGATGATACTCAATGAAGATGTAACAATCCTTATTGAGAATTTGTTTTCTTCCGTCCACTCAAAAATTTTTATAATACAATGATGATATAATAAAATTGATATATTTAATATTCCATGAAGTTTATATGTTAAGGGAATAACATAAAACCATATCCACTTTCATTAAATGTGTTATGAAATCATTATTTGGGTATATGTCATACTAAAACCTCATAAAATGATTTCATTAGTTTTTTAAATAACTACACTCATGGATTGAAATAACAATGGATTTATT
The DNA here is from genome assembly GCA_963277665.1 of Viscum album. Classification (NCBI taxonomy): domain Eukaryota; kingdom Viridiplantae; phylum Streptophyta; class Magnoliopsida; order Santalales; family Viscaceae; genus Viscum; species Viscum album. The sequence continues at coordinate 747,237,339 of OY728151.1, read as the reverse complement.
ACTTATATATATTTGATAATTATATCACACAAACATTCATACTCTGTATTTTTTGGAATTTGAAAATGTTTCTCTTGTATAGGGTGGACTACTGCTTTATGAAGCCACGTGATCCATTCATTATTTAAATGGAAGGTAATAAGGATCGTGTTAATGAAAATAAGTGATATATATGGCATAAATTTTTTTGGATTTATATTTTACCATTATATTTTTTTATTTCATTTGAAAAAAATGTAAACAATGTTCAATGGAATGTAAAACATATTATCTCCATGAATGATAGATTTCATTTTCTATCACTAAATTTTTTAATTAATATAAATAAATAAATAAATAATATGTATTATATTTATAACATGGATCAAATTTCTGAGATAATGAAATAATTATCAAAGTAGTAGGACTAATAATAATAAATTGAAATACATAAGAAAAACAGTGATTTTATTTCCTAAAACACACCTTGAAAATGAAAATGTTAAGAAAAAAGTAATATAAGTTAATAAAAAATAATATATATAATGATATATAAATATATAACTATCAATAATTATTCTTTAAAAAATTATATATATACGATAAATGAGCATTAAAATTTTATAATTCTTTTCAATACTAAAGGTATGTAATTTCAAATATATATTTTTCTTATCAAATACATAGGAAAATTCACCAATCGTTTCGTCTATTTGGTGTACATAAATCTTATATGACATGTAATATATTGAATCGTGTTATTCTCATAATATTAATATTTTTATTTTTGGTTAATAAATATGTGGGCTTACGATTAAAAAGTATTCCAATGTGGTGAGGAATTTTTATCACAATTTCCCTTATCTAAAACATATGTTGTACTATAAACCTATCATATTTATGAGGTGTATATAAATATAATTTTATACAAAATATCATGATTTTATTTATTCCCACGATGTTGTAAAAATTCAATTAATTATATTAATTCATGGGGATTATGCTTTGAAGATAAAAATGTGGTACATTTTTTGATATAAATAATTTCATTTATCTATATTTCACGTGAACATGTATCAAATGTTGAAATATTATGACAAATATTCCATGAAAATCAAAAACTTTCATATTATATGGGTATTCGATGAGAAAATTATTTTCTTTTTTTTTACTTCCTTTTGTTCTCAATAGTTCAAATATAATGTTTTTAGAGAAACAATATTTTATTTAGAAAAGTATTTTTCATTCAAAACAATATTTTCTAAAACTATATTCAATTTTATTTTCATCACTTAAATTATTTATTGAGAAATTTTCAAACAAGTTTTTATTTTAAAAATTAATTTAATGTAATATATATGAATTTTTTTTAAAAAAAATCCTTTCTGTTATTCCTCAAATATTGAAGTAATATTTATGTTAATATGTAACAGTTTAATGGAATTTCCCACCATTGTGAATGTTACTTTAATTGAATATATATTATATATTTTTACATTTGTTTTCAATGAAAAGTATTTTAATTTTTTTTATGTTTTAAAATTGTTTTATAATTCTGAAAGTATACTTGCTAGAATAAATATTATTATTTTTTAATGTATACTTTTCCATCACATAAGTTTTCATTCATCAAAAATGATTATAAAAAAGTTTAATATTTTAAATTTTTTGTAATAATAAATAGATATTTAAATCATTAAATGTTTTAAATAATTTTTTATGATAAATTTATCTATTTTCATGTTTATATTCAATGTAATTTATTTCTAAAATATTTTATAACAATTTGTTTCAATAAGAGATTTTAAATGAATATTTATTTTCATAATGTACTGTTCCATTTAATCTTTCATAATCACACTCCATCTAAAATGGAAACTAAGGATGTAATATATTCATTAACTTGAATATCATCAAGGGATACATGTACTATTTTTTATCTGAATAGTTTATGTTTATGAATCCAATTTCATTTACCATTTTTAAATCCTGATTAAATTCTTTTGCAAATATCGTATTTTATAATTGAATATCTATATTGAAATAATTAAATGAATTTGAATCCAGTATCTCTTCCAATAAATTTTAAATGATTAAATGTTAAGTAAACCAATTTCATTTTTTGGGTTTTGATATGTGGTTTTTTAGGATCTTTTGAAATTGACAAAAATGGATTTCATTATGAGACATATGGGACTTATATCTCACTCTAACTAGTTGGGTACATATAAACAACAAAAGAGGTCAAAGCGTACATGTGTGGTTATACCATTCCAAAATATTTTGATACATGGGTGGTTATCCCATGCTAGAATAAAAGTGTTCACATGTAGTTATCCCAAGCCTAATTTAGGTACATTAGTGGTTTTCCGGCTAATAATATGTTATGAATGTCTTGGTTGGTATCATTGGAATATTATTTTCTATAATTATATGTATTCTAATTATTTTTGATTTAATCCATTGTTATGATGTCATAGTTTATGATATTTGATTCACTACATATATATGACATACCAGGTCACAATATTTATTTCTTGATTGAATATTAGTAATATTAGTATGCATTTTATAGTTTGGAAATATTATACTCGTGTTCTTATACCCTTATTTTTATTTTATTCAAAAGTATCTCCCTTAATCACACTTAATCAAAATCTATGCTCCACCATTGTTTTTTATCATTTATTGTAAATATGAATAATGGTTTTAAGTTCGATTAATGAAGGGGAATATCATTAAGGGATACATTAATGATCATTCATGAATTTAGATTGGGGTTTTGCAAGATCCCAGATGAAATAAACTATTATTTCCCGTAGACATAAGTTTTGTAATGTAATTAATATTCATCAAAAAATATATATTATACACATATAAAATATTTTGTCTCTATTGTTTGTATTAGAAGAAAGGTTTTGTTAACCATTCAATACTAGGAAGATAAACATTTAGTGAGATCCCAAAGGATATTTCTGAGTTCATTTCATAGAATTTATCTAAGTATAAGTCTAAAGAGGTGTTAAATAATATGTAAATGTATTGAATATTATTAAATTATAGAGAAAGGGGTTTCCAAAAAAATTCATCCCATTATAGAATCTACAAGTTTTTATGGATAATACACATATTCAAACAAGGTATCAACTTTGAAAAGATCTTATCGTGGTAGATGAAATCATATCATTATGCATTACAAAGGTTCTTGATGCACATCTAGTGGGGAAATCTTTGAGGATGTGATTTTAAAATTCACAAACTATTTCTGGACAATCATGGATGTTTAAATAAACGATGAATATGAATGAAATGTGATAAACACAACATATCATAGACTAAAAATATATTGGGATTGAGAAATACTATAAGTGATCTTTCTTTAATTATCTGGTTTTACAATATGATTAGTGATTCTCACACTATTATACTTAGTTTTTTCTCAATGGAGGAAACCAAAATGAACTATATTAATATTATCTATAAAAAATAATTTTATTATGTGATACCAAATGGGTTGATGTATAATGAAAATTTTATTGTTATTATACCTAATAAGTTATCACAATACATAATTAAAAATTCCCACATTATCCAATTCATAGAATCACCAATGAAGAGCATAATACTTTATACTGAGTGTTTGGGTTATAGTTTCAATTTTGGATGGAAGATTTGGTTTTTTATATGTATAGATTATGGAATGAATAAATCAAGGTAGTGTCATAGGAGAAAAATAGATGATTTTTATGATAATAAGAAGGGAAAAGTTCCATCAATTTCCGAGGTAATATGAATAACATAGTTAACCCAATGGATATGATTATTGGTTTCTGGTATATTATCAATGGGTAAATGTTTTATATATGTAATGTGTGGGAGTTTGGTAAATTGATTTCCAAAAGGGAAATAAACTAAATAGAATCAGCAGATTTGAATGAGTAATTGTTATATTATTTTATGTGGAAATATTTAAAATGATATTTGAAATGAAATAACTATGACGGAAAAATACTAAAAATTCAAGTTAATTGTTAAAAAATGAATTGGGATGATTAATGTTTTTATATACAAGAAGTCACTGATTTGGAATCATTAAATATTAATGGATTTATCAATATACTTCTTTTATTGTGGATGATGATAAATACACTAAATGTTATTGATATACTAGAAATTTTATATAATACAAAGTTATTATTTTGATTAAGTAATGATATAACGTAATCATTTCATAAAGTTGATAAAATGTTGTTTAGTTTTGTGAATGATATTATTTATGTGGATAAAATAAATTGGATAATATTGATTTCCTAAGAACTATGAAAAGGATTTATTTATAAAACATTTTATGTAATCATTTATAGAATTTACATTTTTTGGAGATATCGAATATGATCCATAATCAGTGGTTTTATTCAAGGAATGATGATGTATGAATTTTTTTCATTAAGGGTTTTATGGTAATTATGGTAATTAAAAATCTTTTAGAAAATACATGATGAATGTATTCACATGATTAGCAAGTAAAAATTATGATATTTTCTTGTTTTTTGAGCATTAGTGATAAGATATTTTTTTAATTTACTCATCTTCTGTATAATGTTTTAGATATTAATATTTTGGAAGTTTCAAATAGTTATCCTTTAATATAATTTTATATATTAAATGTTAGGGAATTATTAATTGATTAATGTCATATTTCCCCAAATAAAGACTAATACACATTGTATAACATTTCTTAACCATTTTTAAAATTTATTACTATAGATAAATGGAATAAAATATCAATATATATATATATTATTATATATTTATGAATTATGCATAAAAAAATAAATTATATTATCTAATAAATGAGATGAAGTCAAATGTTATAAAGGAATAACCAAAGAGATATATTATTATTGTGAAATGAAATAAAATAATGTCATTATTTATTTTCAATAAAATTCTTTAAAGTTATTCAATGGATGGTGAAAAAATTTTTGTCATCTTATAACCAATTTTTACGATATCAATACACTTTGTTATTTCTCTTTATTTGATGGTTTTATTGTAACTAACCTTCTATGGATCACATAAATTATTATGATCAATTATCTTTACAACTCTCTATAAATATCTATACTTTTTTCATTGTCCAAATAATTAATTACAACTTATGTTCCCCTATTTGGGAACATAGATAAGAGTTCCATTAGGTAACCATTATTCTTCCGAATTAAAATTTTTTAATGATTTTTTATAATTCATTTGTATAATTAGGATTTTGATGAAAGAATTTATCAAATAATAAATCATTTATGAATGATATTATTTACTAGGGAGAAATTTTTTTATGTGCGTAGAATGTATTACTCTGAGATTTTGTGAAATATTTTTTTACAAATGAATTGTAATTTTTCAATATTTTATGTCACATGATAATATGATATTAGATTATGTTACACTAAATATAATATTCATATTTTATTAAACAAAATAATGAATTTATCAGAAATTTCATGTTACACTGAGTTTTGATTATGTTACATTCAATATTGGGCATAGAATTTTTTAACTACAATACTATGATTAAATGAAAGAGACATATAATTAAAATATGATTATATAATATGATACTGATCACCTAATTATTATAATCAATAGTATGAAAAAAAATGTGAATAAAATTTCTTTATTGACACATGTAAATAAAATGAATTAATTTATTCAAGATTTAAGTAATAATAATAATAATAATAAAATGAAAAAATATTAATTTTCCAATTTTTTTGATAGAAACATTATACACCTCCCTAAATTAAAAAGGGATCATTTTTAAATTTATTTAAATTAATTTATATGTTATATATTCCATAAACTTATTATAATTCATCTAATGTTGTTTTTATACAATAGATAATAATAGATAAATGTTTTCGCTTAAAAATGAATTTTCCAAAAAATCGTATTTTTTTCTTTTCTTGTGAACATATTTTAAATATAATTTGTTAAAATTTTAGAATTTTTATATTAAAAACTAAAAATAATTATTGAAAACATAATATAAAAATAATCTTATGATGAATTTTTTGTATTTTTCACTAATGTTTTATTTTTTATTAATACTAATAATTAATAAATTATAATTCAAAAGATAAATTTTTATTAAATTAGTTGTAATGATACATTATATTATAAATTATTTTCTAATTATACTAAGGCCAGTTATACATCCATTAATAAAATATATTTTATTTTAATCAATTTCATATTGAGTTTCTATATATAATCAATTTAAATTAATAATCATTTTCCATTTCAAAACAACTTTCATATCATATCTATGAGATTGATTATAAATTAATTAATTTTAATTATTTTAATAAAATAATGTGAAATGTAATAAAAATTAATAACCATAATAATTAATATTTTCTAACCGAGTAATCGAATTCTTTAAAAAATTAATAGTAAAAATAGTAAAAATTATTAAACAAGGTTACATTAAAAATTGGTTTAGAGAGGGTTCAAACTAAATAAATAATGGTTAAAATGACCTAAATATTTTTACAAATTGATTCCATTGCTATATTTTTAAATTATAATGTATATGTTTATAATTTGAGTCATTTTTTACTATTTTTGGGCATGAAAAATGTGTGTACCATTATTCAATTCAAATCATTTCAAGTGGGCCACTCACATTTCTTGTAAATGGACACCCCCTTTCTTATACAATTCACACCGTCAAAGAATTTTTCATTAGAAAATAACAGACAAAATATCATCACAAATTATATTCTATAATTCTATATGTAATATTTTTTAGATAAATCCATCTTAAGAAGCCATTAGGTGCAACCCTAACGAGGATAAACGAAGAAGAGGTAACACACATCAATGTGTGTTTTTCTATTTCCTCCTCCATAACCTTTACATATTAGTAAAAATTTATTATATAATAACCTAATTATAATCCATATACTTATGTGTTATTAATTTAATGTAATTATATATAACCATCTATACATCCATCAAATTGGTTTTTAAATCATTGTTCATATGTTTGGCAGACTATCGCCTCACCAACTGATATAATTAGTTTTTTCATTAACATAGTTAATGGTTAGATATAAAGCTATATTTATTATTCATATATTTTTTTTATGAATTTTTTTTTTATTTTTAAAAATAATATAACACCTACTTTAATACTCTAATTCATTATGAATATGATTATACCACTAATGTTTAATAATGACTATCCCATGAAAATGTGAGGCGATTCATTCCTGATTTACTTGTATGATAATATGTAATGTTGTAATAAACATTTTTCAAAAAAAATTCATAAAAATTATTCGTTATTTATAATATATATTTTACCAATATCTTTATCAAACTAACAAAAATGGGAAAAAGCGTTAATGTGTACTAATGGCTTACTGTCTGCAGATATGATGTATTTTATTTTCTATCCATATATTTCATGAATTACTATAATTATACATTTGATAAATATATATATTATATTTCATGGAATATTTTAGAGATATGAATAAAACATTTTCAAAATAAGAGGCCCAAAAATAAAAAATAAAAACATATACAAAAAACAAAGTTATTATTTCATGAAATGTATCATTAACATAAAATTGAACATAAATTTGTAATAAAAGGTCATATTCAATTCGTATATGTTATGAAATATATAAATAATTTTTTTCATATATCATGAATAAACTTATATTTATTAATAATAGTTTTTTACTTTTATTATTGTAGTCAATACTTGTGGTAATTTATTTTTTGTCTTTATTTTATTAGTGGGATATATGTAAAAAAAATGACCACTTATTTGTTTTATGTTTTTTATATATTTCCCATTTGAAAATATATATCATGAATATAATTATTTTAATTAATTTCAAGGATTTATCCTATTTTATGATTTATTTGGGATTAGAATTCTAAACTATACCAAATCAGTAAGGTTATTTTTTCACAAGTTGAATTCTCTAAGACGTGTGTTATATTGTGCAGCTTAATGATTATATATATATATATAACCTCATTGATATGTAATATTAGGAATTTATTAATTCCACTGATATTATATGTTCAATTGAGTTTTACTCATTCATGGTGCCTATGATTCATGGTTTCCATTGTGGTATGGATTTTATATTACAATCTCATCATTTATTGGGATTTCCCATTATTATGACTGGAATGATACAATAAAACACTCTACCTTTTAATAAAATGATTAATTTTCTGATCCTACAGTTACATATATATATTACATGTATTACCTTCATTTTCCAATCCTTATTTTCTCAAGATATTAAAAATAATGTTATTAAGAAAAATATATTTTTAGTGGAAACGTTTTCTAATACAAAAACCATGTTTTATAAAAAAGTTTCAAAAAAATTATGGTATTTTATAAATTGTTTTTATTAACTAAATATTTATGAATCATTGAATTTTTAAAAAATGTCTTAAAATAAACCTTTTGGATTTCTTCAATATTTATGAACCTTGTAATTTTACATAAAATTTGAATAAAATATATTTTTTAATGTGTATAGAATGAATGAAATTTTTCATTGTCCTGGAAGTTATTTTTGTTGAGAATGCCTTTATATATATTCTAGGATTTTTTGAAATAAAATTAATCTGAAAAAATTTAATGTTTTAAAATTATTTTTTCAATGTGGAACGAATATTTTCATCATGAAATGTTTTTAATTATATTCAAATAATCATTTATAATATTTCATATTTACTTTCAATGAAAAATATTTCTAGTATGATTGATATTGAATTGTTTTTCCAAAATATGAATTGATATTTTCATCATGAAATGTTATTAATTATTTTTAATTCATATTTAATAAATATTCATGTTTTTATCAATGAATGATATTTCAAAAATATTTATTAATGTTTTCATTAAAACGTTTATTTTCAAAGTAATGTAATATTCCTCATGAATTATTCTATATAATCTTTGTAAATAACACTTCACATAATATGAAATCACATAATGTTAGTTTTTATTTTATAGGTATGTAATACAATAATAACATTTTCTTATATATTTTAATTGTTCATATTTACGAAACATGTTTCTCTTCTATGTGTTATGTTGGGATAATATTCTTATAAAAATATCTTTTTTTAAATGGGTTTTCTATGATTAAATAATGAAATGACTCTGAAACATGCCTATTTTCTACATGTTATTATGGGATGAAATTACTGTGAATCCAATTTCATTTCTAGGGGTTTGATATGTGACGTCCCCAACTCAAAATCTAATTAATCAGTGCTCCAAGCCGTGTTTCCAAATGACCTCAAGAGTGCCTCCCTATACGACAGAGGTTATCGACTAGTGATAAGGGTATGATTAGCAACATGGGAAGACACTAATTTTTTTTTACCAGTGTAACCCCCAACAGATAATATATTAGGTATGTAAATAACAATACCACAACCTAAAACATGATTTGGAACTTTTTTCCAAATTACATAAAAATAACTACCAAAAAAGGAAATATTCCATTGTATACAAACATTTATATATGTGAAATAAAACCATAAATTATGTCAAACCACTAAATATCAAAAACTGTACCAAACTCTAATTAATGTTCCTCATCTATGAACTTCTTAATCTCAACTCCACTGTGTAGAATATAGAATTTTCCATGTCCTGATATGAGACCATGAGAACTACTCGGGTACCCAATGATGGCCTGAGAAGTGTGGGTGTTGAGCTTAGTATGCCAATACAGATAGTGTCTCTAAAAATTTACATTCTAAATATATATTTCATTAATTTTAATAAATAAATAAAAATATAAACAAGAAGACGTCATTGATATATTAGGTAATAAAATTATATTAGTTCATTAACATTGTAATTTTTATTTTGTCAATTATAACCACTATATTACTCAACATATCATCAATACATGTAATATTTATGTTTAATTTACTCCATTTACATATCATTCTATGAATAAAAATCTATATGAAAGAGGGGATAAGTCATTTTACCTTTCTCAATAAGGAAAATGTGTCAAAAAAATCATCACACTTACCTTGGATCGTTAGTCTATATAGTTTCATATAATTAAAAAATTAGGATCGTAGATCCTGAAGACATGTGAACAAAGTTATTTATTAATTTAACACATATTTGATATCAATAATCATTTATAATCCAAATCATATAAAAATCGCATTTCACATTTCTTTGAACACATAAATCAACTTTTTGACTTACCCATTTTAGCACATTTAATGATTTCTATATGTCAATCTATTCCAAATACTAATAAATTCTATTGTTTAAACCATTTTACATGATTTATAAATTTAAAATCAATTTTTTCATGAATGAAGATCACCATCTCATATTTATTAACCCACTAATTCATATCAACAAAATTTCATAAATCACCATGCATAGTTTTTATATTTACATATAAAATATTTTTCATGTTAAGAGGTAAATCCCTTATCTAATTATAAATAACTATAAAGAACCACTACAAATTCCATTTATTAATGATTTATCATATAAAAAAATTTCTTATGAGATCTATTTCAACATAATTAAACTCTATGCATATCATTGAAATTTTACATGTTCAGGAATATTGGAACACTCTATGGGTGGCCCTAATCTATTGTAATCAAGCACATATAATAAAATTAAAATGATGAGGGATCTAAATAATTATTTAATTTTGTCTTATTCCATCTCTCAAAAATGGAAAAAAATTCCAATAAGTGTGGTGTGATATCACAATACATGTGAACACATAAATAACAATACTAGGGGATATATTTAGTAGACCACCAATAATGAGTCTAATGGTGAATGGACCAATAAATTCTTCTTATATACTATTTTAAGAACACATTTAAGCTCTATTATATCATCTTGTAGAAAAAGATATATTTTGGACTTTTGAAGATGATGAAATAATCTACAATACCGAATCAGAAAAAGAAATGCATGGAGAAGATTAAACTCACTTTGAGAGTCAATCTTGAAACAACGATGATCCAAATAGTAATTAATAATAGAGTAACCACCCCTTTTAAGCATTGATTCATTTTTTTCATCCCTGAGGATATATGTAAGAGAAAATAAAGAAAAATCTGATTTCAAAAAAATAATCATGAGGGATAAAACTATAAATTTTAAATTATTAATGGGGAACACAGTTTGCCCTCATGATATTTCAAAAAATGAAAAAACATTGCTCCAAAAACTATCTATGGGTGGTGGGTCACACAATTAACAAGGGAGTCTGAAATTGTTTTATAATCCATGCACTAACTGTGATGAATACCACTGTTCATACCTAGAGGGTCTGGCTTCCCCATTGAAAGGTATCACCGAAAATTTGAACCATTCATCCTTCCTTAAATGATTAGGGCACAAAATTTTCAATAACCATACACCTACTATGAAAACTGAACTGGGTGGTCATTTTAGCATTTCATTTGAGACAAAAACAACCACAACACAACTTATCCTCCTTCGATAGCCGCTAGTTAGTCCATTAGAAAAAATATAGATTTTAGTGCTAAATATTAAATAGGTTCACACCTTAATAGTTTCTAGGATTGTATAGTTTCCATAACTTATAAAAACTCATAATCATGTCGCACATTAAATAAATAATAATATTTTTAAGAGAATTTATCAGGTAATTGTGCTCGAAATTACAATTGACATTCCAATGTATCATCATAAACATTCCCATATTTCCACTTAACTCGAACCAAAGGGACATAATTTCCATATAATAAAGTCTCAATATGATCAATTGTATAAACAAGATGATCCCTAAAGAGAGAATTATACATGATCTCAACATCATCAAAATCAATAATGTGACATGGCTTAGGGTGATACCGCTAAAGTTGTAACACATGAAAGACATCATTCATACCACTACATCACTGAGGATGAGTCAACAATTACATCAAATGTCAAATCATCACCCCAATCAATAAAGGTTCCACATAAAAAGTGTCCATCTTTCCTTATTTATGAATCCAATGGTGACCCACCCTTCATGAAAATTGATGAAACTCACAATAACCCACCATAAACATAATTTTCCTATGAAACTAATCCACATTTTAATTTTCCCTACTCTGATCAATTTACATTTATTTCTAGATCGATAAGATCTATTATAACATCTCCTTCATGATAATATGTCCCAATAATTCTATTTCTCCCAACCTCCAACCAACAACAATGTGATTGAGATGTTCTATAATAGAGAAACTCAAATAGTTCCATCAGAATCATGTATTGGATACTATATTTGAAAGAAAACATAGCAAGTGTAATATGATTTTCCATTTATCAACTAAAACCTTGTAAACTAGCTCCTAACATGTCCTCTAGTACATTAATGGTACATTATGACTACTTATCTGTCTATGGGTGAAAACTCATTCTCCAATACACCTTTGTACGAATAGATATCTATGATCATGAAAAAATGTGTAATGAAAAATTCAGATCTTTATTTGAAACTATCATATGTTTTACCCCTTTCAACCATAAAATTTCATGAATGTCAATCATTCCCAATTGGTCCATGAGGAATGTTTCTTGAATTAGAAATAAATGAGACATTTTAGTCAAAAGATCTAAATCTACCCAAATAGTATCATTATTATGAGGAATCCCATGAATTCTTACCCTGAAATCCATATTTACATTATTCCATATCAATTCTAGTGTGTTTATTGTATGAAAAAAAATAATCCCAACCACTAAATCGCTGCCTTCACTTACTAGAAATTAATTCATCACTTCAGAAAACTAGTGATATCATTCATCATCCATGTTAACCAAAACAACCTAAAAATATAATTATAAATAATGGTCAATTTTGTATGCACTCCCATGATTGACGCATGAAACTTATACTTCAAATCTTCTTAGATTCATTTTTGCAGAAAACACAGACACAAAAATGAAAAATCCAAACATCTCTTACATTCCACCATGAAGATGACTCCCCAATTAAAGTATATTCCCCCGTATGATAAAATTTATACTTTATATATCTTCTCTCATTGATCCCACTCAGAATCTTGGAATAATATTCCAAGGATGCAAGGTTACCCTTCACATGGCTATCTTTCTTTTCAATATGCATCTCATCTAACAACTCACTCATTCTCCATTTGAAAATAGATTCATAGACAACGTTATTTTGATTCATCTTACTCAAATCATATGAATCACTATTTCCATTTCCTAGAATGCACACCTATTTAATTTCAAAATACTACATGTACTCAACCCTTCTTCATTTATAAATATTTAGATAAACCTGATAGAAGATATAGTTAATGCTCTTTTAGTCAGTATAAACCACAACCCATTATAAAATAAGTAACATATCCATAATTTTATGTTATACACCACAATAACTCATTCATGATCTGGTCAATGGTTATTTCAATCATAAGGACTCAACTGTTGTGAACCATATGCAACTTCTCACTCATCCTGCATAAATATTTCCCCATTTTTTACATTATGCACATCAATAAGCAAGTAATCATCCATATAGGGCTTAGGTAAAATAATAATTAGTGTAGTTTCAAAACACCTCTTTAGTTCAATGAAATCATTCTCGCATCCCTTGGTCCACTCAAACATGATGACCTAATTGGTCAATCATGAATATGTTTCTTCTAAAAATGGAATGTATGTAATGATCCTTCGATAATAATAGACCAAAATAAAAAAATTGTACATAACAAACATTTGATCTTTGTATCATTGATAAAACATCTCATACCATCTCTAAATCCATGGATTAGTCTTATATTGAGATGATGTAGTCTCTAAAATGGAACCCTATAATCCAAAAATTTCATTTTAATATCTTGGCATATAGTGTGTGATCTCTTAGTGTGCCCTTTAATTTGTTAAAATGTTTGGAATGATTGCAATGTGTTTTAGAGTACATTAAAATTTCATCATAAAATAATGCAACAAAATTATCTTATTAAGTATGGATGATTCATTTAATCCGGGACATAAAAATTTCGATACCATTGGTCAGAAGAGATGTCTTCACCAGGAATTCAAACAACCCATAATTACTCCTTTCTATAGTTTTCAGTATACCCTACTGTCTCCAAATCAATTGATGATATCCTAATTCTAAGAAAATAATTCAAAACATAAAAAAAACCTATCGTGTTGTCAAAAAAATCATCGATCTGAAGAAGAATGTATCAGTTCCTAACTATTATTCAATTCATTATAATATAATTGAAAAAACCCCATAAAATAATTTCATATTTCTGGGAAAAATAATTAGGTATCACCATGGTGATGTAATAAGGAATATTGGACTCTAATTCTCCAATTCTTTCAATAGAGCCTTACTCTCTTCGTGTTCATTTGGTTCCATTCTATATGGTATAATGGAAATAGTTTATGCTCCCCAAAGTAAGTCTATCGTGAACTCAACATCCCTATCGTGTGGTTTCCATGATAAATCTATAATAAATACTTCTTGGAAATGTTCCACCAATGATGTAAACAAACCTACTATTCTTTCACATAATAAAGCATAAGTCATGCCACATGGGTTGTGATTTGGCCCAACTATTGATAAAATTTCCCACCACATCTTGCATGATCATCCCATACAACACGTCAGTTATAAATTTCTCATTTATGAAACATTAATATTACTATATAATGTTAATAACAAATTTGGGCTTGGTATAATGATATCAAATCCATTTCCAAAATCTTATAAATCCATGGCATCTCTAACACAAAAAAAATCCCATAGGAAGTAGTTTCCACCAATCACCAATGCACACCAATTACAATGCCGTATATTCTCATCTCATATCCATAACTATATATTAATCCACATAACACAATGAATATGTTCAAATGATCAGACCAAACCAACCATCATCATTGCATACATGAATGAATGTATGTATGATTTATCCAAAAAATGATATAGAATGAGTGGAAGCAATGAGAACCGTACAATGAACTGTTGATGGAGCAACCTCACCACCTCCATGTGTAGAATTAACTATGTGAAGCTCACAGGCACACCCACCATTGATCTAGTTCGACATTTCTGGAGCTGCACTGCCATAGTGATGTGAATGATATCACCATGGAGTACCATGTTTTCTACCTCAGTTGGTACAACCAAATGAGGTAAACCTATATAACTACTACGGGGTATCTAACCCCTTCATATACTTATTACTCGACATTGGCCTCCCTCATTACTCTCCTTAGGGGTTTTGTATAAGACCATCACTTTCCCAATCTTCCCCACCTTCAATTCTCAAATAGAAGTTATGTGCACATAATACATATGTTTCCTTACCTTCACGATAGATTAAAAACTCATCATTCAATTCAATATGAAATAGTTTCCTTCTTCTGACTACCTCATCTCCCATATCCATTTTATGGATCTTGGAACATATATTTCTACCTTATAAATTTTCACCATTGGTGTTTTCAACTGTAATAATTAACCCATAACATAAATCATCCATTAAGTTCCCTTTTGAAATAACTCATGGATCCAAAACATCATTAAACCTATTGAAACAAATGATATTCACATTGAACAAAATCTCGTGTATAAATCTATCATGGAAGCACATCTATATTTCTTCTTCATCACATATAAAAGATGGATCAAATCCTTGAAATTCCATGAAAAAACATGAATAATAAATCTATAACATAGTTACCTTATCCAAAATCATAAACTCCACAACCTTCCATGTGATCAAGGTCTTTGGATACAAGTTTTCTGAAAATATTCTCTTTTGTCCCTTTCATAGACATATCTCTAATTCTATAGGCTGAACTGCGATGTCCCACCAACATTTTTCCCATCCTCAGAACATGTAACACAAGGTCATGACAATATTCTTCCCAAGAGTCCCGTAAAAATCTTGGATCGCAAGGATGTACTTTATCTATGAACTTTACAACCTATTTTATACCTTCTCCATCAAAATACATAGGGTGATATAGTTTGAAGTAAATAGTCTTTTGAAATATATTCTGTGAAAACCACACTATGTCCTAGTCCATTATTTTTATAAAATGAGAAATTTTCTCATGGAACAGGTCTTCTACTCTATTACCATGATCGACAAAAATTCTCTTCACCTCTTCTAGAGGATTTTCCACAGTGACATCCTCATGTCACCTAATTTTTACACATCATCATGGTCTATATCTTCATACAATACCAAACATGATCTCATAACACATAATTAGTAACATACTGAATTTAAATAAAGTAAGGTTATTTACGAGCCATAACAACCCTTCATACACATAATATCCAAAAGGATATCATCATACATAGAATAGTATAATTGACCATACCTCTTTTGGGTCATGTTAAACTTGGGATAAGATATTGAACATGAAAAAAAATAAGTTCATTTAACACACATTCTATCATTTCCTCTTCCACAACATAACTCTTTCTTCTCACTCACATTTTTTTTAAATATCATTTTAAACCCTATATTTTTACTCATTAAAACCCATATTTTAGTATAATTGTTTACTACTAATATTCACTACATTTAATCATTTATTCAATATTTTGTATACACAATTTTATTCAAATTTTCACAAAATAAAACTGAATCCTACCATTCATGTCCCACCCACACATACCATGTCTCCCACTCATGAAACATGCCACACACATCCCTATGGTTTTTTATTGTTTCATGAATACACTACCTCATGATATTATGACCAAGAGAAAAATACCAAAAAACTATAAAATCACACAATAAGTGAATCTCCCACTAGTGAATTATCATTCATTTGAATCACAAACCCTCAGGAACAATAATATCCACACTCAACTCATGGGTTTTACCTCATATATGTGTTAGATAATCCAAGAAACAAACTTAGTTCCAAGGCCCAACACATCCTAATTTTCCATCTATCATCCCATAATAGTAATTCTTAGAACATAACTACCCTAAATCAACATTGTAATGTCCTAGAATAAGAATCCACTGAACCAGTTCTCTAATATGGGACACCACATGACGCCTTGTTCTCTAATATATTTGAGAGATGTTTTCTACTAGTGGGGATAGTTTAGTGAGTCATGTGGGGATAATAAAACCTATTTACTAGAGTAAAACCAAACATATAACATATTGAATAAGGAAATGATAATCCAGAAAACGAAATAATGTATTCCAACAGGTTTCCAAAACTGGAAAATGTAAAAACCAATTGATTAAATATGTCATACCTTACAAATAGTAATAAATGTATAAGAAACCAAAAAATAAAGGCCAATATATTATTCCCAATATGGGTCATTAATCAAAGTCGGTATCTTCATCCAAGACCATCCTGAGCCTAAATAATCTCTATAGAATATAGAATTTTCCCTTATCCCAACATATAACTATGAAATATTCTTAGGTAATAAATGACGTCCCGAGTAGGGTGTGAGTCAAAATTAGTAGGCCATCATAAATGGCGTCAACAAAAATATCTAGTCTAAATAGATAGTGACTTAAATTATATATATAAATGAAAAGATAAACAAATAGAAAAACATGCTCTATTAGCTAATAATAATTCATTCCTTCATTCCTATTACAATTTCCATTATTTGATTTATATCATCGTTATTAGTAAACTAATTATTAATACATGACCTATATGTATAGAGTTGGCATCCGTTTACACAATAGTGTTAGAAATAAAAACAGAATGAATAATGGGAAAATTAATATTCCTCGTCTCACCAAGGAAAACATATCATAACAAGCAGATAACACTTACCTTGGATCCCCATTATAGTTAATTTCATAAAATGAAACTATTAGGGGCATATATCCTTAGTCTAACAACCTAACCATGTTTTATAGGGGTGGGGTTTAGAGCCTCAGTCTCACTGAACCCATGGCTATAGAACCATTAGTCAATATCCCAATTACCATTATGCCATTTCAATATGCTAATTTTTTTAATTTACCACTTATTATATATAAAAATTCATTCAATATCCCAAAACACACAAATATCAAATTTCACATAACATTTAACACATATAACACACTTATAGCTTATCCCATTTAGCACATTCAACAATTTTCATATATAAATCAATTTTACATACCCATAAATTCCATTATGCAAACTCATTTGACATATTAATCAATTCACAATCATTTACACATTAATCATGTTAACCTTTTCATATTCATTACTCCAATTAATCAATTATAGTATGTATCCTTAATGTTCTAGAAAAATTTAATTTATTTGAAGTAACTCAAATCATGTCAATCCAAAAAATCTCTTATGTAATTATCAACGACAAGAATCAACCAATACATGTGTCATTTATAATTCTCATAGCATGTAAAAAATTACACATGGGATATATTTAAACAAAAAACTCCTATATTAACATTTAAATTTCTCATGTTTAGGAATATTATTTCACTACACTAGTACCCCTAATCTATTATAATAAACATCAACACATCCCAAATAAATCATCATGAGTCTAAATCATTTTTAACTGTCCATTATAAAAATCAAAGCAGTATAAAAAAATTAAAACAAGTGGGAAATGATATCATGATACACAAGACCACATCTAAAATAATACAATGGGATATAACATATAGACCACGTAGCTTGAATCTTATGATGATGAAACCCTTAACCATTACATTAGATCTAAATTTAACATCCAGAACAGGCCAAAATCTATAATCAACCATAAAAAAGTTGTTTTTAGGTGGCTAGATAAGATGATATAATATACAATACCTAATATATAAATGACAAGAATAGGAAATATTTGAATCACTCGGAGCATTGATCCATAACTAATAATGCAACAAACCACCATGAATTTATGGACACAAATCCTTAAGGATACTAAGTTGATTTTATTTATCAGTAGGGATTATGATATGATAAATTTAATAAAAAATAAATGGGATCATAAAAAATAGGAGGGGGAAAAACTATAAATTTATAGTTTAAATAGGGTTTAGTATTTTTCCACATGGTTTTCCAAACCGTGTGCAAACTTTGGCGCATCAACTATTTGTAGGAGGTTGGATCTCCTAATTAACTGGTGTATCTTCCACTATTTAAAAACCCACATGAAAACCTTGTGAAATGTCATTGTTTTGATTCACACCATTCGGCCTTCCATACCCCGGTTTCACCAAATTTTTCACCCACCCCCAACTTTGCATGGATAGGGCTAAGGATTATCTCTTACCATCTTCCAACCATGAAACATCCACTAGGTGTCAATTCTATCAACTCATTACAGTACCAAACCACCATAACAACCCTGATCACCCATATACACCCAATAATTATTTCATTAAGAAAAATCCTGAGTTAATAAATGATATTTAATAATGTTCATTTTTCCATGGTGAATTATATCATACAAGATATATTGAATGTTTATGATATTTTGGAATTCTGAAATATTAATTTCATTATGAGATGGGTTCATCCTATATCTTCTTCCCCTGAATTTCGAAATTAAAATTTTCTAGGACATAAAAGGGTACATTGGAGGTAAGAACATTTCCTAAACAAGGGAAAATTGATTGTTACCCAAATACTGCCAAATAAGGCACTCGTGTGGTTTTCCTTTGCCTGAAGTAGTTACACAGCTGGTTATCTGATACCAAACATGTTTTTAATACATTAGAGTGTAAAATTGATCTATGATCTTAATTAATTATGTGTATTCACCCAATCTATATATTATTCCAATGTAATTTTCTCATGGATCATGTAATTTGATTCCCTTGTAATTATTATCATATTAATCCCC
Organism: Viscum album; assembly: GCA_963277665.1. NCBI lineage: Eukaryota > Viridiplantae > Streptophyta > Magnoliopsida > Santalales > Viscaceae > Viscum > Viscum album. The sequence continues at coordinate 747,217,435 of OY728151.1, read as the reverse complement.
AATCTTCCTTCCATGACACAAGATTATCATCATTGAAATAAATGGTATGGTTTATAAATGTAATTACCATGATATCATACAATTATTTTCAGCATATGTTTAAACATATTTGAAATAAATGGTATGGTTCATAAATGTAATTATCATGATATCATACAATTATTTTCAGCTTATGTTTACATATATCTCTTGTTTACCCATAATTATCATTTGATATCTCCCTTTATTATGTTTCTTTTTCCACGGTTATGAATATTTGTTTTATGTAGAATTAGTAAAGAGAAAGACAGTTATGGGAAACATTAAAGAACATTAATGAATTAATTATATTTTAATACATGTTATGAAATGAACTATACTATTACAGACATGGGATTGTGTTTTTGTTATATAATAATTATTCATAGAAAATTATTTAAAATCCAGTAACAAAAATTCTTGGTAATTATAGATTATCCTAAACCAAGAAAGGTGTTTGTAAAAAAATTGTAAAATTATGTTTATTTCAAACCATATCATTCTTTTATGTTGTGATTATTTACTGAATAATTTATATCTTCAATATGGTTGTATCAATTTAAGTATATGATCGATGATATTTCCATAACAGTCATTCATATAAGGTATGGACAATATGAATTCATATTTTTTCCATTAATACTAAATAATTTCCTAAAAGCATTCTTGTACTTCATAAAAATTGTTATTTGATATTTATTAACTAAAATAATAGTGATATTTATAGAAATATGTTTTTATATTGTCTAAAAATAATGTTGAATAAGAGTACTATTAAATATTTGTGATAATTACATTGAAAAATGGGATACTATATGATATTTATATTAAAAATAATTTTACTGTAAATTAATTTTCCTTGGGTATGTATTCAAAATCAAGATAATATTTATTGATCGAAGAATGAATAAGGTCATTGAAGAATATCTCAACACCCCATATGTATTATAGATATACAGTTTCTTAAATTTGTCATTATATTCAAAAAATATGTATGAGTGCTCTCAAGGTTCTCTAACACAGTTACAATTTTTTCTCATAAGGGAATAAATGTTTTTCTAATATAATGAATGTGAATATGTATTAATATAGATGAAGATAATAAAAAAATTTATTTGGATATAGGGAAGATAGTTGAATCTATAAAAAAGGTGGTATCCTCAAATATCCATAATGATAAAAAAAAATTGTGAGAGTTAGGAGACAATTAAGATTTGTGGTGATGATGTGTTTATTGATTGATATGTTTGGGTATTGGTGGATTATTAAAGTCTACTATAAATATTTTGTGAGGTTTTTTTTCATCGTTTGACTAGGATGTTTATTTATGTAATGTGAATTAGACATAGTTTGGACAGTTTTAATATTATTTATCAATCAAAGTTAATGGGAATTGACAGATGTGTTCATCATTATTTTGATGCATTGATTGTGAGATGATATGTATGTTATGTTTCTCTCCTTGGTTGGTTTCATTTTCCCTAAACACAATTTAGGTAATGATTTTTTATGGTGGTGAGGTTATAACTTTTTGAACGTTCATTTGAGGAATCTCAGGTCACACTATTTCCAAACTATGCATATATAAGAATATAAAATATAATCAAGGAATTTTAGGTGGTCAAGAGTCATGTTTCTTTTAGTTATATTATATGTGTGGTATATCCACATTAGGTAATATGATTGTGTAAACATTGTGTGAGGGATTTGGTACCAGATTGAAAAAGATAGAGAGGGTAAGCTAATGGAGGAACCTTTTAGAAAAGGAAATTGTTTTACAATCGAGTGGGTATCAGGTACCTGGTTTTATTAGATTAGGTACTCAATATTCCATTAGAATTTTTATTATTAAAATAATAATTAATTTAATTAATTGGTTAAAAATAAATTAAATTATTGTCAGAACTCATTCTTTAATTTGTGCATCAACACAAAATATCTCACATTACACATAATTTATTTATCTCAAATTATTGTTATTCCTAATTTATAATGTGATATCTAGGTATTAAATCCAATGAGATATTCAGGTGTGTGTTTATGAATCATATTATACATTTTAATTATTTATCTCAAAAATTTATTTTTCAATAATTAATATCTGTAATTCTTGAAAATTTTCAAAAACATTTTATGTTACTCTATGTATAGTAATATAATTATAGTAGATCAACATAGTATAGATATATTTAGTTAGGTGGATAATAGTTATTTATAAGTTATTATATGAATTCCTATGATACTTATTTTGTTGACTGGGGTGATTTTTGTGAGAAGTTGGGAACAATATAGACTAAGTTATATATGGTTCATGACATATATCCAAGGGGTTAGACTATCTGGGAAATGGATCTCATAAAATGAGGGGATTTTTGTGTTTAATGATTATATATGAATCATTATCTGAGGTATGTATTTGATTATATATAGAATATATATATATATATATGTGGGTGTGTGTGTGTGTTATGTTGAAATATATGGCTATGTGGATATAATAATGTATGGCATGATATGTGGTGATGTTGATCATCAAAAATACTAATGATTTATGTTAACTAGATGTATATTGTCTAAAAATGGTGATTACACACACTGTTGTGTTTTTGGACATTGGGATTTATGAAAATAGGTAGGGTGAAATGGACAATAGAGTTATAGTGGGGTCGTTTATAGATGTCAAAATGTTAGATTTAATAGTTTTTCTTAGGGAGGTTGGAGGATATATCATAGATGTGGCCTTGGGAAATGTGTTGTTGTTATAGTCAGTACCCTATGGAGAAACACTATCCAAATGTGGATGTGTAGGAAATAATGATATAGAAGTCAAAAATAATGTTTTATTAGCCGATGTTCTTTTGAAATCATGATTCTTCCTTATTGTTATTCTTGATATTAATTTATCTATAATATAAAATTTGATGATATGATTCACCTAGTGGTCATGAAATTGTTCGACGACCTTGTGAGCATTTATGAATGTTCAAATTATGAAAAAATCATCATATTCAAAATCAATTAAAAAAAATTAGTTTATTTTATATAGATTTTCATGAATTTAGTGGAGTGATATTATTAATTATAATTCAGTTTTACCCATAAATTTTACATTTCAATCACCTATAATTATGTCAATAATATATAACGAAAATATTCTTTGTGGCCTACTATGTTAGAAATCATATCCTACAAGATCACCCTGATACATGTTACATCATTGCACCTTTTGACACAAAAAAAGGAAATGGATATATACATGAGTCATAGATATATTGTGTCATTGAGGATATATAATTAGTAGGTTGATGTTTTGGGGAACCATAAAATAATATTCTTGTTGATTTAGGGTTGTTTTTTTCCCTTTTGTATTTTGTAATATATTCTTGTCCAAATTTGGGTTATGTGGCACTTTTTTCTATATTATTATTTATTTCATTTCATTTATATATATGGATTTTGGGGTACAATGAGTTTCTTTACTTATTATTAACTCTTATACAATTTTTGTATGTTTTACAAAAAGATTATTTAAACATATTATTTGATACAGTTATATGAGGATACATTATCCCCACTATTTCTTATAGAACATAAAATATAGGACCAACACTCTAGTATTTAATGAATAACATATTATTTGATTTGTGCCAACCAGAATAAATTTCATTCTGGACAACCAATATGGGGGACATTATAGTCCCCCCTCTATGAAAAAATATTTCTATAAGGACGCAAATGCATCTTATGTAAATTTATTTAAATAATGTATTTTATATCCATAAAATCATTTTAGAATAATTTATGGGTTGTATAAATAGTTGTAATAATAATATATCATTAATATTATAACAAAACAATCATAATATTAAGAAATAATAAAAAAATTATTTGAAAATATATGGGATTTGATTGATTAAAATGTGAAATAAATTATGGTTATTACGAAACCCTAAAATGATATAATGAATCATATAACATGATTAGTAACTCAAAAAAGCCATTTATTCTCATTGGATATAATATCTAGAGGTAAATGGAATGTAAAACGTTTCTTAATTATTTTTTATTAATGAGTTATTAGATGATGAGTACGTGTTTATAAAAAATTTGTGATGTTATTTTGGTATTTTTATGAGATTAGAGTTTCAATCTATGTTTTGGAAATTTAGAAACTATTTTCTTTCCCATAGTTAGAAATCATGGAATTTAAAATTTATATCATTTTTCGTTTACATTTGTATGTTTTACAAACTAAAACATTTTTATTTAATTTTTTTCATGGAAACCTCTTTCCCCCATAATGTTTTTTTAAACATTAATTACAATTTTGGCCATGGGAGAGCCAATTATATATTTGGAAAATGATTTTAGTGCATATAAATTGGTTCCTTTAATAAATTTAGATAATATTTTTTAAATTATTGTTAAATCATAATGATGTCATTATATAAATCATGTGGTTATCATAATTTATTGTTTCCAATGGGAAATCAATTCTTTTAAAAAATCACGGAAATTTTTTCCTTCGGATAATTTGTACTTTATGATTATAAAATTTATGTAAAATTTATAAAAATTATTTTCTTTATGTAATAAATTTATTTGTTATATTAATTTCTTTTTTAATAACATGTGTATGACACCAGTAATTTTAAATAAAACTTTTTTTTAATAATTTTATTTATCTAAAAACATTATTATTTTTTAATTAATATACATATTTTCCATTTATTATATGGTAATAATTTATATTCTATATATTTTGAAAACATATATATCACATATTACAACAATGATACAATTATAATGATCAACATGTTATTCAAAAACATAGATTTAAAATTTTCTAATTAAAATTGTCAATATTTCTATTTTATTAAATTAACCACATTCATAACTAAAATATATTTTATCTAATTATCGCCCTTTTCAAAAATTCAAATTCATTGATTATTTCTTATACTATTGATGTATCATTTCTCCATACTATTCAACATGTAGTATGATCCTTTTGAGTCCAAATTTATGGTTCTACCCAATATTGTAACATTTTTTGTTGAATGGTGTTAGGGAATTATATATAAGGTAATACTCTTCATTTTAGTTTATATTTTAATGATAAAATTAATGTGTTTGTAATGAAAAATACTTATATTATATAAATATGATTTTGTAAGGTAAAATAACCTATCATAATGTCTTCTACGTAAATATTTTGAACATGATATTTGGAATATACATAAATACATTTACCAATATGTGTAATTGATCATCATTACATCTTTGGGCTTCCAGGTTTCATCCTCAAAATATTCAATTCCTCAAGAATAACTTGTCCAGTCAAGTAATCAAATTAATTGAAACTTTTTTTAATTAACCCATTATCAAATAGGGTATTCTATATTAAAACTCATGATCAGTCTCAATTTCATTGATTGTTACAATTTCCATTTTCTCTGACATGAAATTTTGTATCCCAGAGACATGGATTATGTCACCATGATTAAAGGGGTTGAGTACAATAGAAAAAATATAAGCCACATCTATAATTACTTTTAAATTCTAAAAACTACTAATTTACTACAGAATTATTTTCCCCATCTAAACAAACTATTTAACTCCCTTCTACAGTGATACTTTTGATAAGGACATCTTCCCAATATAAAGCACCATCCCTTATCAATTTTTTTAGATATTTCATATCTATTATAATCTACCATGACATTATTTTGGATAGAATTAATATTTATTTTTATATACAATACAATTTCAGTTCTATTAACCTAATTTATTAATCATAACCACAAAATGATGTAGTATAATTTTTTTTCCATAAATTTATTTTATTATTTTTGTTCTATTATCTAATGAGAAAAAATTTTGTTAAAAAATTCAATAAGAGGAATATAATTTTCCCAAGTTCATTATAATGTATATGATCATGGAAATAAATATTACTTTATATATTGGATAGTTAGCTTTATAAATCTGATTAGGTTTATCATATTTGGTGGTGTTCAAATGTATCTTACTGTTATCAACTATATGAAGACTCATATAAAATTTTATACTTTTATGAGTGTCATGATCCGAAACAATTTAATTATGATAATCATAAAACATCACAACCTTATTAATATAATTCTTTAATAAATTTCTAATGGGGGGATCCTCCCTTATTTTTAGGAAAAATTATTTTTTAATCAACAATATCCCATATGTGAATATTCCATTATATGTATTAGTTTATCTAATTCAATGTACAATTTAATATTTTGCTAATAACTATTTTTATAGCGAGTGATGAAAAGAGACCATTTGGGAACTTTCTATAATAATTAAATTTTTTTGAATACATTTTATTATGACACAGAGTCAAAATTTTCAAACATTATTTCATCAGAATTGAAATTTTCCATTAAATCATTTTAATCTCTGTGTATGAAAGTTTTTATCAATAAATTCAGTCTATTATATTCATATAATAATTTACAAATAATATTACTTGTCTATAATAACGATATACCTTTTCCAAATTTCAAAAATCCCGCATTTCATTTTAATCCCATCATTCTCTCATATTTTGAATAATTATTAATATTTTGAGGTCACATGTCATATTATTGAGTCTTATTAATTTTATCTATCTATAATTTTTTCGGAAAATTTTATGGACTAAAAATTCATTTTTCCCTTCTCAAAAAATTTATGTTTCCTAATATACTAAATACATTATTATAAGTTTTTTTATCATCATAATGGATAGATTTATGTGATCCTTATTTCATAATGCAAATGAAAACATGTTAGCCTTATCAAGGTCATAGTGAATTGCATCATCATATTATTTTAGTGATTCAATCCATCTCAATTTCTATATGTAAATCCATATCCATTGGAATATATATTTCAAACTCATACGATTATTATGTATTATATATGATTCTAAAAAAATATTTATTCTATATATTCAAGATAATATTACATTAATAAACTCAATAACATTTAATGGAATGTATTGTTCAAGGGAATATAATTTTAACGATACATAATATACTACTATATGATTTTTTAAGGACATACCCCTATACATTGGTTGATTCATCACTATAAAAATATAAATATTAATTTTCAATGGAATACTGGTGTATTTTTTTATCTCTTATTAAATTATAGAAAAATTACCCACCTTCCATTGACGATTTAAATTTTAACCACATACATGTCATCATGGAAAATATATTGGCTAATATGATAATTTTTTGTATAATCAATAATAATTTAATGTTACATTAATGAAACATCATTTCTGGTAATATATTCATAATATTTTCCTTTTTTCAACCAAAATGGTCTTCCAAGGGTATATAGATAACAAATTTTTGGGGTAAATCGAGATAAAAAAATTGCATTTTTAATACAATAATTCACTTGTACAAAGTTTACAATATATCTAATTTTCTATACGGCTATTATGAATTGTTTCTATATTTTATAAATATATGATCAATACATAACACACTAAATTATTTTATGAATTTCTTGGATACTCTATTTGCCAAATTCATAAACAAAAAGGCTTCAATTTATAATAAAAAATCCATTAGTGTTCAATTAAAATTAGCATACATTACATGAAATGAATCCTATGATACATCATTATTCATAAATTTTAATTTTTTATAACTATAATGAATCCCAATATTTGATAAGTATTAATCCCAATGATGATTATCAAAAAATTATCTAAACATTTTAAATAGTATTCTATAAAAAAATTAATTAAATTTATTATTCTAGAAATGAATTAAAAAAACAATAGATCTATTATTATACATTACAAAATAAAATGCTTGGTCATTATGTTTATACATTGTGTATTATAATTACCCTACCATGAAACTCAAGTAGTTTCTAATTGAACTTGCATAATTAACCATATCTATTGTATGGGTTCATGGGTATGGGTTTTTTTATTACTAGAAAGGTAAATTGATAATTATTGTTGATTATAATATGTATATCTATGTATTTGCGCTGAAAAAACTTCGAAATAATCTTATACAATTGATTAATATAGTATCAGTAGGACATCATTCTCATTCATTGATTATTTATATGTTATTATTATTATATGTTAATCATATTATGTGATTCATTATAGGTTGTTCCTAACTAACGATATAAATTAATTCCTTCATAAATATTTTATTCTATTAAAAACACATAACTTTTACTCTTTTTCCATTTTCTGTAAATTTATATATTATCCATTGAGATCCAATTAATCATTGTAATTACCTCAAAATCCACTAATAAAATGATAATAGGGGTTTGAACTAAAAAACCTCTATAAATTCTAAAACAAAAAATTTAATATGATTCTATTACTTAGTATTTACAAATAATGGTTTGTCTATTAACTCTTTCGACAATGTATTAATGGATAAATTAATGTTACTAACAAATTGAAAGATATAATAGAGTGTGTACATATATAATTTGAAAATGTAATAGTAATCATTTTGTTTATAAGAAAAGTAAATTCCACAACATAGTTTGCAACTGTACATTAATTATACTAATTTCTTATGAATGTCCATTATTCATTTTCTTATTTAGTGGGAGATTCTATATACTAATTTTAAATTGATAATAATAGGTTCGTATATTCTTGTAATTGAAATATTAATCATTGGTAGCATCTACATTTCTATTTCACACAAGATTTTGGGTGCCGTTATACTCACACATATTAAAATAACTATAATACATGATTGATAAATACCAAATGTGTTTCCTTCTATAAATATTACATTATTTCTGTTCTTTCCATAACATTGTCAATATTACAAAATTATGTAAAAATATTTCTCAATATTATTTTCATCCCCTATGTTTTGTTCAAAATATAATACAATTGGAATTCAGGAATTATTTTTTCACTTTCCACTTTAATATAATTTGATGAAAATGTTTATCTAACTAAATAATTTATAATTATTTATTTGATACAATAAATAAATGGAATGTTTTATGTTTGAATTTTATATATTTCAAATAAGGTTAATTACCAAAAAATTAATGTTATCCTCATAATAAATAACACATGTTTTTCTTTTTTAATGAATTTAGGAATTTCCCTTCAATTTTAACTCTTCTCTATTGGGGAAAAAATAATTCATTTAATATAATCAATAAAATATTATAATCAATTCATTAAATCACTTATTACATAAATATATTTTTACCAATTTAATTACATTGATCAGTACCTCCATATATATAATAAATTCATATGATAACATTTTCTCTACCACCACATACAAATTTAATAAATGTAATTTATATCGAATTTATTAATTGTAATACACTAATTGAATAGATTTATTATTTAAATATAATGTTTAATGGTTTATAAAATAATCCAATGTTGTTTAACTATGTTCTGGGGAAATAAACATTATATATAAGTATGTTTATTAAACATAACTTAATCTAACTATCCTAATATGGTGATAATCTATTAAAATATAAAAATTTATTAGTCTCTTAAAGTGGAAAATATATTTATTTCATATATATGATCATGAATTTTTTGTTCCATCAATTAGTTTCACTTTCTAAAGATATTATTATAATAATTATATTACGAATAAAAATATAAAATATATAATTTATTATATATTTTCATTGAAATTATCATAATTCTATATAATGTTCTCCCTCCATTTATGATAGATTTGAAGAATTTGAAAACTATTATCCATAGATATTTATTCTCTTACATTATTCATATAAAGCAGTACACTATAGTTTTTTAGAATAAGTTCTCGTTATTTTTTTAAGAACACTAAAATAATTGTTCAATACTTGGACATCATTTAGAATGGTAAAAAATAAAATTATTACCTTAATTGGTACATTTCATTTTATTAATGAATATTATATTTTCCCTCATTTTCATATCCATATATCATTTATAATATCACCATGATTTCTTTGGTAAAGTAATCATAAATATAAATATGCGATCTCAAGAATTATTTGTGGGGTACCATATAGAGGACTCTATAATAACATAGAAAATTGCATAACATGTTAGGAAAATATATTTACATAATTCAATAATACATAAAAATTGTGAATATTATGTTTATGAATAACATAATAAAGGAAACAATAATCACATTAATAATGAAAAATAATGTTATAGTGATGTGATGAATAGTTCCAAACATCAAAACCCTACCATATGTGCCTCATCTATGATTTCATATATAAATAGTATAGTATAAGCATAATGTTGGTTTCTATCATTAAATCAACCAATTCATTATAGGGGTTTGATACTCTAGTTATAATGCACCGTATAGAATGTATAGGCCACATATCAAATTAATAATGTTTCAAATTTGAATTACACAAAATTCACCCTAATGAAACACATAAATAACATTACATAAGAAATAAAAATTTAATTTTATTAAATTAATTCATATATGTATCATCGAAGTTACCCTAGTAAATGGTGTAATTTTTTTGTCAAGGTGTACATCTATTCATCAATATTGAAACTACACAATATTAAAAATCCATAATAGTGTATCCTATTCATTGGGGTGAGAAAAGAATATTTTGAATGTACAATTTTACAATTATATAAATATTAAGGAAGATTAAAAAATGGGTAGAAGAGGTTATATTAGAATTATATTATTGAAATTATAAAACAATCCCCTCAAAATATAAGTTTATGAAACTCCCATATGTGATAGAATTTAGTGAAATAATTTTTCATTCTAGTGAAACTATTTAGTTGATATGGATTTTTGGAAAAGGTGAAACAATTCAAAAATCATGTTAAAACCTTCTGGGAACTGATAGTGGAAACAAAAACTATATGATTATAATTTTTCCATATAAAACAAATCCCTAATAGGGATAATAATTTAATAATAGAATAACTACATGCCATATGAATTAATTTGGAGAATTTAGTTATTAAAAATATTAACATATTTCTATTATAATGATGTACTTAGGGAGAATATTAGATGAAAAAATAATCATACATTAGTTGTATAACTATTAACATATAATAATAGTGATATATTATATTTGATGAAAAATATCTAATAAAAATGAATAAAAAACGAGATATTAAAATATTCAATTAAAAAACCATAAATTTCTATTTTTATACCTAGATCTTCAAAACAAGCTATTTAGAATGTCATATGGTGCTTATGTGATCTATTAAGATGTGAATAATGTGTAAAATTATGAGTAATACTGTTTGAGTGATTAATAATAGGAATAATGGTTAATTTTTAATAAAAACCTAAAATAATTGTTTATTAAATTTGCGACTTAGGGATTTAAAAATAAATATTTTTTAAAATAAAAGGATTTTGGATTTCAATTTATTTAATTCATGGAATTGAACATTTATTTAATATTAATAATTTTTATGTTTTGGAAGAATGTCTGGTTTTATATAATAATTCTTCCATGAATTTTATTTCACCAATTTCATTTTTATGAAAATAATGAAATTTTAATTTTTGTCATTAGAAAAAATATTATTGGTATGGAAATTTATTTCAATGAATTTAAATCCATTATAGTAACATGATACACTATTCTATATGGTGTATCAATTAATATTAATTTCTACATATTTTTTTACATCCTAAAGAACACATAATATTTATGATATATGGTTAATGCATTTTAATTATTATCCAAAATATGTACTAATTTAATTAATTTCAAAAAAAATAAATATTTTATAATTTCAATATGATTTTTCAAAATATATAATATTATTTAGGAAAATAATTTTATTGTAAATAATTTAAATTATGATAAAATATTATTTTATCGAAAAATCACATATTTATTACTAAAAATAAAATGAAATTTTTGATAAAAAATATATTTATGTATTTAAATTCTATCTAATATAACAATATATATTATTTTAAAATATCATTTATACTTTTATAAATTTTTATATAATGCTTATATATTGTTCATAAATATATTATTACTATTATAATATTTTTCATAATATTCTAATGATTCAATAACCAATATTATGATTAAAACTTCCACATTTATCTTCTTATAAATTCTCATTTTCATTACATCTAAAATCATTAACCTCATTCACTTAGTTTTGAAAAAGTTCTATTTTTTGATGTTTTATTTTTCAGATTCATATATTGTTTTTTCTTCCACCTTTGTTAGAATATGAGCTCATAGAGTTCATGATTATTTTATTTTCATTTTTTATGGTTTTTATAATAATAGTAGAAAATACAATAGTGAATAAAATTTTCTAGTTTTTTATTAAAAAAATTTGTTAATGTAAATTAATTATTTCAATTTATTAATTTATTGTAATGAAATATTCATTTAAAATCGTAATATTTAATGCCATATATCATTATCCTCCATTAATTTAGGAGTTTTATTTATGCTGTAAAATTAGTTAAATTAGCTTATTGATCCTTTATAGGAATGATGCTATAAAATAAAATAAATATAGATAATTTTATATAGCCTTAATATTTGGGATGGTGGAATAAACAATAACTTAATATATTAATGTGTATGGAATATATCATTGTGTTGGGTAACAATACACTAGTAAAAATTTATGTTAATTTTGGAGAATGAGATTGTAATTCATTATTCAATAAATAATTATAAAAATAAGGCCCAAAGGATGGAGGTACATTAGCAACATTCTAACAAGGTTCATATGGAGGGAGTAGATGAGAATATTCAAAAAAATGATGAACCCTATACATTAATAGATATGAATATTGTAGGTATTATTTTTAAACTTATTTTTAATATCAAAGGAAGTGTATCTTAATAGGTGACAGAAGTAACTAATGTGTTTTTATATTTTTAATCCATAAACTACTTTTATTTTAGGGAGTTTTTGGGCCTTATGAGGTAGAAGAGTGAATTAAGGAAATTGAAATTATATTTAATTTCTAATTCTTATACCATAGGGAAGGATATTTAATATTGTTCTCATTATACTGGGGGACCATTGCAACAATTTTTATATATTATAGTCTGTCTGAATAAGTATAAGCTATTTTTGTTGTATTTTTTCGTATATATTAATAGAAAATTTCTACTCACAATCATCTTGAATGGATAGGGGTTAGGATATCCTTGAATTGTAATTGGGAAATATTGTATCCACTGATTATGAATCAATGTCTATAGAAATAAACTATTCTACATTGACTATGGGTAGACATTTATTTTATCTATCTTGAAGAACAAAAAAATTTAACAGATTGAAATTATTTCAATTTGAATGTCGATATTTATTACCTGTCTTATTGGGTGAAACTTTATATATCCAATAAATAAGAATGATTTAAGTATCATTTAATATATTGATGTGTAATTAATCTTTATTTTAATACCGTTGAGTACCAATAAGGATGAAATCATTGTATTAGAAAAATAAGGAAGATGAATACTAATATTACAATCATTGAATGTAAGAAAAGTGTTTCTGAATAAAGTTGTACAACCTTGACCAATATTAAGGGAATGAAAAATTTTCTAATGAACTAACTATCAAACATCCATTCCTTATATTATTAGACTATTAATTATATGATAATTAATGTTTTTAGAATGTATATATATTTAGTTGATTAAAAACCATTATGGTGTTATACAAGAGAATTTGATCAATATTTTGTAATTAAAATACCTTTCATTAGGAATTTATTGAATGCCATTAATGATCATATATTGTCATAGTGGTAATAAAAATAAATATTCTAAAATAATTATTCAAGATATAAGAAAATAATTTTTATATGTTTGATATGGATCAGACTTTGTGGAATATTTTGTTTTTATATTTATAGTAAATTTAAAAATTGTTTGTTTGCAATGGTAATTGGATATATCTTGAAATTTATTATTTGGTACAACTAGATTCTAAAAAATGGAAAAAAAAACATTACGGGGATCATTTTATACTATCAAATTCATGTATATAAATTAAATTCATTAGAAAGTAAAATTTAATGATCTAGTTATGGTTTGTTTGTAACTTTATAAGGTTCTATATAACTTCATAAACTGAATCTATAAAGTGATTAGGACAAAATAAACATGGAATAAACATGAAAAGGGTGATATGTCACATCCTATGATGTATTAATTTTCTTTATTATGAGAAATGAACATCATATGGTTAATTTTTAGAATTCAGAAGGTTTATCTAAGACATTATATGGTTAAATCGAAACATTATATGTTTTTCACAGAAATTATATGTTTCAGAAAAATATAAAAAATATTAATTTAGTGGATTTTTCAGATAGTCATGAGCACTGTATAAATTATTTGTATGGTTACACTTGTAATTATATATGAATTCATAATTTTTATGTATATTTTTAAATATATATATTTATAAATGTTAAAAAATATAATAATTCAAAAAATAAAAATTCCAATGAAAAAAATAAAGAGATACAAGAAATATTTTTTGATGATCTACAAAAAATAATTCATTGCTAATCCATTATTAATTTATTATTGTATTCAATATTAAAATTATAGGTCACTATACTATTTCATATAGGATATTTAATATGATTATGTGAGATAATATATGACAGATCATTGATTAAGGATGTATTTTTAAGAATTAAATTTTATAAATTGAAAAAAAAACTTTATTTTAAATATCAATAAATGGATTTTTGATTTAATCTAAATCACAGATGGTATAATTAGAAAACAATTAATTATATGGTCATGATAATATACTCTTTGTTATTTATAAATACATGACGATGCTATGAAAATTTTTAGAATAACTCACTCTAAGATTAAATGATCCCTAATACAACTGAAATATTTTATATTTATTAAGTTACATATTTGATGAATTTATTATGTAATATTTAATGTGATTATTTTTAAATATATTATCCTCAAAAAATTTATGAATCTATGAGAGATATATTTAGATTTAATTAATTTAAAATCAAATAATTAAATTGTTTTCCTACAAAATCAATGGATATAATTATAGTATCAAATGTAATTTCCATGATCACGCGATAAAACCAATTTTACGATGTGAAAAGGTGAATGTATACCATATGAACACACCAACTTCATATAAAAATTAATATTACCGAGAGGAATGATACACTAATATAGTATAAATCATTCAATATTAAATGTATATAAAACTTATTCGGCGATGCACATATACAAAATATAATATAAGAAGGTAGTGATGAAGAGTATTTCTAATTAATAGGATAAGTAATGAAAACATGGTATAATGATAAAAAAATCCATATTTTTATAAATTAATAATAATAAGAAAACCCGAAATAGTTGATCAAATCCATTAAATCAAGGATAAATTATTTTAATTATACCTATAATACTCTATATTGTAGAATTAAAAGATATTGAAAAATAATTAAAAAGTAATTAGTGATCATGAAATATAAACATATATTAATATTTATTACTTATATTAAATAATATTACCAATAATGGAGTATCTTTGTTTTGATGATCAAAATTTGATCAATATTTCTTCATGTCCAATGACCTTATTCTGAATAAGGTCTCGGAGAATGGTTGTTTACTAAATTTTTGTTCTATATTATTGATAATCAAGATTTATATGTGGTAAATAAGTTTTTTAGGTTTTATATATGACATTGCTTATGGAGTGAAATAAAGTGTAGAATTAAGATATAATTCTTGTTATCAAAAGTTATTTTTATTAAAAAAACATGTTTTAAATCCACCTTGAAAATGGGAGGCACAATTGGTTGTTGGGTATGATTGGGATAATGAGTGGGGCCAATATTTTTAGTAAACATCCAAATTGAATGTGAAATATAGATTATTATAGTTGAATTTATGATTTAGGTGCATAACTTGTGACAATATGATCTATGCTTATTATGAAGGGTATTAGAAATAGAGAAATATAATGTTATTATAAAAAATAAATATTATTATTTTCATGTATTCGTTTAATGCTTCTTAGGAGATAAACATTGTCATTTTACCCTAGTAGTTGTCAAATGTTTTGATATTTAGAGGATTTTAAATGGCTAAATCATAATAAATTGTGAATCTTGATAAACTAATACCACAACATTTAACCCTTCCTCATTTGATGTCATTGTTCATAGGTAATGTCAAATGTTCTAATTAATAGTATGACTAGATGTCAAATTTTATTTTTATTGGTGGTGTCCATTATTTATCCAATTTTTTAATGATAACACAATGGATATGTACCTATTTGTTTTCATAACGAAATTTATGGATATATGGGTAGTATGAGTAGAATGGGTAAAAATAATTATATAGAATTTATAGAGGCTATTCCTTGTGAAAACCCATTTCTTCCCCCTCATCTAGAAGTTGGGAACTAATAGGGTCCTATTTTCATGGATTAAAATTTAATATACATATTTAATAAGTTATTGAGCTGATAGAATGTCTTTCATGTGGAAAATATGGAATTGAAAAAAAAATTGCACTAAATCATAGTGTTGTGGGATAAATATTTCAACTCTAATCTAAAAATATTTAAAAAGGATACTAAATCAACGAAATGAACTAATCATATCTCATATCAAATGCCTTGTCAAGCAGATGTTGGGGATTCTCAGAGAATGATCGAATATAGAGATCTAGTGTAGGGGAGTCTATAGTCCTAAGGGATGTTCATGTTTAATGTTATCCATATATTCTTCTAAGTTATATGATCTATATAATCTTCCTGATGGGACTTATAAATTTAATTATAAATTATATTCTATGAAATTTTATAATATATTTCCTAATTATTTTATTTATAATAGTTTCTTATCTAATCTGAGAATAAATATTTAGATGTTTTGGGTTTTGATAATTATTAACTTACCACAAATAAGAGGGGATTATATTTGGATATTCATATACATTTATATTTTTATATATTTATTTTCAATTGTTTTGGATCCTTATTAAAATGATAGTTTTATTTTCCCTCGCATGGTTGATGGATATCGTTATGTGTAACCTAATGATTTATTTGGATTACACCGTAGAGGGAAGTGGAGTTTTTGATTAAATCAGCATTATGCAGCAACCGAATATATATAACATAATATGAAATAGAACTAGACAATACAATTGAATTGAAATAAAATTTTAATGATATTGAATATAACTCATTCATTATAAAATTAGTGTTATTGTTTGGTGATATAGATATTTTCATTACGATGATAGATTGTTACTATGTTATGTGTGTTTAGTTTCAAAAACATAACATGGATGATATTAATATATGGTATATTATCTCAATTGATTGATAGTCTGTTAAATAATTTTAGAACATTTTAATGGTTTTTAATGAAAAATAATTTGTTAATTTATCAACAATATAGAATAGGAGTTGAAGGTTTCCGAAAGATTACTTCGCGAAATTGTTTTTCAATATTAAATTCATATAGATATTGATGTGGGAGAAAACATACTAGCTATTTTTATGAAAATTTGGATTAATTTTTTACACCCTTATTTTATTATTTTCATATTATGTTTATTGATGATATATTTATACACTCAAATTACTATGAGGATTATGGTGAAAATTATGACATTTTCATGGATACATTTAGGTTTTTTCAATTATATAATGAGATGATAAAATTTTATATTTGGAACCTTGTTTTTAAAACATTTTGTCATGTTGTATTCAAAAAATAGAACATCTATAGATCCTAATAAGAATGAAGTTGGGATGAATTAGATAAATACCATGACATTTTTTTAAATCAAATGTTTATTGTGGATGAATAGTTATAATATTTAATTTCCATAAATATCTCATATAGATGTGAAAATAATGATGCTGAATTTAAATGGGTTGATGTTAATATGTCATGATATATATGAGGATATATTTGAATAAATATTGAAATGGAAAGAAATAAAACCTATTATCATAATATTACTACATGAAAAATATAATGAAACTTATTTTGATTTATCCATAGTGGGTTTTGTGTGAGTTTTAATGTGGGTGGGAATAGTGGTATTGTGTTTTTCTAAAATAAAATTAAAAAAATGATGTGAATTACTATACAAAGGATGTTGAATTATTAGTACATAACACATAATATTTTGAGTGTTTATCTATTTTTTGAGAAGATTACTATGTATACTATTAAAAAGAAAAAGTTTTATATGTTTTCTCAGAAATTATTGGTTATATGTGAAATATTACTTTCTGAATGTCATTATCCTCTATATTTTAAAATGATATAAACTATAAGGAATAGAAATGTTATCTTTCATTCATTTAGTTTTTTGTCTCTATTAAATGAATTTGTGAACCAATCCACACATTAAATATTATTTTTTTTTACTAGAATGATGATCTAGTTGGTTAATGATGTTGTATTGTCTTTGAGCCTTTTAACATAACATCATATATATAATAGTACAAGATTGATTTTTTGAGTATTGATTTTGATCACTAGGTTTTATATTATAGAATCTAGTTGGGAAAAGATACCTATGTGTAATTTTAGATATAAATTTATATTATATTATTATATTTGATTTATGATGCAATATTCATGATAGTGATAGTGATAATGTATTTCAAAAAATAATTATGAAAATTTTATCAATGACTAATGAAGATGTACACACATGTTTTAAAATAATTTTGGTGGTACGGTATGACATAATATATAATTAGATTAATTTTTAGATTCATTTCCTATGAGTGGGAAGATGTTAAACATGAAATATATGTATGTTTTTTTACTAACAACCAAAATTTATGTGGATGATGGATGATGTTGAAATGTTTTCCATGCCTTTTATCCAAGAAAACTAATCCTAAATGATGGGGATAGGTTAATTTTTCATTAGTGATTAATGGTACACCATTTATTCATATCATGGTTATTCAACCATTAATTTTCGTGAAAATCACCATCATCAATTTATTTTTAGACATCATGGGATACATCATAATAATATATTTAATCATTATTTATGTTTTATATATCATTTTTTATATGTCATACAATAATAATTGTTTACTAAAGTATATGTTTTCAAGGTATTTAATACATGCGACGTAGTCAAATAAGAGTGTCATATATAGACTTCTTTGAATATACATTTTATTATTATCCATGTTATTATTGGATCATGGGAAGAGAATGTTTTTTTGGAATAATTTTACTATAAAAATATCTAATAAAAAGTTTTTTAGATTTAATTATTTGATAAATTATATTGGTTGTAATGACTATGACTCTTTTATAGTGTAGTAACAAGAGAGACATATTTTTTCCCTACCATCGTATAATGGTATTCTAATAAATTTTATCCATTTAGAAAAAATTTGAAATATTCAATAAGTATGTCAAAAATCTTATATATATTTTGGGTGATGTTCTATTGGGTTTCTTATAGGAGGTCACGTGTATTATATGTTGGGGTGTCATTGATTTTGAAGATATAAAAAATCTATGACTTTGTTTTTTTATAAAATTTTATATTTTAGAGAATATTCATGATTTTAATAATAAATATTAATATTATTTAATATTTGTATCTATTAATTATATATTTCATCAATTTTAGTAGAGAGAATATAAATTTCATTCATCCCATGTATTTCCGTATAATGAAACTAAATCGGAACTAGATGCTTCATTCATCAAGAGATGTATATTAATTATGGACCTCATCCAGGAGAGGTTATATGGTAAATTATTACAACATTTTCTATTTCATTAGACGAATTTTAATTCATATGAAGATACATAGGTGTGATAATTAAAAATATGGTCTTTATGACATGATTTATTCATTACAGATGCTAAATAAAACATCTCACTGATGATAAAAACTACAATTGTTAGTTTGTAACAACCTTATCTTTTATATTATGTTTAATATAAATTAAATTGTGTTTTAATATTCAATATCATAATATTGAATTAAAATACTGAGATAGTTAAGGGGGATGTTTATTTTTGCTCAAGATGTGAAGATGACAAAAGATTTTTCACTATAAAAGGACACCATATGCCTTCTAGAATCCAATGGTTTTATAGTTCCCAACTATGAAGCTATATAAGTTTTCACATGAATATAATTGTAAAAACTGGGTATTTTTTGGGCTATAGAAACTGTTATTGACACCCAACTGGAATATAATGACTTGGGTGTACATTTTTTTAGTGAATGATTTTCTTAAATTTAGGCTCCTATAATTTATGTTACATTAATTTTTTTTATCATTCCATGGTAACCATTATATTAAAAATAATATCTCTAATGTCACCCTTTTTCACTCAATAATATCTAGATGATTTCATCGTCGGTGATTAGAATAATTATGGCATAATCTCAACATTTATAAATTTAATGGTATGATAATTGAAATCGTAATCACTTTATGTGATAAAAATAAATGTTTGATTTCTATATCATTCAAATATTATTTTAAATGACTAGATTATATGAAATGTGATATTTGGGGGTGGGGAAGGGGGTAAAGTACTATTCTTGTATTTGATTTCTCAAAAATCAAGAGGATAGTGTACTCTATAATTTTATGGAATTAAAATTTTTGTTTTTAATTAAATAGATAAATTTTACAGTGATTTTATGATATTTGTATTAATAATATAATGGAAAGTGATTTTTTAATAAATATGTTTGTTTTATATTAATTTGAAATGGTGAATAATTTTTTTAATAAAATTGAATGTTGTCGGTATATGGAAATTTCATGAATAATGTGTTGACTTAATCAATGAATAATACATTTTTTGTTGATATCCTAATTATTATGATGTGTATAATTATTTTTTATTCTATAAAATTTATATTATTAATTATACTATGGAATTATAAAATATTTTTGGTTATATAAATTCATGGAATGGATACATGAGTTGTATTCTATTATTTATAATCAATTAACTAAATTTATGTTTTTGAAGATGTTTATTTTCTCATGATAATGTATATAGTTGGATAAAATAGTTGTTAGTGATATATAATAATTATAAAGAGTTATGAGAAGTTTACTATGATTTTTTAATGTTGTGAAATGATTAATTCAAGATTTATGTTTCTGTTGGATAAAAATATATAAGAAAAAAATAAAATACATCATTACATTTCTTATAAATAGAAAATTGTGAATTTAAAATATCAAATATTTAAATTATATGTGGGGTGGATATTTATATGATATAAAATAATTAAAAATTAAATTTACTCATTTATTGATGTAATGTAAATTATTTGTAATATTGGAATATATAATGGATTAACTATATATATATATATATTTTTTAATTATTTTTTATAAATTATAATAGAACTCATTATTTTTGAAGTTATATGAAGTTGTATAATATATACAGAGCCTTGAGTTAGGTTGTGACATGATAAAATGAGATATATAAATATGGATATATTATATTATGTGTTCTTGGAAAATGTTATATTATATTGATGGTTTTTTAGATAATACTAACAAGAGACGTGTGTTTAGAAACTCATTACGAGTTTAACGTCCATAAATACTTGAATATTGTACAAAATAAGTTTATTATATCAAAGGGGAATTATTAAAATAACAATAAATTGAACTAAATGTATCAAAATCATAATTTTAAAATATTTAATTAATTAAACAATTATATTTGATCATATTAAAGTCCAATATTAGTTTGAGTATATGTAATTTTTATTGGAAAATATATCACATCACATGTTCATACACACCATATGTAGAGGATAAATACTTCCATGTTGTTTTTTGTATATTAATGAGGCCTTAGTAGTTGGGTGACAATGAAAAAATATATCATATAAATTGTATCCGATACATTTAAGTGCAATTTTATGGGTGGTATAGATGTTGTTTATTTACATATTTTAGATATACTATTCTTAGACTTACTTTTGGGTTATATATTAGAATCTCATTGGGATTTTAGATATATATGGTATTTTTTGGGAAGTTTTATAGATTTATTGAGGATTGTATCAACTATTTATGCTGCATTTTTATATTGATCTTTATGTTTGAAACCATCAATATTATTCTCTAACAACTAGTGATCAATGCTAAGACATGCTATTTTATTTTGTTATAACATAGTGGAATGGTCATGTTGTGGAAGGAAATTACATGTGACATATCCTACAAAAACTATTTCATGTATACATCATAACTTAAAATTAAGATAAATCATTATATATCTCCAATAATTTGAAATAAAACATCAATATTTTTTAAAATCATTAGGTTATTCACAAAAAAATAATAATATAACATTTATGTTATGTGATTTAAATATTTATGGCCTAAAAAATCATTAAAAATAATTATATAACTATTTTATTTCATTTGAAATGTATATTCAAAATCCACATACATTTTTTAGAAACTAAAAACAATAAATTAAGAAGACAAGTAATTCAACATTAGATTCATCAATTTTTTCTATTTCTAAATAAGTTTTTAAAAAAATTTATAAAATATAAACAATTATTTTTTAATATTTATTGGTGGAGATATATTTATTATTCAACATTAAATATTTAAAAATTAAATAAATAACATGATAATTAATTTTAAAACCATGTATTAATAAGTTATATCATATACAGAGAATGTATTATAAAATGACATGAATCCTAGTATAAATATATTATAAAATATGATTAATTAATTCCATAAAACCTATAGTTGAAAATATACAAAAAAAATTATTAATTGAAATTATTTAAAAAAATTGAGCAGATTGTTCATTGAATGATTTGAATCATATTTATGGGGTATTAATCAGTGATTCCAAGACCCCAAATGAGGTGTTTTTAGCATGTGTCTCCTCTATATTAATATAGTACAACATGTCTTAAAATTTATGTTATATAACATCAGATGGTGAAAATATAATTTGAAATAATAAAATATTATAAAAAATATAATCATCAAAATTATATAGTATTGAACTGAGATGAGAACAAATAAATTGTGAAAGGGAAACGGGAATTAAGCTTGATCAAATTCAATTTACCAATTATAATAAGAAAATATTTTATTCTAAAATTCAATTTTTATATATCCTTCTTTCCCCTCTTCATTAGAATCCTATTAAGGAAAAAAAGGTGTATGTCCCATATTTTATAAATATAATTTAGAAATTTAATATAATTTTATATAATAAAATAATAATTATAATTAAATTAAAAATTATATAATTTCACATAACTAAAATACATATATTCATAAAAATAATATAAATTTTAACCATAAATTACAAAATTCAATAACAATGAAAAAAATAATACTAGATATAAAAATAGTAGTAGATGTAATTTGAACAAGATCAATAACATGACTTATAACAATTTGGGTTTTTCTTTGTGATAAAGCATCATATTTCAATAGAAATTATCATTATAATTTCATTAAAATAGTTGTAATTGGAATGTAAATACATATAAAAGTCAAATAATTGAAATATTCATTTCTTGAAACATTTATAGTTAAAAATAAATCAACGATGTGGGTTAATATATTTATTTATTATTCTAAATGGTCAATAATATATTGAACCCAAATATGTTTTTGTATTAGACTAAAAAAATTGAAAAGAATAGTTGACTTATTTAATTACATATCCATTGTGTATTTTGATTTAGTTGAAAATTAATTTTACAAAAAGACTATTTTAGTCCAATTTAAAATAAAAAAATTAAAATTTATTTAAAAATGTGGTGGTAATAAGGATGATTAATATTACAAAATATTTTAGAATGTTAATCTCTATTAAAAATATTTACATGAATGTAATCTTCTAAATTAAAATTTATTTTTTATACACCTTATATGAATTATGTTTATTTATTATATATATGGTATAATCAAATATATTATTTAATAATGAATTATTAAATAACAACCATGGTTTATTTTACATACAACATGAATTTAAGTATATTAAAATGTTAGGAAATTGGATTCATTCCCCCAATATTTATAAGGTATGATTTTATAAATAGAAATGAGCGGCACACTATTTTTATCATTATAAGTAATATTTTCTACTTTTCACCAATAATCATTTGAGTGTCTATACTCATTTGACAAGTTTATTGAAATCTCTTGTATAGTATTATATATTATCTCAAGGTATTTATACTACCTTATCACCATATGTTCCTGTAATTAATGAATTAATCACTATTCATTAAAAATTTTCTAATGTGATATATAACAGAACCCCCAAAAAAATATTTTTAACACCTAAACATGGACTCCATTTAACCAGTTCCCTAGGCCGATTTTTCAAATAATCTCAAAAATACAACCCTATAAGATAGAGTCTTATGAATAGTAAAACAGATCAATGGTGTTATATTAGTTAAACAATACCTTTGTATTAATGGGGATAAATTATAAAAAATAATTGAAACCAAATAAAATATACATTAAAAGACGTAATAGCACATATGGGAATGTTACAACTAATGATAAATTTAAATCATTCGAAAATTACATGATCCATGTTTATTGTCTGGTATGTATACATCAAAAGACCATATAAAAAATCCAAAATAAAAAAATGATAAATACAATGAAATTAGTACTGATTCATACCCTAAACATAAACAACATGGTCTCTCATGGAATCAATTAAATCACCATAAACATGGTGCTTCCTCAAACCGTCAACTACATAAAAATAGTTATAATTTATTTTTTACCCAATTATTTGGTGAGTCAAGAATAGTGGGGATATAAATCAGTATACCAGGACTATTGAAATCCCTAAACTAACTAATATACACTAATTTTCATGAAGAAGTAAAATGAATAAAATATTAAAAAACAATAATCCAATATAAATTGATGATACTTGAGCTTTATGATGACAGTAATGGTTAGTAAAACCTACTAATACTAGTACCATATGTCTTTGATATTATTTCAAGATCATTTAAACTATATAAAACTGCATATGGACTATGTCCTTCCGTATAACCAATTTTAACATCTGACCTACATATTCCAGTTGGCAAGTGTATTTGAGCATGACATGATGATCATTAGAACCATTAAACACCACACAGGACGACCATGTCCTTACATGGATCAAATAATAGTATCCAACCTAATTTAGTGAGTTTTTATGTGTTTATGAGCATGTATCAATGACCATTATATAAATAAGTAACAAATTATAATCCATTCTCTCATAATGGAATTACTTGAATGGGGATAAATCATATATAATCAAAGAGAACATCATGGAATTCCCTTTAAATCCGAGAAACAATTATGAAATTCCATCACTATCAAGAATTAAAGGGAATATTGGTTCTTATCCTAGTATTCCAATAGAATTTTATCACTCATAAAATCATTAAAATGTTTCAATCCTCAAATATATTCATGTTTCTCTTCCTATAATTCACATAGAATCAAATCAGTTACCAACAATTCATGCTTATTAAATTTCACTCATTAAGTAACCATGCCCCATTATTATCCTTATCAAAATAATGATCAATATAAGAATTCCATTATTATTTTAATTGTGATAAATGAATACATTTATATTAAAATTACATTAATATATTACCATGTAATTTCATCATTAACATTTAGTAATTTCCCTTTATATATATCACCTAATGTCTTTTTCATATACCATTCTATCTTAATGTATAATTACAATTGATTTCAAAAACGCCCTTTTAATATTATAATACCTATTATCTATTTAAAATCACTAGATCACCATTATAATATTAGAACACATAATTTAAAAATCTATAATCATTTATCAACAAATTTAATTTTAAAATTACATCAATTCAATTAGGGAAGCTTGAATGAGCTTTAAAAAAAGGATTTGAAAAATAAATTATTCTTAAATCCCAATCAACAACTATCAATTAAAAATAATTTCACTTTATTATTGGCCACTTGAAATTTTCAATTCCATATCTATGTCCATTAAAATAAAGAAGAATTAAATTTTAGTAACATTTTTTATAGGTTCCCTTATATTTACATAATAATTGATCTTGGAAAATAGAAAAAAAATTACTAATGTAAGAGATAAGCGGTAGATTGAAAAAACCAGAAGGACACACATATGTAAAATTATAAAAATAAGGTTACTATGTGATTATAAATTAGGGGTAAAATAAAATATAAATAATAGATCCCACTTGTTTTGTATTGGGATTTAGTTCAACAAATATATGATGAAAATCGTGATGTAGGAAATTCCATTAGAATATGGCATATTAAATTTAAATATAGAAAGATCAACTGACAATGAAAAAATAATCCAGTGAGGAATAGGGTCACAGCCTTTCTTACTTCTTGTATTTTTACACTACATAATATAAATAAAAAATATAAAAAGTTATATGTTAATCCTTATAGAGGAATAGAAGCTTGGTGTGGGATGATGATTTGTTAAATGGGAACTAACGTACCAAGTGGATTCCTAAATGGGTGGAACTAGTTGTATAGGAAGGAACCCCTAATATAAAAAGTATATTGGATTCCATTGGCTCTCTAGTTGATATAATCTTCTAGATGGTATCTGACACTAAATAGTCAGGGCGCCCATGGAGTTGTACTATCAGAATTATATGGGCATAGTCTATCTAGTGGCTACATTCCAAATAGTCGATGTCATTATATGGTCATAATGGAAGGACTATAAAAAGATCTCAAGGATCAGATTCTCAAGAACCCATCCTAAAATGCCTCAAACATTCCTCCTACACCCCAAACACCACCATTTTGGAACTTTACTTGACATTTATGAAATTTTTTATAATTAAAAATTACTAAAATGATAAATATTTTTAAACCTACCAAATTAGGAAAGATAATCCCCAATTAAATTACATCAGAGATCATCAACATATATTCCATTTAAAGAGTGTATTAAAAACTCATACTATAGTATCATTGGTATAATTTCATAAAAAAATCATTGTCCCAACTATAGGGGCCTTAAAAACTAAATTCAAAACAAATATGACAACCTATATATGGTTTCACTCCATAAATCATATAAATTGACCACATGTACCATTACTAATTCATGTAAAATTCAGTTTCTCCAACATCAAATTTTACAATATTACAAAACTAAATGAGACATGGTGATATTACAGGACCATATTCGGAAACAATAATTCTGAAGATATTTGTTTCTAATTCCATTAATAATATCCCACTTTACAGCTTGTATTCATCGAATAAAAATAATGGTTCTTGAACAAACTCATCCATATAGAAGTGAATTATTTTAATTTAACAGCACCTAATAATGGTGAGTATGGATCATGAAAAATTATTAAACAAAGATAAAACTGTGAAAAAAACATCAATATTAGGGATCATGGTTCTACCTAGTTTAGTTCAAATCCTTACATCATCTACCACCCAACGTAGATCAAACACATGTTCATTCATCAATGGCTAGGTCTTATCTTTTACTCCACTAGTAAAATTTAGTGAAATTGTCATTGAGTTGTTTCTGATACACTACACCCTTTCCATGAGAGAAAATTTTTCAATACTCCTTGGGACTCCCTATTTTGAAACAACTACTTCAATATTCTCGAACGATAAAAAAATTACCGAATTTTCTTCATTACAACCAGGGCACTATAAGAAAACTCGAAAAAAAGAACAAAAATTCAAAGCAATATTTATAAGAAATCTAATGGTTTTTTCCTTGAGTAGAAAATCTTCAGGGTGAGCTATACCCTGATAATATAATCATGATATATATAAGATCAATTAGGTATCCTAATGTCTTATTCTTATCCCAAATCACAAAACTCAATATCCATTAAATATCAAATTTAAAAGTTGGTCTATCATTCATATCATTACCCAATATAATAAGGTTTTATATATCAATTTCATCATAGTGCCCAAAAGTCAACAGAAGATCAATCCAAGGATATCACATACTCTACTATATAAGATTCATATTACCAATAAGGAAGATACAATACCAATAATTATATTTACCTTTTTCATTTCATTAATGACATAGAATTAAAAATTATTGATTTCCAATATCTACATTTTATTAAAATTTAGCAGATGTATATTTTCATCCTTCATAATGTCAATCATAAAGGTAAAATATTACATACCAATATTTTTCATATCACAATAACATCAACCATAACCACTAACAATACCCTCCCCATAATGTATATTATACTCTTAGATGGTCAATTGTGAACTCCCAAACATATTGTGATTCATAAAAAACAATTTTATTACAACTAAAAAAGCTTCTATAATTTTCAAATGTGTGACATTGGTCACATAACATGACTAACATTGAGCTATATCCTCTAAGACCATACTACAAAAGTATCCACTGAAATTCATCATTCATCCTCACCAATAGTGGAGTACCAATGGTAATATTCAATGTCTCTCAAAATCTATAGTAGGAATAAATGAGCCAAAATATATAATGAAACAAATTACCTCACCTAGTATAGGAAACTATTTTACCATAACTTTTCTCATCAAAATACAACATGAACCATTTAAATTAATTATACAAACAATCCATATACTATCACCACATTGTCCTTGAAACCCCTAGAATTCATAATTAGATTTATATAATTGAATTAATTGATTCATGGTCCCTTGAATCTCAGAAGCTAATAACATTCCACCCATTGAAACATAAGATATTGAAAATTCTATGAGGAATGTCTATTAGATGAAAATCCATATCACTCTAAATAATATAATAAATAATATATAATGTAACAAACCAGAATCTAGTATCCCAGAGCCAGTGGTCACAATATTTCATTAGGATATAATATATGGAATCACATCCTTGAAAACTGAATAGATTAGTAGTCTTGGTAAATATGATATATACATGAAATTCATATTTCAATTGAATACATAAAATAATCCTATGTTTTTCATCCATAATTCTATTTTTCATCCTAGAATGTCCCTATATATCAATTCAAAAAAATATCCTTGAATCCTTTGAAAATTGAAACATAAAAAATGTTTGAGGTTAGATGCTCAGTAAGGGTAAGAGTAAAATGGCTTCTATCAAGATTAAAATAGTATTGTCAATAAGGGATGGTAATTTACTGAAACACATGAAATCTAATCAATACATTGTAAATGATACGGAGGAAATATATGGTGAGAAAATAAATCCATATATATATTCAAATTAACAGCAAACATATACATTTATATTTTTTGAAACCAAATATTTAAATGGAAATCAATGAAGATATTATAATAATATAATGATAATTCTAGGACATCTGAAACATTCTGTGATGGCCTTTCATTGGATAGTTTAAATATATTAGTGTAAACATATCAAATTTGGACAACTAGTTTGTATCATTTAACATGTCAATGCATTGATGGGGTATAAAAAATCATCCCCACCCTTGAAATAATAATTTAAATTAATTAAATATATAAAAGGGTTCAATCATATTCAATATTAACAAATCAAATTGGAAAAATAACACACAAAACATTAATATTAACCCAAAAAAATATACATAATCCTAAAACACCCAAAATAATATTTAGAATGTTAATTAAACTGTAAAACCATATTCAAATTGACCATAAACCCTCTAAAAATGAATAGGGATGGTATTAATATAATATATCCCCAGTGGGTCCTAATTAAAATAAATGGTTGATGTTTTCGCTGAATAGAAATACCATAAAAATTACATTAAAAAAATTCATGAAAAAAATAATACATAGAATTTAAAAAAACCCTTTTAAAATAAATAGATAAAAAAATTTAAAAATATTTTTATTGGGAAAAAATTGAATACATGTAATTCAATCATTAAAAAATTTAGTAATCATTTTGGAATAATTTTTTATGTCATGAATTTTAAAAAGGATTCAAATCAAATTTTTTTTGAATTCATAATAGGACTACTATAGATAAAGAAATAAATATTATTTTAAATTTTTAATGGAAGTTATATGTAAAACATTTATTAATAAATCATTTTCAAGCATTATAAAATTTTACGATATTTAAAAAAATGGGTTTTGATGAAAATGTAATTTCAATTAAAGAAGGAAATAAAGTAAAGTTTTCTTAAAAATATTTTATCAAACATTTTATGTATCAAATAATGGAAACATTGTACTATTATATGAAAACATTAATTGATCAGAATTGGTTATTAATATTATTTTATTTCATGATATAAATTTCATATATTTCCATCGAGGGATTATTAAAAAAAGTAACAACGAATACTGATGAGATTGCAAAATAAACGATTTTAATTTTGGTAACATTTGATTCATAAGACCCGTGAAATTAATAATGTAAAAATAAAATTTATATAAAAGGATGTGAAAAATATTAAAAATATATAATATCAATATGGGATTTTTATAAACAACGTAATTAAAAAATTACGGAATTTTGCATATGTCACACGAATGTAAAAGTTAAATTAGAAACCCTTACATTGTGTTCAAATTTATTTGTAATTATAAGAACATAAATTATAATAAATATATTATTAATAATAATATATTAATGAACTATACCAATTTATATCACACCATATATTATTTACTTTTAATCTTTTATAACCCATTTATTTACAATTCATTGTTAAAATTATAGATTTAGGTGACAATTTCATTATTTTTCATTTTTTTAGTTTGATAGTTTTGTTAGTTTTAATATCATAAATTTAAATCAAATATATTATTATAAAAATGATATAGTTATCATTTATATTCAACATATATGTATTTATATTCATCAATTATAACTACATAAATTAAATATATTACATAAATTATTGAGATGGTAGTTCGCACATAGGCATGAACATTGATTCTATTTTTCTCAATGGATAGAACGAAACTAAAATCCATATTAATTCATACATAATGTTTAATTATTATTAAATATATAGAATCTATATTAATCAAATATATACTTATTAGAAACCATATAAAAATAAATGAAAAATAATTTCATATGGCTCTGTGGAAGTGGTAGTCCACAGATAAACATGAGAGACGTTATTTTACTGAAATGGATTAGTGGTTAAGAATTAAAATAAAATAATTTTTTCATGAATTATGATTATATAACAAATATAAATTATATTAATTTACATTTAACATAATACCTAACATGTAAGGTGTGAGGAAAAAACATATCACATCACATTGTGAGGCGATTTTCATCTACACGCATGAGAAACATTATTAAAACCCCCATTGAATATAATAAATTTTGGTATATTTGATAAAAATATAAAAAAAGCATAATTATATCCAAAATATTATAAACGTATGTTAAATCCACCATTATATCTATCATTGAAAAGTGATGATAGAAAACAATATATATCGGTTTGTGAGGTGGTATTCCATCGTACGCTAGATCGATGGTTTCGTTTACCATTTCATGGAAGTGTAGATAAGTATGAGCTATTACATTAACATAATTGCATCTAAATATATAATAAGCACCCGTGTTTTTATATTATCATAGTTTATGACGTTTTTAAGGGGTGGAAGAATAAATTATTAAAATCTCCATATTTAATAATTTTACCACTTCTAAAGAGAGTGTATTTAGGTTTATACGAAAAGTATTCATAAAGGGATTAATAAAAATAATTCCTATATAAAATATGTAGGAATGTTGGGATGTTATTTGGGAATTTATTTTTATAATCAAAATTTCATAGTATCTGTGAATTGGGGTGGATATTTTGTACTCTTTTATATGTGAGGTAGAGGGAACGTAATGAATTCCTATAATTAAAAATTGATACACATGTTTTTAGATGAAAAAAATATTAAAAATTATAAATTACAAATAAATATATGTTAAATAGTAAAAATATGTCTAAAAAATGTATTTTTATTGTATTTATATATATTTAACACTTAGCTTCGTGTTTAACCCCCATGTAAAGCCACTCATTCCTTAACCATGGAAATTAATTTTTCCGATTTTCAATATTTGTTTGGTGAAAAGTTATGTTGACCAAATTATTAAATATTAATTATCACGATTCTAAATATAGAATATATTTATCCAAATTATAAAAATATAATTGTATATTTTCCATTTAAAATAAAAACACATATGCAAGGGTTCATCAGTAATCCAATGGAAATTTTATTATATGTATAAAATGTTTTAATATCAAAATTAAAAATGAAATTCAATAAAATTACCAAAATTTGTAAAATTTTGATTTAATGATTCAAATTTTATATTAAAAACAATTTAAAATTAATTTATCTTTATAAATAAATTTAATGACATGACACAGTTCAATAAAAATCAATATTTTCCCATATTAATAAAAATAAATTATTTATAAACAATTGTAGGATATGTACCCAATGGTAGTTATCTCATCCATATTTCATCGATAATTTATTTTCACTAAATATATTTCAATTAATAATAATTAATTATAAATTATTTAAGAAAATAGTGATTAATCAGTCATTCAAAATTATTTAAGCAAATAGTGATTAATTATCAGTAGATATATATAGAAATATGTTATAGTAGTGAAATCCATATAATTATCATAATTTTTAGTGTTATTAATATCCATAAACATAATATTTAGGTTACAAAAGTCATGTCAAAATAATAATATTTTAATAGATTATCACATTCCAGTTTAACCCTCCATAGAGTTCATTTAATGGAATTAAAGAGATTGAATTTATTTAAAATTTAATATATCATACATGATTCAGTTAATCCAATATCAAATAAAATACCCTTCATTAAACCACACATAATAAAAAAGGCTAATAAATATTCTTCATGATAAGAGAGGATGATAATAAGGAATGTAATTTGGAATAACAAATATTAGGTTTCATATGTGAGAAAATTGGATGAAAATTAATATATAGATATGATAGAGAATATTAACACCAAAGTATATATATAGAGTGATAGAAGAAATAAAAATGATAAAGATAGAAAAAAATCCATTTTGAGTCAAAAGTCCATTTATTCAACAAAAAGAAATGAAATAAGAAATTTTTTTTGGTCTTTCTAATGTTTTCCATTAGTTGAGGGACTTTTTTTCTATTATTATAGTGAACACCATAAAATAATAATAAAATTTTATCGTATGGGCATAATACAATTAATTTAATTATCATTTCTTACTATAATAAATACCTACCCAAGATTATTTTTTTATGCCTGAAATACTAAAGTATACTCTTAATGGATCTCCATATCCAAAAAATACTAAAAATTTATTCCTCCTATATTTAATAAACCATAATGGCTATCTAGTGTTATACAATGTAATACATTTATCTCAAATAATTCAATAGTATATTCTAAAATTAATTTTGTTCCTTTTCATAATTGGTTCACCACAATACTCATCCAAAAAATATCTATGAAAATTCAAAATCCTTAGATATAGAAAGCCATTAAATCAACATTTTGTTGCCCAAAAAATATACAGTTTATATTAATGATACATTATGAATTTTTGAATACCCTTCTCATAATAAAATATTTAGTAAATCGTTTATTCATCCTATAGTAAAATCTTATATTTTTTAATATATTACATAAATCCATACTAGAGATAAACTGTAAGAAATATATCCTAAATTTTTAAATAAATATAAAGATTCAATATGACTAATACAATCCGTTAATAATATCTTTATCTTTGTTATATCAAAATAGGGAATATATATATGGTTATCATCTCTAAATCATGTGTTTTGTATTAAGATATGAATTCCACTATAACTCATTTCCATGCCATTTGTAACATTCAAAATATTCTCTCTGATCATTATTAAGAAATTATTGTAGTGAAATTATTAAACATTAAAAAATATTATTGATTATTATACTCCTATAAAAATATTGATAAATTCAAATACATATACATTATTAGTTTCACTTCATCCATAGTTATAGGTTACAATTTTTCACGACCCGTCCCCTAGGGCCCGTATCATGGCTACCCCAAGCCATCCTTCCACAGGATAGGGGTTGGTGACTAGCACTAAAGGCGTAAATCCCTCATACTAGGAAGGAATTTCCTTTATAAATGTAAAAAAACACAACAGAGTACACAACTGGAAGTAAAACATTATGTGAAATTATATACAAAAGAAGTGATGGAATATAAAAGGGGCCAAAAATACAAGCCCACCTGTAATGTACAAGTACAACTGAAAGGCCAGTAACACTGAAGAAAACAAATGCTAGTACTGGGTCATCCTATGGGATTTCTACCTGAAGGGTAGGTACAGATCGCCTCTTCAGCTCTCCCTTCCATCCATCTACTCAATGTATGGACACGCTGAGTGGTCCACCTCAGGGTACTATCCAGTCCTGCTACTCTAGGCCTCAGTCAGCATTGTCTGTCATTTTCAACCAACATAAGGAGGTGCGGGCATACCTAAGGCATGGGTAAGTATAACGATACTCAGTAGGGACCCTGAGTCTCTCATGGTATCACAAAATCCAACAAAGATAAACCAAAAATTATGAAATCAATGAATAACCATTACATAGTTATATGCCCAT
This sequence comes from Viscum album, assembly GCA_963277665.1. Classification (NCBI taxonomy): domain Eukaryota; kingdom Viridiplantae; phylum Streptophyta; class Magnoliopsida; order Santalales; family Viscaceae; genus Viscum; species Viscum album. The sequence continues at coordinate 747,182,666 of OY728151.1, read as the reverse complement.
ACATATACCTATGTTATCTAGAAACCCATCTCTTTCATGAGGAAAACACAAAATTCATTTACTCAACTCAAACCAGTATTTTAATTTTCAAAACCGTGGTTGTGGGAGAAATCCTCCTCTATCGAGTACAGTGGGCCTGTCGTGACACCAATTCACTTCTCACTAACATTGGACTACTGAGGTACTCCTCCCGTCGAGTACTGTGGGTCTCCTTCCAACTACAAGGAACTCCTTCGTTGTGGGTCTACTGCTAACTACCATACGATCCCCGTAATATCATGCATAGGTACTGCTACTATTGAGTACCGCATGTCTTCCACCAACTATGAGGAACTCCTCTGCCGTCGGTCTGCCACCAATTTCTAGGCGCTACCCACATGGATAGTCAAATCACTCAGAGTCGAATCAGTCAAGTAGTCATCAGGCCTGCCATCTAATTGGTCTTCACACTCTCTTATCTAATCACTAGAAGGATCAGGTCCACAAGCTATTGTAAAATACTCAAACTATTTCTAACTTCCATGAAGAAGTCTCTCAATGGTCTGCCACCTCATAGGGGTCTCAACGAAATAGGAAAAGTGTCAATCCGATGCCCGGTCTGTTTGATATTAGCCTTTTAGTCTCGGGGGCTCTTTTGGATTCGTGTACAATCCATTTGGACCATAACTCAACTATACCTTGAACTCCAGTGGAATATACTCAAAGGTACGACTACACATAGAGGATATTGGCGCTTCTAACGATTTGTCAAATGGTCATTCAGTGGAAAAGATATGGCCAACACAAAGAAAAGTGTCGGTAGTGGGCGTGGGCCCGGTCCGACATGGTTGGACTATCTCAGCCCAACCCAGACTCAACCGACCCGGTCTAGGTCTGCCTAGTCAGGCCACTGAGTATTTTGGGCCCGGTCTACTAGGCCCGGCCCAGCGGACTTCGGGGGTGGTTCAGCCCAGAGTTCTCCACTTGGGCGAATCGGCTCGAAGTCCGGGGCTATTTCGGCTTTGAGCGTTGTGAGGGAGCGGCCCAGCATGGCTCGGCATGGAGGGCGTGACTGGAAGGTTCGTCCAGGGCATCTCAAGGGGGGCTAGGACACAGGTTCGGCTGGCTAGCCAAGAGGGAGCCGGGACGTAGCGGGAACACCGGGCAGGGCGCTGGGGCACTGAGCATGACGCGGTAGGGTTCCAGGGGCACTGGGAAGGGCGCCGCAGGGCCCCGGGGGATCTAGGTAGCACGCGTGGGCGCGACCAGCATGTGGGGTCACCAGGAAGTGCACGGGGGCACGAGGTAGGTCACAACAAGGCTCTGGGAAGCGCAATTGTCAGTGTGCGGGGGAGGGGGTAGCCCGAGATGGTGTTGGGCAGCGTGCCAAGGAAACGGGTAAAGTACTGGAGGGGCTGGGTATGCAACGAGGTAGGGCCCTCGTTCGGCCGGGGAATTCTCTAGGCAGGGCATCAGGGGGCCGCAGGTAGGCAGGTCGGACGCCACCCGACCGGCAGAGTTCGGCCGGGAGCACCAGTGCGACGTGGGGGAGGCGCGATTCATGGAGCTTGTGGGTAGTGCGGCTTTTTTCGTTGCTGCCTTAATTGACGTAGCTTCATCTCTATACTGAAGGATCATCACAAAAGGATCGGCAGAGGGAATAAGGCCATGTTAGTTGGCCCTCACCCTACATGTTTAGGGGTGATAAAAATTGTTCAATAAGAGGATGGATGTTGAAATTCAGTCATTTATAATACTTCAAATTGATTCTTTTCAACGAAGAAGAGAAAATAAAATGAAAGAACCAACATGAAATAACCAAAACATCTATCTTGTCGGTTGATGGTAGAGTAATGGAAGGGAGATTATGGAGGACATCATTCATGGCGTCCGCCGCACATCCCCAATTTCAATCTGCATTGATTCGTGGATGATGTTGCGAAGGGTAGGTTGGTAAGTGTTCGTGATAGAAGGTCAAAGAAGAAACGTCGTCAACATTCTTCACATTCTTCATTGGGAGGGGTGTTATTTTTTGTAGGGATAAATTTCTCCCATGTTATTCTCTAAAGCCTCCACCAAAAATGAATCATGCCAACAAAAATAATTGATTGTCTATTATTTTAATCATTGGTACAAAATTCAAATGGTTCAAATTATGTACTCGGATCCCCTTAATTAATGGGGAGGATTGGCATAATTTAGTTATGTGTTACCCCAATTTATTTAAAGGGAATGTTGGAGAGGCTCTCCCTCATTAATGAGGGACAGTTTAGAGGTTATACACTCCTCCCATTAATAGGGGTTAGGTGGTCCCCACCCCTATTATATAAAAGATAGGTTATGGTCTCGGGTGGCCCCCACGTCGTAACCTCTCATGGGAGGTTATGATCCTCTGGGCCCCACCAGAATAACCTCTCATGGGAGGTTAGGGTGTGGCATTTTCTCCTCCAACTTCCAAGTGGAGGTTTAAACCATCCAATTTCCTCATGGCAACAAAAATAAAATAAATTCTTGCCTCCCATTATTTTATAAATTTTTATTAAAAACCCCAAAACTAACATCCATTATCGACTAACTTTCGTCAAACTTAATGTCTCTTTAAGATAATAATGCGATTTTGAGTTCAATGGGTCCCTCAGTTATCAGTTCAATGCACCGGTTCAAAAGTTATAAAATGTCACCCGTATGTTTACTGAACGTACCTGAACAAAACATCAAAGATTGATTCCGGGCACACCGGGCCTCGGAATCAAGTGCCGTAAAAATCTCAGACTTGTAAAAATTCCATGTATTTATGAAATTAAAATCATTAAAACTCTTGATTCATTACATTCTCCCCACCTCAGGGATTTACATCCATGTAAGATACAACTCGAACTATGGGAACAAATGGGGGTACTAAGCATGAATCTGAGCCTCCCGCTACCATGTTCTCTCCTAGAGGTTCTCGTGCTGCCATCGAACGCACAACAGAGCTATCGACTATCCATGAAAGACAATATCCTATCAACCCTAACTCTCTAAAGGAACCTCCATAAAAGTTTCCCCATCATCGACGTCTAGCTCTCCATGGTTGATGATGTGGGAATGTGCATGCGCGTAACTCCTCAGTTGAGATACATGGAGGATGTCGTGCATCTGGTGCAACTGATGTGGATGAGATGTGTGTTAAGCCACCTCACCTACTTTTATAAGGACCTGGAATGGTCTGATGAATTCCAGAGATAACATGCCACCGTAGAAAAATCATTGCTGACCATGTCAAGGTGAGACCCGTAGAATGATGTGGTCTCTATCCTCATCCTCCAGAGGTCTCTGTCTCCAGTCAGCATTATACTTTTTCCTGCTCTGTGCAGTCTTCTTCTGCTCCTGGATGATATACTCTTTCTCTTCGGTAGCTCATACCATCTCTAGTCCCACTAGTGCTGGATCCCCAGGGTCTGTCCAGCACAAGGGTGATCTGCAAGGTCGCCCATACAATGCCTCAAAAGGTGTCATACCTATGGTGGAGTGATAGCTGTTGTTGTATGAAAACTCCAACAAAGGAAAGTGATCCTACCATCTACGACCGAAGTAGAGGACAAATGAATAGAGAACGTCCTTGATGGTATGAATGGTCCGCTCAATCTGAAAATCTATCTAAGGATGAAAGGAAGTGCTCAAATGAAGATGTGTTCCGAAATCCTCATGAAACCCCTTCGATAGATGGGAAATAAACTGTTCATCATGGTCGGAGAAAATCATGGATTGTACTCCAGGTAAATGTACAGTCTAATGCACATAGAGGCATCCCAAGCTCTCTATTGAACAATTCTCTCTTATCAGTAACAAGTGGGCCAACATGGTGAGTCATTCAACGATCACCCAAATCGAGTCCTGGCCCCAATATGTACATGGAAGATCCATCATGAAGTCTGTGGATATCCCATCCCACTTCCACTCTGGGACCTCTAAAGGCTGAACCAAGCCTACTGGTACCGGGTGCTCTGCCTTCTGTTGCTGACAAGTGAGGCACCATGAGACAAACTCTACTACTCCCTTCTTCATACCTAGCCTCCAATAATGTCGTCGAAGGTCCTGGTACATCTTAAACACTCCTGGATGTACCACAATAGGGGATTTGTTTGACTCCCTCAGCAATTCCTCCTGAAGTGCCACTGGTACCAATGTACATCCTTGTAAAATGGTGACTTGATCCCCACCTTCAGAAAATCCATCAGATACTTTCCCTGTGGATATCTGAGAATGTCGTATCTCATAGTCAGCATCCTAATGTTGTGCCTCCCTGAATTGATGAAGAAGTGGGGGAGTGACTGTAAGAGGCAGTATATAGGATGCTCCATCTGTATCCATAAATGATATCTATAAGGCAGCCGACTACTTTATCACTTCTCCTAGAAGCTGTATATTAGATCTCATGTAGAGATAATTTGCTACAACATTCACCTTCCCAGAAGTATATACTTTCTCTAAGTCATAGTCCTGGAGAAACTCAATCCAACATCTTTGTCTCAATTTTAGGTCGTTCTGAGAAAAGATATACCTATGACTCTTCTGATCAGAGTACACGGTAAAATGTTCACCCATCAAATAGTGTCGCCACATCATCAAGGAGAAGACCACTGCTGCTAAATCCAATTCATGGGTAACATAGTTCTTTGCATGATGTCTCAGCTTCCAATAACCATACAAGATCACTGCTCTCTCCAACATCAGGACACATAAGAGTCTTGTCCCTAATGTGTCGTAATAGACTACATACCCTTCGCCTTCTTCTGGAAGTCTAAAGACAGGGGAACTAGTGAGCCTATGCCTCAGCTCATGAATTCTCTACTGGTATCTCGCCGACCACAGGAACAATGGACCCTTCTTATTTAAGACCGATAGTGGTTCTGTAACTCTCGAGAAGCCTGGAATGAACCTCCGGTAGTATCCAGCAAAAACTAGGAGCTCCATACCCCCATAAAACTCCTAGGTGGCTCCCAAGTAGGTAAAAACTCTATCATCACTAGATCCACAGGAACTCCAACCTCCAAGATTATGTGTCCTAAGAAGTGAACCTCTTGAATCCAAAAATAGATCTTCGAGAGCATACCATAATTCTGGTGCTCTCAGAGTGTGTCCAGTACTAACTAAAAATGGTAGGCATGCTCCTCCTTAGTAGCCAAGTATATCAGAATGTCGTTAATGATGATTAAGACAAAATGGTCAAGGTAAGGCTTGAAAATCCTATTCATGAGACTCATGAACATTGTTGGAGCGTTGGTTACGCTGAAGGGAATGACCAAGAACACGTTGTGGCCGTAACAGAACATGAAGGACGTATTCTTCACCTCTTCATCTCGATGTCTGAGCAGGTGATAGCCTGATATGAGGTCTATCTTCAAGAACCACCATGATCCCTTCACCTGATCAGGGAGGTAATCATTAATCGAGAGTGGGTACTTGTTCTTCACGGTCACCTAGTTTAGGAGATGTTAGTCAAAACAAATCCTCAAGCTCCCATCTGCCTTAATAGCGAACAGAATTGGGGATGCCCAGGGAAAAACACTGGACCGGATGAACCACTTCCCGTTCAAATCCTCTAGTGGTACCCTCAGCTCGCGAAGCATAGCGAGAGCCATACGATATGTTGGAGTAGATATCGGTGTTTTCCCAGGGTATAGGTCAATGTATAAGTCCACCTATCTGCAAGGGGGTAGTTCTAGAACATCATCAGGAAAAACATTCACGTACTGGTCCACCACTATAGGATGAGTTGGACTCTCCAACTCAACTTCTCTTAGTGTAACGAAAGACAACAGATACGTGATCAGCTACAACCTCCTCTATGTATGTTCATCCTATGATACAAAGGATCCCTTCTCATCAGTGAAGGTAATCCTGGTCCCATATTTGAAGACACACTGCAATTTTCTCTTAATACCATCAATCTGATCATGGACTGTAGATAACCAGTCCATACCCAAGATGACGTCGTAAGGCCATGATGCTGCCACTAGGAGATCCCAGCCAAGGCTCTCGCCTCCTATAGTAAGATTGCACTATCAGCACCAGTTTGTAATCGCTGAATCAGCTCCCATAAGAGTCTCTATCCTTAAGGATCGATCTAACGGCTCCTTCGGAATCTCTGATCTCTGAACATGGGATGTGGCAAAAAAAGAGTAAATGGCACATGTGTCTATAAAAACGACAACTAAGATGGAAGAGACACAGATCATACATAAAATTATCTCTAGATAAACATGATCATAGGCCTCAGTTTCCTGAAGTTGATCTCTCCCCTCTCCACCCACTCCCTACGGTCGGTGTGGATCTCTTGGTGGTTGTGGTAACACCCAGTTACATCATCCAACACCAGCAGTATGTCTAGCTCCTCTGCCACAACCACCTCCTCACTGAGAACCACCTTTTTTGAAACTTTTCCTCTCCATGGTAGGTCCCTCAACTATCTGGATATCATCTGTACGGTGGGTAGGACAGTCACAAGCCAGGTGACCAAGCCTGCCGCATGAGTCACATTGTCCTCTCCTGGAATGTCTAGCTAGGCCTCCAGTCGGGGTACCCCACACAACAGATTCTGAGTCATGCAGTCTTCCACTTGTTGTTCTAGTCCTCTAGTACCTCTGTGACATCTGTCTACTACCAGCTGCAGAAGACTCCTTTGTGTGTCAGATAGTGGTGGGTCTCACTGCTGGATATTGCTCCACAAGGAATCTCTCTACAATGAGGGCTCTCTCTAGAACACCTGTCTGTGTCAGGATGCTAAGTGAGGTCATGAGAGCTCTGATCTCTCACCTAAGCCGCTGTTCGATGTTCCAGGACCTGAAGAATGGGTACCATTCCATATATATGGAGTAGCGTAAAATTTCTGTGAACCTTGATGAGTAATGTGCCACTGTCATCTACAGAGAGCATCAGGCTCCACCATCCACCTATTGCTGCCTAAAAGAGGCTAGCAGGAAGGATCACCAAGAAGTCTATGTGTGTCCCTAATAGCATTTAGCCTATCACCATACCCTACATCCAATACTCATCTGCCTATGGGTCCATCTCCCTCCTGAACCTAGGTTTCTTCTAGCGCTGGAAGTCATGCAATGCACTCAAGTGGTGTGAATGGTGTATTTCTAGGGCGGGTGGCATCGGTGGCCCAATGTGGAGTAATATTGCTGGTGCCTCTTCTGGTAAAGGTCCCTACATCGCAGAATCATTTATTGGTGGGATGTCAGTATGTATGAATCTCGGGGCTCTAACATGTCATCCGTTGGAAGTCATCATGATAGAAACAAATGTTACACGGTGAAAAGACTATACCTGGTTAGCTGAACTAGATGATATTTCATAAAGAAAACTATTGAAAACATGCATGCAATTTGTGTTTTCAGGCACTGAGCTGGAAATCAGATGTCAGGGACCTGTTGTATGGATATGTCGGCCACCCGCACCAACACTAGACTCCCTGTACTGAAAACCACACTTAGTACCCTTAAATCCATTACTTCATAGAAAATATAGATTAGATCTCTATATTCATCAGTAGAACCAACTTCTTTGATACCAATTTGTCATGAACCATCCCCCGGGGCCCATATCGTTACATCCCCAAGCCCACCATCTATAGGCCAGGGGTTGGAGACTAGCTCCAATGGCGTATATCCCTAAAACTGGGAAGGCATTGCTTTTATAACTATAAACAAACAAAACATTGTACACAACTAAAATCCAAACGCTAAATAAAACTATATAAAAAAGAGGCGCTGGAATGAAATAAGGGCCAGAAATACAAGCCCAAAATTAAAGTACAAGTACAAATAAAATGAAATTACAACTGAAGAAAAGTAAAGAAGATATTGGGTCTTCCTTCGGGGTTCCTACCAGAAGGGTAGGTACAGATAGCCTCATCAGCTCTCCCATTCATATTTATTCTCCATGTACCATCACACTGCGTGGTCCACCTCTGGGTACCATCATGTCCTGCTACACTATTCCTTAATCAAAATTTTCCATCATCTATAACCAACACAACAAGGTGCGGACATAGCCCATGCAGAGGTGAGTATAACGATATCAGCAAGGATCCCGAGAACCTGAAGGTCTCAAAAAAGAAAAAAAGGATGAACCACAAAGTATGAAATCAATGGATAACTATTACTTAAGTATATCCCATACATATACCTAAGTTATCTTGCAACCCATCTCAATCATGAGGAAGACAAAAAAGACATTTACTCAGCTCAAACCAGGATTTTCATTACTGAAACCACGACTATTGGAGAACTCCTCCTCTAATGATTAATGTAGTCATGTTGTTACACCATGGTGCGTCTCACTATCCTTGGACTACTAAGGTAATCATCCTGTCGATTACCATAGTTCTATTACCAACTACCATGCGCTCCTCTGCTGTGGGTCTGCCACCAACAACCAGGCGGTCCCCCTAATAGCATGCAGAGGTATTCCTCTTATCGAGTACTGTGGGTCAACCATCAACTACCCGACTTTCCACTACCATGGGTCTACCTCCAACTATCATGTTCTCCCCACTACGCTAGTTGAATCACTCCGAGTTTTATTGGTCAAGCAGTCGTCAGGTCTCCCAGCTACTAGGTCTCCACACTCTGTCTTCTTGTCACAGAAAGGATCCGCTACACGGGCAACTAGTCAATACTCCAACTATAGCGAAGATTCATGAAGAAGTATCTCAAAATACTACCACATCATAGGGTTATCAATGCAATATATGACACATCAATCAGACTCTTGGTCTAGGAGTTATTGGCATTCTAGTCCTGGGGTCCCGGTATGATTTGTGTACGATCCAACCTAACCATAACTCAACTATACCTCGAACTGTAGTAGAATATACTCAAAGGGACGAAAATGCTCCAAGAATAATGGTGTCTCTGATTTTTCATCAAATGGTCGTCTGGTGCCAATGATATGGGCAACAGAAAAAAAGGGGTCGGTAATGGGCAGGGGCTCGGTCCGACCCGGTCGGACCTTCTCATCCCAACCTAGACTGGGCCGACCTGGTCTGGGTCGACCCGGTCAGACCGCTGGGTCTGACCATGCCTGTTGGGTTGGTCATCCCACTGAGTTTTTTGGACCGATCCTCTAGGCTAGGCCCAAAAGACTGTGATGGAGTTTCGGCCCGGAGGTCTCCATGTAGGCAACTCAACCCGAAGGTAGGGGCCAGTTTGCCCTAGAGAGTTGTGAGGGCATGACCCAAAATGGCTCTTATTAGAGGGAGAGCCTGGCCAGTTCATCCTAGGCACCACGAGGGGGGTAGGACACCGACTCGCTCAGGGGGCCGTGAGGGTGTCGAGACACCGTGGGGAGGCCGGGCAGGGCACGGGGGCACCGGGAAGATCTCGGTAGGGTTCCGGGGGTGCTTGGTAGGGCGCAAGAGGGTGCCAGTGGTGCGGAGCAGTGCGTGGGGAAACACACAGGGGCGCGGGCATCGCGAATGGGCTCCGAGCAGGGCACAGTAGGGCACCGAGGGCAACCGGCAGTGCGCGGGGGGTGCGGGTAGCCTGCAGGGGTGTAAGGAAGCACACGGGGGAACCAGGTAGGTTGCCGATGGGGTGGGGAAGGTCGCATGGTGGGCTACGGGGCGGGCTGTGGGTTCGGCTAGGGAGCACGCCGAGCAGGGTTTCAGGATGCCACAGGTAGGGGGTCAGGCCTCGCTCAGTTGACGGTGTTCAGTCGGGAGCTCCGGTGAGCCACGGAGTTGGAGCGATTCGTGGAGGTGACAGGTAGTGTGGCCTTCGTCGTTGTTGCCTTTGTCATCATCGCTTCATCGCCATGACGAAGGAACATCAAAAAAGGATCGGTGGAGGGATTCGGGCCATGTTAGTTGGTCCACACCCTCTACGTTTAGCGTTGATAACAATTGTTCAACAAGAAGATGGAAGTTAAACTCCAATCATTTATAATACATCAGATTGTTTCTTTTCAACAAATGGAAGAACTGAAAATGAAAGCACCATCTTGAAATACCACTCTACATGTTGTTTGTTGCTTGTTGGAGGATTCGCAGAAGGAAGACTATGAAGACCGTCATTAGGTGAGTCCTCCGCACATCCCCAATTCCGAGCTGCATCGGTTCGTTGATGATGTTGTGAAGGGTAGGTCGGTGGGTGTCTAGGGTAGAAGGTCAAATAAAAATTTCACCGGCGTTATTTGTGTTATTTGTTGGGAGGGGTGTTCTTCATTGGATGGGATAAGTTTCTCCAAAGATCTTCTCTATTTCCTCCTAAAAAATTATTCATTCGTACAAAAATAATAGTTTTCATATTATTTTAACCATTGGCACAAAAATCAAATTGTAAAAATTAATTACACGACTCCCTTAATTAATGTGTAGGAATTGGCATAATTTAATTATGCGTTGGATGAATTTAATTAAAGATAAAAGTGGAGAGGCTCTCCCACATTAATAAAGGAAATTGTTGAGGTTATACATTCCACCCATTAATTGGGGTTAGGTGGTCCCCACCCCTATTATTTAAATGAGCGGATATGGTCTCAAGTGGCCCCCACGTCGAAACCTCTCGTGGAAGATTATGCAAGGGTGGGCCCCACCACCATAACCTCTCATGTGAGGTTGGGGGTGGCGGACCCACCTCCAACTCCATAGTGGAGGTTTTAACCACCTTACCACCACATGGAGACTAAAATAAAATAAAGACTTTTCTCACTTCTGTCACGACCCGTCCTCGTGGCCCGTGCCGTGACTACCCCAAGCCCACCTTCCATAGGCCAGGGGCTGGCGAATAGCACCAAAAGGCGTAAATCCATATAACTGGGAAGGCATTTCCTTTATGAAAAGTAAACACACACAACCAGAGTACAAAAGGAAGAAAACACTATGTAAGACAAAAAAATAAAAGTAGTGCTAAATGTAAGGGGATAGATATCCAAGCCCAAATGTAAATTACAAGGTAAAAGACAAAACAACTGGAAGGTGACAAAACGATAATGGATCATCCAACACGGATCCAACCTGACTAGTAGGTACAGATAGCACAACTCCTAGACCGGCCGCCACGAATCCTACCTGAAAGGTAGGTACAGATAACCTCCTCAGTGCCCTCATCTGTCAGCCACCTCTGGGTACATACTTGTCGTGAGGTCAACCTCCAGGTTTCGTCCAGTCCTCGTAACCTCTGTCTCCGTCAACACTCTCTGTTGTCTGCATCCGACAAAACGAGGTGCAGGTATAGCCCGAGCAGGGGTGTGTATAACGATACTCAGTAAGGACCCCCTAGACCCTCATGGTCTCACTAAATCCAACAAGGATAACCATAAATAAGTATCTCAACATATAACCCATATATAATTATATGCCCATACATTTACCTATGTTATCAAGTAACCAATCTTAATCATGAAGATAACACAAAGTTCATAGAATCAGCTCAAACATGATTTTTATTCAGGATATCGAAACCACGGCTGTTGGAGAACTCCTCCTCTATCGCATACAGTGATCATGTCATGACTCTGAGTTGCTACTAACTGACCTAAGATGGTTGAGGCACTCCTCCTTTCGAGTATCATGGGTATTCCTACCCAACACAGTAGCGCTCCCCGCAATGGGTCTACCACCCCAACAAAATAGCACTGCCCCTAATAGCCAATAGGGGGACTCCTCTCGTTGACTACAGCGGGTCTGCAGCTCTGTCATAGTAGCACTCCCCAACATGGGTCTGCTGCCCCAACACAGTTGTGCTCCCCACTGGGATAGTCATGTCACTCCAAATCGAATCAGACAAGCATTCATCAGGTCTCAGCCAACTACAAGGTCACCGTACTTTGTCTGATAGTCTTCGGGATGATCCGCTCCACAAGCTACTGGTCTACACTCCATGTGTCATGAAGTCCCACAAATATGTATTTCAAAGGACCGCCCCATCATAGGGGTATCAACGCAATAGACGACGCGTCAATCAGACGCCCGGTCTGTTAGTTATTCGCCTTTTAACCACAGGGCCCGGTTGGTTTCATGTACGAACCAACCTGAACATAACTCAACTATATCCTGAACTCCCATGGGGTATACTCAAAGGAACTATTACTCTACAATATTTCCAACGCCGCTGACGGTTCGTCAAATAGACGTCTGGTCTGAGAGTTATTGGATTTTCCGTTCCAGGGGCCTGGTTGGTTTATAAGCTCAACCAACCTGACTGTTCACCAACTACATCCAAACATAAAGTAGAGTATTCCAAAAGACCATCTCATCAACAGGAGTCCAACAGATTCGACGACATGTCAATCGGACATCCCGTCCTCACATTATAAGCGTTTCCACTCCGAGGGCCCGGTTGGTTTCGAGTTCGAACCAACCAGGCCATACCCAAACTTCTCCAGAACCATTAGTGTAATATAACTAAACGACCATCCCAATCCATGGAATCCTACGCAACTGATGGTGCATCGATCAGAGGTACGTATCTCATGTTATGGCCATTTAAATGAAAACAGTCCGAAAATAGGGGGTCTGGGCTCGGTCCGACCCAGCCCAACACCACCTAGGTTGGCCCGAACCAGGTTGACCCAACCCAGGTCCGTCCCGATTGGGCATGGCCAGGCACGGCTGGGCCCGGTCTGTAAGGCCCACCCCGGCCCGACCGGGGGAGGATGGCTTGGCCAGCTGGCCAAGCAGAGGCGCGACCCCCTTAGCTGGCGTGACTTAATGTTGTGCCCCTCCATCTCCGGAATGATAAAGTCGTTCTGGTCTTCAACTGCCGCTGTGGCTCAGCTGTGATGGACTTCTCCAGTAGCGTGCCAGCTGTGTCTTCCTCGGACCACCGGATGTGCTTCGGTGGTCCGATTCACCCACCGTCTGCACCCGCACCTCTACCGACACCTTCTCTTTACTGAGATGACATCAAATTGCCATTCCAATCCCATTTCATCATTGATCATCATCCTTCACACAAACGAACAACCAATGGAGGGTCATCAGACCGTGTTTGGTTGGCCCACGCCCTCCGCATTAGACATTATCAATTGGAAATTATGAAACACTTGATTTCATCTACGACAAGGGTATATTTTATTCAAAATTAAATTATACAAACATCATATAAATAAACACTCATGATCGAGAGTATAATCCACATAAATGAGAAATATATAATATTCCCCTACCTCGCAAAGAAGTCGCACATCATCAAACTCTAGAAGATGAGCGTCGCGGTGGTTGGACATCTCTGTAGAATGGTGTTGATTTTGTTGATATCGGAGGATGAGACATCGTCGTTGGAGATGTTCCCCGTTGTGGTGTCTCCTCCCTTGACACCGAGTAAGAATAAGAGAAGGCACATCATCAGTGACATTGCGTTCTTCGTCGTAGGAAAAAAACCTCTCTTTCTATTCCTCCGGAGGTTTCCCACCAAAATATTTTATATCGCAAATATTACAAAATACTTCTCCCATTTATCGAAGTCCCATGAAACAGAAAATAATTCAAATAAATTCATCACACACAAGTAATTAATTAATTGTGGGTGATTAATTAACTTGTAGTGTTGGCATATTAAATGATTGAGAGGAAGGTGGAAGGGTTAACATAATTAATGGAAGAGTTGGCAAAGAAATAAATGTAAGGAATGTTTAAGGGGGGGGGGGTTTAAAGGGAGATGAAGGGTTGGGGATCATGTGGGACCCACCTCTCATATATCCACACATTGGTAGTTAGGTGGTTGTGGGTTCCACCCTTAACTCTTGTTTGTAAGATAAAACTACTATATTTGTAAATAAAATTGTACACTACAAATTTTATTTATCTTATTCTAGATTCCCAATTATTAACTTTCAACCTGCATAAAATGAAACTGTGGTAATGGTTCCCTTATGCAATTATTGGCGCTTCAAGTTCAACGGTGCCCTCAGATTTCAATTACGAGCACCACTTCAAAAGATAGAAATACCACTTGTTCGTTCACTGAACTTACCCATGATAATCTTTGGAAATTTATTTTGGGCACACCGGGCCTCGAAATCGAGTGTCGTCAGATGATACAGACTCATAAAATTGCAGTGAATTTAGAAAATAATTAACATGAAATTTACAGGTCATTACATTACTCCCACCTCAGGGCTTTATGTCCCTATAATGATATAACACAAACTAAGAAAACTAAAGGTGGTATCGAGCAAACATCTGAGCCTCCTGCTCCCATGTGCTCTCCTGGTGGTTCCTGTGCTACCAACAAATTAGCACTAGAGGAATCAACCGTCCACGTAGAACCCGCTCCTGTTGATCCTGGATCTGCATCGGGACCTCCGTGAAAGCTGCCCCGTCATCCATTTCCATCTCCCCTGTGGTCGATGATGTGTAAAGTTCCTTGCACGTATCTCCTCAGCTAGGATACGTGGATGACGTCGTGCACCCGGGGCAATTATGTTAGAAGGAGTATGTGGTAAGGATCCTCTCATACGTTTCTGAGGACCTGCAAATGTCCAATGAATCATGGAGATAATTTTACGCCTCGTCCAAATCTATGTAGACCTCCTCGATGTGTGACCCGTAAGAAGATGTGGTCCCCATCCTTGAACTCTAGTGCTCTCTGTCTCCTATCAGCATAAGACTTCTGTCTGCTCTGTGCAGTCTTCATATGCTTCGGGATTATCTATACTTTCTCTTTCAAAGACTGAACCATCTCTGGTCCTACAATAGCTGCTATGATTTCCGCTTTTTCGAAAAGATAAATCGGGTCTCATCCCCTGGATGAACCATGTACTTTTCCTATTATAGTCAATACTAACATGAATGGTACTAATTCATGCCATGGACAACGTCGTAAGGCCTAAATTATACTACCAAGAGATCCAACCATCACTCTTTCCTCCAAGGGTTGAGTCACACTGTGGGCATCCGTGTGTGTTCCATGGGTCTCCTCCCATAGGAATCTCAAAAGTGAGGGTCATGTCAACAGTTTTAACTAGAACCTCTCAGTATCAACCACACAAAATGGAAGGAAAGAAAACATCACAAGGACAAGAGTCTTCTATTAATTCATCTCAAGTAGAAAGACACACAACAACCACAAACAACAACAACATTGAAACTTGAAGCACCGAGAAGAAAGGCCTCCATGCCTGGAACTAGTCCCGCTCCTATCCACCTGCTTTCGGAGTTCCATAGTCATATGATTCAGCTGCCTGAATCTGTGCTCTCCCATGTCCAACTGTTCCCTACGGTCATGGTGGACCTCATGGTGGTGGTGGTGGCAGCACCTCAAAGCATCATCCACCTCCGGATGCACGACCAGCTCCTCTGCCTCATCTGCCTTCACCCTGCGGACTATCTCGATTGAACCTCTACCTCTACCTGGGAGGTCCTTCTTCTATCTGCTGATCGTCTGAATGGTGGGTCAGATAGTCATGATCCATGTGACCCCGTCCGCCACATTAGTAACACAACCTGGAAGGTCTGGCTCTGTCTCTACCATGGGTGCCCTGCACTACCGACCCTGAGTCGTGCGGTCGACCATCTGTATGTCTTGTCCTCTTGGACATCTGTGTCATCTGTCTACTACCAGTTGGAGAAGGATCTACTTCATGCCAGCTAGTATTTGGTCCCGCTGTTGAAGACTGCTCATCAAATAACCTATCCACTAAGAGGGCTCAATCCAACACCCCCATCTCCGTCAGAATTCTATTGGAGAAAACTAAAGCTCTAATCTCTCTCCTGAGTCCCTCATCAAAGGTCTGGGACCTAAAGAATGGGTCACATACCATATCAGTGGAGTAGTGTGAGAGAATGATGAACCATACTGAGTAATGTTCTACTGTCATGTTGCCCTGCTTCAGATGCAGTAGCTCCTGTATCTGCACTACTTGAAGGGTGGTTGGTAAAACTCCACCCGGAACAGGCTCTCAATGTCTTCCCAATGGATTGTCGCCTCATCATGAATTTAGAACATCATGTTCAACCATTTTCCTACTACTTCCTGAAGGAGGCTGGTAGAAAGGATCACCATAAAGTCTGCTGTTGTCTCTACTAGCCTGAAGACTCTCACCACATCCTCCTGCCAATCCTCTGCCGCATGTGGCTTCATGTCTCTGCGGAACCTGGGTGGCCTATGGCGTTTGAAGTCATGCAGCACGCTCAAGAGGCATGCATCTCCTTCTGCTGGGGCTGGTGGCATAGGTGGCCCAACTATTGGTAGTACCGTTGGTGCCTCTACTGGTTCCTCAACATGAAGAGGGCCATATACTAAGGCCTCGTCGCTCAGCGGGCTGTTAGTATGTACAACTCTCTGGGACCTAGCTGGTCGTCAACGAGGAGGAATCCTAAAAGAACAAGTGTGACACGGTCAAAAGACTATACCTAGTGATCTGACCTAGTTTGATATAACTTAATGGAAACTTTTGAAATCAAACACGCAATCAGTGTTTTCATGTACTGAGTCGGAAATCAGAAGTCAGGGTCCTAGTGTATGTATACGTCTGTCACATGCACCAATACTATACTCCCTGAACTGAAGACCACACTTAGTACCCTTAACACTACCACTTCACAGAAAAGAATGATGAGATTCATAAGTTCTATGGTAGAACTGACTGCTCTGATACAAATTTTTCATGAACCATCCTCGGGGCCCGTGTCGTGACTACCCCAATCCCACCTTCCATAGGCCAGGGGAAGGAGACTAGCACCAAAAGGCCTAAATGCCTATAAATGGGAAGGAATTGCCTTTATGAATCATAATCACACACAACCAGAGTACAAGCAGAAGAAAACACTAAGTAAAACTAAAAAACAAAATTAGTGCTGAAAATAAGGGGCCGAAAATACAAGCCCAACTGTAAAGTACAAGGTTAAATACAAAAAAGAATGAAGGTAACAAGAAGTTCATGGATCGTCTTCCACGTATCCTACCTGAAGGGTAGGTATACATAGCACATCTACTAGATCATCCACCATAGATCCTACCTAAATGGTAGGTACATATAGCTTCCTCTGCGCCTAGTGAGTCCTTGAGGGTCTCAGGGTACCTACAGAGTATAATTATACTCACACCTACACGGGCTATGCCCTCACCTCATTGTGTATGATGTAGACGACATACAACGCTGATGGAGACCGACTGTACGAGGAATGGACGACACCTGGAGGTGGACCTCATGACGAGTCAGTACCCGGAGGTGGACCTCACGATGAGTCATTACCCGAAGGAGGTTGACAGACAAGGGTGCTGAGGAGGCTATCTGTACCTACCCTTCAGGTAGGATCTGTGGGGGATGATCTTGGAGCTGTGCTATCTACACCTACCATTGAGGTATGATCCATGGTGGACGATCCAGGAGCTGCTTGTCACTTTCCATATGTTTGGTCTTTTACCTTGTACTTTATAGTTGGACTTGTATTTCTGGAACGTTAGTTTCAGAACTACTTTTTTTCTGTTTTACTTAGTGTTTTCTTTATCTTGTACTCTGGTTGTGTGTGTATACATTTCATAAAAGCAATGCCTTCCCAGTTGTAGGGATTTACACCTTTTGGGGTTAGTCACCAGCCAATGGCCTATGGAAGGCGGGCTTGGGGTAGTCCCGGCATGGGCCCCGAGGATGGGTCATGACCACTTTATTTTATTTATTTTTATTATAGCCCCCAAAACTAACATCTGTTTCTACTCACTCTCGTAGAAGTGAATGTCTATTTAAGTGAATACCGACGCTGCGAGTTCAACGATGCCCTCATATTTTAGTTCCGAGCCCCGGTTAAAAATTTATAAAAACACGCTCGTACTTTTACTGAATGTACTCAAACAAAATTCCAAACATTGATTCCAGGAACATCGGGACTCAGAATCAAGGGGTGTAAAAATTTGCAGACTCATAAAAATCTAATGTCTTTATGAAAAAATTTTCCACGTAATTTCTAAGTCTTTACAATATTTACATTGACCACCTAAGAATCTTGCGAGGTAAATTCCCTTGATGCACAAGGAATTAATTTTCATAGTGTCCCATATACTTTTAGGTGAATCATTGATATTTAGAATCCAGATTTATGTCCTTAAAATCATGATCATGATGTAATTTTCCTCCAAACATGTTGTAATATTACATTCCCTTGAAAAATGTACTATGGTGTTTCTTTCATAAATTATCACATGGGGAAATTCCTTTTATACCTTCTTACATTTATCCACCATTTTCAAACCAATCACATTCCATTAAATCAATTAAACGATATTATAGTTGGATAATTATTTTATTGTATTTTTATCACATTATTTTATGTCCTTTTATGATGATAATGTTTTGGAGTCTAGTGGCCTTAATTGAATCAGATTAATCACACCAGAGAAACATTCAATCCTAATTTATTGATTATTTATCATATCTATTACAATCCTTTATATTGTTGAATGGATGTATTCATACAATTAAACATTTTCATCATCTATTTTACTTATATTGAATCTTTATCTCAACATATAAACTAGTTTTCTATGAGATAAATATTTTTATAAAAATAGAATCTGAAAATACTTCCCTTCAATGATTTCTAATTTTTATCCACAATTACGTTTTGTGTCAATGATAACCATTGATATAAATATATGATTTGAAAGTTATAATCCATGATAAATATCCCAATTTCATTACTTCCCAAAATAAATAAATAAAAATTCAGAAGAACATATCCATTTCTCAACTAAAAATTGATTTAATGACCTATTTAATGATGAGTGTCTCAAATGACTAAATTAGTCTTACATTATTACACCATGTGGTGGATCATTAGCATCCACCATATGAGAAAAGTTATTACTAATATCCCAATTCATCCTCCCCAATAGAGTAATAATTTTATCCATTTTAGATAGATCTGTAGATCTAGCATCACTATCATTCCTTTGAAGGAAATCCCTATATGGAGTGCATCAATTGATACAGTTCCCATTTATTATACATAAATACATTTATAAAAATTAAATACACTAGATTATATCCTAATATTATGAAATATAAATTATAATCCAATTACTATTGAAATAGATAACTTAAATTAAAAAACATGTTCATTACTAATATCATAATTATAAACACAATTAATGTAGGAACATTTTTAAATCATAAAAATATATTCAAAAAATTCAAAATCGCTTTCAAAGGAAATGTGTATTAATCAATGAATATTCACCCTATAATTTAAACCAAGAATGCATAAGGCTTTTGTTTTAACTAGGTAACACTCAAGTCAATCCCAACACATCATTTTCAATGTTATTATCTATGGTTCCATCTCTACAAGAAATACATATACTAAAAGTATCCACGTAGGGATGTATTTCTCGTTAAACCACATAATATCCACTTTACTAAAACAAATACAATGTATTCAATACATATAAATTGTATAAATAATATAGTAATGTTAATAAATTTGTTTTCCCAAAATCTAATTCCCATGGATTCTATAAACCACCTCTGATAAAAATTGTAATGTCCCAAAATCTAGTAAAATTGAGATGATGTGTTTTTAATACATTGGAATAAAATAAGAGGAATTTCATATTCATGTAAGAATTAGTATTTTATTCTTGGATAGAATACACATTCTTGAAATTTAAAAATAAAAAAAATAAAAAATGTAGCTTGTTTTTATAGAAATCCATTAATCCTCATAGAGTATCCCTGCATATCAATCACAAAACACATCCTACTATCCTAAGGAAAAAAACATAATAATGGGGGTGGAATCATATTATCATTAATTTATAATATAAAATAGAATATATAATGAATAAATAAAAATAATCAAAATTTATATTTAAATTATTTAAACACATGTAATTTAATCAATAAATTAATTATAACATGTTTGAACTATATAATGATCAAATGAATATATATAAATAATTATATGAGCTAGAGGCTTATCCATAGAAATTATAAATAACCAAAAAAATCACAATGAAATTAATAATTGATGTCAAAATAATGAAATTAGTAATATAATACATCTAAATAATACATCCAAATACATTGTTAACATAGTCTAAATTTGTTGTTACAAAACAATATAATTTGTACAAAATATTTGAATCATAAGAGTTTTCAATTAATCAAGGGATTATATATAAACGAGTTCATCCAATAAAATACTAATTCAAATACATTCTTCTGAGGAATGTGGTGAAATATAATATACATAAACATTTTTAGTGAAAAAACAAACAATATTTTAATACATACTACAATCAAATAATTATCCCCATAAACAAAATAGAATAATATCATGAATGGTAATAAAATTCTAAAAAATTAATAACTATTATAATAAAAATTCAAAATTATTTATAATTATTAAATCAGTACAAGATATTTATAATGATTCTTTTGTAAAATAAATGTTGGAAGTTATTTATGAGTAGAAATACATAAAAATTTCATTATAAAATTCATTTGGAAAATAAACATGGACATTGAAATCTTCCTTAAAATAAAAGTTCAAATGAAAATTGTAAATAATTTTCATTGAATAAAATAATTTTGAAACATGAAAAATAATATTTTAATCTTTTAATGTTAATGATGGATGAATATTCCATTAATGATGTACATGTTAAAACATATAATATATAATAAATTTTTGATAAAATCTTATTTGGTCATGATTTGAAAAGGATATGAAACATCTTTTATATGAAATTTTATAATTATAAATATGAAAAAATTATATTTACAAAATCATTCTAAAAAATGTTAATCAATTTTTTATAACATTTCTAGGAGATTATTATTTTGAGAAAAAATAAATTTTTGACTAAAGTGAGGAATGATGAAAAATTTTCATAAAACAATTTAAAATTATTATAATTACTAAATAATAGAAAAATGTTACCAATAATTGATTAATATCCTGACTAAATGTAGTATAATAAATTATATTGATTTTAGGATAGAAATATAAAATAATTCCCTTAAAGGATACCTAATCAATAACCATCCTAAATAATTATGAGATATTGAAATAAACCCTTAAAACTTTCATAACATTCAAATCAATACACCCCTGAAATAAGTAAAATCAAATAATTAATTAAATAAAATAAATCCAAATTAATTGTAGGTATAACATATAAAAAGTGATGGTATATACACTACATAATGGAATAAGTGGTGAATATCGAATATATCTCATGGAAGTAAAAGTGATAATAAAAACTCATAAAAATTTGTAGAAATACAATGTATGTGTTCTAACATACTATATAGTAAATATATGATTACTGTAAATATATTAAATAACACTATTAATTTCTCTAATAGCATATATTATTTAAATGTAGTGTTTTATTACACGTTTATTATCAATTCTTCGTTAAATGACCATTTTGGGTCATAAATGTCACATTTTTTCATATATGTTTTAGTTCAGTAATTTTTCCACATAATTTAAACATTTTTAAATAATTTAATTATTGTTAAAAATTATATAAATATAATAAAAACTCATTATATATGTTTTTATAGTATTCTATTAATATTATATTTAGAAAATTGATCAGACCATTCTTGTAGACACTATGCCATACGTACTAATAACATTGATTTCATTTATGTTGACGATTAGAAAAATAGGTAAATAAATATTAATTCATATTTATAGATTCATTATCATATCTTACATATAATTTATATCAATAAAATAAAACTATTTTAAAATCTTTTTAAATA
Organism: Viscum album; assembly: GCA_963277665.1. NCBI lineage: Eukaryota > Viridiplantae > Streptophyta > Magnoliopsida > Santalales > Viscaceae > Viscum > Viscum album. The sequence goes on along the minus strand of OY728151.1, from coordinate 747,160,979 downwards.
TAAACTAAAAAACATTTCACATCGCTATGTGGAGGCAGCAGTCCACACACACACAGATGAGAAATTTTATTGTTTTCCAATTTATTTTCTAGTGAAAATTATTTATGATATTATATTTGATTAATTATTGTTATATAATGAATATAAAATATATTATTTAAATTTAAACATATTATTTTTTTATGTATGTGTATTTGGAAACTAAAAAAATAACTTCATGAGGTGGTAGTCTGCCATACCCACAACCTACGTTATTGTATCCCAAAAAAGAAATAATGATTTTATATGAGATATAATAATTATATAATTTTAATAATATATTAAATATCATATATATATATGATAAATAATTCCTTATATCAATCCTGTAATGGTGGTGATTTAAAAAAAATTACATTAGTTGTTAAGGTGGTAGTCCAATATAAACAAGATAGTAAGTTTCATTTCCCACTCGATCAATGTAGAGAAGGATAATTGTTATGAAATTTAAAAAATAAAATATATTTATATAGGATATAGTTTTTATTATATTATAATAATATAATATTTTTTGTATCTTTTGAATGAAAAAATTAAAACAAATATGCATGTTTAAGAAATTTATCTCTTCCTCAGAGTACCTCATTAGTTTCACACCTATATACATTTTATGAGGGATTTATAATATAAATAAATAATATAGGATGTGGGGAGGGAAATATTTAAGGTATTTTCATTAGTATTTTAATTCATTTATTTGTTAATAGATGAAGAGTGGGGTTTCCATTTATAAGTCAGGGAGAGGACATATATGGAAATATTCCTAAAATATTGTGATATATTAATTTATCTAATTTTAAATGCCTCAATAATGTTTCATTATAAGAAAATAGAGGTTATTTGAATTAAATATATCCAATAAATTTGTTTTCGGAAATTCTTATGTAATTTTAGCTTTTATATTCTTTGTTTAACCCTAGGTAAAACTATTTTATCCTTAACAACGATAATTATTTTTTTCTATTTCAACTCTTCTTTATAGAAAATCATTAATTTTTCAATATTTTATAATTTAAATTATATTTATTAAATATAAGGAATATATTTTTTTCAAATTAAAATCACATAGGTGGCTTTATTTAATTTAAAATTATACCACATATGAGAAAAAAGAGTGGTTTCCAGAATATAATATTCTCATAAGTGCTAAATGTATTAATGTAGGATATCTTTATTAAATACATTAAGATGACCAAAATAATTTAAATTTTTATACGATGATACAATTTTTAATTAGAAATAAATTTAAAATTTAATTTAACTTTTTAAACATAAATAAATACAAATTATTATATAATAATAATTTGTGTTTCTCAACAATAATAAAAAATATATTCTTTTTATAAATTTATTAAAAATACACCTGAAGATAATTTGTTAATATAGATATCAAAACAAATATTCTTCTTGCATATAAATATTCTATTTTTTACACTAATTTTAATCTATGTTAACAATGCGTGATTAATATACATTTCAAAAAAATGTAGTTTTGATGAAAACATTTCATTCTCATTATAATGGTTACTTTTTTATTTCTAATCAATAGAAAAAAATGAAATTCATTTATACATGTGAAAAAATAATTATTTTCATTATTTACTTATTAATATTAATTCCCCCCAACATAAAAACAATGTTATAATGGACATTCCTAAATAATAACAACATAATAGTGTATCATGTTTTATATAAACCCTGTGCGGCATGAATTTAATCCAAAGAAAGTGATTAAATATATATTAATGGAATTGTATCATTTTGACTAAGGGTGTTCCAAACACATATAAGATTAGTGTTGAGTGTCATATACCCTATTGTATATGATGTTCATATATTAAAAAACAATGGTGATAAATTATACCCCCATTAAATAATTTTATTCCTTGTAATTAAATATTTATATCATTAATGAAGTCTCAAAAATTTGGATGTAACCTTCTTAACAACCCAGATTATAAAAATGGTAAACAAAATATCAACTACGAAAGAGGTAAAGGGAAGTATGTTTATCATAACAACACATACTAAGATTCCAAATATTATAACACTGGTGGAAAATGAACACATGGACTTAAAAAAGAATCCCAAAAATTAACTTCCATTCTCTTTTAAACACAGTTGTGGTGAAGGACTCCATATGTGAATACCGGAATTGCGAGTTCAACGGTGCCCTCAAATTTTAATTTGAAGCACCGGTTCAAAAGTTATAAAATCCCGCTCGTATGTTTACTAAACATACCTAAACATATATTCAGAAATTGATTATGGGCCCACTGTGCCTTGGAATCAACCACCGTCAAAAACTGTAGAATCGTGAAATTCCAAATAATTTTTGAAAAAAATTTCACCTGGAAATTCTGTGTCTGTACAAGAAACACGAAGCCGAATAATTTTTTTATTCATTGGTGACATAAAATATTTCTCTCAAATCATAAATGAAATAGTACAGTGTACATTCAATATTAATACAAAAATATATATGAAAATAGTACTCATATAACATAATAATTTAATTCAATCACCTAATCATTAGTCATTGACATCACTTATTATAATATAATAATATTATACTTGACACATAAGACTATCTTGATGTATTTTCCATTTATGCTTCTGAGATTATTTTACATAGAGACCCATGTACTTATAGTTGATATATTTAATATTAGATGTATATTTCATGACCATTACAACAATGATATTATATCATTTATATCCGTAATTTAAAAGAACATTCATCATTTTTAGAAATGTACAAGGGTTCTAATTTCCAAAATTATCACTTGGGGAATATCAATATTTCAGTTCCTCACTTTATTATTATTTTACTATGCTTACCTATTCTTCTATAATATCCCATTAAAGCCATTATAAATGGAGAATTATTTCTCTATCATTATACTATATTATCTTATACCCTTATATAATATGATTTTTTGTGAGACTGGTTCCTTTCAAATATTTGGCCGAAACCCATTGATGAAATAGTGAAGCATGCCATCTTAATTATTAATGTATTATATACCATTCATTTAAAACATAGTAATGTATAATTAATACATATAATCATTTTCATCTTAATTATATCATATATATAGGAATTTTATCTCAATTACCACTTTATGATAATGAGAAAAATACTTTTCAAAGAACAGTACCTTAAAATAATTCGATTCCATGTTTTTTGTTTCATCATAATCCTTTTTATTTTTTATAAATGACTACTAGTAATCTACATATCCGAAAAGATGATAATATTCCATGATAACTTTATCCCATTCATTTATTACCAAATAAATAAATATATTCTCTATGGAAAACATTATATAAATATACATTACCAGCAATAAAAAATTTATCTTATATTTTTTATATTCCCTCATATTATATTCATGTTTTTGGAATTCCAATGATAAATAAAATGTTCTTAGAAAATGAACTAATTTTGAGGCATATATTTATTATTTATTTAATATATTTTTGTTATAAATGTGTTGTGGAATTTATGGGGGTTTCCCCTTGATGGGGAACGTCTATGATGGTTTGGAGTCTTGTACTAAATAATAGGGTTTCTATTGCCTTTTGGTGAAATAAATTCTATATAATGGGACTAAACACTCAATAATGTTTTGTAGGAATATTTTGTGAACATTTATAGGAAATAAAATTTTTACATTCAATGTATTTATAATTCTAAATTAGCATCGCTAAATATGTTTTTTATAAAAATGATAATCGGTTTTCAGTGTACTTGCATTTAATTGATTAAATTATGTGAAATTGGTTTACACCTCATTTTTTCTAATGAATTGTGATTTTAGTGAAACATATATGTGATATGTTTTTAATTCATATGAGAATGTATTTTCTTTCATTATAGGGGATCTAATTATTGATTTTTGAGACCTATGATCCTTACAAATCATTATGTTTCATAAATGTTCATTATTTTTGTCATGGTGTGTTTATCCAAATTGGTTTTACAAAAATTTGGAATCAGAGGTGTCAAGACTCTAGAGTTATTATATTACAAAATTTTTTAGACAATAGATATGATTCTTTGAGATTTATTGTTTTGATGAGGGGAGTACCTAATATCTCTTTCTATGGTGAGGCTCATGTTAAAAATATATGCTGGGACGTGTGAATCATGTTTTGTGTTTTTTTTCTTAATCTCTATTATTTATTATGGGGATCAGGTTTAAACTCATATTATTCTTCGTTCTGATAATTTCATATATAGCGGAATACAATGGTATTCCTCTTAGGAATGTTAAAAATCTTCCTCGAGAGGCTGTAGAAGATATTATTGAATGGATTCTTCCTTGATATTATAATCATTTAGTGGAAATCATGCTAGATGTTCATGATGTTGAATAGAATCAATATCATTTATAGAGCGTAGTGGTTGAGGTATATGTGAGAGATACATGACAGATATATTGATCATGAGAGTTATTTCACGGGAATACCACATAAATTATTCATATGATTAAACCTCAAGATGTGGAGGACTACATGGACATGATAAATTAGATAAAATACATCATGTATCCACCTGTGAGTATCCAGGTAAGGTGAAAAACATTCATACTCAAGGATCCAATCGAGCAATGGTGGAATTACATATTATATATAGACATGTATATGTTCTTGTACAAGAAAGGTATTAAGAATAATTTCCTCCTAACGGTCTTTCTAGAGTGACTAATGATAGATAAGACTATTATTTTCATATACTTTCAGTTGGGATTGAATTTGGCGTCTGTATACACTAATCAATTTTCTATGATTGTTTATTTTTCTCCAAAGGCAGTAATGAATGAATATATTAAAGCTCTGATGTACCTGTAGGGTTTGTGACTGGATATTAGATCATTTTTTTATGATGAATCTATCAACCACTGATTTCATTGTATATATTGTGATTATTTTTTACTAATATTGTAGAGTGGGATAGATATTATACCTCTTATCTTCCACCGAGTCGCAAATTAAATTTTGAACAAGAGAATAAGATAAAGAGGAAATATAACCACATGAGTGGTGGAAGAGGTTATCAATGATATGGAACATCTATAACATTCATTATTGATAATAATGAGTGTATTTCATGAAATAAAAATTGAAAGGTTAGATACACCAGAGTTATTATCCGACATATTTAAATTTGTGTATCTGTTGTCAAAATTACTATATTCCTCAATGTTTCTGTTAGGAAATGTCTATGAAATATTATTGTTAAATAATATCAAATCCAAAGGCTATTATGGAACATTTAGATGCTTCAATTACTTCATGTATTTATCCACACACCCCATGTGTGAATAATCATCAGAAAGTCAATGAGTTTTCAGTGGAAAATATGAGGGAATATTAATTGTGAGATGTACCCAATTTATTTAATTTATATTATCAGTCACTATATTGGATAATTTTTTAACACAACTATTTATTTATATCCATTTATTTTATATGATTAAACATCCAGTTGTCTCATTTCCATTTTTATTGAGTATGTGAAGCCTCAAGAGAAAAATTATGATTAGGGGTTTTAGTCTCCTTGTTTTCATTCAACATTTGATGGGGAGTTTGTCTTGGATCTTATTTTTTTCATCCTTGAGTAGATTAAAATCACCAGTTGGATGGATTGACATATTGATCATCTGTAATAGTTTGATTTTTTCCCATTTTGTCTCATTTATGGTAGATGATGGGATCTCATTGGAGTTTGTGGGAGAAAGGGATTTTATATTTGTTCATATTGTACATTCCAACCCTGAGAACATGTGTTTTTTCTACATTACTAGGTGATCCTGATGACATTTTACTAATTTTTATCTTCCCATTATTTCTAGATACATTCATGATGTTTTCCCCTAGTATATCTCTATGATTCCTTTAGAGAGGTTGGAGTGTTTAAGATCAACCTAGTTCGTGTTATGCATCTAATTTTTATATCTTCTTATCCTATTTCACCAACATAAGTGAATCAGATTATGATATAATTTCATGATCGTGTGGATAATTTTTTTCCCATGGATTTTCCCCTAGGGTATTCCCATTTAACTTTTCCCATAAAGACCATGGTACAATTTTATTGTTAGAGGACAATTAGAAGTCAAACATGGAAATGTTTATGAACATGTATCCATTACCTCATGTGAATGATTTAAATGATTAGTTATAGGTAGAATGTGTATTTATAAAATTGATAATCAGTTGGGTTATCATCAACTCAGAGTTAGGGAGTCATATTTACCTAAGACAAATTTTAGGAGAAGGTATGTCCATTATGAATACCTTGTGATTCAATTGGGTCTAAGGAAATAACCTTCTACATTTTATGGATTTTATAAATAACATAATCCATAAGTATTTTGATATTATTGTGGTATATTTTATTTATTTTATAATTTTTTATTGGATACTGTATAAAAATCATGAACACTATTTAAGATTGGTTAAAAAAATCCTAAAGAGTTAAAATATTTATTGAAATCATGAAAAATGTAATTTATGTATTCAATAACAATGTATTTTGATTCATTTTATTTATTAGAATGGCTAGATAGATGATCCTGAAAAGTTGAAGGATATTTTATTCTAGGAAGATCTATGAAATATATTTGTGATTCAATGCTTCCATGGAATTGCTGGGTAATACTGATGATTTTTTTAGGATTTATAAAGATTCACAACAACTTTGACTGCATTTTCTTGGAAAGGGGTGAAATTCATATGGGATGACTTGTGTAAACATTATATTTGTGATCTAAAATTACTTTTGGTATTTTACCCCATTTTTTATCTTACCCAATCCTAGTAATGGATATTGGGTATTTTTTTCTTCAAGATGTAGGATGTTTTGTTTGTTTACAAATAATTTTCATGTGGTTAGTTATGTATCCATTCAACTTTGAACTCATATGAAAATTATCCCACTTATGATTTGGATAGTTCCATGGTTATTCTTGTTCTTTTGTGATGGTGTAACTAACTATTGTGGGTGAGGTTCACAATACATTTTTTAACTTATGTTTCTGATCAATATAGTTTGAAATATACAATTGAATCATGAAAATGATGATGGATGAAATACCTTAGTATGATTAAATTTAATATCTCATACACCCCAGGAACAATTAATATTGTTGAATATGAAATAAATAATAATGTTCATTCATAAGTTGTTCTATAATCAAAGGATGTGTGGATCCTTATGGGAAAATTTGTTCATTTCCAGTTAGATGATCATGATGGTTTTTAGGTATGGATTTGACCAGTGATAAATTATTTACATCCCTCATAGAGTCTATTCTGTAGATTCAATAGCTGGTTGAAAATTTCATATGAATTTGATATGCCCAAATTGGGGGGAGATAATTTTTTATTCTCTTTCTTCACGTCATACAATCATTGTTGGGGATTGGGTTTTCATCTAAATAATATGTGAGGACCATATGTTTTTTTGAATTTTAGGACTCTCCATGGTATGTGAATCCATGAATAAGGATGATGTATTATGACATGAGATGACACTTCTGGAGGCATTGTATAAATCATGAAAATGAATATTATGTGTTCTACTATCACATCTTCTAAAAGATAAGTGAAGAACATCTAAAACCATATGGTTTTATTTATCATCTTCTAGTGCCAGTTTGTAAATGAGATAACCTATCAATTTATTTTATTATTAGATTAACACAACCCCCAGTAAAGGAATATGGTCTTGCAAGTCATTTATTGTTTGAAAAATATTTATCTATTCATTCTATTCTAGGATTCCATAAATGGTAAAGGTTTTGGAAATAAGTATATTAAGAAGATCTTGATGTTACATTGGATTACTTTTTCTATATTTTATATAGGGATTATATGTATAATTGGTTGTTCCAAAGGAGTCTATAGGAGGTGATGTGGGCTTAGGTGAGTTTGAGTATATGTTTTTATCAACAAACAAATCAATGGATAGTGTTTAATATTAATTAACAAGATGATATTCTCAATTACTATGTATCGGAATTTGGTTGATATTGGGATACTAGTTTGAGATAGATTGAGATTCATTACAACAACGTTTTTTAGTCATCTATAATAATGAACCCCATTATGTATTTTTATGGTCACCTATGAAATTCGCCATTTTTTAGAAAGTGGTTGGAAAATCCACTTTTTTGGTATCATTTTTTATTTATAAAATATCAATAATTATTCATGATATATGTTGGTGACTACTTACATATCATATTAAATACAAATATTTTTTAGATCATCCATATCATCTATAATATCATCCCATTACTGTGTTTTTTTCATGAATGTTTATCCATTGACTGATCAACATCGACTTCAAAAATAGGGAATGATGGACATTAGATATGTTGGACATTCCAGTCATCTTCACAACACGAGAGGGATTATTATCAATGATAATTAACATTTTAGTGGAAAAGAATCAATATTTTCTCTATGTATCATAACTCAATAATTAATATCTCAATCCTTCAAACATTCTATGTTGGGGAGAGATCTATTGGGAACTATATGTTTCAATTGTGGAGAATATTGTATAGTTAACTTATTCTCATGTGAATGTATTATTTGGAAATTAAATTCTATTGGGGTAAGTGTTTTGATGAAAATGATCAGATTCTCACATGAATTGGGTGAATAAACCGTTAATGAGCGTGTAGGGGAATTTTACATTTTCTAAATAGAAATTATAAAATTAAATTTTTTTGAATGAAATATCTTATTATGTAGAGTTTTTTACATTCCTTTAACAAATTTATTGTGTTTATTTTTTTCAGTTGTAATTTTCATCTTTATTTAGGTATCCTTTGGGACTTCCAGTAATGGGGATATTTTTTATTAAAATGACATATGTTTTTGGGCTGTTTTTTTATTTAATGGAGTCTTGGAAGAAATGTGATGATGAATTTATGGATTTCATATTGTGTTAAACAAAATATTATGTCTGTTTGGTGTTTTCTTATAAAAGATGATTTTTTAAATTCTACATGAGAAATAGATGTAGTGGAATGGGACTACACATCCTGTAATGGTTATTGGGTATATATTGTGATCTTTTAGTTGGTGTTAATGGTTTACCAATTTTTTATTTTTTATTGATGATATTTACTATTAAAATATTAGTTTTAATACAAAGGGATGTTTTTTCTACCATTGGATTCATGGATTACAACACATGATAATGGACTCAACTCTTTGTAACCCTTGTAATTTTTTTATTTTTTCATGTTTTATGGGTGATATGTTTTTCATTTACATATGAGCCTCATACTTTTTGACCTAAAGGAGATCATGGAGGATTTTAGAGACCCCTCATAATTCCATATCATTTCTCTCAATGATTGATAATTATAGTGGGTTGGTGAATTTATCCGTGTGAGGTTCACCACAAATTCATTTCATAACAAAATATGGACTGGTTGTTCCATTAAATTATTTGGGTTATTGACACATGAAATGGTCTGACATTGTTACTACATATTGTGGATAAACTAGCTATGACATACATGAAAGGATATATCTTATAATCTGAGTCAGAAACCCCAATATTCATACAATTTAATCAAATCAATATATATTTACAATTCCAGCTACATTATCTACCATATGAGGGAAACATTTACATGGGATACATTCATTGATAATGTTTATATTTCTTCCACAAGTATCCATTTAGGAAAAATTGAATCCACTATATTATATCATAACAATACTAAACATAATGTATAATCCTATTACTAGTGAAATAATTTACATATGTTGGAAAATTTATGCATTGATAATATCATAATTATAATCGTGGATTAATGGGAAATGATCAATATCAAAAAAATATGTTGAAACTATTTATAATGGGGTGTAATTAAATTCAGAATTAACCTGAGAATTTCCTCTAGGAGTGTTATACCATGTGAAAAGCAAGGACCATTGTTGTGTACCGTGTAATGGTTGATCAGGTTTAACATGAATTTCACAGATTACTACCCCTTGGTCCTTCTTTTATATAACCAAATCTACTTGTATTATACATATTGTGAAGTATTGATATGGTAAACCAAAGAATCTATTCCGTACCAAAACAATATGATGTTCTTCTAATCATATAATCAATGAATATCATATTGTAATGTCCTAGACTCTAGTATCCTAATGGTGTTTTTTACATTATTACATTGACATAATATATAAGGAACCACATCATAAGGGATAGAATATTTTAGTAGTACTAGTAAACTGCATAAAAATTTAATTTCAAAATTAAATTGAAAATATAAATTATGAAATGTTTGTTAACTGAGAAAGACATTATTCCTCATAATGTATCATTATAGTACAACCACAAAGCACTTCCAAGTATCATTTGGAATATAATACTTAAGAAACAGGGGGATCAGTTACTCAGTAAGGCTATGTGAACAGTGGAATCTATCATTTATAAATAAATATAATTAATATTGAATATTATATATATGATATACGTTCTATTTAATTATAAAAATTATCATAATATAGATGAAATACTTAATGATCAAAAAAATCCATATACATAATTTCATATTCTTGAAAAATATTCATCACTATTATAATAACTAAAATAATCACATGGATATCAATAAATGATCTCATAATGGGGGATTCCATAATTCCCAACATTTGAACATAATTTCTAGACCTTTTATAAAAATTATATATTTTTATGGTAAAAACCCATCTAATTTGTATAACGAATTTTCCTCATTAAACCAATCGATTCATCAAGTAGATATTTATCAACTGGTTCCAACCATAACATACTATATAGAATTATCGTATGAATTTGGAGAAACATAATCAATTTTACTATTGTTTTTGGCAAACTTTGAGGAAAATTTTAAACACGTACCCCAGTAAATAAAAAAATCATACACCATACATAATAATATAAATAATTGTAAAACAATTGTACATCATCAGTCAAACTAATAATAATTTATCCTAATAAATAATAAATAAGATATCAATACAATATATTGGTGTGTCTCATAAGGTAATGGTTTTATGTATTCCAAAAATATTAATACAAAACAAAAATATTTAATAACATTCTTAAAATGATTTATAATTAGAAAACAAAAATATAATATTAATTTTTTTTAAAACAAATTTGATAATAATTATCCGTAATAATAAATTGTTAAAACTTATATGATAATTATTAAATAATTGCGTGGTCAATATGGAAATTTTTTCTTCCTATAAAACATATTTAAACAAATATTCTTTTCCCATTTTTATTAAAATCCAAAAAATTTCTGTTTCGAAAATGAAATGAAGTTTCATATCAATTTTAATTTGTTAAAATAATTTGGTAAAATTATATTTTATCAATAAATTGGAAATATTAAAAACTTTTTAAAAAATATTTTTTGGAAAAATAATTTTGATGAAATATGATTTTAAACCGATGATAAAAAAAAGTAGTATTTTCTTAATATCATGTTTTTAATAATTTCAAGTACCCAAAAGTGGACAATGATATTGATTTATGGAAATGATAATTAATAGAATAGGGAAGAAATATTTTATTGTAAGTAAAGATATATAATATAATTCTATGATGGGGACTTAAACAACAACAATCAAAAATAATAATGAGATTTAGAAATAAACAATTACAAATTTAGTAACTTCAGAATTATAAGCCAAAGAATGAAATTACATTAACAAGAAATTAAATAAACAAGAATAGAAATATATTCCTGATATAAAATAAAAAAATGGCAAGTATATAAATTATATAAAGGAATAATTGGCTAATATAACTCATTTCAGATGGATGTAAATGTGAGATGAGAAACACTTACCCCATGTTTGTCTTCATTTGTATGTGTCTAAAAGTCATAAAAATTATAGGTCTCATAAATATATATAAAATAAAAATAATAATATCTCTAAAATAATAGGTTATTTTATTATATTCTTTTCTCACTTATTTATTTATAATTAATTTTTATAATCACTTTTACATGAGATAATTATCATCATTTTTTTTGTATGTTTTAGTCTTATAATTTTTTTCCCTTTAATTTTATTACTCTTACATAATATATATCATTTTATAATTGATATATCTATCATATATTTTTATTTTATATGTATTTATTCTAATTAATTAATGTTATATATTGAAAATGGCTTACACGCATTATGGTAATGTGAGATGTACATACTCATAATCACTAATTCCATTTTTCATGATGGTTGGAATGAAAAGAACTTAAATATTAACAAATATTTAAAATAATATTTTAATATATAATGTTAATTAATATAAATAAAATAATTCTATATTAAAATAAATGAAAAAATTAAATAAAAACTGCTTCTTATCGTCATATTAAAGATGTAGTCCACATATAAACATGAGCAACATAATTGTTTAACATTGGATTTGAAGGTAACCAGTTATATGTTATATTATATGTCCAAAAGTATGGTTATATCATAAATAACAATAATATTCTTAAACATTAACATTAAAACCATTCGTGTAATGCGTAATTGAAAAACGAATATCATTGCTTCGTAATCCGAAAGTCTGTCCTAAACATGACAGATGTTGTCATACACACCATGGAATGGGAAAATTAAATTTATATTTGATATGTAAATTAAATAAGTACAATTATATCATAAATATACTAAAAATATTTTAAATCCATCATTATATCAATCATTGAATGGTGGATATAGAAAATTAAATACATTGGTTTACGAGGTTTTAGTCCACCATACATTTGATCGATAGTTTCGTTTCCTATAAGATGGTAGTGGAGACAATTATGGGTTATAAAATTATCATAATAACATTTAAGTATATTTTATATACATTTTTCATTATATTGGGGTATTTTAAGATGTTTTTATGAGGGTTTTTGAATGAAAACAATAATTACTTATGTTTAAGAATATTACATCTTCCTTGGAGACCTCTTTATTTTTGTTCCTAAAACCTTCATAATGGAGATTAATAATAAAAAATAGGCTCCCAGGATATGTTTATTGAATTTAGTAATAGATTTTTGATATTATATTCAAATAAAATTTCATTTTCCTATTTATATAGATGAAGATAAGGGATAAAAAAATTTAACGTTTGGAGGGGAGACACAAATCTTTTTCAAATATAAAGTGAAAACCCCATTTAATCATTCCAAAAGCCTCCAAAAAATTTAATTATCACATTCTATAGGTTATATAGTTTAAATATTTCTATAAAATTGGGTTTTGAAGTTTTTTTGATCCTTTGTAACACTTATATTCTAACTTTATCCCCTTGAAAATTCTATTTTAACTATGACCATGGTAATTTATTTTTACATTTTCACTATTCATTATAGACCAAAAATAATTTGAACATATTATATAAGATATATTGTGATTATTTGAATTATTTAATATTTTATTTATAGTTAAACTAAAATAAATGATATAATTCAATATAAAATTAAATAAGTGAGACGATGAAGAAGCTGTCTTCTAAAGAGATAATTATATTATGTATAAAATGTTTTAATATCAATATTCAATGAAAAATTTATTCCAATTACCTAAATTACACATATTTTAATATAATTGAACTTATTATACTATAAAACTAATTTGAAATGTCATTTTTATTTTAAATAATTTAAAAAATTGAATGTTTTCAATAAAAAACATATTTTTTAGTATTCATAAAAAATTTATATTTTCATTAAATTATCAAAAAATCTGAAAATATGAATTTGGAAATTTATATATAAAAAATTATGATTATTAATATATACATTTTTTAATTTTTTAAAAATCATTTTTAAATTAACTGTTCAATGTTTGACTTTTCCCCCTTTCAGAAAAATATAGTTTTTCAGAAATAAATTTTTTTCCATTTATAAGGCTTAGTTTTTTATTTATAATGATTATATGACCACAGAAAATATTTTATACATTTTTAAACCATTTAATATTAATTATATAGTTATTAATTTTCGTACTATATAATTGAATGTACTGGTTACAAAGGTCATTTCTATATAATAATATTTTAATAATGTATCGTTTTTTGATTTATTCCCAGTGTTGGGTGCATTGAGAGTAATTAAAGATATAGAAATTAACTAAAATAAAATATATCATAATGTTTTAGTTTGTTAAATTCATATCTAAGGTCATTGTTTTTTGTCATATATGTTATCGAATATGATGTTTAGCTTTTATAATATTATGGTATTAGAAATCACTATTTCATGGGGTTTTTCTCATGATTTCTCATTTACAAGTATCACTTATTAAATTTAATAAGAATCCATATATGATCACACCATGCTAATGGAGGTACATCCAAAATCATAATGTTGTGGCACATGTCTATATCACACATTGAAAATTTTATACACTACTGAATTTCCCACACTTAGAGTTCTTAAGTCTTTATTAGTTCTCTTAATTTTAATAAGTTTTACACAATTCCCCTATAAGGGGATTACTATTATAAAGATTCTCAATATTTATCATGTCATACCCACCAATCGTATCCAACATATAATGATGATCTAGGGAATGTTACAAGAAAAAAACATATTCAATAAACACCTCTCTTGATTTGATATCCAATATGGGTTTAATCACACCTTAGTTGTAATTTTCTACCTTATAAGATTATAAAGAATAAACCAACCTGAAACCAATATTGGATGTTAATAGGGAGATAAATCTGAACAAAAAGGGACCTAAGAAAACTAGCCACACGACATAATGTAGAATCACACAAGTGCTTCCTCAATAATTCCAAAGTAATTTAATTATAGTAAAACAAAAGAAATGAAGACCGTATAAATAATTAATCATTTTAGTTGATAAATTTAACAGTGTTTCTTAAAAATCAATTCACTAAATGAAATCAAATATCCCCCATCATGGGTCTCCCTTATGGGATCTAGGTTCCAACTCCCTAATATGAGTCACTCATAAGGTTATTAGGGTCTCTATCCCATCCCACAATTCCTATCTAACATCAGATTCAACTACCTAGATCAAAATAACACTCATCCAAAAACCACATGATGAATTACATTCAAAACAACTATTATGGGGGTATATATACAAGCCTTGAATTAAACCATCATAGGGTTTTTTATGTTATAAATAAAATAAAAAATTCCAAAAAAACAAATGTTCTATAGGTCTCTAGGTTATGAGGAATATAACACAACTCAGGGAATCCCACATTACCTACCACCATAATAAATATATAACCATAATATATCAATTATTTATGACTCACATATATACCTATGATCCACAATTTATAAAAATTTATTTGTTTAGATATATGATCTATTACATTTGGCTCTATAAAATGAATAATCAAGTTTATGTTACATAATGAAACAAATTATATGTTATACATGGAATTTATTTTAGCTAAATAAACTTAATATTCAAGGGAAAAATATCATACAACAATTATTCAATCATTTTTAGGATTAGTTTAGTCAAAATTCAATATAAACATATATAAAAACCTTATAAATTGACGTAGACCCACTAGCGTCTCTAAATGAATCAAAATTAAAGTAATTAGACCATCAATCATTTAAAATCATATTGAGAGTTGGAATCACATGTTCATATCATGATGAATGTAAATAACCACACCCAAATATCCATGTCATTATATGAGTAAACATTCAGAATACATCACTATAATATTCTCATGAATCAAAAAATCTGAAATATGGTCAATTGTAAAAGTAAACATAAAAAATGTAATCACATACCTAAAAAATATATTCCCTCAAATGTGGGATGACTGGTCAAGGGAGAAAACTACATAACATGTTCTGAAATTATATTACTAAAATATCAGCACCGACCAACTATAAAATTAAATGAAACTGATTTGATATCATTTTGAAAAATCCTATTATAGAATCCACTGAACCGGAACATTAGGATGGCAGACCATATGGCCTAAAGCATGCCTTCTAGTATGTCAGATGATTCAAACAAATAGTTTGAGTCTAACGAGGTCTTGTTAGATATTAATACACATATAGTAGATTATAATAAAATCTATAAATAATGTAAATCATGTAGAACATCAAGATAAATTGGTATTATGATATTTTGAAACATAAAAATCATTATCAACATATTTCATGGAATAATAAAATGAATCATGTATAAATTTATGCCTGATTAAATTATGAGATGATATGAAAAATCTAAATATACTAAAACTAACAATAAAGAAATCTGAAAATTTTCTTGAGCCATAACTAAGACTCATAAAACATGGATAATAATATATCACCAAAACAGGATCCATTCCCAATCCTCTACCTTATATACAATAGTTTTTGTTTTTTAGGCACTCATACTATAGGGTTGTCTAATCAGGTTCTAATTATTACTTTGTAGGAATCATATAATATCCTCCCTTAAATAAAAAATATAAAAAAATGTGAATGAATATATTCTATACATAAAATATAAATAAAAAATAAATAAATAATTAACACTAAATAATGATCTCTGTATTGATTCATAGGTACAACATGACCCTATTTGACCAACAATAATTGTTGTTGAGAATATAAATTTGTTGTTAAACCATAAGAAACCATACAATGATGTTAATATGAAACCCTAGAACTAGTAGCAATATCATATCTACATTTGGAAATGAGATGGTGTCTCTATGAAAATCATAGTGACCCTTAAAATGAAAATATGTGACACATGGGAAAACATATTCCTTGTCAAAGACCAACACTAGTAGGATTCCTTATTCTCCTAATTTTAGTGTCTATCTGAGAATGTATCATTAACCAGGAAAACTATTAATAATTATATGTAATCAAAAAAACATAATGGAATTCCTTGTTTTGTGATGTACAATTAAAAATATTATTTCTCATCCTAAAATTACTATGGATATAATAATTCATTCCAATATTCCCCACCAGAAAACAACCACATGGAATCTAGGCCTTCATCCTAAAATTTACATGGCATCTAAAACCCAAATTTGCATTCCTATACCATTAAAAATTATGTTAAATCAAGGTCCTCATCATAGAATTTCCATGGATCCCACCCCCTCATCCAAATAATCCCATGTATCAATTATTAAATAGAATCTATGTGCCTATCCTAGGAATACAATTTATTCTGATTGATCTTCGTCACATTTTTATGAGTCATGTGTGAAAAGTAATACATGTGATCATATAGAATTTCGAATTTACTCTCTTTCAATCATTTGGCCACAGTTTCTTTTTTTCCTACGATTAATATCACATCATGATTGTAAGATTATTTCCCTCCCTACTTAACATTTTGTACCTAAATAAATACATATTAAAATTTATATAAACGATTATTATATAATGTACTCAATACTATTAATGTATTATCATGTTTTGACATATCACTAGTGTTCCTCTTCATAAACCATTTTATAGTTTGGTATTATTATAATCCATATAAAAATAAGAATTCAAAAATATAAAACCCGTAATCAACATAAAATCCTTATATTTTCTTTACATTATCATAATATTTAAAATCCAATACCAAAAATTTCATCATCTCCAGGACACATTATACTTTTGTCAATACATTTTAGTTAACTAGATCATTATTTGAATACCCAATATGATAATATTAATGGATTGTGAACACCTATTTCAGAAGTAGGGATATCAATATTATTTTGTAAAATTAGCAATATTCTATTGTTTATGTGAATTAAAATATAATTATATGATGAATTTTATATGTAATAATAATTTTTTTTGGAATAAATAAATATATATTTATCAATAGGCATTGTGTATGTGTTTTCCTTTTTTACATACCATAGAATGATACTTTTTATTGTTATTAATTGGAACATGAAATATATTATGTTTTTTTAAAATAATGATACCTTGTCCAAAGTGTCCAAGGCACAAAATGTATTATAAAAAAAATTACAAGAGACGAAAATACATGATCACATTACAATTATTCACGTGGAAATTAATAAGAGCAGCATGGGGGTCTTCACCTGAGGTCATATATTGATTAACTCCCAGATTGGATAAGCCATCAGCAACCATGTTTTCTTCTCAATATACTTGTATGATGATGTTGTTTAGATCAGTGATAGAACAGTTACATTCTATCAAACATGTGGTAATCGGCCATTCTAGTTGAGTTACACCATTAAAAATTTCTTGAATGATGGTTGTCAAGTCACTTTAAATCAAAAGGATATTCCAACCAAAGCTCATGGAAACTTTTATCATATGATTCAAACCCAACATCTCAGCTTCAAGGGAGGTGGCACTGGCACAATGACCCATGAAGCAGCCTAGGATATAGATGAGATGGTCCCTAAAGACACCACTACATATTGCAGTCCCCAGATTTCCCTTGGAGGCACCATCAATATAGATTTTGACCCATCCAGGGAGGTGGGATATCCAAAACCCCTCAAGTGTGTGATGTGGCTGACAGATATTGCTGCTGATTTGAAGAAATTTTAGGATTCTAAAGTCATGCTTGGAATTGTCGCAATGACATTTTTATAAAGCGGCTGATTTTCTTGAAATGATGATTTGGGTCCGACCTACAATAATATTGAGTGAGTAGTTTCTATGAATAATTGCATTTTAATAATACCAGATCACATGGTGAAATTTAGAAACTACAGTAAGGAAGATATTCCTCATTTGCTGAGAACCCTCCATCTCTGTACAATTCCTAATATGAGTTTTGACAGAGTCAAGAATCAGCCATCTGCAATAGAAGATGTAAAAAATATTGTTCCATAGAGAAGTAGTAGTAACACAAAAAATGAATTGTTGAGTAGCATATTCTCTATGTTGGTTACAGATATTACACTTAGAAAAAAAGATGAATTCCCAAAAATTAAAGACAAACCTCAGTGGGAATTCTATTGTGAGAAAGTCTCCAGATAAAACTGAATCATCAGGGCTTTATCCAAGGATTGTTGAAGTGTTTCATCTAGTTGAAGTCACTCTCGTTGTTTCATCATGTGTGATTGTAGTAATTCTTTGAGGTGATCATACCATTCTGAGCAAGCTCCCAATTTAGGAAATCATTTTTTTATGAAAAAGGATAGTATTCAACGAGATTTAAAATATGAGAATAAATATGATCAAGATGAGAATTT
This sequence comes from Viscum album, assembly GCA_963277665.1. Classification (NCBI taxonomy): domain Eukaryota; kingdom Viridiplantae; phylum Streptophyta; class Magnoliopsida; order Santalales; family Viscaceae; genus Viscum; species Viscum album. The sequence continues at coordinate 747,141,691 of OY728151.1, read as the reverse complement.
AAAATTTCTTTGATAGAGCTATTGGTGTTTTTATGAAATTGAACAGGAGTAATCCCAGAGAATAGTGGTGTTTCAGTCCAATTGTCTAGCTACAATTTCATGGACATATATCTAAATACCATCTATCTATAATTATTCATAATGTTACCGAAGAAGAGTTTGAGAGTGGACCAAATGGACGAATTAATGTAGGTCATGTCACTATTCTTATGTTTTTTGAGTAATCTATTCTTGATAAAGGAGATAGAATCAGAAGTATTGTGTGAAAGATTCCAAGTTAGTTGAGCACGAAGAGCATCATTAAAGGACTGTTAATTTTTTATACAGAAGCCACCATTTTCAACGGTATTGCAACAAATGGGCCTAGCGATTGTCACAAACTTTATTTCAAGAATACTACTGCTCCAGATGATGTTTTTAATAGCAGTGTTCATTTTTTTATATGACTAATAGGCTATTTGTAGACCATCCTAGAGTAGAACATTTTGGAAACCATAGTGGATTTGACAAGACATGTTCTGTCGGCCATAAAGAGGGCCTTACACTTCTAGGATGGGAGTTTTCTGAGCAATTGATCATAAATATTGACAGTGGAAGGATTTATGTCTATCCCAAAATATGGGGAGTCCAAGGTATTTGACAGGGAGAGAGCCTTACTACTTCTCCAAATCACTATGATGTTACATTTTCTATTGAGTGGAATGTTCTTCCCAATGAAGATGCAAGATTTGTTCCAACATATGTTTTGACTAGAAACGTCTCCATATTGAGATAATGATTTCTTGAGGTTAAGAATGTTGTTTGTCTCATTGGAGGAATAAGATAATGTCATCATCATAAAAGATATGAGTGGGGGCATTTACATTTTTGGATATATGAATGGGATTTGGTTTAATTATGACCACCGGATAATTTATCAGATGACTGTGATCATATTATTCTATTAAGAAAATAATGATAGAGATGGGGTCACATTTTTTGACACCTTATGTGCATTTAATGTAGCCTTTGGGGGTTCCATGGATAAAAATATTAGATAGTGGCATAGTTGAAGTGTCTTTTGAAATCCTTGATAAAGGAGGCAGGAAAACCAAAACTATGAAGGTATTCAATGATAAAGCTCAAATATATTGTGTCAAAATCATTTATGATATCATGTTTAATAGCTATGTTGCCTCCAATGTTTGGATTATTCAATTTTTTGATACAGCAAGAGGAAAACCAGATACACTCTTGAATGGATATTCCCATTGTAAAGCCAAACTGATTCCAGGAGGAAGTTTTGTCAGTAATAGTAGATAGCTAATTAGTAATGATTTTGGTGATGATTTTGTAGAGACTGTTGATAAGAGAAATGGGTCTAAAAAGGTGAATTTCAGAGGGATTATCCACATTATGGATCAAGTTGAGGAACTAGCCATTGAGATCATGGAGGAACACCCCCCTTTTTAAAAAGGACGTAACTAGATTACAAACATCGATATGAACCACATCTCAATAGTGTTGGAAGAAACCATTGTTAAGTCCATCGGGACTGGGGGCACTACCAGTTTTCAGACAGAAGACAGTGTATATGATTTCATTCTCTAGCGGTGGATTAAGATGGAAGAAATTTTCCACATCTGTGTTAAAAAAAGGTATGACTTAAGGGAGGATGACTTTGTTATCATCAGGGATATTGAATAGTTTTTCATAATAGGAGACTCTATGATTAGAAATGTCATATTCTTTCCCAATAATCATATCTCCATCCATTATAAAGGTGAGGGGTCTGTAGGCCTTTCCAATTCATTTGGGAGTGTTGTTGAACTTGGTATTTCTATCCCGGTTAGTTAACCATTTGACTTTGTATTCTTGCTTTCGCAAATTTTCCATAAATGTGAGAAAGGAATTGAGTTGGATTGCAATTTCAATTTTTTTCATAGGATCAGTGTGGAGATTAATGTTGGTGTTTTTGTTTAGCACTTCATTGAGATCTTTCTCAGAAGAGTTATGTCATTTTTTATTTGTTTCGGCATCTGAATTGCACCAGGATTTGAGGAATTAATTGTGGTTTTATACATTGAGGTTGCAATCAATGGCCCCACTGTTGTGAGATAACGATTACTAGAAATTTTGGATGATAATTATTTTGTTATTGACTATTATGTAAAAATATTGTATCAGATTTTTAAAATTTTGAATATTCCAAACTATTATTACTGTAGAGGTATCCATATGTTCTCTTTGAATCTTTTAAAATATCCATTGATATTTTGGGTTCATTTGTGGAGAAAATAAGATAGTAAAATCATTTTCCATAATTGGTAAAAATTTTCTATTTATATTTAGAAAATTATTATTATTATTATTGACCAATATATAAAGTACTTTCTCTAATTTTTGGGCGTGTTTGTGATATATTCTCTCAAGTACATTGAATTAATTACCTCATGAGAGTTAGTTCTGAATACAATTTTGAATCCCTCTAAAATTATATCTATTAGATTATATTCATTTGTTTAAACATTTATTTAATACATTAAGGAACATATAATGTTAGTTGATCTATGTGATCCCCATGTAAGATAATTTGAATATTTTTAATATTATATTACATCACTTGAGCTAATTCATGATCATTTTAATATCATATTTTAAAAATAATAATTTTACTTTTATAGATATTATATAGATCATATCAATTTTTCTAGGACATTTTTATTTCAATAAATAAATCTTATCTATATTTTATAAAAGAATTACATATTTTTTTCACCTACTCAAAAAATAAATATTTTTTTAAACACACATATGTTTTAATCTCAAAAAACAGATTATTACATATTTTTATTGAATCTATTTTAGATATTTATTATCAAAAAACTATGACTAATAAATATTTTTAATATAAATTTCTATTAGAATCTAAATTTTATATTTTGTATATATATTGTGTGACCCATTGGGGCATTTTCACTAAGCAATTCAGGGAACATTTATAAATTCTACAGTCAGTATATAATGTACTGTCAACAAGACCCTATAAGAAGATGTTAATTTATCCATTATAAAAACCACATGATATCATTTACTATATAGTATTATCCATGTAATAATTTTGTCGTGATATCTTCTGAAACTTGTTTCATACTACACTCATAAACCTATACACATAATTAATTGTCCTCGACTTCCTAAAATGTATATATCGATGGAATACTATTTATGTGGATATATTTAGTTAGTTATATTTCAATTAAATGGTTATAGTTATCATCTTCTATAACATGAAGTGGAAAAATAATTTATTGATATATTATATAAAAAACATATCACATTGTTGAACCTAAAGTATTCTACATTATTTCAAGAATATTTCATCAAATTTTTTTATGATACATCCATTTAAAGGATTTATGATATACATTAATAATATTATTATTTATAATGAAAAATATAAAAACCAATAGAAGAAAATATTACATTGAAACAGAAATTATACAAAATTCATAATGGTGGTACTTTTATTAGAACATACTATCATTGTGATTACTAATTAAGAACATCATATAAATAAGTCAGATCAACTAAAAATCATCAAACACATAATAGTCGAACATCATCTATATTCTCTGTGAAAACTTCTTCTAGAAAAAAATATATATTTATTAATATTATCAGAAAACATGATTATTCCCATTATAGTGGGCAACATTTATAACTTTTTTATGTGAAAAGTTATTTACAGACTTTAGTAAATTAATTTTATGTTTAATAAAATTTAGAATGTGAAATAAAATTTCTTAATATTATGTTTTTTATAATTAAAAATATAGTTAGTTTTATTAAACCAAATCTTATAGATTCCATTAATATATTAATATAACATAGATAATAAAAATTTAGTTTTCCATGACAAAATTATTATACCATTTTATCTTTTATTTGGTTTTTAATTTTAAAGTTACATCAATCCATCACTTTTTATAAATTATACAATCTTTTATAAATCCTTATTTTTATCCCTAGTTAATAAAAAATCCATAAATACTTCTTTTTTAATGATACCCAATGTATTATTTCACATAATGATTATACAAAAGGATTTTATTGATTATTTCTCAAAATGGTGAAAGTAGATTTTGGGATTTCTCTATTTATAATATATTTACCGTAAAGTACTGACAGATATAGAGTATTAAATAAAAAATAATTAGGAATTAATTTCCTTTCACATATTAGTAATGATAAATTTATAAATAATAATCAAATTAATAATTTAATATCATGTAACACATTATAGAGACAAATGGTATAAACATAGTACATTTCTTTTATTTATAACATAATTATACAAATATAAAATACATGGTTTTATAGGCTTACATTATTTTTATTATTATATGAATAAATATATTATATTAAAAGTTAAAATCATATTTATCTAAAAATCAAAATAGTTATCCTAACTTCCAGAAATCCTATAAAACATTATAGGATACCTAGTAGAAAATTCATTTGGAAGAGGGTGATCTTGAAATATATGTAATGGAATTGGTAAGGACATAAAGCATAACATATGTTTCAAGAGGCATTACCCGATATTATAAGGATAATGATTATTATAATGAATATATGGAATAAGGAAATTGGATAAAAAGATCATCAAATATTATGAATATAAAATAACCCTAAATCATGACATACTAAGAAAAAGTATTGGAAAACTTCCAATAAAAAATAACAAAAGATAGAATACATCATTATCATTTATTGATCAAGATAACTACTACCATAAAATATGTCATAGAGAAACTATAAGCACGCCGAACAAATTTTTCTTAGTCTAACCACCAGTGTTTCATATATAAAATCTCATAAGACATTAACAAAACACAATAAAATAAATGGATAAAATAGAACCACTTATCATTATTTATACTTAAAAACATAATAATATTAAAAATCTTTCATGTGAAACCCATATAAATATAAAACATATATAAATAATAAGCATGATAATACAAATGACGTGAAATCTGGTTTCAAATTATTCTATTAAGGAATAATTAATGGGTATATCAAATAATTTTTCGATAAATTAATTAATGACATCCAAATGATCTATAAATAATATAAAAAAGTGTCATATTAATTGAAAATTTATTTTCATTGTAGATAATTGATGATAATTCTCTAGTGAAGAATGAATGAATTAAACACTTGGGAAAAAAATAATGAAATATGTAAATGAAATTTTTATATAAGGAAAGAGATTATCATATATCTTAGAATTAGAATTAAAAAAAGTGATTAATATATTAAATATTTATTGTTTTTAGGTTATATTAATTTTTTATTAAATTTATATAATCATGATGCTCTATGTAATAAATTGAATATAAAAATACCCATAAAATAGGATTACGTACATGGAAAACTTTAAAAAGGGACTAAAAAACATATATAACCCTAGTGGTGAACTGGGTATAAATATATAAATATATATATATGTAATATATATATATAGGTAAAATATCAAAATTTGAAATGAAATTATAAAAATAGAAATGGAATAAAAAACAAAAATATACCAATATATGTAAAAAATACACTTTTATGTTTAAAACAACATTATTAAGAAAACAAAACATAAAAAAATATCATAAAATTTATATTGATAAGAGGAGAAGGTAGATATTTTTTTTACATGCGGTAACTCCAAATTAGGATTAAAATTAAATATTTGAACCTTTTTGGGAATGAAAATTGTAAAAATTTAAGGGTAAACTCTCCTTTAATTGGATGTGATTTATTCTTAATTGGGTCCCATATTAAAAATACTATTATAAAATAATTATTAATTAAATTGAAAAGTTCTCTATAATGTCATAAATATTGTATAAAACATGAATTGGAGGATAAAAATCAAGGGATGGCATTATTACATTATAAATTATATTGTGTTACAGATAACCATTACAAATATACAAATTTATTATTAAAAATTCAATATCACTTTCTCAATCTTATGGAATTGAAATAAAATTAATTACATCATTTTTTATTCAAATATAAGTTAATGATTTATACATAGTGAATATAAATAAGAATCTTTTTCATCACATTAAAACATGTCTCAATGAAGGAGGATTATGATAAAAATCATTATCCCAGATCCTAAATTATAATAAAACCCCTTTAAATATAAGAATTATTATTGGGAAGATAGAATTACATTAATATATATAATAAATGATATTTAATATCAATATGTTTTTATACAAACAGTTTAAATGAAATTATGTTCATAAAATAAAATGTATCTTTAAAAAGTATGTATTGAAATAAAAGACATACCGGTGTTCGAAGGAATTATAGGCTTGAACTAAACATTCAAAATAATTAAATTAAATTTACTATAAATATATACCCATTGACCATAGTAATCTTTTTTAATTTTTGAATTAAATTTATTCCAATTTTTCACATATTTTTGATATTCTTTCTAATTGTGCATGTTATCTGTTATTGTTTAGTTTTAGTTTTCATAACACATTTTTTAAACATTTTCAATGGTGCTAAAAAATATTTTCTTGTATACTGTAATTTATTTATGATTATAAGAATTATTATTGAATTTATATTATTATTATGTATTTTTAAATGTTAGCCAAATATAGATCATATTTTAAAATGTTTCCATGAAAAATCCATTTGATATCTTTAATGTAGCTATTACTATTATTTATTGGTATTTTATATAGATCCTCATATATTATGATAATATAAAGTGAGAGGTTTGGAAAATATAATATCTGTTAATTAAATTTTCATTTCGGAAACATTTATTTAATATATTGTGGGGAAATTGTAAACATCATTCCTGGAGTGGATAGTCCACACTCAGAGAAGATAATATTTCATATTTTATTAATGAAATTAGAGGAAGTAAAAAATATTATATAACATTAAAATAATAAAATTTAATTATATGAAAATTTATATTTGTTATCATATCAGTTTGGATAAAGTGTACTTGAGAGGTTTATGAGATGAAAATAAATTAGAAAATTTTGGTTCCTATTATTTCATTTCCCATGGACGTTCCCTCACGGGTAACTCTTTAATACTCTTTATTGTGGACATTTTTGGAGAAAAAAGATTAAATGCATTAGGGAGGTTCCTTAATAGATACTATGTGATAGTTTTTGGAAAACCAATTATATTGAATGGGTGGGGAAATTAGGTTGATATGGTATCCTTTTATAAGTGAAGAAGTCATCAAGTTGGTAAAAAAATAATTATTAATCAGTGATATCATTCCATTCTTAAAAAAGTTTAAAAAATTGGATATGATATTATTAAGAGAGGGATAAATTAGATTCCACGAATATTTGATATTATACATTTATAGAAAATTTTATCACATGTTCTACATAGTTTCAAACTAATTCATTAAATTTAACCACTCTATGGTAACTCCACTTTTACACATGGTAACTAATTTTTAGGTCTAAAATTTATAAATTATTATATTTTCTTATTTATAAAAATTTATTTTAAAATTTTATGCAATTTTATTATATAAAGTTTCCATGAATTATTATAATTAATCTTTTAAATAGACCATATAGTGCATAAAGCCCCATTTTCTAAAAAGTATATTTTATTCATAAGATTTATACTCTGCATAAAATTATCAATATATTTTTATTATATTGAAATTAAAATTATTTTAATTGTTATTTATATATTTATTTAATGTTGATATTTTTTAAAATAATAAATCAACCTTGGTAATTTTTTATTAAGAGAAATATGTTGAAAATATTTTTCTAAAACATTGCCACAATATTATAAGATATTGGGAGTGATTGTTAGATATCAAAATAGTATTTTAAAAGATATAATTTAGCATTATGAAATAAATTTTTCATATTAATAATGTTTTCAAAAAGAATCATGAAATTCTAATTTAATAATTTAATAAATGATATAGTATTAGAAAAATGGGTATTTTCACTATTCAAATATAAATCATAAGATTTAAAAAATGGTAAAATTAACTTGAAAATATTATCCAGATGAAAAAAATTTACATCAAGACATTTTTTTAAATAAATTTTTAAAAATTATATATTTTAAAATTTAATTTTAATCATAAAATACTATGAAATATTATTGTATCAGAAAATTATTAATTTTAAAATACATGATCAATTTATTTATATTGTATATAATCATCCTAAAATTTTTTATTAGTCAATAAATATTTTATTTTATTAAGACTAACATATAATAAGAATATATATAGATTAATTTAGTAAAAGTAATAATAAATGTAGTGGTAAATTCATAAGAATAAATATGTATTATTTAAATATGTATTAACTATACATTATAAGTATGAATGTTAGTATATATTATAATTCAGATAAACCATTTCATACATTATAATTTAATCGATAGGTTTTAATGTTGTAAACACAACATGGTTTCATGGGATTGATTTTGGCTGTGGAGAATGGTACTTAATATATTTGACATAATTATAGGAAAATATATATAAAAGCATGGATTTTTTCATTCCCCAATATTGTAAACTACATACCTGGTATTTTAATTATTACATAGTAACAAAATAATATATTGTCATTTATAATATAGATACATCCTTGAATATAATTACTAATGTAATATAATAATATTAAATAAATAAACATAACTTTTTTCTAAGACCTTGAGTAACCCAAAAATTCATATTTTCATATACAATTATTTTAAGGGGTCGGTCGTTATTTAGTCCCAAGACCAAACTAGTATAATTTTTTTTAAAGATGGTGTTTATTATTATCATTTCATAGAATATCCCTAATTTATATGAAATGACATATTTGTTTTCCAAATAATAATTTGTCTATGTAGAAATTACCAACCCATTTAAAAAATACTTTAAAAATTATATAAAATAAGAGTAATAAAATTTTCCAGAATGAAATTTTCAAAAACAATGAAACTATTAAAACTAATTAAACTAGTTACTATTTAATTTGATATTATAGTCCTTGGTTTAATGAATTAATATTTTTTAAAAACATTATATGATTAAATTTCTTGATAGAATAGATTCAAATACATAGAAATCATAATTTTATGGTGGTTTATAATTTACCCACTACATAAATGACATTTACACTATTTTAGTTTTTTCCATTAAAGAGGAGGTTATTGATCACTATTACCTGCAGAAGTCAATGGATTAGAAAATAAAGTTAATTATTTCAAAAATACTTTATAATGAATCATTGAAGAGTGTGTGGAAGATTACAGAGTATCTTGTCCACTTATCTTTTCATTTTCATCTCTTTGAGCATCAGTGAGATTAATAGAAAACTATATCAAATACAAAGCATTTCCCTAACCCTATATGGAAATTTCCTTGTTGATTCATCCCATATAAATTCTATATATTTAGGGTTCAATATTACTTAATCAATCATCAATATATATATAATATCAATTATTCTACATATTAATCAAATTTATTGGGTCTATGATTTCTACTATAGTCCCATGGTTAATTAAACATTCTGATAATTGTTCTAAAATAATGATAATATTATGCATTAAAAATATGATTATGATCAATTATTCACTAATGGTTTACTTACTTTTTCCTGCACACCCAAGTTTTTCATTTTTTCTTCTACTGCTATTGAAAATAATAATTAGTTATTTGCATTAATGATAAAAAATTAACATCATAAGAGAAGTAACCAAGATAACCAAATGGAAATATAACCCAAACAATTCATAAATTATAATAACATCATAATTGATTATTATTTTTTTATTTCAATATATATCACTTTTTTTCTCTCCTTTATCATTGAATATATATCATGTATCATTTCTATATAACCATATATCATCCCTGGGTCACCATATATCATTTGAGATTCATAAAAGATAACCATAAGTTGTGTCCACTTAAAATTATCTACATGGCCCCTCATAGAGACTAAAAATTTAATCCATAATAGTGGTTTATAAAGAAAAATATTATTTTAAAAATCATATCCATAAATAATTTCTAACCATGAGTCCAGTTAGGAATCTTCATCCTCAATAGTTGATGATTGAGTTATTAACCAATATTCCCTTTTTAAAGACATTACCTCTGGGTACATTTGTGCTAGATCCTACATTAACATGTATTATATAGACCTATTTGTATATATTAAAATTCAAAAAACCATATATTTTACAATAAATTGATTTTTCTCCCCTACACTTAGTCATTTACCTTAATAATTTCAATATTATTTTTTTATGGTGCATTAATCATAAAATTTAAAAAACTATTCATTATCTAATACTAATAATAGAGACATATGTCTTAAAAAAATTCCATTATTTTGATAGTATGTTCCAAATAATAAATTCCAATAATCTCAATGTATAAATCCATTATAATATTATATTGATAAATACATCAATATATACATAAAAAATTAATTCCTTATTAAAAACTATATATTATGTTACCAAATTTCTTGGATCATATAAAATATCATTGGATTCTATGGGGAATAATCATAAGGAATTTGGGGATATAGAAATCCTTTTAAATGAAAATACGTGAAAAAAATAACATGATAGTAAAGATTAATAACAAAAAATCATAAACATAAATATCGTATTAATAAATATATAGAATAAATAAAAGAAAACATATGACTGTGGAATCAAAATCAAGTTGAAATATCATAATGAATGAAATATTATTAAAATTTATTGGATAAAATCCATGAAAACATTACATAGTCTATCTACTACAACAATCGAGGAAAGATTTTTATAACTTCAAAAATCATTGAATTTTCATTGTTAAACAACATATGAACTGTACATAATTTTCATAGGAAATATTTTAGTTCTTCATACATAGAGATATTATATAAACCGATTTTGTTGGTTTGTCTAAACAAGGATCCACCAAACACAGTGTTTATTGGATAACAACTGATGAACTATACATGCAATCTTGTGAGACATTATTATCACTCGATACATTATGGGACCCTAATGTATTATGTGGTTCTTAATCGATTGTGATAATTTTATAAATATTATTCCATTTTATCAGTCTAAAATTTCTACTTAATATCATATAATTTCTTAGAAACTCTTGTATTTATGTTTTCCAAAAAAAATTACTGAATAATCACATGATATGTTAGGTAGGATGAAATGTAGCATGATCCATGCATTTAATCTGATGGTCACATTTTAACTCTATACAAGTAGTTTAATAAATTTAAATCAATACAAATTAGGATGATAATATTCTTAAATTTTACAAGTGAAAAATTCAATAGTGATAATCAAACACTATCATAAAACGATAATCTATTGATCTATTTATGTAGGGTGGCTCCTTATAGCATCAACTATCCGGGCATAATGTGTTCATCTATTTTTGTGGTATTAATTAATAAAAAAATTTACAATGTACATAATCGTGGCATGGTATTATAACAATTATATGGTAGGATAGTGGTTTATGACATTTATACAGATTTTAGGATTTAGACATTGACATTATGAATGGATGAGGAAAGTACATTAGGTTACTCTACTACTATAAAAATGTTGTGAACTCAAATATCTACTAGTACTATTATAGTAATGGTATGTACTGTAATATTAATTAAAAATGTAGTTCTTGGGTTGTCCCTATAGTTGTAGAAAGTTCAAGGTTCTTTGGTTATTCCACTACATCTAAAAAAGAATATCAAATTGGTTTTTTTCCATTGAGGTAAACTGGAATCCGTAATATCATAATGATCGAAATTCAATGGTTCGAGATTCCATTATAGTGGGTGTCATATATCTCCATTAATGTGAAATTTTAATAATATTATTTTTTATTTAAGATCCAAATATCTATAAAAATCACTATGTTAATTAAACTTTGTATTTATAACGCATTAACATTATTGAGATATGTTGCTAATTGTTTTAGATGAAAAGTCACACACCTATTTAACATTCAAAATTTATCATTAGGGCCTAAAATTTTTATCAACAGAGGTTCCCCAATTTTAGAAATTTTCAATATAATTTGTGATAATATAATCATGATTTTAACATTTTTGAGAAAAAAATATATGTTTAGATTTTCAAGGAATGAGTGTAGTCAGTGGTTTAACAAATAAATAGATAAACTATCAGATAGAACTGATTTTGGATATTCAACGTATCATATCGACACATTCAATGAACACAATAGCTCTATCACGTGAATAATTATTAGAAAATTATGCATTCATTGTAATAGTAACACTTATATTCAAATTAATGAGTATTCTATAATTAGAGTGACTACTTCAGGGGAAAGTATTCATAATTTTCATTTTTATGAAATAATTTTTCCATAGTTATCAATTAAATGGGATACTAAAAATTCATAATATTTTCAATGTAAAAAATATTATAATATATTAGATAGATGATCTTATTGGATATTTACTACAATATATGGTAGAGTGGAAAATATTTCTCAATTATAAATTGTTAAAAGGAAAGGTATTCTAATATAAATATAATATTACTAATAACTCATATAATTATATATTTCAATGAATTTAATGATACTATGTCGTAAAAGATCCATCATAATAACAGTTAATGACTACCCAAGAACTGAAAAAAGAATTAACTAGGAAATATATGAAGAAAAAAGGGGTAATGGTGATTACGTTGTTAATTGTTATGGGTTAAGAAAAAGATAGAATAAAACCCTAATTGAATGAGGATCGATAATTTCCTTTTAAATAGAGTGAAATAAAAAATAATAATTTAATTATAGTTTTTGGGGTATGTATATGACTAACATTCTAGTTATGATTCTTGTAATGATAAAGGGGCAATAAACTGTTGTTTTATGGATTCTATCAAGAATGTATGAGAATTTAATTTAAATTCCTCTTAAAAATATTCTTTTCTATATATATATATATATATATATATATTCATATGATCAATTATAATGTTAAATAAAACTACGATATTAAAAACAAATATTAACAGTAAATATAAAGGCTTGTATAAAAAATTATAATATAGAAAAACATCCCTTTAATGAAAAATTATACCATTTACAAATATTTAGGAGGTATTCAACATTAAAATATAAAACATAAATATCTCCATTGCACAAGTGAATATTAATTATGAATTATATTATATTTTGTTTTTTTTAAATGATATTCATTGAAATAATTTTTAAAGGTCAAAAATTGAGTTTTGGAGGGTAAGAAAAGTGACGATTAAATTGTAGGAATGAGAAACATTAAAAATTATTATCGAGTATTGGTTATGAAATTAAATTACTCAATATTTAAAATACCATATTTTATAAATATCAATGTGAGAAGGTTTCAAGTGTGACATTATTTAAATTTTACTTGATGGGATAATATGAAAATGAATATTTCTTAACTTTCCCATAATATCACACTCACACAAAAGAATGAATTCCAAAAACATTACCATATGTATTTACTATAAATATATTAATTTATTTATTCATCCATGTAATTGTTTTAATATCATAGTTATACTCAAATTGTGAGGTGTAAAAAACTATTCTAAATTATGTTTATGTAGGAATCTTGTTTGGGAAACATAAAAATGATATGTTGTACATGGATCATGGATGTGAGAAAACTATGACTAAATATATATATAAATATATATCTTTTATTAAAATTTATTTTTTTAGTGTTATATTTTGTGATAATATGAGGGGAAAATTAGAAGGTTTTATTAAATATGGAATTCAAAATTGAGTTATTATTCAAAATGATTTGTTTTTTGAAGTTTTAAAAATCTATTTAAGAAGTGTCGAACTTATTTTAAATGATAAAATGATTGAGAAAATTTAAAATGAAATATGTAACATATTCATGGAATAATATGACTTATTTATTGGAAAAAGAGGAGAATGTATTTTTTAAAATTAATTTTGTCAGTTTATTAGATAGAATGAATATCTCATAAATGATGGAAATATATTCTACTAATTTGTCACATATGTTATTAGGATATTAAAATTATCACATTTTAAATAAAATATTAAAAACTAAAATTGTGTCAGATTTATCAAATATAAAACTTTACATCACCTATGCATTTAAATAATGATTAAATTTTAATTTGTATAAAAATTCATTCTCTTCTTAACAAGTGGTAAAAACATATAAACTATATCAACTATTATATTAGGATTTATTTGGACTAATGAAATATAATATTTTTATGGTAATATTTTTATAAATAATATTCTATGAAAATATTATATATTTATAGGGGCATACATTATTTATCTTAAAGTTGATAATTTTTTATTATTTATTTAAAATATTATATTTTCACAAAATGAAGAAGGTTATGTAATTTTATGAATTATTAGTGATATATGATGTTTGTTTTAAAATATAGAGTCTAAAAACCAGTGAAAATAGTGGTTATAGTCACAAATTATCATCTTATAGAACTCCACAAAACAATTTTCTTCTATAATGAAAAAATGTGTCAGTAGAATAATTTTTATGGAAAATTATAGTTGAGTAATTTTTACCACAATATTTATCGGTTGAATCTGTTAACCCAACATGACCCGTTTTTATTCAAAATTTCTCTTTTCCATTTTCAATTAATTCATCTTATAAAATATGGAAAGAGAGAAATCCTTTAATTTATTAGTTTAGATCAATTGGGTATAGTTTTCTCTTTCTTAGTATCAACAATTAATAAAAAAAATTTATCAGAAGAATGGAGTTTTATCTTGTATTCTAATCTGAGTGAAGCGTATAGATTCTATTAAAAATAAATGTTGTTGTTATTGAATATGTAATTCCCCGACCACAGTTACCTATAGTCAGTGTATTATTACATAACATTGGCTTCATAAAAAAATATCATGTCTCGAAAGACCGATAGTTTAGTATCCTTAGAAACACTAAATACGTTCATAAGTCTTACATTACATTATAAAGTGAAATACTACAACAATATAGTCTCCATAGTCCACACTCATTTCTCCATAGACTATCCATGTAGGTCAGTAATAAAATATATCTTTACATCCTAGGATAAATAAAACATAGAAATGGGTGAGCTCAGATTCTCAGTAAAGATAACAATATAGCAAAACCTTTCATAAATAAGCATATACATTTAAGTCAATTTATAACTAAAAAAAATCCATTTAAACATGAACTTAAGCATAATATGGAAAAAATAAAATGAAATAATTCCATTTACTTATTCCAATGGAAATTATACTAGTTAAATAATCACATGCAATATTAATAACCTCTTTCATAAGGATGGAATGCATAATGCATGACTTTAAAAACTGCATAGTAAAGGCCTTGTTCCAAGAATAGAAATAATATTTTGTCAAATCCTTTTGTCAAGACACTAGTTTTTCTCATGAGACCTACCGATGCATCGAGAAGCTATAGCGGGCTCCACCCATCACATACTATGTCTAAAACATTCCTCATATGAAAAGGTTTAAACATAACATAAAAATTTGTATTAAAACTGGTGTAATAAATGTAAATAAGTTATCCATAAACCATGAATGGTATGTATTAACCCTTCCACTGTCAAACATATCACCAAACCATCAATACAATATGGATGTTTTATATCATAATAAATCAACTTCAAACAATCTATAAAATCCATCACAGGATGTTGACATAGATGAAATCGAAAACATTTTAGAGAAATATCTATTTCTATTTTTAAATCATTTAAAATCCATGTAATATTAAAAGAAAATATTTATATATGAAATAATTTTATAATCTTGTATGCGAATCTTTGGTGTTGTCATAATAGCGGAAAATAGCTACCCTCGCCTTATAAGGTTAAAAAATTCATTCTTAACATAATTTTGTCAAAAAGGTTATAATGGACATTGTTTGGAAAATGACAGAAATATTCCATTATATACATCTTATAAAATTAAATCAAGGTTATGAATGACATTAAACCATAGTCTATTAAATATTAAAAACGTTTTGAAATACATTTTTAAGAAACATGGATGTGGTTAATAAAGAGGTCAAGTAGAAAATTATATATTAACAACCTCGGATAATGAATAGAATGTAAAATTATCCCTTACCTATTATATTTCCTTGGTCCAGGTTATAATGGTGAAATATTTTTTATTAAATTATAGAATTATCATATACCTTAATATTATATCATATATAATCTTTTAGCTTTTCTTTGTTAATAATATCTTAGTATTATAGTCGTTTCGGGTGTTAATGGATTCTTTTTCTATTATATTATTTATTATGTGATTCATATCATTTATGCATGGGATGTATATTATTCACATCCAGAATGATATCAAGTATTTATACATTATTTTTAATCATCAAATGAAAATTAATCTTGAATAGATATGACGGGGAATGAATCTCATCACATTCATGGAGACGGTAATCCGTACGAAGGCACGAGCGACAATATCATTATTTTGAAATTAAAATATTATATAATTGGATGGTATATTATATATATATATATCCATTTTATTATTATATTTATTATTTACATCAATTATACATCATTATTATACCCATCCAAATAATAATGTATTGAATAACAATTACACCACTACGTGGAGATGGTAAGCCTTACGTACGCACATATGGAGACATGTCATTCAAAGGATGGATAGAAAAATGAATATGGTAGTACCATATTTATAATAACATCAAAATATATATAATATACTAGAGTTATTATTTTGTAATTGAAACAACAATAAAAGATGAAGCGGATGAAGAAAGGAACATGAAATACGTGATGAAATATTTACCTCTTCTTCATGTTCTTCCTTTACGTTTGATCAAAATGGATCCTTAAGTTGTCTTTATGACTAAAGTAAGTCCACAAGAATGAAGGGAGGACAATTGAGTGGGTATTTGGGCTGGGGTTGGCCTATCCAAATGGATTTTAATTATGAATTAGATAGAAGGGGGAGTTCCCTTTTATAAGAGGAGTGAGGGGCACCTTAGGAAAAGATAGAAATATTAGTTTATAATAAAATTATTTTCGGTTTCAAATAGTATAAAAGTGTATTATTTTAAGGAGATGGTGGGGATGTGTTGACAACCACTCAACCAATGGGTTTTATGCCGGTTTTGGTCTCTATATTAAAATTTTCATTTTGATTTAACTCATAGTTATATAGTTTGACATTTTCCATGTCTCTTTGTATTTTTACACTATATGGTTAATAAACATATTATATACTTCCAAACGAACCCCAAGTGATTCATTAATGATACAACTATCATTATATAATACTTTTGTCCAAAAATTATTTTTTAGGAATGGGATATCTATTAATAATATGATAAATTTTTTTAAACTCTATTATGTCATTTTTGACACTATTTGGTATTTTCTTTTTGATAAATTCATAACAGCATTATTACTTCTAAAAAAATACATCTAACCAACAATAATATGTCATATTAACCTAGAAAACGAGTTTAATTCTTCAAAATTCTCACATTACATATATTTGGATATTTATAATATCAATTATTTTAATATTTCATTAATTAGGTAATTACTACATCATCATTGTGTCATAAATAAATTAAATTATATAATGTCAAAAAATATATAAATAAATTACCATTATTTAGGAAATATTTTTATCTTTCTAATTATTAGTTATTATAGAATTTACCTTCTGTGTAACCCTATATTAAAAATATTTTAGTTATTAAACATTGATTTTAATTCTTTTAACTCTTCCTTAAATTAAATAATAATAAATGTAATATTTAAAATCCTAGTGGACCAAATAGGATCATATTTTTTTACTAAGGTTTTTTTTGTCGAACTATAATTATCCAGTAAAATTAGGACATGTTTTAGGGTAATAATAATATCATTTTTACCCTTAATTACCCTATTTATTTTTAACTGTTGTAAGTAAAAGTAAAAAGATACAATTTACCAAATAGTATTTTTATCTTATAGGAACACATTTAAATGCTTGATATTAATCATGTCTCTCAAAATTTCTAAATTCCACCCAATGAAGTGGTAAAATTATGTTTTATGTTAATATACAAATCCTCCTTGGAGGTGGGCATAAGATGGTGAAATGATCAATAAAATTTATATATATGTAAATTTATTATAAACTGACTTCAGTGAATTAAATTGAACATATATAAGTATTATGTATTTATTATTACATAATAAATTTTAAATAAAATAATTTATTATTTAATTAAAAATTCTGTTTAAAACTATATCTCTGTGTTTTTCACATTTCATAAAAAATTAAAAGTTTTCAGAAAAATACAAAAAATTCACCCTATGTTATTTTCAATATTCTGAATCTAAAAATGAAGACCATTTTGAATGATAAAATTTATAAAATATCAAAAAGTGTGTATTACTATTCATAATGGCTAGTTTTATTGGTTGTGGTGTGTTAGAACTCAAAGTTGCGTACAACACACACAACTACATTATTGAAAGAAAAGTGTATTATGGAAGCGTGTGTTGTTACATTCTCCACTCCTTCAATTAATTTCATCCTCCAAATTCCTTGAGTATTACTACGTAAAAAGACTCAGGTGGTTCTTTATCATAAGTTCCTCGAGTTCCCACATTTCCTCCTCCATCTTATGGTTTCTCCATAGAACTTTTACGAGACGAGTCGTCTGGTTTCCCAGCACGTGTTTTCTTGTATCATGAATCCTAACGCGCTCTTCTCAATAATATAGATATGGTTCCAGCTGTATTTCCTCATATGTGAGTACATGCATTGGTTCAGGCTTGTATTTTCTCAATAGTGAAATGTGGAACACATCGTGATCATGGGAGAGAAAAGGCGACATTGACAAATGGTAAGCTACTACCCTAATTTGTTCTAGAATTTCGGAAGGTCTGATGTACTTGGTACTCAATTTACCATTCTTACCAAAACATAAAACAGCCTTCCATTCAGATACCTTCAAGAAAACATGATCTTCTACTTGATATTCTAAATCCTTCCTTTGTTTATCGGTAGATCCCATCTACCTACATTGAGCTGCTTTGATGTGGGTTTGGATTACCATCACCTTTTCCATCGTTTCCTCTACATTTTAGGCCTACGTGTTTTCTTTTTCCAAAATCATCCCAACAGGTTGGTGCATGACATTTCTTTCTATATAACGCTTCATATGGTTCCATCTGAATACTTGAATGGACGATATTGTTATAGGAAAAATATATCAAAAGTAAATATTGATCCCACGTACCCTGAATGTCTAGTGAGCATGATAGTTACATGTATTATAATTTTGGAATAGTCCATTCTAATTTTTCATTAGTTTGGGGGTGGTAGGCAGTTCTCAAATGAAGTTCAGTATCCTGGGCTTTTAGAAGAATTTTCTGGAATCATGATGTAAAACTGGGATAATGAAAAAAAGTGGTAGTCCATGAAGTCTTACACCTCATTAATATATAGTCTTTCTAATCGTTCAAGTTCCAATTCTTCTCTTATAACATGAAAATGTGTTGACCTGGATAAATGATAAAAAATAACACATATTTAATCTTTCCTTCTAGGATCTATTGGTTGTCCAATTAAAATTTCCATCATAATATTATCCCATTTCCACTAAGGTATGGGAAGAGGTTGCAAGAATACTCATGGATGTTGCCTTCCGGCATTAACTTATTGACAAACCATACATCTTGATACAAAATCAGCAGTCTCCCTCTTCATGTTGTCCCACCCAAAATATTCCTTCAAATCTTTATTCATTTTGGTTCTCCTGGGGGGTATAGTGAAATTGGAACTATGAGCATCATCTAACAATTAACTTTTTAGATCAGGTATATCGGAATCACAAAGTCTCTTCCCAAATTTTAAATCTCCATATTCTTACAAAAATTCCATCAATCTCCCATCATTCACAACATTAATCTTCTTTGGAAACACTTCTTCATCGTTCTAAGAACTCATTATCCTTTCTAATAAGGATGGTTTGGCAACCATTCCAAGAAGTATCGATGTTTCACCTTCCATGGTTTTTACCATATCAATATTTACTAGATCCATGTATATAGGATCCTTTTCAACTCGCATCTTGTTCAAAACTCCATGATCTTTTCTGCTCAAAGCATCTTCCACCATATTTTCCGTCCCCGGGTGGTAGTGTATCTTGAAATCATAATTCTTGAGTATTTCAAGCAATATCCTTTACCCCATGTTGTGTTCTTTCTATGAGAAAATATACATCAAACTCTTGTGATCATTATAAATCTCACATTATTCTCCATATGGAAAATATCTTCATAACATCAAAAAAACCATTATAGCTGCTAACTCAAGATCATTAGTAGGATAGTATGGCTCATGAATTTTTAGCTATCGTGATGCATGGAAAATAACCCTATCATTCTACATATGGTCACACCTAAGTCCTTTCTCTAAAGAATCACTATAAATAAAAAACCCATCATTCCCCAATGCTAGAGTCATGATAAGAGTATTGACTAATATTCTATTCATTTCATCGAATTATTCTTCACTCTATTTTGTCCAAACAAAATTAACCCCATTATGAGTGATCTTTGTTAATTGGTTAGCCAATCAAGAAAAAATCTAGACAAAATGTGGATAATAACCTATTAAACAAATAAAACTTCGTACCTCAGTTATACTAATAGGTGCCGGCCATTATTGGATTGCTCTTGTCTTATATGGATCAATGGAGATTCCATCCTTAGAGACAATATGGCCAAGAAAAGAAATCTCTGGATGCCAAAATTCACACTTGATAAAAATCCCGTATAATTCATGTCTTCAAAGAGTATTTATAATAATGCGCATGTGATTTTCATTATCCTCATAGATTTTGGAGAATAACAAGATATCATCAATATATAAGACTACAAAGTCATTAAGATATTAGATGAAAACTCTATTCATTAGATCCACTGAAATAGATAGGGCATTAGTCAACCCAAAAGGAATTATTGTAAACTCGTAATGCTCATACCTGGTTCGATATTCTATTTTAGGAATGTATTCCTTATTCACACACAACTGATGATATCGAGATGGAATATCAGTCTATGATAAGTGTTGTGATCCATGATGTTGGTCGAATAAATCAACAATGTGAAGTAGGGGATACATGTTATTTATTTTTAAATAATTTATCTGCTTGTATTCAATGCACAACCTCATAGATCCATCTTTCTTATTAATAAAAAGGACAGGAACTCCCCATAGAGAATCACTATGGAGAATAATTCCCTTATTACTCAATTCCTCTAATTGATTATTTAGTTACACTAATTCCTTAGTGGCCATTCTATAAGGGGTATTCGATATGGGCCTTGAACTAGGAATTAGGTCAATGGAAAACTCAATTTCTCATTCTGTAGGATGTCCAGGTAAATCCTCCAGAAAAACATCAACATATTATTTCACAATAGGTACATCCTCTATTCAAACAATACTTTCCTCACTAATAATTATTTCATTCTATTCCTCCCCACTAATTGAGTTTAGTTGAGCTACTGCGGGTGGATCTAGATAAGAATTATGTGGTGATGTTTCTGCTCTAAATATATGGTACTCATTATCATCATAAAAAATTGTAACATACTTCTTCTTACAATACATTTGCACATAATTGTCAGAAATAAAATTCATACCGAGGATTTTATCGAATTCCATCATGGGTATGATAAAGATATCAGCAGATAAAAAATGTTTATATGCATTAATAGAAATTGATTCAAAAAAATATATTGCTATGATATTTCCCATAGGAGTTTTGACTGAAAACTCCCTTGTTAAATAAAATTGAAAATAACTAATTTTCATAGAAAACTCGGAATATATGAAACAATATGACGATCCAAAATCAAATAATGCATTTGATAAACTTGAGGAAACCATTAAAGTACCTGCCACCATTTCTTTTGGAGCATCAACATCAGTAGTAGTGATCACATATGTTTTTCCCTGATCACTTGGTCATTCCTAAGGTATGTTTTCCTGACGCGTAGTACATTAATTTGCATAATTTTTCATCTGCCAATAATTGTAGCATTGAACATCGGTATCCTCGTTCTTCCCCTTTCAATCATGAGCTTAGTGGAATTTTTCACCACACATGTAACAGACTCCCATTCCCTTCAGGAATGTACCAGGATGTTTCATCCCATAATTACTATAGGATGGATATTCAACTTTTCCCTTCATCCCCTTATTTCCATTTCCAATGTGATCAGCAGATATCTTATTCTCTTGTTATTCCTTGAAGTCATAAGACATAGAGAATTCTATTTCAATCTTGATTGAAAATTAGAAAATATCTGCGTACGATGAGAAGGGTTGTGAGTATAATACTCGATGGAGAAATGATTTTAACCCATAAATTAAAAGATCAATTTTACTTCTTGGGTTGCATATATAATCTATAACATGCATTTCTAACCTTGTAAAACTATACTCATACTTTGCAACATTCTCATCCTCCTTTTCCTCAAAATTAGAAACAGTGTTTCAATATCTGCTCTAGGGTAATGAGGAAATTATTTTTCTATGAAAATCTCTATAAACTCCCTCTATTCCATACTTTATACTTTTTCATCTTCCTTTTTTGTTTTTTATGAGGGAAAAATATTGATCAGCATCTCTAGTGAGGCGTTAAGCTGCCATGAAAACATTATCACTTTCACTAATCCCAAAATCCTAAACTAAATTCTCTAGGGAACGTATACATTTCTCAGCTACCAATGTATTTTTGTTCCCATTGAATGTTAGTGGTTGTTGCCTCATGAAGTGATCTAACATTGACCGTCCACGTTGTGGATCAGGGGGCTCCATTCTGGTAAGGTAATTATTCATAACTTGAGTGAGTTGTCCCAGTATAATGAAAAGATAATCAGCACCAATTGTATCACCAAATCCACTATAATTATCATCAGTAGGAGGGAAATACATAAATGTAAGGTGTGCATTGATATTGTTTCCATTAATTTCACTAGGCTCCATTTCAAAAAAATGGTATAAAATACATTAGTTTTTGAATCGAAATACATAAATCAAACTTGTAAAACACTTAACATAAATCGAATAGTTTATGGATATAATTCATTATCATAAAAATGTAATTTTTGAGTAATTATATACTCATAATCCCTTCATAATAGTTTGTAAAGAAAAAGATAATTATCCTAAGCATATCCCCTAAGAGTGTCATATCCAAAAGTGTAGCAAGCCCGTTGTCTTGCACCAGTTCTCATTTGAGTCTAGCTCAAAGCGGTGTTTTTGGATTTTACCCCTAGGTACATATTTGTCAGAGCCACCTCTACCTACTCGTATCCACACATGGATTTATTACTCTGAAAACTCAAAAAATCTCTACATCATAAAAATTATAAAAAGATCTTCTATACTAATATTCAAATTCTATCTAAGAGATATGCACTCTAATCAGATTTTATCTAAATCTAGATTACCAGGTCTGTACAAACCATCCTATGATATCAATGGTAATGTCCCGACCACAGTTACCCTGTGTCGCTGCATTATTACATAACATTTTCATGATCACAAATTATCAATTTGTTGAATGACTAATTAGTTTAATATCCTTAGAAACACTAGATAAATTCATAATTCTTATGTTACATCATACAGTATAAAACTAAAACAAAATAGTCTCCATAGTCCACACTCATATCCCCATAGACTATCCTTGTAGGCCAGTCATTAAATATTTATTCACATCCTAGGAAAAATAAAGCATTGAAAGGGGTGATCTCAGATTCTCAATAAGTATAACAATATATTGGAATCTTTAATAAATAAAAATAAACATTTAATGCAATGTATAAATAAAACAAAACATTTTTAAACTTGAATGTCAGCATAATATGGGAAAAATAATATGAAATAAGTTCATTTACTTATTTTCATGGATATTCTATTAGTCAAATAATCACATGCAATATCAGTAACCACTTTCATAATGATGGAATCCATAATGCCAGACATTCATAACCACATAGTCAAGGCCTTGTGAGAAAAATACGAATAATATTTTGTCAAGGGCTTGTCCCAAGACACTAGTTTGTCTCATGAGACCTACCGATGAAACGAAGAGCTATAGTGGGCTCCACCCATAACATACTAAGTCCAATGCAATCCTCATATGAAAAGGATTAAACATAACATAAACATTCATATTAAAACTGCAATACGAAATGTCAATACTTTATCGATAAACCATGAATGGTATGGAAGAACAAATCCACAGTAAAAAATATCCCAAAATCATCAATACAATATAGATGTTTTGTATCATAATAAATCAACATCAATCATTGATAAAATCCATTATAGGATGTTGACATAGATAAAATCCAAACCTTTTTAGAGAAATAACACTTCCTAAATTGAAATCATTTAATAGTCACATAATTATAAATGAAAATATTTATATTTGAAAATATTCTTATAATCTTGTAAGTGAAGAATTGGTGATGTCATAATGGAAGAAAATAGATGCACCATCCATATATGATAAAAAAGACATTCATACCATAATTTTGATGAAAAGGTTATAAAGGAAATTGATTGGAAAATGACAGTAAGATTCCTTTATAAACATCATATAAAATTCAAATAAGGGTATAAATGAAATTAACCCATAGTCTATTAAATAGTATGAATTTTTCATAATTTATTATTATGAATCATGTATGTGAATGATAAATAGGTCCCAGTAGAAAATTACGTATAAAAAACCTCGGATACTGAAGTGATTGTAGAATTAACCCTTATATTGTACATTTCCATGGTCGAGGGAAGGTCAACCTCATGTATATTGGGGAAATAACTATTATAAAATTATACAAGAATCATATACATTAATATGATACTATATATGTTTTTTAACATTTCTTTGTTAATAATATCTTTGTATTGTTGTCATTTCGAGAGTTAAGAGATTCATTTTCCATTAAATTATTTATTATGTGAGTCATATTTATTATGGATGGGATGTATCTTATTCATATCCCAAATTATTTCAAGTATTTAAAAATTATTTTTAATCATAAAATGAATTTTCTTTTGAATGGATATGATGAGGAATGAATCTCATCGCGTTCAGGGAGACGGTAATCCGTATGTATGCACGAGCCACAATATCATTCTTTTGATATTAATATCTTTTATAATTGGATGGTATATTATATATATATATAACAATTATCATGTTATATTTATTATTTACATCAATTACACATCATTAATATACTCATCACAATAAAAATTTATTGAATAATAATTACACCACGACATGGAGACGATAAGCCGTACGTATGAACGTATGGGGACATGTCATTCTAATGAAGGATAGAATAATGAATTTGGTTGTACCATATTTATCATAACATCAAAGTATATAGATGATACTGGAGTTATTATTTCAGAATTTAAATAACAAATAATGAGGAAATTGATGAAGAAAGGAACTTTAAAGAGGTTATGAAATATTTACCCTTCTTCGTCTTCTTCCTTTTAACTTGATCAAATGGAACCATTAGATGGAATTCTAACTAATGGAAGGCCTATAGGATTATGGAAGGACAGTGTAGGGGTTATTTGGGTAGGGTTCGGCCGAGCCAAATGGCTTTAAAGTTGTTAATTAGAGTGAAGGGGTAATGGCCTTTTATAATAAGAGTGAGGGGCACCTCAGTAAAAGATAGAAATATTATTAGATAATAAAATCATTTTCGGTTTATAATGGATCCGATGTAAATTATTTAAAGGCTATGGTGGGGTTGGGTAGAAAAACACTCAACCAATAGGTTTTAGATAGGTTTTGGTCACTTTATTAACCTTATATTTTCAATTTAACTCTTAGTTAAAAAAATTGACATTTACCATGTCTCTTTGTATTTTTATATTATATGTTAAATAAACTAACTATATCATTCAAAGAGAACCCCAAGTAGTTCATTAATGATACACCAATCATTATATAAGTCTTTTAGACAAACCACATATTTTTATGAATATAATAACAATTAATAATATAATATTTGTTTTAAAAACTATTTTATGTCAATTTTGACACTATTTGGTATTTTGTTTTTCCTAAATTCATAACAACATTATTACATCGAAAAAAAATTCATCTAACCAACCCTAATATAACACATTAACCCGTAAAATTATTTTAACTCATTATAAGGCTGATATTACATTTATTGGGATAATAATAATATCAATTATTTTTATATTTTCTAGAATATGTAATTACTGCATCATCATTGTGTCATAAATAAATTAAATTATATAATGTGTAAAAATATAAATAAAATAAGATTTTGTAAGAAATGTTTTTAGATTTCTTATGAATATTTATAGTCCATTTTAACGTATGTATAACTCAATATTAAAAATGTTTTAGTTTTTAAACATTGATCTTAACTGTTTTACATATTCTTTAAATTAATTAATAATAAATGTCCTAATCTAATCCAAGTGGACCAAATAGGTTCATATTTTATTCTTTAGGTTTTTTTTGGCTGAACTGTACTTATCCAATAGAATTAAGACATTTTTAGGGTAATAATTATAACATCCCGTGTAAATTAAGAAAATTACATTTTCATATTTCTTAATATTTGTGAATAAAATTTTAGTATTACTATAAAGAGAATTCTATGTTCGACGGCGTACCCAGTACGCAGGAATGGGTTTCTTTGAAATCACACGTTTCACACTAAAAATATAATAATATTATTTTAAATTCTAGTTAACGCCTAACCGTTGGAATTTCAAGAATGAACAGAACAAACT
Organism: Viscum album; assembly: GCA_963277665.1. NCBI lineage: Eukaryota > Viridiplantae > Streptophyta > Magnoliopsida > Santalales > Viscaceae > Viscum > Viscum album. The sequence continues at coordinate 747,114,750 of OY728151.1, read as the reverse complement.
AAAAAATGATTATATATGTTTGTTAAATATTGTAACATTTATCTAATAAAAGTTTTAGGATTAAAATAAGAAAAGAATTCATTTTTAAGCATAAATATTCTATTGTTCTTAAAAAGATTTATTAATCGCCTTTTAAAGGTAAACCCTTTTTAAAACTAATTTTTGTCAATATTATATGTTATATTTGAAAAAATAAAATCCTTATTTTGAATTGGGTCATTAAAATTTATTTTCTATAATTTTTTGTTATTTTTTCGATAAAGTTCACTTTTAAATAAATAGTGAAAATTCTGTATTTTAATTCAAAACCTCCTTTTAATATAATATATTTATATGGTCAGATTATCTTTGTAATTGGGTTTAACGTTTAGTTGAAATATAATTTTACCATTTAATCCAATGGTGGTCATTTTAATTAATTTCATTTTGAAATTGGACATAAACAACTGTCAATCTGTTGACAAATATTGTTTCATAAAAACATGCTATTTTGTTGATAGCGGAAATTAATAATAAAATTAATTAATGAAAAATCTATGTTTGAAATTTGGTAAAATGGAAATCATTTCTGAATTTGTAAAATAAAATTTACTTTGGATAAATTTTTGGTATTTTCTTGACAAATGATAATTGTAAATGAATAGTGAAAAATAATGCATTTTACTTCAAAACTGATTTTTCATCTAATTTAATTATATAGTTTTATTTTCCAATTATGTGGTTTTAAAGAGTAATTGAATTATCTTTTTATCACTTAATGCACTATTGTTCATTAGAAGTAATTTCACTTTTCAATTGAATGTAAAAACAAGTCAATGTTTTGAAAAATTTTACATCATAAAAATCTTATCTTTGGTTTTTACAACTAGAATTATTTTCAAATTAATTAATTAATATTCTATGTTTTTAATTTGTTAAAATGGATTTCATATTTGGTATCAAAATATCAAATTTTTGTAATTAATACTCTTTTGTTTTTGGACATTATGGATTGTAAAGAATACAATTATCATTAATTATCATGATTAATTAGAAATCAGGTAGTTAAGTGTTATAAAATAATATCATAATAATATAAAATGACCCCAACAGGTGTCCAAATCCTCCTGGTTGTGTTATGGCCGACCAAGGTATTCCTTGTTCCAACTTAGGGACCCCATTGAATCACTTTTCTGTGATAGGGACCGTTTATCATATTATTTTTAATGAAAATAAAATATAACCAAACTATGTAACACCTAAGTTAAAAAAATTGAATTTTGTTTACATGAATTATCTCTTAGAACATTATTATTAATTTTAAATATAAAAATATTTCCTATGTCATGGTACATTATTTATAATTTTTAGTCATTAAATTTATAAATTTATTAATGAAACCATGATGATGCAGTGATTACCTCATTAATGAATGATTTAAATAAACTGAAATTATAAATTAATATATGAGACTTATACTTGTTGGAAACCTATTGGATTGGTGGATTTGGATCCCTAATCATCTTATCATTAAAATATATCATCGTGGGACATCTAAAATCAGAAAATAATTTTATAATAAAGTAATATTTCATGACTTTCCAAAAGTGAACCTCCTCCCTCTCAAAAAAGGACCCCACATCTACCCCCTAACCGACACATCTCAAGCCCTTGGATCATCGCAAAAATGCTCATTTTATCTCTTAATTTTCATCTCTTACTCCTAGAAGCCTCACGTTTGGCAGAAGTCTTTCCATGGAAGCCTTTGGCTAAAATCAAAGAGAGTTACCTGGTTTAGATGTAATGTCTTATCTCGAGTTCCATTCTTTTATTTTCATTCTTCACTCACCACTATCTATGTAACACCCCAAGATTCCACCGTACGTTTCCCTTCGAATAATGCAATAGCGTGTGTTGTACGCAACCTCGAGCTCTAACACACACCACAAATAATTAAACTAGCCGTTGTGAATAGTAATACCAAATTTTTGAAATTTTATACATTTTATTTATCAAAATGGACTTCATTTTTGGATTCGGAATATTGAAATTATCCTATGTTGAATTTTTGGTATTTTTCTGAGAACATCTAAATTTTTATGAATAGTGAAAAATACTTAAAAACAACTTTTTTAATCAAAATAATTTATAGTGATAAATTATAATATTTAGTGGTTTTAAAGTATAATTAGAATATATTTTTACCATTTTATCCAATGGTGGTCATTAGAATTAATTTAACATTGAAATTGGACATAAACAATTGCCAATCTTTTGATATAAATTGTTTCTTAAAAACACGCTATTTGTTGTAACAACAGGAATTAATTATAAAATTAATTAATACAACTTATATGTTTGGAATTTTTTAAAATAGACATCATTTTTTAATTCGGAATATCAATTATAGCTTAGGGTGAAATTTTGGCCTTATTCTGAAAAACTTCAATTTTTGATTAATAGTGAAACCACTAAGTGGTTGTTAAAAACTGATTTCTCGTTAAAATGAAATATTACCACTTCTGTGATTTGATTTTCAAAAATCCGACATACATGGTTTTCCTTAAGAAGTAAAATGTGGTTCAATGAGATTAAAATAATTTTTTGGTGAATAGTAACTTTTAAGTTCTTAATCGCGATTAGAGGTAATTAGTGTAGTTTAAGGTAAAAATAATGTTTTAATAATATGAGATGAGCTTGTAACTTGTCCTACACCTATTGGATGAGTCATGGACGACCAAGAAAACCCATGAGTCACCTTGGGGACCGCAAGGATCCACTTTAGTTGGAAAATGACATTAATATATATTTATTTAATGTTAAAATTAAATTGACACAAACATGAGTTGTTTTACTAAAACAGTTTTCAATTAGGGTTAAACTGATCTGAATTTTGACTATAAATATTAATTAGAAAGCTAAAGAGATTTCCTACATCATAGTATTTTTTTTAAAATTTTTAGACATTAAATAAATTAAATTATATATGACATCATTATGATGCAGCGATGACCTCATTAGTTAACGATTTAAATAAAATGAGAAGATAATGCAAACTACAAGGATTACACTTGTCCAAAGCCTATTGGATGAGGATATTTAGAACCCTTATCACCTTATCCACGAATTATATAAGTGTGGGACCTTTAGAATCCGAAAAGCATTGTATAATAATGTAACATTTCAATCTTTCCAAAAGAGCCCCTCCTCTCCTCTTATAAAAGGCCCCCACCTCTACCACCTTATTCACACTTCCAAGCCTTTTGGATCGGCCATCCTCAGCCCAAATACTCTTCCAACTTCTCTCAATTCATCCTAGAATCTTTACTTTAGTCAGAAAGACATCCTAAGGATTCCTTTTGATCAAATCAAAAGGAAGAACCCGAAGAAGAGGTAACATTTTCATCACCCTCTTTCAAGTTTCTTTCTTCTTCCACTCCATCTTTGTTTATTATTTCAATTCTAAAATTATAACTCCAGTATCTTCTATATACTGTGATGTTATTATAACTATGGAACAACCATATTCAGTATTCTACCCATCATTTTAATGACATGTCACCATACGTGCGTACGTACGGCTTACCGTCTCCTCGTCGTGGTGTAATTGTTATTCAATATATTATTATTTAGATGGGTATAATAATGATATGTAATTCATGTAAATAATAAATATAACATGATAATGATTCTGTATATATGATATACTATCCAATTATATATTATTTTAATATCAAAATAAAGATATTGTCGCTCGTGCGTACGTACGGACTACCGTCTCCACGAACGCGATGAGATTCATTCTCCGTCGTGTCCATTCAAGTATAATTATCATTTGATGATTTAAAAATAATGTTTAAAGACATGATATCATTCTGGATATTATTAATATACAACCTATCCAGGAAAAACACGACTTATGTAACAAAACATATAAAAGAAAACGAGTAAGTTAACACCCGAAACAACGATAAATCTAAGATATTGTTAACAAAGAAATGTTAAAAGATCATATATGATATCATATGAATGTATATGATTATTGTATAATTTAATAACAATTATTTCACCATTATACAGGAGGTTAACCTACCCCAACCAAGGAAGAGTACAAGGTAAGGGTTTACATCACAACCTCTTCCTTATCCAAGGTTGTTTATACATAATTATCTACTGGGACCTCATTATCATCCACATCCATGTTTCTTAAAAATGTATTTCAAAACATTTTTACTATTAAATGGAAAATGGGTTAAATTCATTTATACCCTTATACGTTTTTGAAAGGAATCTTACCGTCGTTTTCCAAACAATGTACTTTTTGACCTTTTTGACAAATTTAAGGTAAGAATGTTTTTTTTACTTATATGGCGGGTGTGGCTATTTTCCGCCATTATAACTTCGTCGAAGCTTCCCTAACAAGCTTATAAGAATATTTTCAAAGTAAATGTATTATTTTATAATTATGGTACTTTTAAATGATTTCAAAAAAGGAGAGATATTTCTCTCAAATAGCTTTGATTTCATCCATGTCAACATCCTTTGATGGGTTTCAAGTTTAATTGAAATTGATTTATGATACAAAGAATCCATTGAACATTTTGTGAAATATTTGACTATGGATGTGTTATTTTATACCATCCATAGTTTATGGAGAAATTGTTGACATTTCGTATGCTAGTTTTAATACGAATATTTATGTTATGTTTAAACCTATTCATATGAGGTATGTATTGGACTTAATATGTGACGGGTGGAGCCCGCTATAGATCCTCGATGCATTGGTAGGTCTCATGAGACAACTAGATGTGGAATTGGCCGAGGCCCTTTCCCAATTTGATTTATGGTTTTGGCCGAGGCCTTAATCATTTTAGACGTCTTGGCCGAGGCCTTGACAAAATGTTTCAGAATGTTTGGCATTATACATTCCCTCATTATAAAAGTGGTTATTGATATTTCAGGTGATTATTCGTCTATGAGAATATCCATGTGAGTAAGTAATGGTATTATTTTATTGTACTTTTTCCATATTATTCTGAAGTTCAAGTTCAATAAGGCTTTTGTTTTAGTTATACATTGCCTTAAATGCTTATGTTTTCTTATAAAAGCTTCCGCAATATTGTTATCCTTACTGAGCATCTGAGATCACCCCTTTCAATGTTTTAATATTTTCCAGGATGTGAAGAAGTGTATTATGACTGACTTTCAAGAATAGTCAGTGAGGATATGAGTGTGGACTATGAAGACCATGTTATTGTAGTTTTTTTACTTTTTTATATAATGAAAGACTTATGAATGTATCTAGTGTTTCCAAGGCTACTAAACTAATCGGTCTTTCAAGACTTGATCTTTTGTGATCATGCCAATGTTACGAAGTAACGCACCGGATCTGAGTAGCTGGGGTCGGGGCGTTATAGTTGGTATCAGAGGCAGTTTAGTACTAATCTTGGAAACTAGATTTAGATAAACTCTGATTAGAGCATGTATCCCGAAGATTGAATTTGAGGATTAATATAGAAGAACTTCCTAGAATTTTGGTATTGTAGAGATGTTGTGAGTTTTCCGAGCAATACATCCCTGTCTGGATACGAACAGGTAGAGGCGGCTCTGGCACAGATGTACCAAGGGGTAAAACCTGAAAACACCGCTTTGAGCTAGACTCGAACGGGAACTGGTGCATGACAACGGGCTTTGCTGCACTCTTGGTTACGACACTCCTGGGGGTTATGATTTGGATAATTCCCTTTTTCTTTACAAACCACTATGAAGGGTTACAAGTATATACTTCCTCAAAGAAAACATTTTTATAATTATGGATTATATCCATAATTAGTTCAATTTATGTTAAGTGTTTTACAAGTATGGAATTATGTATTTTGATTCATGAACTAATCTAGTTTATGCCATTATTTAGAAATGGCGCCTATTGGAAGGAATGGTAACCATATCAATGCACGCACTCCGTGTAGGGATTGCCCTCCTGCTCAGGATAATTACGGTGGAGCTAGTGATACAACTGGTGCTGATCAGCTTCTCACCGTACTGGGACAACTCACACAGTTTATGAATAACCACCGTACTCGTATGGAGCACCCTGATCCGCAACGTGGAGGATCAATGCTAGACCGTTTCATGAGGCAACAACTGCCAAACATCAATGGGAGTACAAATCCTATCGTATCTGAGCAATAGATAAATTCCTTAGAGAAAATATTCCATGCCTTGGGGAGTAGTGAAAGGGAGAATGTTGTCATGGCAGTTTACCGCCTCACTGGAGTTGCCGATCAATGGTGGTAACTAATTCAAAAAACAAAAGAAGATGATGAATTAACAAACATGGAATGACAGGAGTTCAAAGAGCTGTTCTTAGAAAAATACTTTCCTCGAGACCATCGAGCGGATATGGAAAGGCAATTTCTAAGTCTGAGGCAGAAGGAGGATGAGAATGTCGCAAAGTATGAGGCTAACTGTACAAGGTTAGAAAGGTATTCTGCAGATTACATACGTAACCCAAGAAGTAAGACTGATCGTTTTTTTGATGGGTTGAAACCATTTCTCCATCGAGCATTTGTATCACAAACCTTCTCTTCATACGAAGGTATTGTCTCGTGCGCTATCAAGACTGAAAAGGAATTATCTAAGTCTTATGACTATAAATCAAAGCAAGATAAGAAGAGATCCGCTGAAAACTCTGGGAAAGGAAATAAGGAAATAGGGAAGAAGGGTAGAAATGAATTTCCACCCTGTGATAATTGTGGTAGGAAACACCCTGGTGCCTGTCTAAAAGGAAAATGAGTATGTTACAAGTGTGGTGAAAAAGGACACCAAGCTCATGAATGTAAGGGAAAGAAAGCAGTTGTCAACGTGGAATGTTATAATTGTAGAGAGAAGGGACATTATGCAAATGAATGTCCTAAGCGTCAGGGGAACTTACCTCATAAGAAGCCAAGGGATCAAGGCCAGGCTTATGCTATCACTACTGCTGAGGTGGAAGCTCCGAAAGACATGGTGGCAGGTAATTTAATGGTTTCCTCAAGTTTAGCAAATGCATTATTTGATTCTGGATCATCGCATTGTTTCATATCTTCCCAGTTTGATAAGAAAATTAGATATTTGCAATTTGATTTAACAAGGGAGTTGTCGGTCAAAACCCCTAAGGGAAGTATTGTTGCAACAAAGTTTTGTCGATTTGTTCCCATTAGAGCACCTAAATGTTATTTACCTGCTGATCTCATCGTCATACCCATGATTGAATTTGATATAATCCTCGGTATGGATTGGCTTTCGGACCATGATGCAAAAATTTTTTGTAAGAGGAAAGAGGTTACAATTCTTGATGATGATGATAAGGAACACCTTATCTTTAGAGCAGAATCGTCGCCACATAATTCTTATCTAAATCCACCCCCAGTAGCTCAACTAAATTCAATTATTGGGGAGGAAGAGAAGGAAATTACTGAGGATGAGAAAAGGAATATTCAAATAGAGGATGTACCTATTGTGAGAGAATATGTTGATCTGTTTTCGGAAGATTTACCTGGACATCCTCCAGAACGAGAAGTTGAGTTTTCCATTGATTTAATTCCTGGATCAAGGCCCATATCGAAGACCCCTTATAGAATTTCCACTGTGGAATTAGATGAACTAAAGAAACAACTAGAGGAATTGAGTAATAAGGGATTTATTCGCCCTAGTGTTTCTCCTTGGAGAGCCCCTGTTCTTTTTGTTAAGAAGAAAGATTGATCTATGAGGTTGTGCATTGATTATAGGGAGATCAATGCTATAACAATAAAGAATAAGTATCCACTACCTCGCATTGATGATTTTTTTGACCAACTGCATGGAGCTCAATACTTTTCAAAGATTGACCTTTGGTCTGGATACCATCAGTTGTGTGTGAAGAAGGAAGACGTTCCAAAGACAGCATTTCGAACAAGGTACGGGCATTACGAGTTTACAGTAATGCCTTTTGGATTGACTAATGCACCCTCTGTTTTCATGGATCTAATGAATATAGTTTTCAAGGAATATCTTGATGACATTGTAGTGGTATTTATTGATGATATCTTGGTATACTCCAAAAGCCACGAAGATCATGAAAATAACTTACACATTATCCTGAAGACTCTTAGAAGACATGAATTATATGGGAAATTTAGCAAGTGTGAATTATGGCTTCATGAGATTTCTTTTCTTTGCCATATTGTCTCTAAGGATGGAATTTCCGTTGATCCTTATAAAACCTAGGCAATCCAAGAATGGCCAGCACCGACAAGTATAACTAAGGTACGCATTTTTTTGGTTTAGCAGGTTATTATCGACGTTTCGTCCAGAATTTTGCCAGATTGGCTAACCCATTGACAAAGCTCACACGTAAAGGGATTAAATTTGTCTGGACAAAAGAGTGTGAAGAATGTTTTGAAGATCTAAAGAGAAGATTATTCAATCCCCCTGTATTGACTCTACCATTAGGGAATGATGGGTTTGTTATTTATAGTGATGCATCGAAGAAAGGACTTGGTTGTGTCCTTATGAAGAATGATAAGGTCATTTCATATGCATCACGACAACTAAAAATTCATGAGAAAAACTATCCTACTCATGATCTTGAGTTAGCAGGTATGATATTTTCTTTAAAGATATGGAGACATTACCTCTATGGTGAACAATGTGAGATTTATACTGATCACAAGAGTTTGAAGTATATTTTCACACAAAAAGAACACAACATGAGGCAAAGGCGATGGCTTGAACTACTAAAGGATTATGATTGCACGATACATTACCACCCGGGGAAGGCAAACAAGGTGGTAGATGCATTGAGTAGAAAAGACCATGGAGTTTTGAATGTGATGAGAATTGAAAGGGATACGATTTTCTTGGATATAGTGAAGATGGACATGGGAATAACTAGGGAAGGTGAAACATCAATGCTTTTTCAAATGGTTGCCAAACCATCATTACTAGAAAGGATTAAGAGTTCTCAGACCAATGATGAAGAATTTCAGAAGAAGATTAAAGGTGTGAATGTTGGAAGATTGAGGGACTTTGTGTATGTGGATGGAATTTTGAAATTCAGGAAGAGACTTTGTGTTCCTGATATACCTGATCTAAAAAGGGAATTGATGGATGATGCTCATAGTTCCGACTTCTCTATACACCTTGGGAGCACCAAAATGTATAGATATTTGAAGGAACATTTTTTGTGGGACAATATGAAGAGGGAGATTGCTGATTTTGTGTCGAGGTGTATGGTTTGTCAACAAGTGAAAGCTGGAAGGCAACATCCTGGTGGAGTATTGCAACCTCTTCCCATACCTGAGTGGAAATGGGATAATATTACGATGGACTTTGTCATGGGACTACCAAAGACTCCTAGAAGGAATGATGCAATATGGGTCATTGTTGATCGACTTACTAAGTCAGCACATTTTCTGGCTATACGGGAGGATCTTCCACTTGAACGTCTAGCAAGACTATATATTAATGAAGTTGTAAGACTTCATGGAGTACCCCTATCGATTGTTTCTGATCGTGATCCTCGTTTTACTTCAAGATTCCGGAAAAGTCTTCAAAAGGCCTTGGATACTGAACTTCCTTTGAGCACTGCCTATCACCCTCAAACAAATGGACAATCAGAACGGACTATTCAAACCTTAGAAGACATGTTGAGATCATGCTCTCTTGACTTTCAGGGTATGTGCAATCAATATTTACCACTGGTAGAATTTTCCTATAACAATAGCTTCCATTCGAGTATTCAGATGGAACCATATGAAGCGTTATACGGAAAGAGATGTCGTACACCAACCTGTTTGGATGACGTTGGTGAAAGAAAACTTGTAGGCCCAGAACTGGTGGAGGAAACAGTGGAAAAAGTGAAAGTAATCCAAAATCACATCAAAGCAGCTCAAAGTAGGCAGAAGAGCTATGCCGATAATCGAAGGAAGGATTTGGAATTTCAAGTCGGTGATCATGTTTTCTTGAAGGTATCTCCATGGAAGGGAGTCATACGTTTTGGTAAGAAAGGTAAATTGAGTCCCAGGTAAATCGGACCTTTCGAAAATCTAGAACGAATTGGGGTTGTAGCTTACCGATTGGCAATGCCGCCAAGTCTCTCCAAAGTTCACGATGTGTTCCACATATCTCTGTTGAGGAAATACATGTCTGACCCAACGCATGTACTCACCTATGATGAATTAGAACTGGAACCCGATCTTTCCTATTGTGAAGAGCCCGTCAGGAATCTTGATGTGAGGGAGCAGGTGCTGAGAAACCGGACGACTTGTCTGGTGAAGGTTTTGTGGAGAAATCATAAAATGGAAGAGGCAACGTGGGAACCTAAGGAATTTATGATGAAAAAACAACCGAGTATTTTTATGCAGTAATACCCTAGAAATTGCGAGGATGCAATTATTTGAAGGAGGGGAGAATGTAACACCCCAAGCTTCCACTGTACATTTCCCTTCGAATAATGCAATAGCGTGTGTTGTACGTAACCTCGAGCTCTAACACACACCACCACTAATTAAACTAGCCGTTGTGAATAGTAATACCTACTTTTTGAAATTTTATAAATTTTATTTATCAAATTGGACTTCATTTTTTGATTCGGAATATTGAAATTAGCCTATGTGGAATTTTTGGTATTTTTCTGAGAACTTCTAAATTTTTATGAATAGTGAAAAATACTTAAAAACAACTTTTTTAATAAAAATAATTTATAGTGATAAATTATAATATTTAGTGGTTTTAAAATATAATTAGAATATATTTTTACCATTTTATCCAATGGTGGTCATTAGAATTAATTTAACATTGAAATTGGACATAAACAATTGCCAATCTTTTGATATAAATTGTTTCTTAAAAACACGCTATTTGTTGTAATAGCAGGAATTAATTATAAAATTAATTAATAAAAATTATATGTTTGGAATTTTGTAAAATAGACATCATTTTTGAATTCGGAATATCAATTATAGCTAAGGGTGAAATTTTGGCCTTATTCTGAAAAACTTCAATTTTTGATGAATAGTGAAACCACTAAGTGGTTGTTAAAAACTGATTTTTCGTTAAAATGAAATATTACCACTTCTGTGATTTTATTTTCAAAAATCCGACATACATGGTTGTCATTAAGAAGTAAAATGTGGTTCAATGAGATTAAAATAAGTTTTTGGTGAATAACTAACTTTTAGGTTCTTAATCGCGATTAGAGGTAATTAGTGTAGTTTAAGGTAAATATAATGTTTTAATAATATGAGATGAGCTTGACACTTGTACTACTCCTATTGGATGAGTCATGGCCAACCAAGAAAACCCATGGGTCAACTTGGGGACCCCATGGAGCCACTTTAGTTGGAAAATGACATTAATATATATTTATTTAATGTTAAAATTAAATTGACACAAACATGAGTTGATTTACTAAAACAGTTTTTAAGTGGGGTTACACAGATCCAAAGTTTGACTATAAATATTAACTAGAAAGCTAAAATGATTTCCTACATCATAGTAATTTTTTTATAATTATTATCCATTATATAAATTAAATTATATATGACATCATTATGATGTAGCGATGACCTCATTATTTAACGATTTAAATAAAATGAGAAGATAATGCGAAATCCAAGGCGTACACTTGTCCAAAGCCTATTAGATGAGGAAATTTCGAACCCTTATCACCTTATACACGAATTATATAAGTTTGGGACCTTTAGAATCCGAAAATCATTGTATAATAATGTAACATTTCAATCTTTCCAAAAGAGCCCCTCCTCTCCTCTTATAAAATGCCCCCACCTCTACCACCTTATTCACACTTCCAAGCCTTTTGGTTTGGCCAACCTCTGCCCAAATACTCTCCCAAATTCTCTCCCTTCATCCTAGAAGCTTTACTTTAGTCATAAAGCCATCCTATGGAGTCCTTTTGATCAAATCAAAAGGAAGAACCCGAAAAAGAGGTAACATTTTCATCACCCTCTTTCAAGTTTCTTTCTTCTTCCACTCCCTCTTTGTTTATTATTTCAATTCTAAAATTATAACTCCAGTATCTTCTATATACTGTGATGTTATTATAAATATGGAACAACCATATTCAGTATTCTACCCATCATTTGAATGACATGTCACCATACGTGCGTATGTACGGCTTACCGTCTCCACGTCGTGGTGTAATTGTTATTCAATATATTATTATTTAGATGGGTATAATAATGGTATGTAATTCATGTAAATAATAAATATAACATGATAATTATTCTGTATATATGATATACTATCCAATTATATATTATTTTAATATCAAAATAATGATATTGTCGCTCGTGCGTACGTACGGACTACCGTCTCCACGAACGCGATGAGATTCATTTTCCGTCGTATCCATTCAATTATAATTATCATGTGATGATTTAAAAATAATGTTTAAGGACATGATATCATTCTGGATATGAATAAGATACATCCTATCCATGAAAAACACGACTTACGTAACAAAAAATATAAAAGAAAACGAGTAAGTTAACACCCGAAACAACGATAAATCTTAGATATTGTTAACAAAGCAATGTTAAAAGATCATATATGATATCATATGAATTTATATGATTCTTGTTTAATTTAATAACAATTATTTCACCATTATACCGGAGGTTAACCTACCCCAACCGAGGAAAAGTACAAGGTAAGGGTTTACTTCACAACCTCTTCATTATCCAAGGTTGTTTATACATAATTATCTACTGGGACCTCGTTGTCATCCACATCCATGTTTCTTAAAAATGTCTTTCAAAACATTTTTACTATTAAATAGAAAATGGGTTAAAGTCATTTATACCCTTATACGTTTTTGAAAGGAATCTTACCGTCGTTTTCCAAACAATGTACTTTTTGACCTTTTTGACAAATTTAAGGTAAGAATGTTTTTTTTACTTATACGGTGGGTGTGGCTATTTTCCGCCATTATAACTTCGTCGAAGCTTCCCTAACAAGATTATAAGAATATTTTCAAAGTAAATGTATTATTTTATAATTATGGGACTTTTAAATGATTTCAAAAAGGAGATATATTTCTCTCAAATAGCTTTGATTTCATCCATGTCAACATCCTTTGATGGGTTTCAGGTTTAATTGAAATTGATTTATGATACAAAGCATCCATTGAACATTTTGTGAAATATTTGACTATGGATGTGTTATTTTATACCATCCATAGTTTATGGAGATATTGTTGACATTTCGTATGCTAGTTTTAATACGAATATTTATGTTATGTTTAAACCTATTCATATGTGGAATGTATTGGACTTAATATGTGACGGGTGGAGACCGCTATAGCTCCTCGATGCATCGGTAGGTCTCATGAGACAACTAGACGTGGAATTGGCCGAGGCCCTTTCCCAATTTGATTTATGGTTTTGGATGAGGCCTTAATCATTTTAGACGTCTTGGCCGAGGCCTTGACAAAATGTTTCAGAATGTCTGGCATTATACATTCCCTCATTATAAAAGTGGTTATTGATATTTCATGTGATTATTCGTCTAGTAGAATATCCATTTGAGTAAGTAATGACATTATTTTATTGTACTTTTTCCATATTATGCTGAAGTTCAAGTTCAATAAGGCTTTTGTTTTAGTTATGCATTTCCTTAAATGCTTATGTTTTCTTATAAAAGCTTCCGCAATATTGTTATCCTTACTGAGCATCTGAGCTCACCCCTTTCAATGTTTTAATATTTTCCAGGATGTGAAGAAGTGTATTATGACTGACTTGCAAGAATAGTCAGTGAGCATATGAGTGTGGACTATGAAGACAATTCTATTGTAGTTTTTTTACTTTTTGATGTAATGAAAGACTTATGAATGTATCTAGTTTTTCCAAGGCTACTAAACTAATCGGTCTTTTGAGACTTGATCTTTTGTGATCATGCCAATGTTACGAAGTAACGCACCGGATCTGAGTAGCTGGGGTCGGGGCGTTACAATCTACATATTATTTTATGACATAATAAAACCAGTATCCTAAATATTCTGGGATGCTGTTACGATATGTATTATACCTAAACATACACACGCCTCCATCTAATGGTTAAAAAACATATTGTTTCTGTGGTTGACGAATTTCTGCATAACGAAACAATTATTGTTCAATATTATTCTAACACATTTCATTGTGGCCATTAGGATTTCAATGTATTTATATATGATATATATGGTATTTATTTTTCTATATTCTACTGAATTTTATTATTAAATCAGATCATTTTTCTTTTCATGTTGTGGAACTGTGATAATTTTATCTAAGGAAGTGTGGACTACCGCTCCTCAAGTGATGTGACTTGTTCATGCCAAACATGGAATTTATAAAGAATGTAATTAATGAAGATGTTATATATTTATAACACATATATTATACAGGAATTATAATATTTCTATGTCTTATTAAGTTTTAAATACTTTAATATGACAATGAAATGAATGTAGCGTTCATGCTTACATACGGTCTACTATCTCCATGAACGGTGCATTTCATTTTTTATCTCCAAATTTTATGAAATAGTATAAAATTAATATATACAGGATATATATGATATATAATTAATTAATTCCTTTCTAGAGATGATGTACATATAACTACATGGGAAATTCTTATCAAACAAGTTCATTTTTGTCTCATGTACCGAACATCGACAAAACGTACGATATGAACTCACATAATTTACTAATTATTATAAAATGATAATATGTGATATGAATCGAATAATAAAATTTAAAGGAATTACTTATGTAGTTATAAATTGACCTAAGTTTATTATTCGGGAATATAAAGAATCTAACAAGACAAGTCGGACTTGAGATAAGGGGATTTCTTATCTCACATTTAATTCCGTGTGATTTCCATTGTGGGCCACTTATTTGTTTCATGTGGTGTATTGTGTACATCCATTTCATATATATTATCATGATTCCATTTATATTCATGTTATTATGTGATTTATTTGGTGTTTATTATCTTTTGGTTATACGACTCGATTGATTACAAAAAGGTAAGGGGTTTTTATCTCACTTTTTATTCCCATGAGATTCATGCTATATTGGCTACTATTTCCTTTTGTGTGGTGCATATACTTCCCATGACTGTATTCATTGTGTTATATACATTAAATTATGGGTATTTAAGCCTTCATTTTCTGATTCTTCTTTAATGGGCTGTACATTTCAAAAGTAACCCAAACTGGTAAGGGAACCTTTCACCCTCCTCTTTTTAAAAGACTTCTATTTGGTAGGTCTTTTAATTTTAATCTTCTTAATGTTTGGATATGTTGTTATATATCCTTATTTTTGTAAATTTTACATCCAATTGATGTGATACCATTTTTATCTCTCATAAAATCATTTTAAAAATTTTAATGTGATGCCATTAGGATATCAAATTTTTGTAAGGGAACTTCTTAACCCAATTCCAATTCATTGAGTTAAAACTCTACTTCTCGATTACGTCCTACTATGAATATGTGTGGATTCCATCGTATTGTTTTAAACATAATATCCACTTATATTGGGTGTATTAAATTTTTCATACATAAATATATAATTGATTTATCCTTAATCTATGGATACCATCTTTGTACGGGACATTGTCTCAATATCCATTCACAGAGGCATCTTTTGATTTCTACACGACATTATTTTACACGGTGTATAAAACCCTTTTGACTTTTCATTTCATTAAAAAGGAATATTTTTAAGTGAATAATTTTACTAAACCAAAAAGGAATATTTTCTGGTCTTATGTATGTGACAACAACGACTTTTCTGCCGTAGTGACCATTATTTGTGTTTTGGCATCCCCTACCAGACATAATTTTTTTTAAAGAAAAGTAAATACCATGTTTTACTTTCCTTTTATTTTGGTATTGAAAATGCTTTTGATAATTATTTGATTAAATCAATGTGTTGTACTGATATCTTGTTATGGAGATATGGAAATGTTATGTTTCTTCTATGGATGTTTTATGTGATACGATTATGTCATGGATCTTGGGAATATTTATGATGTCGGTGGTTATATGATAATCTAAGGGCATGTCAGCCCGAGATAGATCTCCAATGCATTGGGTAATGTGATAGAGTTAAATGATAAAGTTTCTATGAAATGATTTATGGAATATACTGTAATGGGTATTCCAAATGTAACCATGAGGGTTACTCCTTACGTAAGAATGTCCTGAATGCCGTAAGTTAACTTTGTGTTTTATGATTTCTATGTGTATTTAAAAAATCAAATGATTTAAGGGGATATGTTAAAAAGCTTATTTTATATACATATTTATGATCAAATGTTTTCATTCTTTGTGTATCCCTTACTGAGCTTTTTATGCTCATCCCGTGTTTTTGAAATGTTTTTCACTCTAAATAAAGATAAATATTGTTAAGGATAGAATCATGGAAAGACATGCTATATAAAAAATGGAAGTGGACATGTTTTTTTTAATAGTTTTTATTTTATAAAAAAATGGAAACTATGTAGAAGTGTCTACTTTGTAATCATTTGAGTTTTAATAGTGATGTCCTAATTCTATAAAACTCAAAAATTGAAAAGATCCTAAATATAATTATTCATTTAATTAAATATTATATGATGTTTTATTACCGAGTTCTTATAGTTGGTATCAGAGGTTGGTTTTGAAAACATTAGGGATTATGAGTTTTCGTTAGACACATGGTTAGAACCTATGTCTATTATTTCAGTTAAATCAATTTTTTATAAAATTTTCAGATCATTTAAAGTCAGTTACAAATGGAAGAAGGAGGATCTCAAATGATATTCCTATGTCTTCCTGAGGACATGCTTGCAATAATAATTACAAAGTCATGTTCAGATGACTGTGAAACTTATTATCGCATACAAATCACTTTTAAGGAGTTGTTTGTGATATCAAACACCTCCATTATACCTTGTTATCATCGTGGATCGTGGGTTGTATTTAGACAAATCCCATTTTCACAATATTCTAATTTTTTCAAGAATGTTAAATATTATCATGGAATTTTAAAATATTTTACCTTATCACAAGATTTTAAAGAATATTATGATTTTTAAAAAGGTTCATAAGAAGGATACCCTTGACCAACCAATTTATATTTTCTTTTATAATATAGTCTCTCAAAACATACCTATGGTATTTTAAAAGGACCATTAATTGAATGTTTCAACTCAAATTCAGTCTGACTATTTAATAGAAAAAATGTTTCATTAGATGTTTTGAAATTATATGTCATACATGTTTATTTTCCAAATCTGTTTTTTTGGTGAACACCCATGTGACCCATGTTGTACAAGGTGAATGTGGATGGAGGAAGAAAATTATATTTAAGGACCTATAAATAATTATTTCAATGCATGGATCTTCTACCTACGTGAACAAGATAATGTTGAAAGCAAATGGAAACCATGATCAAGGTATGATGTTCTTCATTTTGGGGATTGTCTTATTTTATCTTAGTGTGGTGAAATAATACATAAAGAATTAAGATGTGGAGATCATAATGAATTTGGATAAAAATGATAGGTATTATGAGACAATTGATGTTAAAACATGTTAGGTTTATTTTTGAGTTTTATAAAAAGGAAAACTCATATGATGGGTGACAACCTGTCACATCTAGAAAGGTTGTGGGAATCGAACCCACAATTGAAGGCCAACAAGGGCGCAATGACTACCACTAGCCTACATGAATTCCCTTGTTAGTATGACTTATTAAATTAGTAAAATGATTTTATGGAACAAGAATAAGTTTATTTTGGGAATATATGTGTTATAAAAAGGATATACTTAGTATAGGAAAATTATTTGGTGATTAAGTGATAAAGGATTTTGTGAAAGTTGTTCTCCCTTTTGAGGAAACACTATATCCCTAAGGAAGATAGAATAACATGGGATTTCAGTTGTGAAAAAATGGTTTATATTTTAGTTTGGAGGAATATATGTTTTTATTGTGGACACATGATGATTTTGTTTATTTAAGAAAATGATTATACTATCATGGATAATATGCGATTAGGTTAATTACTTTTCAATATTAGATTTTGTGAGTAACTGATGTTATTTGGAGATAAATTATAACATTTATCTTAGAAGACTATGTAATTAAATCCTTATGAGATTTCGGTTTCAATTTTAGTTTTTTTTACTTTTGAATAAGTTTATGGATAGTAGTTTATTGAATGGTATTTTTTGAACTTTGGGTTATGTTTGGAAAATTTTTCAGATTAAGAGTACTTTTTATTTTTATAAAAGATTATGCTTTTGTGGTATTATATGATCTCGTACTAACCATTTTGGTTTTGGTTAAGGTCTAAATACATGGGAAAAATATAGTTATTTTTTGAGGATTAGGTGATTCTCATGAAGTTGATTATAAAACTCTTAATGTGAACAAGTCATCTTAATCACTCATCATTTGGAGAAAATATGAGTTTGTGTAAGAGATCATGTAAGAGATGAATGTCTACATGACAATTAAGTATGTTTCCTTATATTTTAGTTAATCTCTTTAATAAATTACTCAATGAAAAGTAACTTAAAAACAAAAACTTTTCCTATTAAATTTTCTTACAGGGGAATAAAATATTGTTTAACCCATCACAAGTTTGTTATTTTCTGTTGGTTAACATTCATTTAAAGTGATAGATTAATTTACAACTTTTCTGATGTGGTGATTTCAATGAAGTTTCAGAGCTCAATTTTGAAATTGTGAGGATGAAATTCCAAAAAAGGGGGAAGGATGTGACATCCTAGGTAAATAAATAATATGAAATTTTCATATTTGTTATTATTTGTGAATAAAATGTTATTATTACTTTAAAGGTAATGATATGTTCGATGGCGTACCCAATACGCAACAACGAGTTCCATTGAAATCTTACATTGCACACTAATAAACGCCTAGCTGTTGTAAACATCTAGCCATTGTAATGGAAGTAATGATTAGAACAAAATACAAAATGATTAAATATGTTTGTTAAATATTTTTACATTTATCCAATAATAGTTAGAGACTTAAAATAAGAAAAGATTTCAATTTTAAGGATAAATATTCTAATATTATTTAAAAGGTGTATTAATAGACTTTTGATGGAGAACACTTTTAAAATCTACATTTTGTAAATTTTATGTGTTATATTTGACAAAATAAAATCCTTCTTAAGAAATGGGACATCCAAATTTAATTTTTGTAAATTGTTTTTATTTTTCTGATAAAGTTTATTTTTTAATGTATAGTGAAAATGCTGTAATTTAATTCAAAACAACCTTTCAATATGATTTATTTATATGGATAGATTATCTTTTTATTTGGTTTTAAAGTTGATATGAAATATATTTTTACCATTTAATCTAATTTTGGTCATTGAAATTAATTTCACTTTGAAATTGTACATAAACAAGTGTCAATCATTTGATAGATATTGTTTCATAAAAACACATAATTTGTTTTGTCAGTGGGAATTATTTATAAAATTAATTAATGGAACTTAAATGTTTTTTATTTTTTAAAATGGAAATCATTTTTCAATTTGGAATATCAAATTAAATTTGGATAATTTTTTTAATATTTCTGAAAAATGTTTATTTTTAATCAATAGTGATAAATACTGCATTTTACTTCAAAACTACTTTTCCATGTTTTTGAATTATATAGTTCTATTGTCTTTTTAATAAGTTTAAAAGTGTAAATTAATTGTTTTATTATCACTTAATGCAATTTTGTTCATTTGAATTAATTAATATTTTCAATTGGATGTAAATACAAGTCAATCTTTTGATACATTTTACTTCGTAAAAAACTCGTCTTTTGTCTTGACAAAGAGATTTATTTTTAAATTAGTTACTGCAATTTTTGTGTTTTTAATTTATTAAAATGGATTCCATATTTGTAATCAATAGGTCCAAATTATGTAATTGCGACTCTTTTGTTTTTTAGACATTACGAATAGTAACAACGATAATTATCTTTAATTAACATGATTAATTAGTAATCGGGTAGTTAAGGGTAGTAAAATAATATCATAATATTATAAAATAACACCTACAGGTGTCAAAATCCTATTGTTTGTGTCATGGACGACAATGGGATGCCTTTTTCCATCTTTGGGACACTATAGAATAACTTTTGTGTTATAGTGACTTTTTATCATATTATTTTTAAAGAAAGGAAAATATAACCAAACTATGTAACACCTAAGAAAAAAAATTTAATTTTGTTTATATAAATAATTTCTTAAACAATAAATAGTAATTTTAAATCTAAAAATATTTCCTCCACTTTGGTTTATATTATTATTTTTAGTCATTAAATAAATATATTTATTTATGTCACCATTGATGAGGCAGTGGTAACCTCATTAATGAACAATTTAAATAAAATGAAACAACAAAGAAAAATATAATACATAAACTTGTAATAAAACTATTGGATGGGTTTTTTTTTGAAACTATGTCACCTTATCCTCAATATATATTATTGTGGGACCACTAATATCCGAAAGTAAATTTATAATAATGTATCATTTCAAGGCATTCCAAATGTCACCCTCATCCCTCTTATAAAAGGCCCCCACCTCTACCCCCTTACCCAAACCTCTAAAGAACTTGGATCATCCAAAATCTACTCATTTTATCTATCCATATCCCTCTCTTACTCATAGAAGCCTCACTTTGGGATGACATCTTTCTAATGAAGCCTTTGGCTCAAATCAAAAAGAGATACCTGATTTAGAGGTAATGTCCTCTCTCGAGTTTGTTTCTTTTATTTTCCTTCTTCACTCCCCACGATCATTTTATAATTTGATCCCATAGTATCACCAGTATCCCCAATATACTAGGATATTTTTATGATAAGGATTATACCTACACTTACATACACCACCACCTAATGGTTATGTAACATACTGTTTCTGTGGGTGGCGAATATCTACCTCACGAAATGATGACTGTTCAATCATATTTTAACACATTTCATGGTAGAAATTATGATGTAAATGTATTTATATATGATATATATAATATTTATTTTTCTATATGATTCTTAATTTTATTTTTAATTCTCATCTTTATGTTTTTCATGTTGTGGAACTGTGATAATTTCATCTGAGGAGGTGTGGACTACCACCCCCGCAAGTGATGTGACTCATTCAGGGAAAACATGGAATTTATAATGAATGTAATTAAGGAACTTACATTAACTATATAAAATATATATTATACTGTAATTATAATATATATATGTATCATTTATATTTAATTAATTTAATTGACAATGAAATAAAAGTAGTGTTCATGCGTACGTACGACCTACCGCCTCTATGAACGGTGCATTTCATTTTTTATCTCCAAATGTTATAGAACAGTATAAAATGAATATATATTTGATATATATGATATTTAAATCATTAATACCATTTTATAGACGATTTAATTATAACTAAATGGGAAATTCTTTTCAAATAATTTAATTTTCTACTCATGTACCGAACATTGACAAAACATATTATATGAACTCACAAAATTAACTAATTATTATAACATGATAATATGGGAAATGAATTGAAAAATAAACATTAATGGAATTACTTAATAAATTATAAATTGACCTATGTTTATTATTCAATAATATAATGAAACGAACAACACAATTCGTACTTGATGTAATGCGATTTCTTCTCTCACATTTAATTCCCTGTGATTTCAATTGTTTGCCACTAATTTGTTGCATGTGTTTTATTATGTACATCCATTTCATATATATTATCATGATTCTATTTATACTCATGGTATTATGTGATTCATTTGGTGATTTTTATATTTCGGTCATACTACTCGATTGATTACAATGTGGTAAGGGGTTTTTATCTCACTTTTTATTCCTAAGAGATTCATGGTACATTTTCCACTATATATTTTTCTATGGTGTATGTACTTTAATTTATTTTATTCCTTGTGTAATATATCTTAATTTATGGGTATTTACTTCATCATTGTATGACCCTTCTTTTAGGGGGTGTACGTTTGGATAGTTACCCAAATCGGTAAGGGAACCATTCACCCTCCAATTTTTTAAAAGACTTCATTCTGTTTGGTCTTTTAATTTACATCTTCTTAATGTTGGGATATGTTCTAATATATCTTTGTTGCGATAAATTTTATGTCCAAGTGATGAGATACTATTTTTATCTCTCATCAACTCATTTTCAATATTTTAAAGTGACACCGTTAGACTGTCAAATTTCTGTAAGGGAACTTCTTAACCCAATTAAAATTCATTGGGTTAAACCTATTCATCTGGATTATGTCATGCTATGAATATGTGTGGATAAAATCTGATTGATTTACACTTAATATCCACTTATATTTTTTGTATTTATATTTTTCACACATAATTATATAACTGATTTATCCTTAATATAAGGATAACATGTAGAGACCCCAAACATGACGTACATAGACATTACATTACTTTTGTGGAATACATAAAAAATAACGAACAAATACACCAAAGGACTGTAATAGTTTAGTGTCTTTTAAAATGTGGAACATAATCTTCTAATCATGGTAAAATATCTTCAACATAACCCATAAAGATCTTCCCTTTTTTAAACTAAAACCTTTCTTTATATCCTGTGGAAAAGAAAACATATAAAGGGTGAGCTCAAATTCTCAGTATGGGTAATCATGGAGAAAATAAAAAAACAATATAAATTTGAACTTTAAAACATGAACATAAAGATTAAATATCAAAATCATGAGTTGTGAAATAAAGAATGGAAGTACGTAAGACATAGATCATAAAATAACATAAATCATGATAAAATAGAATGGGAATATAACATTTAATTGTGGAAAACCACTACGAACATGATATGATTTCCATAGTATCCAAGGAATTGTAGCCAAAACCATCTTAGTGGACAAAGTCCCTTTGCAAATTGAGTCCACTCCTTGTGTCAATCCTGTATCATTGAACCAGATTATCTTACCATTCCATCCATGTCTATCTCATGAGATATAAGTCATTACCCATTGAATTGGAGGGATATATAGGTCCCACCCATCTCTTAAAGAAATAATTCTTAAGTGGGCCACAACATAAACATAAATCATTCATTATAACCCAAAGAATAAAATGGGTTTCATAAACATCTTCCCATCATAAAATAATCCATATAAAACAAATGGATATCATTTCATCATAAGAAAATTGAAACCATTTAAATCATAGATACATTATACTTGAAACATAAACAAATGAAATAATGTCATCTTAGATGGAAAATGGTTTTGATAAAACACTTGAAATGAATTCTTGAGGAAAATATCCTTTCTTCTTCAAAATAATTTTCTTATTTAAAAATTCCATTCAATTTTAAAAGGAAATTATTTTGCTGAAAATAGTAATGAAATCTTGTAGAGTAATCTTCATGAAAATAAGGCATTATAAAACACTATAAATCTATTCATTCCATATAAGTTAATAAACTTTCTCCTTGTACTTTTAACAGAAAAGTCAAAAAATACCACATATGGTAAAAAAAGAAAGATTCCTTCCATAACATAATGTAAAAGTAAAAGAGGGGTAAAAATGAATTTAATAATACATGGAAGAATATTAAACACTTTATGAAAAAAAAAATTTGGACATGGATGAAAAATATTACCCCAGAAAATACTTACGAATAAAGAATCTCGAATAAGAACGAGATTGGAATAATTCTCCCTTTTCTTATGTCTGATATGCTTCGTATGTATCCAAACCTCCTGTATAATTATTTAAATAATGTCATTTACTTATTAAATAATCATATTCATTGTTATGATATCATATACCGTTCAATTATGACTTTATATTACCCGTTCTTTTGTAAATTCATGTTAAAGTTGTCTCTTGGGTAAAGCTGTTTCATTTATCGTATGTGTTTCGACTTGTTGTTCTTGATATTATTACATATATACTGATTTAATTAATTCCAAAATTTAAAACAAGATTTATATATAATATATATTCTTCATATAAATATATATGATATATCGATAAATGGAATGAAAAACATCGTTCATGGAGACGGTAGGTCGTACGTACGCCTGAACACTGTTTTAATTTTCTTATTGAATTTAATGAAATTAATTAAATGAAACACATATGTAAATAAATCAAGTTGAATTATTATGTCATATAAATCATTATTATTCATTATATATACTTTATAATCAGTATTTAATGGTTAACATGGAGAATGAATCTCATCGCGTTGTGGAGACGGTAATCCGTACGTACACACGAGCGATGATATCGTTCCCATAATTATTGAATGGAAATGGAGTGGATGATATAATATCATAGAATAATTATTATTTTAAAGTTACAATATATAGTTATTAATTATACCATTATACCGATCAATGTAAGGTGGTGGTGGAAAAATAGATTACACCATAGCGTGGAGACGATATTTTGTATGTACGCACGCGCGATGATTTCGTTTTCCGTAGGATGGATAAAAGTTGAAATGGGGTTGAATAATATTTATAATAACATATCATTATATTATTGATACCGATTCTATTATATTATAATGAATCAACTAAATAATAATAAGTTGAAGAATAATGAAACTTGAAAGAATCGGTAGAAGAGATTACCTCTTCTTCGACACACCTCTTTTACGATTTCTCTTAAGGAACTAGAGTTGGACTTTTGAGAAGAAATGAACCTCAAAAATGTTTCTAGGGATGTGGAGAATATAAATAAGAAGGTTTCGGCCGATCTTGAAGGCTCAATGTGATGTCAAGAGAAGAAGGAGGATTTTCCCTTTTATAAGGGAGGAGAGGGGCACCTTGGGAATCCTCAAAAATATTAACTTATAATAAATCAAACCCCACTTTAAGACCTCAAATAATGTCTCATATTATAATATTAGATGATATAATGTTTTAGTCTCAGCAACCAATAAAATTTATGCATGTTGGGAAATTATATTAAACCTTATCAATTTGATTTATCCTTATTTAATTTATTTAATCTTATTTGTGGTAATAATATTGTATATTTTAAATTGTAATAATTAATTATATATGTGTAGTGAATTATCCATAATTGGATACTTTATGAAATTTTAGACCGTATAACTTCAATTTATAATTTTTAAATATTTATTTTATTTTTAAACAATTTAATAATATGTTATTTTTATAAAATAACAATAGTGATAATTTTGAAACTATTAATTTATTAGAATTTAAATAAAATCCACACAGAGAATATATTCGAACCAAAATGTATAATATATTCCTAACAGGTCATATTCCACAATAAAATTTTTGGATAACATTAACTATTTCATATAATGTTTATTTAAATATTTATAAAACCATTTATTTGATATTTCCCTTAATAGAAAAATTACTACATCATTTTTGTATAACCATTTAATATAATTATTAGTTTCATTAAAATTTTAAATACAATTCTATGAAAAATTTAAATATAATAAATTTCATAATAATATATTTACTCGAATTTATCATCTTAAAATCATGAGATTCAAATGGTCATATTTATTAAATTGTGAAGTTGACATCTTTGACATCAGTTAAAATAAAATAATGTAAATGTCCTATTAATTTTTATAAGGCTCAAAATGGTACAAAAATAGACCGTTGTATTATTAGGGTATTTATATATTATAACAATAATGTTTGGTCATGTTTCTGGTCCTTTTGATAGGTATTATTTTTTTAATAAAAACTATATTATTTATTTTTCAATAAATAAATAATTTCTACATCAATAATGTATAATATTTTAAGGTAATAAAATATTTATTAAAAATTAAAAATAAATTCCCATGATAAAAAAACATATTATCTTTCAAATGAGTATTTATAATCGAATTTATATTCTATAAAACTATATATTAAATATAATCTAAATATTAAAGTTTGAGTGAGACATTTCACTTTCCTTTAAATACCCTAAATAAAAGGACTTATTCAAATAAAATTGGGTTCCATTATATTACATTTTTATCCAAGTATGATTTAGGGTAAAATGTAATCATCCAATTTTTTTAGGACAATTGTTAGGGTAATTTTATAATATTATATTTACCCTTAATTACCTCGATTTACCTTTAACTATTATAAATAATATTTACAGTAGTTACTATTCATAATGACTAAAATAAAAAGTATCATATTAACATAATTAAGAGCAAATAATTCCTAATATGGAATCCATTTTTTCAAATTTTAATCATAGAAGTTTCAAAAATTAATTTAAAATTAATCATGTTGTTAAGAAAATGAGTTTTTTAAGTTAAAACATTACAAAAGATTGAAATGATTTTACATGTGAATTCAATGTAAAATCAATTCTAATGACATAAATTATATTAAATGGTAAAAATATATTCTATTTATACTTTAAAACCATTCAATATTATATTTTAACCATATAAATTTTTACGATGAAAAAAGTTGTTTTAAATTAAAATATAGCGTGTTTTTAATATTCCTTAAAATGTGAATGTTATCACAATAATATGAAAAATTTATCCAAAGTAATTTTTTATATCATGATTCCAAACAAGAATTTTATTTTTTCATATTGAACTTATAAAAATGTAAAAAACTAGATTTAAAGTGGGTGCGCAATCAAAATGTGGCAAAACTGCATTTTTCAAAAAATATTTATTTTACTAGAAAAATTTATAATGTCTCACACGATGTTCTAGAAAATTTGTAAGATAAATAATAATGCTACAAAATAAAAAATTTAGTTAAAACTATTCATAATTGCTAGTTCATAATAATATTATAATAATATATTGTTGTTCAGTAAAACCCTGTATTGCGTACTACAAACGCTATCAAGGATGGTCGCAACTGCCTGTAATGCAAGCCAAGTCAAGGGT
Organism: Viscum album; assembly: GCA_963277665.1. Classification (NCBI taxonomy): domain Eukaryota; kingdom Viridiplantae; phylum Streptophyta; class Magnoliopsida; order Santalales; family Viscaceae; genus Viscum; species Viscum album. Next base: position 747,087,793 of record OY728151.1, on the reverse strand, counting down.
GCGTATAGTTAAATATCCCTTTGTTGTTGCGTATAACGTAATAAAATCTTATTTAATTTATACATTAAACAAAATCTATACTTAATGTTGCGTAGAATAATTTTTACAAAATTAAACGTGTGTGTAACACAAGCCAAGAATAGTTTTGCGTATACTGCAAGATAATACGGTGTTGTGAATAGAAAAAGCTAATTTTGGTGTAGCATACAACACAAGACATAAATTAAATTAAAAATAATAATTCACATAAAATCTTGGGTTGTTACATTATACCCCCCTTAAAATTAATTTCTCCCTTGAAATTCGTCGGGTTATAAATGGTTTACTACTTGAATGTTTATTTCATAGAAACCCACATCGTAAAAAGAAATAATAAATGGAAATTTTAAAAAGTGAAGTATGAAACCTAATGGTTACCCAAATTAACTCATCAATATGTTTCCACATATAAGAAAATAGGTGAAAATATGGATATGGAAGGGAAATATAACCATCAAGTTCTGATGGAGTGTGGTAGAGAACATGTCTATGAAAAATCCAACAATCACAACGCCATAAATTTGTGGTGATCTAAGGTATCATCTGATTCATTAGATATAAGAGCACTATGAAAACATTTTTGGTTTTCAATATCCTTTCACTAAATTTGAAATATTTGAATTGGAAGAAATATTTACTTCATTTTGATACAATCCCACTGTTGTTTGTTCCTTGAACAATTTCCACTTCATCTCTTAAAGAAATGAAGTTGAATTTGTCTTCCGTGAAGTGTTAGCAGATCATGCGATAGAATGATTGGTCATTCCATCTGTCTCAAACATAAGGTTTGAAAATGTTATAAACATAAGTCCATCTATGGTGAGATTAATCATATATAGTTCTTAAAATAGAATTATACATCATCAATCATACCGCTTAATAAAATAAAACTAGTTTCTACTAACGAGGTTCTTCTTGTAGGCCCGTGATAATGGCATGTCGCACTTCTGTTGTGGTTCGATTCCCGCATCCTTGTCTGATGCGACGGGTTATCCCCCGTCCTATGGTTTGTCCTTTTTCTAAAAACATACTACTATAACATAACATAAAGTTCTATACATAAACAATACTATCTAATGTATAACTTAATCTATTCCAATACTTAGGTTTATCCAAAATACTAATGTCCAATCTCATAGTATACATAAAATGATTACTAGAAATTTCATAAACCAAGCATATGAATACCTTCATTTATCCCTAATATATCGTAAGATTTATCTTGTTGTTGGTAATATTCCAAACATGTGAATAACATAATCATGTACTCTCTTGAAACATGAATTACCATAGAACCTTAGTGAAAACATGAATTCTGTCAAATGCTAACTCTTTCCACATACCAAAATCCCAAATTTTCTATATACTCAAACCATGATATCACTTTGTCCTCATATCAGTCATGAACTCATTAATAATATCAAACATCTCATTATCCTTGTATCCTGTCATTATGCGCATATCATCTACTTTCAAAAAATATCTGAATAACCTTTCATGTTTACTGGTACCATTCATCATATACTTTCAAAAACCCAAGGAAAAAAAATAGTGTAACAATCTTTAGATTGTTCTTCATTCCATCATACCATATATTATTCTTGATAAACATACAATCATTCTACTAGCTTCTTAAACCATAGACTAAGCTTCATCATTTATTTCATATCATACACCATTTTTAGCCTCTTCATCATCATCCACATAAATACTACCCATATGTCCATGCTGATTCTCTTCATGAGATTTTCCCATAGGGAATTGGTTTTCATAATTACAATACATTCCACATTTAAAACATTTGACCATTATTTATGTCTTAGGAATACTATTATCCTTTTCCATGGTGTTAACTAAATCATTTCCTTTACAATTACTAGCTTTGTTTCCTTCTGTTGAAAACCCAATGAAACTTCCAGTTCCGTTAAAACATTCTCCCGAAAGCCTCTTCCCACATGATTTAAATGAGGAAAATTGAACTTTCTTTCCTCTATTATCTAAATGAAAATACATATTTCTCTTATTTGATGAGTCGGGAACCATACCAATGTTAAAATTATTGATCATATTATGAGATTTATTATTAGGAATAATAACAATATGTGGACATCCAGATCCAATTTCATTTGGTTTCTCATGAAGAAAATCATTCCATTGTCCAGCATATCCTTTATTATCGTGAATCTTCCTGTTTCCGGCCATTTTCTAAAACCCAAAATGAATAGTGTGAGAGGAAAAAATCATAATCAAGGGGGTTTAACTTCAATATATTACATATTAGGTTAAATTTTATGATCATTACCATAATTCTAGGACTATAACCTATACATATAATTATCCTTAGGGACATCGCTAGACATACCTTAGAAATATATCTAGGGATCTCACTAATGTTTTTGCATCATAGATTTTAAAGGATAACTAAACCTTTAGTATAATACCAACTGTAGAGACCCAAATCTTGAATTACATAGACATTACATCAATTTTTCGAAATACTTAAAAAATAACGAAAACAGACACCAATGAATCGTAATAGTTTAGTGTCTTTGGAAACATGGAACATAATCTTCTAATCTTGGTGAAAGATCTTCAACATCTTCCATAAAGATCTTCCTTTTTCTTAACAGAAACCATTCTTTAAATCCTAGGGAAAAGAAAACATATAAAGGGTGATCTAAAATGCTCAGTAAGGGTAATCATAGAAGAAATAAAACAAACCATATACATTTGATCTTCAAAACATCAACACAATGTTTAAACATCAAAATCATGAGTTGTGAAATAAATCTTGGCAGTACGTAATGAATAAATCATAAAGGAACATCAATCATGAAAAAATAGCATGGGAATAGAACATTTAATTGTGGAAAATCATTATACACAAGATATTATTTTCATAGAAGCCAAGTCATTGCAGTCAAGACCATCTTAGTGGACAAAGTCCATTTCTGAATCGAGTTCAGTCCTTGATTCAATCCTTTATAACTGTACCGGATTAACTGAACATTCCAGCCATGTCTATCTCATTCGATATTAATCTTTACCCAATTCATTGGAGGTAGATATAGTTTCCACCGATATCATAATGAAATCATTCTTCTTTGTGCCACAACATAAACATAAATCATTCATCATAACCCAATGAATAAAATGGATTTCATTAACATCATCCAATCATAAAATAATCCATATAAAAATGGATATCATTTCATCATAAGAAAAGTGAAACCATTTAAATCATAGAAAGTTTATTCCTAAAACATACACATATGAAATAATGCCTTCTTATATGGAAAATGGTTTTGATAAAACACTTGAAATGAATTCTTGAGGAAAATATCCTTTCTTCTTCAAAATCATTTTCTTTTCAAAATATTCCATTCAATTTTAAAAGAAAAGGATTTTGTTGAAAATAATAATGAAATCTTGTAGAGTAAGCATCATGAAAAAAAGTCGTTATAAAATCATAAAAATCTTTTCTTTCCGTATAAGTTAAAAAAACATTCTCCATATACTTTTAACAGGAAATTCTAAAAGTACCACCTATGGTAAACAAAAAAAAGATTCCTTACATAACAAAAAATAAAAGTCCAAGAGGGGTAAACATGACATTAAAAATACATGGTAGAATATTATAAAATTTATGAAATACTTTTTGTGGACATTGATGAAAAATATAACCTCAGTAAATACTTATGAATAACCAATCTCTTATGAGAACAAGATTGGAATAATTATCCCTTACCTTATGTCTGATATGCATCGTATGTATATGAACCTCCTGTATAATTATTTAAATAATTTCATTGACTTATTAAAAAATCATATACATTATTATGATATCATATATGGTTCAATTATGACTTTATATTACCCATTATTTTGTAAATTCATGTTAAAGTAGCGTTTTGGGTAAAATCGTTGCATTTATCGTACGTGTTTCAACTTGCGGTTCTTGATATTATTACTTATATCCTGATTTAGTTAATTCCAGAATGTAAAACATGATTTATATATAATATATATTCATCATATAAATATATATGATAGATCGATAAATGGAATGAAATACACCGTTAGTGGAGGTGGTAGGCCATACGTACGCTTGAACGCTTTTATCATTTTATTATTGAATTGAATGGAATTAAGTAAATGAAACATATATTTACATAAGTAAAGTAGAATTATTATGTCATATATATCATTATTAATCATTATATATACTTTATAATCATTCTTGAATGGTTAACATGGAGAATGAATCTCATCGCTTCGTGGAGACGGTAACCCGTACGTACACACGAGCGATTATATCGTTCCCATAATCATTGAATAGAATAGAAGTGGATTATATAATATCATTGAATCAGTATGATTTTATAGTAACCATATATTTTTATTCTTTACATCATTATACCCAACCATGTAAGGTGGTGGTGGAAAAACATATTACACCACAGCGTGGAGAGGGTATTCCGTACTTACGCACGCGCGGTGATTTCATTTTCCGTAGGATGGATAGAAGGTGAAATGTTGTTGTTTCATATTAATAATAAAATATCATTATATTATTGATACTTCTTTCATTACTTTATAATGAAAAAAATAATGATGAAGAAGTTTAAGAAGAAATAAACTTGAAAGAATCGGTAGAAGAGATTACTTCTTCGACACACCTCTTTTAAACTTCCTCTTAAGGCACTAGAGTTAGACTTTTGAGAATACCAGAACCTCCATAATATTTATAGGGAAGTGGAGAAGAAATATTTTCAGGGTTTGGATGATCATGGTGGCTCAAAGTGGTGTGAAGAGGTGAGGGAGTAGGTGCCCTTTTATAATAGAGGAGAGGGGTACCTTTGGAAACTTCAAAAATATTAATTTAAACCAAATCAAAACCCAGTTAAAAAACTCAAAAAATGACTCATATTAGAATATTAGATGAGTTAGGGTTTTAATCTCAGAAAATAATTATATTTAGGCATGTCGTAAAATTATTTCAAACCTTATCATTTTGATTTATCCTTATTTAATTTATTCAATCTTATTTGTGGTAATAATATTCTAAATTTTAAAGTCTAATAAATAATTACTTATGAGTTCTCAATTATCCATAATATGGTAAATTATGAAATTTTATACCATATAATTTTCAATTTATAATTTTTAAATTATTATGTGATTTTTAAACAATTTAACAATATGATATTTTTATAAAATAACAATACTGTTAATTTTGACACTATTAAATTATTAGAATTTAAATATAATCTACACAGAGGATATATCTGAAACAAAATGTTTAATAGATTCCTAAAATTTCATATGAAACTATATAATTTGTGTATAACATTAATTAGTTTATATAATTTTTATTTTAATATTTATAAAACCATTTATTTGATATTTCTCTTAATAAAACAATTACTACATCCTTTTTTTCTAGTCATTGAATATAAAAATTAATTTCATAAAAATTAAAAATAAAATAATATGATGATGATAAATATAATAACTTTCATAATAATATTTTTAGACGATTTTATCATCCTAAAATCACAACATTTAAATTGTTATATTTATTAAATTTTGAAGGTGACATCTTTGACATCAATTAAAATAAAATTATGTAAATGTCATAATCAGTTTTATAAGGCTCTAAATGGGTCAAATATAAACCCTTGGATGATTAGGGTATGTATATACTCGACCAATAATGTTTGTTCAAGTTTCTTACCTTTTTTATAGTTATTATTATTTTAATAAAAACTATATTACTGATTTTTAACTAAATAAATAATTTCTACATCATTAATGAATAAGATTTTAAGGTAATAAAATATTTATTAAAAATTAAAAATAAATTACCATGATAAATAAAAACAATTTATCTTTGAAAGTAGTAATTATAATCTAATTTATATTGTTTATAACTATATATTGAAAATTATCTAATTATTAATGTTTGAGTGAGACATTTCACTTTCAATTAAATAAACAAAATAAAATGTTTTAATCAAATACAAGTGGGTTACATTAGATTCAATTTAGACCCAAGTATGATTTAGGGTAAAATATAATCATCTAATTTTATTAGGACAAGTGTTAGGGTAATTTTATAATATTATATTTACCCTTAATTACCTCGATTTACCTTTAATTATGGTAAATAAAATTTACCATAGTTACTATTCATAATGACTAAAATAAAGTAGATTATTACCATAATTTTGACATAATGATTCCAAATATGGAATCCATTTTTCCAAATTCAAATAATATAATTTTCAGAAATTAATTTAAAATTAATCCCATTGTTATGAAAATTAGTTTTAAAAGTTAAAACATTACAAAATATTGAAATGATTTTACCTATTAATTAAATTTAAAATCAATGATAATTACATAAATTATATTAAATGATAAAAATATATTCTATTTATACTTTAAAACCATTCAATATTTTAATTTAACCATATAAATTATTACGATGAAAAATGTTTTTTTAAATTAAAATATGCCGTGTTTTTACTATTCATTAAAATATGAATGATATCAGAATAATATGAAAATATTATCCAATGTAAATTTTTATATAAAAAATCCATTGAAGAATTATATTTTGTCAAACTGAACTTATAAACATGTCAAAAACTATATTTAATGTGGGTGTGCCATCAAAAGGCGGTAAAACTGTATTTTTTGAAAAATACTTATTTTCTCGATAAATTTATTTTGTTCATACATGATGATCTAGAAAATTTGTTTGATAAATTATAATGATATAAAATTCAAAATGTAGTTATAAATATTCATAATGGATAGTTCATAATAATATTATAACAATATACCATTGTTTAGTGAAACATGGTATTGCGTACTACATACGCTATCAAGGAAGGTCGTGATTGCGTGTAATGCAAGCCAAGTGAAGGTTGCGTGTAGTGAAATCTCCCTTTGTTGTTGAGTATCACATAATAAAGTCTTATTTAATTTATACATTACACAAAATCTATACTTATTGTTTTTTATAATAATTTCTACAAAACAAACCTGAACTTGTGTGTAACAGAAGCCTAGAATAGTGTTGCGTATACTTCAAGCTAATACGGTGTTGTATATAGAACAAGCTAATTTTGGTGTAGCGTACATCACAATACATCAATCAAATTAAAAATAATAATTCTCATAAAATCTTGGGTTTTTACATACCATATTTGTATGGTAATTCGCCTCAATCTCCTTTCATTGAGGCATCTTTTGATTTCTACACAACGTTATTTTATATGGTGTATAAAACCTTTTTCACATTTAATTTCATTGAAAATGAATATTTTTACACCCATAATTTAAATCAACGATAAATGGAATATATTTTTTCTTAACTATGTGGCGACAACGACTTCTCCACCGCCGTGACCATTATTTAAGTTTCGGCTTCCTCAAGAAGACATAATTTTTTTTAAAACAAAGATAAATACCATGTTTTACTATTCTTTTATTTTGGTATTGAAAATGGTTTTGATAATGATTTGATTATATCAATGTGTTGTATTGATATATTATATTTGAAATATCAAAATGTTATGTTTCCTTTAGGCATGATTTATGTTATATGATTATGTTATGGTTCTTGGGCATTGTTTATAAAGTCGGTTGTTTCTGTGATAAACTAAGGGCGGGTGAGCCCAAGATAGCTCTCCAATGCAGTGGGTAACGTGAAGGAGTTAAACACTAAGGTTTCTCCGAAGTGATTTAGGGAATATACAGTGATGGGAATTCCAAACGTAACTATGAGGGTTACTCCCTACAAAAGAATATTTTGAATGCCTCAAGTTACCTTTATGTTTTATGATTTCTATGTGTATTTCACAAATCTCATACTTTCTTGGGATATGTTAAAAGGCTTTTGTTATGTATATATTGATGATCTAATGTTTTCTTTCTTGGTATTTCACTTACTGAGATTTTTATGCTCATCACAAGTATTTAAATTGTTTTCCACATGACTTAAAGATGAATAGGGTCGAGGATGGGATCATTGAAAGGCATGCTGTCAAAAACATGGAACTAGAGATATTTCTTTTTAAGAGGCTTTATTTTTTTAAAAAAAAATTGATGCTGAGAAGAATTTTCTAATTTGTAATCACTTGTAATGTAATATTTATGTCCTAATTCTCTAAAACACTCAACCTGAAAAGACCCTCAATGTGAAATATTCATTTAATTAAATATTATGTGATGTTTTAAGGCCAGTTCCTTAATATAATAATATTATTTTTTACTTTAATTACCATATTTTCTTTTAACAGTGGTAAATAAAAGTAAAAATATATTATTCACCAAAAAATATTTCTATCATACTGAACCACATTTTACTCCTTGATATTAACTGTTTCTCTTGGATTTTCGAATTCCACTCACAGAAGCGATAAAATTATGTTTTATGTGAATTTTCAAATTTCCAAGGAGGTGGGTAAAAGACGGCGAAAAGAACAATAAAATTTTTATATATCTAAAATTATTATAAACTGAATCCAATGAATTACATTGAACATATATTGGTATTATGTATCTATTTTGACCTAAAATAAATTTAATTAAAATAAATAATTGTTTAAATAGAAATTTAGTTTTAAACTACAACTCAGTGTTTTTCACTATTCATCAAAAAATTAAAAGTTTTTAGAAAAAAACCCAAAATTCACCCTAAAATAATTTCGATATTCCGAGTCCAAAATTTTTTTCAATTTTGAATGATAATTTTTTTAAAATTTCAAAAAGTGGGTTTTACTATTCATAACGGCTAGTTTGATTGGTTGTGGTGCGTAAGAACTTGAAATTGCATACAAAAAATGCTACTGAATTATTTAAATATTAGTATACCGTGGAAGAATGTGGTGTTATAGAATATTCATATTTTAAAATTTAAAATAAAAATTTAAAGGTAATGAAAATGAATTAGATAAATATGAGGAATATTTTAGTGATTTCAGCATTGGGCAACAAGAAAATTCAATTATGAATGGATTAATTAATTGGGGAGATTACTTATAAATAAAATACAATAAAATATCTTAAATATAATTTATTTTATATAGTAATTGGAGATATAAATTATACCTTTAAATTAATTAATTTTTTTATTTAGTTTTTAATCTATAAATTATTTCTAATTTGTTTCTTAAAATATTGATGATGCTTTACTTAATTCATACTAAATTATGGTAATATGTAATGAAATAAAGTAATATGATTGGAATAGTTTTTTGTATCTTAGTTGAATACCCTACGGATAATAATATAATTGGATCCAAATTGATCTTTAGAAATATATAATATTATTATAGTAAAAAATCAGAAAAAATTGATTGATTAGTTACTCAAGGATAAATGTAGGGATCCAGAAATGACATTAAAGTAAAATTTTGACCAATTATTTGATTATAATATATAAAAATTATTCAGTATTTCAAATATTATTATGGAGTTCATTTATTTTAAATTTATATTAAAAATTAATTGTTTTAATGTATAATTTTTGAAAAACGTGTTTGTAAATAAGTGATTTTGTTTTTAGAAATAATCATAATATTACAATGGTTTGAAACATATAAAAATTTATCATGGTCTAAAAAATTACCAATGATATTTATATGATTTGTTTCCCTATATTTTTTTATAAAATCATTTTGAAAATTTAATGATTGTTTAGACCATATCCATAAAAATTTCATGAAAAATATTTTGATAGGGAAAATTTCTTGAAAAGTTATTATCTTTCGTAATTCATGTTACCCTACAAGTAATGATTTTTCAATGTTAATGTTCAGAATTTGGATGGATCCTTATGGGATACATTTTCTGTTTTGGGGCTTTGAAAATAGTTTAAATGAAATATGGTGCCTTTTTAATCAAACAAAATAGTCTAATGAAATACTGAAGTGCATTTTTCATTATAATATTAAATTAAAAAAATTACAATTATTATTTCTTGCACGAAAGACTATGATGAAACTGGAGAACACATTTATAATATGATATTTATATATACTACTAGTTGCATTTTATATTTTAATAAATATTGACTTGAATTTTTTATTTTTTTAATTTATATATTCTTTATTCAAATATAATCCCAATGAATTCAATTAGATGTATTTAATAATATTATGTAATTAAGTTAAAGGATATCAGAAGGTAGAATAATTTTATCTGGTACATTACTTATTTTAACGAACATTTTATTAAAATTCTAAATATATGGGTCAAAAAAATGATAGGGAAATGAAAAAAATTATGCATATAATTATTTTTAAATATAATGTTTAATGGTATTTTGAAATAAAAAATTCAGTAACATTATAATCTATTTGAGTTGGTTACCGTTCTATTACATCTTTTTTTCATAATATATATCGATTAAACCGTATTTTTAGATTTTGGTTTTAATTTTTAAGAATGTATTTTTATATAAAAATAGTTTTATGATATGAATCTTTAAAAATAATCTCTAAAACTCATAGGCTAACAAAATGGATGTTATATATCAATTATAATGAGATAATATTCAAATTGGGAATATTACTGCAGAATTTTTTTCATTATAAAATTCTTTATATTATATATTTAGTAAACAACATTGTTGGTCGGAGTGGATACTCAAGAGGGGGGTGAATTGAGATCCAATTAAAATTTCTGTTAAAAACAATTTCTATTAAATTCCCCCAATTTCAAAAACAAATTAAACTGTAGTAAATTTATACAGATTATAAAGGTTCAATTAGTTTCTCAAAGATTTATTAGTTCTCAATTAACTTAATCTTATGATTAAATTTACTTTTGAAACTAACTTACTGTTTTACAATAAATATAAACACTTGCGAGTTTAACTATCAAAGCAGCTTTGGAAATAAATTATATTTCAAAGTAAGAGCAGCGAAATATGAAATAAATATATATATAGTATGGATATAAACATTAACTAAAGACATATAAGAGTTAACCAAGAGGTTCAATATCAAGCCGAGACTTAGTCCTCTCAAAAGTTTATATAAAGATGATCCACACCCTGGATCGGGGTTCAACAGTTTACAACTATCCAGGTCCAAGACCTCTACCACTGTTATTCGTGGGAAACAAAACAACAACAACTAGCTGTCCAGGTCACACACGACCTCTACCACTATCCACAGTGGGAAATGAAGTATAAGAAGGTTTTCTGAGGATTTACAGATCCTCCAGTTAAAGTACAGGAGTTAGTGTGTGTATTTAATACAGCAGATAACACACACTGCTGAAAATGTAGAATAAATGAATCACAGAGCAGAGATGTAGAGTTTAGAAATGGATCTGGTGATTTCAGTGCAGCTCTGGACTATTTTGGATTTGATTAGAAGTAATTCTGAGTCCTCTTCTAGTTTTGTTTGAGAATCAGAGTGTCGTATGCTTCAGGTTCACAGGCAGTGAGATGTGGTCGATGAAGTTCTTCAATGTTCATTTGTATACACATAACTCTTCTTGAGTAGGCTTGATTGTGTATGAGGTTCTGTGTAATATATTGATATGTATCTTCTATTCTGCTTGGTTCTTCCTCCTCATTCTTCTTCTTCTATTTTCTTCTCTATTTTCTTCTCTGTATATTTCTCAGTATTTCCAGCAGCATAGTCTTCTTGTATTTATATCACGTGCTTCGGAAGACAGAAAAGGTTTCCTTTCCGAAGGTACGAGGTACGGTTTCCGGACATCCGACAACATTTATTAATTAATTGACAGAGCATTAAAATATACCTGATATGACCGTTGGTTAGATTAAAAAAAGAGAAAGATAATGAAATTCAAACAGTTGTTTATGACTATCGATGAGTTCAAGTGAACGGTAGGTCATCAGCATCGGTGGCTAGACATCGGTGTGTCCTGACCGGTGACTCAGATGATTAGCATGAGTGTGTTATTTGATCGGTGACTCATTTTCATCAGTGTATCATTCGATCAGCATCGGTGAGTCAGATTTATCAGCATCGGTGACTCAGATTGATTAGCATCGGTGACTCAGATTGATCAGCATCGGTGGCTCAGATTGATCAGCATCGGTGAGTCAGATTGATCAGCATCGGTGAGTCATATTGATCGGCATCGGTGACTCAGATTGATCAGAATCGGTGAGTCAGATTGATCGGCATCGGTGAATCAGATTGATCGGTATCAGTGACTCAGATTGATCAGCATCAGTGACTCATATTGATCGGTATCGGTGAGTCAGATTGATCAGCATCGGTGCGACCGTTGTCTGGATATTGGATCGGTGCGACCGTTGTCTCGATATTGGATAGGTGTGACCGTTGTCTTGATATTGGATCGGTGCGACCGTTGTCTTGATATTGGATCGGTGCGACCGTTGTCTTGATATTGGATCGGTGTGACTGTTGTCTTGATATTGGATCAGTGCGACCGTTGTCTGTTTGATCCAAAAGACTTCCAAAATACTTGTAAATCAGTAAAAACATAGATAAAAACATGATAACAGATTCACTAATAGATTGTGATTAAGTTTATGAGAAATCCAACCGGATTAAATAATAGTGATTTTTGATTATTAAAACAACAATCATAGGAATGAATTCAGCAATCATCCAGAGGGCTCAACACACTTGACAAAGATAAATATAATTTTACTGATTTTCATGATAAATTGATGGAAATGTTATCATACAACATATATTTAGCGGAATAATTAAATGGAAGTTTAGGTTAACAATAGATATATATATATATAGATTCATTTGATCAATCGTTATGTAAAATAAAATTACGAGATCAAAAATGAATATTGATAGTAAATATAAAGGCTTTTTTAAAAAATTAAATTATAGAAAAACAACCCTTAAAGGAAAAATTATAAAATTTACTAATATTTAGGATGTATTCAACATGAAAATAAAAAACATAAATATCTCCATTCCATATGTGAATATGAATTATTAATTATATTTTATTTTGTTTTTATTGAATAAGATAGGATTTGAAAAAAAAATGAAAGATCAAAATTCAATTTTTTGAGGGTAAGGAAAATGACGACTAAATGGTGGGAATGAGAAAATTTAAAAATTCTTATCTGTTATTGGTTATGAAGTTCAATAAAACAAAATATAAAATACCATATTTTTTAAATATCAATGTGGAAAGGTCTCTAGTGTTACATGATTTAATTTTTACCTAATGAGATAATATGAAAATGAATGTTTCTTAACATTTCTATAATATCGTATTCACACAAAAGAATGCATACCAAAACCATTATAAAATATATTTACTATAAAAAAATTTAAATTATTTATTCTTCCATGTAATTTTTTTAATAACATAGTTGGACTGAAATTTTTATGTGTACTAAATTATTCAAAATTATGTTTATATAGGAATCTTGTTTGGGGAACATAAAAAAATGATGTGTTGTACATGGATCATGGATGTGAAAATAGTATGACTAATTATATATATGAATATATATCCTTTATTAAATTTGATTTTTCATTGTTATATTTGGTGATAATTTAATGGGAAAATAAGAACGTTTTATTAAATAAGGAATATAAAATAGAGTACTTATTCCAAATGATTTGTTTATTGATGTTTTAAAAAACAAATTAAGAAGTGTCAAAATTATTTGAAATGATAATATGACTGAGAAAAATTAAAATTAAATATGTAACATATTCAATGAATAACATGAATTATTTAATGTAAAATGAGGAGTATGTATTTTTTGAAATTAATTTTGGTCATTATATTGGATAAAATGTATATCACATAAATTATGGGAAAATATTATACTATTTTGTCGCATACGTTATTACGATATTAAAATTAATACTTTTTAAATAATATATTAAAAATTAAAATGGTGTTAGATTTATCAAATCTAAAACCTTACATCACTTATTTATTTGATTAATGAATAAATTTTAATTAGTATAAATATTAATTCTCTTCTTTCAAGTAGTAAAAATATCCACACTATGTCAACTATTATATTAGGATTAATTTGGACCAATGAAATAAATTCCTTTTTATGGTAATATGTTTATAAATATTATTATATCATAATATTATATATTTACAGGGGAATATTTTATTTATCAAAAAGTAGATACTTTTTGAATATTTATTTAAAATCGTATATTTTCAAAAAATTAAGAAGTTTATGTAATTTTATGAATTATTAGGGATATAATATGTGTGTTTTAAAATATAGAGTCCAATAGAAAATTAATATAATGGTTATAGTAGTAAATATTCAACTTATAGAACTCCACAACACAATTTTCTTCTAGAATAAAAAATATGTCAGTAGAATATTTTAATGGAAAATGATAATTGAGTAATATTTACAATAATATTTATGGGTTGAATCTTTTAACCCAACATGACATGTTTTTATTAAAATTTTACTTTTTCCATTATCAATTAATTCAACTCATGAAAAACGGAAAGGGAGAAATCCTAGAATATGGTAGTTCAGATCAATTGGATATAGTGTTCTCATTCATAGTATCAGCAATTCAAAAAACATTATTTTTATAAGAATAATGTATTTTTATTAGGTATTTAAATCCAAGTGAGGCATATAGATTGTATTAAAAAATAAATGTTGTTTTTATTGAATATGTAATTCCTCGACCCCGGTTACCCAATGTTGGTGCATTATTACATAACATTTTCATGATAAAAAAAGATCAAGTCTCAAAAGAACGATTAGTTTAGTAGCATTGGAAACACTAGATACATTCATAAGTCATACATTACATCATAATGTGAAAAAATACAACAACATAGTATCCATATTCCACAATCATATCCCCTAATACTATCCCTACAGGTCCATCATAAAATACTTCTTTACATCTTGGGAAAAATAAAACATAGAAAGGGGTGAGCTCAGATGCTCGGTAAAGATAAAAATATAGAGGTAACATTCATAAATAAGAATAAACATTTAAGTCAATGTATAACTAAGATAATAAAATTTTAAAAATGAACTCCATCATAATATAGAAAAAATGAAATGAAATATTTCCATTTACTTATTCTCGTGGATATTTTACTAGTCGAATAATCCATGCAATATCAATAAGCACTTTCATAATGATGTAATGCATAATGCCAGACTTTCATAACCACATTGTCAAGGCCTTGTTCCAGGACTACAAATAATAATTTGTCAAGGACTTGTTCCAAGACACTATATTGTCTCATGATACCTACTGATGAATTGAGGAGAGATAGTGGGATCCACCCATCACATACTGAGTCCAATGCATTGCTCATATGAAGTGGTTTAAATAAAAATAAACATTCCTATTAAAATTTTCATATGAAACTTCAATACATTATCCATAAACCATGAATTGTATGAAATAACACATACATAGTCAATCACTTCAAAAACCATCAATACAATATGTAATTTTTGTTTCAAAATAATTCCACTTCAAACAAACAGATAATCCATCAAAGGTTGTTGACATGGATGAAATAAAAAAATTAGAGAAAAATCTCTATCTATTATGAAATAATTTATAAGTCATGTAATTATAAAAGAAAACAGATATATTTGAAAACATTTTTATTAGATTTTAAGGGATGATTTGGTGATTTCATAACGGTGGAAAACATCCGTACCCACCGTATAAGTTAAAAAAGTTATTCTTAATGTAATTTTGTTGAAAAGGTTATAAAGGACATTGTTTATAAAGAGATAGAAAGATTCCATTATAAACATCTTATAAAGGTCAACCAGGGTTATAAATTACTTTAACCCATAGTCTATAAAATAGTAATAATGTTTTGAAGTGCATTTTTAGGAAATATGGATGTGTGTGATAAAGAGGTCCTAGTAGTAAATTATGTATAAACAACCTCAGATAATAAAGAGATTGTAGAATTAACTCTTACCTTATACTATTCCTTGGTATAGGGTAGGTTAACCTCTTATATAATGGTGAAATAATTGTTATTAAATTATTCAAGAAACTTTTACATTAATATGATATCATCTATGATCTTTTAACATTTCTTTGCTAATAATATCTTAGTATTATCGTCATTTTGGGTGTTAAAAGATTCGTTTTCCTTTATATTAATTTTTATGTGAGTCATATATTCTATGTATTGGATGTATATTATTCATATACAGAATTATATCATGTCACTAAACAATATTTGTAAACATCAAATGAAATTTAGTCTTGAATGGATACAATAGGGAATGAATCTCATCGCGTTCGTGGAGACGGTAATCCGTACGAATGAATGAGCGATGAAATCATTCTATTGAGATTAAAATATTATATAAATGGATTTTATATTATTTATAAAAAATAATTATCATGAGATATTTATCATTTACATAAATTACACATCATTATTTTACCCTTTCAAATAATAATGTATTGAATAACAATTACACCATGATGTGGAGACGGTAAGTCGTACGTACACACGTATGGTGACATGACATTCAAAGAATGGATAAAATAATGAATATGGTTGTAACATAATTATAATAACATCATAGTATATAAGAGATAGCAGAGTTATTATTTTATTATTGAAACGACAAAGAAAGGGGGAGTGGAGGAAGAAAAGAACTTGAAAGTGGTGATGAAATATTTACATCTTTTTCAGGTTCTTCATTTTGATTTAATCAAAATGGATACAATGGTTTGATTTATAACTAATTTAATTCTTCTAGGATGAAGGGAGTACTATTTAGAGGGTATTTGGGATGGTTTTGTCTGAGTAAAATGGATTTTAAGGTGTGAATTAAGGAGATGGGTGAGTTCCATTTCATAAGAGAAGTGAGGGGAACCTTAGGAAAAGTTAGAAATATTATTTTATAATAAAATTATTTTCGGTTAATAATGACTCCAAAGTGTTTTAATTAAAGTCTATAGTGTGGATGGGTCTAAAACCACCCATCCAATAGGTTTTAGACTCGTATTGTTCTCTATATTAGCCTTATCATTTATATTTAACTCTTACTCAAATTGTATGACATTTCCCATGTCTCTTTGTATTTTCATATTATATGGTTAATACACATACAATATATTTATAAGACAATACCAAGTGGTTAATTAATGATACAACTATCATTATTTATGTCTTTTTTCATAACCATAGATATTTGTGAATAGAATATCAATTAATAATATAATATATTTTTTAAAACTCTTTTATGTCAATTTTGACACTATTTGGTATTTTCTTTTTTCTAAATTAATAACTGAATTATTACTTAGAAAAAAATTTATCTAACCAACCCTAATATGTCATATTAACTTATAAAATTAGTTTAATAAATAAATGTCTCATATTACATTTATTTGTATATTTATAATATCAATTATTTTAATATTTCATTTATTATGTAATTACTGCATCATCCTTGTGTCAGAAAAAAATTAAATTATATAATATCAAAAAAATACCATTATATAGGAAATATTTTTATAATAATAATGAATACTTATAGTCAAATTTATCTTATGTATAACGTAATATTAAATTTTTTTAATTATTAAACATTTATTTTAACTCTTTTAACTGTTCTTTTAATTAAATAATAATGAATGTCCTAATACAATCCAAGTGGACCAAAGAGATTCATATTTTAATCATAATTATGTATTTGGTCGTATTATACTTATCAAATAGAATTAGGACATGTGTGAGGGTAATAATAATATCATTTTTACCCTAAATTAGCCTATTTACTTTTAACCGTGGTGAGTAAAAGTAAAAGCTTACTATCCACCAAATTTTTTTATATTATTGATCTAAATTCTACTCCTTGAATTTAACCATGTCTCTCGGATTTTATAAATTCATCTCAACTGTAAAATTATGTTTTCTGTGAATTTTCAAATTCTCATAAGAGGTGGGTAAAATACGGTGAAAAGATCAATAAACTTTTTAAATATCGAAAATTATTATAAACTGAATCCAATGAATTACATTGAACCAATATAGGTATTATGTATCTATTTTGACGTAAAATAAATTTAAATAAAATAAATAATTATTTAAATAATAATATGGTATTAAACTATAACTCAGTGTTTTTCACTATTCATCTAAAAATAAATGTTTTCAGAAAAATACCAAAAAATCACCCTAAGATATTTCAATATTATAAATCAAAAAATAAAGTCCATTTTGAATGATAAAATTTATAAAATCTCAAAAATTGGGTATTAGTATTCATAACAGCTAGTTTGATTGGTTATGGTGTGTTGGAAGTCGATGTTGCATACAACACACGCTACTGCATTATTCAATGAGAAGCGTACCATGGATGATTTGGGTGTTACATTATATACTCCGTCAAATAATTTCATCCTATAAATTTCTAGAGTATTACTGCATAAAATGACTCAGGTGGTTCTTCATCATATGTTCCCTTGGTTCCCATGTTTCATCCTCCATTTTATGGTTTCTCTATAGAACTTTTACAATATGAGACATCCGATTTCTCAACACTTGTTCTCTTGTATCATGAATCCTGACAGGTTCTTCGCAAATTAACATATCGGGTTCCAGCACTAATTTCTTATATGTGTGTACATGCATTGGTTCAGGTAAGTATTTTCTCAACAGTTATACATGGAACACATCGTGAACTTGGTAGAGACTTGGCATCATTGCCAAATGGTAAGCTACAACCCCAATTCATTCTAGAATTTCAAAAGGTCTATTGTACCTGAGACTCAATTTACCCTTCTCACCAAAATAAAAAACAACCTTTCATGGAGACTCCTTCATGAAAACATGATCTCTTACATGATATTCCAAATCCTTCCTTCAGTTAACGACATTGCTCTTCTACATAATTTGAGCTGCTTTGATGTGGGTTTGGATTACCTTCACCTTTTCCATCGTTACTTCCACAAGTTCTGGGCCTACATGTTTCCTTTCCCCAACATCATCCCAACATGTTGGTGTGTGACATATATTTCCAAATAACTCTTTATATGGTTCCATATTAATACTTGGTAGGAAGCTATAATTATAGGAAAAATTCTACAAGAGATAAATATTGATCCCACATACACTGAAAATCAAATGAGCATGATCTCAACATTTCTTCTAAGGTTTGAATAGTCCGTTCTAATTGTCCATCAGTTTGGGGGTGGTAGGCAGTGCTCAAATGAAATTCAGTATCCAGTGCTTTCTAAAGACTTTTCTCAAAACATGATGTATAACAGGGATCACGATCAGAAACAATCGATAGTGATACTCCACGAAGTCTTAAAACATCAAAAATATATAGTTTTTCTAATCCTTCAAGTGGTAAATCGTATCTTATAGAAAGAAAATGTGTTGAAATGGTATGATTATCAACAATGACCCATATTGCATCATTCCTTCTAGGAGTCTTTTGTAGTCCCATGACAAAGTTCATCGTAATATTATCCCATTTCCACTTTGGTATGGGAAGAGGATGCAAGATTCCACTAGGATGTTCCCTTCCAGCTCTCACATGTTGAAAAACCATACATCATGACACAAAATCAGAAATCTTCCTCTTCATGTTGTCCCACCAAAAAACTTCGTTCAAATCTTTATACATTTTGGTGCTCCCAGGGTGTATAGAGAAATTGGAACATTGATCATCATACAACAATTCTATTTTTAGATCAGGTATATTGGGGACACAAATCCTCTTCCCAAATTTGAAAATTCCATATTCATACACGATGTCCCTCAATCTCTCATCATTCACAACTTTAATATTCTTTTGAAATAGTTCATCACCGATCGGATAACTATTTATCCTTTCTAGTTAGGATGGTTTGGAAACCATTTGAAAAATTATTGATGTTTCACCTTCTATGGTTATTCACACATCCATCATTAATAGATCCATGTATATCTGACCTTTTTCAACACTCATCTTGTTCAAAACATCATGATCTTTTCTACTCAAAGCATCATCCACCTTAATTTACTTATCGGGGTTATAATGTATCGTGCAATCATAATCATTGAGTTGATCAAACCATCCCCTTTGCCTCATATCGAGTTCTTTCTGTGAAAAAAATATACTTCAAAACATTATTATCAGTATAAATATCACATTTTTCACCAGGGGGATAATTTCTCCATATCTTCAATGAAATTAATACATATGCTAATTCAATATCATGAGTAGGATTTTTTGGATCATGAATATTTAGTTGTCGTGATGCATAGACAATAACCATATCATTTTGCATAAGGACACAACTATGTCGTTTCGTTGAAGCATAACTATAAATAACAAACCCATCATTCTACGATTGTATAGTCAAGATATGAGAATTGACTAATCTTATCTTCAGTTCTTCAAAACATTCTTTACACTGTTTTGTCCAAACAAAATTAACCCCTTTACGTTTGAGCTTCGTTAATGGGTATGCCAATCGAGAAAAATTCTGGATGAAACATTGATAATAACCTGCTATACCAATGAAATTGTGTACCTTAGTTATACTTGTCAGTGATGGCCATTCATGAATAACTCTTTTCGTAGATGAAATAATAGATATTACATCCTTAGATAGAATATGACCAAGAAATGAAATCTCCTAAATCCAAAATTCACACTTTTTAAACATCCCGTATTATTCATGTATTCTAAGAGTCTTTAGAATAATGCTCAAGTTATTTTAATGACCCTCATAGATTTTGGAGTATACCAAGATATCATCAATAAATATGACTAAAAAGTAATCATGATCTTCCTTGAAAACATTTTTCATTAGATCTATGAAAACAGAGAGTGAATTAGTCAGCAGAAAAGGCATTACTTTAAAATCGTAATGCTCATACCATGTTCAAAATGCGGATTTCAAAACGTCTTCCTTATTCACACACAACTGATGATATCCATATCAAAGAAAAATATTTGAGAAGTATTGTTTTCCATGACGTTGGTCAAATTAATCATCAATGAAAGGTACAAGATACTAGTTCTTTATTGTTATAGCATTGATCTCCCTGTAGTCAATGCACAACTTCATAGATCCATCTTTATTTTTAACAAAAAGGACAGGGGATCCCCATGGAGAGACACAAGGGAGAATAAATACCTTATTACTCAATTCCTCTAGTTGTAACTTTAGTTTGACTAATTCCATTGTGTCCATTCTATAAGGGGTCTCTGATATGGGAATTCAACCAGGAATTAGGTCAATGGAAAACTCATTTTCTCATTCTGGAGGATGTCTAGGTAAATCCTCAAAAAATCATCATATTTCTGCACAATAAGTACATCCACTATTCGAACATTCCTTTTCTCACCATAGTTATTTCACTCCCATCCACCCCAATAATTGAATTTAGTTGAGCTTCTGGGGGTGGATCTAGATAAGAATTAGGTGGTGATGTTTCTGCACTAAAGATATGGTACTCCTTATCTTCATCAAAAAATGAGACCTCCACCTTATTACAATAACTTTTCGCATCATGGAATAAAATCCAATCCAAACCGAGGATTATATCAAATTCCATCATGGGTATGATAATTATATCAGTAGATAAATAACGTTTATATGTATTAATGGGAACAGATTCACAATAATTTTTTGCAATGATACTTAGAATAGGAGTTTTTATTGACAACTCCCTTGTAAAATCAAACTAGAAATATCTAATTTTATTTGCAAACTAGGAATATATGAAACAATTCAATGATCGAGAATCAAATAAAGCAATGGATAAACTTGAGGAAACCATTAAATTATATTCCACCATGTCTTTTGGAGATTCAACCTCAATAGTTGTGATCACAAATGCATGGCCTTGATCACTTGGCCTTTTCAGAGGTATGTTTCTCAGAGACTTAAGACATTCATATGCATAATGTCCCATCTCCCTAAAATTTTTTCATTGAACATCGGTAGCCTCTTTTTTCCCCTTACAATCACGTGCTAGGTTACCTTTTTCATCACTATTGTAACAGACTCCCATTCCCATCATGCAAGTACCAAGGTGTTTCTTACAACATTTACTACAGGATGTATATTATACATTTCACTTATTCCACTTATTTCCATTTCCAGAGTGATTGTAATATATCTCCTTCTCTTGCTTTTCATTATTGTCATAAGACTTAGATAATTTATTTTCTGCTATGATAGCACATGATAAAATATCTATGTACGATGAAAAGGATTGTGAGACTAATGCTCGAGGGAGAAATGGTTTTAACCCATCAAAGAAACGATCAATCTTACTTCATGGGTTATGTATATAATCTGCACCATGCCTTGCTAACATTGTAAATTTAGACTCATACTTTGCAACATTCTCATCCTCTTTTTTCCTCAGACATAGAAAATTTATTTCCATATATGCTTGATGGTCATGAGGAAAGTATTTTTATAAGACAATCTCTTTAAACCCATTTTATTACATACTTGATACTTCTTCATCTTCCATGGTGTTTTGATTCAATGACCACCATTGATCAGCATATCCCATGGGGCGAAGAACAGCCATGAAAGCTTTTTCTCTTTCACTACTCCCCAAAGCCTGAAATATTTTCTCTAGGAAACTTATCTATTGCTCAGCTACCAATGGATTTGTTATCCCATTAAATGTTGGTGGATTTTGACTCATGAAGTGATCTTACATTGATCCTCCACGTTGTGGATTAGGGTCGTCCATACGGGTAAGGCTATTATTCATAACCTGAGTGAGTTTTCCCAATATAGTGATATGATGATCAATAGCAGTTAAATCACTATCTCCACTATAATTGTCTCGAGCAGGAGGGAAATCCCAAAATGGAGTGTGTGTATTGATATGGTTTCCATTCCTTCAACTAGGCTCAATTTCCAAACTATGGCATACACAATATTAATTTACGAATAACAATACAAAAATAAAACATGTAAAACACTTAACATAAATTGAACAGTTTATGCATATAGTCCATTATCATAAAAATGATTTCATTGAGGAATATTATTCTCATAAACCCTTCATAATGTTTTGTAATGAAAATGGGAATTATCCTAATAATATCCCCCAGGAGTTTCATAAACAAGAGTTCCGGGAGACCCATTTTTGTGCTGAAGTTCTCAATTGAGTCTAGCTCAATGTGGTGTTTTTGGGTTTTACCCCTAGGTACATCTATGCTAGAGCCGCCTCTGCCTTATCGTATCCAGATAGGGATCTATTTCTCGGAAAACTAAAAAAATCTATAAAATACCAAAATTCTAGGATGTTCTTATATACTAATCATCAATGTCTATCTTAGGGATATGTGCTTTAATAAGAGTTTATCTAAATCTAGTTTCCATGGTTTGTATAAAAATTCTCTCATACCAACTATATCCCCTCGACCACAGTTACCCAAAGTGGGTGCATTATTACATAAAATTTTCATGACGACAAAAGATCATGTCTCAAAAGGTCAATTAATTTTGTATCCTTGGAAACACTAGATACATTCATAAGTCTTACATTACACCATAAAGTGAAAAACTACAACAACATAGTCTCCATAGTCCACAATCATATCCCCTCAAACTATCCCAACGGGCCTTTCATAAAATACTTCTTCACATCCAAGGAAAAATAAAACATATAAAGGGTTGATATCAAATGATTTGTAAGGATAAAAACATAGAGAAACCTTTAATAAATAAGAATAAACATTTTTGAAAATATATTACTAAAATAGAAGCCTTTTAAACTAGAACTTCTGCATAATAATGAAAAAATAAAATGAAATAATTCTATTTACATATTCTCATGGATATTCTAAAATTCAAATAATCAAATGTAATATCAATAACCACGTTCATAATGATGGATTTCCTAATTCCAAAATTTGCTAACATCATAGTCAAGGCCTTCTACCAAGACTATAAATAATATTTTGTCAAGGACTTGTTCCAAAACACTAGTTTGTCTCATGAGACATACCGATGAATCAAAGAGCTATAATGGGCCCCACCCATCACATAATATGTCCAACGCATTACTCATATGAAAAGGTTTAAACCGAAACTACAACAGAAATTGGCTTTAGCGGCAATTTCTTAGCATCGGTTTTGGGAATCACTGTAAAACCTTTTTTAAATAATGGTTTCACAGTGGTTTATTACAAACCACTGCAACTCATTTTTTTACCCCACCGACTCTCCCCCCCCCCACACTGACCCCGCATCTCCCCACATACATTGCTTCCCCCATTACCCCGGCCCCCCGCGACCCCGGCGACCCCGGCGACCCTGCAACCCCAGGTTTCCCCATGTTTTCCACATTCTATATTTTTTGCACTTTTAATTAGTTTTTTGGAAGTCATAAGATAGTTTGAGGTGAATTTTGGACAATTGAATACCTCAATGATTTGGGTTTTCTCAACATGAAAGTTGTGTGTGCCTATGATTGAGATTTATGGAGGTTGGTTCTAGACCAGTTGGGAATGAGAATACTTATGAAATCATTCTCACATAACTAATACAAAAAACTTATATTATTGAGAACATGAGGGTTTTGATCTTTTTATGGTTTCTGTGACATGAAGACCATGATGTTGTGGTTCTAGTTGGACCATTTTGAGCATTGCGCCCTTTGTAAAAAATAAATGTTGTTATTAATTTGAATTTTTTGTGTCTATTAATCACATTATATTTCAGATTTGGGGTCTTTAATGGAAGTTAATTTTAGGGACAGTTTTATGGTTTTTGGGATTTTGGTGGAATTTAGGTTCTTGGTTGTTGTTTTTTGACGAGGTGTATGTTATGTCTAAATTTCACCATTCTAGACTATCCCTAAATGGTAACGAGATATATTCTATTCCTCTACCAATTTTTGGTTTTGTGTTTCATGATTATTGTTTTAATTTGATTGGATATGATGAGGAAATTTTATAAAATTGTTTAATCCTCTTATATGTTTTTTTCATTTGGATTTAATTCTCTTAGAAACCCCCAAGTTGTTTTCCAACCCATCCACCTCTTGAAATGAGGTATCATTGGGTTATATCATTTTTTATTTTATAAATCTAATAATAAAATTCTATTGAAATATATGTCATTATGGGGTTTATTTTTACACCCCATGAAATAATTTTCTTATTTTTTAAGTATTTTAAGGCTATTTTTTTAGTGTACCCATTTTTAGTGATTGAATTTGGGGAGTGGTGTTGTCTAGATGAATTTAACATGATATGATCTAGAATCACCACGGGTTTTGGTGGATAAAATAGGGAGGCTTCTACAGAATCATTAGCGTCCTACATACATTTTTGTTATAGTGTATTCATGGGAGGATAAAACTGGGAAGCTTCTACAGTATCATTAGCTTCACACTTAAATAATCAAGTAAATGGTATTTGGATCCCAACATATCTGTAAAAAATGTTGTGATAAAATATGTTTGGTGCCATATTTTTTCTATCATCATGGGGATAGAGGAGAATATAGATAAAGTGATGTTTCTTATCCAACTCTTTTATTTCATGGGAACAATTAGGATCAATTAATGAAAAGTATATGCTCTTATACCTCATTTTCTCAGTTCCTGAGAGGAATAGGTAGTCCAAGAATATTGCCTCCTCTTATTCAATATTTCTAACCATCAAGACAAATATATAGAGGATTATTTTAATTAGTTGCATAATTTTTCTATTGAAGAAGAATGGCCCCCAGATTGAATAGTTATAAAGATTATAAAACAACGAGAACATAAGGCTTATGTGGAAAGGGTGTAGGTGTTTCTACTATCTGCAGACATAAGGAATGAGACCATTATATGAAGGTGTATAAAAGTAACCTCCCATGATAAGAAGACACATAAATTGGCTAAATCGAATGATATTATAAAAATGAACATTCAATAGTCCATCAGAAATTATCATCAGTAATTGGATTATTTTTTTGATTTGGATGACTTGAGTATATTATAGTTTTTTTTATCATTTGTATTTACCTATACCATCAAATAGAGACTCCAGAATATAGATTCTCTTCTCGTTTGTTTTTATTAATTAATTAATATTTTTTATTCTTAATTGTCATTCATTCCATAGATTTTGTTTTAGCTTGATTAACACTTCATAATAACCTAAGAAATTTTTGGAGGAAACATCATTAAAATAATCTAAAACCAATTGAACATTGAATTGGTAATTCATAAAGTCAAATATGGTTCTCAAAAATTATTGAGTCAGAAATAATTCCTTGGGTTCATGTATTATATATGGGTATAAGAATATGTACAATAATTATAACACTAGATTTAGTCTATTTAGATGAATTATCTCGTTTTGATCATGGATTATAGATGGATATATACATAACTACCATCAAATTAACACTATAGTTAGTTCATTTGGATGAATTGGTTCCACATTTATATGGGTCATGGATGGTTATATGGATAACTACCACCACTATAACACTTTTTTTAGTTCATTTGGATAAAATAGTTCACTCATCATGACAAGGAGCACAAAAAGGTAGATTTAGAGTGTGGATTCAAATGTTTAAAAGGGTCTGATCACCCCAAAATTATTTCATCACAAATTTCATATATATAACTATATACTTATAAACTGGGGATGAGAGAACATGTTAATGCATAAAAAATTTCATAGAAAAAATGGCCTAGTGAGTACAGCCTGAATTCTTATAGATTAATATTACAAACCCCACAAGTTTATTGTCATTTAATTTTTCACCTTCAAATTTTCTTGATCCTCATATTGGGGAGGCCTAGTTCACAAGTAATTGTCATAGTATTGTGTATCCCTTTACGTATTTTCAACATAACAGGATTACTTCCATTTTTCAATTCCATATGATTAACATAGATTAGGTTAGCGTCATATTCAGTTATTAGAGACTCAATTTATACATAGGATTCTCTTTACAATTGTTCACCATAGTGAGTTGTGTGTTTATTTACTTATATAATTTTTGTCCATGCATGTTGTATCGATATAGATGATGTCGAAGGTTAGAAATATTTGACCCAGGTGCATATTGATTATGATTTTGAAGTGTGAACCATAAGCTGGGGTAGCCTACATGATGATATGATATAGGTTAACCTGATATGAATTGGTAAAATATTGTATCATGAATATGTATGATATCATAATTAATTATAACTCAATAAAAATAATGACCATTCTTTTTATAATTGTTGGGTTTTCCTTACATGAGATTGATTTAGTGCATTGTTGTGTGATATCAAGTGGAAAATATATGAACTCTCAAATCATAAATGGATGCAGTGGCATAAGGGATGTCCCACTTTTACTACCTGGGTTGAAGGAGTTAGATGCGGTCTTGGAACATTGGTCATTCTGTTTATGGTCATGAATCCCATACCATTTTCATTTTGATTTAGATTCATAAAATCAGGACCAATTAAGGGGCATATCCTTCCATTTCTATGTGTCTTCATCAAGATTTGAAACATTAGTTTTTCCTCCTGAACAACGATTCCAACCAATTTATCCTTATGTTTCTTTTTTTATATAATATTATATTTTAATTCTATAAAGGATTTTAAAATTCAAGGGTTGAATATTTGGATATTTGTGAGAAAAATGATTGGAATACTATTTAGAAATACTTTTAGTATTGAACATGTGGTAATTGAGTAATATTGCATTGTTAGCACACTGTTTCTCTATACCAAAGAAACTTCCCTTATCCCAAACACTGAAGGGTTCATATATAACGTAGGGTATAATTGTCATTATATTATGTTTCTACAATCTTACACTATCGTATATATGAATATCTTTCTCTATTTAGTAGTAACTATGAGATTTATTATTATTATTGGGTAGGAACATGGGGATATGCATTGATAAAAGAAAGATCACATTACCGAGGAACACACTCTAGTATGTTAATGTTTTGAATGTGTTTTTATATTTAGAAATTTCTAATCAATCCGGTGAATGCAGAATAATATGTCCATTTCCTAAATGAAATTTTAAAACATGGTTGAAGAGAGATGATGTTTACGAACATTTAATACTGAAGCAATTAATTGGTAAATATTTTTTTTGATTTTGGAATGGAGAATCAAACATTACAGAAAGATTGAGAACTGATGTTAATACATAGAATGAGTACCCATGTTCGTCGACAATGGAAAATGAAATGAAAAACCTCATAAATGATGCATTAAGCATTGCAAGACACCACTATCAGCATAAAAACATATTAGAACAACCAGAAAAGGGTGATGCAAATTGCAACGTGAAAAGTGATGTTTTTGAGACTATAACACAATAAAATCATGATTTTAACATATCATTGGATCCTCCTCTTGATTCTGTGGAGCCTAATGTTAGAGAAAACATCACTGAGGAAAATGTGTTTCATGATTTAGTAGTTTATGGAAATCAAGAGTTGTATACTGTGTGTTTGAAATATTCAAAGCATTCATTTCTACTAAAGTCATACAATATCATTTTACTATGTGGAATTAAAAATAAGGAAATTTACATGATATTGGAATTGATTCATGATGCATTTCCTGAACCGAAAATCCCAAAATATTTTTCTAATATGAAAAAAGATGTTAATAATCTTGTTCTGAATTATACAAAAATACATTTATGTCCCATTGACAGTATGCTTTATTGGGGAGAGGATTCATGTTGACTGAATTTAGAGAAATGTTCTTCTTCTAGATAGAATTCAAAGGGTGATGTTGGAAGTATGAATTAGAATAATTTGATAGAGAAGAATAAAAGGAACACACATGCAATGGTTTTGTGTTACTTTCCCTTGAAGCCTCGATTGCAATGATTATTCATGTCATCGAAAACCGCCAAACATATGAAGTGGAATTCTGTAGATAAAAACAATGATGGGTTAATGAGACATCCACAAGATTACCAATCATGGAATAAATTTGATTCATTACATTTATATTTCTCAGCGGAACCTAAGAATGTTCAATTGGGATTGGATACGGATGGATTCAAACCATTTGGGACATCGAGTACTAGTAATAGCATTTGGCCAGTTGTTTTGATCTCATAAAATTTTCCTCCATGGATGTGTATGAAAAAAACAACTTTTCTCATTATGATGATTATTCCCGGAAAAAATGCATGAAAATGATATTGATGTATACTTATAGTCTTTGATTGATGAATATCAGGAGTTATGGAGAAACGATGTTGAGACATTTGATGCTTCTTCTAAAACAATGTTCAAAATGCATGCTTCATTAATGTGGACCATTAGTTACTTCCCTTGGAATTGAAATTTATCTGGTTGGAACAATTACATGGGTTTTTCTTGTCCAGTTTATAACATTGATTTTGAGCTCAAACTACTACCTCATAGTAGAATATGGCGCTTCTTGTGCCAACAATGATTTCTCAATGCATCTCATAGATTTCGGCCAAACATGTCAAAATTTAATGTTTTCATTGACTGTTGGCCACCTCTAAAGTTTCTAACTATTTCTAAAATATTGAAACATCTTGAAAAAGTTGAAACAAGAATTTGGGATGGTTCATCATTTGAATAACAACCATAAATGGGTCTGAAGTGCATCGTCAGGTGAAATCAGAACACAACAATGGAAGAAGAAATGTATATTCTTCAAACTCCCGTATTTGGAATTTAATTTGTAGCGGCACAATATTTATGTGATGCGTATTGAAAATAATGTCAATGATAATTTTATTTTTACATTACATAATGAGAATGGATATTCGATGGATCATCTCAATCCTTGCAAAGACTTACATGTAAGGAACATAAAACATGTTCTCTAGCCAGATGAGAATGAAATGTATGCTCTGACCATTTTCGCAATGAAAAATAGGGATAAAGATACAATCCATATAATTTTAAAGAATTTGAAGGTATCTGATGTGTATTTGAGTAACATATCAATGTGTGTTAACTTGAAGAATCATATGTTACATGGATTTATAAGTAACGATTCAAATATTTTTTATAAAAATTACGACCATTGACATTGCGTACATCATTACATGAAAAATTTAATTCATTTGTACTCCAATTAAGCACATTTTTAGGCAATTATGTGAGAATAATATATAGCCATTTCAGCTTGACAACATCTATGAGAGCTTTTTATTGTCCCTTTGTGAAATGGATATGATCTTTCCTCCATCGATATTTACTGTCATGGTGTATTTAAATGGGATTTGGTTGAGGAAGCTAAATTAAGAGTTCCAATTAATTATCAATTGATGTATCCTGTTGAGAGGTATTTTATTTATATGTGTTTCATTTAAGTAAAAAAAAATTGGCATTTAAATAAATACCTAATATTATTATTTTATTTCACAGATATCTTGGGCATATGAAAGCATATTTGAGAAATAATTCTCAACCACAAGGCTCTATTACAGAAGGCTATTTAGCTGAGGAGTGTCTTAGCTTTTGTTCAATATATTTAGATGATATTGACAAAATATTTAATCGAGTTGGATGTTATGACAAAACCTCAAATAAATCTCAAATGCATCAGAAATCAAAGAAAATCATGCTATTGGCCGATTAGTTGGGAGGACTTCAAATGTGACACTGACAGAATTGGAATTATTACAGTTACATAGATATGAGCTACAGAATAGTGAAATTGCAGAACCATTTATTGAAGATTATATGATAAAAACAAAGAGACGAATGAGGGGCCGAACACTAAATGATAATGATATAACAAAAGCGGTGAATTAAGATCATGTAGAATGGATTGCATGACTTGTTTGTTCATAAATATTGAAATAAATAAGAATATTTATTTGACACAGACATTTTGTAAATATTTCAAATTATATTTCTTTTTATAGATCATGGGTACTGATACTCGAGTTGACTTGTCAGAATAATTCAGGTTTCTTGCTAGAGGTCATATGATACATGTTAGAAATTTTGATTCTTATAAGGTGAATGACAACAAATTTCGTATAGTCGATAGAGAATTGGGTATGAAAACACAGAATATTGGTATATTTACATTTGTTTAGGTGTTATAATATCAAAATCTATACTATATTATTGAATTAATCTTCCATGGAAATTTTTTTGTTGTTTTATTCAAATAAAAATGGGTCGATATTATCAGAGTTGTTAGAAGGGATTCCTTACAATTTACTTCTGTGAACTTCTCTCACTTTATAGATGTTAGTGATCATGAACTTCATGATCCATATATCTTATAATTGTATGAAAAAAATTATATATTATGTGAATGATGTTGTGGATTAAGGGTAGAGTGTAGTTATTCGCATTATAAAAATAGATTTTTATGATATGGGTGCTGAAGTGGAAGATTTGTCCTATGAAATTGAATTTCATCAAAAACGGAAAGTAGAATTATTTGTCTATCATGATATTAAAAATATTAGTCTAGAAAGGAAGAATGAAGTGGATGATGAAATAGAGCAGGAAACTAACATGATTGTAGTAGAAAATGATTGTATGTACAATTATTTATTCATTCAGCTACCACTTGTTTCATTTCTGCAGTCAATCATTATCATTGTTATATATTTTTTTTTTGTTAGTACTAGGAATCTATTATCATTTTTAATTTTGTTTCTACATATTTTTTTAAAATATATATTCTAAACTAAATTTTATTTAATTAAATGAATGGAATGCCCTGGAGGAAGAGGTACATTAATTCATCTAGTTCTCCGACAGATGATGATCCATCTGGCTCACTCCCCACGACAGCTGAGGCACCAGCTGCCTAAACCCCTTCACCATCTCCCCATGCACCATCAATC
This sequence comes from Viscum album, assembly GCA_963277665.1. Taxonomy (NCBI): domain Eukaryota; kingdom Viridiplantae; phylum Streptophyta; class Magnoliopsida; order Santalales; family Viscaceae; genus Viscum; species Viscum album. The sequence continues at coordinate 747,055,947 of OY728151.1, read as the reverse complement.
ACACCATCTGCGGGTGTCCCATAAGAGGCTGAGACATCGAATCAACCTTCAATAGACTCAGTAGTGGGGTGGCGACATGCCCCTTCCAGTTCATCACACACATACTAGAGTGTCACTATTGTATTTACAAATTATAATTAAATAAATTTATTCCATTTTGTTGATAATAAATTTTTTCTCAATGAAGATGAAAAAAATGCAACCATGGAGAAAAAAATAAAATTTTCATATGATTTAAATATGAATGGTGAGATGATATTCGTTCTATTTGATTCTTATGGGGTCCCTACAGATTACGTTGTGGGGTTTCTTGGCCATATTCTAGGCCAATTGCCAACGCAGCCCATTTCCGTTCCTATTTCTTATGGTGGTTGAAGACATATGCCTCCAAGATGGAAAAATGATGTTTTTGATTCCCAAATAAATTTAATTTTATTACATTATGGTTTAATTGAATGTAATGTTACTAATATGTTCAAAATGATTTTTTGTATACAGATGTTCTTCCACTTTACAGTTGCCAATGTGTTTGAATGGAAGTGGAAGTTTAAGAATCATGGTATGAAATTGAATGATTTAAAATGGAGATTGTGGTGTGATGTTAATGATACTTCATTGACCGTGAAACAAATGTATGAGAAGCTACCCAGTGGGGTACCAAAATAATAGTGGAAAGTTTTTGTTGACATACATCGTGATGAGAAGAAAATGGTATTGAAATATATATTATTATATTATTCTCATTTTAAATTTATACATGTATATAATGAAGAAATGACATTTAATACTTTACTGTTAAATATAATTTTATTTATTTCAGGATCTCTCAAGACCGAATGCATTAAACCGGGCTAAGCAAGTCATCCCTCACACCGCGGGCTCAAAAAGATTTTCTAGAAGAAGAATGACATTGGTAATCTTTTAAGTAGTTTAAATATTTCCATGAAAATATTATCTGTTTAATATATGTAATTTTTTATTTATCTTTTCTTAATTCAGTCATAGAGTTTAGGGCACGAAGCATCCCGAACTGAACTGTGGTTGGTTGTTCACAAAAAATCATATGGATGTTTTGTTAATGATCCTACCAAATAATTTTGGGTATGAATTGATGTTTTTATTATAATAACATATTACTAGTTGTTACTGTGTTAATATATATTTATATTTTATTTATATGTAAAAATTAAAGAATTATGGGATGTCAATTCTGGGAAGTCCAACTCATTCTCCCAGGATGACCCAATTGCTAAAGTCCTTGGGAAGAAGCATCCTGGTAGAGTCCATGGGATGGGTTTCAGACCCGTTCCATCTGAGGTCTTTGGCATGCCACCAGGGAATCCAGCAGCATCTACTCCTGGTTATAGTCAATCAATACCTGAATATGCTCAGAGGGATATTTCTTCTCTTCAAACCATAGTTCAATATCAGGGGGCTTAGATGTCCACTTTGGAGAAAAGCGATGACTGATATACATCCGCAGATGAGCAGATATGCCCCCGTGGGTCATGCATCGACTGGTGGTCAGCAGGTAAATAAAAAAAAATCAAAATCATTTAGTTTTAAAACAGTCATTGTTTTAACATTTTTAGATAAATTTTTAACAGTATTTAAATTTCATTATAATTTTTTTACAGGTGACCACATAAAGTGGAGATAATGGTGGATAGGGTGACGATAAATCATCGGACTGTGAGTATTTTTATTTTTCAGGTGTTGAACAAATATGAGAAAAGTTGGTTTGTATATGTAACATGTGTGCACATTGTTTCCACCAAATAATTTCATGTCCTAACATGTTCGTGATTTCTCTGGTTTCCTTTTATGAATTTTATTGATTTTTGATGTTTCCTTTTATGTCTTGATTTCTCGAGTGTGGTATATATCATTCTCGTTAGGCCTCTGTTGGAATTTTTGTTGAGATTTTGGATGACTAGGAGTTAAACCCACTGTTGATGTGTTGAAAAAAATTGGGTCATTTCATATTGATCAAGTGGATAGTGTTGTGGACACTTTGTTGAGGCATAATTTGTAGATAGTGAATCTTCATGCGTTGTTAATTGTAATCATATTCTTCTCATGATGATAATATGTGGTCATACCCTATAGAAAACCTAGGTTTCTTTTTAATGGGAGATGGTATTAAACCATATAAAATGAGGATTGTAATACCTCATGAGTGTCCATAAATCCTATCCACTCTTCATCAATACATCCAAAATCATCCTTGAAAGGTCCAACACATCATTTAGACACACACTTTATAAATTTCATCAACAAAATTAAATTTTCAATATAAATGTACAGAATCAAATATATATAGACATGAATGCACATCAATACAATAGGGTATAACCCATTGATAGTTACCTCAATATCATAGATAACATCTCAGTTAACCACAAAACATCATTCAACCCAAAATAAACCCCGAATTCCCAATCTAAAACAACCTTGGAAAAGAAGGGTTTAAGGATTCATAATTTTAGAAAACAACAAGAAATGGTTCTTCTATAAAATTGAATAATGAGGAATGGTATAATCAAATAGATCATCGATTCACAGCTAATGGAATAATCAATGACTAAGGATCAAAGTATAATAGTCTTGGATTAGGTTGAAACTCCTAGTTCATAAACCTAGGGGTTGAAGGATAAAATGCATGAAAAATTTGGTAATAAATGTTAAGGCTCAAGGGAGGGGGAATGGGAATTTCTCCAAATTAAAATAGATGCAAAATTTGGCCTATGTCCAAGATGTTTCCATGTCAAATAGATTGGATGGTCCATCCCCATGATTTGGAAAACCCATGTGGTGGCCATGAACTACCTCTATCCAAAGGGTTTAGGCCATACATCCCCTGGTCCATGGTGTTGGGTTATCTCTAACCATGTACCAACCAAGCACTATGCACTAGATGACCTCTTTTCTTCATTTTTCAAATCCCAAATGCCTAGAGAACCTCCAAACCCCCCATTTTCTCTATGATCATTTTCTTAATAAAAAATTTCAGTTACTCAAAATTTTAAATTAAATATACCTCAAACGAATGTTTGTATCTTACAGGTTTTGATTTTCATGAACAACTCCTTTCCTAAATATTCTTGAGCTATAAAAGAATTTTATACATGGTTAATTTTGTTTTACAGATATATTTAACATTTGTTTGAGTTATTTTTTATTTAGTTCATTATTATACTATTCTATATACTAAATTTCAATAAATAATTCAGTGAAACATTTAGTTTTAAAATGAAAATATACGGAAACTTCATGATGTATTGTTAGGGTACAATGAATTTTGATTATTTTAAATATTCATGTAATCTATATAGATGGTCTATAATGTAATATTTATTTTCAATTTATCCTAATGTGTTTTTATATGACTCATGAATTTTTTAAATAAATTTTTGATATAGTAAAAAAATAATATTCAGTATTAATTAATATAAGTTTATTTGGAATGTATGATTGAGTGGATGTTATTTTATGAGATTGTGTTTGGTTCTATATTTATTTTATTGAATTTAATTTTTAAAGTAATATGCATTCATTTCACATTAAAAAATCAAGGTGAACCTAAATAAACTATTGAAATATAATTCTTGATATGAAATTATACTTAATGGTAAAATTATGATTGACTTGGTTTCTTATTCCATACATGTTTTCGAAAAAAGTATTCATCCATATGGAACTCATGCTTTAGATTTGATATGGTAGTTCCAGAATTATAATCCTTTTGTATTCCATGTTTATTGATATAATCAATGGGTAAGGTAATGGTTGGATGATATTGGGAGAATATTTAGTATTTTACTAATTATTATGACCTTTAAGATCAAGTTCACCACATTCAACCTCTAAGTTCTAACTTTGAAATATTTAAATACCATTGTTTATATTGAGTTTCAAAAGACCCAATATAATGAAGGTTTCATGAATTTCATTATTCAGAATAATTATCCTTAAACTATGAATGTGGAAAAGGAAATGGAATTTATATTTCTCTTATATGGGAATAATATATTGATTAAGTATGTTAACTATTTAATTGAGTTGATGAAATATATGACTAAGTTAGTCGTAATTGATACCATGAAGAGGGTTTCTTTTTCAAAACAGTTAGTTGAAGGTGTCTTTATTTTTCATGAATAATGATATGTATTTTTTTTAGATTGATGCAAAGGTAGAGGTGATAATAACATGAACACCTAATATAAATGGTTTTTACTGTATAAATGGTTGTTTTTAATGTGAATTGAATTATGAAAATAGGGAAATAAATGATTTTACATAGGGTAGTGTTGGCAGCGTCAAGAGATCTTCTCAACTAGATTTCGGGTTTGATCTGTTTTTTAGGGAAGTGGGGCAGTGGAAGTAGATTTTTTTTTTCTCATGCTATTTTGTCGTCAGTTTTAACCGCTGAAAAAGTAAACTGATACGACATTATATGCAGTTTTAACTGCTGATAAATCTAATTATTTTTTACCTTTAGTGGTGGTTTTAACCATCGCTATAGAGTCACATCACGCTTGTGCATTATGCAGCGGTTCTCTTGACTTTAGCAGCGGTTTTACGGCCGATGGATTTAATTTTATTTGCGTCCATTATAACCGCCGCTAATAAAATAAAATCATAGGCATGTAAAAACCACCGCTAAACTCAGGAAAACTGATGTAAAAAGAGGCTACTACGACACTTCGCTTAATCCACTGCTAATAATTTTTCGACCCCAAATTTAGCAGCGGTTTCTTTAAACTTCCGCCAAACCATGTAGCCGTGTTTTAAACCACCGCTACATGGAGTTCTTCTTATAGTGATCACATAAACATTCGTAATAAAACTAGCATACGAAATGTCAATAATTTATCCATAAACCAGAAATGGTATGAAATAACACATCCACATTCAAACATATCACAAAAAATGCAATAAAATATGGAAGTCTTGTATCATAATAAATCAACATCAAACATACTTAAAATCCATCAAAAGATGTAGATATAGATGAAATCAAAACCTTTTTAGAGAAGTATATCTTTCTATTTTTAAATCATTTAAAAGTCACTTCATTATAAATGAAAAATATTTATATTAGAAAATATTTTTATAATCCTTTAAGGGAAGCTTTGTTGATGTCATAACGGTGGAAAATAGTCACACATGCAGAATAAGTTAAAAAAATACATTCCTACATTAATTTTGATAAAACGGTTATAAAGGACCTTTTTTTGGAAAAATACATAAATATTATTTATAAACAACTTATAAAATTCAAAAAAGGGTATATATGACTTTAACCCATAGTCTATTAAAATGTATGAATGTTTTGAAATTCATTTTTAAGAAACATGGATGTGGATGATAAAGATGTACCAGTAGAAAATTAAATATAAACAACCTCAGAAAATGAAGGGATAGTAGAATAAACACTTAACATGTAAATTTCATGTTATATTTATTATTTACATCAATTACACATCATTATTATACCCATTATAATAAGAATGTATTGAATAACAATTACACCACAACGCGGAGATGGTAAGCCGTACGTAAACACGTACAGTGACATGTCATTCAAAGGATGGACAGAATAACGAATATGATTGTACAATATTCATAATTAAATAAAAATATATAGAAGACTCTAGAGTTATTATTTTTGAATGGAACAAACAATGAAAGAGGAATTGGATGAAGAAACGAACTTGAAAGAGGTGAGGAAATATTTATCTCTTCTTCGGGTTCTTCATTTTAATTTGATCATAAGGGTTACTCATGTTGGCTTTATGACTAGAGTAAGGCATCTATGATTAAGGTATGATAGTTGAGAGGTTATTTGGGTAGGCTTTTTCTTAGGCAATGGCTTTGAAGGTATGAATTAGACAGGAGGGGGAGTGGCCTTATATAAGAGGCGTGAGGGGCACCGTAGGAAAATCTCGAAATATTATTTTATAATATAATCATTTTCGGTTTATAATGCCTAAAAGTCAATTATTTAAAAAATATTATGTGTATGTGTTAAAAAACACTCAACGAATAGGTTTTAGACAAGATTTTTTCACTATATTAACCTTATATTTTATATTTAGCTCTTAATTTAATTGTTTATCATTTACCATGTCTCTTTGTATTTTTATATTATATGGTTAATAAACATACTATATACATCCAATAGAACCCCAAATGGTTAATTAATGATAAAAATATAATTATATAAGTCTTTTATATGAACAATAAATTTTTAGGAATAGAATATCAATTAATAATATAATATATATTTTAATAAATCTTTTATGTCAATTTTGACACTATTTGGTAATTTGATTTTTATAAATTCAGAAAAACATTATTAATTCGAATTAAATTAATAAAATCATCCCTAATATGTCATCGTAACCTAGAAAATTAGTGGAATTCATAAAATTTCTTAAATTACATTTATTTGGAGAATTTTAATATCAATTATTTTATTATTTTATTAATTGGGTAGTTACTACATCATCACTTTGTCACAAATAAATTAAATTATTTAATGTCTAAAAAATATAAATAAAATACTATTTTTGTAGAAAATATTTTTATATTTCCATTGAATATTTATAATTTAAATTATCTTATATATTACCCGATAATAAAAATGTTTTAGTTATTAAACTTTGATTTTAACACATTTAACTCTTCTTTAAATTAAATAATAATAAGTGTCCTAATCTAATTCAAATTGAAAAAAGAGGTTCATATATTATTCATAAGCTTTTCTATGGTCTAATTATAGTTATACAATAGATGTAGGACATGTTTTAGGGTAATAATAATATCATTTTTACCCTTAATTACAGCATTTACTTTTAACCATGATATATAAAATTAAAAAGTTTCTATTCACCAAAAATTATTTTTTTCTATTTGAACCAAAATTTACTAATTTATATTAACCATGTCTCTCAGATTTTAAAAATTCCTCTCATTGAAGCGGTAAAATTATGTTTCGTGTGAATTTGAAAATTCTCCTAGGAGGTGGGTAAAAGACAGTGAAAAGATCAATATAATTTTTGTATATATAAAATTATTGAAAACTAACTCCAATTAATTACATTGAACTTATATAGGTATTATGTATCTATTTTGACATAAAATAAATTTAAATATAATAATTAATTATTTAAATAAAAATTTGGTTTTAAACTATAACTCAGTGTTTTTCACTATTAATCTAAAATTAAATGTTTTCAGACAAATACAAAAAATTCCCCCAAAGATAATTTCAATATTCCAAATCCAAAAATTAAGTCCATTTTGAAAGATAAAATTTATAAAATTTTAAAAAGTGGGTATAACTATTCATAACTGATAATTTCATTGGTCATGCTGTGTTAGAACTCGAAGTATCGTACAACACACGCTACTGCATTATTCAAAGAGAAGCATACCGTGAAAGCATGGGGTGTTAAAGAATATTCATATTTTTAAATTGATAATAATAATTTAAAGGTCATGAAAATTAAATAGATAAATATGAGTAAGATACTAGTGATTTCATCATTGCTGAACTAAAAAATACAAAGTTGAATGGATTAATTAATTGTGGAGATACATCTAAATAAAATACAATAAAATATCATTAATATCATTTGTTTTATAGATTAATTTGTTATATAAATTATACTATTTATTGAATTAATTTGTTTTTTAGTATTTCATAATGTATAATTTGTTTCTATTTTGGTTAATTAAATAATGATGATGCTTTACCTAATTTAAAATAAATTATTTGTAATATGTAATGAAATAAAGAAATATTATAGGAATAATGTGTTGGATCGTAGTTGAATACTATAAGGATAAAAATATAATTGGCACCAAATTGATCTTTATAAATTTATAATATTATTATAGAAAAACATTAAGAAAAAATTGAGAGATTAGTTACTCAAGAATAAAAGTAATAATTAAGAAATGATTATAAAGTTCCATTATTACCAATTACTAGATTATAATCTATAAAAATCATTCTGTTTTTCATATATTATTATGGAGTTAATTTATTTCAAATTTATATAAAAAATTAATTGTGTTAATGTATATATATTTGAAAACGTGTATGTAAATATTTCATTATGTTTTTAGAAAGAATCTAAATATTATAGTTGTTTGAAAATCATAAAAATTTATCATGGTCTAAAATATTATCAATGAGATTTATATGATTGGTTGTATATATTTTTGTATACATCTGTTTTGAAAATGTAATGTATGTTTAGACCATATCCATAAAAATTTCCTTCAAAAATAATTTTATAGTAAAAATATGTGGAAAAGATATTATCTTTGGTTTTTCATGTTACCATACATGTAATGATTTTTCAATGTTAATGTACATTGAATTTGGAAGGATCCGTCTAGCTTATGTTTTCATTTTTTTGGTTTTGAAAATAGTTTAAATAAAATTTGGCGTATTTTTTAATCAAACAAAACTTTCTAATGAAATAATAATGTTATTTTTCAATATAATTATAAATTAAAAAATTACAATGATTATTTGTTTCATGATTGAATATGATGAAACTGGACAACACATTTATAATACGATGTATAGAGATACGACCGGAAGAATTCTATATTTTAATGAATATTGACTTGATTTTATTATTTTTGTATTTATATATTCTATTTTAAAATATATTCTTAATGAATTCCATTAAAAGTATTTAATAATATTAAGTAATTATGTTAAAGGATATATTAATGTAGATTTATTTGATCCAGTACATTACTTATTTGAGCAACCATATTATTAAAATTCTAAATATCGGTGTCAAAAAAATGATAGAAAAATTATAAAAAATTATTCATATCATTATTTCTATATTTAACGTTTGATGGAATTTTGAAATTAAAAATTTTGTAACATTATAATCTATTTGTGGTGTGTAGATCTCTATTACTTCTTTTTTTCATAATATATTTCGATTAAAAAATATTTTTTTAGATTTTGGTTTTAGTTTTTAAGAGTGTTTTTTAATATAAAAATAGTGGTAAGATATCAATATTCAAAAATAATCGTCAACAATCATAGAGTAACAAAATGGTTGTTATATATCAATTATAATGAAAAAATATTCAGATTGGGAATATTAGTGTTGAATTTGTTTCAACATATAAATTGTTAGATGATATATTTAGTAAACCAATTGACAAAGATAAATATAATTTTATTTATTTTTAAGATATAATAATGGAAATGTAATCATACAACTTATATTTAGGGGTATATTGACATGTAATTTTTGGTTAACTAAAAATTTCATTTATTTGGACAACATTTATTTGCATGTGTTTTATTTTTTCTATATCAATTACATGTTCGTATGTTTTTCGTAATTTTTTAATTAACTAAAATTAATAATTTCATTTCATTAATGTCAATAATATTTTTCCATGGATCCTTAAGTGTGATATTTTCTAATAATTTACCAATTGATGGGAATCTTAATATAATTTTTTATGTACCTTTTTGGGATTAGTTTATTTATAATAAATAACAAATTTGGGGTATTCTTTCATGTTATGTGTCTACATTAGATAGATCGGTTCCATTCCATGATATAATTATGTGGTATCTTCCAATGTTTAATATTAATTATGGGTGTCATTGTAGATCACTATCTAATGGTATATTTGAAGGGGGGAACATTTTTATCAATATAAATAAGGGAAAATCATATATTCTATATATTTTTCATAATTTTAAAAGGTGAATATTGTTGAATAACTCCATAATAATTTTTTCTATTTTTTTGTTAATAATATTATAATGAATTAATATAAAAGAAAAAGACATATAAAATGGGTTAATATGTTATATTTAATACTCATATATTGATATTATTGGTAAAAATGAAAAAATCTTAGAGGTGACCCTATGATTTGAACTTGAAAAGTGAACTTTTATGTTACCCATTTCTGTGAACATATGAAGTGACCAGGTGATATGAATTTTTTATGTGACCTTGTTCAAGGACCTCGATTGAAAAACTGAAAAATATTGTATGTGATCTTGAGGAATGTTATTGTGAAATAAATTTTCTCTTAGTTAGGAGGAGGCAATGTTTAATGTGGATTTGAGTAAATTTTTCACAAAGGCATGACACATTAGAAATAATCATTTGACTGTAAAAATGAAATTATATTACAATATGAAAAAAATGATGTGATCAGAAGGGAAATAATTGTTATTAAGTGGCTCAATTTCTAAAAGGAAGTGACAAAATGAATTAAAATGAAATTTTCATTTCAGAAAATAATGATGACCACACACAAAAAATGAATAGACACCATGAAGGAAAATGATATTACTACATGAAAAAATGATGTTCCCACAAGAATTTTTGAAATCTGTTGATCCTAACTTTTGAAATATAGTTACATAATTACTTTGTAATATTTTAGTTCAAAAAAATATTATTTCTAATAGTCTACTATATTTCAAATTAAATAATTTTTATTTCAAATGATTATCTTGAAATAATTATTTCTCAATTTCTAATTAATTATTCAAAATATATGGAATTTTATAAGGAATTAATATATATAATATTAATATATATTCACTAGGATTGATGAATGACACTTTTTTCAAAAGAAAATAAAATTTTAAAATATTAATTTAACATAATTTGAAAAGATTATCATTTATAATTTATTTCAGTTTCATGATGAGAATTTGTATTGTATATAATTTTTATCTGGTATTGTATAAATTATTATAACATGTTAAAGCTATAAAAACCTTCACTTGAAATTACATATTTTTTATGTAACCCATGTGGGTCTGTTTTTCATGCGTATTCAAGGATTGAATCACATACTATTTTAGGAGTAATAAAATAAAATGTGCTTCATACATCCAATTATATGCGAACAAATTACAATATATAAGGCATTTGAAAAATTAAAATTTGAAGAATAACTATTTGGGAAATTATTTAACAACACATTTTTATTATAGGTTTGGGATCTTCTACTTTTCTCATCCCTACTAATTTTTTTTATCCTTTTATGATAAACAGATACGTAATGTGTCGAAACTCAGTCCATTATATTCTTATGTATTTCTATTTTTAAATAAATTACCTTTTTTATATGAGTAATGTGGTTATGGTATAAATCCCATAAATTTTTTGACATTGTATCGTGACCTAATTGGCACTCTCCAAATAAGCATCGAAAAATTCCACTGGGAATAAATACCGGAATATGGGAATTATTTCCTCAATTGACACAGTGGAAGAAGATGATGACTTAGACCGATGGATCAAGGAAACCATTATGATACACTACATCACATGACCATTAAAATTTCAAACATAGTCTCCTTGTTCCTCACATAACCTCCAGATGAGTTCGCGGTACCCTTCTTTTCCGCAATCCCCTCTTCTTTTGTGATTGCGCTCTGGAAAACTAGTAACCACGAAAAAGGAATCTGGATGATTTCTTAAAGGGAACACTTTTTTCTATTGAATAGAACCTGGAAACACAACATATGAAACCTCTAAAAAAGGAGGAATGGTTCCCAAAATATGTAATCCTTTTTGGTTCATTATGGTCGGACAACTTATCATTGATGAAAAGGGTATTTATAATTAAAAAATAACATAAAAATAAAAATACCATATAGAATTTGTGATGTAAAAAAATTAGGTTAAAAGGGAGGATTCAAGAGTTACATAAGTTCATTTAAAGAAAATAGGAGCACCCATAGAGATCTGCAAGATGTTGTAATTCCTTAGAGACATGTCTAACTTATCTTGAGATGTCCCTTTGGCATGTTTTAAATTTTTCATAGAAATATTCAGGTATGTTAGGGAAACTATATGTCTTAAATATTATATCCATATGAATAAAAATATAATTTTAAAAAATGATCTTGAAACCCAATATAACAGACCCATTGGGTCATGCAATGCATCACTAATAAATATTTTAATTTTCCTTGACATTACATTGCAAATATTTCATTACTCTCAGTCATTGTTAAATAAAACAATGGAAAAAATATAGGGTGGATTAGAAAAGAAACACATGGTAATAACTCACTTGCACAATGTTAAGTAAATATTCCATGTCATCCTATCAAATCCACTGAAAATTCATCATTTTCTCATAGAAATACCTTGAAAAGTCATTGAGAATCTTGTGGATTCCATTCAATGAAAATTTGAATATCGAAAAGGCCCTTTAAAATGTAGATATAATATTAATCATGTCCATACACATGTCCATGTGATCTATAACTAAAAATTACTTTTAAAAAATAAATAATTGGGGTGTCGATGGCGGGACCCGTGGTCATGGGAAATTATGCAATTCACTTATTGTGGTCCATAGTATAAACTGATGAAATTGTGTAGTTCCAAATACCTTCATAGACTCTATCCTAAAATATAAAGATATATGCTTCAAAAACCATTGAATACATGGGTTGGTGATTACACTAAATTATGTACCCCAACATGAAAAAGTGGTGGACTATATACAATTCGACCCTCTTCCTCTAGACACTCATGTGAAGGGATATTTCATAATCCTTGATAGGCCGATCACATGATTGACGTGTATTTCATCAGGTAATAGAGAAGTGAACACTATAATAAATCATATGTGACACATAAGGTATATCATGTGGACATTCATAGATCACATGAAGGACTTCATGCAAGGTGTTATAAGAATTTACAACATATCACCCAGATCGCTCTAGTCTCAATACAGACTGAAATTGAACTAACATTACGATTTTAAAATAAAAGGTTTAGATCAAATATTTGTAGAGAAATATACAAGTTAATGAAATGTTTTATGGCCCTAATTCTCATCACATGAGTCATCCAAAGTCACATCAATGCCCCATTACATGCCATGTAGATCTCATGATGCTCATTCAACATGCAAATTATGACGCGAATGATCATTTAGAACTATCAGAAATACTCATAAGGTCTCACTAAGAACACCACATTGGTCTTATGAAACCCTTTGGTATTATAGATGATTCCTTTTGACATCATATGGATACACCACCTAATTCATATAACTTTACCTTCTCATGTTAATCATGTCATGCAGTTGCACATTGGCATTACAACAGAGCATTTGAGACACTATCTGTAGATGTTAACTAAGACATGTGATTCCATCCAGATATATCATCCTTGTCTTGTGATGACCAACAAATCATATATCCATGATACTGAAAATCCTGCAATCCATGTTGGACTAACTCTTGAGACACCCACTATATGTTTCAAACTGACTCTATTGAAAGAAACTATGATATGTTAGTTGTATTATCAAACAACTCATGGGAAAAATAGAAATATTATGTGATTTATCACACAACAATCCATCTCGATAACAAAATTGACTATGGAAATTTCACTTAGGTCTTACCACAACCTCAAGATAAGCAGTCCTGGACAATGGAAACCTACATTATGTAAGCCCAAATATAATGGGATCTATAACAACTCATATTCCTATCATATTTCAGATATGTATACATTAAGTACTTTTTATTACACATTCCACAATCATTAATTTTGTAAAGTATTCACATTGAGGATCTATTAACTATTAGAGATTTATAGAATTAGGACATAACTATTACATGAAAACATGAATATTACTTGTAGAAACTACTACTCTGTATCCATTATTTGAAAAAATAAAAACTCTTAAAAAGAAACATGTCTACTTCCATGTTTTATACAACATGATTTTTCCCTGTTCCCATATGTGAACCTATTCATCTTTAAGTATCATGGGAAAAAATTTAAAAAAATGGGAAGAGAATAAAAAGCTCAGTAAGGGTTATAAAATAAAGAAGGAAAACATTTTCCCATTAATAAATACAAATCAATAAAACCATAGTTTTCTATCATAACATACTTTATCAAATCACATGATTTGTGAATAACTGACAAATATCCTAAATCATAAAAGTAACTTATGGAATTCATAACATACTTACATTATCACTATCACATATATAAAGGGAGTCACATTTAGAATACCCATCACAGTATATTCCCTAAATCTCATTCGACAAACAGTAACGCTTACCTATGTCATGTTACCCATTGCATTGGATAGCTATATATGCCTAACACGCCTTATGTTTATCACTAAACCACCCATATATGTAATAAATTCCCCAAAACCATATCATCATCCTAACACATAACACAAGTATTAAATAAGACACATTTCCACATTCAAATCACATTATATCAAATCAAGATATTGTAATAGACAATACTTTATCAAACCATTTTCAAAAAAATATATAACCTTTAATAAAGAGGTTTTTTAAACCAAGTGTCATATACCAATGTGATTCTTTTAAATGAATTATAATTTGAAATCATTAATTTCCATATATATAAGTCCTAAATAAAATTTTTCAAACATGGACATTAATGAGTAATATTTATAATAATTGGTCTTCAAAGCATTTAAAATAATATTTTAGTTACAGAGATTTATACAAAATGAGAGACACTTTAATACAAATAATTGAGGAATAACATTTAATAAGAACATTATAATATCATGAAAATAATGTCATTTAGGATATAATATGCCAAAGGACTGTATATAGACCATATATGTGTGAATTAGTGCATAAAAACAATGAAGTCTCAATGGAATTTAATTTGAAACAAAATTCCTTATAAAAACAATATCCTTTGATTAATGATAAATCAATTACATAATATTGTGTGACCAATATAAATACAATCAATATAATTGGATATTCTTTGTAATTCAAACATAGTACATTAACACATGTTCTTTTTATGAATAAACCAATTACATGGATTTTTAACTTAATGAATGGAAAATGGAGTTAAAATTACTCATATCAAGTTCATATCAATGACTTGAGAATTTATTAATGGAGTGATTATCTGTATGAATATTATATCCACATAAATGGGAGTTAGAATTACATAAAAAATAAATATTAGTGATTCCACATATAATCATAGCATGGAAATATTATGAATTTGAAGATTAACCAAAGGAATTTATGTTTGGTAAAAAGGATCCCTTAATGATTTGGTAACAAACAAAACATACAACCCATGTAATAATGGTAATAAAATGAAGATATAAATACCATAAATTGATGAATATTACACAATAAATACAATAATGGGTAGTAAATACACCACACCAAATGAAATATTGTAATATATAGCATGAATCTTATGGGAATAAAAAGTGAGATGAAAATCCCTTACCAGGTTGTAATTAATCGAGTCATTTGACCAAAAGATAATAACAAACAAATAACACACAAAATAATATGAATTTAAAGATAATAAAGATATTATATATCAAATTTTAGTACAAAATACACCATAGGCAAAAAATTATTGGTGAACAATGAAAATATCCCAAATTTTAAAGTGAGATAATAAATCCCTTACGTGGTGTCTGAAATGACTTCTCTGTTTCTTATTATTCCTAAATAATAAACATAATTTAATTTATACATGATTATGAACCATTTATAAATTTTATTATTCCTTTAATATCACTTATTACAATGTCATAAATATTATTTAATCATTTATTTTAATAATGTTTGTTTTATCGATATTTGGTACTTGAGTAAAAAATGAACTACTTATAATTACATGATGTCCATCTGGTCAAGATTACATTATATCCAGAATGATATTCATGATATAGATATCATATATAATCTATATATCTAGTATTTATATTTATTTATAACAGAACATAGCATTTGGAGATAAAAAATGAAATCCAATGTTCATGGAGATGGTAAGATGTACGTACGCATGAACACTACTTTCATTTCTATTTCATATATTAATTGAATAAATACATAATTATACATATATATATTATACCTGAAGTATAATATCATATATAATTTCAATAAGTCCATAATTTATACTTCTCATGTATGGTATGAACAAGTCACATCACATTGAGGGGGCCGTAGTCCGTTCTTCCTCAAATGAAATTATCGAGTTTACTCATAATGGAAATTGTAAAGGTATGTTATAAATTTAAAATATAGAAAAATAAATAAAACCAAAACATAATATATATCATATATAAATATATTTATACCCTAATGTCCACCATATAAGATGGTAGGAGATAATTGATCAATCATCCGTCTATGAGGCGTTAGTTTACCATAAAAAAAAGTATGTTTTTTACCCATTCGATGGAGGTGTGTATAATTTTAGTTTGAATAAATATCATAACAACATAATATTTTATTTATGATATTGGGGTTGTAATTTAAAATGGAATAAAAAGTTTTTAGGGGGGTGGATATGTAAAATAAAACAAAAGGACTTAATAGAAGACATTACCTATAAATTGGGTATCTCCCTTTGGTTTGAACCAAAAGGAATTATTTATGTTCCCTCTACATAAGGATAGGATTTTAGTTGGAATAGTGTAATATTTAATGATTATTTGGGTAGGTGATGGATGAGACACGGGGCTTGAGATGTGTGAGGAATGGTTTAGAAATGAAGGATTTTTATAAGTAGGTGGAGGGGCTCTTTAATAAAGTGTGAAAATATTATTTCATTATATAATTATTTATGGGTTATAATGTTCCAAAACTAATTGAATTCTAGGATATAAGGACTCATGGTAGAAATAAATTCATATAATTGGAATTGGACAGGATTTGGATATTGTTTTATTTTTTATAATATTATTTATTTAAATCATTTATTAATGTGGTAAACAATGCATCTTTATTGTGTCATAATTAATTTTACATATATAATGTATAAAAATTATTAAAAAAATACCATGATGTTGTAAATTTATTTATATTTTTAAATAATATTTTTAGTCTAATAAATAACTTATATAACAACATGTAAAAAGTGATTTTCTAAATGATATTTGTTTTTGACATTTTTGTCTTTACTTTAAATTTATTAATACAAAGTGTCATTATCACTCTGAAGTGGAACCATGGGGTCCAAAAATCTACCAATGATTTCCCATGGTCAGATAAGTATCAAAAAATAGTACTAGGAAAAATTTTAGGTTAATTATTTAATGTTATTATAATATTTATTTACCCGTAATTACCTGATTTTCCCTATAACCATGGTAAAAAAAATATTTATAAAAATAAATATTCCTAGTGTATGAAAATAAATTTTACCTATTTAGAAAATATGGACCTCCTGATTATGAAAATTTAAATGAAACTTTCAATCTCCAAACAATCATGTATCAGAAATTATTCTAAAATTAATTTCCATTGTCAAAAAAAGCCCTTTTTAACAAATAATAACTATCAAAAGATTGACACTTGATTATGTCCAATTTAAAAGTGAAATTACTTCCAATTACCAAAATAGAATTAAATTGTTAAAAAATAATTTAATTACACTTTAGAAACAATTAAAAATATTATATAACCATATTAATAAATTAGATTAATCGGTAGTTTTGAATTAAAATACAGTATTTTTCACTTTTCATTGTAAATTGAATGTTATCAGAAAAATACCAAAAACATATCCAAAGTAAATTTTGATTTATCAATTATAAAGTTTAATTTCATTTGGTCAAATAGAATATATTAATGGGACCAAAAATATATTTAATTAGGGTTCACCATCAGAAGGCGGTAAATCAACATTTTATTTTATATTACACTTAAATTCAGATTCATTCTTATTGTAATCCTTTAAAATATATTGTGTAAATGTAAAAACATTTAAAAAAATGAATATTAATATTGTAGTTAGTCCGGTAAATTCCCTCCAATACAATGGCTAGGAGTTAACTACAATTTAAAATAATATTTTATTATTATTATTCTGTATAACTCAATATTGTGTGCAACATACGATTTCAAAGACACATGTTGTTGCGTATCGGGTATTCCATCAAACATATTATCTAGTTTAAAGTAAAATTAAAATTTAATTCACAAATTTTAATAAATATGAAAATTTTATATTCTTTATTTACCCGGGATGTTAAATCCTTCCCAAATTTTGTGAACTGTGTCCTCACAATTTTAAAAATGGAATTGGAAACATAATTAAAATTTTTATATTAGAAAAAGAGTAAACAATAATATCAATTTTAATGGAAAAAAAGATAACCAAAATATGTCACTCCAAACAATAGATACAAGGATTCTATAAAAATGTGGATTTGGGGGAGAGAACCAATCATCATGTTTGGATAGAGAGTGCTAGAAAACATGATTAGGAGGAAGTTAACCACCCAAAAATCACAAACATTTGATGGGTTAAATGCTCATTGATTCCCCAATAACAAAAGTTAAAAGTCTGTGTTTTTGTTTTATTCTACTTTTCCTAAAGTTGATAAATTTAATTAAGTGATTAAATAAGAACATAAAAAAATACATACATTTCTTGTAAACATTCATCCTTTACAAGATTTATATCTCAAGCACATCTTTTTGCCAAACGATGAGTACTCATGATGATTGTTCACATCAAAAGAACTATAATAAACCTCTATAGAATCACATAATCCACAAAATATGAACTATGTTTTTCCCATGTATTTATATATTTACCAAAACAAAAATTGTTATAACAAGATCATATAATCCCAAAAAAGGATAATCTTTTACACCAAGAAAAACTACTCTTAATCTCTAAATTTTTTCAAACAATACCCAATGTTCAACAAAGACTATTCAATAAACAACTGTCCATAAAATTCTTCAATATAATCCAATTTAAGATTGAAACCCAAATGTCAGAAGGATTTATTCAAATATTCTTCCAGAATATATCATAACATTTATCTCCAAATAAAATAGACTACTCTTAATGTCTCATACATATGTGTAATTATCCAAATCACATATTCTCAATGATAGGTTAATCATTTCCATAAATTACCCAAATCACCATATATCCAAAATATAAACATATAATCTTCCAAAATAAAATTCCACCATTACTCATTCAAAAAAATGATTCCTTGAACAACATTTTCACATATCAAACGGTAGGGTTACACATATTATAAAATGTATTCCAATGTAATATCATCCTCAAAAAGATCCTTAATACTTTTAAGCATTTAAACATCTTAAAATATACCATAACTATGGAATCTCTTATGTGTTGACTTCTTACTCATTTAACATTATTCATGATCCACTAACCATTATTTACCAACTTATTATAAAATAATTCTTTCTAACATACAAAATCATGGCTCGTATCCTAAGATTAAAAATATCAAAACATATGTTATGAAATAGTCTATACCATTCATCGGTCATTGTTAGATTCCTCATCCTCAATTGGGATGGCATTAGGTATTGGTAAAAATTGATTTTTATGATCCCAGTGATCCCATTTCTGAAACATTTTCATAGGACATTGGTTTGTATAATGACCTTTAACATCACATTAAAAACATTCAATTGATCCCTCAAAAAGAACTAATTTTCCTTTCCTAGAGTCAATTGTATGCTTCCATTTTCCATGGAATGTTCTTTCTTTAGGTCCTTTATTTCCACATCTATAGCAGCTTTCCATCCCATTGAGAAATTTTCCAATGTGTTTCTTTCCACATAATTTCCACATAGTTTTTTGAACATGATTACCTTTATCATTCTTACTTGAACATTCGTAGATATTTGTTTCTCACATATATAATTCCTTATAAAAATTACCATGGTTCAGGTGGTCAATCATGACTCTAGGTAGTTGCTTTTGAATAACCACAAGAGTTCTCATTACAGCACCCATTTCATTTAGTTTCTCATTTAGAAAATTGTCATAGTTTTCTTCACATCAATTATTAATTTGGTTCATGCTAGATCTATCCATTTACTAAAACCAAAAAGGTTTGTGTGAGTATATCAACAAAATCAACATATAGTATCTTATGTGGAAGAAAAATACAATGATTGACTTATTCATGTTATCTTAAACTCATTCACATTATCTAAAATAACTATGGAAAATTATATAATTCTAACCATTATGGTTATGTTACTTATGCTTAAATAACTCCCTAACCTCTAATGTTATCTAAACTGACCGTTGATACCAACAGTAAGGGACCGACCAAAAACATTACATAATATTCAATTATGTCTGGAATGCAAATTGAGGATATTTTCAGGTTTAGATTTTTAGATAATTTGGCCATAATTATTACATAACTTCTTGAATATTACATATAGAAACTATAACATAGTATTAATTATTTCATAAAATAAAAACTCTTAAAAAGAAAAATTTATTGTTCAATGTTTTGGAAAACATCACTTTTCCATGATCCCATCCTTGTCATTATTCATCATTATGTCTAGTGGAAGACATTTCAAAAACATGGGATGAACATAAATATCTCAGCAAGGTTTATAAAATATGGATAGAAATTTTTATCCCATCAATAAATACAGATCAATGAAACCATAATATTCAATCATAACATACCTTAAAAAATCATATGATTTATGAATAACACACAAAATCATAAATCATAAATGTAACATATAGAATTCATAACATACATACATTTTAGCTATCACAACAACATAGGGAGTCTCATTTGGAATACCCATCACAGTTTATTCCATAAATATATTAGGAGACACATTAATGTTTACCTTCTTCACGTTACCCAATGCATCAGAGAGCTATCTCAGGATCACCCACCAATGGTTTATCACGGAACAACCAATATATGTAAACAATGCCCAATAACCACAACATAATCATAACAAATAAAACAAGCTTAATGTAAAGTGACATTTTTGCATTCCAATCACAATATATCAAATCCAGATATTTAAATAAACAATATATTATCAAACAATTTTCAAAAACATTTAAAACATTTAATAAACATATTTTTTAATCAAAGTGTCCCATACCACATTGAATATTTTAAATGAGTTATTATTTGAAAACATTAGTGTACATATAAATAAATCCTAAAAACATTTTGAAAACATGGACATTAATGAGAAATATTTTGAAGAATAAATCTTTAAAACATTAAGACAAATGTTTTAGTTATATAGTTTTCAAAAAATATCAGAGACGCTTTAATACAAATAATTGAGGAATAAAATTTAATTTTTACATTATAAAATCATGAGAATAAAGGAATTAATTATATAATATACCAATGAATAGTATATACATTTTTGAGTCAAAAGTTCTTTTTTGACTTTTATTTCTTGTTTTGGAAATCACAAATGTAGTCATATATGTCAATCGTACTAACTCTGTCAATCGTACAGACTCTATCAATCGCACTGAACCTATCATTCCCACTGACTCTGTAAATCATATTGACTCTATCAATCCTACTGAATTTTTCAATCGTACTGGCTTTGTCAATTTTAATGAATTTGTCAATCATATTGACTCTATCAATCGTACTGACATTTGTGAATAATACACTCTTTGTATCATATAAATTCATTACACTACGTAATACTAATAGTACTCATACATTACTCTTATCACATGCTTGTTTTTATCCTTTATCAACACATGTCAATCATACTCATGTTAATCATATTCATATATATTTTGTTTTAACAAAAATGATGTCATGGAGATAGTTATAAAATAATCAAAACAATGTCGTGTTTTCTGTTTCAATATGACCATTATGATGCACGGTGTACTTGTACCTCTGAGTTTTCTATAGAAATATGACTATTGGATGAAATGTGACCATTGGAACCTGAGGAATCTAAATCGGAGTTCATTTGAAGTGGATGAAAAAATATACACACATATCTGAGACTGATCATTTTGTGATATCATGTTCTAGAGAGAGACGTTTTGGCTTCTCTCTTTCTTCGTGCGAAATCCTTGAAACTACAAACTGTGAACGACTCATTCTAAGTTTATATATTTTAATAAGTGCATTGTTTTGATTTTTGTGACTGATCAGATGATAACGATAGAGGGCTGCTGAGGATATGCAAACGTTGCTATCGATCATCATATCGAGGGATTTTAAGTGTTTGAAAGATAGAGGTGGAAATTACCTGCAAAATCGAGGGCTTGAGGGGATTGAAAGATAGAAGTATCGATCATCATATCGAGGGTTTACCAAGGTGGTGGTAAGACATATCTCTTATCCTAGGTGAAAGAATACCCTTCTCATTGGGTAAAAAGAATTTTAATACTTTTACATTTCCGCTGCTGTTTATTTTAGAATATGAATTGTATTGTTTCCTTTCGTCATTTCATATTCATTTGTAATTGTTTCAATTACAATTATACTATTACACATTGTATAGATAGATTCTATACGCTATATGGTAGAATCCTTCACTATTGTATTTCTCTAATTATTGTATTCATTTTGAATAAAATTACATTACATTTATTATAGTATTACATCATGTCATACCTTTATATTAAATACAATTAGGGTGGGCTTTTTATGAATTGTATTTGTTTAAGATCATTTAAACTAATTTATTAAGTGTTTAAACACAATGTTTTAGAAAATAAAATTCACCCCCTCTTGTATTGTTCCATCTATTATACATATACATTTATATATCTATCCAAAAAGTTGTATCAGATCAAGGTTTCCACTGATTTGTTTAATGGCTCTATTTCTTTCAAATTTCTATTTCAACTACATAATGCACTAATGTGTGGAGTGTAAAATATTTTGTTTTATTAGATGGATGGAATAATATTGGTTCAATTGACAATCAAAATCTAACTGGAAAACCAATATATTATTGTAATGATTATGAGTATTGGAGAGATCAAATGAAGAATTTTTTTTATTAACACAGGTGTAGATATTTTTATTATGCTTACTAGAAGTTACAAAATTCCTGAAAAAAGAAGTCAGTACTTTCACCAATCAAGAGAAGAATGAATATAAAATGAATTACAATGAACACACTGCATTACTATGTTCCATGACCAGGAATACATACAACCAAATATCATCTTGTGAAGCCTCCAATTGTATTTGGAAGAAATTGTAAGTCACACATTTTGGTACATCTAAGGCTATAGAAACAATGAAGATGAATTCTTCAAGAAGAGTATCATAGATGTCTTTTTCTTTATGGGGAACTAGTATGTAAAGTGAAAAAAAGATTTATGAGAATTTTCAACATATTACAATCTATGGAAGAATAAGTTCTTGATAAAGAAGCTATTGTAGAAAAGATTATTGATATAATTACAAATGAATGGGAGTTAAAATGAATAGCCACTGATGAAAACAGAATAGTTTCCTAGATTACTCTTGATGAACACTTTAAAACTCTTCTACAACATGAGACAAGAATGAAGAGAGATTCTGATTTCAATAAGAATAAAATTGGAATGGAATTGTAGATTTTTATACTACATCTAATGCTAAAACACCTGAAATGATAACAAGATCAAAAGCTATGACAGTTTTTATGTCAGAATTATGTGATTGTGATCATTTATACAATGAGTTAGACATTCTTGCTCGAAGGATGAACTAGATTGTTGGAATGAATGTCTTCCAATAAAAATTCAAAAAGAGAGATAGTAAGGATAAGAATGATTCAGAGGTAACATTATATGAATGAAAGAAAGTAGGTCTTATAAGATCTGATTGTTCTTTATAGAAGTGAAAAGAAAAAAAGGTAAAACATTATGAAAGGAATAAGAAAACGTATTAAAAGACAAAGACAAAGAAATTAATCCATGTAAATGATTCTTAGAGTGCAAGTGGTAGCGATTCATCAGAGGATTATTTAAAATATGAATTCTCCGGACATAGGAAAATCGGACTTATAGCCAGATTACCAATTAATGATAATTGTTTCATGGATTTGGTACATAATGCAGAATCTATTACAAATGATTCCTTGAATGAAAATTATACTGATAATAAATACTATGAATCTTAAAATGACGAGTCTTCATCATAAAAAGATAATAAATTACATTCTTTTAAAGAAGTGTCTAGGTTTTCTATATTACTTGAGAATAAAAATTCTAAACTCAAGAAGAAACATGGTAAAGAAAATTCTAGAATTTTGATTTTAACTAAAGAAGAATCAGATCATTCTAATGATATTGATATGAAATCATATAATTTTGAATGTATTTTAAAAACCCTTGAGAAAGTAAATTCTGAGAAGAGTTAACTCTCTAAAGATCTAAAAAAATGTAATTTCTAGGGAAAATGTTTTCAAGCCTAACTCTAGTTCAAAATCTAATGTTTTAGAGGCTAAAAACATAGTTTTAAAACTAAATTCAGAAACTTTTTCCTTGAAACATTCTTTCCTAACATAACTTATGGAAAGAAAAACATTGATAAAATGTATTCTCAAATTTGACCTTTGATAAATCATTTTGTATATGTTTTTTCTCATTCTAAACCAATTTTTAGTAATAACTATTTTTTCATCAATGAACCCTTTTTTGTACAAATTGTAAATTTGGTGGAAACTAGAAAAGAGAGTTCTCTCTTAATAGAACTGAGTCTTTAGGATTTAATAATTCTCATTTTAAAAAACAAATTTTTATTCCTATGATTATTTTATCTAACCCTAATGGATCCAATGAATTTTGGATTCTGAAAAAACTAATTTTTTATTTTTCAGGAAAATAAGATGTGTACCAACAAGAATATTTTGTACATGGATAGTGGTTGTTCATGACACGTGACCAGAAACAAATATTTCATTGAAAAAATTGTTGAATAAAATGGTGGAATGGTTACCTTCGAGGATAATTCTCAAGGAAAGATTATTGGAATATGTAGTAGTGTTTTTCTTAGAAAATCTCTTATTTCAAAGGTTTTTTGTTAATGGTCATAAGCACAATATCATCAGCATAAGTCAATTATGGGATGAAGGATACCTTGGGAATTTTAGAAATGATAAATTCTTAGTTCACAATTCCAAGGATGTATTCATTCTGTCTACCCATATGCAAGAGAATGTATACACTATTAATTTAGAAGACTGTAGGAGACAAAATTTACCCTGAATAAGTGAAATAGAAGACCAATCAAAGATATGTCATAGAATATTAAGACACTAAAATCAATGAATCCTTTGTAAACATTCAACGAAAAGACATTTAAAGGGACTACCGAATCTTATATAAGATTCATCAAAGGTCTGTGATCCATGTCAATTTGGCAAGAAAAAAATTAAACTAGATTTAAATGAATTAATGATTTTTCAACATCTAATGCATTACAAAGAGTGCACAAGGATATTTTTGGTCCTTCACAATCTAATAGAATTCGAGACAAATACTATGTATTTGTTTTAGTTGATGACATACTAGATTTACATGGGTCTATTTTGTAACAATGAAATCTGAAGACATTTTCTATTTCAAATTTTTAGAGCCACGTTGAAAATGAAAAAAAAAACTAAAATTGATAAATATCCATAGTGAACATGGTGGGGAATTTCCAAATTCATATTTTGAAAAAAAAAATTAGTAAGAAAGGTATTACTCACAATTCCATAGCTTTAAGAACTCCTCAGCAAAATGGTGTTGTTGAGAGAAGAAATATTATTCATCAGGAAATGATAAGAACCTTGTTGAGTGAATACTCAATTACTAAGAACTTTTAGGCTGAAGTTGTTAGTACTTCATGTTAAATTATAAATCATGTTTTAACTAGAGCTTTTCTTAATAAAACACCTTATGAATTGTGGACTGGCTGAAATAGTAAAATTTCTTACATCAATGTTTTTGGATGAAAAGTATTCATTCCTAATACTATATATAATATGCACAAATTCTCAACAAATCTGATGAATGAATCATTTTAGGACATTCTACAACTTCTAAGGCATATAGAGATTTCAAAAAAAGCTTGTACTGTTGATGAAACAGTGCACGTTAAATTTGAAGAAACTAATCCTTTTGTTTTCAAAAAATCCTAACATAAATCTTAAAATGTGTTTTCTAAAAATGTTTATCAACCTCTATTAGAAGATATTTTGATAAGGAAAATGTTCAAGAATGTCTTTCTGATATTTTTACCCTAGAAGATTTTCTACAATACGTTTATGAACCGGTTTTATAAAACCCAAATCAATTGCTTCATAGGAATCATCCCAATGATAACATTATTATTGATGAAAATCAACATGTAAGGACCAAAAATTCCTTGAGATATGAAGTATAACATCATGTATTTCTTTCCCGATTTTATCCTAAAAGTCCAAGTGAGGCCATAGGTGATGAAGATTGGATTAAATCAATGAAAGAAGAACTAGATGAATTTTAAAGGAAACAAGTCAGGACTTTAGTTGAAATACCTAAAGAATCAACTATATTTGGTATAAAATGGGGTTTCAAATATAAATGTGATGAAAATGGAATCATTATAAGAAACAATGAAAGACTTGTTAATAATGGCTATAACCAACAATAGGGAATAGACTATGAAGAAAGATTTTCTCCAGTAGGTAGACTTGAATCTATTTGTATTCTACAAGACATTGTAGCATAAATTAATTCCTAACTATTTCAAATGGATGTTAAATGTGCTTTTCTAAATAGTTTATTTCATGAATAAATTTTTGTGGAACAACCCCTGGTATTATAGATTCAAAATATCCTTATCATGTTTTTAAACAGACCAAAGCTTTATAGGGCCTCAAACAAGCCCCTAGAGCTGGGTATGATAGACACACATGATTTCCTTTACAACATAATTACACAAAAGGTACATAGGATCCAACCCTTTTTATAAAAATGGAAAGAAAAAATGTCTTGATAGTTCAAATATATGTTGATGACATTGTATTTGGATCAACACAGTAGTCTTTAACTTATTCTTTTTCAAATTTAATGATATCTAAGTATGAAATGAGTATGATGATTGAGTTAACATTATTTTTATGTTTTGAAATTTCAAAAAAACCAAAAGGGACCGATATATATCAATATAATTATGTTAATGATTTACTCAAAAATTATGGATATGACAGAACTAAAAGTATTATCACTCAAATTGGTACCTCAAATACACTTGATCATGATGAAATTGGGATACCATTTGTTCAAACATGTTATAGAGGTATGATAAGAAGTAAGTTATACTTAACAGCCGGTCGAACAAACATAATATTTTCTATATGCTTATGTGGAGGATGCCAATCTAATCCAAAAGAGTCTCATTTAAAATCCATGAAAATAATCTTTCAGAGTTGAAAAGAAACACTTTATTTAGGAATTTTATTATTATTATGGATATAATTTTGTTTTAAAATGATTTTAATATGCGGACTATGGTTGTTGTAGAATGGATAGAAATCATATATCTAGAACATGTCATTTCTTAGGAGATTCCTTGGTTTCTTGGTCCTGTAAGAAACAACACTCAGTAGAACATTCCACTGCTAAAGCTTTATATGTAGCAGTTAGATGTTGTTGTGGTCAGGTGTTGTGGATGCAACACACACTCAATAACTATGGATTGAGTTTATCTAAAACATAAATTCTATGTGACAATACTAGTTCTATATCTCTTAATATAAACCCATCACATCACTCTCATGCTTAACACATAGATTTTATGCATCACTTTATTAGGGATCACACAAAAAAAGGAGATATTATTTTAAAATTCGTCATAATGAAAGAACAACTTGATGACATTTTTACAAAACCATTAACTTTTGATAGATTTTTTATTATAAAACAGAAGCTTAGAATGATTACATTAAAATTATAATTCATATCTACTTCATGTTTTACCCTTCTCCTTACATTAAAAAAACTCCTCTTAAAAGGGGGAGAACATTTTACATAAGGTTTTATTATGATCTTTATCTGTTTATATTTTTAATTGTTTTTTATCATTGTATTTATCATCTTGATTTTACAATTATCATTTTAATCTTCTATTTGTCATCTTTTCTTCCTAGTTACAATATTGATTTTTTTCCCATCAGCACGTCAACCTATGGTAACAACTTTGCATTCCATTGGCATGTCAACCTATGGTAACAACTTTCTTTTCCATCGGCATGACAACCTATATTAATAACTTTGTTTTCCATCGGCATGTCAACCTATGGTAATAATTTTTTTTCCATCAGCATGAAAACCTATGGTAACAACTATGTTTTCAATCAACATGACAACCAATGGTAATGACTTTGCTGTCCATCGGCACATCAACCAATGGAAATGACTTTGTTTTCCATTGGCATGTCACCCAATAGTAATGACATTGTTTTCCATCATCATGTCAACCAATGGTAATGACTTTGTTTTCCATCGGCACGCCCACCAATGGTAATGACTTTTTTTTCCATCGCCATGACAACCAATGGTAATGACTTTCTTTTACATCGGTATGTCAACATGTGGTAATTTATTTATTTTCCACCAACATGACAACCAATGGTAATTAATTGTTTTCCTCATCTTGACAACCAATTGTAATGACTTTGTTTTTCATTGGCCAGAAAACTAATGGTAATGAATTTGTTTTCCAACGGTCTCACAACCGATAATATTTATTTCTCCTCCATGGGTGCGTGTATTTTGTTTTTTTATTCTATTATATAATTTTTAAACTATTAAACCAATGATTTCATTAGAATCTCTTATAGGTACATTATTTCTTTCATTTGTTTTGTTTTTCTATCATATTAATTTATTTGTAAAAAAAATCACTTTTAAATCCCCACCATTGGATTTTTTTATCTTCTAATCACAACCGTAGAAGACCAAAGGTTATCTTTCCTCACCTATAAATAGATCCCTCCCTTTTCCAATCCCACATCGATTTTTCAGATCTCGTGGAAAAGCTATACCACCTAGTTTTAAAGACTCCGTACAATCATCCTTTTTCCGCTTCAATATGTCTCAGTCCTCTGCTAACACTCCTATCGAAATTTCTTCAAAAAAAGTTTCAGAGAAATACTTCCTCATAGAAAGGTTAGTTTCTTGGGACTTCATTGACTCGTACAATTCTACAATCAGGAGAATTAGTTTGTTTCAAGGATGGGAACATATTTCTGATGAAAAACATGTATCTCAAGATCTAAATCTTTTTTATGATGTTACCCATTTATACTAAACTATATCATTTGAAAAGAATAAGACAATCAAGATTTCTATGTATGATTGAAAAATATCAATGTCGGTGAAACAAGCATCCCACCTGCTCTATGTGTCAACAGAAGGTGATTATTTTTTTCCATCTCATAATCTACCAGTGTAATATGGTACGTTTGATAAATAAATGTCTGAATAGTCATTTTTTGTTATAAATGGAGAGAATAGGAAAGTGGCTCATCTATCTCTAGATAACATATTTGTGGCACTTTGGATGAAAGGTTTTTTTATCCCATGGAAAGGGGATAGAAGTACTCAGAAAGTCTGTGATAGCTTCATGCAGGACTATTTTGTCAATATGGGAAAGGTAAATCTCATGGGGTACATTTTTCAAAACAATAAAAAATGTCAATCCAGGGACAATAAAATCTCATTTGATTATGTATCCCTCTATTCTTACAACGTTCATTCTTGAGAGAATTAAGAATTGTAATATTTCTTTGAAAGGGCATTTGAAATAGCTGAATCCATCCAGGATAAGTAATAATACTTCGAAAAAGTTTTATATTTTTATGATCTGAATTCACATCTTTTTATCAAATATGTAAAAGCTGAATCGGCACAGAATCAATCGGCACCTATGCCAGTCGAAGAAAATCCAGCTGTTGATGCTCCTCAAAAGTCATATCTTCAAACAAGTTCTATGCCATAGAAGAAAACTAAGTACAACAAAGAGGTTTTGGCCAAGAGTATGAAATAAAGAGAACAAATAAAAGATGGTGATATGATGTTCGGTCTTGATCTAGGTGAAGCTTTTTCTTAAGGGTAGAGGATACCCTTCAAGATGAAAAGAAAAATAATAATCTTTTGAAAATAAAAGATAAATACTTTGATGTTTCTAAAGTCATGAAAATGGTAGAGGAGGGTAGTTCTCACCTAATAGAAGATGTATATCTAGAACCTATCATACAAAGTATTCCATAGAAAAATAAAGGGAAATAAATTTTTGAATAAATACAAGAATTTGAAGAAGAGGAAGGATATTTTCTTTTGAATATTCATCGGAGTTAAAAAAAGATTAGAGAAGAATATTTTCAAAAGATAAGTGAAGGAATTCAACAAACTCCTCATACTGATCAAGCACCAGCTGATTCTCTTGAAACCCCTTCAGATAGAATTTCTTTCCAAGAAAATCATGGTGCTAAATCTTCTCATACTGAAAAACTAATTTTTATCAGTGACAAAGTGGAAGAAGAGAGAAAGGAAGTGGAAATTGAAAATGTAAAACAACCAGCTAAAGACTCAAGCCTATCTAATGAACTAGATTCGTATGATGAGGATACTGATTCAGTTCACAAAATTTCTTTCATGAAGTGTGATTACATAGTTCATGTTTTAAGGAGGTTTGAGAAAACCATTCCTAATTTTCCCAGACATGAAGGGAAAATTGATTTCATCATTTAAAATTAAAGGAAGAAGTTTGGTTCTATAATAGAACTAAGATAGATAGTATTGTCAAATGAATCCAACATAAATTTACTTTCAGAAAGTTCAACCGCTCATAAGAAGGCTTGAAATAGAATGCCTATTTTGTCATAAAAAATAGAGAGCTCAGTGAATGATCATGAAGTTTCAATTGAATAACCAGGTAGGATTTCAAATTATCTTGCAATTTCATTCAATAATCTTGAAAATGAAACTATTGAAAGGATTAATCAATTATAAAATACTCATGGAGTAGATATTCCTAGAGTAAATGAGCTGAAAAATAGAATGAATGCTTTTTAGACAGAGTTTTAGATGGTTTCATCCTTCAAAGATGAAATATCTTTGTTGAAGAAGCAACATTTTGTGTTATCAAAAGGCAATAAGATTTTTCAAGACATTATTAAAACTCTTGAAGAAGTAATCAGTATCGAGGAAGAGACTATCAAGAACCAAGATCCGATTTTTTCTGATCAAAAATAGCTTCTCATATCCCAGGGTGATTTTCTATCTGAAGACAATAATGAAATAAAAAATATGAAATTATTTATTCCTAAGTTGATCAAGAATGAAAAGAAAAGATAAAACAAATGACTATTTATTATCTTTCTATTTGCATTTCTATATTTCTAAAGACTTATTACCTTAATAAAATTAATGTTTCATTTACCATTTCCTTGCATTTCATTCCCTAAAATCTTTCACGCAACTCATGATTACCCAACTTTTTTTGTAAATCACAAAAGGGGAGAATGTTTTATAAGGGGAGAATGTTTTAATAAAATACATTAAAAGCAAGGAACATTTTCGAATAAAATCCATACCAAAGTATATTCCTTAGGGGGAGTTAGATGTATTGAATTTCATATTCAGAATATTTTTTAATAACTCTTGTAGGGATATGTATTTATTTTAGTTTTTCACTTTATGTTTTGTGATTTCCAAAAAGGGGATATTGTTGAGTCAAAATTTATTTTTTGACTTTTATGTATTTTTTTAAATCCCATATTTATTCATATATTTCCATCGTACTGACTCTGTAAATTGTAATGACTCGGTCAATCGTACTGACTCAGTCAACCGTACGGACCGTGTAAATCATACTGACTCTGTCACTCGTACTGACTCTGTCAATCGTACTGACTCTGTCAATCGTACTGACTCTGTCAATCCTACTGACTCTGTCAATCGTACTGACTCTGTCAATCGTACTGACTCTGTCAATCATATTGAATTTTTTGAATCATACTCGATTTTTATCATATAAATTCATTACACTATGTAAAACTAATATTACTCATACATTACTCTTATCACATGCTTTTTTTATCCTTTATCAACACATGTCAATAGTAATCATGTATATCATCTTCCTATATCGTTTGTATTAACCAAAAAAATGACTTCTAGTGAGTTATAACCTAATCAAAATGATGTCATGTTTTTCTGTTTCAATATTACCTTTATAATGAATGGTTTCCAAGTCCCTCCGAGTTTTCCTGATAAATATGATAGTTGGAAAAAATCTGACCATTGGAACCTGAGGCCTATAAATAGGAGGTCATTTGAAGCTGATGAAAATATATACACACATATATTAGACTGAAAATTCTGTGCTATTAAGTTCTAGGTAATGACGCTGTAACTTCTCTCTTGCTTCGTGCAAAATCCTTGAAACTACAAAACGTGAAAAAATCCTTTATAGTTTTTATATTTAAATAAGTGATTTGTTTTTCTTTGTGCAACTGATCAGGTGATAATGATCGAGGGATATTGGGGATAGACAGATGGTTCTACAGATCATTATATCAAGGGATTTATAGAGTTTGAAAGACAGAGGTGCCGATTACCTGCAAAATCAAGGGCTTTCGGGAATAGCAAGACAAACATACCTATCATCGTATCGAGGGCTTCCCTAGGTGGTGGTAAGAAATACCTCTCATCCATAGTGACATGATACCCTCTTATTTGGGTCAAAATAATTGTAATACTATTACATTTCTTCTGTTGTTTGTTTTAGAAAGGGAATTGTATTGTTTCCTTTCTTCATTTCATATTCATTTGTAATTGTTTCAATTACAATTATACTGTTACACATTGTATCAATCGATTCTATATGCATTATGGTAGAATCATTCACTATTGTATTACTCTGATTATTGTATTCATTTTGAATACAATTACTTTTATTTATTATAGTATTATATAAAATCATTCCATTATATTCAATACTATTATGGTTCCTTGTTTTTGTTAATAATTTTATTAGTTTATGATCATTTAAACTAATTTCTAAACTGTTTAAACACAAAGTTTTAAAAAATACAATTCACCCCCATCATGTATTATTCTATCTAATATACATATAAATTTATATATAGATCCAACATACACCACATAAGTGTGAATTGGTGCATAACAACAATGAAGTCTCAATTGAATGTAATTTTAGGGGAGATCCTTTATTAAAATTTTATCATTAGATTAATAAAAAATCAATTACATAATAATGTGTGACAAACATAAATACACTAAATATGATTGTATATTCTCTTTAAATCAATCATTGGTCATTCAAACAAGTTTTTTTTAAGACCAAACTATTGACTAGGATGTTTAACTCAATGAATAGTAATTAGGTTAAAATTTCACTTATCAAGTTCATATCAATTACTTGAGAATTTAAAAATGGGGTGATTATGTGTATCAAAAGTATATAAACACAAAGGGTAATGGTAATTATAACATAATTAAATAAATAGTTATCCCACACCTAATCATGGCATGAAATAATAAATAAATATTAGATTAACCCATGGAATGGAAATTTGGTTAAAAGGTTCCCTTATCGATTTGGTAACATAAGAAATGTACAACCCATGAAATAATGATCATAAAATAAATATGTAAATACCCATAAAATGAAGTATATTAAAAAATGAATACAATAATGTGTAGTATATACACCACATAAAAATAAAAAGAGGCATATATAGAATAAATCTCACGAGATTAAAAAGTGAGTTGAAAATCTCTAACCACATTGTAATCAATCAAGTCGTTTGACCTAAAGTTAATATAAAATACATTATTCTCATGATAACATGAATATAAATAGAATCATGATAATATATATCAAATTTATGTACAAAATACACAACTTGCAATAAGTTAGTGGCGCACAATGGAAATCTCACATAATTAAAAGTGAGATAAGAAACCCCTTACCTCGTGTCCAACATGACTTGTTTCTTTAATGATCATCAGGAATAATAAAATTATGTTAATATATAATTGATTAAGAACCATTTATCAAGTTTATTATTCCTTTCATATAATTTATTACAATTTTATAAACATTATGTAATCATTTATGTTAATAATGGTCTATTTGTCGATATTTGGTACATGAGTCCAAAATGAACACCTTTTAATTTCAAGTTGTCCAGGTGGTAAAGATTAAATTATCTCTGTAATGATACTACTGAATTATATATCATATATATAATATATATCTAGTATATATATATTTAAAATAGTACATAACAATTAAATATAAGAAATGAAATGCACCATTCATGGAGATAGTAAGTCGTACGTACGCATGAACACTACTCTCATTTCTATTTCGTATTTTAATTGAATTAAAACATTGTGATACCTTGTTATATTATAATTATAATAAAATATCATATATAATCTCAATAAAACCATCCTATATTCATACCACGTATGGTATGAATGATTCATATCAATATGAGGGGGCGGTAGTCCGCACATCCTCAAATAAAATTATCACATTTATTTATAATGGAAACCATAATTGTATGTTATAAATTAAAAATACACAAGTATAATGAAAACATAAACAATATATATATCATATATAATTATATTTCCATAATAATGTCCACCATAAGAGGAGGTAAGAGATAATTTAACAATCATCGTTTCACGAGACTTTAGTTTTCCATCCACAGAAGCAATATGTTTTTTACCCATAAGATTTAGGTGTGTGTAAGTGTAGTTAGAAGCCTTATCATAAAAAGCCCAGTATATATAGGACAGTGGTGTTGTTTCAAAAGAAAGGAATAAATAGAGTTTAGGGGATGGGAGATGTATAACTTAACAAAAGTACTTAAGAGAATATGTTACCTTTAAATTGGGTATGTCTAGTTGGATTCAACGAAAAGGATTACTTGAAGTGCCTTATACAGAAGGTATGGCTTCTAGGAGGAACTTCGGGATCTTGAGATATTATTTGGGTAGGGGTTGGTCTTGCCAATGGGCTTGAGAGGTGTGATAAATGGGTTATAAATGTAGGGTTTTTATAGGGGGGAGTGTCTCTTTATAAATGTGTGAAAATATTATTTTATTATATAATTATTTTCAGTTTATAAAGGTCCAAATCAAGTTAATGTAAAATATAAGATGACTCATGGTAGAAATAATATCATCAAATTGGAATTGGACTAGTTTTGTATATATTTTTAGTTTTTAAAATATTATTTATCTAAATATTTTTTTAATGAGGTAGACAAAATATTTTTATTATGACATAAATAATTTTATTAATATGATGTCTAAATATAATGTAAAAAATACCATGAAGTAGGAAATCGATTTATCATTCCAGAGAAAACTTATAGATGGAAATATTACTTATATTACTCTGTGTAAAAATTAATTTACTAAAATATATTTGTTTATGTCATTTTTGTCGTTACAATATATTAATTAATATATAGTGTCATTATCACTCTAATGTGGCTCCATGGGGTCCCAAAATTGATCCAGGGATGTCCATGTTGGATATGTAACAAAAAATAGGATTTTGAAAATTGTTTGGGTAATTTTATATTATAATAATAATATTTTTTTACCCTTGTTTAATAGATTTACCCTTCAATCGTACTAAATAAAATATTATCTAAAGTAAATATTTTTAATGTCTAAAAAAAAGTTACCTAATTACACCAATAGACTATATAGCTTTGGAGTGTATTTCTATACACATCTATGGATGATGGAACCATTTGTATTTTATTGGGATGATGAAATATATGGAATACCATATTCACACTTTTGAGTGAGACCTTAAACCCACCAACAAAACTATCAAGATATATACCTTACATGCTACAAATCCTGATAAACAAAAAACGGTGAACCTAATGTCAATCTATATAATAAAAAATTACATTGATATAGTACATAAAAACATTCCATTTCTATCTATACAAAAAATGGTGACCCCTCCAGGAATCACTGTAATAATAAATAACAAAGTAATAATCAATCAGTCCATTTTGTTTCCCAAGTGTATGAAAAAAATGGTGAACATGACTTGAAACTCTAACAAAATGATTCTATTATAATACATTGAGCCATTTTTCACTCCATATGAAAAAAATCTAATAGGACTGATGTTGATCTCTTAGGAATATTAATTGGAAAACACTATACAATAAATGTAGTATGACAAAAATTATTATTTATATGATCTTATATAACTGGGATTTTTGTAATTATATTCTCATAGAGACATGTACATGGGACTAGAATATCTAGATTGGGAATGTTGGAAAATTGTGTAAACCATGCATATGTGGTTTTTTTATTATGCCTTCGATATTTATCTATTCGGCAACCACGATCCATGTTGTCTTCCTGATTGAAGATAATACTATCCTAGACAAAAACCAAACTCAAGTAAATTTCATCATCACCAAGCATAATTTTAGTTAAATAATACAGGTATGTGACGGACATGGGTCATAATGAAATCTCACATGATCAACAACTCAAATGGTAGTTATAGATCTTGATGGTCTGGGAGTACCACCCAAAGAATACAATCTCATTAATAAATTTTTCTTGATGGGATCAATAATAATGGAAGCTAGTGAATCTATATCACCTAGAGAAGCATAATACTAATATAATAGACCTGGTCTCTATAATCAGCTGCTTCATGATCATATCCAAAATGCATGAAAATTTACCCATCCCATATCTGATAAAGGTGGAATTGGAATTCATATATGGTTCCATTTCATTTCATCTTCCTCAACGTGGTGGAGTAAAGATGGATCACATGGACTCTACTCTAGTCATCCACTAGGGTAAAACTCCGACAATAAATATCTCTCATAAAAAGAATTTCCTCTTATATCCTAGAAATCTCAATATATAGAGGTTTCAAAAACAAAAAATCATTCGTATAGAGAGGTACTAACAACATCAAGGTCAGCTATTTATGGTTTCCTACAAACTTTCAGAAATACTCCACTACCATTGATAGGGGACCATTAGATCCATATTCTTTGTTTTGACTAGTTGGAAGCATGTATGACTGAATAGGATGAGGTACACTTTTACATATAGTGATATATAGCTAGAAAAAACCACCCCATATTAATTTGCCTCATATAATCATCTAGCATCGAGGTCCTTGATGATATAGAAAAGTAGTGGATTCCATATCTATGTAAAAATATGTGGGATACATATCCGCGAAAGAAGGATCGATATTACCTTTATCGATGATATGAGTGTCACCTTTGTGAAATCATGATAATCGTCTATCATCGTGACCAAACAACTATATATGTGGAATGGGATCCCGAATCATAAAATCCCATTAAAAATCTGTAACATTCATTGCACCATTACTTTGTCACAATTCAACAGTTGTTCTCCATATCCATTTCATGCATCCTTATTTGAGGATGGTGATAGAATGAATAATTACACATTCCATCATGATTAGAACAACCAAACTCCTTGTATTCAACATCCAACAATGTTATAACCTTCTTATAAATCTTGGTTTTGGGTAACGATCATGCTAGTTGATCATTACAGTGGAATGACCCCACACAAATGATGTAGAGACATCACAAATGGAAAATCTAGATAGCCAATAATAGATAAAACCGGGACCTATGAGGCAATGAGAACATATTTTGATCACGAGGAATGATTTTTTATCTTCAAGAATTCATCCCATGAAAATTATTTCTAATCATTCACTTCCATTGTACCCAGAACGCACAAGATCACACCTCCACCACCTTAGATTGGAAACAATAATTGATACCATCAAATCCTTCTTGGAGAAAACTCAGCCCCTTGGATATGAGAATATCTACCACCCATACACTCCTCAAATAATATATTTCTGGAGGATTCAATACATTCCCTAGGTAGACACATTTGAACCCATCCATTTAAGATAAAGGAATTTATATCTCAATAATTGTCTCATAGTTCATCTTCCTATGATAGGTTCATAGAATAATCAATGGTGATTTTATTAAAACCTAAAAAAAACTAGGTTAAGGGGGAATCTATATCTTCTTGTTAATCATGGGAACCATCTGGTTCATTAATGGAGTCATTTGGTCGTCAATTTCATAACCAATCAATGATAATGGAAATCCCAAATGACCATTCCCCAATGGATGGAAGAATTTTCATCATCATTATCACCACAGAGAGAATAAATATTCTCTATTTTTAGAGGTAAAAATCAATGATCATTATCCCACCACAAGACCGACCTCTATTGGTCATGTCTTCTATTAAAACCACTACCAAAAGCTCCATAATAGTCATTATTCATAGGCCGATATGTGAGGAGCATATAAGAAAGGGTTCTAATAATCATAAACCTCTTGGGCCTATGTGAATATGACACACCTCTTGGGACTGAATCTGAAACAACCAAATAGGTAAAGGATTCTAATAATATACCATTAAACATTAGTGCCGAATCAGCCTAATGCATTGAATGTAATAGAACAACCATAGTTTCCCTATACTCTTTTCTGAATATTATCACTCTCATCTTGGAATAAATCGATCATGATGTAAACATAAAGGGACATAACATGAAAAATGTACCCAAGGATGAGGGTGATTTGGACAAAACAAATGAGGGTGCATGCAACTGAAACCAAATATGTTTTCAAATTCATAAACCACCAAATACTGAGTTTCCACATCATCAGAAGAATATTTTAAAATAAAATGGAAAATTTACGACTAAATACTAATCAAACAATGAATAAATGATGTTCCATTCCTATTTGAACTATTTAAAAATATGGGAGTGAAATACGATTTCTCTGAAAAAATCAATGATGGGATACTCTGGTTAAATATTACCATCATCTTTCATTTTTAGCAAGATATTAATATTGTCCCACAAATTTTTGATCTTCAGAAAGAGTGGTATCTATGTATCTAGTTTGATTTGTATCTAGACCTCCAGAGCATATAAATTATGTAGCGAAAAATGATAATGAAATATCGTGGTTGTAGTGAAGACCTCTCTCTCATAAGTATAATCAATCATTCAAATGATGAATAGAGAATTAGAGTGAGTTTAATGAGAGACTACCTCAAAATCCCCCACCAAATCTTTATGGATGGGAGGTGGATCAGAAAACTATGGATCTGGAGTCACATATTTCTATGGAGTCCCTGGAATCTCAAATAGAATCCATGGATGGGAGACCTGCACCTAAGAATCATGAAAGGAATCTATATGAAGAATGTGAGGAAGATACTTAACCTCGATCTAATTTTGGAAACCATTCATTATCTAGATTTAACAGTGATTTCAACCATTTAAAACATCTCACACACATTTTATCCTAATGTGGGATGATGATGGGCCATCGATATCAACAAGAAGTAACAAATTCATGAGTAAGAAGGTACTTCATATGACTTCGATGTATGGCACCTTTTTTTTAATCTTCATTCTCTTGGACATCCATTTAATATTGTACTTGTTCTAATTAACCTTATCTTCATGACCTATTTATTCTTCTTCAAATTCACGAGTAATCGATTATGGGACCGAATGTTCATAAACTTTTTTTCCCATGCATTTCTCTACTAGAATCGATTGTGGCTAAATAGATGGCTCCCTGGTTTCAATTCCAGTTTTTAGTTTTTAAAAAATTCAGATAAGACTATAAATGTCAATTCCATCAGCCCATCAATTATTCAATATATTCCTTTTCTATTTTTATTTCATTTTTTCTTCACACCATACTTTCATAGCCATGGATTCAAAAAGTTCCAATCCAAACTGAGGATCTACTTCTTTCATTTAATTATTTTTCTTTCTACTTTCAGCATCAACCTCATTGGATACATCCTTTTGATTTTTTATGTCATTGGAGTTGTAGTCTAAACCTCCTTACTTTTAGTAGAATTAGCCATTGATGGATTAAATGTTTTATCACTACCGTCAAAAAAACATTTCATTCTCAGTATTCAAATCTTTCTCAATATTTTTCTATTTTCGGTCAAATCATAACTTGAGCCTCCTTATAATATTATTATTGATTAAGGTCACTATGAAGGATGTTAGATTTTAATTGATTTCATCATTACAAAATCTCAAGCAAACATTCCAAAACATATTGAAAATGGCATGAAACATGATCATCTGTGATTTTATGGCACCAGATTTGATCTTCTTGATTGATAGAAATATGAACCCCATAAAGTTGAAAATTCTCAAGTTCACCAAGTAATCATTAACATAGACATATGAAACATTCAATGTTTCCTTTTATACCATTATCATCACCGAAACCCTTTCATCCAGTGGTATATAAGTATATTTTATCTTAATAAGAAACATATTTTTCTCTTGTCGTGATGTATTTCAAAATGTGTTTCTTTAGATTTAGACTTGTCAAAAGTTCCATCATCATCATGTAACTTATGAGAAGGACATAAAACGTCTACTTAAAATGGAACAACTAGAAATTTAGATTCCTATTTTGAGGAGGTTTATATGTCTTGCCATATATCATAAATGAAATCTTAAAATCCTTATATTTCACTATTGATTCGTAAAAATGTAACACCTTATCATGATAGAAATAATCTTAATCTGAACATGGTCTATTAACAAAAGATGATTACCATCCATGAAAACTTATAATCCTTTTTAAAGTAAAATATAAATGGTCATAAAAGTTATGAGAAACCAACCTTTCACCTTGGAAGGTTAGGGAAGAGAATTATTTTGGATCCATTTCTTTTGGATAATAGCCAGAATTCTTATTCATGAAAGAATAACACACACCATGATGTTCATAATGGTTACAAAAGATCATTAGATCTCTAATTAATAAAACTAATGTACAAACTAATTTCAAACCATGCAGAATACTTATAGATCCACTGATCATGAGAGAAAAATAGATGAGTTCGATGTGTTATAGGTTCTTTAAAAAATATTGATGATGAATATTAGATCTCTGAAATCATATGATGGATTTATATTTTGAACTCATGAGTTTATTTTATTAAAATATATTCATATTCAGAATGAAATAATTATGAATAAAAAGAAATAAAATAGAAACAACCATTGAAACTACCAAAATAGGGTTTTAGAAATTCTACCAGTCGGAGTACTCAGATTGATTTATGGTTTTAATATAAATTTGTTATTAAAAACATGATAAAAATTCTAAAACTAAAATGGTTAAATAGGTTTTTACCAATTATTTAGAATAAATATATTAATCCAGAACAGATAGTTTAGTACATAAAAGATAATACAACACCGATAATCTATTACTAATATATTTTTTTATGGCAGATAATTTATTGACGATAAAGTATCATAATATCAATTGTTCCATCCAATACTGATAACATTGAAACCTAAACATGAAACATATTTAAACATAAAACTTATAATATTTTGAAACCAATAAGTTCATGGAATCATTAGAACCAATATCAATACAATGAAAAACAAAATTTTAAACCGATTATAGTGGTCCAATTAACATAAAACTAAAAGTAAAACTGATAAACATAAATATAAAAATTGAAACCGATAATCATGAAAATAATGAGTGAAACCAAAAATCATAATACTAAAAAGTGAAACCAATTAAAATATGATACTGATAAAATGATTTATA
The DNA here is from genome assembly GCA_963277665.1 of Viscum album. Taxonomy (NCBI): domain Eukaryota; kingdom Viridiplantae; phylum Streptophyta; class Magnoliopsida; order Santalales; family Viscaceae; genus Viscum; species Viscum album. Next base: position 747,014,372 of record OY728151.1, on the reverse strand, counting down.
CGCCCACTTTGAAAAGGAGTTACATAATGAAAGAGACAAGATAAACAATATTTTGATGTGAACAATTATGTTATAGTGACCATTCATAATTAGTGTTTAATATATTCAAATCAATCCTAAGATAATAGTTTTTTCAAAATGTGAGCACGTTCTTCTTTATTTCTAATGAAATTTAAAACAATATATCTATTTTCTGTGTGATCCTAAGAAGGTGATGAATAATATCTTTGTGTTTTTCACATGAGTGGTGTTCTAGGTTTTTACTAAGGGAAATGGAAATAGGGTTGCTACATAGTATTTTAGATTTGAAAAACGAAATGCCATTTTCACTGATTGTGTGTTGCATCCACAACTCCATAGCACAACAACTTCCAAATGCTACATATTCAGTTTCAGTAGTGGAAAGTGCTACTCAGTGTAGAATCATTCATGGACAAGAAAATAAATAATATCCTATGAAATGAAATTTTATAGATGTAATTTTTCTATCAATTCTACATCCACCAATGTCCGGATCTGAAAATATTTCAAAAAAATCATTACGAGATGAATAGAATTGTCCTAAATCCAACGTTCCTGTTATGTAGAAAAAAAATCATTTCATTTCATTTAAATGAGATTATTTAGGACCATATTGGTATCATTAATATAAGAATAGTTGAAACATTAAGTCTTGAAGACTTCTATCACATATAAAAAGATTCCTATCATACCACTAAAATTTGTTTGATGCACTAGATTCATAGCTTCATCAAGAAAAAGTATATTTGAGTAGTTTATTTGAGTTATAATACCTTTAGTATTGTCATATCCATAGTTTTTTAGATACCCTTTTATATATATAATCTGATATATAATGGTTCCTTCTAGATTTTGAGATATTTTAAGACCAAAAAAATGTTAATTAACCCCTCATACTCATTTCAAACACAGATTATAGTAGATTTTCAAATTAATTAGTTAATCATTACTGAGTTGAACTGAATATAACGTCCTCAACATATATTTGGACTATCAATTTTTTTTTTATAAAAATATTTGGGTCAATTGTCCCTTTTACATATTTTTTTCGAAATATAAATTATGTTAGTCTACCATTTAAATATCTAGGGGATTTTTCAAGGCCATAAAAATATTGGGTATGTTCAAAAACATGAATAGGATGTTTTTATCGATAAAACCTATAGGTTGATCAAAAAAACTATTCTTTTAAAACCCCATTAAGAAAAGAACATTTTACAAATATTGGTAAAAGATTGAAATTAACGAATTCTTTAATGTCTAATAGAATATTAATAGATTCATTTCTAGCTATAGGATAATAATTTTCTTCATAGGCTATTACCTCTTGTTGATTATATCCTTTAACAAAAAATGTTTCATTATTTCATACAATGAATGCATATTCATCACATTTTTTAAAACCAATTTTACCCTAATTAAAATTGTTTCATTAGAAAATTAAACCAATGACCAAACATGATTATGTTCAAATTTCTTTATTTCATCTTTCATTGATTTAATCCAACATTCATCAACTAAGGCCTCATTATATGTTTTATTTTCGAATTATGATAGAAAAATAATATTTTTTATTTCATTTATCATATAATTTCTAGTGCTTAAATGTTTATTCACATCAGCAATGATATTATCACTAGAATGATTCTTGCGAAAAAATTTATTTGGGTGAGGAAAGGCTTATTTATCAACATAAGATTGACTGTATTATGGGGTAAATTTTTCGGAAACATTTTCATGAGTATTTAATTTTTTAGAAGGGTTTTCAAGAAAAGGATGATAATCGGTTTGTTAATAAACATTATTTTATGAATTTATGGATTGTATAAAAACAAATTGGTCAGTTTCATCAATGTTGACATGCACTGTTCATCAAGAGTACACAATTTATTATTGAAAACATCATAAGCCTTAATTTTTTTCAATAACCTATAAAGTCATCGTCATCCGATTTAGGTGTGGTATTTATGTAAATTTATTTTGTCTTCAACCTGAATAATTTTCATCCAAACACTATGATGTATGAAACATTAGGTTTTTGGAAAGTCCACAATTCATAAGCTATTTTATTAAGAAAAGGTCCAGTTAAAACACGATTACAAGAATAAAATGAAGTACTAAAAGCTTCAGCCTAGAAATTCTTATCAATTGAGTATTCACTAAACATGGTTCTTGTAATTTGATGAAAGCATTTTATTATTTCTCTCAACCACACCAATTTTCTGAACGGTTCATAGAGCTGAAAAGTTCTGAGTAATACATTTATGACTACAAAAGGTTGCAAAATCTGAATTTTGAAATTCTCTACCATGATCACAATGAATAGTTTTCAGTGGTATGTTTTTATCATTTTTTACATGGGCTCTAAATATTTGAAATAGGAAAAGGCTACTGATATCACTACTAGAAAATAGAAAATGTAAATATATTGTAGTCATAAACTAAAACAAATGTAGAGTACTTGATGCAAATTATTCCAGTTTGATTCGGATCGAAAAGATCCATATGAACTAACAATAATGTAATAGATGTTGAAACATCATTGATTTAAATAAATCATATTTAATTTTTCATTCCATATTGACAAGGGTCAAAATTTTTTGAGGAAAAATACCTTCGATATGTTAGATCCATAGTAAGTATTTTATTTGATAGTTTACAAAGGTACCTTAGATTACTGTATCCTAACCATCTACGTGATAACCAATATTGGTAATCCTTTTCACGTAAGAATGTTAAGCCCTATCTCATAGGTTTTTAATGTTAATTGTGTATACATTATCATTCCTATGTGTGGAAACAATGAAATCATCCTAGAAATTTTGAACTAAACTTTTATCCTTTCAAAAATTCACAAGGTAACCATCATCAAAAAGTTGACATATGCTTATAAGATTGTGCTTATGGAATTTCGAAAACAAAATATTAAAAATTGAAACATTTCCTAAAAGAACAATATTACCTATACTAATGATATTTCCATAGGAATTATCTCCAAATGTCACTCTTACACCGTCCATTTCAAATTTCTTTTCAAATAAATATTTGTTTCTCGCCATATGTAGAGAAAAACTACAATTCATGGACCAAAAGAACTTCTTATTTGTAAATTTCTTATTTTCATAAAAAATAAACAATTATCTTTTCATAACCCAAATATTTTTTTGATCTATAAATGTTAGAAAAAAAATATTATTGGAATCCACATTTGTTTGAAAAAAATGAGCTATTTGAATTCTTAATGATTTATTTTCATTAAGAGATAAAATTCATTCCCAATGTCCACCACATTAAAATTTAGTGAATGATGGGGATTTTTTAGTAAAAAATATATATATAACTAAAAATCAGTTTGGAGTAAGTGTAACCAATTCATGAACTATTTTATAATAGAGTAATTTGAGAATACATTTTGTTGAATTATTTTTTTCCAATAGTGACGTTTTATAAAAGTTTATTATGAGAAAACTTTTCAGATTTTAGTTTAGCATAAATTATAATTCTCACATGAATTTTTTTGGAATAGTTTTTAGTTTCCAAATTTTTTATAAAAAAAAATTGTTCAACGTCGATAGAATGTCAATAATTCCTCGAACAAACTTCTATATGGGGTTTTAAAAGTAATTACGAAATCAAGGGTATTCTGATCTATATCTATTGAAATATCCAAAACTTCTTTTGTAAGAATATATATTATAGAATACTCTTAATCAAGAATATTATTGAGTTTGGAATTTTCATTTTCATGTAATTTGGAAAATCACAATACTTCTTCAATATAATTTAAATTTTCATATAAGGAGGATGATTTTTCATCCGAAGAGTATGAATGTTTATCATCAGGGTAATTTTCATTTAGGGATACATTTGTAAGAGATTAAGCATTGTCTTCCTTAGGCATGAAACAATGATTTTAAATTGGTTACCAGTCTATTAGTCATATATTCTTTTTACAAAAAGATTCCTATTCTCGGTATTTTTTGATGAATCACCACAACATGCAAACAATGTATAAATTGCCTTCATGACATTCTGCTTCTTATACGTGTAATAGTTTTTGTTGTTTCTTTTTTAATTTGTATCCTTTCTATGTTTTCATTTTAGTAAATGAAAATCTGTTCTGATATGACCAAATTTTTCAAAATCATAACATGTTACATTTGATTCTCTCATGTCCCTCCTATCTTCATTTTTTAATTTTTGTGGAATGCATTTCATTCCATAAATCATGTTCATCCTTCTACCGATATTGGATAACCCATTATCTAAGTGACCACTATCACTTTATTCTGATAAAGAATCATATTTCTTAGAATTGGATGTATTTATCCTTTTCGGTGTCTTATTCTTGGATGTAGTTGTAATATATATTTTCCTCTTACCATTAATCTTCTTTTTATAATAGAAATCTCATTTCATTATTTTCTTGTGCTGTATGAGAGTTACAAATTACTCATCACGAGTGATTTTTGTAACTTTCATGTTTTCATCTATAGCTATCCATTTAAAATCCGATTAATTTGGAAATATATCAATTATCTTTTTTATAATAGCTTCATCATCATGACCGCTTGAACCCATAGTTTGAGGCCTGTTAACAATTTTCATAAATAATTGGTGCACTGTACATATTGATTCTCCATAAGTGAAAAATAATCCCATGATATTATGCATGAGGAATTATTCTTCTAGTTTCTAAAACCTGGGATGTACCAAAATGTGTGACTTCCAAATTCTTCCAGATAGAATTGGCAGCTTCACATGATTATATCTGACTATATATATTCATAGTGATGGAACACAACAATGTATTGTGTTCCTTGATGTTTAATTGATATTCTTGTTTCTCCGTTTGGTGTAGGTACTAACATCCCTGTCTAGGATTTTTTACCTCCTATAACCATGATAGAGTTTTCTACTCCACTATTAATAACAAGAGTCCTTATTTGATCACTCTAGTATTCATAATTATTTACATAAAAAATAAGCGATCGGGTTGGATTCAGATTGTCAGTTGATCTAATATTAATTATTTACACCATATAAAACAATAGTTTTCCTCTCCAAATGTTAGTGTTTTAAGTAGTTATTAACAAAATATTTTTAAAATTAATAAAATTTTATTATCAAATCAATGAAATAATGTAATTCAAAATAGTGGAAACCACAACTGATACCAATTGTTGGAGCATAATATAGATGTATATATATATTATATTGAACAATACATGGGGGGTGAATTGTATGTCTAAAAAATTGTATTTAAATAGTTAATAAAGAACATAGATTAAAAGGTCTAAAACTAATACAATTTTCAATCAGTCCAATTGATTATATAGGTTTTTGATTCGATGGATATGAAATGATGTAATAATATAAGAAATGTAAAAAAAATTATTTTAATTGAATACAATGATTTTTTTAATAGTAATGTATAAAGTTAGAATACATATCATATATAATATATTAATAAAATGTGTAAATAATGAAATATAACTAAAACAATTTCAATTTAAATGATTAAGAAAAGAAAGAGGATACAATACAATTCCCATTCTAATAAATACAACATTGGAAACTAAATTGTATTACAATTTTGTCATCACAAAGATTATGGTATCCATTCACCACGATTAAAAGGTATGTCTTACCACCACCTTGGTAAGACGTTGATACGATGATCAGTGTGACTATTTTCTTAGACCTGGAAGCCCTTGAATAAAAAGGTAATAAGAACTTATTTCTTTTAATCAATTTAAAGCCCTCAATAAGATTATTATCCACACATCTTACTATCCCAGTAATCCCTAGATCATTATCACAGTGTTCAGTCCCTCAAATAAGAAAGAAGGCAGTTATAGGAATAATAGAGCATTTAACAATTTGTTCACTTCTGGTATATTCAATTAATTTATACATAGTAAGAGAGAAGTCACAATATCTGTCAATAGAACTTGATAGAAGAAAATGATGTGTATTCAGGTTCGAATGAAATAATATTTATAGTCTTATGGTTCCAACAGTAATATTTTCTCTAATAGACATTTTATCGGAAAATGTTGAATGGACATGGACACCTATCATTACAATGGTCAAAACAAATAAAATACACGACATCCTTATGATTGGTAAATAACCATCTCCGTAACATCGTTTTAGGTTAGAAAATTGTATGTATAAAGATATGAAATTATAAGTATGTGTAACATGCACTAAATATCTGAGTTATTATAGTAATGTCATTTATTTTAAAGGCATAATAAATATATTTTTTACTAGTCTTATAATTATAACAATGAAAATAGAGATTACAATTAATAACCTGATTACAATTTGCAACATGGTTACAATGCACGATATTTAAAATGGTTGTGATTCATGAATAAAATACATAATAAGAGTATGGTACTTAACCTGGTTACTATTTATTATTATGATATAATAATTAACAAACTTACGAGGCATACATATGATTCAGTACATTACCTGGTTATGATGCATACAATTACAATGACCTGGTTACAATACATGACCTGGATATGATATATGACCTAGTTGTTATAAATGTGATTACAATGCATGTGGATATAATTCATGTGAAATCAAAACAATATATAATCTTGTTATGAATCTCTATTATGATGTGAAATGTAGTCTAGTTACAATTCATGATTGAGATGCAATATATAATCTGGTTATGATTCCTAATTAAAATGCAATACATAATCTGGTCACGATTTTGAACTAACAAATAAAAAAAATGTGATAACAACATACATGATTACGATAATAATGGAAAATATAATAAAAATGTGAGTTATTATGTTTATGGAACAACACTATTAATAAAAATTAATTATTATATTGATATGTGTGGTTTGTGATTGGAAAAACATATGATTAATGAGAATGTCGAAACACGTTTCAACTCAACAATATATGAAACTAAGACTCTTGGCAAGGAACTCAAACATGTTCAAAAGAGTAAAACAATTTCAATATAGTCCTATAGAAATAGCCAACATCAAAATATATTTCATGAATTCCTAGTAGGTGATCAATTAATTATCTGAGACAACATGAAATGTTTAAGTGAACAACATGACTAGTAATAGATACTGCCAAAACTTCTTTGAAAATACTAGGTCCACCAACCTTATATAATTTAGCTCATTAATCACATTATTACGTGAATCCCCATATTGGAAAACACTCTCCTTTGGCAAAAAAGTACGATGTTCTAAAATACTTATCTTGAGTCCCTACCAATCTATAAATGGTCGATGCACTCTTCCTTTCAAATCAGCAAATGGAGGCACATGTTTATTCCCTCAAGATCTCACATGTATTGGGGATCGAAGTCGATGTGGCTGAGGTATACAGAGTGAATACTATGTATTCATAATGTCATGATGCTATCTTATTCAATTATTGAGATCAGGAAAAGTCATCCAAGGAAATATAAGGCCCTTATACATTTTTTTCTGAATAAATAATATCTATTTTGAATGACTGATGATTTATAATGGAATGGGGATTAATTGTATCCCATTATAATCTCTCTCAATTTTTTGACATAGCCAAGGGGATTTATCCTCCAAAAATATAACCATACAGGGGTATGATAAATGTCTACAATGACCTCTCTTTTTGATCAAAATCGAATGCCAATATTTGTAAATAACATATATCATTGGTTTCATGGTTTCCCAACAACACAATTCATATAATGTCTACCTTAGAAGGCCCTATCTCACTAGGTACTTGTCCATTTCATTAACCATTAATCAATTATTGAATTACCTTACCAATGGAATGGTGTACATACTATAGGCTTTCAACACCCCCATTAGAAACATTTAGAACCACATATATTGATTCATATTTCTACAAAATTGAGGTAAAATAAAATAGATGATGGTGAGATATGGTATTAATCACTAAATAGATTATGTACTACCCTTATGAACCTAGATTGTATGCTCCATAGTTATTATCTCCCCTATAAACATGGTCGATGTCACAGATCTAATCGCATATATCCAATCAACATATATCCATAGAGACATTATAATAATGAATCACCTCGGTCATATAAATGTAATGAATTAAGTAGCAAGGTATGATGATGTATCCCCTTGTAGCCTCCATCTCCCTTATAGTGAAATAGTATCACATAGATCACTATCTTTACCTTGAATTGTCTCCAAAGACACCAAAATTTAAGAGGATGAAGACGACCTCTAGAATTCCAATCCAAAATTCACGAAAGGAGTCTCTACCAAAATATATGAACATCAAAAAGTAAATATAGAAACTACAGAAGACGCCATGCCAACTCTAATTAGTGATCCATTCCCATGAAAGAGAATGTTATTTACATTAGATTTATGAATTAGAATAGAGATTTGATTTCGTTAAACTATATAGAAATTTGTGAATCGAATCTAGGTGTTGATATAAACCATCTCCAACTACTCGATGAGTATGAAGGCACCAAACATGAATCTATGAGTAAGAAAACCTCTCAAAAAACCAATTTAGATGTATAATTTAAAATGGCTACCAATACCAACAATATAAGAGATTTGAAATAACCAATACAACATTCCCTTAATATCCCCTTCAGGAAAAATAATGTGAAGATTTGGGATTTTAGGTTTTTTCAAAGACCATAATTGTTATTTCCTGAAGGATGATTTACCAATCCCAATAACAGAACTATTTATTGATGCACCTTTTGGATTCCGGTACCTTTTCTTCAAGGACATGTACTCGGGGTACAATATGATAATGATGTCCCCTAAATTTGAAGAGGATACCTCCTTTAGGGTACCTCAAGGGATCTTCTGATATCAGGTCATGTCATACTGAATAAAAAATGTTGCTTTGAATTATAGAACATGAATCTCATCTTTAATCCGTTATTCAGAATGAAAATAGACTATTATGTCGATTACCTAGTTGTGAAATCCCGATATTCTGGATATAACATCACAGATCACCGAACAATCATTGAAAGGTAGTGACATCATCATCAATATAATAATCCGTAAATGTGTTCATTCAAGGTAATATTAATAGTGTTAGTAATATTTTTCATTTTCCACCATTGCATTAAGGTTGTCCTAGAAAATAGTTGTGTTTTTATAGCTATGTCACCTCCCCAAAATCTAAATTAACTAAGCGGAGTCCAATGGATCCTCAACTAAATTTGGTGTTTCATTAAAAATTTGACTGGTGAATCTCTCCCATTAATTAGGCTAATGATGAAGGAAACCACCTATAATTTGGACATTTATCTTTCCAAATCCTTCAATGTTCATAAGTGGAACTATCTATGCCCTCCTGATTTGATTCCCCCGGTGGAAGGGTGGACAATCATCTCATATATGGCCACTGGGGAATTTTCACTGGGTCCATTCCTCTCACCGTAAAATGATTATGAGAGTGATAATAGTCTCTATTACCTTATCCAAATGATTCTAGTTACTGAGAAAAGTTATTATGGAGTTCAATATAAAATCCTTTCACTCATATTTGTAATGAAATAGTGAGGGACTACATGAATCACAAAAAATTATAACGGGTATTGCATATTGATACCCTTTTGATCATACTTGTACTCCATATGTTTAATGGGTACTTAGATCAATGATATTTCATTCAAAATATATATGAAAAAAATTTCATATCACTAAAATTATTGAAATGAAATTCCCTATCTAATTTTAGTAGATCTCATCCAACCATATAAAATATACTAGAGGAAATTGGTCTCATAGATGAAGTGTCATTCAATTACCATGACACTCCTTCAAAAATGGGAATGTACTTTGTTAGAGGAACTATGAGTAATACTGATGTAGGAATGGAAAACATGAAGCTGAACCATGTTGGTATGGGGATATTATTTTTTTCTATAGACAAATATATTATTCCATATTCTTTCTCTATATATGAAGGCTGATCCAATAATGTGGAAGAATTAAAATCCCATATGAATGGGTTAGAAATACGTCTATAGCTGCACAAATCCTACATGATATTATGGGGGATTAATAAATTGTGATAAAGGAGATAAATGGATGGCATGACATTAAATTGAAAAAACTAGCCCCACTAACTACCTATGTCATAAGATTCCTTGATGAGTTCCCTTTTTAGACCACATCGAATAATGTTTCCAAATAATAGAATACTTGTGCTGATACATTATCTAATGTACATGATATCCTTGCTGACCCTGATACTGAGGAAAAAATATTATATATCACACCTCAAAGAATTGTATCCTAAAATTACATCAGTGATACTGAAGAAATAAATAGGTTCAGAACTTCCCCATAGCATGATAGACCTATTAACTATCTTCAACAAATGTATCATATAGTTTTTTATCTCCAAAATGGTGTTCAACCAATATATCTTGCATGATTGGAAAAAATTCAGTGTAGATAAGAAAACATCACATTGTAGGATTGTCAAAAAAAGAAATAAGTCTCCTAAATGTTGATTTAATGGTATTCTCGAAATGTTTATAGAAAAAGATGAAATTTTCACTATCATGGAAGAATTCCATATAGGCTCCTGCATTGCCCATGGATCATGAACCAGGCTCTCCGACAAAATTATGAGGATGGAATATTACTGGAAAAACCTTTTATAGTACTATGTGGAATTCAAAAGAAATTTTCACTATCATGCTAATAATTCAAGTACATATTTTCTATTAGCAACATATTTTACAAATGGGCCGATGAAGTACCCCTCATATAAGTTTTCAAAAATATTTTTATCAACTTCTTGAATTCCCTTATCATCTCTAGGATATGATTATTTCACCAAATATTGATGGAAATGGGAAACAATTTCAGTTCCATGTTGCTAAAATAGCTAAACCATGAGTATAATATTGAGTCCTATCATTCATCCAATTGTCATGTGAAAAAATAAATATACGAAGGCCTTCATTAATAATCTATCAAACATAATACAGAATATGGTGAAAATGTATAAGAATACATGGCTGGATAAAATCCTCAATGCATTATGGGCCTACCGTACAACCACACAAACCACCAAACGTGAAACATCATACTCAGTGGTTTATGAGACTGAGATAGTATTACCCATATAAGTCTATTCACCTCCACAGTGAATTTTCATTTCTGGGAAGCTATAATATTATTAACATACACAATTGTGGCTGGATTAATTAGAATTGATAGATGAAAATAGATTGTTATCATTTCACAACAAGTTTGTCCTTTTGAATTAGATAACACATGATTTTAATATAATGGTTCATCATTATACAGTTTTCAAAGGAGAACTGGTGTTAGCACTATGAACCCCAATGATATTGCATAAAAATTCCATGATGTAGGAACCAAAGTGGGGAGTTCTATATATAATACATAAGGTTTATCATAATGGTAACTATTCATTGAACATCATGGATGGAAAAATGTCACACCACACTACTATGCATGAATTCCCAAGAAATACTTTCCAAAATCTATCATCTATAAGGAAATACACATCAGTGTATTCCATATAATTCAACAAGACTACATAATGATAAGCTATAAAAATCATTCATCACCACAAGACTTTGAGTTCAATGGATATCATTCTGAATGCATGATGTGAAACTATAGGGTTTCTTCATAACTATATATGGATTGATTCATTCTCTTACACAATATATATTGATAATTGAATCTACATTCTTGGGACCAACCATATGATACCATTTCATTCACATAGAGTGATCTTATTTCCTTAACACATGACCTAAAATATCATGGTTCCAGATTGTCCCTCTTCATTCACACTAATGACATCAATATACTTACTTCATGATGCTAAACTGCATAGCTCTATTGAAAATTTTATAAGTTGATTATTATATTCTATGAAATACGTTATGATGCCTTTATCTTATATCATGGTTCAGCTACCTTATGTTGAAAAATTACAGAGTCGTGATATTAAATTCCTCTGCAATAGACCCTTTTTGTTTCTTATTTTCCACACCGACCATAGCTCGTGTTGGGATTAGAAACATTAGCATGGGGTTCTCCACACAAACAATGAATATTATAATCAACAAGATTGTCTTAGTCAAAAATATGAGGAATTGAATGGTATATCATCAGTACTCATCCCAAGAAGATATGAAACACAGCTCTTTAGAACTATGTGTTTTATAATTCTCATTCTCAAGAGATATATAGTGACACCCAGACATCCTCCCAAAGGCCCAAGTTAAATTGTCTGATCGATACTTGTCATTTATCATCCATTTGAACTACATTATTATAAAATTAAAGGTATTTCAAGAACTATGTATGGATTGATTTCCATCACCAAGGTAAAAGTTGTGGAAACTATAATTCCATTAATGGACCTAGATACAATATTACCACTTTTAACATTGGCCAATATTCATCCTCACCACATGACACTAAAATTCACGATCCAATAATGAATTATGGGAGGATATATTCTTATAATAGTATGATGTATAGGGATTCCTAGACCGCTAATCCAAGGCCAAGATAAAATAATAAATTGAAAAAATTTCTACTTCTTATTATGGGCCAAACCAGTGACATACAATTTTATTATTTAAGAACTACGGGTGGTATTATCCCATCACAATGGGATATGTAGTGAAACTGATAATTCCATTCATGGGCCCAGCCACAGTAACATGACTTTATGTCAGGGGATAAAAGGCATTACCACATTATGATAAACTACACTATATTATTTTTGTAATGTAATGAAGTTAAAAAAATAAAAACATCATTACAACATGGTGTCAAACAGTATGATAATAGCTCTTTACCACATTACATTAACAATAAGGTATATTAATTGGCTCCATCACATTAAAAATAAATGAAAACCCCCTACTACATGATGAAAAACTATGCTATCCATCTTTTGTGTATCATTTCTTATGAAATGTCCAGAACTGATGTACATTGGTCAACAAGATTATGGGGTGCTTCCGTTATCTTAAAAAAGAACCTCAATTAGAGTGCCACACTTTAGATCTTGTATGTCTTGGGATTCCACTTGGCTTTCATTTCACTGGAGAGTGAATAAAGATATCACTTTGTTTTCATGAAATTGATATGGAATGGGTTTATACCCACCAACTTACAACAACTTTGTCAAATATAAAGGGAATTTTATTTCTCATAATATTGATGTCATCAAAGAAGAATTGAACATCATAGGGTGTTAGAGACATACCTTGTATGTCTCTCCCATATTAAGTATTATGATCTGAAGAACCTGAGAAGTTATTTAAAACATTCCAAACAATATTTTAGAAGGATGTAAGGGTACTCAAAACCATGGGTATCAAAATTAGGCTATTTGGTAATAACTGTCACATTAGGTCTGTGTGATTCATTAGCATAATCTACCCACACTTTGGTAAATGTTGTAAAACATTGAACTATAGTCTATAATGTCCTATCTCTCAAGACCACAAATAGATAAATATAGAGATGAAAAAATAACATGTTGAAAGCTCGTAATGTGAGCCCTGAGTAAATTTAATGCCATTTCATTCTAAACTATTCATCCCTAGGGTTTTGGAAAAATTTTGAATGCAAATAAATGGTTCCAAGCTCATTTGGTATAATATATATTACTATTAAAATAAAATATATTCTCATTGGAACTCTGGGTGTATGAAAAATTTTGATAAATGAAATTTTACATTTCCTCACTATGAGAATTTGTTTTCTATGTGGTGCCACGACTTTTGTGGTCATTGATTATTCATAGATATTACATTCTCCAAAGATAAAACCTCATGATTTAAACCATATTGGGTCATCATAATACAATAATTTTTCCCAAAAAATAAAACGTATATCTCTGATTGGCAATGGTATCAATGCTGACGGGCTTAAACTAAACAACCAAATAGATTCATGGTGTGACATAAACAGTTTTCGGAGTCTTCAAAAGATAGAATCACTACGAAAGAACTCTGGAACTGATAGTGTTTTAGGATATACCTGGTGTGACATCCCCATATAATCGTCATTACATGATATATTTAGACTATGACTTACAAAATACATACCATACTATTTATGAAGATCTGACATCATCAATGTTGCATCATCATTTTTTTAAAAATTTATAAAGGCCTTAATTAGAAACATGAATCCAAAACTATTGATGTTCCAAAACTCATGATTCAAAACAACATGGGTTTAGGGATCTAGCTCTATAACGTAACAGTTGGATTTCCCAAAGGGTTACAGAACCCTTCATGGATATCATTCTTCTAAATCCAACATCATCATCAAGAAATTTCAGTCATCTCAAATCTATTAGGACCCTTTGAAAAAAGTTGTAATCGTCTTTGGATGTCCGAGATATCGAATCATTAGGGAATTATCCCAAAAGCTATAGGTAAATCCTCATTTAATGAATCTTAATTCTAGTACATATAATCATCAAAAACAATGAGGAGGAACCAAAAAATCTAAAAATGTTATGGAACATTCGTGACATGTCTGCCCTATCCCATATTCACAAGACTCTAACAGTTGGGTTATAATTAATATCACCCATGCCCCAACTATCTAGGAAAGCCTAATATCCCTAGTGTTTCTACATCTACAATATTTACTTCCCGTAATCTTATATATCCCTTATAAAATTGTGGACAAATTCGTTGTATGGCCATGATATTGACATGTACAGTATCTCACCTTCCAACTAAAGCAATATCCTCTTTGCAAGAAACAAACTACAAACCTCATTAGCCTGAGCATCACCATGGCGGAACACATCAACCCATAATATTTTGATTATTCCATGGACTATCTTCCCCATATTACATAAATTTTTGATCTAGAATAATATATAATACATTATAACAAAGTTCTGTTCTAGAAGACCATAATCTACCATACACCAAAGGTCCCTACTAGAAGACATTACACTAAAATACACCAAATCTCTTAGCTAGAAGAACATAAACTACAATACATAAATTGTCTAACCTAGAGGACCTTAAAATAAAATACACCACAGAACCATGATAGAATAAGATAATGTAATGATATTGATGGTCCGGGTAGAATGACCTTAAACCTAATACATTGAAGTTATCAGCTAAATGAACATAAACTGAAGTGATGTAAGGTCTGAGCTAAAATACCATGATCTACTCTACAAGGAAATTTTCTATCCTAAAAAACATTTTGTTTCCCACAACATGCTCTTAACATGATCCATCTACTACATGTGATATCTTATTTCATTCAGTGAAGATATCATGAACTAAACATTCATGAAATATGAACTATATAGACAATCCCTCTTCAATCTAGTTGATTTAAATATACCTGGAAAATTTTATGAATAAATAATTTTGTTATGGTGGGAATTTGTGAGCATCTCATAGAAGGAATATATTATACGTTCACCATTTGATTCAATGAATTTTAGTTCATTCAATTTAGATAAAGGGATTAGTATCATTTGTGATTCACAAAAAATTTTAAGAATAGAATGTCTAACATCACATGATGAGAGGTAAAACGTGGAAACACATACAATGTCTGATGAAGTATATTAATTGACAAAAAGACATTCAATAATTGAAATCGCATCATACTAGATTCTCTCCCCTGGGGATACAAACCTATTGATGATTTAAATTTTTCAATTTCATCCCAGCTTTTTCTCAGATGAGCCCTTAATCCCTATAAGTATCTACTCTTATGAAACCACAATTATATAATTTTGATGATCCTTATCGTTCATGGACTAGTCACTTCATTCTTGTAAAATTTAAGGGGTAATTCCAAAAAAATGTTGTTGATTAAATATTCCTTCCACTATGTCATGAAATTACTAGAGAACGTGTTACCCTTGGATATATAATATTTCATATGGGGTTTCAATAAGAAAGATGTGATTCCTTTAGTAGATATTCCAATGATGTTTCTGAGCCACTGTAACCGATGAGGTGGGTGAAACATAAAGATGACTAACTATTGAAATCAATGTTGAAATTTGAGAAGAATCCCCATATGAACGTCTCATAATGGACACATCATCCATAGTATTTGTTCGAGGATTAACATCCTCAAAATAATATATTTCACCATCCAAATAATCATCACATTAACGAGGTATCTTTCATGATTTCTCAACCAGATCATTAATAAAATTTATCATTACCTCTAACAATTGAATGGGAATAGAAAAGTCATCTACAAATGAATAATTAATTGAGTTAGAATAAAATTTTGATAAATTGATAAAAAATAATGAGATAAATCATGGGTATGGATTGTAAAAGAAGAATCAATAGGTGGATGAAAAATCTCAACATCAATTTCCTTACATGTCACCATCATACAAAATGGATGGATATCCCCAAGATGTTTCTCCCCTCAAACAATAACCACAGGAAAAGGGGAAACATATTCAGAACATCCAAAATGGTCAGAAAATCTATATGATGTATAAGGCTGTTAGATGACCATATCGTCCACCCTGGCTCTGAGAACCCCATATCAATGGGAGATAATATAAGATTATTCTTCAGGGGGAAAATTTTAATCATTAATGAATGGACCAACCAGAGGATAGAATGATTTAAAATCAATGCATTCAGGATGGTGTCATTAATCCTCAACCACACATGGTCTACAGAAATAGATTCAGTCCTAGTGATGTCAAAAAAATCATGGATGGGTATGTAATAATGGATTCTATAAGCGTTGTAATATTCATAACAATGTTAATGATCCACTATGAAACCCAACATAAACATGGGAGGACCAATTTTCCGGTAAGGATATCTTCCTTATTGAATATGTACCATCATTTGATAATGTCAAGCAGAGACTTGTATGTACATGTTAAAAAACCACCCATATTCAGGTCTTTCTGATGTCAACAATGTGCTAACAGGATTCATAAACATGAGTCCCTAGTAAAAAAAACATATTTTCATAAACCTGGCTATAAAACATTCCAGACTTATTTTAGGATAGATCTCCATATTCACACAATATCCCCATGATGTATATTATATATCATCCAGGATGGCCTTTTTATTTGCATCACTATCACACACATTCTAGGATGGGAACCTATGATGTGGAATAGAAGATAGTCTTCCTCCGCTACTATAGATAAAAATATTTATGCAATCCTTATATGAAATAATAGAGTGCATTGTAATATCATTCATCCATTTATCCCATAGACTAATAAGCATACCCATTCCCAAAACTGGTGTCTTCTTAGGATAATTATTTACATCTGATGCAAGCACAAATTCATCATACATTTATCCATGGGTAAGAATCCCACCAACCAAATACACTTCCCAAAGACTAATGGACACATCACCATGGGACAAGTGAAATGTTTTGGCACCAAGGAACCAATAGCTAGTCATCTCTCGAAGGAGGTATGGCTGGTGGTAGATGATGAATTGAATGATCCATATAGCTTCAAAAAGGTGGATCCTGTATTAGTAATTAGTGAACTCCATGTATCTTTGTATGTCCTAAAAGGGAAAACCCACTCAATAGTGAAATTTCTGTAGTGATGTAGATCCCATTTTGAGTGACATCCACTACCACGGTTATCCAAATATGGGGCATGAATAATCATACAACGCTGAGAGATATGTTATTGGGGAAAATCACGGTTGTTTGAAACCACATGATAGTTTTCCAATAGAAAATTAAACACCTATGATCATCTTAAAACCAGCTAACTGTCTTTAGAAATAACTGTCTGATTGTGGTATAGAAAATTAGACACCTATCGGGATGGAAGATTCAAATCTGGATGAGGGATGCTAGAATCATCTAGTAATCCAAACTCATATAATGGTAATTGAGGTGATAATGGATAATTCATGATCTTGAGTGAATGGAAACTCTTAAGGAATTTTTTATAAGTATATATACCATATAATAGATCAATATTATGATTACAAGAAATCATGGATATATAAAGTTTGAAAGTAGAAGAACCTTGATTATAACTGGAAGCTATTTGTAAATTAGTATTTGGAAAATTTCAGATAATGAGAATATAAGATCATTTAAAATTAGAAGAATAAATTTTTTGGTGGTGTTATGAACATCACATGAATCAACATGGAATTTGAGAATCACATTAAGGATTTTTAAATATCATAATACTCAAAGGACTCGTGGTTTAAAAAAAAATCAGTGTGTAATGAATTATGGAATGAACCCTTTTGAGACTCATGGTCATGTTAACAAAACATTGTACCATGAAATAGTCGTATAGAATGCTAGAATAATTTGACCTCACGAAACCCACAAGATCATCGTAGTACCTCATGGTAAATGATAAAATGGTGTTATAGTAGTGGGGATCATATTCAAATTGGACAAGCACTTTATAGGAAGTAGGTCATGTGAGACAAATATCATGGGAAAATCTCTCAAAGAGGGCCTTATGATTAGGATCTGTAGAACGGTCTTCAAATAGAGGCAATGACAAAAATAAATTCCAAAGAGCTTCAGATAAGTGGTGACTAGAGGAATGAATTTCACTTATACCCCTCCTATATACTTTCAATCATGAGTAATACAATGTGTCACACACCACTTAAGTCTTTCGATAAAATTTAATTTCCTTTGAACCAATATCGTATCCCCTTGGATGTTGCCGATGAGGGTTGGAATTACCTAAAACCTTCTAGATAAGAATAAAGAAATTGAAAAATAGAATAAATAAAAAAAATATGGGTATTATTATTTCCTCACAATTAATTTAAGAAGAAGATGACTGAGATATGAGGATCTTGAGATCCCTTAAGAGACTCATATACATGTGGCCATTATATGGTCACATAGAAGACTCCATGTGAATCTCATAACCTATGGAGGATCCCATGGATCACAGTTTTTAATTATTAACCAATAGTTTTATGAAGGTTGTCGAGAATGAAGTTACCACATAGCTAACATCCAAATGAGTTCCCCTATGCCACACAAGTTTCTGGGGAAAATGAACCTAATAATCCAACTTGAGAATACTCAGTAAATGGGAGGAAGGATGCCATAAATGTGGAATCGCCTAGTGGTCATAATGTCCAAAAAACATATGATTGATGAGTGGGGTATTTTTTTATTGAAAATAACAAGGAAATATCATTGGAACAATGAGACATTATGAAATAAAAAATGATGATATAAAAAAGAGGAAAAAGAAACATGTGTTCATTAAAAGACATGTGTCATGCCCTGGGTCATCTATAAAATTCTGCGAGTCCCTGGGAACATGCCTTCTTCATCTCATGATGCTCCTTAAGATTTTAATACTCATCTCATGGAAATACCAGGTTATGTATAGGCATCCATACACTTTCCATTTGAAATCTATGGTAAAACAAATAGAATTGTTTAAAAAATCATTTTACACCCCCATATAACCCATATTGGTCACACATTTCATCACTAATAGATAGTTCAATTATTATTGACATTACTCATGAAATTTCACATGACTCTAAGATATTTTTATATAAAAATAGTTGAAAAATTCATTTTGGATTTGGAAGGAACTCACATTCATAAAAATCTCACGACACATTAAGGGAAAATGCACAATGATCCCACAAGACCCTGAGACAAATCATAATTATCTAACAAAAAGTCCTAGAAAATCATCAATCAACTCGTGGATGCCTTTTAACATTACCTTGGATATTGAAAAGTCCATTTGACGTATCAAAATAATAACAAATATGTACTTCACAAACAACAGGGTTATCAAACAAGTCTGCATTAATTATCATCAATCTAATAATAGAGGCATTGATGGGGCAACCCAATTCCTTAGAAAATTATGAGAAACCCTTAGAGTGGTCTCTAAAAGATACTCGCGAAGCTGCATGATGCTAGATGCCTTATATGAATCCATCCAAGATTTTTGCTAGATACACAACACAAATTGGTCAAAACCAGGGGTAAAGATTCTTATATATTCCCCACCCCAACATGAAAATTTTGATTGACTCTGAATGATTTTAATCTCATCCAATAGACTCTAAAGAGAACGGAATTGTGAGGACATCATGGAGTGTCCTATGTTGGGATATAAAAGCCATTTCAATTTAATATAATGTTGAACAACTAGAGGAATCATGCATCATATATAAGATACATCACATGATCATCCATAGATCTGACAATTTACTGCTGGAATTTTCTGTGAAGAAAATTCTACATATTTCCGTGATCATTCAAGAATAAAGATAAACTAAAATTGAAAAACCTATGGAACTCTAAATATAATAGTATGAACCAGGATTAAAATGGGATAGAATTATTTGAAAAATAAGTTTTACATCCCTGATGAGATTTTCATTTTTCATCTAAATATATGGGATGAAACTGGTACTCATCAAATAAAATCACGATGCTCCTTCAGAATTCAATGTGGGACATATGAAATAATTTAGGCTGGTAATAACATGTCATACAATCCCACTGGGAAAATCACTTCGGTCTCAAAAAAAACTTTGGACCTATCAACCAATCCTTTATAATTCCGTCAAATAAATATTTTAATTCATATAAAGGTTTCGTCTCATGTTAGAAAAGTATCATGGTTGCACCTAGGGATGAAATCCAAGAACTAATGACACCCTCTAGACACATCATCCAGAAACATTGATTCCCTATAGACATGTCGTGAAGGACTCACGAAGATATCCAAGGATGTTAGCAAGGATACACAACATCCTATAAGAATTTTCATGCAGAATATGGTGCACCCAACATATTTGTCAAACCAACTCTTGTGATGAAGAATAGGGAAAAACATTAGGATCCTATGGCACATCCTGGGAAATAAATACATGCCAGGTGAAGGATCCCATAACAAACCATCTGGATCATGCAATGTTCTCTAGAAAAGTAAACTAGATTATGAGATACCCCTAGACAATCATGCCAGGTAAAAGGTAAGCCGCAGTTTATAATACCCAATATAAAAATAACTATATAGTTTAATATTGCTTCCATATTGAATATACAAATGCCTCCAACCCCTGCTGTTAGAGCTACATATTGGTTATCTAGGGAAATCCTAACATATTATCAACTTATTCAATTATATTACATTGATTACAATGTACCTCGATTTTATCACAATAATAATGGTTCATGATGGATTAGGGAGTTACAAAGATCATGACATATTCACTATAAACCACCACAATGGAAGATGAAATAGAAAGGTATAATCCCACTATTGAATATGATAACTATAATTCCTTCCCTTAAAATGATACCTAGGGAATCTCTCTGAGTCCCGAGTCCAATGATTAATCATCTCGTAGAAATCACAATGCCTAAGTAAAACATCATGACCAATAAAATGATCATTTTATTACATTTTTTCTCACAATGATCATGGTTAACATCGTATTAGGGAGTTAGGATAATCATATCATTTTCATCAAGTGTATATAATGAAATGGGAACCCTCAAAATATAATCCTCGAAGGAATTAACAATGGATGCAATTATTCTCACAATACATAGGATTCGTAAGACATATGTCTAGGACACGGCCTTGAAAACACAGAGTTCTATATCCCCAATAGTAGTCCTTTCCTCATGACGTAAAGCTTCCCTAGTCCAAAAATCTATGTTTATTTCAATTACTAAAATATCCAAGATATATATTATACCTTGTAATGGCTAAATCCCCTCATTGGAATATTAAATACCTCCTTTCATGACAACACATTCTGAATCCCTTGGTTATTTTTCTTCAGCACATAAGCAGTTGACAATTTCTAGGAAATTATAATGAACAATATATACATTTATATGGATCCACTAAAGAGACCCATGTCCTTTTAACGTGAAAAATGAATAACTTGTTCTCTTCTTTTTAGGGTAACTAGCCCATGTATCAAGATTAGGAATCAGTTAATAAATATATATTAAATCTACAATAGAGTCACAAAGAATAAAATTTTTTCCACCTGAAAGGGATTGAATATCCTGACCTCCTGTTATCTCAACATATGCATGTAACCAATATTCATTAGGACTAATAACCTAGGTGACCACCAGCCTTTTTAAAATAGATATGTACTTAGAAACAGATATGGGAATCCATTAGATTTTCATAGGAAGAAGATACATATGGAAAACCTGATACACTTGACTGTGAGAGTCATTAAAAACCAAATCATAAGAATTGTTCAGAAAAACCTATACCCAAATCCAAAACACAATGAAATAGATTAGAATAAAAAAAGTTTGGATAATTCCTCCAAGTGAATAAATGTTTGGATATATTAATTCCTCTATAACTGTAAATTTCAACGGAATTCTATATAGCCATTGACATATTGAGAGGTTGGATTGTGTTCTACTGGCACATAAAAAAGTGATCCCATTTGATATTCATCCATTTTAATAAATAAAAGGGTGATTGGGACAATCCCCATTGTGTGAAAATATATTTTTTATTGGGCATACGTTTTAGGGTTAATGAAAAATTCGTAAAATTGTTAGGATCATCCCAAAAAAATAAATATTAACCATTATAATGGGTTCTACTTATATTATTTCATGATATGGGTGAGTATTATGTGTGGTTAAGTATGATTTGAAATACAATAAAAAACAATTTTATTTCATATTAGATTATTTTGAAATATATTATCATAACATTGACTAGTTCTTAAAATTTTTATAAAATTTTTATTAACTGAAATCAAAACCGTTGAATCATTATCTATAGGAGATGACATAATAGGAAGAACCCTTCAAAATTAGTCTATTGGTCACGATAATATATACAATAATATGTGATCCACAAAATTAAATAGACACTATATATGATTCATAATCATAATAAATACCTTGAGAAGATTGTGGGATTTATAATATATTATTATCTATAATGAAAGGTGTATAATATATATTACCAATAGATGTTTGAATTAAATCCTTTAGATAATTCATCCTAGAAAAATAACCTTGTCTCTTGAATAGAGACTTACATTGTGGAATTCTTAAAAGAAACATCTAGTGAATGATGAATGAAATTTAACATCATTAGTGAATCCTTAGTAAATATGTATTTAATAATCTGAAAAAATTATTAGAAATATCAATTTTAATAAAACCTTAACAAATAGAGTGGTTTAAATAATGTATTTTGTTTTTTAAAAGTAATATATATAAATTTATGGGGGTGATTCTTGATGTATTTGATGAAATTAGATAGTTCCCTTAAATTGGGTATTCATAAAAGTTTAAATTTAAAATGGAAATAAAAAAATGTAGGCCAATTAGTTAAAATTATCCTGAAATAAGTTTATTTTTAATGTACACATATCAAAAAAATTAATATGCACATTAGTGTAATATTTTATAAAAAAGGATATTATAAGAGGGATTGTGTAATTTAGAACCCTTTAAATAGGTAAAAATGAATCCATAATTATTTTAAAACACCATCATAAAGGGCCACATTATAAAAGAAATAAAAAATATTTTTTTTTGATAATAGGAGAATAAAAATATAAAAATAACTAGAAATTCGATTTAATAGTGTTTTCAAATAAAATGAAGAACATTTTAGTGAAGGTAAATTAAGCACAAGTATGGGGAAACCGTCATTAAAATTGTAATAAATTATTTATGGCGTGAAAGTATTTTTTAAAAGGACCTAAAACCAACATTATATAATAATTGTAACAAAAACAATTCACCCATGATTGATATAAGAAATAAAACATTAAATGATTGAGTAAATTCAAGAAAAAATAAATATAGCACAATAAATTATATTGAGTTATGAAACAAACTTCGAACAATAATAGTGTTTTAATAAAATGTAATTTGAAAATTGAAAATAATATTTTTTTACAAATATCGTGTATTAAATCAGGGATTACACAAAAAAAGTTCATTGGTTGAATATATATAATATAAATAAAAATGTTTTTAATAATATTAAATCATGTCTTGATGAATTGAAATATATATGAAAACCATTATGGTGTAAGATATATTCCTTTAAAACCCTTTGAAAGTGTTAAATCATGAATTTTTAGTCTAATAAAATGATTAATCATAATTCCGGACATTTTTATCAAATATAATATATATTAAAATAATTAAATGTAATTAGATTTATAAAACACTACGAGTCACAGATTAGGATTTTTTAGTTGAAATCCATGGCAATGTCAAAAATCAATCTACGCATTCACCTAACATCAAAAGTAATAAAAGAATATTATTACATTTTTACACAAAAATATTATTAAGAAATATTTAAATAGACTAATACCCTTTTATATTTTTTATTATTTGTTAAAAAATTGATAATTATTTAAGTTACTCTACGATGATCAGTGAATTTCATTGTAACACATTAAATTTGTTGATCACGATAATAGGTATTGAAAAAAAACATCACAACCTCCAAAATTTTGGATTATTATATAATTTATTTTTCTATTAGTGTAGTACAAATATTGGTTTAAAGGTAAACCCAAATTATATCAAAATTAAAGTTCCTTGAATAATATATTTTGTGATATTTTAGTTACAATAATAGGTTATTATTTTTATTACTTATAGGATTTCATAAAATTTCATTACAGTTTTCTTAAATTTTAAATATTTTGTATATAAATAACATTTTCTAACCTAACATTTCTGTCAATATGTAAAATTTAATATGTTATCCATTGTTGTGGTAGTCCTCACACACACAGGAAAATATTTAAATTTTTTTTCAGAAATTGTAGAAAATGGTATGAAATGGTTATTCCCATTTTAAAATAAAATTTAATCATTATAAATTTATTGTATTATCATAATTTCATAGATTTCAGGTACAAGAATTTTGTATAACAAGAAAAGGGTATTGATTGTTTGGTTTGTGAGTATTACTTTTCCCTTGGATGTTCTCCATTCAATAACTTCATAAGACACATCAACATTGTATTTTAAAGATTCCAATTCCTAAAATGAATTATAAGGGTGTTTTGGGGAAATTATGGTAGTGTTTTTGGTGATGTGAGGATTTATAAATGGTGGAGAATTGGGATGGTGGTGGTATATTTTAATAAGTTACTATGAGGATAATTTTGTAAATAAAATTTAATTCTCAATGATATGATTCAATTATTGAGGGGAATGTCTAAAAAATGTTTTAAAAAATGGAATTTTAATAATATAAATCCTATTGTCCCTACAAAATTCAATTGTATACATGTTTTTAACATATTATAGCCACTTTCACAAGGTTGAATTCATTTACCCTAATTTACCCTTATATCGGTTAGGACACACTTACCACTATAAATTAATTTTAATATCCTAAATTGATATTTATATTACTTAAAATTGTTAAAAACTTAATTTTAAAAATGAAATTAGATTTCTAAAATATAAATTCCCTGAATATATAGAAATTTAATTTTGTACATGTGTAAATAACATGCTAAATTTTATTTAGAAAAATTTATTTTATATTTGATATTTAATTTTATAAATTGTTTTAATGTTATAGAATGTATTATATTTAAATTTTTAACTATTATTCAAGAAATATTGAAATATTGTTTGAATAAGTTCAAAAAATAATTCTGCCATGTGATCTTTTTATGAAATTCTACAAATTAAAAGTAGATTTCATTAAAATTTTACATATATTTTTTATGATTTGTAGAATGAGTTTAATATATAAATATATTATTTTAAAATACATAATTTTTTTTATAAAATATGTCATTTATTTTAAAAATGGATTAAAAAATCAAATTATTCATGTATAATAATTCATTAAAAGTGACCGGATTTGTGAATAGATATTTCTAAATAATCAACTATATATTTATTATTTCAAACAGTATTCTAAAAACAATACCAAAACTATATTTCCAACAATTATGTCTGTCCTTTCATGTTCTATTTCTTGAATTTTTAATTTTTAGTTTTAATTAAAACATAAAATTTAAGGGTATGATATTTTTTTAAATAATTTTTTTGATATAATGTATATTCCGATTGATAATTTACATAAACCTATAATAAGGATATCATTAATAAATAAATACTATTTTTATATTCTACATTTATCAATATTATAATTAGTTCTCTTTAATAAAAATTACAATGTATAAAAATATTTATTATTAAACAAAATAAATAATTTTTTTTATAAAATAAAATTTATAAATATATAAAATTATATATCATATAATTTAGTTAGCCATATTCATACATACTAATTCAATTAATTGTTTTTAACTATCCAAATAAATCATAATTTTATGTTGTGTTGGTTTTCTGTGTGGAACATGTTATAGAACATTTTTTAAAAAATTAGAGAATATAATATATTAAAATATCTTCTCACTACACATATAATTTAAATTATATTATAAAAATTACAATTTATTCATATAATTATTAAATATTATTTAATATACTCACCTACATATTATATCCTCTTTTATTTGATCATTTCGTGATTCATTATAATGTTTTTAGATTATAATATATTGATTCTCATTTGAAAACATTTATAATTTATTATTTAAATTATTATTTTAAACTAATATAAGATTAAGATCATTTAATTTATTAATGTTTCAAGATAATGCGTCATTACTAATTCATTCAATTTTTCTTAAAAAATTATATTTACATCAAATATATTTTTTGAAGATTTTATTTGTTCTTAATTATATATGTTGTATACTAAAAAAAGTTGTAAATTTCATCAATGATATAAGAATTTTCATAAAAAATGATTATCATTGTTTTATTAAAATTATATTAATAAATAAATCTAGTCAATGCAATCATTAATGTATTGAATATTTTACCACATTTCATGAAGACATTAATAATCTGAACATTTTTTATCATTGAAATAATATAAATCCTTTAATTATTTATTTCCATCAATCATTGATTTTTTATCCTATTCTTTAACATTGATAATTTCGTTTCTATATTCCTATTTCATTAATATTAATTAGAAGTGTTAGTATTTTTTTTATAAAATGCAGAAGATGTGATACCTATCTTTTCGATTTTTTCTATAATAGTTCTTAAATTCTAACGATGTTTCCTTATATTCATTAATAATTTTCCAATCTCCTTAATTTTATGTAAACTCTTCATCAAATTTTTATACATATATATAATCATAACAATCCATAAAAATTTATATTATAATTAATATTCATTATTATTCGTGTTCCCTTCGTTTTTCGGCTCTATAGTTCAAATTTTTTTATATTACAACAGATAAATTATTTTATCATATAATCCCTGATTTATTTAATTTCACTACCCATAAGATTGATAATGTTCAATTATATAAATATATTTCTTGATATAATAATTTATTTTTATTTCATTATGTCATTAACGAAAATATTTGATGGATTTTTTTGAAAAGTAATTATGGGGATGAATTTAAGTGTTTTAGATAAATTCAAATTGATCCCCATGAAGAACAACAAGAAAATATTTATAATACATGAAATTTTTTTAGTGAGCTTCTATTTTATTTTAATTAATTTTTCAATGTTAAAAGTCTTTGAAAACCTAAAAATCCATATCCATGAAAATTTCATTTAATGGGTTGATGCATTTGTTCAAAATATATTTAGCATTTATTTTAAATTGAGTATTATACTCATGTTCTTGATGATGATCAAATAAAATAAAACTATTAGTCTATTAATATAATTAAAATACAATGGATATGTAATATTGAAATATATTTTGGAAGGCCCTCATTATATTCCAATCATATTATAATATCCACTCATAATTATGGATGATTAAATTATGAAAATTTATTTTAAAAATAATATATTATGATATTTATCTAAAAATGAATAAAAATAATTTTATAATGATTATTAATTTAATAATGAGGCACTTTGATATTATTATTTTCAAAAAAGCATGTTAGAATGATCAAATATTTATATAATTGTCTTAATTACGTATAGTCCTTTTATCCTGAGTTTTTTTGTACAATTAAATGAATATAGTTCTGCAAGTTCAACATTATGTGATAGTAAATATAAAGAATCCTATAATTTTATTTTAAAAAATCACCATTTATTAAAAATAATAACACATTTCTATTTTATGTCACTAGTTATGATAGATATCATGGATACTGATATATCCCATATCACTACCCATGAAATGGTGATTTATATTCCTAACACATCCAATATCTCATTTACATTAAATCTTTTTTGTCACCATACCAACTCTAATTACACATAATTCATGCACTCATTCAATTATGTAGAATGTATTAAAGTGTGTTCTTATTTACATGTGTTAGAAACTAGTTTATAATAATCATCGAACCATATATGAGAATTGTTTTCGTTATTAATCTATCAAGTTGGTCCTAACAATGAACTACGAATGACTTGGACATAATTTATTATGTCAGGCATCTGATTAAGTTAAATTGAATCAATAACTCCTTGAAATTGAATAATAAAAATATAATTTAAATGAAATAATAATAAATACATATGAGAATATAAATATCATCTATAATCTATCCAAATGGTGGAGTAAATAATAAAAATTCTAATGGAATGGGATGGGTTGATGAAGTAATGATACTAATTATTTAGTAAATATAACCATATAAAAACCAATATAAAAGATACATATCATCATGTTACAATAGGTTTAAATCCCACTATGTGACATTTTAGCTCATTATCAAATTATATGAATACCACCAAACTGAATGAGATGCAATATATTTAGATATATATTTTCAAAAAAATGACTACAAACACCCATATAATGTATGAAAAGCATGAGAATAATTTTTTTGAAAGGATACCTAAAATTGTTTCATAAGATTCCATTTTTAGATAATATAATCATCATAGAATGAATCTTATCCAAAATATATATAATTTTTAGAAATTACATGTAAAAAAAATAAAATCATATTTACATAAACAAAAACATGAAATAATTAATAATAAAATAAATTAAAAATAGTTACTATGGAAAAATATAAAATGCCTCTATGGTTGATGAACCACATAATACTTGTACATATCCTATAAAACAAATAATATCATATCTATACACATCCCACAAAAGAATTTATTTTAATTGATTTTAATTTTTGTGACGCACATTTGACAGCCCCCAAACAATTCTAAATACATCATGGTAATGTAAATTTAGTGTTGTGTAATCAATTCTAATATTAGGAATTTCATATCTAAATATATGTTTTCATGTATTCTATCCTAAATACCATGTTTATAATTTTCATTCTCCTTTTAATTTTATTTAAATAAATTCCTTAAATATATTTTAATTTAGAGTGTAATTATACAAAATAAATAAATAAATCATTTAATTCAATAAATTTAACATGATTTAAAATCACTTGGTTATACACATATAATGTGTACCATTAATTACCCTAATTTTATAAATATCTGCATTTTGACATTGAAAATAAACATTTAATAATAATTAAATAAACAATTAATTTTAAACAAGAACTTATGATTCTTCATAAAATCTAACTTGTGAAAACACTAACCTTAAAAAACAGAAGTATTTTTTAGTAGATGGATTCTAATATAAATAGTGGATGATGAATATTAAAATATATATTGAATTATTAGAGTTGATACCAACATTAATTAATATGTAGATAATATATAACTTATTTCCCATGAATATAGTTGAAGGTGAATATCCAAAAAATGATTGAATATAATGAATAATGATGATGGATGACACATACATGGTTATCCATTAAGGACTGATGATGGGAAAACCCTATGAAATCGTCTAAAAGGTTGTAGGGATATGTTATTTTCACACGAGGGGCTAACAGGGTCTCATGGAAATTTATATTTTAGTGGATTTAGGTTACTTTTTTAAAGAAAATCATTTACAATTTTTTTTTCATGTATATGAATTGAAAAAAAGCAAAATACCTATTCCATCACTCAATGTGACACTCTATAAAACCACATATTAAATAGGTATTTCATGTGTACCCTATGTTAGTCATAGAGAGACAGAATAATATTAAAACTCGTATACCTAGGTTGATCCACGGAGTGACCATCGATGGTCCTGATATATCGAATGTTCCAAGTAGTCGACCCCTCTCCCGTGATGGGTCACAATGTGACATCCCTTCATCATATTATGAAAAAATAGAGTTATCAATTATATTCTACCCAAAAACACAATATAATTAGAATAACATAAACAAGGTAAATGATTAAATAATATGTACAATTCATTACTATAGTATTAAATATTGGGTGAAAGAATTTTACCCATTATATCACATTACTGCACATGAATATATGCTCAAATATGGGTGATCAAGATTGTTGTGAGTCCATTTCTCCCTCATAAAAGCATAACAAAATAATTTATATGGGGAATCCATCCCATTTTTTCTAATATATGTCCTAATAGTATATATTTCCCCAGAAACACATTATCATTAGATTCAATAATCTCTATTAGTTTCTCAAAATTTGAAATTTATTACTCCATCTATAGATATTCCCAATTCAATATATCAAAATGATCGAGATGATAATTCTTCAATTGGGAAATGGATAATTTATTATTAATATAATATTTATTATGGAACTCAAACTAATATGAAACCACCCCAATCTAATTATCTATCCTAAATGGTGCCGCAAACAACAAGGTAAACATCACCTACAAACTAGGAGATCAGTTGACAATTAGAGAGATTATAATATAGAAACTAGTAGAATAATAAAAAAATATTTGGAATTTATTATTAGTATAAAACACATGGGAAAAATGAGTCATCATTACCCCTGTCATGTTTAGTGGAATCATATATTATTCCACATTCATAATTCTTAGTCCCACAAATGGATTCTCTCCATAAATAGTTTTATATGGTGGAGTCCAACATAGAAAATTATACACTGGTTAAAATGGAAACATTCATATCAAATCCTAGTTACATTAATTATATGTGAAATCAACTAGTTAATATGGGGTATGATTAAACATGAGAAATAATATAAATATGGATAAATTATATCATATAAAATTTTTGTATCCTAATCCATTTGGGCATCCCTAAGTAGATAGTATGATATATTTAACATCACTTATGATCACTTACCCAAATGGATTAGGATACAATAAAAAATCAGATAGTAATATTCCCCTAAATGTATTGGGGGAAACCAATAATATTTCATAGTATGTATTATCAGACATCTAGGAGGGTTTTGAAACAAGATGAATAAGTCTTAATAGAATATTTTTAATAATATTATCCTAATAACATGTATAAAATCATGTCATAAAACTAATTTATCCATATCACAAACATCCTCCAAAATTTGTTCAATATATCATAATATATCATGGTGGATCCATGGTAGACATGCCCACAAGAGTGATATTTGTATTTAAAAACCAACTTCTAAAGGGATAATGGAAACAAGCATTAGAACTGAAGATAGGGAATTACTTCAAAATATAAATCCCACTAACATGTTGTATCCCGATAATTTATGTTACATTCATGTCCAAAGACACATCATATATTTGTTTCTATTTATGAAAAATATTAAGATTAAAATGTTCCAAATTTATACAACAAATAAATATGACATTATAATGTTACATCATGTATAAATGAATTCGATAAAAGGGTACCATATATTATATTAATCACTAGATTCACTCAATTCATGAGAAGGAATCCTCCTACTGAGTTCTTTTGGGAAAAAAATTCCTTTCAGGGTGTATAGATGTGGTCACTATAAAATTCATGAAGTCATTAATCATGTCATCTCATACATAGAAATTATTAATGGAAAATATATGACCCAAACAAATATGATTTGAAGGAATTGTTTGTATATCTCTTAAAAGTTCATATTTTAAACACGTTAATTCATTCAAAACTGCTATTAGATTAGGGAAATGGTGAAATTAATTCATTTCATGGGATAGTTGTTAGTGAGATCTATATGGCACTGTGTTATCACCATATATAATAACACATCCCAAACCAGTATATGATAATCCATAACTGAATATATATCCACTATGGTAATTAGGTTTAATCAAAATAGGATCTAAAGTCAATGCACACCTTACAACATTAAAAGACAATTGAACTCAATACTGCATAGGAATTAAAATCATTTCTGAGTGATATCATTCATAGTCTATGAATTCATAGAATAATGAATCAAAAATTATTAGTAACAACCAACTAATTCCACGATGAATCATATATTAGTAAATCATCAAGCTTTATCCCATGATATAACAACACTCAGTATTATATTTTCATAATATATTACTCATTTGGATACCAAAAATCCTCCTGAAATGTAACAGCTTAAACCCAGATACAATGTGTCGGTACATTATTACATAACATTGGCCTAATTACAAGGAATCATGTCCCAAAACCCCAATTAGTTTATCAATATTGGAAAATAGATACATACATGAATGATAAATTACACATCAAAAAATATAACACAACATCATTGATCCTTTGAGAATTTCATTAATCCCTTATCTTAACCCAGCTTATCAATCATAATACACTTCTCAGAATCTTGGGAAAATAAAACACAGAATGGGTTGAGATTAGATTCTCAGTAAGGATAACAATATAGTGGAAACTTACGTAAATAAGCATAAACCTTTAAGGAAATGTATAAGTCTAAAACAAAATCCTTTTAAACATAAACTTCAAGATAATATGGATAAGATAAAATCAAATAATTCCATTTAAATATTAATAAGGATATTCTAATAGTCATATAATCACATTAAATATCAATAACCACATTCATAATGATGGAATGCATAATGCTAGACTTCATAAACACATAGTAAAGGCCTTGTGCCATGACTATAAATAATATTTTTCCATGGACTTTTTCAAGACACTAGTTTCTCTAATGAGACCTAGATATGCATCGAGGAGCTATAACGGGCTCCACCCATCACTTATTAAGTACAATTCATTCCTCATTTGAAAAGGATTAAACATAACATAATCATTTGTTTTAAAACGAGCCTATAAAATGTCAATAAATTGTCCATAAACCATGAATTGTATAAAAATAAAACATCCACAACCAAACATATCATAAAACCTTCAATACGACATGGATGATTTGTATCATAATAAACCAACTTCAAAGTAGTTTAAAATAAATCAATTGATGGGTACATAGATGACAATTATTTTTAAAACTCTTTGAGAGAAATATACCTTTTTGATGAAAACATTTAAAAATCACACAATTTAAAAAGGAAGATAGTTAAAGACATTTTTAATAAAATATTCTGATACAACATTGAAACATATTAATGGAATTAACAATTTAAATACAATCATGTCCTTATAAATAAATCCTTAAAAACATTTTAAAAAATGGAAATTAATGAGATAGATTTAGAAGCATAAACATATAAAAAATATTAAATTAATATTTTTATTTAAATAGTACCTTAAATTAATAATTTTTAAATGCCTTTTATGAATCACGGGCATGGATAAAAAATATGTCCCAGAAAATACATACTCATAAATAATCTCGGATAATAATTAGATTGAGGTATTAACCCTTACATTGTACTTTCCTTTAGTCGAGGGTACGTTTAACATCACATTTAAAGACCGTAGTATGTTAATAAATTATACCAAAACCATATTAAAATTTATGATATTATAAATGATTCCTTTTTGACTTTATACTATCCATTTAATAATAATTTCTAGATTAAATTAACATTTTGGGTAATAATCGCTACTTTATCGTACGTGTTTTAACTTGTTACACTTGATTTTATAACTTAAGTGATGATTTAAATAAATCCCTAATATAAAACATGATTTATATGTACTATATATTTATAATATAAATATTTATAATAGAAATATATATGAAATGTAAAACACCATTTATAGAGACTGTAGGTCGTACGTACGTAAAAACCTAGTTCCCGTTTTCATATCGTATTGAACACAACTAAGTGAATAAGATACATGTAAGTATATATATATATATATATCACTATACTATAGAATTATTATGTAATATATTACCTACTAATTAATAATATATATTTTTACAATTAACTTTGAATGGTGAATGTTGAAATGAATCTCATCGCATCGTGGAGACAATATTCCGTATGCACACACGAGCGACAATATCATTATATTGATGGTGAAATAATTATTAATTGGAGGGTATATAATATATAAAGAATAATTAAAATGTTATATTTTTTATCTAAATCAGTTATACTCATTATTATACCCATCTAAATAGTCAAGTATTTGAATAACAAACTACACCCAGACATGGAAACAGTAATCTGTACGTACGCACATATTGTGAATTTATCATTTATAAGATAAATAGTGTAATGGAATTGGTTGTAAAATTTTTATTATAACTTCATAGTATATAAAATATTGTAGGGTTATTATATTTGAATGTAAACCATAATGAAAGAGCATGTGGGAGAAGAAAATAACCTGTAAGAGGTGATGAAATATTTACCTCTTATATGTATTCTTCCTATTGATTTGATCAAAAGGACTCCATAAGTTGTATTTCTAACAAATAGATGGAATCTAGGTTGTATGGAGGAATATTGGGAGGATATTTGGTCAGGGTTTTTCCAAGCCAAAATACATTTTTGTTTTTAAATTAATAGATGGGGATGATTCTTTTTATAAGAGAGGCGAGGATCACTTTAGGAAAAGCATGAAATATTATTTTTTAATAAAATCATTTTCGGTTTTTAATGCCTCAAAAAAGAATTATTTAGTGTCTAAGGTTATTATGTATCAAAAAAATCCCATCCAACAGATTTTATACATTTTTAGTTCTTCATAATAACCATGCCTTTTAGATTTAACTATTAGTTAAATAGACTGACCTTTACCATTTCTATTTGTATTTTTATATTATAGGGTTAATAATTTTTCTATAACGAGCCCTGAGAACCCCAAGGGGTTCATTATTAACCTATATATATCTCTTTATCTGAGTCTATTAGACAAACCATATATTTTTAGGAATATTATATCAAATAATAATTCAATATTTGTTTTAAAAACTCAATAATGTCAATTTTGACACTATTTAGTATTTTATTTTTGTGATAATAATAAAAACGTGATTACATAAAGAAATTATTTAATCATCCCTAACATGTCATATTAACTTATATAATCAGGTTAATTATTAAAAAGTCTCAGATTATATTTATTTGGATATTTCTAATATCAATTATTTTAATCATTAATTAATAAGGTAATTATTGATTCATTATTATGTCATAAATAAATAAAATTATTTAATGTCAAAAAATTACAAATAAATTACCATTATGTAGGAAATATTGTTATCTTTCTAATAAAAATTTTTAGTCAAATTTATCTTATATATAATCCTATGTTGAAAATGGTTTAGTTATTAATCATTGAATTTAACTATTTTAACATTTCATTAAATAAATTAATAATAAATGTCATAATCATATTCAAGTGGACCCAGGGGGGACATATTTTTTTCAAAGGGTTTTTTTGGGTCCAATTATACTCATCCAAGAGAATTAGACATTTTTTAGAGTAATTATATTTTCATTTTTATCTTTAATCACCCGGTTAACTTTTAACCATGGTAAATAAAAGTCAAAAGTTACTATTCATTAAATATTATTTTCATATTATTGAACCACATTATACTTACTGATTTCAACCATATCTCTTGGAATTTTGAAATACAACACACAAAATCATAAAAATTACATTTTATGATAATTTGTAAATGCACCTAAAAAGTGGAAAAAATACATTAAAATGTTCCATTAAATTTTATATATCTAAACTTATTATAAAATGACTCCAATTAATTACATTGAAAATATATAGGTATTATGAATCAATTTTGACCTAAAATAAATTAAAATAAATTAAGTTATTATATAAATAAATAGTCGGTTATAAATAATAATGTGGTGTTTTTCACTTTTCATCAAAAATTAAATGTTTTCAGAAATATATGAAAAATTCACCTGAAGATTATTATTATATTCTAAATTCAAAAATGAATTCTATTTTATCAAATTAAAAACATAAAAGTATCATTTATTTATTTAACTTAAATTCCAATTTTTAAAACCAAAAAGAGGGTATTTAAAAAGTAGAATGTATTAAAAGTCTAAGATGTTTTTATGTCAAATTTAAATGTAAAATTACATAAAATGACCTAAAATGTATTAAATGATAAAAATACATTATAATTATACTTAAAAATAAATAAAATTCATAATTTTCACTATAAGTTATTTCGATTAACAAATTTTGTTGCCATTAAAACTTCAAATTTTTCACTATACATCAAAATATGAATGTTATCATAAAATTACCAAAAATGTACCCAAACTAAACATTTATGACCCTATTTTAAAGAAGATTTTAATTTCATTAAATTAAATACATGAACATGTCAAATATTGGTTTCAAAAATTTCTCTCCATTAAAAAGCGTTATAATTTTTTTTAAAGTTCTTATTATATCCAAAAAAATTAATTTGTGGTTATATTATTTCTATGAAATACATAATATCGATGTTAGAATTATATTGATTATATAAGATTCAATATAGAGTTAATACTTTTCAAAAAAGCTTTTTTAATGGTTAGTTTAGAATGATGTAGTGCACTCGAACTCGGTGTTGCGTATTGTTCATGCTATTTAATTATTTTATGGAGATAACGTAGTATGAAATACTAGGGTGTTACATTCTCCCCTCCTTTAATTAATTACTTCCCCACAATTAGAGATTGTTATATGAAATTAAATTGTAAAAAATAGTGATGAACTCGTAAGGGGCGACACATAGAGATTAGGTTTTCCCCATCGCCGCCTGCCTTCATCCATTGTGCGGGATGGCTTCGGATCTCTCTTCGGTGGTGCGCTCTCAGAAAGATCATGGTGTGTGACTTCTCTCATACTAGTGGCCGCGTGGTGTGGATGATGTGTAGAGGCTTTTACCCAACAAAAGTCTGAGCTTCATCGAGGTTTGATACATTATCAGAGGATTCATAGCATTTGATGGGAGATTCTATGGCGGCTCTATATATAGATCTCTGGTGTGGGATAGTAGCAGAGTCATCGCAACGTCATCAATGCTAGATGTATCTTCAGCGGTGGGTTCATCGGGTGGCCACCATGGTGGTGTGGTCTTGATCCTGGTAATCTACATTATGTGGGGGAATTCTGTTGTGTTGATCTCTGTCAGATGTGTGTGTATTGGAAGGATAATTGTGGACTCGGTGTGAACTCAACGGTGGAGACTGGATGTGGATCAAGAATGGTGCAGATGTGCGATTCTGGCAGCATAATGAGCGGCAGTTTCTATTTCAGTTCATCAAAGTTGCGCTGCATGCTTCCTCAGATCTTGGATTAATGGTAAGTTGTGGAGCGAACTTGATTGTGGTGTAGTGGAGGTTCTCTGGAGGGGATGGAAGAACGTGGTGGCCTGTGGCGGAGATTTAGCCGGTGACGGTGACTAGGATTCTATTTGGGCATGTATGACCATTTTGACATGTTTTTAAGCGTTTTGGTAGGACTGTCCATGTAATGAACTGAAAATTTTCATTGTATTGAGAGTATAATGAGTCATTACTATTCCTTAAGCGACATCCCCAAGACACCAAAGGCTAGAAATAAATATCGAATGGTTTCAAATATATATCGGGGGATGATGTATCATTTAAGAAATAAACCAACCAAATCATCATTAACAACCACTATATGATGCATGTAAAAGAAACAACCATATCATGCATTACAAAAAGAGAACTAAGTTGTTCCACAAGCCAATACATAATCCACACAATGTCATAGTACCAAGAGGAAGACTAAACAAAATTCCCAGAACAAGCCAAGACACACTCCACAGCTCCACACCGAGCTCCATGCACCAAACACCACAACATCTCCCAAGAATTACCATGAACCACTAGTAATGAGATGTCATACCTTTACCTGTGTCTTGGAATATGACATCTCCAAGAGCACAAAAGTCCCAAATCAAGGGTGAGTATAAAATTCAGCAGGGTTTCACTAATGAAATCCCTACTCATGAAACTAGGATAGAAGATTTTGCAAAAATTATATAAAAAAGTTTATATAAAACAATTTCTCAAAAATAGTTTATAACTAAATATAACATGTTTCCCAAAACAATTTATTACTAAAAAAATACAAGTGAAATTGAAACCAATATTCCAGCATGTCATTTTTTTAGAAAAATGACTAAATAAGATATAAAATAATTTCTCAAACATTCCACAAACCCATGCAGCCAACCATGCATGCTACTTGGACGTGGGGGAAGCCCTAACCCTTATCCATCCCAGAATAATGGGGGAGTCTTCTTACCCTTATCAAAAACCAAATGCTATTTGAATATTTGATGGGGGGAGCCATAACCCTTATACATCCCTGAATGATGGGGGAGACCCCTAACCCTTATATATCTGGAAGGCAATATGAATATTTAACAAGGGAGAGCCCAAACCCTTATCCATCCTAGAATAATGGGGGGTTCCCTAACCCTTATCCGTCTCGAATGCAATATGAATGTTTTACAGGGGAGAGCCCTAACCCTTATCCATCCCAGGATGATGGGGGAGACCCCTAACCCGTATTTGTCCCAAATGCAATATGAAAAAACACCACACATTCCCAACAATCATGCCAAAACAACCCTTTCATTAAAACACTTGTTATTAAAACCATTTCCATCAAAACCATGTGTGTTCAACCAATTCAAACCATTTCAATAAAAATGTACTTTTATTGAAAACCAAAGAATAAACCAATTTCATCAAAGCCATTTCAATAAAAATATCCATTCAATAAAACAACCCTTTTATTGAAAATCCATCTTTCATTAAACCATTTACCATTCCAAAAAATCTATAATTTTAAATATAAATTTTATATTCAAGAATCCAAATCACTTTTTAAAACAATTCACCTTGATTTGACAACTTCATCAAAACCATAAGTCATCACTAAAGAAGATTTATTATACACTTTTCAAAATCAATTTCATTCAAATAACCTAATTTGATACTAATCCAGTCAATTATTATAAGAGAAGTCGAGATAGAAGCCTCTTACCTCAATGGTTTTGATGAAACCCCCACAAACAATGAACGCACGATAAAACATGGTTGATACTCCAAGATTCCCCCTTAGATATCTTCTCCTAACACAACCAAGACCAAAACTCATCATATTTGGCATCCACACACATAGATCTACCCATAATGGGTGTAGATCTAGGTAACCAATAGAAGAGGAGAAGTAGATCTATGTAGATCCAAGAAACCAAACAAGAACGATTACATGCCTCACGAATCCGGCTTCGATTCGTCAAGAGAGGCCTTCCGATCGCCTCCGAAATGATGGGGGAAACCTGTATGACAATAAGAGAACCAAAATCCCGATTTAGGGCCACTTAGAAGCTTAAAAAAGAAATTTAGAAGCAAAAAAACGTGAGATCTACAATTTAAGGATCTCATTTAAGTGCCCACATAGTTAGTTTTCACAGTTTGACAAACTGTGCAGTAACCATGCGTTAGCTAATGTGTCGACCACCCTTCTCGCACAATTTGGCCGCACTGTTAGACAAAATGTGAGTCGACCATGCTGAAGACACTACCTCTAAGACCAACTACGCACGGTTTGGCCGTGCGGTTTAGACAAACTGTGCACCGCCCGTGTGGCTTCCCTTTTCTCCCCAGAACTCATTCAATGTTCTCCCAACACTCCCATTCATCACCCATATCATTAAAACCACTACATTCACCAAGAATGGGTTACATACCAAAAACTAGGGGTACAACATTCTCCCCAACATTGTTATTTCCATCCTCGGATTGTGTAAAACCTTCACCAAGCTAAAAGAGTTCCAGCCACTTCTCTTTCATTTCCTTTTCACATTCCCAATTCTCTTACTGAATCAGAACATGCTGCCATAAAACCTGCAGTAGACCGATACTTTTTTCATTCATGAATTTCTCTTCCCTTGCCACAATCTGTACCGGGATATTTACCAACGAAGCATCCAACTCTAGATAAATGTGATCCCATCTGATCACATGGTTAGGATCAGGCTGAATCTTTTTCAACTGAGATACATAGAACACATTATGCACCAAACTAAACTGTGGTTGTAATGCCAACCGATATGCCACCTCACCAACCTGTTCCAGTATATAAAAAGGGCTTATGTATCTTGGAGATAACTTGCCCTGATTCTTGAAATGAAGATGTCCAAGCATTGGAGTGATCCTCAAGACAACATGATAATCCACAAGAACGGCCACGGTCTTCAACGGTGATCTGTATCAGATTTCTGACAACTCTGAGTTGCCTTCATTCTCTTTCCAATCAAATGGATCTTCTCTGTTGTTCCATGGTCATGGCTCGACTCATCTAGTGAAGTATCACCAGTTTACACGAAGCATAGTGGAGAACTACAAGGATTCCCATACAATGCTTCATACTGAGCTATGCATATTCATTGTTGATAGCTATTATTGTAAAAGAACTCCACTAAGGGTATATGCTCCTCCCAAGAGCCAAAAAAATCCATTACACAATCCTACAACATGTCTTCCAATGTTTGCATCATCTTCTTGGATTGCTCATCCATCTGAGGAAGATATGCCATGCTCATATCCAATTGAGTCCCCAGGGCTTGTTGTAATGATTTTCTGAAACAATATGTGAACCTTAGATCTCAATTTGAGACTATAAACATTGGTACACCATACCTCTTTACTACTTCTCTTATCTATATTTTTCGAAAGATCTTCCACTGTATCAATTTCATGAATGGGGATGAAATTTTCCGACTTAGTTAGACGATCCACTATCACCCAAATGGGATCAGGTTTACGAACTGTTATTGGAAGACCTGTAACAAAATCCATTGCTATCTAGTCTAATTTCCACACTGGGATATGTAATGATTGTAACATACTAGTTGGTCTCTAATGCTTTTCTTTAACTTGCTGACAAGTTAAACACCACAAGACGAACTCGACCACCATCATTTTCATGCCGCTCCACCAAAACGGCACCTTCAATGCCTTAAACATCTTCTGTGTACCTGGTAGTACAACCCATCTTGAATGGTGGTAAGCATGAAGGAGTTGTTCTTGACAACCCTTAAGTACAACCATACTATATTTGAAACACAAATATGAACCCCCATCAAGTTTCCATCTATAAATGGTCACCCACCATTGTGTTTTGAACTTATAACTTGACATTCTGCATTAGATTTTTGTGCTTCTTTGATCATCATTACCAAATTTGGAACAAGCATAGCTGAAAAGAAAACTGAAACATCACATTGGTCTTCATATTCAACATGCATGTCGGCTAAGACTGACATCAAC
Organism: Viscum album; assembly: GCA_963277665.1. NCBI lineage: Eukaryota > Viridiplantae > Streptophyta > Magnoliopsida > Santalales > Viscaceae > Viscum > Viscum album. The sequence goes on along the minus strand of OY728151.1, from coordinate 746,972,727 downwards.
TTCTATTCTTCTGAGGAAAAGCCATGAAGACCACTGGTGCATTCGTCAGATCAAAATGCATGAGTACATATTCGTAGTGGCCATATCTGATTTTGAAAGAATTGTATGAAATATCTTATTCTGAACTTGCAAATGGTGATATCCTGATCACAAGTAAATCATGGAGAACCACTGAGATCCCCTTAATTTATGGAATATATCATCAATGCATGGAAATGGATATCTATTCTTTATTTTATATTTGTTAAGATTACGATAATCAACACACCACTGAAGAGTTCCATCTTCAATATTCACAAAAACACTGGTGCTTCCCATGGAGAAGTGCTTGGTCAAATGAAAAAAATGCTTTTCGTCTCCTCTAACTGCACTTTCAATTCCCATAACACTATTGGTGACATCTTATAAGACATATGGGAAATAGGACTATTCCCTAGAAGGAGATAAATTTTAAACTTCACATCACTTAGAGGTGGTACCCCTGAGAAGTTATTGAGAAAGACATCTGGAAATTGATCCACAATAGCTGGAAAACTATTTCCCTCAATTTCTTCCACTGATACCATAGTTAACACTGCCATTTGACAAGAGATCATTCCCACCATTGGTTCCAATAAGCTCTTTGCACCTTTGTTTTCTATTCTCTCTTCCCTGAAGAGATGCCCGATGTCATCCTCAGTCGTGAAACTAACCGTTCTCCTATTAGAGTCGATGAGAGCCTTAAACACTATCAACCAATCCATACTCAGGATTAATTAATAGACATCTATGTCCAACATCAAGAAGTCCTTTTGTAACTCACCACCATCGACAGTTATAGAACATGCTCTACACAGAAAGGTTTTAAATTAGCATTCACCAAGGGGAGTTTTTAGTTTCAAAACAGAAGACATCATTTCTAGTTTTAAAAATAGCATGTCAGCAACACGAGAAGCAATGACGCAATGTGACACACCAGTAACAAACAACACATACACAAGATAGAATTCAAAAGAATCATACCTCACACAATAGATGGTCGAGCCTGATCATCGACAACTATCTTCTCAACTCCAGAAAATTGCTTTGTTGTTTCCCTTTGCTCCTTGTTTATTGATTTCACTCGTTTCATCGAAGCATATGGTGTTTGTGACACCAGAGAAGTGTCCCTGACACCCGACCTTGGAGAAGTGTGAAAAAATCACTTAAGTTGATCCATCTTGTTGCAATTGCGGCGTGCTCTCGTTTGTGCCTTACAGTCCCTCTTGATGTGGCTCGCAGAGCCACACTCGAAACATCCAAGCTTTCTCTTGGGTCTCGGAGAAAGTTTAATTGCTTCAGTAGTCTGATTACGATGTGTTCTTACTCTTTGAGAAAAGGTGTCTCATTTCCTATTGCTCTTAGTGTTAGAGTTCTCAGCTCCTTTAGTAAAGATAATTGAACTTCCTCTATATTGATTTTCAGAAGTGACTGATATCGTAGACATATTATTCTGTTGCAGTCCCTAATCAACTTTTTTAAAATCTTGAGCAATGCTTTGGACCAAATGTTGGTTCACCTATGGTTTAGGTGAAACCACATTCTCACTACCCTCTTCCGACTATCCTCCATGGTGCCTACTGGGTGCCATTTCCTAAAGTAAAAATAATCTCTGTCAATATCACTCTTTAGAAACTGATGTCCTAACAATTCAATTATAACATATCATCGATCAAAACATTGTTTTCGGAACAACCTTTTCCCATGTTAAACCATTTTTTAAAACATTCAACATGCTTATTTCGAAATCAGCCCATTTTCAAAATACAACAAATACCCTGTTTTCAAAATCATTCTCTTGAAAACAATTTCTGAATTTCTCAAAAATTCATACATTGCACAAAATACTTACTCATTACTCACAATGAGATATGAAATCATAGTGGGAATTCATTCCTCTACAATGCATGTCATGGTAATCTCATTGGCTAAACCCATAACAATGAGATTTCTAACATTCTAGAAGTGTATCCAAAACAATTATGTAACCTACATCCTAGTAAATTGAAGTTGAGTATAAATGGGTTAGCTACATCCTTTTATTCTATACAATTCAATTTACGAGAATCCTACTCTTGTCTATGATTTCGACCCAAGGAATATACAAGAATGAATTTAAACTCTAAGACCAAGAATATCGATGACCACTTTTAAGGAAAGGATAGAACAAGCTGATACCTTTTGTAATGACCCGCAAATTTTCATTGACTTGAGAGTATAACAAGTCATTAATAGGCCTTATGTGACATCCCCAAGTTGAAAAAGGCTGGAAATAAATTCCAAAGGATTTCAAATATATGATGGAGGATTATTTACCCTTTAAGAAATAAACCAACCAAAACATCATTAACAACCACTATATGATGCACGTAAATTAAACAAACAACTCATGCTTTTCCAATGGAGAACTAAGCTATTCCACAAACCAATACATGACCTACACAATATCATTGTACCAAGCGGAAGACTAAACAAAAGACTCAGAACAAGCCAGACGCACTTCACGGCATCACACTGAGCTCCATGCACCAAGCACCACCACATCTCCCCAGCATCACCATGAACCCCTAGTAATGTGATTCCATACCTTTACCTGTGTCATGGAATATGACATCTACAACAGAACAAAATATCCAAAGCAGTGGTGAGTATAAAACTCATTAGGTTTTTCCCCAACGACTTCCCTACTCACGCCACTAGGGTTGAAGAGTTAGAAATAATTATATAAAATAGTTTATATAAAAATTTTCTCAATAATAGTTTATAACTAAACATAACAAGATTCCCAAAACCACTTATAACCAAAAACATAAATGTGAAATTGAATCCAATTTTCCTACAAGTTATGTTTTTTAGAAAATAACTAAATAAGCATTATAACCATTTATCCAAAATTCCACAAACCCATGTAGACAAACATGCATGCTACATAGAAGAGGGGGAATCCCTAACCCTTATCCAACCATGAATGATAGGGGATTCTTCTTATCCTTATCATACCCCAAATGCAATATGAATTTCGGACGAGGGAGATCTCTAAACCTTATCCATCCCAGAATGATGGGGGAGAAATCTTACCCTTATCCGACCCCAAATGAAATATGAATGTTTGATGGGGGGATCCCTAACCATTATCCATCCCAGAATGATGGGGGAGACCCCTAACCCATATTTATCACGAAATTAATATGATTTTTTTACGGGGGAGATCCCTAACCTTTATCCATCCCCGAAAGATGGGGGAGACCCATAACCCTTATCCATCCCGAATGCAATATGGACACACACCACATATTCCTAACCATCATACTAAAAACATTTTTTCAATAAAACTCCTTTTATTGCAAACCATTTCCATCAAAACGAATTGTGTTCAACCAATTAACACCATTTCAACAAAAATGTACGTTTATTAAAAAACAAAGAATAAACCAATTTCATCAAAACCATTTAAATAAAAAATCATTAATATAAAACACCTTTTTTATTGAAAACCCATATTTCATCAATCCATTTACCATTCCTACAAATCCATAATTTAAAATCAACATTTTAAATTCATGAAGCCCAATCACTTTGCACAATAATTCACCAAGATTTCAGAACATCATCAAAACCATAATTCATCACTAAAGAAGAATTATTCTATTCATTAAAAAATGAATTTCATTCAAATAAATTATTTTGAAACTATGAAAATAAATTCTAACCAGAGGAGTTGAGATAGAATCCTACTACCACAATGGTTTTGATGAAACCCCTACGAATGAAGAGCGCACGAGAAAACATGATTGATTCTCCAAGAATCCTTCTTAGATCTCTTCTCCTAACACAACTGAGAACAAAACTCATCATATAGGAAATCCATATACATTGATCTTCCCATAACGGGCATAGATCAAGGAATCTAAGAGAAGAGTAGAATTAGATCCAAGTAGATCTATGAAACAAAACAATAACGATCACATTCATCAAGAATCCAGCTTTGATTCATCAAGAGAAGCATTTGGATGGCCTCCAGAATGATGGGAAAAACCGTCATGACCTTAGGAGAAACAAAATCCAATGTAAGGGAAACTTATAATCTTAAATGATGAATTTAGAGGAAAAAACATATGAGATCCACAATTTAAGGATCTCATTTCAGTACCCGCACAGTTAGTTTTCACAGTTTGACAAACCCTGTGCTAACCGTGCATTAGATATGGCCTCGACAACCCTTCTTGCATGGTTTGGACACAAGGTTAGAAAAACTGTGCATTGACCATGCAGAATACACTACCTCTAAGACCAACTAGGAAAGATTTGGCTGCACAGTTTAGACAAACCGTGCGCCACCCGTGCGGCTTCCCTTTTTTCCCCAGAACTCATTCCAAGTTCTCCCGACTCTCCCATTCGTCACACTTATCTTTAAACCACTAATTTCATCAAGAAAGGGTTCCATACCAGAAACTAGGGTTACTAAATTCTCCCCTCAATTGGAATTTTTTCCCTTCAAAAGTATAAAATCTTCACCCAACTGAAAGAGTTCCAACCACTACTCTTTCATTTCCTTTTTATGTTCCCAAGTCTCTTCCAGAATCTGACCATGCTGCCATTAAACTCACAGTAGTCCGATGATTTTTTCAAGAAAGACTGTCTCTTTCCTATCCACAATTCGTATTGATATATGTATCAACGAAGCATCATACTTTGGTTCAACGTGATCCCATCTGATCACGTGGTCATGATCAAGATGTTACTTCTTCAACTAAGATACATGGAACACATTATACAACGAAATAAACCATGGGGGTAATGCCAAAAAATATTCCACCTCTCTAACCCATTCCAGTATCTAAAAAGGGCCAATGTATCTTGGAGATAACATTCCCTGATTCCAAAAACGATGATTTCCAAGCCTTGGAGCGATCCTCATGAAGACATGATCACCCACAATGAACGACAATGGTCTTCGACGGTGATCTGTATCATATTTCTGATGAATCTGAGTCGTCTCCATTCTATGTCTAGTCAATTGGATCTTATTTGGCATGCGTTGGAGAAGGCTCTACCCAACTAGTAAATTATCACCAGTTTTCACCCAGCATAGTGGAGAATGACAGGGATGCCCATACAATGAATCAAACTAAGACACGTGTATAGAGGATTGATATATATTATTTAATGAGAACTCTAATAGAGGTATATTCTCCACCCATGTGCCACCAAAATCCATTACACAAGCCCGCACCATCTCTTCCAACATTTTTATCATCCACTTGGATTGCACATCCATCTGAGGATGATACGCCATGCTCATAGTCAACTGAGTCCCAAGGGCTTGCTATAATGATATCCTAAAACAAGATGTGACCCTCAGATCTCAATTTGATACTATATACACTGGTACCCCATGCAACGTAACTAATTCCCGGTTATATAATTTTTGTAAGATCTTCCACCGTATGAGTTTCACAAAAATTGATGAAATTGGACGACATAGTTAGATGATCCACTATCACCCAAATGGCTTCGTGTTTCCGGACCGTTATTGGAAGATCATTAAAAAAATTCATTGCTATCTGATCGTATTTCCACACAAGAATTGGTAATGATTGTAACATACTAGCTGGTCTCCGATGATATTCTTTAACCTGATGACAAGTTAAACACCACGAGATGAACTCGACCACCATACTTTCATGCCTCTCTACCAAAACTGTACCTTCAACGCCTTATAAATCTTCAATGTACCTGGGTGTACATCCCATCTTGAATGGTTGTATGCATGAAGGAGTTGCTCCTGACAACCCATAGGTACAACTATCCTATCTCTGAAACACAAAACTGAACCCCATCAATCTTCCAGCCATCGATGGTCTCCCCACCATTGAGTTTTGAGCATACAACCAAACAATCTGCATCTGATGATTGTACTTCTTTGATCATCATTACCAAATCAGGAACAAGCATAGCTGAAAAGAAAACTACAACATCACCTCGGTTTTTATATTCCACATGCATGTCGGCTAAGACTAACATCAACTAGCAATTTTCTAATGCAAATCCAAGAAGACCGCTGGTGCATTTGTAAGACCAAAAGCCATGACTACATTTTTGTAGTTGCCATATCTTCTTATGAAAGCTGTCTGTTGAATATCCTTCTTCCAAACTCACAATGGGTGATATCATGATCTCATGTCAATCTTGGAGAACCACTGAGATCCCCTTAATTGATCGAATAGATAATCAATGCATGTAAATGGATATATATTCTTTATCATAACTTAGTTAAGCTTATGATAATCAACACACTACCAAAGAGTTCCATCTGCCTTGTTCACAACAACACTGGTGAAACCGATGGAGAATTACATTTTCGAATGAAACCTTGGCTTTCTATCTCCTCTAACAGCACTTCCAATTCCCATAACTCTATTGGTGACATCCTATAAGATAGAAGGGAAATAAGAAAGGTCCCCAGAAGGAGATCAATCGTAAACTGCACTTCCCTTTGAGGTGGTACCCCTAAGAAGTAATTGGGAAAGTCATCTGGAAAAATGATCCACCAAAACTGGAAAAATATTTTCCTCAATTTCACCCATTGATTCCAGAGTGAACACTACCAGTTGATAAGAGATCATTCTCACCATTGGTGACAACAAGATCATTTCACCTTTGTTTACCATTCTCTCTCCCCTGACGAGATGGTTGATATCGTCCTCAGTCATGAAACTAACTGCTCTCCTATAATAGTCGATGTGAGCCTTAAACACTATCAACCAATCCATACTCAGTATTACGTCATTGACATCCATGTCCAACATCGTGAAGTCCCATTTTAACTCAGCTCCATCAACAGTTATAGAACATGATCTACACACAAAGGCTTGACGTTATCTTTCACCAAGGGGAGTTTTTAGTTTCAAAACAGAAGACATCATTTATAGTTTTAAACATAGAAAGTCAAAAACACAAGATGCGATGATGGAATGTGACACACCAGTATCAAACAACACTTGAAAAAGATAGAATTCAATAGAATATTACCTCACACTTTAGATGGTCCATCCTGATCATCGAAAACCATCTGCTCTGCTCCATAAAATTTCATTGTTGTTGCAATTTGCTCATTGTTTATGGATTGCACTCATTTCATCGAAGCATACGGTGTTTGTGACACCAGATAAATATCTCTAACACATGAACTTGGTGTAGTGAGAAAAAATCACTTAAGGTGTCCAATATTTTTGAAATTTTTTCATGTGCTCGGTTGTACCTTACATTCCCGCTTATTGTGGCTTGTAGATCCACACTAGAAACATCCATGCTGGATCTTGGGTCTCGGATAAAGGTTAATAGCTCCTGTCATCCGATTACAATGTGTTCTTCCTTCTTGAGAAAAGGTGTCTGATTTCCTCTTGCTCTTAGTGTATGAGTTCTCAACTCCTCTATTGAAGATAACTGTACTTCCTCCACATGAATTTTCAGCAGTGACAGATATCATAAACAAAGTATATGGTTTCAGTCCCAAATCAATGTTTTCAAAAGCCTAAGCGATGGATTATACCAACTCTAGGTACAATTGTGGTTCAGGTGAAACCACATTCTCACTGCCCTCTTCTGACTAGTCTCTATGACGCCTATCGTGTGACATTTTCTTATATAACAACAAACTCTATCAATATCAGTCTCTATAAACTGATGTCTTAACATTTCAAATTTTAACATATCATCTATCACAACATTGTTTTCAAAACAACCTTTTCCCATGTTCATCCATTTTTGAAAACATTCCACATGATTTTTTGAAAATCAACCCATTTTCAAAATACACCAAATACCATATTTTCAAAATCATTCACTTGAAATCAATTTCTATAATTTTAAAAAATTTATACCTTGCACAAAATCCTTACTCATTCCTCACTATGAGATACGCAATCCTAGTGGGAATTCATTCTACTACAATGCATGTCATGCTCATCTCGTTGGCTAAACGGGTTAGCTACATCATTTTATGCTATACATTTCATGTTCCGACAATCCTACTACTATCTATGATTTCGACCCAAGGAATAGAAAAGAATGAATTTCAACTCCAAGACCAAAAACATCGATGACCACTTATTATACAATGACCGAACAAACTGATACCATTTGTAATGACCCGACAATTCTCATTGGGTTGAGAGTATAACAATTCATTACTAGGCATTAAGAGACATCCCCAAGATGCCATAGGCTAGCAATAAATGCTGAAGGGTTTCAAATATATGTTGGGGGAAGATTTACCCATTAAGAAATAAACCAACCAAAAAATCAATAACAACCACTATATGATGCATATAAATGAAACAACACACTCATTCATTACCTAAAGGGAACTAAGATGTCCCACAAACCAATACATAACAAACAGAATATTATTGTACCTATTAGAAGACAAAACAAAAGACCTGGAACAAGCCAAGACACACTCCATGGCTCCACAATGAGATCCATGCACCAAGAACCACCACATCTCCCAAGCATCACCACAAAAAACTAGTAATAATATGGCATACCTTTACCTGTGTCTCGAAATACGACAACTGCAAGAGCACCAATGTGCCAAAGCAGGGGTGAGTATAAAACTCAGTATGTTTTCCCCAATGACTACCCTACTCATGCCATTGGGATAGAATAGTTAGCAACAATTATATAAAACAATTTATATAAAACAATTTCTCAATAACAATTTATAACTAAATATAACAACTTTCCCATAACCATTTATAACCAAAAACATACAAGTGAAATTGAAACCAATTTTCCAGTATGTAATTGTTTTTAGAAAAAAAACTAAATTAGCTTTAAATCCATTTCTCAAACATTCCACAAACCCATGCAGCCATGCCTGCATGCTACCTAGAAGAGGGGGAAGCCCTAACACTTATAAATCCATGAATGATGGATGATACTTATTACCCTTATCCGACCTCAAATGAAATATGAATGTTTGTAGGGGAGATCACTAACCCTTATACATCCCAGAATGATGGGGGAGACTCATAACCCTTATCCGTCCCAAATGTAATATGAATGTTTGACAGGGGAGAGCTCTATCCCTTATCCATACCAGAAATATGGGGGAGACCCCTAACCCTGATCCATCCTGAATGCAATATGAATGTTTGATGGTGGGAGATCCCTAACCCTTATCCATCCCAAAATGATGAGGGATACCCCTAACCCTTATTCATTTAGATTGCAATATAAACACACACACTACAAATTCCCAAAAATCATACGAAAACACCCTTTCAATAAAATTTTTTTTATTGAAAACCATTTCCATCAAAATCAAGAATGTTCAACCAATTCAAACCATTTCAATAAAAATTTACTTTTATTGAAATCCATAGAATACCCCAAATTCATCAAAGCCATTTCAAAACAAAAATCATTTTAATAAAACACCCTTTTTATTGAAAAAGCATCATTCATCAAACCATTTACCATTCCAACAAATACATAATTTAAAATCCACATTTTAAATTCAGGAAGCCAAATAACTTTTCACAACAATTCACCAAGATTTCACAACTTCATATAAATTATAAGTCATCAGTAAAAAAGATTTATTTTCTTCTTTTCAAAATAAATTTGATTCAAATAACATAATTAAAAACTAAGACAATCAATTATAACAAGATGAGTCTAGAGAGAAGCCTCCTAACTCAAAGGTTTTGATGAAACCCCAAAAAATGAAGAACTCACGAGAAAACCGGGTTGATTCTCCAGAATCCTCCTTATATCTCTTCTCCTAACACAACCAAGACCAAAACTCATCCAATTTGGTCTCCACACACTTATATATACACATAACGGGAATAGATCTAGGAAACCAAGAGTAAAGGAAAATTATATCTAAGTAGATCAATGAAACCAAACAAGAATTATCACATACCTTATGAATCCGGCTTGTATTCATCAAGAGAAGCCTTCAGATATACTTAAGAACGATGGGAGAACCCTTCATGGCCTTAGTAAAATGAAAATACCACGTTAGGGCCGCATAGAATCATAAACGAGGTATTTAGAGGAAAAAACACAGAAGGTCACCAATTTAAGGATCTCATTTAAGTGCCTGCACAGTTAGTACGCACGGTTTTACGAACTGTGAGCTAACCATGCGTTAGCTACTGCCTCCACCACCCTTCCCATAGGTTTTGGCCACACGGTTAGACAAACAGTGTGATGACCGTGTGATTACCACTACTATAAAGTCCAACTACGCACAGTTTGGCCTCACGGTTTAGACAAACTGTGCGCCGCCCGTGCAACTTCCCTTTTTTGCACTAGAACTCATTCCATGTTCTCCCGACTCTCCCATTCAAATCCCATATCTTTAAAACCAATAAAATCACCATGAAAGGGTTACATACTAGAAACTGTGTGTATTATAGTCCATTCAACTTTTATCACTATGATCTAAGGCTATTTGCCTCTGGACTTTGAGCCTGTAATGAGTTACCCCTTTCGAGTTCAAAAGGGTTTCAGGTTTTCCATTTTTAATAAATAATTTCTCGGCCCAAAGCTTTTTGGCGTTAAATAGTAAAAAATAGGAAAATACATTTGTGGAAAACCCACATCTAAAATTGGGTTAATAAAAATTATTCATAATAATATGGATTGACAAATAAAAAGTCCCCACCAAATTATAAATATTTCCACTATATATATACATGAAAAGTAGAGTTTCATCCTTCTATTAATTTCTAACACAAACTAAAATTTCAATCCAATAGATAATAGAATTCGAAAATATTCTATTTATCTTAATTTTATAGGGTTAAAAATAAATTTATATTCCATTGTCAGAGTATTTTAAAAAAAACTACATCATACAAACCTGGACATCATGTAGGATAATGGTTTTGGATGCACCTTTATCGCCCTTCAGTTAGAGGTTCAAGTCTCCTGGCCTTGCCGGACGTGATGAGTTGTCACCCGACCTCCAGGTTGTAATTTTTATGACAATATAAAAATAATCTCAAAGAAATAAATTAACCTTTATAATAGTATCCAATGTCAATCTTAATTGATTCCAAACTTTAGACATATCTAAAATAATTTTTTCCAGACTCCCAGTCCAAAATTTATAAGGAAAATACAATGAAGATTCATTTTTCCACATAATAACTTGTGAATAACTTCATCATGTATTTTTTTTAAAACACGGTAACACCCAGAATTATCATATAACCGTATTAATTAACTTAATTCTCCATTATTCCTTATAGAATAATTGATATACTCCATATATCAAAAAATGTTGTAAATTCCAACAATGATAGAATATTCAAATCATTAATCAGTTTAAAGGATGTCCAGAATATCCAATATAATTTCTTCAATTCAATCATATCATATTCCAAAATCACTATGTGGGCATCAGAATAATATTAAGGTTTATCATTATCTCAACAATATATTTTCCAAAAATATAACATGCCACTAATCACTTTTCTTGGTTCCACAACATCTCAAGTCCTTAATGATATAGTACTGCAATAAAATTCTTATATACTCTATAAATATCAGAACATGTATATCATTAATACAATACTAAATGACACAATACTTTAATAACAACCTAATAACTCATAATAATTATTTTTTATCTTCGGTAGTTTCATAAAATGACTGTTATCCAACAGTATTATTTGAGGTATACTGTGAGGATTTGGACATTGATTCATGTAGTGTCCCATCTCATTACAGTTGAATAATTATACATTTGAATCTTTTTTCTTACCCTTGTAATCACGTACACGATGTCCTTTTCCTCCACACTTATAAAAAACTGACATTCACTTCAATCATTTACCAAGGTGATTCTTTCCACAGTTATCACATATTGGAAAATCCTTTTTTCCCTTATTCCGTTTATCCATCTTTCTTTATACCATCTTTTTCATCTCTGGATTCCTTTAAAATCCATTGGACTCAATGAATTATTTACTTATCATATTAACAAATGATATTATATCTTCGTATGATGATAATATGTGGAGGACTATTTTCTTTATAAATGTTAGATTAATTCCATGAAAGATATTATCCATTTTACTCTTTTTATCATGCATATTTCTAGAGTTCTTATTCCATTTACTAGGAACCATTTCTAAACAATAGCATACAATAGGTCATTTTCTGAATCACAATGCATAATTTCAAACTTTTAAAATACATAACGTAAAATGAGAAGATTATGCATATAATCTGTAATCATAAAAATGTTTTCTTTGAAAAAGTATTTAATAATAAATCATTCATAATAGATTATAATGAAAATGTGAATTATCCTAAGAATTTTCCCCAGGCGTGCCGTAACCAAGAGTGAAGCAAGGCCCATTATCGTTTACTAAGATACAACTGGTCAAGCGCGAAACGCATTGCCATAGTTTTCACTCCTAAGTATATCTGTTCCAGAGGCCCCTCTACTTGCTCGTATCTAGAAAGGGATGTATTTCATTGAAAATACCCAAAATATCTACATAACCATAATTGTATGAAGTTCTTCAATACTAATCATCAATGACTATCTTGGGGAAATTTTCTATAATAAGAGTTTCTATAAATCTATTAAAAAAGTTGTTGCAGAACTTCCTCTGATACCGAATTTACTTCCATGATCTCATTTACCCAGTGTCAGTGTAATATTACATAACATTGGAAAGATTACAAGTAATCATGTCCCGAAAGACCAATTAGTTTAGATGTCTGGTAAAATTGATTACCTACATGAGCGTTACATTGTAAATTAAAAATTAAAACACAACATCAATGATCCTTTGAGAATTTACATTAATACCCTAGAATAACCTTCTTTATCAATCATAATTCACTTCTTGGATTACAGGGAAAAGAAAACATAGAAATCAGTTAGTTCATAAGCTCATTAATGAAAACAAAATAGAAGAAACTTTCATAAATAAGAATAATCATTTAAGGGAAAGTATAAGACTAAAACAAAAGCATTATAAACATAATATTCAGCATAATATGGCATTGATAAAATCAAAATTTTCTATTTAATTATTCAAATGGATATTCCACTAGTCGAATAATCACAATAAATATCAATAGCCACATTCATAATGATGGAATTAATAATGTCAGGAATCATATGCACATAGTCAATGCCTTGTTCCAAGACTATAAATAATATTTTTTCAAGGTCTGGTGTTGATACACTAGTTTGTCTCATTAGACCAACCGATTCGTCCGAGAGCTATAGCGGGATCCACCCATCACTTACTAAGTCTCATGCATTCCTCATATGAAAATATTTTAAACATAACCTAAACATTCATATTAAAAGTATCCTATGAAATGTCATAACTTTATCCATAATCCATAAATGGTATAAAAATAATGCATCCACAATCAAACATATCACAAAACCGTCAATACAATGTGGACAATTTTTATCATTATAAAACACCTTCAAACATGTTTAAAATCCATCAATGGATGTTTATATTGATGAAAATGATTTATAAAACACTTTTGTTGAAATATCTCTTTTCTATTTGACATTTAAAAGTCACACAATTTATAAAGGAAGAAATTAAAAGACTTCTTTTAATCAATGTGTCCCATAACACTTTGAATTTTTTGGAAAGGATTATTTCATTTTAAAAACATTCATGTCCATATAAATAAATCCTTAAAACCATTTCGCAAACATGGAAGTTAATGAGAATGATTTAGAAGAATAGATATTTAAAAAATTAGCAATTATATTTTTAGTAAATGTGTACCATATAAGAATTATTTTGAATAGTCTTTTATTAAACATGGATATAGATAATATATATGACTTAGAAAATACTTACACAGAAACAATATTGGATAATATTGAGATTTATGAATTAACCCTTACCTTGTACATTCCTATAGTCGAGGGTACGTTTAACCTCTTATAAAAATACCGTAGTATGTTATAGAATAATTCCATAAAGTTAATAATATTTATGATATCATACATGATTCATTTATGACTTTATACTACCCATTTAATAATAATTTCCAGGTTAAATTAACATTTTGGGTAACAATCACTTTCTATATCGTACATGTTTTAACATGTAATTCCTGATTGTATCACATATATCAGGATTTAAATACATCCATAATTTTAAAAATAATTTATTCTTAATATATGTTTAGAATATAAATATGTATAAAAGAAATATATATGAAATTTAAAACACCGTTTATGGAGACGATAGGCCGTACACACACAAAAATGTTTTTCCATTTTCATATCGTATTGAATGGAACTATGTGAATAAGATATAAGTAAGTGAATATATATATATATATATATCCGGTAGCATTATTATTTCATATACTAAATAATTATTTTTGATATAAATTTTCATAATAATCGTTTAATGGTGAACGTGTAAACGAATCTCCTCGCACCATGGAGATAGTAGTCCGTACGTACGCACGAGCGACAATATCATTATATTAATGGTGAAATAGTTTTTAATTGGATGGTATATCAAATATATAGAATCATTAACATTTTATATTTATTATTTACATCATTTATACTCATTATTATAAATATCCAAATAATTATGTGTTTGAATAACAAAGTACACCATGATGTGGAGATGTTAATCCGTACGTACACAAGTACATATATTTTTCCATTTATAGGATGGATAGATTAGTGAAAATAGTAGTACCATTTTTATGACAACATCACAGTATATAGAAGATACTGGATTTATTATCTTAGAATGTAATAAACAAAAAAAGAGGAAGTGTAGTAGAAAATAACTTGAAAGAGGTGATAAGATATTTACCTCTTCATTGGGTTCTTCCTTTTGATTTGATCAAAAGGGCTCCATTGGTTTTCTTTCTGACCAACGGAAGGCCTATAGTATAAAGGGATTATAGTTGGGAGGATATTTGGTCATGTTTTGTCTGAACAAAAAGGATTTGGAGGTGTGAAATTAATAAAAGTGGACCCTCCCTTTTATACGATAGGTGAGGGTCACTTTAGAAAAATCTTGAAATATTAATTTATAATAATACCATATTCGGTTAATAATGCCTCCAAAATGAATTATTTAGAGTCTAAGTAGGGTATGGGTCTAAAAACTCTCAACCAAAATGTTTTAGAAAGGTTTATTTTATAATATTAACCTTATCATTTTGATTTAACTCTTAGTTAAATAGTTTGATATTTACCACATCTCTTGGTATTTTAATATTATATGGTTAATAATCATACTATAACATGCCAAAAGAACCCCATTTAGATCACTGTTAATATATATAACCTTATATATTTCCTTTGGCCTAACCATAGATTTTTAAGAATATTATATCAATTATTAATATAATATTTCATTTAAAAACATAATAATTTCAATTTTGACACTATTTAGTATTTTCTTTCTGTGAAAATCATAATATAATGATCACTAAGAAATATTTATTTAATAAACCCAAACATTTCATATTAAACTATAAAATTAGTTTAATTCATCAAAATTGTCAAATTACGTTTATTTTCATATTTATAATATTAATTATTTTAGTCATTCATAAATAAGGTAATTACGACATAATCATTGGGCCAAAATTAAATTAAATTATTTAATGATAAATAATGATAAATATAATACCATTATGTAGGAAATTTTTGAATCCTTCTACTGAATGTTTATAGTGGAATTTATCTTCTGTATAGCATTATAATAAAAATGGATTAGTAATTAAACATTGAAAATATATCTTTTGACTCTTATTTAAATAAAATAATAATAAATGTCATAATCATATTCATGGGGACCAAAGTGGGTATAATTTCATTCCTAATTATGTTCTTCATTGAATTATACATATTCAGTAGAATTGCGTCTTATGTTAGGGTAATTATAATATCCTTTTTACCCTTAATCACCCTAATTACTTTTTACAATGTTAAATAAAAGTCAAAAGTAACTATCCACTAAAAATTATTTTTAATATTATTGAACCAAATTTTACATACAGATCACAACCATGTCTCTTGAATTTTTGAAATTCAACTCGAAAAATTAGTAAAATTATGTTTGAAGAAAATTTGTAAATGCTCCCAGAAGGTGGGTAAAAGACGACAAAATGGTCTATAACCTTTTATATATCTATCCTTATTATAAAATGACTCTAATTAATTATATTGAAAATAAATAGGTATTATGTATCTATTTTTAACTAAAACACATTAAAATAAAATAAATAATTATTTAAATAAATAGTCGATTTCAAATAATAACGTATTGTTTTTAACTATTCATCAAAAATTGAATGTTATCAGAAAAGTACAAAAAATTTACCATAAGCTAATTTTGATTGTATAAATTAAATAATGAAGTCTATTTTACCAAAATAAAAACATAGAAGTTGGATTTACTAATTTAAAATTAATTTCCATTGTCAATACCAAAAAATGGGGTTTTAAAAATAAAAAAACTATCAAAAGATTGACATGTGTTTATGACAAATTTAAATCTGAAATTACAAATAATGACATGAATTGTGTTAAATGATTAAAATATATTATTATTATACTTTCAAACCATTCAATTGCATAATATATCATTATAAATTATTTAGATTAAAATAATTGTTTTCAATTAAAACAGATTGTTGTTCACTATTCATCAAAATAAGAATATTCCCAGAAAACTACTAAAAATTATCCAAAATACATTTTAATGTCCCTATTATAATGAATATTTTAATTTAATTAAATGGATTATATAATAGTTTAAATTATTGGTTTTAAAAAGGTTTCTCCATTAAAATGTGGTAAAATTGCATTTTTTTTAAAATACTTATTTTATCCAAAAAAATGAGTTTTTTCTTATATTATATTTAATAAATACATAATATTTATGTTAAAATAATACAGGGTATATAAGATTCAAATTTTAGTTAATACTATTCATAACCTCTTTTTTAACAGCTAGTTTAGTAAGTTGTGGTGTGCTCGAACTCAGTGTTACGTGTAACACAAGTTATTGTATTACTTTAAAGAGATATGGTAATATGAAATCACGGGGTGTTACATAGATAGAAATGTTTGATATTGATTCCACATTTTGAAGAATTGTTATAATGATGGTGATCAGAAAGTGTTTGTAAATTGGATTCTCAAATGACACTCGTGCTCCACATTTCATTTTGTATAAAGAATAATTTCATCTATGAATTCAATTAATGTTTTTTTGTGGTATCTATGATATATATAGATTATATGTACAAGAAGGAGGACCTATGAATTGGTTATACTAAACTGTATACGTAGAAATTCAATTTTATTATTATATATTCTAATAGTAGTCTTATAATATCAGGGTATGTTATTCTGTGTTATTGATATACTGACTAAATGATAATATTTTGGAACTGTAATTCCCATTCAAATATATTTTTGAAATTATTGATGCAAGGAAAGAGAATTATATTCTCAATATTTTACATCTACTAATTTGTGTAACATAATTATAAAAAGGCATTCAAATAAAAATTATTAGGAAGAAAATACGGGTTATCCTCTAAAGATATACTCAGAATCATAAATCAATGAACTTACAAACTATCAATATAAATAACTAAGGCATCATTTTTTTTTGAAAAAATGATATGGAGGCAACAAGATAAACTATTTTCTGATTTCCAATTTAATGAAAAAAATTGTTAAGACTAATAAGTCCTCTAAAAAAACCTATATAACCTCCCTAAATTCCCTTGTATGATTGATAACATGGTTTCATTACTTGAAATTATCTATAAAAGATGATATTAATCCCTAAAAATCATAGAGATGAGGTCCTAAAATATGAAAAAGTGGCCAGTATTTACCTTAAAATTCATAAGATCCCCCAAAAGGGCTGGTGGTCATCACAATTTCATGCAAATAATATATGTGTTATTTAATGACATACATCTGATATATCCATATAATTAAATTATTGATAATTAGATTTTGGTTATGAAATGATCAGTAAATACTCTACTGTTATGGAGATGATAGAAAAATTACCTTTACATAATATTTCAAAATATTTAATGAGACATATTGATAACTTTATAAAATATTCTATAACATTGAATGTGAGATTTGAAAATTACATGATCTAATAATATATAAATGAAATGTTGTAACTATTATCAAATAAATCAGACACTACAGATGAATGAATAACGATGAATCTTCTCAATGTTGTCGACCATTCATCAAATTCAATAGTCACATAATCTATTGAATGAAGAATTTTTTGAATGGGAGGTAAATAGTTTTAACACCACACAATTTATTTTATATATAATATCATGAAACATTTGGAAAAAATATATTTCTTCTACAACAATTTCATATCGATCCCACTACCTCAGAGATATTATAAAACACTAAAGATTCTGTAGGAGTTTAATCGCCACCATTGTAGAAGCAAGGGGAGGTGACATTGCAATATATATATATATATTTATTATACTATAATTATTGTGACATTATATAGGACATTATTATGACAAATTACATATATAATACATAAGACGTCTAATAATTGCGCCTTTTAATTATTTAGTCAATGATGGGTTCCTCATCCCACTATAACGACACATTCATGGTTTATCATAATTATTCTTTTTTATTGTGAAACTGCATCAAAATACACTAGGTGTATAGGGAACATTAACTATATCACGCATACCTTGTGGTTCTATCTCATCCATCAATACATTTAAAAATAACATCATATAAGCTGGAAACATTGAGAGGAATCCCTCAGATCAAATGTTAAGTCTCTAATCTTACAAAAACTGTTAGGCTTTGAGATATTCATTTAAAAACATATATGGTGAATAATGGATGAGTTATCTAAATTAGTTAGAGGAATTATTTAACATCATTTTTACATAATAGTTTAAAAAAAACCAAGACATGGATGGCTCAATATTATAAAAATATTATAAATGATGAAAATCCTCATTATGTCATTCTACACAATTCATTCAATTATATATGATTGAACTATTGGTTCACAATTTTATATGATATAGATCAAGAATTAAAGGTGAAAATTTAAGATATATAGCCTATGGATTCTCAAATAATTCATAATTATTTTAATAAAATCATTCCTATATTACAACTAATAAGGATTACAGTTCATAAAAGAATTAAGGGACATTAAATAATAAACCATTTTTGACTGGTCAAAATTTGAATCATAAATATAAATAAATATTTATGTTTTGTGTGGTTAGGCACAACCCCATGATCCATTGATTAGTCATATTTTTCCACTACATCAATGATATTATTGTATATTGGTGGTTGTTCATATAGAATGTTAACCAAAACATATCTGAAAGGGATTATTATGGAACATTTAAGAGGCATGATACTTTAAGAAATCAAATAATAATGAACAAAACCGTTGACAGAAACAAGTTTTATCAATTTAAAAAATAATCCTTTTATAAAAAAAGGTGTATCATTAGGAATCATATAAAAATTATTAAATAATAAGAAACACATTTTTTCTATGGTGGATATTCTTAGTAAATGTGTTTTAAGCCAAATAACCTGATTAAAATGACCATACTGTGAAACATGGGACTAAAAAACCAACATCCCTAAAATAACATTAAACTATTATCTTGTTTGAATAAGTTTTCTATGGACAACTCTTAATGTCAGGTTCATGAGTTCCATAAACCATACATAAGGTCTACCATAACATCCAAAACATCATATATCAATACACCTGATTTGATAAGAAATTTTAAATTGAATAAACATTATCTAACATTGATAATGAACATTATATAGTATGTTTCAAGTCCCAATGATTATTTTTGAACCTCTTATACTAAAACCATGTAAATTGGAATCATGAAATTCTAAATTGGGATGTGTTTAACAATAAATGAAATGAGAGGGTGTCAACCATGATCAGGACATGACCAACCCATAAGTTTTCAAGTCATGCTCCCGAATATCAAAAATAAAAATAATAATTCAACGATATTCTATTATATAAATAAAATCTCAATGAAACAAAAACAACCATATTAGATAATAAAAAAATAATTCATAACATGAACAAAAAGTGGTGCCAGTGATATATATTCAAAAGGAAAGGGACAAAAATACAATATGGAGGTACATATATATATTTATAAATGAAAATAAATTTAAATAATAGTAATTATCAAAACATATATAGATGGTACATGATGGATCACTCCCATAATGTCACCATCCCCAACCGAATCATTACTAATGATAATCCAACATACCTCCATGATGAAAATTTATTATACATATATTAATAAATGTAAGTACTTAATATACCCATTAAGTTTTTTTAGGTTGTGAGAATCTCTATCATAGTCATATCCCACTTCTATTTCATGAGAAACTATTTTTAGAAATAAAATAATTCTAGATTTGATATAAACCATATAAAAATATTCTTTTATCAATTTAATGGTAGATAAAATATTTTTTTTAATAAATTAGTGAATATGAACGAAATATTAAAAAGCAAAATAATTATAGAATTAATCATTTTCATGTTTACTATGTGTTATTTCATAAATTTTTATATTATAAAAATAATTTTTAAATTTCAAATCAAAATTTATACTATTTTAACTGAAAAATTTTATTATATTGTTTTATTTAAAATTTAATTTTATAAAATTGATCCTTTCAATTTGAAAAAAATAATAAATTTCTTGAAATTATGTTTGAATAATTATTATTTTTTTGAAAATTTAATTTCAATTTGGAAAATATTTATGTTCATCGAATACATAAAAATAATGATTTTTTAAAACAAATATTAGATCAATATAATAAATTAAGAATTATAAATTTACCTATATGTAATCAATAATATATATAATATATTTATTAATATTAATTTTTATTTAATAAACATATTTTATTTTTAATCTTCTTTAGATTGTATTTTAATATATGTTGCTTTTAGGGTCTTAAAATGAGTTTTTATATTATAAAACCCGTTATAATGTGAAAAGGTTTCTTATTTTTAAATAATTAAAATAATATATAATTATGCATAATATAAATAAAATATATATATTATGTATAAATAAATATTAATTGGGATACATAAAATTTTTATTATTAGTCATAGAGTTTAGATAAAATTTTCTAATGGCATAAAAATTCGACATTATCAAAACTACTTTTTCAATCTTGTCTGTTGGTTTACATGTAAATTATCTTTTCTGAAATATATGAATTTAACTTTGTAAAATATATATTCTATGTTTTGAATCATAACAATGTATATAATCTAATAATTTTAACATCACATTTTATCAGAATGAATTTTCAAAATAATAAAATATAATTACATCATTTTAGGTAAAAATGGACTTACTGAGTGGTTAAACTAAAAATATAATCATTAAAATTACATATACTTTTTATAAATTAATTTTAATGTACATATTTTTACCTTTTAATTTATAAGAATCCATATTTGTAAATTTTGGAGCCACGTGGTATTAAAAAAAGTTGGTACACTTTTTAAAAAATAATTAAAACTATGTCACTAAGCACACATATAAAAGGACCCCCCTATCAACTCATATTTAAATATGAAATTATTTTGGATCGATGAATACCTGTCATATTCTCACCCTTAATTACCAAACCATTATATATAACCCATATTTTTAACATAAATACATCCTATTAATCAATTTTTTACAAGAGAAGGATTTTTGAAAAAGAGGTATCATTTATAACCAAGAGTTGATATATTATTTCTTCTCCCAACTAAATAAAATATTATAAAATTAAAATTATATATATATTGAAATATCACCAATATATGGAAATTTATTTTAATTTAATGACATAAATTTGACTTATCTTGTATCAGAATGGATATGAAATCATCATGTGTGTGTACGGTGGACTATCGCCTCTAAATCTGATTTCAATTATTTTCCATTATCCCATATAAAATGTTGTAATAATGATTAATTTATATAATATATGTGAAAATTTTAAAATATTTATTATTATGATGTTATTTTATAAAATAAAACTAATTACCTTCTCTTATGTGGGGGATACAATATCATTGATCATGTGAATGGTGGTCTACAGACTTGTGAAGAGATGTGGTTTTTTTACTGTCCTTTTAAATAGAAGGTAATAAGGATAAATTTAACAAAAATATGTGATAAAAATGAAATAATATTTATATTAATGGAAAAATTTAACTTTCCAAAATAATCAATTTATTATTTTCTTTATTACACCAAAAAATGATAACATTATTGTTGTGTACATGTGTACTACGACATCCAAAAAGCGATGTCACACATTTTTCATCACTAAATATGATGGATGATATATTACATCTTTATTTTAAAAAATAAAATAGTTATTCTTATATAATTATCATTATATAATGACTCAATAATGAATACCTTCCTTTTAAGAAGATCAGTGTTAAATGAAAAAACTACTAATATATATATATATATATATGAATGATAGTTTTCGTGACTGTAACGTAGTACATTTATCTTATAAATATTTCTATAATGTTTTTTAAATGTTTTGTTTCTCTATGAATAGGATAATTTTTTCATCATTATTATTCTGTTGATGTTAACTAATTACTTATTTGACAAATTGTGAACCCATTACTGTCATTTTTGATACATAAACCATGTATTGTTGAAACATTTGACCGAAACGTATAAGATTAACTAATTTGGTATATCATGTTAAAATAAAAAATAAATGGAATAAAAAACATGAAAAAGGTTATTTAATAAGTATATTGATAACATAATCTTTTTTTTCAAGATGATAATGAACATAAGTGATGTGTTAGACTAATGGTAAGGGACATAATCTCAATTTTCATTCATTGAGGAATATGTTGATGTCATGCACATATTTCCTATTATGAAAAATATATACTTCCTATTTTACATATTATATCATAAATTCTGTTATTATCATGATAATAATTTTTTTGTTTGTTGTTATTCATTATTGGGTATTTTCATTCAAATGATTCCAAAGTGGCATGAAAATTTTCATTGAAAAATATTTATAATAATTTTTTTTAAAACTCTCTCTTCTTCCATGGAGATCTATCTTAATATGAGTTTTTTATGGAAATTACTGTTTTTATAAAATATTAATTTTCATTATTTAAATTTTTTTCCAATAAATTAAACCAATCAGTTTATGAAATTTTTTATTTTAATTATATATGAATTAATTAATGTTCTTATAAAACTAATATAGTGAGAATGAATTTTCTTAGTACCATAACCATTATTTGAATTTTATATTAAGTTAAAATTAATATTTTTATCATAAAATTATAAATCCATATTCACTTGTTCTTGGTATTTTAGTATTGAAAATGGTTTTTAATCTAATGATGTATTTTGGTATTATTAATTTATTTTTAATAGAAAATGGAATTTTGATATGAAAAAGATTTTTGAATATGGGATAAAAATTTTTTTTAAATGTTTTATAATGTAAATATGAATTAATAAAGTATATTATTCATGATATATACATGTCCATTATACATTAAAATGGATGTACTTGATTCAACATATATAACATATTAGGCCACATTATCCCTTGAGGGTGATAGAGATATTGGTTTTACAAAGGGTTATCCCTCAACATATATCATGGAAAATCGTTGATCCTAACATATATTATATGAACGGATATCTCCATTATATCAATCAAACTAATTATGTTAGATTTTTTTCACAAGATAATTATATTTGGAGTTGGTTGTATGGTTATATGAATTAAATGTATTTTAAAATTGTTTTATGAATTTTACACTCTACATTTTCAAAATGGTTTTTATTTTATTTATAATTATTTTAAACGAATTGAATGATAAAAATGATTATGTTTTTTATATTGAAATGTTTTTTTTCATACACTCAATGATCATTTAATATAATTTTAAACATTGCATAGTTTTTCATCATTTTTTCTAGACTAAAGGTTTCATTTCCCTTTTATGTCAGTTAATGATATTTTAACGCTCCTTTGAAAAATATTATTAGTATGCATTTAGGAGACTAATTGGATTTTTCATCCATGAAATTTATTTAATTTTTTGATGGTGTGGTATGAAATAATTATATAAAAATATAAACATAAAATATCATTTGGTATTGAGGAATGTAATTTTTTAGACTAAAGACCTAAAAATATGTTATTTTTACAAATGGATCCTTATTTTTTGTTTCAGATAAATGTTTATTTAACATCGTAGATTTATAATATATTAATAGCATTCCCTCAAAATATTGTACGATATAGTTGTTTATAAAAGATATATAATTTTAATATAATGAATATCTTTAATCTAATATATATTTATTCAATATGGTTTTGAATAGAAGAAAAAGGAAGCCATAATTGGAAGGATATGAGAGGAAAATATCCTTCACAATCCAAAACTACAAATAGTAATAAGTTGAACAGTGCAATTTCATATAGTGGTGGATCTTTTGACACACGTTATAAATGATCTGGCTTTCAATGTTGGAAATTAGTTGTATCAAATACCAATGAATATTTTAGTAGTAGTGAATTTCCTAAACCTATCTTACAACATCATTCAATGTATCATCTGACCTTATCATAACAAAATGTTGGATCTATGACATGGATAAGTTAATTATTTTCATGTAGTTTTAATAAAATCAAAATTTTAACCCTCAATTTATCATTTTGAATTTTAATATGATTAATGGGGGGAATTTGTATTGAATTACAAAGATATATTCAATACTAATTCCCTAGAATGAAGGAATTTTCTAAATCTATTCATGTAGATATATTTTACTATGTTTATTTGACTTAGGATGGATATAAAATTCATTTAATTGTGAAAAAAGATGAATATAATGTGTCAATGTATAAATAAAATTTATAATAATTTATATGTAGTTATTGGATAGGGTAAGGAAAATTTGTAGAAAGAAATATTTATTTTAATTAGGAATGAAACCATGTTAAAAAGAGCTTGTGTAGATCTATATGTTAAATATTATAAGAATGTGTGTTTACGATACTTTGAATTTTTGAGATGGGGTCTTTCGAATATGATACTCCTTGAGAAAGTTAAATTAACAAATGATCAAGGTTGTAGGAGTCATTGAATCAATCAATAATGAATCATGGAGGTATGCACCCAACATATTCTAAGTGAATTAAAAGAAATATAAGGGAATATTTTTTAGGATCTGGAAAGTATGACTGAAATGCTATGTTTGGTCATAGGGAATCTAAATAAAAGTTTAAGAGTCAAAAAAATATTCGAATAAGATTGAAGATATTCAATACATGGGGGGGGGGGAATCATTAGATACATTTATATGGTACATTATTCGAATATATTTTCAAATTTACTTTATATGTTTAGAAAACATCTTGATCACAATTGAATGAAGTTGAAATATTATTTGATTCTTCCATATGTTGATTTTTTTTAAATCAAGTGAAGCAGTAGTAGATATGTAACATATTTATTCATCTTTTAAAAATAACATGTATTCCTTATTATAATCACATTCATTCATATATGTGGAATATTCATTTAAATTGGGAATACAACAAAATCAATGTATGCTCATTCTGATAAAACATTGTGTGGATGTATTAAATCAACAAATATATATAAGAATATTCTTATTTTTTAGTGGCATGGTATATCCTAAAATAATGTCAAAAATAACATATATGAGTTTTATATCAATGATATTATGGATTTGATTAATGTGTCTCAGGCTAACATATATTAATGAGGTAATAAAGTTATATTCACCGACTTTTTATAACATACCAAGATGATGTGAATTTTAATAGAGTGGATGAGAGAATTACATGAATCATATTTATTGGGATATCTATTATATAAAAATTAGTGATTCAGAATTACTGTTAGAATAAATGAATTGATTCCATAATTAATTTACAAGTTTTGATCATAACTATAAGGGATTTATTAATAAGGACTTAGTCCCTGATGGTGAGACTATTTAAAAAAGCCCATGTCTAATAGAACACGTATAACATGTAAATAAAAAATATATAATTCATGAGATGTTAGATAAAGGTATCATTTCACTAAATCTTCACTATGGAGAACTCGTATTTTTTATTAAAAAGAAATATTGTTCAATGATATTGTTCTTTTATTATCAATCCTTCTTTAACTTCACATGTAATTAAAAAAATATATTTTCACTATATAGATTATTTATTTTATTATCTCTCAGGAGAATTGATTTTTTTGAAGGGTTATCTATGTTATAGGAACCATAAAATGAATGTATGGTTAAGCTAAACTATTAATAAAAGGTTCCTGAATAGATTTGGAAACTATGCATTTTGATTTTTTATTGATTAATGTACATCATATATTTATCGAAATTATTAATGGAGTTAAATATGATTTATTAGACGATTTTATTGTTCTGTTTATATATGATATGTTGGTATGTTATAAAATTCATGATAATATGAAAGGCACTTAAGTATTGTGTTTTAAAACATTGATGAAAAAAAACTGTATGGAAAATATATTATGTTTTAATTTTCATAGAAAATTATTATTTTTGTTCAAATATTTCTTCTTGCAGTGGAATAAATGATGAACCATATAAAACAAAATTTATTGATGAATTAAATATTGCCCCAATATCGTAGTGATTCGTATTTTTCTTGGTTTAGAAGGTTAATTATTATGGTTTGTAGAGTGTTTTGATTAGTTCTCTAAAACATTGACTATGTTAACACAAAATGGAGTTAAATACATCTAGATATAATAATTTAAGGATTTATTATAGTTCCTAAAAATAAGATTCCTGAATTCTAGAGTTTCTTCCATGCCTTACAAATTTTTAATATTCATCATCAACATAGACAATTCACTAAAGGTACTTAGTTGTGTCATGATATATAATGATCATGTAATTTATAATTCTTCATGTCTACTAAATCCACATAAATCAAATTATCCTACAAATGATCTATTTTTAACGTATATTTTTAATAAAAGACAGAATTATCATTTATATAGGTTGGTCTATGATATTTATAATGAAAAAGAATTGGAAGTATAATTTTATTCAGTAAGAGTAAAACATGGGTTCAATAATTTTTTTGAACTCAATAAGGATAATAATTGAGAAATTAATTAACATCCTAGAAAGGAAAAAAAATACAATGATTTTCTGAGTCAAGAAAAAAATGCAACATTAATAGTGATACATTTTTTACATGCCCCATTGGTTAATTATTTTGTGAATATCACATTGAATTTGTGGATATAAGGATAACAACCATTTTGATTCATGATTCAATTCAATCATATCTATTAAAAAGTTTTATGAAATATTAGATGGGAGATCAGGATTTACAAAAATATGTACAATCCATTAATATAATTATGTTTCATAGATAAATGTTACCAAGGAAAGTGTTATTATTATTTTCATAATTTTGTTTTCCTTGGAATTCATAGTCCATGAGAGAGTTATTGTGCGAACCTCATTGTTCATTGTTTTTAATTAATCTAGAAAGCCCCAATATATACATAGATAATAGTGTGTTTTAATGATTGGATGGTATAAGAATTGGTGATGTTGAATATTCAATGAAATTTTTCTCTTTTATTTAGGTTAATGTTGACCCCCAATAACCAGAACTAATGATTAAAACATTTCCATTGGAAGAGTGGACATGAAAATTTATATTAATGTAATTAATGCTTCTATTAAAAAACAGAGTTAGGTTATAATTTTATTCTATTATTGATGATCAAATAAAAAACTTTTTATATTTCCATGATATTAATGATAATAGGTTATTATTTTGGATTTCTCGACAATATCAAAGGGTATAAGTAATGTTACATAGGGATAATCTTATTTTATATGACTGTAATTATAGGTTGACATTTAATTTTGGAAAGGAATACAATAGTCATTGAGTATAATGAATTATTTTAAAATAAATCATTAGGTAATCAATGTTATAGAAATTATTAGGGGATGATTTGGTCTATGCATTATATTCCCCATTCTTATTGAATAGATTAAAAAGTAAGATTACATTAAAATATTTCATTGGGTGAGATATATTATATATATTGTTCTCATTTTAATATACCGATGGCTCATTTGGATGATTTATATGGACATTAGTGTTGAAAACCAACATTTTGGAAAGAAGTAGGGAAATAATGTTTTTCTGTAATAGAGAAATTAGTGTAAATAGATACTAATGTTTAATATATTAAGAAAAATATAAAGAAATATATGTTTTTGGCCATAATGTTAATAGTATATCTTGATGAATTGTCTTTCATTCCGTGAATGTGATCATGAAATTCTCCAAGTACACCCAATTAAAAGTGTTCAACATTATTACTGAAAGGTAATGTTAATTCTATGGTTCATTGAACCATATGAAATCCAAAATAAATTTTTATTAGTTTCATATTGTGTGGCTTTGCATATGATTTCCCCCATATAAACCACATTTTTTTTCTCAATGTTATGAAAATATTTTCCAAATTCATCTCATGTTTTGAACCCAGAAGTAGTTAAGATTAAAGAGATTTATCCTTATAAGGAAGAGATCGTTTTTGATTCATTACCACACCAAGAATGTGATGTAGAATATGTTAATTCACCAAGAAAAAATTTCATGGAAAAATAATTTCGTTGAATATCCAATATATATATTTAAAAATTACTTGAGTGATTTATATCCCAACATGTATAATAAGTGAATAAAATTTTTACATTTCAATTTTCAGAATAAGGGAATAGTTTTACAACCTAGGTAATGATAGAATATATCATTTTTTTCTATAATTTGAAAAAGGTTTTAATATTTATTATATATATAATATGTAAATTTTATATCTAAAATAAATTTGTATTAATAGAAAACCATTACTATATTTTTTATTTAGATCATATATATATAAATATAGGAATAATATTTTAAAAATTTAATATTAGTTTCTGAATAAAAGCATAAAAATTAACAAACGAATAAATTTTGGGATTTATGTGAAAATATTTATTTTTTAGTTAATACTTATCATTATATATTTTTCTGAGAAGTCATTTTTTTCAATATATGAATTACATTAAAGGGTGTATATAAAGACATTATAGTCATAATTAATTAAATAGGTGCGAAGAAGAAAAGGGGATTGATTACCTTATATAAGTGATGATATACGAACAATTGTTGTATGTGAAAATATGGCACACAAAAGAAAATAATTGTCGAATTAATGATAGAGACTCAAAGACAATGCGATCACACAACACCATAATTAGCTATTAGTGGAAAATTGTTAGCGGTAATTCAATAATCCAAATCTAAAAAAATAGAAAACATGTAGGGGTATTTTCTAAATTAACATCAACAATAAATAAACCCATCTGATTGTGATATTACACACAAAAAATAAAACATCACCATCTGTATAAATTGGGATACCTATATTTTTAAATAGTTCACTTCAAATATAAAGGATCTCACCCAGTGCCATGTGGTGATACATAACTCCATATGCACTATATTTTATTATGGGACAACACACCAACAATATAGGTGATGGTAATATGAAACGTAATCCTACCATAGAAAAAATGAATAGAGAATCATGACCTAGAACCTACAGAGAGATACATGACATTATCATCCTGTAACCAGTATAAAATTGATCACTTTTCCTTTGAATCAATATGGGATATATAACCTTCTATATAGAATTTATATATAGTACTATTTCTGTCACTGTTATATAATATTTATGGATTTTATAAATATAACAATCAATGGGAAATGGGATTACACCGTGTGTTCTTTTTGTATATAGAGTGTCAACCTAAATATAAAACCAATTTGTATGAATCCATTTTACATGGTACGAAAATGAAAAACTATAGGTGAATTGTGTCTAGTCAAATAATGGGAATGTTAGGGGATAAAACTCATCATGTTCCTCATATTCCTGAGTTTGGTTATAAATAGGTTCACATAAAATATGGCCCCTAAACATAGAGTCTAGGAGATCTTGGTGTTCTCGTGCATGTACACATAGTACATTATGGGATGACTATCGACTCTCATGTTGGGTGTGGGTATAACGACATGACCATGTAATATTATACTTATGAAAACACCCCAGAATATCATCTCTTTTGAGAAATGGTTTTCATTATCCCATAAAAAATAATATATAATCATGAATTATCTATAATGTATGCAACCTTTTGAATATTCCCGTGATGCACTACTATCACCATGATTACTTATCTAAACCTCATAATATATGATTACTAAGATCAATTAGAAAATATAAATTGGCATAAAAGCACTATTCATTATTAAATCTTAAATTCAATATATCTTGTGTCATCCTCCGATAACAATCCATGAAACAGATTTCCATATTCCCATAGACCCCATTTATGGAATGAACGATAATCAATACTCTTATATTCTTCATCTCCATCAATTATCGATAAAAAAATTTAATATGATGTTCAACCGAGATTAATAAAATATTTAGTTGTATAATCATCATACCATAACCCAATGATGATTTTCGTGAATGGTGAGAGAAAAAAATAAAAAATTCAAGAGACATATCTAGGGTAATTTTACATATTTGGATAATAGATCATATATTGTTTTTCAAAATAAGAAACAATATCTTGCATTTATTCCTATAATTATAATTATCTTATTCAAAAATACTTATAGAATAATAAGTCTACAGGGAATGAATATGGTAAATATTGAAATTGTTTTTATAAATATTTTTTATCATAATATCAACAATTTATCTGATAAATCCTCAAATTTAAATGAAAACCTCTTTATAAGATCGATAACTAGTGATAATTGAGTCTATAATGATGTCATTAATGATACTAATTGATTCCATTATAATTATTGAGTTATTACGAATATAGTTATCAATCCATAAATCCACACATATTATGTAAAATATTCTCTAATGTTGATTACCTTACAGTATTTCAATTAATAGGGATATGTAGCAGAAACTATTGTTCACAAACCCAAAACAAACCTATTGGACATAATTCTAAAAATCTAATCATTAAATTATAGACATTGATGTGGATTAATATGAAACAATTTCATATATATAAATCATAATTCATTAAATTAAAAATATTTTTCAAATACATACCCAAATACATTATAGTTTAACATTCTTTGATAATTAAAAAACCCTTTCCTAACACCATTGATGTTTTTAAATTACCATAATCCCCTAACCCTGTATATTTATTTTACATTTTGTGTTTGGTATCTCTTAAATATATCCACACAGAAATCATCTATAGATATATATTAAAAATTACATAAATTTATAACATGAGGAAAATAATTATATATATGGTGAGATTACTTGCATATTAAGGATAAACCGAGGCATTTATAATTAATAGTTTTTACGAACACAATATGGGAATATGTTTATATGGACATAATAAATTATAAGGAGAATTAATAATATATTCCATACCTATAAATCCCTAGATCATTGAACATGTGATGTGGTATACAAAATTACTAAAGGATGGATTCAAAGGAATCAATTATAATGATACATGTGATAATTATTTTTAATCAAATAAAAAAATAGGGACTCATATAAATAGTTGGTGAAATGTTATTTTATCTTGGAAATTTATATTCATAATAAAGTTAACTCCTATTAGAAATAAATGGATCAAGTAAAATCAATAGGGTTGACATCCCCAGTTTAATCCCTCATTCATTCCAATAAATAATTAGTACATTTTCCAATGCCTTTAATTGATACATCACAATCACCCATCAAGTAATGTATATAAATCTCACCGATAATCAAATAAAATTTCTATTCATTATACATGAATATATCAATGGTAATCCTAAATTTTCACAATCAAAATTTAATTGGAATGTTTTATTTCATTATCGTTTTATGAAATGGTTTTCATGATAATATTTTAAAAATTATAATCATCCATAGATAGATGATGGATGGAATAAAAAGGTCAATATTGATGAAAACGAATATGTAAATGATATTTAAAAAAATGAAAAATCATTAAAATATTATTTAGAACATTTCTTCAAAAATTGGTTAAAATAATCTTCCAATTCAATGCCAATAAAAAATGAAAAATCCCAACAATATGGTAAAATTATTTTCATCAAAAATAATAAAGGAAACATGTGAAAAATTCCTAAATAATGGTATTTATTATAGTGTAAAAATATATTATAATGGTATATTCTAAATCAAAAATTATTTCCACCCCATTAAAAAAAGTACCTTTTGGAAAAATGAAAAGGGATATTCCATTAAAGAACTTTTATTGAAATTTAAACATGGGTAACAATAAATTTAATCAATAATATTTGAATATTAAAATATTTCATGAAATTAATATAAATAAAATGTAGGCATGGAGTAATCTGTTTCTAGAAAAACATATAAGGACAATTTCTGTTTTCTATAATAATAATTTTTTCATACATTTGAGGAGTCCGAGAGAAATATAGAATTCAATCTTATTATATCTGTAAATATTCCTTGGGGAATAAAATCTATTGTTATTAAGAGACAATTACTATATATTTACCCCAATGGAATTGTGAAAACATGAAATCTCGAAGAATGATAAGATTGTGCAATAAATTCTTATAGTTTTGGTAACATTTAAATCAGTACCCCAATTGGGTAGTATATTAGAATCAAATATATTTTGAATAATACACAATTATCACATAGGCATGAGTGATATGAGAAACCCTTACAAATATTATAAAAATTATTTTACTGTTGGTAAATGGTCTAATAATGTTTATTAAAAAAACCCAAATAAGTAAATTTTAAAACAAATTTAAATTAAAATATTTTCCCAAAAAACATAATAATGTAATAACCCAAATAAAAAAATTAAGTCTATAATATTAAATGAAAATTCAGTTAGGTTACCCCTTCCTCAAATCCAAAATTTCTATATATATCATTTAACACATGCATAAAATTTAATTATATATGTATTTATTTGTATAAATTTCATTTATAGGATTTTTTATTTAATAATAAAAAATTATTTTCATGAATATATTTAATTACATAATTGATTATATCTTACATGAGTGTTTTGAGGATATTTAGATAATAATTCCAAAAATGACTTGGGTTGGATGAAAATGGTCAAATGGGCCATTAATTCACCATTCTTATAATATTATTCATGTTATAATTGTCATTTGTCATGTTGAACAAATTTTGACATATATCAATAAAATTGGATAATGAGAAAGGAATAACATAAACATGTGAGGTGGTTTTTCACATGTACATAGGTGTAATGAATTTACTTTATGTTTGGTGAAAAAATTGAAATGATATAAAAATTATCAGTCTAGATTCATTAAATTTTTATAAAAAATATATAACACTATTATAAACATTACCAAGAGTATTCATGGGAGAATGTTTTGAGATTCAATATACATAGATACGTATTGTGTACAGTCCATACATTCTCATGCAAGATGATTTCGATTTTTTAAAATGATAAATTTGCGAAGGATTATAATATATTATATTTAGGGAACCTTAATTATTTAATTAATATAATATATATAAACTAAATTGATCATAATAAATATCCAACAAACGCAGTTATTAGAAATGAAATACTTTGGATTATGAAGTTGTAGTAAAAAAATAAATATTAACAATTATGTCCAATCTAATTTGATGGAAGCAATGTTGGATAAATATTTTGAAATAAAAATTATAAAAATATTTTATTTGGTATATACTTATGTATTTATATTAGAAGTTATTTGGTATAATTTAATATATAGAAGAATAGATAAAATCAAAGAACCTAATTGGAAATTATAACTCTTATTTAGAAGGCAACCATTGGTATACATCATAAGGCTTATAAAATAGTAATTTTGTAGATGATAACCTATAACATGTGGTGAGGGATGCTGGTAATTATTTGGGTTAGAAAGTTTTAGTCATAATTAATTAAATATGTTTTTGGATCAAAATGGGAGTGATGCCCTTATATAATGGAGGACATGTGAACTATTGTAATTACATAATGTTTTAAATTAATATAAATTAATTTCCATCTAATTGTGAAACAAAATTTATATAAACAAAATATATGATGGATTTAAATCAAAATTATTTCATCCAATAATATTTAAATATCACAATTCTTTTTGACCATCTTCTCTTTTCTTTATCATCATGTTAACCCTTTTCACATATAGCACAATAACAATGTTTTTATGCTTTAGGGGTAAATAGAGATATAATAAAATAAAAAATAACACATACATGAACATAGTTCATATTATCTACCATTTAAAATTCACATGGTAATATATATGAATTTTTAAAATTTTAACCATTTATTTAAATATTGTTAATATAAAATACTATTAATTTCATTTTTGTGATGAATAATTTAATTCTACATTTAAAAAAAATTACATCTTAAAAATTTGTATTTAAATGTTTAAGAAATTAATAATGATTTATATGTTTCTGTAATAATATTACAATATAAAAACATTTACAAAAATTATACATTTACATTTTTCAAAATAATTAACATAATTTATTTCCTTCATTCACAATAACACTATTAGTGTTTTATAGGCATTTAAAATAATTATTGAATCACTAAAAAATATATAAAAAATTTAACATAATAAAAGATTATATAATCTTCAAGATAACTTTTTAAAATATAGATATTTTGTTTTTATCCTTCAAAGACATTATTATAGAAATCAAATGTATAAATGCAACATTTTAGAATTTCTGGTAACATAATAAATTATAAAGGTCTCCATAAAATAAAAAATGCACGAAAAATAGATATTTTAATTTATATTAATGTTTTTGTGGCTTTAGTATCATACAATGAATTATATTCATGTTTAAAGATAATTATTAAGACATATATCAAAGTTTTAGTTTTTTTTACCTTTTTTGAAATACTATTTTATTAATTTTTTTTCAAAGATAAATGTTCAATATGTGATAAACTTATTAAAAAATATATATTAATTTTAGACATTCTGATTCGAAAAAAGACTTACATTCTATGAAAATAAATCCATATAAATTCATAGAATTAATTTTAAAATTATCCCTAAATAACGTGATGAAATTTAAATTTCATGAAAATTTATTTTTAATTAAATTTCGTTATCCATATTAATCTCAATGATGAATCCAATGATATAAATCATCTTATGTATAATAAAAATATAATATGAAATTTTAAAATAAATTAAATTAATGGTACATTGTAAATATTTAAATGGAATGGATAGTATTCTGTAGAGTTAATATTTTTCCCTCTTCACTAAAATATTAATAATTTGAGAAAACATAAAAAATTCCTCCTTAATTTAATGTATTTATGATTATTTTAATGAATGTATATATTTACATACTAAAATATCAAAATTTTATAGTAATTACATATTATATTCACTCAAAGAATTGGTAATAACAATTTTCTTATGAAAACATATTGTTGAAAAAAATACAGCATAAAAAAAAATTGTTTTTTCTATACTAATAATTAATAATTATATTTTTAATTAATAATAACATAATATATATATATATATATTAATGTCATAACATATATTATTAGTAAATATATTCAACTACTATGTTATAATGGTCTAATATAAAGTTAAATAATTTTCGAGGCTGTAATGCTTTTTATTACAAGTGTTACATGAAATAAAACATACAACTCTTATAAATTAAAAGGGTTTTACACTATCCCCCTTAAAAAAATTACATTATAACAATTTGAACATAATTTTGGTAATTAAATGGTTTTATATTTGAAAAAACGTTTTTAAAAAACAACATTATAAAAAGACATCATAAAAATTCATGTTTGAAAACTGGGAAAGGGAAATATGATAGTCTTTGAGAATAAGACATAACTATGTTTATGAATGGGAAAACATTACTGGTATTTGAATATATTGGCATGTAGAAGAAAATAAATGTCCAAATAATGATAGAAACACATAGATAATACGATCACAATACCCCAAAATTAGTTATTAGTGGCATATTTTTAGTTGTAATTTAATAAACCACATCGAAAATATAGAATTATTTGTGTGATATTTTAAAAATTTACTCCATTAAAAATTGATATAATTATAAAAAATGACACTTATCCTTGAAACCCTCCCATGAACCCCAACCCTCCCACTAAATTCCTACCTCCCCCGCCCCTATCCCATAGAGCCCCCTACCCCCTATTTTTGGGCCCCATCTCCCTTGAACCATCGATGTCATCCCCCTTCCCTCATAAATTCCGGAATATCACCCCTCGTATATACCCTCCTTCTCCCTAGAGCCACACGAGCCTAAGGCAGATTTCAAAAAAAAACCACCCCCCCAAACACTCTCTTCAACTACTCCCTTCCTAACTACCCAACTACTACTACCCCTCATCATTGACCCTTCACCCATGATGCCTCCCCTTCCCCCTCAATCATAGATCCTCAAAATATCTCCCTAAGATAATATTTTATACCTAGGATGATAGGGTTATTTGTGATTTTTATTGAATATGTATCCATTATTATTTATATTTTATTTTTATATATTTGATTTTATTATTTCTTACGATTAAATTAATGAATTATTTTTGGTCATTTGAATGTTAAAAACGTGTGTTTCCTATTTTTTTACTTTTGATATTTCCATGAATCGTGAATTTTGTATTTTTATTAACGTTTTAATTATTTATAGACCATTGTTTGGTTATCTATTTTTTTTACATAAGGGAGTGTGTCAAGTTTTGTTTAATATTTATTTTTTTATATTACCTCTACTTTTTACTTCATATATGTAATTGTTTTTTCAATTTTCAATAACATTAATTTCAATATTCAATTAAAATTAATTATTTCAAAAATAATTTCAATCATATTTATTCATTAAATTGTTAATTCCACTGATTTAATTATTTTTGGTTCCAAAAATTTGCAACAATAATCATGTTAGCACCACATTTGTTTACTTTCCCAATTTTTAATTTATAACATCCCATTATCATGTTATTTTTATTATATTCCTATATCTCATTTTTGGAACCCATGTCAGATATTGGAGGTAAATGATTAAACATGTCAAAAGATTGTTATTATTGATTGTAAATGCTTTTAATATATGGAATATGGTTATAATTATACCTCAATCTTAGGATAAGATTAGTAGAGGATCTAGAAGAGATTGTATGTATGATTTGTTTCATATTTATTATCACATAATATTTTATATATAGAGTTTATTATATTTATATTTTTTGAAAATATAAAAATTATATAATAGTATAATGTAACACATCCTTATTTAAGGATTATGTTTAGTGATAGATTCTCATATTATATTGGTTAAATTCACTCAGGTCATAATAAAAAAAATCATAATTTGACATTATGACATGTTTTATAACACCCTATATAGATTATGTCATTACTATTCCACAATTTGAGAAAAAATTATTTTCAAATAAATTATTAAAGCTATTGGAAAACATTAGGAGATTATAATGTATGCATTGGTTGTAATTATTTGGAACAAGTAACTATGTCATGGTTTTCATGATTTCAACATTATCTTAATATCCAATTTATTATTCAAATGTTTATGATGATTATTATTAAATAAATAGATTCATATATCACAGTATTTAATATATTCTATTTCACAAGTTATACATTCTCTATTATATACCATTACTCTATTTTTCGAAATCATTTTAAATATTATAGACTTAAATAATTATTATATATAGAAAGTTATGGTGGGTAATTATTGTTTTATATTGATAATTAACTACATAGATATTATATATATTTTTCGGTTTTTTGTAGACATTATGAATTTTTTTAGTTTTACACTTTTTTCCATAATTGCCACTACTCACAGAACCAAAAAATACACTAACCCTATTTTATGTGAAACATTTATTGATTTTTGGCTATAAGGTTTTTGAACCTTGATATAGGCCAATCCGTTATAAAAATGTTATAAGAAATCATTTTAAAATATTGTTTTCATTTCCACAATGAATTTTTATTACATTTATGACTCTTAAAATATATAAATGGGTAGTTTTTTGTTTTCACATCTTATTATCTATATCCAAAATTATTAATAGTGATGTGTGTTGTTTTTTATTGAATTTTTGACTTATATAATATGAAGATAACATTAGTTTATTAAATTATAGGAAGGTCATGGAGAAAATATTTCACTAATCCCAATTAACTATCGGTTTATGTTCCCTCAATCACACCGATAAATGATGATCTTTCAGTCTCTATCCATATAATATCTTAGACACACTTGGTCTACCCCCTTTTACCATCCCTCCCAGACACCATTATTTGAGTGTTTGTAACACCCTCTGTCAGCATCCCATCTGAAGTTGAGACAATGGATCCATATTTATCTATATAAATAGTGAGGGAATAGTTCGTCCCAAGATGATTTTTTTGGGAGATATTTATAGAAAAAAATTTAATATGAAAAAATATATTTCACTTTTTTATAATTCAAACTATTTTTCATAACAGATAAAAACTATGATTCTATATTGAGAAATATGAATGATTCAAATGTCTAGGATTTGAATGAAATTAATATTGTTGTCCCATGTGACTGATATTGGGTCCCTAGTTATGATGTAGTAGGATTATTTGGCATCATTCATAGAAACCTATGGGTGGAGCTGTTTTCCCATGGAATTACAATTTTTTATTGACATCAAGTGCCTCAAAAATTGAACAAATGAATTTAATTGTTAATAGATAAAAGTAAATTTAATACAATAGGGTGTGATTGATTTTCATTATGTTATCAAATTCACATAATTTAAAAATGAATCTCTTTCTACACATTTTCCCCACTTTACCATTTCTAATATAATAACATGAAAGTGGACTTTGAAAATATTTTGTACAAAATGGAAGGATTTTAAAAAGTTATATTCGAATAAATTTAATGATAATTTTTTTTTCAACTGAGTTGTTTTATTACAATGTACATGAAGGGGAATATATAGTGAAATGTATGGTTTTTATTGAAATTAATTGTCTTGGGAAACATATGGTGTTTTAATATATTTCATTGTTTAAATATCATATTACATATAAACATGAATATGAAATGGGGATGACATTTCATTAATTAAAATTCAATTACATGACATTTATTTGATGAATTTCGAATCAGAAATGAATTCAATTAAGATAAACAAATCATCTCTCACACTACCAAATAAAATAATATTTCTTGAAATAGATTAACTCTAGTAATATTATCATTTGTTTAAATATTAATAAGACATTATTATATATTTCATCTATTAAATTATTGATTTATTTTTTTTACTCGAGAATTTGGGGAACCAAGTCTCCTGAATAAAATTATAGTCGTATTTTTCGATGAAATCTTACTACGGTTTTGTTAATTATCTTTCCAATGAAGTTGGGGTAAAAATTCATTTTTCATTAAATATAAATAATTTTTCTTTCACTATGTTAATATATATTCCTTAAAATAGGAATGATTTGTGATTTATAGGAAAATATAAAACAACTATGGGATTCGAATCTGGATCGGTATTGCTCGGACTTATAGGATGACCAAATTGGTCAAGTCCCTTGGAAGGAACATCCAAGACAATTTCTAAGGATTCATTAGGGACAGTTCTCATATACGTATTTGTATGTCCATTGGGAATTATAGTAACATTTTATTCTAATTTTAGAGACTCCCTTCCTAGATATAGGGAAATGTATTTTTTAGAATGAAAAACACAAATCAGGAAGAGGGGGATTTGTTTTCATTGAAAACATTGTCCAGATGATTCACTAAATGATTCCATACATGGTCTCAAAGATTAAAATTTGGGCAGTATGTGATTCGACTGGTAATAGAACCTTAATAGAGATACTAATTAGATATTATATCCATTCTATACATGGATGGAAATTTTTTTGTGAAGCTCTTTTTCAGATCCATCCACGAACATATCTCCTATGTGGCATCTTATTTATTGCATATCAGACCATGAATATGTCTCCTCTTTTTCTTCCATTTTAATTTGTCATGTATCGAGTAAAAGTATCTTATATGGAATCCCATTTCCATTAGTAGTTTCTACAAATGTATACCCTCTACAAAGTTAATTTTCTTTCATGATCCGAGCGCGAACATTTATCCTCCTTGACATAACTTTTCCATCGCGATGCATCCTCTATCATATGTACTTTGGAGCATCATTTTTACTTAATGTCACCTAGTTTTTCAATATGGAGATCCACAATGACCTCATTTTTCTAATAATTACTAGGATCACACCCCCACCCATCCAAAGTATGGTTGCCCCTCCCATTTAGTGGACAATATCTCATTTTTTTGGTGCTCTCGAGCACTCTGAGTGGATTCCCTTAACAAAGGAATTTTCCCTTCGTGATGTAGGGATCCCCTTCGAGATTCCCAAGCCTTCGTGAATAATTATACTTCTGTATATAACTCTCCATTTATTGATATATTTACTAAGGGGAAGGCATACACCACGAAATTCATTCCATCACAAATATCACATCCATCGTGAAGCCCCATCCTTCACAAGACTTGCTGCTCTATGAACACCATTCCTCCAAGAATATCCCCCTTGAACAAAATTACTGATTCTATAACCTTCTTTCCCACTGGTTCATACATTGGGGGTTTCACCCCCTCTCCCCCACTGTAGCTTATCTTCTAGCTACGATCTCCACCCTCTGGCCTAGTCTCGTCAATATTATAACTAACCAGGATTAAAAATGAAGACTCACACCATGAATGTTTTGGTCCAGGTTTCCAATATATTAATTTCCACCATTATTTCCACCAACCTTACACCTATGGAATACCGTGATTTCAGATACTACTTCATAATGATTGAGAAAAAATGACTTTACCTAATCCACTTGGTCAATTTCCCTTGTTACAAGATGAGATCCAAGTCATTGATTCCCTATGTACCTTGAGTAAAATCATTTCTCATGTATATACTCCAATCCTCATCACCTATATACAATATCGGGTTGAACTAGAATAAATCACTCTTGTGTATATCCCTCACCATCCATTTATTGGAGCTTTATTCCTAGTAGAACCCACATTACCACATTACACTTTAGTACAAACAATATGAAAAATATAGGATGTCTCATATTATGATATAAATATTCCTTATGGATCCATAATAAGATGAAAACAATCCTCAGTACATAAATTTAAAACATACCATATATTATCTTTTAATAATTGGATGCCTTAGTCAATATTCATAAGATTCCTCATTCTGAGATAAATAGAAAACTAGAACTATAGTGATCCTCCTAAAGTGAAATCACCAAACCATACTCATCAAACCATCAACAAGTAGAGATACCATCATGGCTAGACATGATTTAGAATGAACAAGAAGAACATATCATAATCCTAGAATGCCTCATCGATTCACATGAAGTAAAACTAAATCCATACCCCTAACAATAAACATGGGATTTTTACATGACCTGAAATGAGGTGTATATTACAGGTAGTTACCATTATAAGCCTCATCCTACATTGTCTCTCCATAGAGGAACCTGAGCATATTCCATATGTGATCACCATTCACCTTTTTTAATCCATAGAGGCACTGAGGCCTCTCCAATGTGTATTCCCAAATCCTTTTTGAACTGCACAAGATTTTATCCCTATCTTCATCAACTGTTATGTTAGATGCCTTCAAGAGGTTCAATCATGACCAATGGTAAACATTAGTTCCCCCTCCTAGGGGTGAACTCTATCTAAACAACCTCTATCTATTTTTAGATGTTCCTTCCCAGGGGGATATATTCTCTTTATGGGACACACAACCCTAGGTCCTCACTCCTACTGTGTTATGATCCATCCATAGAGAAATCCAGTGCTCTATCCTAAGGATGTACCCCCATGTAGTGAAATATTCCCTTTATAACACATATAGCCTAGTTCCACCTCCATATAGTGTCATGATCCATCCTTTATTGTTCATAATAAACCATTATTATTCCCAAATGTCCACATACATGTTGGATACTGATATTCATACAAATCCATTAATTGGGAAGTAAACGATGCATAATCCACATGCCCCTCTACCCGAACTTCATGGAAATTGATCTTTATCTTTGAATAATGGAATGTTGGAACCCTCTCTATGGTTTAAGACACTCACTCAACATCATACATATTCATTGACTATTTCATTCCATTTTAGCTTCTCCACAAATGACGTTGATCTACAACCCCTCACCAAACTATATAGGTTATTATCACTTTTAGGTATATAAGAAGCATCTCTATGGTTGAATCTCGAAAAATTGTAAATTTTGGTTCTATTATATAGGGATGTACCATCCTGATGTGACATATTTCCTTTTTGGGACACATCACTTGGGTCTTCTTCCCAGAGGTGTTTTGATCCATCTCTGTGGGCCAGAAACCAGATGTAATCCCCATTTTATCGAAGGATTTTTTTTTTGTGTATTATAAAAACATATGTATCATTTCCATAGGAGGTGAACCATTCGTTATTCTTGAACTACTATATAATACTATAACCAAAATGGGCCATTTTGAGATGGGATTATAACCATTCATATGAACCATCATGTATCTTGGTCACCGTCTTCTTTTTACAACTGATTCTATTCTTCTTAAAAAACTAAGAGGACATTGATTCCTTACCATGGGGATACGTAGAAAAAATTCTTGACTTTAAATCCACACACCATCATAACCACAGTGGATCCATGTCACCCTTACTAAATCCTTAATACATCCCCAATATCCACAATTATTTTACCCGGGCTACCACATCCTGGTGAACTCACACCATTCATACAAGAAGCTAACCATACTTAATCCCTAGCTATATGCCCCGTCACCTATCTCTTATCACAGCAAGGTCATATGTTCTATTACTACTTTTTATATCACCCATGAATCATTACCTGTCTATGCCCTAAAACAAAATCTAGAAATATGTGTGTTTTTATCCTTGTCCTCTAAACATAGTATATTGGAAGCATCTCTATGGTTAAATCCCATTCAATGGAAAAAATTATTGTCCCCTTGT
The DNA here is from genome assembly GCA_963277665.1 of Viscum album. Lineage (NCBI taxonomy): Eukaryota > Viridiplantae > Streptophyta > Magnoliopsida > Santalales > Viscaceae > Viscum > Viscum album. The sequence goes on along the minus strand of OY728151.1, from coordinate 746,929,290 downwards.
TCGGGCCTCATTATATGATCGTCCCTTTGGGGTGTCACGATCATTCAGTCACAGGAACCAAGCCTCATGAGGGTCTGACCCATCATTAGAGACACTTTCAACCAAAACTAAGATAACACACTCCACGAGCTCTGTCATCTCAGATGACACGCGTCAGAGAGATACAATCTTCTAGGATACATCCCCATCCTAGATGGACCATCTGAGCAGACATAGTCGTCTAATATCATTTGTGACAATGTCACACTAAAAAAAACACAGAAATCCTTGGATAGGGGTTCACACCTAAGGTCTTCTAGGGGATTCAAGAACCCAATCATGTCAAAAACGATATCATAGATATGGGATCACTCACAGGATCAGTAGGAAGACACCACAACTAATCTGACATTCCACAGATCATATCACATAGAAAGCTGATTGTCACCCATCTAAAGGAAGTCACATGATGCTGCAAACTAGATACGGTATAACATGAAATGTAAGAGATCGAACTGATGATACCACCAACCCTATAGAAACTATTCACTAGGTAGGGGATCACATTAACAACGATAATGAAACCCTACACAAAACCCCAGACAGAGATGGGGATTATATACATGAAGATACTGCGAACCTACTAATATGAACCACTACATAGGGGACCAAATTCATAATGATTCCTCAATCCCTTCGGGTTTTTCATGTTAGATAGGTGATTATCGGTCATGGATAAGCAGTCACATCGAAACTAGGATCCCAATTTAGTCAGACAACCCCATAGGTTTTGATGCATCATCAGGAATATGATCACCTATGCAGTTAGTCGTATTAGTAGGGTTGTGGTATCATCGGAAATACTATAACCAACTCAGCGGGTGGTTTTTCGTATGGTTGAGTTATCGTTGGTAATGTGATCCCCTACTATGTGAGTGGTTTATGTGTGGTTTGTGTTATCATCAATTAAATCCAATATTTTACAAGTTTTAACAGATAGAGTTTCTGGCATTGTCATGGCCACTTATGCACAGGTGAAGACCCTCTATCTAAGTGATATTATCTGTGGAATGTTATATTGGGTTGTGGTTTCCCCTGAAGATCTATGAGTGATCCCATATTTGTGAGATCTTCATCTGAATCGGTAGGGTTCTAGTATCCCAGAGTAGAACCTAGGAGTGATCATCTATCTGAGGAGTTTGGTTTTCTACTATTTCATCACAACGTACTCAAGGAGGATATCTGATGAGCGTGTTTTCATGGATGGAGCATTTAAAATGGAGATGTATCATTGTAGTGTGTATCTCTCATATGCGTGTCATCTTAGTTGATAGAGGTCTTGGAGTGTGTTCTTCTAGTTTTGTGTAGAACCTTCCCCTGCTGATGGGTCGGAACCTCCTGAGTCTTGGTGATATAAATAAATTCAATATCTCTAAGTTCACCAAATTTTATTGGTATTATGTCTAAATTTAAATAAACTACATTTTCTAATTTCAACACAATTTTCAGGCATGTTTTTTTTAACACGTAGTGGATATAGAGATGGATATAGTGACAATGCATATTCATATAGTTGTGATTGGGGTCTAGTTTGGACATGGAGATTATGTTTAAATAATCATATGACGGATTCATGACACATTACCCATATAAAATAATTTTTTGGCATAAACACGTAATGGTGGAAAAATTATTCTTTTTAATATAGTTTTATTAACATGAAAATAAATTTTTTATAATGCTAAATTTCTAGTTCATAATAATATTAATCAAATATTCCATCATAAATGGAGTAGTACCATAAATAATGAATCCATTTAAATTATCAATGATTTACACCACATGAAAAATCATGATATTATACCAAAACATTAGTTGGATACTATTGGGAGATATAGTATTTTATGGGCACATATTACTCTCTAGGGTAACCATCATAGAATACAATTAATAGATCATAGAATGTGTATCCCTTTTGTTTCATAAAAAATGAATGAAAAAATATAATATATTCTAATAATAGCATACATGGTTAATGTTGTATCAGTTGAGTTGTGGTTATTGCATGTAATTCATATTTTTTTGATCCTTTTAGATTGAATAAACATACTCAGATTTTTTTCAACTATAAAATATTTTAAAACAATAAAACTATATTTGAAACCATGATAAACTTTTAAGATGTTCTATACAACCATGTACCTATTTACAAATTAATTTATTTATTTTTACCCCCCAAGGTACTCCCATGATATTTCATTTTATTTTACATATTCTATATATCACAATGATATCCCATAATCTTTATAATTCATAACTTATTCTCCATTATTTGGATTTCTAAATTCTAAAACTAATAATTCTTTTCACTATATAAATTCCTCACCCATTAATTACATCATTCTCTAAGACAAGACACGGATGCATCATGGATTTTATCCTTTTCCGCACTTAGCATCATTTCATGACTAATTAAATTATTTATATCCCCTTGTAAATTCATTTTATTGTTAATTACTATGATAGTTTCCACTAAATCTATATCAATACCACATTGTCTCCATCAATATAACTTTAAGAACTAATGTTCTTATTTCATGATTTGAATCAATTTATGTGGATTTCAAAAATAAATATAATATTTATTTATGACATGGAACCAATTGGCCCTAATAACACTTGTTTTCAACCATGACACATTACATTATAAACGTTTTTAGTGTTTTTGAATGGTTATATATATTGATTGATAAAATTCAATATTTTATAAATTAGTTTCAAAAGATAAAGGCTAATTCAATATGTTTGGTAAAATAGAAAAAAATCATTTTATGAAGATTATTATTTTTCTAATAATAATTTTGGACTTCAAAAATCACTAATATGATAATTTTATGTTTGTGAGTTATTTTTTGACTTGGATTCCTATTTATTTTGGACATTTGAAAATTTTTGTAACTAAATTGCATAGTTTTATTGATTGAAAAAAATTCATATTCAATATTTGAATATTTATAGCTTCAAAGGAATGTTGATATATATATATATACATAAAATCAATATTATCTTGTATAGTTTGGGTATTTTCAACTACATTGTGTTTTGTTTGGTGGTTATGGAGAATCAAATTAAGGATTTTTTTGTAAATTGATATATATCTGAGATTTTAATTGGAGTTGTGTATGTAAAACTAATTTATATTGGAAGATTAAAACACCAATATATTAGGTTGAAATTTGGTTACCCGTGTTATTTTGGGATTTTGAGGTAAAATTTCCCCCTAAAATGAGTTCGTGATAACGGGGATGTGAACCGCTATTATACTCTACACATTTATTGGAAGATAAAACCACCACTAAGAGTAAAAAACCCACCGCTAAAAAAATTTTAAATGATAGTTTCTTGAAACCACTTCTAAATTTATCGAAGAGATGAGAATTGCACAATTATTCAAAAATTAATAGATATGTTTGGAATACATTATTGAACCATATGGTTGATTTTTAATCCACTTCCAAATAAAAAAGCATAGTTGTTTCCAATTGATTATTTGGTAGTGTGAGGTGGGTGTTAAAGAACTCAATATAATGAATTAATAAGTGAAAAATAATTTCATAAATTCATTCTAAATTATAATTAAGATAATATGTTTTTAAATTTATAATTGATTATGTTAATATACATACTCTAAATATTGAAAAATATAATAATTTTATTTTCATCAAATCCAAAAATGTAATTTCATCCTTTCGATGAGTGTTTTAAAAAGAATCAATTTTATCTTATTCAAAATTGAAAGAGTCTGGAATCCAATGTTAAAATTTCTTTTTTTAAATAATTAACTATAAATATATCATGGAATCTACAAAATGATAGATAATAAATACTATTCTCTTCAATAAATCATATTTTTTTGGAATTGGGTAAAATAATAAAAAAAATATAATCTCTCTTATGAATAAGAATTAAATATAAATCTAAAAAATATAAAATAATATCTATTGTTCATCTTAGATAATTATATAATTATTTTAATTTATTCCCAATTAAACTCAAAATTCATAAAAATATATAATGGTTTATACGCAAATTTATTCGCATAAATTTATTTTTACATCACAATGAAAGTAATAGAATCATCCAAATAATAAAAATTCATATCAAATAAAATGATACATATGAGGTTAAATTGTACCATATCATAATAAAAAATCTTCGAAAATATCATTAATCACATTTAAATCCCACCACATAAATCCTCAAAAAATTTTCTATGAATTTCAACAAATGGAGAAACTGAAATTTATAAATCCCTTAAGATATGAAAACCTCATTATTTAACATCAAATGGAAAATATCTAATATTTAATGTTATATAAACCATTCTATTATACAAAATGAAATATATTTAAACCCACACTCTTAAATCAATAAATGAAAACACGATAATTATATTCTAATGATAGATAAAAGTAATTGTGACCAATTTTTTTACCATAATATAAAACAATAGTTGGAATCGTTGGATCCATTACATACCCAATAAATTTTTTTCGGATTATAAATTTATTGAAATATAAAAGAAATACAAAACAATACCCATTTCATTAAGTGAATAATTATACCACTATAACTAAAATTTCTTATTTCACATTGAATAATTAATATCTCTAATATATAAATTTAAATTCTTTTCCATTCTAGAAATATATTATGTTAATTTCTTATTTATGTCCTAGTGAAAATAAACATAATCTGGGTGATCTCAAATACCCTAAAAGCATATAAGTTTTAATAAACATAGGAATATGTTTGATATGTACAATATGAGAATATTTTTCGATGAAAATATTTAACATGCATCAGAATTATAAAAGCGAATATCCAACCTTGAAAATAATATAAATAGATATGTGAAATGGATGGAATTTGAAAAAATTAATATGTCTTAACAATAAATAATCAAGATCCATGTGATTACATTCATTATCAAATAAATAATTATTAACATAAATAAATAGAAAAGAAATCAGATTGAAATATTGGAACATTATTTCAAGACCCTTGTTCAATTGGGCCAAAAATGACTGGATCACAATTAAATCCATAGGTTATACCTCCCATTTTTACTCCCTTATTTTTTCTTTTAATGATAATAAAAAAACATAATTCAATATATGGATATATTATGTCCCACTAGAAACATCAATAATTTCCAAATAATGTCCCTTAAAATAACTCAAGTAATCTTTAATTTTACTCATTATACATTTAGAAAAAAACAAGCATTCTCTTAAAGATTTATTTGACATTGGAAAAGAAACCAGTTTCACGGTAATCTCTTTAAAAAATCATTTTAACATATACAGAGATAGAAGATAGATGGAACCATAAGATAATCTTCCCAGTGACATATAAAAATAATTAAACGACATTGTTTTGAATAAAAATACCTTTAAAATAATAATGAAAATATTTAAATGAAAATATGTGAAATTCCCTTTTATTGAAATTACTATTAAAAAATTCCCAAAATTATTGAAAAAATAAATCACATTGTAAATGACCTTTTAAAACTAATAAATTATTCTTAAATGTAATGAAATATTATAATTTTTTGAATATCAATTAATGTAGAATATGTTAAAAAAATGTTCCATAAACACTCCTGGTAAAAAGCTCTTCATCCAGAATATCAATGGAAGACTCCATTTAATTTTTTTTATATATAATCAAAAAAGGGTAATGAATGAAATTAATAAATATTTATATAATAGTTAATAAATTAATCAAAACATTATAAATAAAATATAGATAAGGAAAAAAATAATCTCAATTGAATATAAAATATATAATATGATTCGTTGGAAACATTAAACAATTAGAGTACATAGAGATTGTGAAAAACAATCTATACTTCTTTGGTAACTCTTGAATCATTACCCAAATAGAAAACAACTTTAGGTTAGTATAAAAATACAAAAAATATAATTGTATTATTGATATGTAATAAAAATTAGGTATTATATGCACGAAATAAATTAAAAATAGTTTGAATATGATATATTCCATTTAGAAATGAATGAGACGAGAACCCCTTACAATTATTATAACATTGAAGTTGAAATTAAATATTTATGTGATCATGTGTAACAAATTTAATTACACATTAAAAAGGTCAAAATAAATCATAAATTAATTATATTTCATTATATCCATAATATTGTAACTCCTTAGAAAATAATGAATATATTTATTCCAATGAGATGAAATGGTTTTAATAAACCCCTTTCCTCAAGTCTCAACTTTATTAGTATGTAATTTATATATAGTATTAACTTTTTTTTATTAATTCGTTATTTTAATGAACCATTTGAAGGGTTTATATATTATCATTTAGAAAATATATTAATTTAATTAATTTTTATATTCAATTACTTATTAAATTAAGTTTTTATTTTGTATACTAAGGATATTCTGTTCATAAATAAAAAATGAATCTTATATGATGAAAATGGTAAAAGTGGCCATTTTTCAAAAATTTATACATAATATTCATGATATAAATATTAATTTTTTACATGACATATGTTTTTTGTGTCATATATGAATGGATATCCAAATAAATTAAATTCATGGCCCCTTAAGTTGGTAGTATGTACGTATACATGATTTTTGTTTTTGATTTTCCATGAATGAAAAATAAATGACGAAAAAATTACGATCATAAAAAAATTATTGTAAGTTATTGAATATCAAATAATCTCATTATATAAATTCCCATTAATATCCATGATTTGTGGTTTTGAAAAGTGAATTACATTACAAAATAGTGGTGATAGTCTATCTTTATGCATGTGAAATGATTTTATTTTTTAATGATTGAAATGATATTGATATAGATTATATATTATATTCCCAAAAACATAATAATACAATGAAAATCATGAATATAATTCAATTCCATAATAATATCGTTCCATGTGAGTTGGTGATGGGAAAAAATACAATGATTCACGATGTTGGAGTCTGCACAAACAAGCAAAAAATGGTTTTGTTATAAATTTGATTTAAAAGGACTTGAATATACGATATGAAATATTTGTGATAAAACATTAGTACACCAAATATAATTATTTTATTATATTAAAATCGATATGATATAATCATAAGTTATAAAGAATAAATAAATAAAATGTATGAGATTTATTTAGTTTTATTCCCCCTCATTTGATGGCCATTTTGGGATTAAACCTTAAGACTTATGGGGAAATTTTTTTTTGGTCTCCCAAAAATTTAGTAATTATTGAGTGATATGAAAAAAATGTTGATATTGGTCATGATAAAATGTTCATTAGGTTTTGGGAATATATGATGTATCTTTTCAATATATTTGAGGAGAGATGGGAAATATTTAAACTACATAATGTTATTAATTAATATAAATTAATTTAAGAAATTATGATTGAATAGATTAAAATAATTTCATGTTAGGATACATAAACATCTGAATAATATCATTCAATAATATTTAGTCATGTTTGTATGATTTTTCAATCCTTATCTATGTGTTTTGTTATTCAGTTTTCCCCTTATAATAATTACCTTTAGTAAAATGTTTTATACTAGTAATGGGTCATTGATTTTAATCAATGTTTCAAGTTTATAATAAATAGAAAATTATTGATATTCATATACAAAATCCATTCACTAATCCCATGCTATTTTTTACGAATTAAAAATCAGGTATTAAAATATTATTGATTATCGTATACCATTAATGATATTCTCTAGAATTGTTATATAATTTATCATAACATAATTTCAATATATTAATGTAATTATAATATATTAATTTAAAATATCACTAATACATTAAATTTTTCTAAAAAAATGAATGTTATAAATTACCCTATTAATTATTACATTCAATGTTATTAATGATATTTACTTGATTTCTCTGCTTGATGTTCAAACATTGCATCTCTATAGACTATAAATTTAATGTAAATATTAAATAACAATTAAATAAGACTAGATAAAAATAATATAAAATACTTCATCAAATTGGTAATAAATTTTCATAATATTTAATAACTGTTTTTATAAATATCATAAAATATTTTTGATATTAAAAGGACGAAAGTATTGTTTAGTAATTTTACATTACATAATATAATATAATGGTATTTATCAATGAAAAATTCTACCAAAATGGTATAATTTTGAATATATGAAGTGGGTGATCTAATTAAATTCATGAAATGAAATATTTTTATATGAAATAATGAATTTGAATAATTATTTTAGTGTTTTAACCATTTTCTCTGTGTTCTACACATACATTGGTTATAATATTTTATTTCAATGATAATAATCATTATGACCAAAATAATGTTGAATTATTTAGAATCTTTTCACCTGATGATTCAAAAAATTTAATAAATATCATCAAATTTGATCAATATTATTGGAATAAATTACATTTAAAACAAAACCACAAACCATGATTGGAAAACAATTTTCTAGAAAACTACATTTTTTATGTATAATATTTTTTTCATGCCTAAATTATACATAATGAATATTCTAAAAAAAATACATTAATTATGATTAACCAATAATTACACATAAAATTTTAAAATAAATTAAAAATAAATTGATACATTTCAACTAAAATAATAGAAAAGATAGTTTTATATAAATTTTTTATATTTTATTTATTCCTTAGAAATAACCATTTAAAAAAAATTAAAAATCATTAGAAAGTAACTTTTTGTAATGATATAAAAGATGATATTATTTTTATTTTATTTTTTATAAAATTCATAAAAATTAATTATAAGTTTTACTCACTATTTTCTGAAAAATCAATTTTGGAGAAAAATATAATTTTCATTCACAAAATGTTATTATTAAAAAATGTTATTATTAATAAGGAGTATATAAATAACTTTATGTTAAATTATAATAATATTCAAGTATTTCATCATTTAGGAACACATAGTCATGCCCACAAAATAAATAGCAAATTTTTAATTATCCCATTTAAAGTTTTATTCCTTTTTGTTTACAAAATCTCTATTATACGTTTCTTGTATGATATAAAATATAATATTATTTTGAATTCTTGGGATATTAAAAATCAAATTTCTATAAAATCATTTTAAATATAATTTATATTTTTACATAAATAATCCTTAATTAAATTTAATTTTTAAATTAACGTTTACCTTCAATTTAAAATGAATACATTCTAATAAAATTTATGATGTGGATAAAACCTTTCTGGAAAATATAGTAGACCCAAAATTTTAAATTTGATGCTGGTAACTTTTTCCAAATTTAGTTCTTTTTGGAGGTAAAACATTTATTAATAATTTAAATATCTTTGTGAAAAAATATATTTAATATTTTTTAATATAAACCATATGGTTATATGATTCTCAAAAGTCACTATTAACTCTGTGTCTATTTTTGAAAAAAAAATTAATAATTTCAAAAACAATATTTATAACACACACTTCCTACCATTATGAATTTCCACCCTGAAATTGAATAAATATTGAATCATATGATGGTAAAGATATTGATAATAGTTATCCCACAAAAATGAGATATGTCAATGATCCACATATCTTTAGAGAACACATAAAATGAGACTCATTTCCTAATAAATGGTCTTCTCCAAAAAATCATATATCTCCATCAGGTAATAATAAAATATTTCTCTCTCTCCACATTCAATATCACCCCATTAAGTAACATGTGTTGGGTTATTCAGGTATCTCCCAAGCTATAACAAAAGGGATACCCCATGAACTTTGTAAAAATATAGAAGAAAATTAAAGTGGTAATTCTCGATAGAGATATTTGAAAAATTATAAATTGAATAGATTTTAATCCAATATAATTTTCCCCATAATGATATAATAATTTTCTATGATGAGTAGAATCCTTCATGAAAAAAATAATCACCCTCACTGAAATGAAGGTGTCTTCCTCATTATAAGTCATATTAATTCTATTTTCCTTTATAAGTCCCCACTCGCTATCATGTGATATTGAAATTATTCATCATTGGACACAAAAACTATATATCCATAAGGGTTTTTAATATTAAATCTTCCCATAACATTTTCAATATAAAATATTTCACTTAACATTATATTTTTTATGTCAAAAAAGTAGCAGAGTAATATTTTTTATTCATGGAAACTCTAATATTTTTTACTGATCCTCCATGATTTTACCCAAGGGAAACCATCTGTAATAAGAAATATCAACCATGAAAAAATATCCCCCTCAATATATAATTTTTTTGTAGGATCTCCTTTCTAATCCCTAAATGGTTCATAATATCTTTATATAATCACCTCAATATCTAATACATACATAATGCATCTGAGTATGATAAATTTATCCTGGGATCCTCATGATGATAAATGAAATATGGTACATAGAATATTATAAATAATATATTCAAAATATTCTTTCTATTTGGGGAGTAAATTCTCCATCGTATTGATTAAATTAATGAACAACCAAAAAATAAACTAACATCTCTTAAATAGTGTAAATACCATCAAAAAATTGATAGCTGTATTATCCCTATAATTTTATAGGTAATGATATATGTTTTTATATTTATTAATATTTATGAATTATAAATAAATTATATTATAAAATGGTTGTTATATCCAATAGAATCCCCAAATCAAAATAAATTGTTTATTGAAAATCTTATGTTTCACACGTGCCTATGTTATTCCAAATTATAATGTATTATTATTACTTTTTTAATAAGGAAGTCGTGGCTAAGTGATTTTATCAATGAGAATAAATAAGAATAACTATATTTTGTTGGAACATGTTAATATCTTTTTTAACATTAATCCATTACATTTTATTGGTATATGATAAGAATAACTATTATTTTATATTTAAAATATCTATTTTTCTAAAAAACAATTCCATTAAACAGAGAAACAATATTAGAACTAAATTTTAAATATTTTAAAATTTTATTATGATTTATTTTTGAATGATAAATATATTAATTAAATTTTTTGTATGGTTTTTGTATTTTTCTATGATGTTTCAAATTTGGATTAATAATGAAAAAATGAATTTTTAATTGACAGCATCATCACTATCTAAATTATTTATATAGATAAATAATGTTTATAAATTTTTTAAATTTATATTTAGATTAATTTTAAATCATTTTAAAAAATTAAGTTCATTTGATTCAATTTCCAAATTAAATTGTATAAAAATACCTAAAACAATTTTAAACATATTCTCATTAGATCTCATATTTTATGTCCAAATAGTAGGATTTATGTAAAATTTATTTATGTAACTAGTGTGATTTAAATTAGTAATAATGGATTCCTTAGATGGAATCATCATTATTTAAAAGTTCTAATGTGGCCAAATAATTTTTTTACCAAACAAATTAGCGAATGAAATTTCAATTAATTACAATGATTACTGTAAACCCTAGATTAATTTGTCTTAAAAAAATTATGTTTTTGTATAAAAATTAACCTAACATGTAAAATACCAATTAGGATTATAAAATTGTTGGTTCCCTCCCCAATATCCTCAGACCAATAATGTCCTTTGGCTTGTCCAATCATGGAAAAAAAATTACATCATTTTATATTTCAGGAAGATAATCATGACGATGACAACATAGACTCAAGGTAAATTATTTCATCACAGACTCCTTTCAGTGAGGCGTATTTTGATGTAATATACCCTCCATGATTTATGAGCTATATATACCCACATTGAAATTTCCAATCACTAATTTAAATATGATAATTTTTATAATTTATTTTTAATGTTTTTATTTATTTGTACTAATGATTTATATGTGAAATTTATTATACCTGATTAATAATATTTAAATATATAATTTGAAAATTATAATGTCCTTTTAAATATTCATGATATTTTTTTACATATTTATTTATAAGTATATAATGTTTTAGAGAGAATATTTAATGTATTTTTCTAATTTCATTAAATTATTTTAAAATAATATTTTGACAGAAATTTTATAGAATTTTTTTAATGAAAAAATAAATTTTATATTCCAAAAAATAATAATAAAAGGATTTTTCTACATTTTTTTGTATCGTTCGACATCTAAATTCCATTAAATGCTTATAGGATTTCTTAAAAGAAAATAATTTTGTTTTTTTTTATAAAATGGATTTTTAGAATTTATAGATTATTTCATTAACTTGAGATGTATTATTATGAGTGGTTATGAATTTCATTGATTGAAATATTGAGAATTTCATTCTTTTAATTTTTATGATTATATTATCGTAATTAGACATTTGACCGGTTGTTATATGATAAATAAGTGATGGGTTGTTATTTCATAATAAAATGATTGTAAGTTATGTGATATCCCCTAACATATAGGTTATGGATATCAGTTGTATGAATATTATATTAATTATAGTGAAAAATGTGGAAATAAACCCCATGCTTAATCAATTTATAATAGTGAGAATAATAATAATTTACCTTTTTAAAATTTTCTGTTTTCAAAAATTTTATGTGTTATATGGTAATATTATGATATAAAAATGTGTAATAAATTATCTTATTTATAAAGAAAGGTATTTTCAACTATTTAAGGCTAAATATTATTACACGTTGAAAATGTTTTCTGTGGGTTTTAATTTTTATCAATGGAATAACAATTTATTTATTTTTATATACCATAATAATATTTTTATTCTAGTAAAAAAATTTAAAAAAAATTGACGACTGGAGGATGAGTAATGGTATTGAAGTTATAATGTTGAATGTTAGGAATAGTTTTCACCAAACATATCAGGAGTTATTTTAAACTTTTTATTTTTTAATAAATGGATATTATTCCAAAGTCTTATATTTTTATTTTATGTAATTATTATATGTGTTATGGACTATTTCTAGAAAAATCCAATCATGAAATGTTACATAATGTAAAAAAATGAAATTTCGTGACATAAACTCAATATATTGTGATATTTAAGGGTGATCAAATTTATTTGTTTTTAGAGTAATGGTTAAGATTAATTTAGTGTTTAAATTATCTTTAGTAGGTGGATCTTGAAATATTTCAATTTATGGTTAATGTGTATGGATATATCATTTGATGATTACCATGTTTCTTTATAAAATTTAATTTTTAGCATAATTTTATGTATAGTATACATTTACATTATTATGGGAAGGTACCCAGATAAAAATATCCTTCGAAATCAGCACCTCGTGATTATTTATATTTGAAAAAGGAATTTTATTTTAGTGATAGATCTGTTTACATATATAGAAATTATTTTAGTGTCTATGAAAGAGAGAAACCAAATCCACCACAAAGGATCATGATAATTGTTGAGTATTTTATGCCATAAAATCCATCATCAATCATAGAAAAATCAGACTATTTACTATAAAAAGGATAAACTAAAGACCTAGAAATTATATTTTATGTCATGGATTGTTTGTTTTACCAAAAGGTAAATCTTGTCAATATTTATTTGGATGGTGAAGTTGAGAAGTTCTATTCAATGTATAATAATATTATTTAAGGTGGACTAATTTTTTCAAAGGAAAGGGATGAATTTATGAATATTTTAGAGGGATCATATTTCCCTAAGGATGATAAGCATAGGATTTGGAAAATTATTTTAATTGCGATAAATTGTGTAAACTTTTGGGGCTACATATGACGAACAATTCATTTGATTAGGGATGTATGCCCCAAATTATATCAATGATATTGATAATTAGATAAATCTATTTCACTCTAGATTAAAGCCAATATATTTAGAAGCATTTAATTCAAATGACTTCAAGATATATATGTGAAACTTGTACAATGTGATGATATGGTATAAACAGAGTTTTTCAATGATCATGTGTCCTGGGGAAATATGATAAAAAATATTTCTAGTTGGAAGGAAATGATAATGAATCCATAAAATAAGATTATTGGAAGGAAAACCAAATTCCTATTTTTTGTTAATTGTGGTAAAAGATAATCATTGATAATTTCAATCCACTTCTTGCATGTGCTTCTAATGTGGTATGGTTAGTCATATGTCTCTTAACTACATGAAATAGACTGATGTTATAAATAATAATCAATTGGTAATATTATCAGTTTCAATGAGTTAGGACATTAAGCCAATGAGTTTCCAATGAATATAATCTAGGGTAGATTCCATCATAATTGAATGAAAAAGGGTGTGGAAAAATATTTTCCTTTTACTATGGTATATGTTTCTAGATCAAATGATTTGGTGATAGGTTTTTTATTGATTTATTCTACTTATTACAATAATTTTGTTGACTATGGATATTCACATTCTATGATTTAAAAAAAATTATCTAGAAAATATGGAAAATCGCATATAGACTATAAGATATGATATTTATTAAAAACCCTAGGATAGAGTATTAAATAACAAAAATACTTATTGTAACATCCCAATATACAATATTGGGATTTTATTTCATTAAAATATTTTTTAAATGACTATAGTGGTGTTTGATCTCACTTTTAGTATGGATTTGCATTTATCTTATCATGATAAAAGATATTTTAAATCCAAATTTTATTTAATTAATTATTTCATACATTTGATAAGTTTCTTATTAACTATGGAATTTATTTAAGATGACATTGAATGTTATTTATATTATGATTCAGAATAGAATGAAATGGTTATTATTAATTATATATAGTAGTAAATGAATTTATAGATATTTTCCAAATGATTTTCATTGTTTTTTTCTTGATCGGGATGTTTAATTTAGTATTTATTTAGATACAAAATATAATTATATTTCTAAATCCCCATATCAAATGGATTATATAGTATTTTTTTAATTGTAAAAAATGGTATAAAAAATATCCTCCAATTACATTCAATCAGACATTAACTTCACCATGGTGTGATCATATTTTATTGGTGAAATATAATGACAGTTACATGAATCTTTTTAATGATTATAGATGATTAAATAGCATTACTATAAAAATAATTTTTTATTTTCTTCATATCGATGATTTTTATCTTCACCTCCTGTGATGAAAATTGTTTTAAAAGATTTATATGAGTACTAGCTACCATAAGCTGAAGGTAAAAGAGGATTAAATTATAAAGTCAAAATATTGGATGACATATGTGAATTATGTGTATTTATTTATTCACTTTGAGTTAAATAATTAAATATATATATTTATAAATATCATGAATTGTGCCTTCCATTAGTTTTTAGATAGTTTTTTTGGTATCTAGAGATAATATTTCTTATATTCTATAATACATGAGGAACATGAAAGGCACATAAGTATTATTTTTTAAACCATAAATTAAATGAAAATATATCTAATGTTAGGTAACTATTAATTTATATTGAAAAAAATTTAGTTCCTATACATATTAATTCTATAAATGAAATAACTATTAAACAAACTAAACGATATTTAATGAACTGTGGAGAAGTTCTACCAATGTAACTAAGATACATTGTTTTCATGGATTTCAATGTTTTCAATATGGGTTTTTGGAAAACATTTCTGGGTTATCTAGAACATTAACTAAGTTTACATGATAGGGTGATATGTTTATCTAGATAGAAAAATGTGATGAATATTTTTAGGAATTGAAAAAAAATTATGAATTTTCATGTTTTATCCCTTCTTTATAAAAATATATTATTTTTTATGTATAATTTTAAATTATTAATAAGAAATTGTTTTGTTCTGATGTTGAATGAAAATTTAATTTTGAATTCTTCACATCATTTTAAAACTCAATAGCGAAATTTTCTGTTATATGATTCAGAATTAGCTTCTTTTTATTAATTATAAATTTGAGGTATTATTTTTATGTTCTAAAGTGTGAAATATATACTTATAAAAAATATTGAAGTATATATTCACTCAAAAAGTGATAAACATTAGATAAATAATATTATTGTAACAAATAAATTATTATGACTGCATAATTCATTATTATCAAGTAAAAGGTAAACAATATTTTGATTCTTTCAGTCAAAAATGTAATGTTACATTAACCATGATACGTTTTGAATGTCACCCTTTTGGAAAGGATTCAATGAATTTATTTTCATGAATATATATATAAAGTTATATACAATTTTTTGTTTTAAGATTTAGTGTAAAATAAATTTTTAATAAAAAAATAACCTGTCATAGAATGTGGATCAATAATTGAAAAAAGGTAAAATCCATTAAGAATGATAATCTGATTGATTTTAATAATATTGAAGAATTGGTTTTATGACTTTAAAAAATATTTTTTTTATTAACAGTTGATTAAATATTTTCTCATGAAAATAAAAATGTTCCTTATTTTTTCATTCATTTATTCAGTACTATGTTTTTTAGGGAACATCAGGTGTATTACTGGTGTGATGGAATGAAATGAGATATTGATGGATTTATCATCAAGTGTCTGATTTTTAACATGATTATTGTTCACTAATAGATACCAAATTCAATACATCAACCTTTTTCCAATATGTTATCTAAATTATATTGTTCTTTGGATAATTGATGATCCATTAACTAAATTGTAACATTTTCTCCAATTTCATATACAATATATTTACATTAGCTTTCCCAATTGAATATAAAAGATATTATTAGGAGACACGACGTTCCTATATCCATTAATTCAGATTTTATCCCATGTTCACCGCCAATAATTGCAACGGAAATTAATTTTTTTTGAGTAATGGAAAAAATTTTAGAACATATTTTCATCCTCAATATGATGGATAGTATCAAGAGAATATTCAAAACTATGAATATATACTTCATTCTTGATCAATAGATTTCCAATGTAATGGGGATTCATATATTTAATTATTTAGTATTCTAATAATAAATTTTTTAATTTATGTATATTGATGGTACATTTCATGTAATTGTTTAGAAATTGGTGTCAAACACTAGTTGTTTGGGATGATGTTAGAGGATTAAAGTTAATGGGACCCATGTATGTAGATAAAATGGAAGATAATTTCCAATTGATTCATGGAAAATAAAGGACATCGTAGTTAATGATTAAATATATAAAGATAACCATATGAAATATCATTCTTTTGATGTGGTTTATCGTGTCTTTCTAAAAGTGTCTCCCTAGAAAATCATGACACATTTTGTTAATAAGGTGATGTTATGTCAATGGTTCATAGGTCCATATGAAATTCTATAGAAAGTCTGATCAATTTCATATTGAGTGGAATTACTACCATGTTTATCCAAGGTATGTAAAATATTTTGGATTTCAATTTAAAGGGTATATGAACTTGATTCATACCATATTTTTATCCCTGCTGTTTTTTAGATGGAATAGAATTTTTATTATGTTGAAAAACTAGTTCACGTTCTTGACTACAGTGACAAAGTTTTATATAATATGGTAATTCACCAGGTTAAGGTATTATGGAAAAACCATAAATATCAGGGTGAAAACTAGAATCTGTAAATTATATAAGTGATTGTTATGCCCACTTATTAAATAAGTGAATAAAATTGTGAGGATGCACATTCCAATAATTGGAAGGATGAATCAACCCACGTAATTGAAGAATAATTTTTGTATATTTTTTAGTTTTTATGAATTTGATTTCAATTTTTCAATAAAACAACTTCTAATTATAATATAATACATGATATACCCTAATGATATTATTAGAGATCTTTTATTGAATACAATACTGATTTATACCATACAATAATTTACTATTGATATTTTTATGTGGTTGTTACTCCCTAGACCATATATATGTGGGGATGAATAGAACTAACTAAATTATGTCTAATTAGTTTGAAATTTTTTATACATTTATCCAATATATTTTATATTCATAATATAAGAATATAACCAGTTTTATGCTTAAAATCCATTTTTTTCTAAAAAGATGTTTTATCGTACTTAAACGGGGCACCTATTTTAAAACTAAATTTTGATTATTTTATAACACATATTGGAATAAATTATATTATAATATTAATGTATAATTTTAATATTAATTTTTTTGTGAATTATGGGTATGTTTAATAGAAGTTTCGTGTTTTTGTTAATAGTAAAAATAATGAGTTTCTGATTACAAACTGAATTTCCATATTATATATATATAAATTTGAATTAATTTTTTTTAATTTTGTAAAAGTATAATTAGTTATTTATAATATATTTTATTACAAACTTAGTCATTGGAGTAAATTTTACATTGAAATTGGATACAAAACCATAACAAACCTTTAAACTTATTCCCTTCAAAACCCTACAGTGTCACACTCTCTACATGATTTATTTGATAAAAATTTCATCCACTTATGTTGTTGAAATATGAAAAAATGGCTTCCATATTTAGTATCAAATTCATATATGTATTATAATAATTTCAACTCAGTTTTTTTTTAAAATATAGTTGAATGAAATTATAATTAATTATAGTGATTAAAGAAGAAATAATATTACATAGTTGATAAACATTATACTTAAGGAAGTCAAATGGACGTAAAGATGAGAAAAACACATTTTATTTCCATATTTAAACCTCTCACATACATTTCTGTAATTGATTTTGTTATGTAAGCCTCTTCGTATATAAATACATGGGGAATACTAAATTAATTATGAAACATCCAAGTGATTACTCTATCTACACTATAAAAGGCACTCACAATCCACCATTTAATCATCCATAAAAAGAAATTCGTTTCATCCAAAGGTTACTAAAAAATGTTCAAAATATCCCAAAATTTAAAATAGATCCCTCAATTTGGGACGATAATGAACCACATATTCCCATTGGGGAATACTAAAAATGTATTACCTGAAAAAGAGGTAACATTCTTCAATGTGAATTTTAATTTTATTTCATTATCCATCAAATAAATTATTAATACACAGTTTTTATATTATATAATAAATATATTAAATATACAGATATGTTTTAAAATTTTCGGTTAAACATGCCCCTGCACATATCTCAACCAAATTGGTAAGATAATTACCATCCATGTGTGTGGATGACTATCGCCTCAAGAAACTATGTAATTCATTATATCATTACAACCACTATTGTTTAGGAATTATGATATACACACTGTTTTTATATAAAATATTTGTTATATTTATGATTTATTCATACAAATTTAACTATTATATACACATACATGCATGCTTTCTATTTTGTGGTAATTTGATATCGTTGTGGTGCATATGTGGATTGTCACGTGTTCAAAGAGATGTGATACACTAAAAAATTATATTGAATATATTATTTATTTTCTATAAAAAATGGAACATACATGGGATCAATATGAATTTTACGACATAATTACATTTCGTTAAATATAAAATATCTTATTATTTATTAAACTTTCACACACTTAATAAGTAATAATGATGTTTCTGGACTTGTGGACTACCTCCTACTCAGCAAGATGTGATTATTTTTACATAAAAATAATACAATATATAATTATATATGATTTATAAATGGTATATATTATATAATTATGAATCTACAAAGATATTTTTTACTAGGATTTTCATAATGATCATTTAGAAATGAGAATATTTTTCATGCCTACATACTACATATTATCACCAGTATTGTGATATTTGTGCATTATTAATAACCATATCTCATGATTGGATTTAAATAAAAACATTATATATATAAAAAATATTTTTATCAATATTATTATTATTCTACATACATTTTTACTATATCACCTTTGGAAACATTTTAACTATGAATGACGACTTTGACATGTAAACCGAATATGGTCAAAATTGATGAAATAGAAATAATCGTTAAAATATTATTATAAATAAATGTATAAGGTGTAATAAAACTAACTATACACATAAAATGAGTTTTTATGAATAAAATAATTAACATAATTTACCATTCCGGATGATAAATTCACTCATGATATTTTACAATCAATGTAATGGTTATTGTCTCAATCTTCTATCATTAAGAAATATTTTGATGTTATACCCCAAGATTATTTTATGAAGAGTATATATAAACACTTTGATATTTCCATTCATGAATTTAAAAATTATTTTTTTATTTAATGTTTTGGATACATTTATTTATTTCATTTGGATTATGATTTAAATGTTCAAAATTGTATGGGACACATTAAATGATTAACTATTTAATTTCAATGTGTTTTCTTCAGTGTTAGTATTCATGATACTGTTGTACATATTTATTTATGTGAATCTAAATGTATTTAAAATTATTATTAATTTTTATTTTCAATTTCATTCAGTGGTTTCAAAAGGTATCTTTTTATGGTTTTTATAGGTAATGTTTCTTAAATGAAAAATGGGAATGATCTATTCAAAACGTAGATACTGACCATGATTTCTAAACAACCACAACTATTATATAATTTATAAATTAATTTGAAAGATTAAAAATTTTAATAAATGAAAATAAATATTATCATATTATGGTTTTAAAATTGGATTTAAAATGGATAGAGTATTTCAATAACAATTTATTTATTCTAAAGAGTAAAAATGAAATATTTTGAGTGACACATCAAATAATTTAATATTTTATGTATTATGATTATATAATTTTACTTTGAAATTTTATTAGTGGTTATGTGATATCCCGATGTTGGTTGGTTTCATGTTTATCCAAATATGGGTGGTTCCATGATATCCCTCTGATGAATAGTATATGAATGTCAACAATATGGATATACCATTTAAAAAAGTGACATGTATGGAATTCAACCATATGGTTATTCCATTTATAATTTTGAAATGTACAATAATGTCCTAATATACATTAATGTGTTTCATATTGTTTATATTTGTTTTATTGTAATTTTTTAATTCCAAAAAGCACAATAAATGTGCTTAATTTTTTAAAAAATTATTTAATACTTACTATGTGATAAAATAATTACATTATAATAATTATTTCATGTCTTTTAATTTTAATCAATAGACTATAAATTTCCTACTATTGATATCCCCTTCTGACGATTATATTCTAATTCCACTTTTATTAATGTTTTTCACATGATATAAAAATAAGTACACGATTGGAATAATTGATTCTTAAATTTATGAAGACTCGTTATAAAATATATCATGATCTATTTTAAATGTTTATGATTTTGGGGAAAATGAATACACATCCTACATATTCACCTTTTATTTTATGGGTTTTGTAAGTATGTTTTTGGACCAAATTATCTAAAACTATAAACATGAAGATATTCACACTTTGAAGGAATAAAATTTCTGGACTAAAAATGAAGATTATGTATTTCTTAATGTCAGAGACATATAATCCTACTTATATTATAGTAAATTTATGGATTGGGACAACGTTGTTGTATCCTAATTCTCAACCATCACCAGTTGGCATGTGAGGCATCGATAGATGAACTCTCTATGAAATATTCCATCTTACACAACTAAATCATCATGTGATGTTCCATGTACATACATTACACTCTATTATATAACTATAAAATATATAAATCTCATAGAATAATATCTCTATATGATTCTTAAACTACAGAATATCCTTAGAAGAGGAAAATGTGGTCCCACCGTCATGAAACACATCAGGTACCTATCTTCTGAAACGATGGCCATGTAGAAACTCATTATATATTTCCCCAAATTGTTGTTCTAATGTGGTAAGTAATATTATTTTTAAAAACCATATATAAGAATTACTAAAATCATCTTTCATACACCAATGAAATATTCATAGATAATTACTACTATGATTCCATTAAAAATTAATATCAATGAGATTTCACACTGAGAGTGCATTTCACAAAAGTTTTATTCCAATGTGTATACAATATACCAAAACCATATTGATTATTGATTATATCCACATCTTATATCTTCGTTTTCAATCCCTCAACCATAATATGTACCCAAGGTTATTTTCATCATAATAAAAATTCCAAATCAATAGGATGGTATTATCAATGTGTCCTAAGGGAGAACAACAAGAATTCTCACTCGATTACATGGTTTATGTAGTTCCCCTCATTATTTCGAAGCAACTTATATGTTTAGATGGTATGTGAGTATGATATACTCTATAATACCAAATGTAGGATAGAAATAATATAGATACTCAAAAAAGTATCTAATAATGCTCAAAATACAAGAGGGCTGATTTTTATAAATTAATATTTTATTTTCAAACTTTTAAAGATGATTTTGTATAACAAGGTTAAACAAGGTAATTTACAAAACCTCTAGTTCAACACACTTGCTTGATTCAGGAAATATGATTCTGAGGATGTGATTCCGAAAATATGGTTCTGGAAAATGAATCTTAATGAATGATTATAAAGAAAAATATTCTACCTTAAAGCGTATAAAATCATACTAAATCAGTGTATACAAGTATAAATAATTATAAGATAGTTACACGTTCTCTAACAATCAAAATACTCTGGAAAACATGAAAAAAAAGTAACAAGTAGTAAATCTTTTAACCCAAAGAGAAGGGTATCCAACAACATTGGATAAAGGTCCCTTGATTTATACTTTCATGAATGTTTTTCTTACCCATACCAGGATAAGACCTCAATATGAAGATCGGAGTTTGTCTTGCTATCCCCAGAATACCTCAACTTCATGGTAGTCGTCACCTCTGTCTTCTTCAGCATGGAAGCCCTCAACAAAATGGTAGTCAGGACATCTGTCTTCCTATATCCGAAAGCCCTAGATTATACGCAACAATAATCAGAGTCGCACGAAGAAAATTTGAACAAGAATTTTAGTACGCACTAAGAATAAGATTATCTCTCTCTAGAAATCAGTTTAGTAGTATGTAATCACTATATTGATCAACGTGCATTTATAATCTCTTTAAAATGAGTTCCTATTTATCGTACATTACCAACGGTCAACTCCCTCTTCCAATGGTCATATTTTTCCATGAATTTCGGAGGGACCTGTACACATGTGACTCAAAGAACAGTTATTTAGTAACTGAATTCACAAAATATTTTTATAAAAAAAGTGTAAGATAAAAATATTGTTAAATAACCCAAATTAAATATAAATTATGTATGAAAATAAATTTTCAGAGGCTATCAAAAAAACACATTCAGAGTCTACAATACAAAGATATGTGGATTCAGTTTTATATGGAATTTGGAACCTGAACTATATAGATTTTTAGAGTTTTAATTTCAAGGAAATTTAGAATCTGGAATCACAAGAACATAGATCCTGAAATTAAAAAGGTCAAATTCATTGTTCATGATAATTTGGAGACAGAACATACAATGTTCGGAGTCAGAAATCATGGGAATTTACAGTCTGAATTAACAATGTCCGGATTCCGAATTAATGATAATTTGGAGTCTGAACATAGAATGTTTGGTGTTAGAATACATGAGAATTCAGAGTCTAAACCTAAAAAGTTCAAATTCAGAACCTATAAAGTACAAAGTTTGAATTCAGAGAACTCATCCTGAATTCAATGAACTCATAGTCAGAACATAGATATATTTGGAGTCTGAATTCAACGAACTCAGAACAAGAACTCAGAAGTGTTTGGAGTCTAAATTCAGAGAACTAAAATTCCAAAATCAAAAGAGATTGAAGTCCAAATTCAGAGAACTCGGAACAAGAATTTGGATCCTTTAAACAAAAATTTCTATATCTATGTATTATATGATTATTAGGTTTTAGATATGAAACTAAATTTTACTCATTGAAAAATTATGATATGGACAATGAAAACATAGTAGTGATAAATTTCCTTAGGGAAGGAAAATTCTTCTTATATAAGTAAAAACACAGGGTAAGCTGAAAATTTCCTTCAGATAAGGTGTTTGTGTTTTTCCAAACATGAAGGAATGGAAAACTCATAATGAAAATGGGGGATATTTGACTCAATAATGTTTTCCGGAATGGAATTATACATTATCTTGCATACAACTTGCTTTGGAATACAACAAACTCCCCCTTTTTCTATAGAACAACTAAGGATCTAATTATGTTTTTTGGAATGGAATTATACATTATCTTGCATACAGAAATCTTAAAGATTAAAAAATCCCCCTTAGATAAACTCGCCATTGGATAGAGAAAAGTATTCTACACTTAGTATTATTTTTTACATTCCTTCTCCCAATATGTGATTTCTAAAATGAAATAAAGGGAATGGAAATGGAAATTATGGTACCCGAAATATTAGTAAAAGATCATATTGGGTCTATTTTCTTTCCTTCTCCTTGGGTATAAATTTATTTACTATGGTATTCATCTTTTTGATTTCCTTGATATCTTCAACTAGTTTCATTAGGATCTGATCCTGATTCTATGATTTCTTCCCTAAATATTTGATCATTTCTTCCTAAGCCTTCATTAGATAATCATTCATAACTAGCTTCTCTTTGACCTCGATTTAAATATCCCTTTCCCTCTTCCAATTATGTGAAACAGAATACAACTTCCCATTCAGATCTTTTACTTCTTGCATCCAGGTATTCTATTCCAGATTCAGAATTTCCTCAATAGACTTGGTATGATCTGAAAATTTACTATATAATTTGTTTCAAAAGCATCATTCACACTGTCTTGGAATTCATCAAGAATCTTCATTTCTTAAATAATCATTCTTGGACAACAATTCATTTTCATGCATGACCTTTTATGAGATTAATAGTTCACAAGGAAAGAATTGATGTCTTCCTCCATCTTGACACTCATGTACATCACTATGGACCCTGAATATTCTTTCTGATTTAGAGAGTGTTGAAGTATCTTGCATATGGAATCAATGATTGGAAGAATCAGAATGGTCCCAACAATCTTTTTCAAGGATTTGACTACAAAATAATGTCCATGGGAAGATGATTCTAAATCCAAGACTTTGATTGGTGATGGCTCTTTCTCTAAGTCAACATGATTCCTTGTTGAAGATCCCCCAACATCTTTCTTTTTCACAATTACTTTAGTGACTGTATAAACAACCACTTTTTTACCCTTTTCACTTCTAAAAATGGCTTCCTCATCTAGAGATTTACCTTCAGAGTCAGATAGCAGAACAATCTTATATTTATCTATATTTTCATTCTCAACTATATCCTCTACATCCAAATGTGTATGAAATCATAGTGTAATCTTTCTTCCTTAGACAATTTATTAAATTCTTCTTCAACCATCTCATCATCACCTTCCTCATCCTTCCATGGTGTTTCGAGTTTTGAAGAATCAGCATCAGATGTTCAGATTGACAGTTTCTTGGATGGGGATTCCTTTTCATGGAATTCTTCCACTAGAATTATGAGATCATTAGTATCAACACTACTTTATTCTTCTTCCACTTCTTATACAAAATTTTCTACATATTTTTATTTTTCATTCACCTTTTCCAGAGTAACAAAATTTTTACTCAGAGTCTGATGAAAATATTCCACTATGAATGATATTGGTACTGGAATATTATTGGATGCTATTTTAGAATCCTTCAAAAGAGAATGGACTAACTCCACTTCAATAAATTTCTTTTTTTTTCTTTTCTTTAGCTTGCATCTCAAGATCATCAGCAGTATTCTCTTTTAAAGCCTTGGCCTCAACATTATCCATACCAAAACTGGTCTCCACTACATTCTTATTCTTTTTTCCATCCCTCAATTTAGCTTCAACCTCATTCGTATATGCTTTCTGCATCTTGGGCTTTGGAGTATCGGATTGGGTTCCTTTGGAAACTGGGGTTTTACCTTCAGCTACTACATTTATTTCCTCTTATTTCCTCCTTTTTTGGATGGTTCATGAAATTCTTGTTCCTTTAGAATAGTTTTAGCCTCTTTCTCTTGTATGTCAAAAAATTATCTGGAATATTTGGAAAATCTGAATTTCATCCTTTTTTAGGTTTCATCACTAGTTACAATTTCTTTTCAATTTCTATGTTTTGAACTACAAGATATTTTAAAATAATCTATATACCGAATAATCAACTAAGAATGAATGGCTAGGTACACGATTATCTGAGCCTTCATATTTCAATTCTAGATATTCTCGATCGTAATCAAAATATTCTTAACCAATATAACATTCATCAGGTTCACTAGAAAATCTTTGATGCACATATCACTTTTCTTCGAGGTGTACATGTCACCTTTTCTCAGAATGATAAACCATTGAACCCATAGTTCAAGGATCCAATTATTTGTAGAGAGATGATCAATATTCGGAGTCTTGAAATTAGTAAGAATGAGTCTCTCCATAGCATTCACTTTTACAACACATCCTTTGACATTCGACAATTTGTGGGAATAGAATTCATCTTCCCCTTCATATAGAATACCAACTAAACTGCCTGCCTTAGTATATGATAGAGCATAAGTCATTCCATAGCTTTTGAAGTACAAATTCTCTTTGCCTTTTTCCTTATAAAAACTGAATGATTCAAAAAACTCAATAACAAAATACGGATACACTAAATCATGAGCTCATGGATTCGATATGAAAACAATCTCCCATTCATTCAATTTTAAGTTCTTTGAAAATAGAGAATCGTACTTGTTAAATAATTTCAGATGTAGAAACCTTTCTCTATACACCTGCCACTCCAGAATTGGCTTGAGAGTAGAAATATCTTTTTGAGGGGATTATTTTGTAGACATTCAGAATTGGGAAAACTCTGAGAAGTTCTGAATAGGCTTAATTAGTGTGTTAGAACATTAGCATGTCGGCGCAAGAAATCGATATGGGGCAACACATTGTGGGTATTTTATATAGGTTTTGGAATCGATGACTCAGCTTCCAAACTCAATCCCATGAATGAAAATCCCTCTGATCAGATCTGATAGTTGATATGATAATCGCAAGGAAAACATGAATCCGATCATTTGAGGTTTTTAATAATAAAATTTTCTTTAATAAAAATAGAATCTAAACAATTTAAAAAAATGAAAATACGAGAATATAAATAATGATTATGATAACTTATGAAAGAAAACTTACATTTTAGTTTTCCAGGAAGATTATTCGTATTGAGGAAAAATTCTTCATGAAGAAATTTGGATTCTAAAATTTTGATTATGGAAAATTTTTAAAAACTTAATATGGGAAAAAATTCATTATGAAAAATTTGGAAAACATCATTAGGAAATATTTAAAAAATTTCATTATAAATAAATTGAGAAATATCATTACATAAAATTTGATAAACTTCATCAAATAAATTTACTCCCACTATGGAAAGGATTTTATTCTACTATAATGATATTGGTTCAACGAGAAGTTAAAAGGGAATATTACATTATGGTTATCATTAATAACATATTTTTAATGCATTCAAATCAATAAAAGGTTAATAATTGTGTGAAAATATCAGAAATTTGATATTGCGTTTTGATAAATTGAAGAATGATATCTCATTTTTTTGTGAGATCCCTAAGAAATTGGTGGCTAATATATATGTGTTTTTCATGAGAGTGATGTACTAGGTTTTTACTTAAAGAAAGATCCAAATTATTATCACAAAAAATATGTGTTTTGGTGAAACTAATACCATAGTATGTGAGTGTGTGTTGCATCCACAACACTTGAGCACAACAACTTCAAGTTGTTACAAATTCAGCCTCACCAGTTGATAGTGCAACTGATTGCTGCTTCTAGAATGACCATGAATCTAATAAATTTATTAATAAATGACAGGTTCTGTATGTACTATTTCAATCCATTCTACATCCACCAAAGTCATTATCTGAAAAACATTTCAAAACAAAATCTTTTCTAGATGTATAGAAGAGTCCAAAATCCATGGTTACCTTTAAGCAACGAAAAATTATTTTCACTACCATTAAATGAGATTCATTATGATAAGATTGATATCTTTCACATAGGCATACTGAAAACATTAATTCTGGATGACTAGGAATTACATAGAGTATATTTCATATTAGAACTCTAAAAGATGTTTAATCTACTTGTTTCCCAACTTCATCAAAATCAAGTGTATTTTAGGTACCAATGGGAGTACTTATACTCTTAGTGATTCCATATCCATAATTTTTAAGAGAATCGTAAATATACTTATGTTGGGTTATATAGGTTCCTTCTAGTTTTTGAGAAATTTGAAAATGAAGGAAAATGCTATCTCATCCATCATACTCATTTCATACTCAGATTTTAATTAGATCTACAAAGGAATCAGTTAACAATTGTTGAGTTGAACAAAAAATAATTTCATCCACATAAGTTTGAATAATCAAAACATTTTTCTTATCTTAAATATTAGAAAGGGTTGGATCTTCATTTCCCTTAATGCCATTATTTTGAAGGAAAAAAACCTATATGTCTATCATACAAACCTCGAGGGGATTTATTATGTCCATAAAAATATTTGGTACGTCTAAAATCATGTTCAAGATGTTTTGTATCTTAAAAACTAGGAGGTTATTTAACAAAAACATCCTCTTGAACATAACTATTAAGGAATGCACATTTCACATCAATTTGAAAAAGTTTGATATTGAAGATTGCTGCAATGGAAAGTAAAATATGAATAGATTCAAGTCTAGCTACTGCAACATATGTTTCTTCATAGTCTATTACTTCTTGTTGATTATAGCCTTTGGCAACCAATCTAGATTTATTTCTTACAATGATTCCAATTTCATCAGTCTTAGTTCTAAAACCCATTTTACCTCTATAACAAAAGATTCATTCTGTATTTCAACGAAGGTCCAGACATTATTCCTTTCGAATTCATTTAGTTTATCATGCTTATATTATATCCAATAATCACCAGAAAAAGCATCATTAATTATTTTTTGTTCTAATTATAAAAGGAATTCTAGATTTTCAACTTCATTTCTTAATGAACATCTAGTCCATAGAGGTTGATTCCCATCACCAATGATACAATCAGTTTGTTGATTCTTAAGAAACACATTATTTGGAATTTGTAAAACTTGTTCATCAACGTAATGTAGGAAATAATCAAGGGTAAATGTTTCAGAAATATCTTCTTGGACATATCATTATCAGAAGGATATTCTATCAAGGGTAGATAATAAGTTTTTGAAAACACATCCAAAGATTTAGGTTTTGGTTGTTTAAAAACAAAGGGACCAGTTTCATTAAATTTAACATGTATTGTCTCTTCAATAATGCAAGTGTTTTTATTAAAAACTCCATAAGCCTTAGAAGTTGTGGAGTAGCCTAAGAAAATTCCATCATTAGATATTGGTGCGAATTTATGTAGATTATCTTTAGTATTTAGGATGAATACCTTGCAACCAAAAACCTAGAAATAATAAGTTCTAGGTTTTCTACCATTCCATAACTAATAAGAAGTTTTATTATGAAATAGCCTAATTAAAACTCATTTTATAGTATAAAAAGTGCTACTTATAGCTTCAGCCCTAAAATGATAGGCTACAGAATACTCACTCAACATGGTTCTGGTTATCTCCTGAAGAGTTATATTTCTTCTTTCAATAACACCATTTTTTTGAGATGTTCTTAGTGCTGAGAAGTTATGAGTAATTCGATTTCTACTAAAAAAAGATTCAAAATCATAATTTTTATATTCTCCTCCACGATCACTATCAATCATTATCAACTCAAGGTTTTTCTCATTTATAACTTGGACTCTGAATCTATTAAAATAATAAAATGCTTCAGATTTCATTTATAGTCAATAGACCCACATAAATCTAATGTAGTCATAAAAAAAATTCAAATACATAATTTTTTCACTAATGCATCCAGTTTGTGTTGGGGCAAAAAGATTCATATGCACTAACTGTAATGCACTAGAAGATGAGACTTCACCAATTGATTTAAAACATGATTTATGTTTCATTCCATACTGACAAGGATCACAAAATTTTGAATTATCCAATCTATGCTCTGGTAGATCCTTAACTATTCCTTTCTATGAATTTTTTTCATAGGTTCATAAGGTTACAGTGTCCCATCCTTCTGTACCACAACCATGAGTGATCATCCATTTCACTATGTCAAGGTAGATCATGGATCCTATGGTCTTATATGTTTAGTGTGTATAGATTCTGTTACCTATGGGAAAAATAAATAAACTCCTAATTGGAATTGTTTACTAACACTTTTCATTACTAAAGATCATAAGGTAACCTTAATCACATTATTTTATTATGGTAATGAGGTTTTTCATAAGACCCTTAACATATAAACCATTTGAAATCAACGTTTTTCAAAGAAGAATGATGTTACCTATATCAATAATTTCTCCCTTAAAATTATCATGGAATGTTACTCTTCATCCTTTCATCTTGATAATCTTTTCAAAGTAGTTTTTGTTTCCAGTAATGTGTTGGGAACATCCCCAATGAATTTACCATGTATTTCTATTGGTAATCTCTATATTTTCCTGAAAATAAAATATTTATATTTTCGGAATCCAAACATTCTTGGATATGGAAATTTCAGAAAGCTCAATTTTAGGCACCCCCATTTTCTTAGGAAAATAATCCTTATGAAATCCCAAATACTGAGTTTTCTTTAACAAACATATTTTTGCCCACTGTCCACTGAACGGACACATAGTATAGAATGGAGCACTTTTAGGAATAAAATAATTGTGACTAAAAATTAGTTTTGAACTAGTATAACAAAAAATGGAATTATAACTTAGAGGAAGAATTTTAGAATACATTATATCAAAACATTCCTTACCTAAGGTAATGTTTGACAAAGACTTCTTCAAGGATATAATTTTTGAATTTAGTCTAACAAATATGTTCATGTCTTCCAAAACATTTTATTTTGAACTATTGTTAGGTTTCAAAACATTTTTCTTGGAAATTATATTTTCTAGATATTTTGAAAGTCTATCCTTCTCAGAATTTACTTCATCATGATTTTTTTGAAATATATTCAAAATCAAGAGTTTACTTATCATGGTCTATAAGAATATTTCATATTTCTTTAGTATATACTGAACTCCTATAATTTTCCTTATGAATCATTTTATTAACTATAGAATTTTTATTCTCAAGAAAAGTAGCAATCCAACAAACTTCTTCATAGGTATGTAAAGTAGTATCCTCACCGGAAGAGGATTATTGATCAGGAGAGTCGTAGTATTTATCATTACTATAATTTAAATTTAAATAAAAAGTGGTCATTGATTCAACATTGTGTACCTTATCTATTAAGAAATGATTTTCAATAGGTAGTGTGGTGATTAGAATGAGATTATTTTGCCCAGAAGATTAGTTATTTGATGATTTATCTGACGAGTGTCCACCAATGGCACTCCATGTGTCATTTTCATTGAAGACATTCTTTGCATTAGAATTCTAGTACATTTTTCTGTTTATAATAGAATTATTTTCCTTAATTTCTATTCTTTTAAGAATAGGTTAATCAGGTCTTATATGTCCAGCTCTCTTGAATTCATAACATGTGTCTTCTTAAAATTTGTTATCATTAATTTTTTTCTTTTTATATCTGAATTTAATGTTCTTTTGTCCAACAATCATGTTCATCCTTCAAGGAATATTTGGTGAATCATTTTCTAAAGATTCACTTTTACTAGATTCGTATTGAATAACACTCTTATTAGATTTTTCACTAGTAACTCCCTCAGGAGTGTTGGATTTCATATGATTGGAAATAGTAGTAAAAGCAACACTGCCATTTCCATTCATCTTATTTATGTTGTAAACATCTCTCTTTATTCTAGTCTCACGTTAAAGAAGAGTTCCAAAAAGGTCACCAAATGAAATTTGAGTAACCTTTATGTTCTCATCAACAGATTTTCCCTTGGACTCCCACTCATTGGGAATGATGTCTATGATCTTATCAACAAGAGATTCATCATCTAATTATTTCTCACCCATAGATTGTAAAATATTATCAATTTTCATGAATATTTGTTGAAATATACATATGGGTCATCTATAAGGATTAAAAAAACCATGATATTCAGCTCTAAGCATGGATCTTCATGTTTCAATGACTTTTGAAGTTCCAATGTTTGTAACTTCATGTTTTTTCCATATACAATTTGATGCATCACAGGACGAAATTTGGCGATATATATTTCTAGTCATGGAAGAAAGAAAAGTATTTTGTAATTTATTATTCAGTTGATTTTCATGTTTTTCTTGATTTCTGAAGGTACTAACATCATTTCCAGAGATTTAATATCCTCCAGTAATCATAACAAAATTTACTACCCTATTATTGTTAGGTAATTTCTTCATAAGATCTCTCCAATATTTTTAATCATTCCCATCAAATATAGGCGGTCTAGTTGGATTTAGGATTTCTATGGAACCAACATTGATTCCTTCCATCCTAAAAAAATCATTCCACCAAAACATGTTAGTAATAAAAGTTTTTAAAAATATGAAAATATTCATCAGCAAGGAAAATATAAAACACTGAAAAACATGATCAAGGAAAAAATATAAGTGAAATTGAGTCTTTCATAGACCTCCTAGCATTCCAATTATTGATATGGTATGTGAGTATTATATACTCGATGATAAAAAATGTGGGATCAATATAATAATGACACTGAATTAAGTATCTAATAATGCTCAAAATATAAGTGGGGGGGTTTGAATTGTATTCTTTAAAAAATTCCTTGTGAACTTTTAATGATGATTATGTTAACAAGGTTAAACAAGTTAATTCACAAAACCCCTATTTCTACACACTTTCTATAATCCAAAAATATGATTCTGAGAAAGGGATTATGAAAATATGGTTCCGGAAAATGAAACATAATGAAATTTTACAATGTTAATGATTCTACCTTTAAGTGTGTAGAATATTACTAAATCAGTGTATACATGTATAAGGAAGTATAAGATAGTTATAATTTCCCCATAAATGAAAATACAGTGGAAAACATGAAACAAACAAGTAACAAGTAGTAAATATTTTTACCCAAAGAGACGTGTATCCAACAAACTTGGATAAAGATCCTTTGATTAATACTTTCAAGAATGTTTGTCTTTCCCACTCCAGGGTAAGCCATCATTAACACAATCAGATTCTATATTGTTATCCCTTCAACCCCTCAACATCATGGTAGTCTACACCTTTGTCTTCCTTATCAAGGAAGCTGTCAACTTCATGGTAGTCGGAACCTATGTCATCATATCCCTAGAAGAACTCGATTTTACCCAACAACAATAAGATTCACACTAAGATAATCTAATCAAGAAGTTCAGTACGCACTAAGCATGAGAGTATCTCTCTCTAGAAATCACTTCCGCAGTATGTAATCTCTAGATTGATCAACTTGTTTTTATGATCTCTTTCAAATGTTCTCCTATTTATAAACACATCACCTACGAACGACTCCCTCCTCCAACATTCATATTTTATAATGAATTTTGGAGGGACCTATACATGTATCACTCATACAACGGTTAGTTAGTAACTGAATGCGCGACAACGTTTTATAACAAAAACAGGTGTAAGAAAAAAATATGGTTACATAAACAAAAAAATATTCGAAATGTAAGAAAAAAAAGATTGGAGTCTAACCAAAAACACATTTGGTGTCTACAATACTACGATATTCGGAATCTATTTTCTAAGGAATTCAAAACCTAAACTCTATAGACTTCTAGATTATGAATTTCAAGGATATTCATAATATGGGTTCACAAGAAATCCGAACCTGAACTTACAATGTTCGGAGTCAAAGTTCATGAAAATTTGGAGTATGAAAATACAATGTTCCGAGTCAAAATTCAGGAGAAATCAGAGTATGAACAGACAAAATTACGAGTCATAATTCAGGAGATTTCTGAGTCTGAACATACAATATTCAGACTCAGAATTCATGAGAATTAGGATTTTGAATTTACAATGGTCGGAGTCAGAACATATAATATTTAGTGTCTGAATTAAGAGAACTAAGAGTCAAAAATCAAAAGAGTTTGGAGTCTGAATTTAGAGAACTAGGAGTCAGAAATCAGAAGAGTTTAGAGTCTAAATTCAGAGAACTCAGAACCAGAGCTCAGAAGAGTTCAAAGGCTAGAATTCAGAGAATTCAGAGTCAGAACTCAGAAGAGTTCAGAGTCTGAATTCATAGAACATGTAACCTAAATTCGGATCCAGTAAACATAATTTTCTCTATCTAAGTATTATATGATTCCGAGGTTTTATATATGAAACAAAATTTTACACTTAGACTAATTATGATATGAACAATGAAAACATGGTAAGGATAAATTTCCTTGGAGAAGTAAACTTTTCTTTATAAAAGTAAAAACATAGGGTAAGATGAAATTTTCCTTGAGATAAGGTGTTTGTGATGTTCAAAACACGAAGGAATGTAAAAGTCATAAGGAAACCTTATTGAATCAACACTGGACACAAACAAAATCACAACCTTCCTATATATAAATATGAAAACAACTCAGTATTGAACACCCAATTCGTGATAACTCAGGATGAGAGTGTTAGTCAACCTCTACTAGAACTCCTCAAAGGCCCTTTGTATTTTTTCATCAAATACAAAAATTCAACTTTTTTAAAATGTAATTAATGTGTGTAAATTCCATATGGAAATATATAATCAACATTATTTATAATTTTCATACATTGTTATCTTATTTTTTCAGTTTTCTAAAAGTTAGTATGTCACGACTCATAGAATAGAAATAAGTATTGGAATGTAACCAAAATATGGATGTCTACTAGAGATCCCAAGAATGTTTTTATGGATGATATCAATCCAATTAAAACAATTTGGATAAATTATATTTTAACTCTACTTATCAATTAATTGGTCTACATATTTTGTGAATATTTTATATTGGTTAAAACATTTTCAACAAAAATATTGATGATTGATGATCCGTCCACTAATGATCTTTAGATACAAATATACTTGCTTTGATGATGATTAGTTGATTTTTTGGAGGCCCTAAAATATATATTTACTTTTTCATGATGAATTTAGATGAATATGGAATCTTATATAGTAAATTATTTATGTGTTTATTGATACATTTTAGTTATTCTATCAGTTTTTTATTAACAAAAAAATTACAAACCCAAACATCCCTTGAAGGGAAGAATAATACCATGATTCTTGTATCTATGATCCACCATGTAAGGGAGATATATTACATTTCAAGGCTTTTATGTTTTAGGAAAAGGCATCAAAAGGTGGTATTCAACTCACATAGTGACCGTAGGGGTGAACATAGGTCTGTATAAGGATTCCATGGGGACCGTGCTTGTGTAGGGTACTGAAAATATAGGGCATGTGATAATGTTTTACATACACTGACATTGGTGTGGGATAAATTGGAATAAAGAGTGGGAAATAGTATTATGTGTCTTGCAGAAAAGTGGAATATTATTGTGTGATCCTGTTCATTGTGTGTATTGTTCATCAACTAAAAAATATATCCAACCAACCAATTTATTTCAACGATCGAATTAATATCTAGCATCATATCTATCCCTGATAATTAATCTTTACACATTGTTTAACCCTATGAAATTTGGGATCCAACAGAACATAAGTGAACTCAGATATTACATTTTAGATCATCTCTATTAGTCAAAGAAGTGCTTGATAATGTTGTGCTCCCATAATATTTAATCATTGATAACCATAGTACTCACCATACAAACATTCCCCAAGAGGTTATAAGACTTTCATTAAAATAATTTTTTTCTATCTGAGGATCATGTGACGTTTTAAAAAGAAATTAGATTATATCGATATATTCATGCATTATTCAGCTGATATTCTTGAAACCATTTGATTCATATCTCATGAAGAAATAAGTCGATTATGTGAATTTGTCATGTTTTTTGTCTTCATCATAATATAAGTATCTTATGTTTAAACATCATACTATAATGAAAGCAGTGGTGATATTGAAACATTCTATTACTCACTACTAATATCATACATATAATTAGAATTGTGTTTTTCAGGGAATGGATGTTGAATATGTAGTGATCCTCACATATAAAATGATATCATCTACTATAGAGGGAAGATTATGATTTGGAGAAATATTTCTAATTTCAAAAACAAATAATAGAGGAATTTTGATCAACTCATATTTGTGATGGAGAATTTCACTACTCTCATTATCCTAGAGTATATGGGATCCACTATTCTATATACATAACTAGACTAACACATTCACTTTCGCAAAGAATGATCCAGGAAATATTTCTTGTTCGATGAATTCATTCGGGTTATGTTATTAAAAAACTTTTTTCCAATTTATTAATATAGTATTATGAATATACTATTACATAATGTTTATGTATATTCTACATAGGAAGATATATGTCTGTGAGACACTATATATTATTAAATGAAGTATATAGACAACAAAGAAATACTTTTTTATAGGTAATCATAAAATATATGGAATTTAATATAAAATAAAATTCAGTATATGAGACTGAATTTTGATACACAAAATAAATGGTTCTAGTAAACATCAAATGAATAAAATAATGATAGTGATGAACATCACATGATACACATGGGATATGACATAAACATGTTGTTTTAGAAAATTGAAAAGGGCCTTGGTTATTTCATTTGAGGATGGTTAGTAATACATCACCCCATTTTGATATCTCATATTGTCAATAGAAGATCAAATGTTGAACAACAAGGGATCGAATTGTCATATAGTGGATGATCATTTGGATGATGATGAATTCTGTGTCATTGAGTCTAAATAATTTTTATATTACTCGGAATGAAAGAAAAGAATATGCATCCTACTTTATTGTTGTTTGTCTAATAGAACCATTTGATATTTTTATTTGAGGTATCTCATTTATATGAAACAATATAATAATATTGGTGAAATTATATTAGAATGTATTGATGAATTACTGAAATACTTTAATAAATAATTCATATGGGATATGAAAATATCATTCCATCTTGTTATTAAAAGTTTATTCTTTCATTGTACCTCATCATCCCCGTCTTAATGAGTTTATGGACATATAATTTATTGCTCTTTTCCACATAAAAAATTAAATGATATATGAGAGTGGGATAATAAAAACTATACATTGATGGAATATACTTCCACATTAAAATTTTACGTGACTAGAAAAAATATTTTTTTTAATTTTTTATTTTATTTCTTATGTTATGTATTTTTAAAAATTTGGTAAAATGATAATATAATCAACATATTATTATGATACATAGGTATTATAAGGAATAATTTCATAATTTTGTAATAATTCATCCCACATTGATTCACCACCTCTAAATATTGTCATCCCAAATTGATTTTAACAATTAGTATTACAATGATATGTCACACCATTGATTGCTTTACCTTATTAAATATTCATATTGACAAGATTTATCTTCTTAATCAATAATGGGGTTAAAAAATAGAGGATTTTTATATATTTAAAATTAGAATTATATCTCAAAAATAAATATTATTATTAATATAGTGAATTAATTTATAAATATGATAGACATACCTCTCGTATTGATATATTATAATAAATTAGTTTACCATTATTTTAATTCACTGATAGGGAAAATATACATGGATTTAAAACATGTGTATATATAGTCTACTAACAATGATACTGAATACTTTTCTACATAGTTTATTTTTTTATTAATAGATAATTTCCAGTAATCCAAAATCCGTTTTCAATTTTTTTATTTTCAATATTCATGAATTACTAGATGTGACCAAATATGTAATAATTTTTATAACGAATCGTCTAATACATTAAACAATATGCTACATGACATTACCAAATAAATAGATCCATTTAACGTTTAATCATTAAATTTAATTTCATATTAGATCACTGAGCATAAATAAAATATATAAATCCTAGAAAAAAATTTGATGCATCAATCAATTCTAATATTAAGTTCATTATGAATATTTATTGTCAAATAGTTTGTAATGTTCAAATTGTCGAAAAGTTCTCTAGATGTAATGATCACTAGTAAAATATGATAATTGATATAGAGGATGCAATAATGGACATTTATTATATGTTCCATGAATTTGAATAAATGAAAAAGGATATCATAGATTTGAAGAATACTCAACATGAGACCAAATAAAACATGATCAAGGATATTGAAAAGAAACTTTATGATAAACATAAAATGAATAATATGGAATTTTTGATGATCAAGAAATAATTTATTGATTTATTGAATTTAATGGATTTTTACTAGTTCAACCTAAATCTGTTATTTCTTAATCTATAAGATAAGATCAAATTTTAAAAAAAATTGAGTTGAGTCTTTAACATATTCTAATCATATTTCCATTTATATAAGATATTCATCCAAACAAACATAAAAGGAGGATAATTGTCTAAAGTTACAATATCTAGTGGATTTATATTATTAAATTCAATCAGTAGTAAATGTCACATCGTATTATGGTATAATACTACCAAATTATAATAATAATTTCTGTTATAAATATATTATTATGAAATGTAATTGTTAAAACACATAACATAAGAAAAATTGGTTAATAAAAATGAAGAAGAGACTGCAATAATATTTATGCTGAACAAATATAAGGTTATAAATTTATTTCCCCAAATGAAACACATCATAAGAGTGAAATTGAACATAACATGTAAGGATACCTATCTTTCAAGATAATTAAAAAAATGAATACATCACAATTTTTTGCTAATGTTAGTGTTGTGATAGATTTAGGAACCATGAATTTTATTACAACAACAATATTCTAGAATATAAATATCAATGAAATCATTAATATTAATATTAAATAATTATGTAATTATACTCTGATCGGTTTGAGGATGTCCATCATCCTATGATACTATTGGATGGTCTCATTAATGAACGAAGCATATAAGAACTGTCTATTATCCACTAAGTTAAAATAGATCATATATAATACCAAAAATAGAGGCACCATTACTAAACTTATCATCATGATGAATATGTTATGAAATATATTAGAGTTTTATGAGTGGTGGAATCAGGAAGAAATCAAGCTATTAAATACTAAAAAGAGTATTACAGGGGTACATATTCTTTGACTCTAACACACAACCCATTATTTTATAATGCCTGTCACATTATTTCCAAGAATTTTTTTTCTCAATGTAATGAATTTATTCGTATTTTCTATGGAATATTATTGTTCGGGCCAATCATGTACATCCCTTCTGTTTTATTGAGGATAAATTAAGGTGAGAAGGACATTGGATGTCATCTAGAGGATAGGGAAGTAGTTTTTCACATTATGGGGAAACCATGAATTTTTGGATGTTTTGGAGAAATACATATGTTAAAAAATGTCATGTAAAAAGTGTTTTGGGATAGCCATGTAGTTGATGGTCAACCACGAAAAATAACATGACTATTTAATTTATTTTAAAGTTATTTTTACCATAATATCTTCCTCCATAAAATGTATATATATAAAACCACATGTGATTTCCTAGAACTAGGATTGTATCCTTTGAGGGATACCTATACAAAATGGGAATAATACAACAGAAATATCATATATATATATATATATGTAGTGAAGAAAAAGCCCTCAAATGTTGGAAAACATGCCCGAGTAGATTCTATTTTAGGATGGAACATAAAACATCACATGACCCTGGTTGTGCCATAGTTGATGAAATTTTTTTAGTG
Source organism: Viscum album (assembly GCA_963277665.1). NCBI lineage: Eukaryota > Viridiplantae > Streptophyta > Magnoliopsida > Santalales > Viscaceae > Viscum > Viscum album. The sequence goes on along the minus strand of OY728151.1, from coordinate 746,889,576 downwards.
CCAAATATTTTGAAATGGAAAAATTGAAAACCATATTTTATCAATATTGAAATCCTCAAATTTTAAAAAAATGCGTGATATTATGGGGGTTTCAAATTCGTTTTCAATTGATCAGTTTCCCCTAAAAATTGATTATTGTACTCAACTTAATAATTAATTCGTTTTATAAATGCTATGATGTCATTATGGAATTACTTATCACACACTAGGATTGAGTCTCCTTGGAGAAAATGTTTTTTGGGTAATGTTCATTCAACGCTCATTTGATGCCCAATTATCGATTATTTATAGATTATACACATAATCAAGAGTGTTGAGTGTTGTTCTTTGAAGTAAAATTAACTTCTTTTATTCCAATCAATAATTCTTTATCCCAAGTGATTACTATTCAAATCAAATATTTTTAGGTGTTTTGTCATATTATTTTAATAACTGTTAAAGGATTCATCTTTTTAGCTAGACATCAATTAACATTGTGGTCTTTTTTCTCATTTCATCAGATATATGATCATCAATTCTTGTTTATTGAACATTGTAAATATATATTATGGAAGTTGATTTATTCATTCTTATAATTTAAAAGAAATAATAAATTTGTCATTCTTAATTCCATTGGTTGATAGATGAATTAACATTACTGATGTGGTTGAAAAACATTAATTATTTTTTCGTTGATGAGTTATAGTAAATTTTTGTTCCCTAGATTTAAGATGATTTAATTTTAAATTTTAGTGGATAAACTATAGAGGATATTACAATGTATACTGATTTTGATAACATATATATATATAATCCTGTATGATGTACAATAGATGGATGATGTTTGGTATGTAAATTTCAAGATCATGTATATTTTTAATAGATAACAGGAAATCAATATCATTTTAAGGGATTTTATATTGGGATAAAATAGTTTTATTTATAGATTCTCAATTGTATTAAATTACATTAATGAAATTGATTCATTTCATCAATCACAAGAACAATTTTTTTTATATTATCACTCATTTATATATATTTTAATAGAAGTAAATGACTCTAATTTTCATGAATTATAACCCCTTTGTTCGTTATGCTAACCTATAGATTATTAGAGGTAGGTTTTGGGAATAATTTTCATTATTTTAAAATTTCCTACCTACGAGGGGAATAATTACAAGTAGGGGTAATGAAAGTGCTGAATGAATTTTTTTAGTTAAGGGTTTCGTTGAAGTTTTGATGTAGGAATTAGTGATTAAAAAATGGTATGGTCTATAAGTGGTGCCATTTAGGCCAAATATCCAATGTAAAAATCGGAGTCTAGGAAAAAATTTGGTATTGAGTTCACCCTATGATCCAACACATGGAATCTTTTTTTTACTAATATTTATATGTTAAATGATATAAGTTGTGGTGTAGAGTATTAGGATTGTATAGTTCATCATTATTTTCCCCCAATGTTTTATATGGGTATACATTGGGATTATAGTGAACCTCATATAAAAAACTAATATTATGTTTTCTTTATTACATGTTTAAAATCCCCATAATATTGGTTATTTTATAGTTATGGAAACAGGGGGACATAATCAATCAGTTCACCCTCAAATTGTTTAGCTTGATTTGATCACAGATCACTATTTTTTTGAGGTTGACAATAATAAAACTTGTAGGTGGACACTATTAAAGTTATAGTTACATAGTCTATAGAATATTTTGGTATACATCATGTAATAATTTAAAAATCGCATCATATATGATGTGTAGAGAGACATCAATTTTTTAAATATTAGTATGTATAAATGGGATTAATTGGTAGTGACAATGGTGTTTGTGTTAGAAATTAATTGTAGGTTCTTACTCAATAGGGATTCTATGGTGTGAGATATCATTTAAGATATTTTTTTAAATTATATTTCAGCTGATATTATTTCATCAACCTGGAATGTGGGATATTTCTATAATATGATAACCATTTTGTATTGGAGTTATAAATTATGGGATTCTATGATATATTTCAAGATCATTCTCTAATTCACTTCAAACAAATTTCATGATGTAGTGGATATGTGAGGAATTTCAAGGAGGTATTCTATATATTGATTTAAGTCCAGGTCAACTGATTCCAGCTAGTGGAATATATCTAGGTGTGGAGATTGAATAGTTTGTTGGGGGGATTATATCATGTACTATATAATAAAAATAGGGTATTTTTTTATGATTCATCAAGAAGTATATCTCTAGTCCCTAAATCTCTATTTCAGAAATATTGTGTTATCATATAGTCAATGAATGGTCCAATTCATCCTCATCTCATTTCATTAGATTTATAGGTTCATATGCCACTACCAATGGATCAATCAGATATTTCCTTATGGGTAATTTGAGCATCAATAGTAATTGTGTTTGGCCAAATGGAGTATATAATATGTGGTAGGTGTCCCATAACATAAATCTTCATTGTGGCTATTTTAGTCAAGGAATGAGAAGCATGATTCCAACACATTTGATCAACTGGTGGTTAATGTAAAAGTAATAGTTTGTCCTCAAGATGCTCCTTACCCTCAATTATTAAAGAACATTCAGAGAGTATGTCATCATCAATGTCATATAGGTCATAGATAAGATCATGAAAAGTTTTTGTACCTAGAGATTATAATAACAGGAAATCCATATGTCGTTATATGTTCGGTTTTTTTGATTTTTTAACATGGGTCATTTATTTTTATGATTTAGGATCCACACAGTCCTTAATATCACTCACTGTATTCTGGACAGATGGACATGTAGTACAATGGATGTGAATTACCTTATAGTAGACTATTCTAGTTGGAGATCAAGCATATCATGGTGAAATATGCAATGAATTTGAGCCATTTATCGAGTAGTGATATTCTTGGGGGAACATCCTTATTTGGGATATAGATATATAAAATCATATTCAATAGATAATTTATTTTTTCATGGAAATATATTATGGATACATACTAGTGTAAGATCTTGTTCTTCCATACTGATAGAGAGTGTTCCATTTTCATTCACAAGTGAGACCTACAAATTGGTTAAGAGATATTTTAATACATGTCTTCCTTTATCTTCAATTATATAATTACATTATCCTATGTTCAGTGTGAAATTTATCAATGTGATTTGTAGGACTAAAAATAAGTCAATACTACTTAGGTTTTTGTGATACTCCCTCAATAAGAGACTGAAATTTGTATAGAGAATCATCGGTGATCATCATATATCTCTATGTCACTATATAATATATATTCCTCTAAATGATGGTATATTATAATTAAAATTAATGATCCCATATAATAAGGTTTTTACCTTGTGTATCTCACCATACGGTGCTCTAGTTTTATTCGTGATAAAGGTTTATGGATGTTTACTTTTGGGTATCAATTGCAATCACATGAATTAAGTTATACTAAACAAGCACTATATACATTAATGGATTATGACATATTCAACAATTTAATATAATAAATTTTTATCTCAAATAATCATGTGAGATCAATATATTAGTATATGTAGTTGAATAATAAGGATTTACAGAAGGTTTCATTTTAATGTTGTTATGGGTATCATGAGTTTTTTTTTTAAATTTTGTTTGGCGTGGAAAATTAACTAGCTATACTCTTGGATTAATGAATGAAATATTATGTGAGTTTCAATACTACTTCATATAGGTTGTCTTAATAATTCTAATTGGTACTTTATATATTCTGAGTATTATAAAAATCATTTGTAAGCATTTTTTGAGTTTCTATCTGCAATAGATGTTTGTGATATTGTGGATGTTTCATTTATGGGATTGTGATGTTGTCTTTTTATAAAATGTGGTATATCGTCAAGGTATACTCATAAACCCATCAATGATAGGGATATTGTTTTATTATTCAGTCACAAAGTATGTTATATTGGTCTATAACCCACTTGGTCTAACAGGTTTTTTAGTAGGTTTATTGCAATATTCAATCAAATTACAAAACCATTTATAGTCTTGACTATAATTTACTGAGTTTTCATACGAATCAAGCAATTTTCAGAATTTTTTGCAAACTGATGGATTATTTTTTTCCCTATTTAGATTCTCTTTTTCTTAGAAGAGGGATTTTAATTTTTTGGATTTCTTATGACACATCATGTCTTATAATGTAACATTTATACGATTATTACAAATTGGGTTTTGATTATGGTTCATATGATATATGAAACCATATTATTAACTACTACACCAGTGATCATGAGTAGGAAGAAGTATATTTTTCTTGATATTGTAGATAAATTAACATACTGATGAGATTTTTTTTGGGTTTCATCGATCACAACAACCAAGGTTACTTATTATCATAGGGTGACACAATCTAATAACATTGATTATTGATTTAAATCCAATAGAAATAAAACATCAAGACTTCATATTACTTATGAATGTTAATATCATACCTTGTGTAGTAAGTAGGAAGTCACATAGCAATATTATGAGAGATATAGAGCATTATTAGATTTTGAAAAAAGCTATCCCCTTAATAAATCCCAATATCCACGAACATGGTGTAAAAGGATTTCATATTCATATGATAATGTATTAATCTTTGATGTAGTAGGTTTGTAAGTCTTAATTAATGCAATTTAAATGTTTAGGACTAGGGAAATGTATTTTCCTACTATAATTTGATTAATAGTTTGATTGTGGATGATCCCTGCCATGTTCCATTCAACGGTAATAATTTCATTCTCTCATTGTGAATGATTGAGATGTATATGAGATCCCTATATCAAACATGGTGCTACATATTTATGTGAAAAAATATAAAATGCTCTAAGATATAAGTCTAACTCTAACTGGGACCATTGTTTAGTTTCTGATTTCATATCTAAATGTGTTTTCAACTAGAAGATGATGATTTCCCATTTGGTTCTAAGAGGTTTCCCGGAACAATTAGGTGTTACTAAATTAAATTAAGAGGACATATAAATAGTATATTTTATATTTATACCTTGAGTTTGTAGAATCTATGATTATTTATGGATAATAGGGGATCATATGGATAATCATTTAACTTTATAGAGATCAGGGTGTCCATCTCAGAAGACTATTTATCAAGGATGTTTGTAGTGAAGATAGTGAGTCTCTATAGAGTCTTGTGGTAGACAATATATGATCATGATCGTTGTATAATGTCATATAAGTAGAGATGAATCATTCATGAATTTAACTCTCAGTTTCGCCATAATAGTACTTTTCATCTTTACACAAATTTCCAGACATAGTAAATTATCCCGACTCTAGAGAATATGCTTTAAGAATTATTGATGAATTTTGAATGTTTGTGCATGAGTCAATGACATTTTTTTAATTTTTAAAAAATAATATTCATCCCACCATCATTATCATGCTACTATTTTTTCATTGAATGTATTATCTTTCCCTACATTTTTATTCTATAAATTGATCATAGAGTCCTCATGTCTTCTGAATAAATTTATATAACACATGAAAATGAAGATATAGGTAGATCATGGGTGGATAAATACTATTTTGTATCTCCATAATATATATATTGACAATTGGAGCGATATAATTGATTTCGGTGTGGGAAATTATGTTTTCATGAATATGACTCTTCAACCTAGGAAATGAATTATTAGTCATGGGAGTAATCTGTATCCAATGTATTTTGGCCATTTGAAGTGTTCTATAACTGGGATCTATTAAATATCAAAAAAAAATCACACATATATTTTCATGATAAATGATTAATTCAATTTTTTATAGTTTCACTACTATATTCATGCTGATTATGAAATCATGATCTAGGGGTATATTTACATTGATGATGGTGTGGTCAACAAGGAGAGTCTTGTGATGCTTCTAGAAAACCAAGGTAATTTATTATGTGATAATTCTATTCCCTTGGTATGTTCCCATTTGAAGAATAATGTCATGGAAGAGAGATCACAATAATTTTATTCACTGATAGATACTCAATATCTTGAGTTTTTAATTCTTAAAAGTAAATTTCTAATGAAATTTTTATCTTCCTGACCATTATCTAAATTATTCCATGGTTTATATTTTATTTTTTAGTGTTGCTAAAAATTCCCCTATTTTATTTGAATTATCCTAGGGAGAGTTATTTTAATTTTATTATGTTTTTTATATTCTCCCCATGTTCATCTATGTGAGGCGGGTCTATTCTAATGATGTTGAGTCTCTTGATAGGAATCTTTAAAGGAAGTTTTTTGGATGAAAAAATTAATTTTATTTCACATTACACTAGGTTTTACCTCTTGAGTATGATAATTGAATATGATAAATCTAATGTAATAGTTCAGACCATTATATCATATCTTATGTGTTTTCATTAGGGTTTGAAGTGTTGAGAGAGAGTTTAGTGGTGTATTAAATTCCATCGGAGTAGTCTTGTTAATTCATTCAGTAAACACCATTTTTTGTTGGATGTGGTGATGGTTATGATTGAGTAAATGTCTTACATAGTCCATTTATCAATTTCGTACATTCCTATTTTATCCTTTATATCATCTATTTAGAAATAGAATGAAATAATATAACCAGTGAGGTCAGGGAACCATAACTAGTTCTTTAGAGGGAAAGATATGAACAACTTGTATATAAACACACCATGACCACATTCATTGGTGCAGTGATGAGAAATCATACCAGCATTGGTAAATACACATTGGTATATGATTTTTCGTGGTAAATCACCAAATATCAAGATTGAAAGGGCCATGCAGTGGGGATGAAATGCTTTTGGCCTAACATGCTTTGAAATATTTAAAATGGACTCCTATTTTCAAAGATCATGAACATCGTAAATGAGGGGAAACACAAGTTATGTTCATGGTTTTATTATATATGTTTCTAAATTATTCCACTATTATATTAATTGATCTATGCACTCCCCTTGAATATTTATTTTCTTGACACTTCAAATAACCTAGGTACTAGTTTCATAACCTATCGTATAATGGATCCTTTGAGTAAAATAATTAATAGGCAATTATTATTCTACTCTTACTTAATTACATATAACTAATTCCATATGGATTCGATATCATTCCATGATGAATCAAGTTCTCTAGTTCATGATACCCTTTATTTCTCTTCATCATTTTGTTCATGTTGATTTTGAATTATTTTTGTGAAAGTTATCCTTATTATGGGGGTTTTAGAAGACTTTTTTATACTAATTATCATATACATCTTAATTAATATAATTTCTTCCTCATGGATTTTTTTATTTTATAGGATGTTAATATGTGATCATCAATTATATAATATATAAATTTGATCTTTCAAATCAATAAAATGATTTTTTCTCCTCCTATTCATTGTGTAGTTTAAAATATTTCATGATTTAACTCATTTGTTGATGGTGGAGTTAACCATAATGATTATTAAAATAGATTTAATAATAATTCATTTATTTCATTGTAGAAATCACATGTTTTCCACCATGATTATGGTTTTATACTAGGTATTATGAAGAGTTTGTGATCAATTTTAATTCTATTATTTAGAATATATCTATGTTGTATTTAGAAAAGGATCCAAAATATGGTAATGAATGTGGGATAATTAATAAGGATGTATATAAATCTTGTATATTGAATGTAATAAATAGGAATGTTTAATTTGAATTTCATCTTCAATATAGTACCACAATGTTGGATGTTATGCTTGAATCATATCTAAATATTCTGAAGTTTTTATAGCTTATTGATCAAGACTCATTTGGTTTTTAAACATTGTAAATGAATTAGATAATCTAAAACATTAATTATTATTTTTATATAGATATTTTTGGGGGACTAGGTAGCTTGTAATCATATGAATGCACGATTCTTTGGTTTTATAGCTTAAATAAATTTTTTATATTTTTTCCATATTTCTTTATTTGATTTCAATGGTTGTATTGATTTTTAAAAAATGTGATGTTATCTTTGAATGGTTTTTTGTATGGAGTGGTATTGATTTGGGTGTCCTCGTTTGTGTTCATTATTAATGCCTATTGTTGTTCGATTCGGGGAGATACTAGATTTTTCATTAATGACAAATTGATTGATGGAACAAGTTAAATATAGGATTATTATTACTATTATATTGAATATGAGATTATTGTATGTTATAAATTTATTTTAAAGGCCATATGTCATATTTTATTTTTTATGAATACCTTTACTCACTATTTCACACAACATATTGTGCATGGATTTGAAATATTAATGGTCGCATAGGAATATTTTTATTATATGTCGACTTATGAAATGGTAAATAATAATGAATGGTTAAACCCATCGGTATTGATTCTTAATATAATAATAAATTATTATTATTATTAAGGAATGTTTCATTTGGTTGGTTTATTAAGTGAGTTCACATGGTAATTTGATTCTATTTAATTTTCATTGAAAAATATTTTTAAAACATAATTAAATCAACGTATCAATAATTTTTTTTCTTATTGTATATATAGTTCATAGTGTTTATAGTTGAGTTTCATTATGATGGTAGTTATATATGAGTATAACAAAAAGTTTTTTACCATAGTGTGGTCATGATAAAAATAATTTAATTTTGTAATTTCATTTCATATTCTACCATGGCCATTTAAGTAGAGAGACTGTCACTAAAGGAAACATGAGGCTGTTTTTTGAAAAATATAGATTTTTGGGGAACATATGGATTTTTATAACCTTTTTATTGTCTCTATTATATTAGTAATATTATGTATTCGTATATATTATGGTTACCCATATCATATTTTTCATTATAGGTATATAATGTCTCGGGGTTATTTCAGACACATTTCAATCTATATCATGTAACTTTATGGATCATATACATAATTTCGTACAGGTTACAATGGATTGATTAATAATTCACAATATACTTGGTGTTATGGATCCTATAGAATAATTGCATTTTATATTAGGATGTGGATGATTTTTATTGTATAATATAATGCATGGGGTGATTTGTATCGGTTGTGATAATATTATGCACAATGGGATTGTTATGTGATTAGATAATTTGATGCCCATTATAGATGATATGTTACAATTTCCCTTATATCATTGGAATTTTATACTCTGGGGGATAGATGGTTTATTAAGTGAGTTATCAAGGATGATCAGCATACTAATTTAGATGTTGTATCATGAATCCCACATTTAGATATGTTGGATGTTTTATTGTCTCTTATATGTGATACCTCTTTAGATATATATGGTGATGCTAGTAAGTTAGCATACTTGATTAGATTACATGTTTCCATTAATTTTAGTTCACAAGGGTTTGTCAGGCCTTCAAATCATTTATAAGAAATAAATCAATGTGGATTATACAGAGTATGATCTCCCGTACACCCTACATATCTAAACTATATTTTAGGTCCATAATATAAGTATGGAGAAAGAGTTTGACATTACTATAACATGGAGATGACCAGGATATGTTTCATATCTGATACCACTTGTAATTATTTTATCTTTGTAAGATATAGTTTCTTTTAAATTGATCAATTATAGGTTATGACATTAATGAAATGGGATCTGTAACTAGTTTGAAATAGATAGTTTTTTTTGGTTTCAACTTATACATCATTCCACTTATTATTCATAGTGAGAAATGCCTTCCATTTTTCTAAATGATAAAACCATAGTTATTGTCACCAATCATTAGCCTATTGGTGGTGGGTATTGTGAATCATTATCCAACTTCACTAATTTCCAGACCATGATAGGTTTCATTGGGTTATGAGGGACATTTTGTGAATCATGTTGAATGGATACTTTATCCCTTGAACTATTTGTGTACTCACTAGATCAAGTTTGAAACATGAGACACTAGATCACAATTTCAAATAATCCCAATCCAATTCCCATAATTAAATAATTCTAAAATCCATATTAGGAAATAAAAATAAATGATACCACTCGTATACACCCTGACCTACTAGGGATCTCATATATGGTGTAATTCCTAATCATTCTCCCTAGGCCCACCTCCAATAGGAAAAAGGTAATTAACTATCATCGAGTAGGAAGATCCCTCATAGGGAAAAAAATATCAAATTGGATATGGTTAATAATAGATAACCGATATCAAATAATATTATTATTTAAGAGTATATACGAATAAGAAATTTTTGAACAACCTTTGACATCCCACGATAGAATATGTCAGTAGATAAACAAAGAAACGATGTAAAATTATAGGCCCAACAACTGGATCAGAAGCTCCAAACTACAAAATAATATAGAATTTTGTCTCTGTTTGAATCCTATGGATTTTTACAATCATATTTATTTAATAGTAACAAATATCAACTAATAATCACTATCCCCATAACAATGAAGATATCTAATATGAAAAATTCAATTTCAAAAATACATGAAAACCGCAGGAAAGTCATAATATTTTTTTGAGTATAATCATACACATTTTGATAAATAAAATCACTCATATGTATATAATAATCGGAAAATATGATCTAGATTAATAATTAAGAAGTATAGAAATATATATCCTAGTATGTTGAAGAAAGGGCAAAGGTCCCCCAGCTAGGTCCCAAATGTTATAACTTGACCAATGATCAACATTCCACAAGTGACATCATATGTTGTTCCATAAAAAGAATATTTGTGAGGTGTCTTGGAATATGAAAAAGGGTATGTACACATTTCTACGAGACATTGTTGATGGATATATTAATCTTATATATAGAGTACCACTCACTGCATACAGTGGGATACCACCCTCCATTAGGGTTTTATTCAAATATAGAAGGTCACACCACTTACGCCCTCCAAATATGTATTGGAAAATTGGACTTAAATATACATGATGTATAAGTACCCTTATGGAATAAGTGAAAAATAAGAATGATCATAAGAGTTCCAAGAACATAGGATACATGGATGTGATACCCACTATATGACTTGTGATGGTTTAATTCAAGAGAAAACATCTTATAAAATGATTTCAAGGAGTGAGGATTTCCTATGGAATGATATCATGATAACACATGATCCATGGATGATCAGATGATTCCCTCATTATGTCTTTTTATTCAATAGGGGAAAATTTGGTCATGAAATTGTATTATATGCATTGCAATGTCATTTCATTGATCAATGTTAAATTTGAAAGACATGTTATCTAGATAACATGTAATCCAGTGGAGTAGTAATATATATCACATAATTCTACAATGGATAATAAATTGAAAAAACTAATGTGATTTATATAATGATGGGTATAAATGTTGAAATCATTACATAATGGAAGTTATAGTGTTTTCAATAAATGACTGACATGGTTCCCATAATTTTTTAATTGATCATGAATGTACCATATGAATGTTATATTTATCCAATGAAGGAACATGGACATGTCATCTAAAAAACATAATGGCTTGGTGTAAAATTTATTGCAACATATCATGGGATTCAGACAATAAGGGATGTAAATTATTGGATCATTATGCAATGGATGTTACATAGTTTTTCTTATGATGGTCATACATGGTTCTTATGATCAATTCATTTATCATTAAAAATCAGTTGTATATATTAGATAGATAATATAAAATCATTTGGAAATATAATTTTGATCTTGTGATTTCTTTTTGAAAATTTGATCGACAAAACATGCTATTATTCATGCGACAATGGTTGTACATGCTCAGATATTTACAAAATTGAAGATACAATATTTTTATTGAGATAGACATACCAGTTACATGTGACCAATTAAATAAACATGATATATCCCATATATTTGTTTACATAATAATAAAAACCACTTGAACATGGATTCTTGATTAGATGAACACACTTTGACATGTCATGATTGATCATGCTAAGGCCCTTGGACAAATCATTCTGATCACAAAAAATCGCATGGAAATTTCAGATTTATTAAAATAAAAAACCCATATTTATCATAGTTCAAATCCTCATGTAGAGACTTTTGAATCCTTATACATGCAACCAAAAATTCATAGAAATGCGCCTTTTCCAAGAGAGCAACCCCGAACCTATCTTGTATTCATGGATGGTATTAATGATTGAATGACTATATTTTTTCTATTATTCATGGGAAAATGGTGTATGTAAGTAATGAAATGAAACCAGATCATGGAAAGAACTTGAGACAATATATATTATATTTGAGGTCCTTATACTTACTTAATACAAGGTACATGTCTTTTTAACCTTTCAAAGTGGCATTTATTTAGGTTCTATGATGCATATATAATACCATTTCATTGAAATAGTAGGATAGATATGGTCGTGATATTTAAAGTGTATAAGGATCATGTTACCAAAAGATTATTAATTTAAAAAATGTACAATTTGTTTCTTATAATAAATAAATTGACAGTGTGTCACACTTGTGGGATCTCAATATGAAATATTTGACATGAATTGGTCGGCTGGGGACAACATATTAATCATGTGATGAGAATGTATCACAAAAAATTTATTGATCTTGAAGTGGGAATATTATCATCAAACAGTTTATGAATCACATGACTATTATGGAATCAAAATATATCTTCCTAATCATGTAGCCAATAAAATAGTGCATGAAAAATAAAATTTTACATGACAACTATATGATCATAAGACGATACCTTGTCCATGAGACTAATAAATATAATGAACAAACCCTTATCTGTGACTCTAATTGGTCTCCGTTGCTACTATTTTTATTTGTGTGATTCCAAAAGTAACTTGTGGAATTCAGGACCACTATTCCTTCATATTATGTGAATGAACCCCAGACCCCAATATGACCTTTAATTTTCGAATAGTGTCACTAATGTACTACCAAGTCCTTATACTCTAATAAATGAAAAACTCATTTAGAAATCCTCAAAAAAATTATTATATATTCTATCAAGATCATCATAATATTGACATTTCCTCCTTTCTGATCAGCGGGAAAAGAAAATAAAAATTGTGAATACATTGATTAACAATAAAATAATATATGATGGGAAAAATTATTTTGATCCAAATAATTAAAAAAAGGGTGTAATCAATGTGTATATATGAAAACAATGTGAAATGTAGGTGATATACTGATATATCTTATTTCTCACATGAAGAAAGACTCATCAGGTGTCAGTTTCAATCTATGATCATGTCATTATCAAAATAAATATACGCTAACATGGAAATATTTTATATTTATATGGCCTTGTGATACCCTTTTCATTGAAGGGATGTTCTTTGAATGAGATTAATCTCCAGGAAACCATAATGTGAATGCCTAGCTCATATATCATGGAATCCTTTATGTGTAATGTCTATACAATGATGTCTATTAAATGTGAATAATAATTAGGAGTAATCCCAAAAACATTAATAACCTCTGTGATGGAATACATTACAAAAGTTTATTATCTTAGATCCAAATCAAATTGTATGCCTCAGAAAGTAAAACATAGTATTCTCATGAAATGTGTCCAATAATCTCTTGCTTATTATTTCATACAAAAATATTGGATCACAGTGGCATAGATACTAGTGATTATTATTCAATTATAATGATGTGAATTCTACAATATGGTCTGACTTTTATTTATATGCTTGATTATATCTTCACTAAATTCTGAGATATATATTCCCATTAATGTTGCTCAGGGAATCTCCTATAAAAATTAAATATAAGAACTCTTAATCTTATGAAAAAAATTATAATTATGAATCCTTCCTATGGATGAATATAAATACATACTATTAAAAATAAAAAATATATTCCATTTTCGGATATCACATAACTACATGGTATTGTCTTATAAAAACCACATAGTCATTTATTCTTAATCTCATATGATATGAAAGAACGATCTACCTTGTCCAATCAAAATTCCAAACAGTAATCATATACCAATATTGATGTAAAGTCTATAATTCTTAGTAATTCTTATTTTTAACATAAAAATGCCCTCAAATCATTGAAATATGTAATAATGTGAACAAATATGGATAATATTTGATACATATTAATAGTATCATATGTAAATTGTATTTTCCATTACATGGATTCATATCGATTAAACTCAACCTTTGATAGCATAATTAGCATTAATAGTCCTATACCAAGATATGGTAATGACTCACGAACAAACTAAAAATATATTATGGAGTCCCATAGTGGGAAATAATTACATACAAAATGTTACGATGAGACCAAACTAATATCATTTATCCCAATGTGACTTTCTATGAATCAATTCTATGAATCCAAAACAACCACATTCCATTGTATAGTAGTCATGTTTCTCTTTCTAGATGTGATATTAATTTTGTTATTCCATATATAAACAGCACAAATGTGAAAAATAGTGAAAAAATACTAAGCATATCATAATGAAATATTGTGGAAAAAATTAAATTGATACAAAAATTGTGAAAATTTTGTGATGAAATAAATAATTATTTTTAATTAGGTTTCTCAGTTTATATGAAATTTCTGAATGCATATTATTTGGGAAAAAGTAACTAAATAATAATGTAAATAAAAAATTGATTTTTTTAAAATTAATTTAGAGTGTTTCTTAATTGAAATGTTCTTCTATTTGGAGAACATTTTTATTAAATTCATAGTGATTATATTTAATTTTCCAGTAATATTCACAGTGATGTTGTGTTATGTAATCATCAAGAGACTGTTTTTTAACCCCAACTATAAAAATGTATTCTATGTGTTGCAAAACAATGTTTTCCATAATATATATTACTCATACAGTATCAAATAAAATGGAAAATCAGTACAACATTCATTGTATGATCCCGACCTTAATGGTTTTATGTAAGAACCTTTAGGAACCGAAACTCATAGGATCACCATGTAGAAAGAATATTTCAATATTACCATATATGAATTATAATATATATAATAGCATCAGGAGCCTATCTCAAGACCATGAGAATCAATATCATCATTATATTATAAAGATTCATTAAGGAGTCAACAACAACACCAATACAATTTAGGATCCACCGAGTTTGAAGAAGCCATCCATTAACACAAACATTTTCTAGTTAAAAATGCTAAGTCTTCTAAAGATTGGAATACCTAGAAGAATTACTCATCTGAAACCCATATTTTGGTAACAACTAGATCTCTCCATATGAAAAATGTTATGGACCAAATAAAACAATTTCATATCATTGCCTATATCGATGGAGTTTTTCTGAGATTCTATTGGAAAACTAAGAGTATTCCCTTATCCATACTCACCAAATCCATTTCTTTTTTTAAATCATGGTAGATTTCAGGGTGTAAAAATATATTTCAGCTCTTTTCCATGAGTCCGGTTTCTATATTTTTATGTTTCATGGGCATAATAATTGGTAATATATCCCCAATGTAATCAATGATGATTTTGGGTATGTATTGGAGATTGAGAATGTGAATGCCTTTGTATATTCAAACACCCTTCATAAATTACAATATATTCAAAAAGTGGTGGATGATCCATGAAGACTTATTAAGGAAATGATACAATGACTTGAAATTTTTCTTAATGGTCTATGAAACATATCACCATGATCATCAACAATATATGGATACTCTATGATGTTGAAAATTCATGCTACTATATATGATAAGTACAAACATATTCATAAAAATGTTTTAACATTGGGAAAGAAAAATATCCCCTTTCCAACTATGGTTTGTTAAATAAGTTTAAAAGTTTCATTATTAAAGGCTCATATACATGTCTATGAAATCCATTGGAACACTATGAAGATATAGGATCAAACACAAATTTTCATTAGAAATAATTTTCATTAGCTGAGTTTATAAATCACCTCATTGGAGGCCGATATTTTAATATCGAAATATATAAATCAAATTAAAAAATATTATATATACATGGCAAGTATTCCATCTCTTATTAATGTCACACTTCTCCACTATCCTTTAGAGGCCATATAAGTGGATCCAAATATTCCATATCCTTATAAGTATATTTTTTTGTATTTTTTTGTGGGAAATAAAAAAAATTGCATGTATTAAAACCATTTATTAATAATGGTTCACTCGTATATCTATGATCAACCCAAAGGCAGTCTCACGTGCAATCCATCAATGTAGACTCTCAATAATACACTCTATTATTTTAAATGAAGAGGGATTATATACTTATTTCAATAGATGGTCATCAATATATTCTGGTGACTATTGGTTACTAGGAATATACTCCTACTCAACTTCATGAGGCTTGTCTTTGTGTCTCAATAATGAAATGGGATAATGATCTCATTCCTAAGTTTCTCAATGTTATTTTTGTTGAATCCATACAAAACCAATCATCAGAACCTCAATGGTCCACCAACTCATTATAAAAAAAGGAAACATATATCATTATATTTCTATTTTGAAATAGTATAGAGGTGGATTCCAAGGATTTCAAACCAAAAATATTCCATGGATAACATCCATGCACTGATATCATTCATATAAAATGAATTCATCCCCTCACGAAGACACCTTCTTATAGATAACTGAAAAAAATAGTGTAAAATACATATAATTCCCCTTCAACTAACACTAACATTTCAAACTAGTATTTAGGAAACCCAATACTATTTTCCGTGTGGTATATCATGTTCGTGGAATATTAATCTAAGGAGGAAGTAGGTGGAATGGATATATCAAATGAGCTAGATAATAGTATCATTAAACAATGTTCTATCCCATAAACAACTCAGATTATGATGTCCATGATAATATATTATAGGTGTTCATGTCATATTTACACTTAAACATGTGGGATATCTTTCAATGGTTAATGTCTTAAACCCTATATCATAAAGAATATGTGGGTAATCTATAGTCTACAAACTTGCTTTGATGTCAGAAAGAATTTACCTCTTTCTCGATGGCTCGAGTCTCAAGGATAAAAAGGTAGTGTAAAAGTATACAACACACATTCATCCTTAGCATATCTACTCTCAATCAACTAATCATTAGAGACCTATCAAATGTCTTTATCTAATAATGAGGATAATATATAATATTTCACTTCATCCAATTTAATAGACAGAAATGTTATAGGTATGTGACATCCTATAATTCCATAGAAACATAAAATATCACATGACTTAATGATAAAATATTTATTTAGTCACTCCACTGAATGTTACCTTTTTCAAAATTGAAAAAACATTGAATGTGGTGGGGGATAGCTGATAAAAATATCCAAAATCAATCCTCTCGAGAAAAGGGATCAGGTACAAAATTAAAAAGTCAATGTCTCATAATGCATGAAAGATCCATTCAAAAACTGAAAATCATCATAAGAAGAATGTTTACCTAGATCATATAGGTGTAAATTTATTCCACATAATAAGGATAATGAATGATTTTACAATTTTGGTCATCCATGGGAGAACACATCCATTTTTACTCTATCTATTTTTACCCCAAAAGAAAACCATAATGTTTTCATTTTCCAATATGGTCATCAGAAAATCTGTGTTGACATCAAATTAACCATATCCAATGGGATGGGGAACATCCCTGAAATATTATAATCATCATCCTTATGATTATAGAGTACTAAAACTATAAAAATTCAACACCCATGTGTAGGGATAAGGATATTTTTTAGAAATCTTCTATGATATCTATATTTTCTATTATTGGAAATGAATAAAATATACCACATCCCAGTTATTCCTCTCTCTGTGTGACATACCAATTATATTTTAGTACCACATAGAAGGAATAGTTGATTACCTCCTCAAAGTCATAAATCATAGTCCATATAAGTAAGAGAATATAGAGACAGAAATCCAATCCCACTAGGATTGTAAATCAAGATAGCCCAACATGAAAATTTGATCAATGGAAGAACATCATTTAACCCATAGAGGATAAAGTGAATAAAATACCATGTACCAAGATAGTTATAGTGTGACCAATATCAACTGATATAAATCATTAAATGTCTTAACCACCAATCTGGGAAATTATATACATCAAAATTTTGTGGCATGGGATGCTGAGATGGTATTGAATGATTCAATAGATTTTGATACACAAAATGAATATTTCTATACATAAAATCTGACGAGGAACTATATCCTTACACCTCTAAATAGTGATCATCCATTTCCTCAACTAAATTCAACGACAGATAACGAAAATTTGGTGCTTATATCCCACTCAACACATAGAAGGTATAAAGTACTATATATAGAGGAATGACTATCATGGTATGAGATAGGGATATAAATGATACACTAGATCAATGAGAAAATACCAATAGAAAATAATCATACTACAAATATTCATTAAGAAGAAACATGTATCAATCCTCCAAACCACTCGGAGGGAGTTAATAAACCCTCAAGAGTGGAATATTAAAATGAAGATGGAATTGGATCAGGACAACTGGAATACATAAACACAAGAACAGATAAATACCATGATCTTAATCACTTATGATGACATCATATTATTTATTTGGATGATAATCTGGCCCAATATGAATTGAAAATGATGTAAAATCAAATAAAATGTTTCATGCCTTACCCACTCCTGAGGTTTAGGGGGAGGTTCATTCGGTGTTATCTTTATATCTCCTAAACAACATCCATTAACTAGATTCCATGAAAGAGATACATATATGTGTTAAACACACTATAAATCATATGATGAATATATAAATTGAATGGATGGATGTAAGTTTTCACATGTTTAATTCAGATACACTATCTTTTCACTCATTTAATGTATGTGGGATCTAGAATAGTATCTCAAAGTCTTTCTGTCCCAATCATTCACTATGATGGGATCTAAAAACCAACATGAAATAATGAATATAATATTATTTGTACATATTCTATTTGGGTCATCCTTCATTAATTATATAATTTTTATGCAAGAGAAAACTACACGATCATAAGATTCCACACCAATTCCACTATTAATTTTTCTATACAATAAAGAAAAAAATATTATCAAACTAACAATTTTTTTACATTATGGAAATAATAAATCTCTACCATTTTTAACTGATGGAAGGGTCTAGTGTATTCACTCATAATACAACTCATATACGTGATTTTATAATATATTTGTGCTAATAACCTCTATGAATATTTGAAAACAAATTTCATCTAAATGAAATACCATGGAAAATTCTATGATTTATAATAAATAGAAAATAATACAGTGTTTCCTATTCAATGAATATATTTCAAAAAACATATTTCACCAAAAACATAAGTATAAATTTCAAGAAAAGAATAAGTTATACCTTTTATGATAAACATAATAATAACATCATTTTCGAACAACCAGGAAGTCCCGGATTATCCCAATACCTCTTACTGTGAATCTACAATTATAGAACAACCCTCTCTACAAGGAAACATGACCCCAAGAGCAATTCTGATTTAGGGAATAGAAGAAAAAAGTCTACACCTTTTGAAAATTTATAGATGTTGGTTTTTTGTTCATGACCATTAGAAAATTTTCCATATAACTAATGGATACTGGGAAATACAATATGGGTGGCCTTAGTGAACACCTAAACCATATTCCATTCCATTATAGGCTGGGTCACACAATGTTGGAGTAAATCATCACCAAAGATGTTCTATATGGTAGTTTTTATTCTATAAAGGATATAATATGAAATTACATGGTGTAAGTTACTTGCATGAACACTAACCCACTAGAAACAGTGGGTGACATGAAAGATGTTATGAAATTTTATGAATATAATTATTTAATTTGGAATAACTAAATGATATCTAAATGTTCTAATTCCACCCATACATAAAATAATCATAATATAGTAATGATTCTATCTCCTTAATAAATTTCATTAAATATTCCCCCCAAAAATACATAAAATCATTATTTATTGGAAAATATGGTTAGAAAATATTTTCATCCATGAGAAAATTTTCAATGATTCCAGAGGATTTATTTACATCATCATCAAGAGTATGAGCATCATAACAAAAAATGGAATCTTCATAATATTTATAGTTAATTTTTAGATATATTAATTTTTACAAATGCAATACCCTCAACAAAAAGAGGATTTTTTTTTATTTCCCATCAACGATCAGTATATCATTGATAGGGGGAGGGGTGAATATATTTCAATATTTTGTATTATATTAATTTTATATTAAAACAATATTCTCCTATTATTAATTATTTATAATTATGATAAAAAAAGGAAACAAACATATCCATAGGAACAAATGAATTTTACCATTTAACAAATCAAAAAAAGTAGTTAGAAACATTGTATGGATTGGAAGAAATCCAATACTCTATAATCAAAATGAAAAAATAATCCTATTTGGAGAAAACATGTTGGATATTCCCCTACACATGTGAGAAATATGTTTTATACCACATTTCATGTTATTTATGTTGTTTAAAATGATCTAATAAAACATATGTAACAAATATAATTTTTTTAACAATTTTCCTCAACATTTATTTATATTCTTCCTTGTAAATTTTAAAAAATTCAATGCTCAAAAAATTTCATCACATTCACAAATAATAGTATGTAGTAATATACTTTGTCATTATAATGATATGTATTTTTATTCCCATTATGACTGTCCAATTTGATTTCCTTTAGAGAAATATAACATTTCCAGAATACTACTGAAAAAAATTAGAACTACATTTATATGGGTGCAGAAATAAATTTCTTATTTCTAGTTATGAATCAGTAACCACTGAATATGATCTTCAATTTTTTTCTTATTATTTATAGAAAAACCCCTCATGAATTATCAATCCAGTAACACATTCTCACTAAAACAAATTTGTGCACATTCTTCACTCTTCACTCAGAAATAGTACAAGAGTGTGAAATCAAATTGTACATTCCACTATATATATGAGTTCCAAATGTGTTTTTGGAGGAAACCTAAAATCTTCACCCATGTAATAAAAATCCCTATAATTATAAAAAAAATTACATTTTTGAGAAATAATTTAATTCTTCAATGTTTTCCTAACCATATTTATTCTTATAGAACCTTATAGAATTTTCCCACATCAAAATATCAATTCTAACATTAAAACCATTATTTAATGTGAATATGTTTTTATTATGAAGTTTTCATTATAATAATGATATTTGGTTTGTGTGATTTTATTCATCCACATGACAATAAATCATAACTAAATTCTTATCTATATGATGTTCAGTATCAAATGAAAACTATATGATCATTCAGATGCTTCATACTAACTGTTAAATAAAAATCATTTGAACCATTCTTTCATAATCATTTTTACTACATTATAAGTTTTCATTCGAAAATTTTTTTCCATAAAAAATGTCTCATCTTATAAAATTTCATTAAATTTTTATCATTATCTTCAAAAATCATTGATATTATTTTTCCCTAAAATCTACAAACATCAATCACCCTTGGAAAACACATTTATAACATCATTAATCATTTTTAACTTTTCTTCTTGTCCCTAGACTGGTGATCCTACATTAGATAATCTTGCTAGATTCCGTCTTCATCTAATATATCAATATCTAGTTCACTCTTTTGGAATGGTGTCACCTCTATTTTGATAGTTGGTACCACATATATGATGAATGAGTCTTGACTATTATGAAAAATAAAAATTCAATAGTTCTTATTTATTATCTGTGTAAAATATTAAAAAGTTAATATATTCCGTCATTAATTCGTGACCCCATTGAAAAATAATCAATCCCGATAAAAATATTTGACTACATTATTGACTGATCATTGATCCCATTATACATTTGTTAAAAAAAATATTCTTTCCCAATCATATCAACACCCATAAAATGTATATTTTATACAAAAAATTTTTATAATATATATAAGTTTTCGTATCCATAACAACATCTAATGATAGGTGTTAGGATTACTCTTATAATTGGTGGAAAACCACATATAATGGAATGGTATTATTAGCTGCATTAATCATAGAAACATATTCCCTTTTTGATTATTGTACACATCAAATAATCTCTCCAATTTTTTTTATTGTGGATTACTGGTTTAACTAATGAAAAACATATTTATCTTATAATGCTCCAAAAAAAAATTCCCAACCCTCCAACCTTTTACATTATTGTGCTCTCACACAAACTAACTAAGGCTGAACATCATTAATTTTAAAAACCCTATTATTTAAAAAAAGCTCTATATTTTATAATTCAACCAAATTCTAGAAACATTCGGATTGACACAGAATTATATGACTTATAATGGAATGTATTATAACATACCATCCTTTAATCAGCTTATTACTCTCCAAACAGTTATTATTTCTATAGGTTGAACTTTCTACAAAATTTTAATCATCAGACATTAATAATAAATTTCCTTGAAATATAATTATTTAGGGGAAAAAGATAATAAAATAATTTTTTTATTTATATCAGGACCATTGAGACACTAAAAAGAATCCTCATTCTAATCAGAACATTCATTCCAGACACAAGTTGAGTCTGATGAAGCATTTCTCCAAGATAAAATCTTTCTGATTTAGTGGAATACCAAAAAAAATAATTTTATCATATTATTATTATTTTAATTATGATAAAAATATTATAATGTGTGTTGGATTCCCTTTCTTGGACAAAATAATACCACATATTCTGAAAAAAGATACTTATATATTCTAAATGCATTTTTTTCCAAAATGGTCCCAACAATCCCACTGCTTCTTTTATATTGAAAAAGGTTCATAAATTAAAGATATTTTTCACCAAAGGATTGGAAATAAATATAAAAATCATATCCTACCCGAGCTAACTAATTGCAGGAAGCATGATTGATTGAAAATACAAATTCTATAAAAAATAAGTGATTCATGAAATGTCTTTAGCATTTCATCACATATTTAATATCATATTACTTTTTACAATAATAAAATAGTCCATACAACCACTCAAACAAACTATTATTATAGGTAAAAAACATAAAATATGATTTCACTTCATATCCAAAACTCCTCCTACATACATTCTTCCATAAAATGTTTAGAAAATATCAGTGGATAGATATATGAAACAAAAATCGCACTTGAAAAACTATACAATGACTAAAAGGAAAATGGAAAAAACAAATACCTCAACCATGGTGATGTTGGGGTAGATTCCCAAGTTCAACATCTATTTCAAAAATGTTTTTGTTCATAAAAGGTTCTGGGAACATGTCAGTATCTATTTCCGTTGTGGACACATACTCCACCTTTAATTCATTATTCACTACATGCTATATAATGAAGTGTTATTATATGATTCAATATTTTGAATGAGAATGTTTTAGTAGTTTTATTGTAATGATTATAGAACATAGATTATCACAACCCAACATATTGGTTAACATTACTTCAACAATTAAGGCTTTCAACAAAGTATTCATCCACAAAATTTGGGTAGTATCTTCAGTTGTAGTATCATTCCCAAAATTATACAATCTAAGAGTTACCGAATTTTGGTTCTCTATATGCCAACTAATATAATATTTAACCATAATTAAAACTACACTAAATGTGGATATTTTATCATCAACATTTCCCACCCAATCAGCATCTCAGTACACAAACAAGTCAATAATTTATTATATTTAATACAAGATGTAGATTTATTTGTAACATTCATATATCTGTTAATTCATTTTCTATATAATAAATGTTGTTATTTTTAAGAACATTGACTTCCTAAAAACAAGGAAACATCATAATGAATATTGGGTCTCAAAATTTCAAATAAAACAAACTTTTAATTACCTTATGAAACTCTTTATACACCACTTCATTAAAATTTCAATTATTATTGAACTTTATTTCCTCTGAGATCGGTGTGGAAACTAGTTTGAAATTTTTCATGCCCAACATCTTAAAAATATCATTATAATACATTTATTGATAAATAAAATTTAGTTAAAATATTTATGACATGTTTAAACCACAAAATTATTTCATTTAACCAAGAATGGTCATCTCAAAAAACATTTTTATCTCTTTATAAAATCATTCAAAATTCATTCATCACTGCAAGCAATGATAATTTAATCAGAATAAAAATCACAATGAGTGTAATATTCATCCTTTCACTAATGTAAATATTATTATCATCTCTTTTATTCATAAAACGAATATTTATTAAGTAAGAAACGAATTTGGAATACCACACCTTCATATATTTTGTTATCACATACAAGGATTTTACCAACATAAAAATATAATCTTTATCCTTCCCAACATCAAAGAAAAATGATTTTTCAAAATAATGTTCTTCATCATGATCACCATTCAATATTATTAATTCGAAATCCATATGATTTTTTTATTAAATCATTGTCTATTAATAACCAAAAAGACATTAATTGTTTTTAATCATTACATTGGTGAAAAATCATCATCAAAATCTGTTCCCTCTATATTTAGGTATTCTTTAAACACCCGTCATTGATTTCGTCTTATCATAACACCAACATCAACTGGATGGATATGAAACAATTCCCTATATAATGATATTTTTTTCATTTGATTATTAATGATTTCCAAAGTATCATTATTTTATTTCATATATAGTTCTCATTTAATTTCCTTAATCCATTCCGAATGCCAAAAATCATCGTCATTCGGTTGAACCTTTCAATGAAAAAAATTATGTATCTTAAGATTTGATGTTATTATTTTTTGATACTTTTGATTTTATTTACAAATAATGTTTTGAAAATATATTTCATTCCTTATCCATTGATTATTTTTTATAGATTCTTCCCTTAACTATAGATATCTCAATGTTATTATCCTCCATCAGTAGAGTTTCAATTTTTGAAATCCTTATCATAATTTTTAAAATTTCTGTTTCTTATTTGTCTTCTTCAAATCAATGATTTTTTTCAAAATCTTCCTCATCATATTTAATAATATAAAAATCAATAGAGTCAACTGTTTTTCTAATTTTCTTGTTGAAACTGTAATACCCCGAGATTTTACAAGATATAATTTTTTTAATTTCTTTCATATCTTCTGTTATATGATACACCACGATTATCGTGTGCTATACTCAACATCATATTAGTTTGCAGAATACGCAACTCTATTCTTTGATTGTGTTACACACAATTTCAAGTTTGTTTAATAATAGTCATTATACGCAAAATTGAGTATATATATATATATTCAATGTATAAATGAAAAAAATGGTTGGATTCTGTTATAACAAAACAACAAAGGTGTATTTCACTATACGCAACCCTGACTTGGCTTGCATTACATGCAATCATGACCTTGTTCGATAGCGTGTGTTGTACGCAATACCGGGTTTTACTAAACAACAATATGTTATTATAATATTATTATGAACTAGCCATTATGAATTGTATTAACTATATTTTGAATTTTATAACATTATTATTCATCTTACACATTTTCTAGAACATGGTATAAGAACTAATTAAATTTTTCGGGTAAAATAAGTATTTTTAAAAAAATGCAGTTTTGCCGCCTTTTGATGGCACACCAACTTTAAATCTAGTTTTTGAAATTTTTATAAGTTAAGTTTTACAAAATCAAATTATTCTTTGGAATCAGCATATAATATTTTAACTTGGATAAAATTTTCATATTATTCTGATAACATTCATATTTTAATGAATAGTAAAAACACGATATATTTTAATTAAAAACAACTTTTTTCATCGTAATAACATATGTGGTTAAATTATAATATTTAATGGTTTTAAATAATAAATAGAATATATTTTTACCATTTAATATAATATATGTCACTAGCATTTATTTTACCTTGAATTCATAAGTTAATTCAATTCAATCTTTTGCAATGTTTTAATGAAAAACCCGTTTTATTTCGACAACGGGATTAATTTTAATTTAATATATGAAACTTATGTGTATTTAATTTATAAAAATGGATTCCATATTTGGAATCAGTAGGTCCAAATTATGTTAATAAGATACTTTTTATTTTTGGGCTTTATGAATAGTAACTACGGTAAATTTTATTTACCATAGTTAAAAGTAAATCGGGTAATTAAGGGTAAATATAACATTATAAAATTAACCTAACACCTTAAACAAAATCCTATTGGATGAATAAATGTATCCCCATATCACCTAAGGGTCATATTAGAATCATTTAATGGACTTTTGTCCATGAAAATAACATAATTATTATTAAAACCAAAGAAAGTGACAACATGTCACTCTCTTAAATCTTATAAGTATATTAATTTTAATTTAGTGATAAAATTCATGAAACATAGAAAATGAATTGTTTAAAGAAAGATAATGAAATTTTATACATCATATGAATTTATTGATAATTTTTAGGTATTAAATAATTATCATTAATTTTGACACAATAGGGATGCAGAAATTATTTATTAAGTGAAAAATCAGTAATATAGTTTTTATTGAAATACTATTACCCATTAAAAATCTCTCAAACCTGACCAAAACTTGTTGGTAGTGTATATCTCTACCATAAACTTCAAATTACCTAAAATATAAACGTTTGGAGTCTTATAAAAGTGAATATGACACTTATATTATTTTATTTTAAATGATACCAAAGTTGTCACCTTCATAATTTAATAAATATAGCAATTTAAATATTGTGATTTGAAGATTATAAATTAGAGTAAAAGTATTATTGAGAAATTTAATATATTTATCTTCATCATAGGATTTTATTTTTAATTTTTATGCAAAAAATAAGTATAGTAAATAATTATACAATAATTATGTAGTAATTATTTTATTAAGAGATAATCCAAATAAATGGTATTAAAATTAATAAAATAAATATTATATAAACTATTTTATGTGATACAATAATTTTCTAAATACATTTGACCTTTTTATGAATCTATTAAATCTTATAGTTCAGACATATATTCTTTATATATTTTATTTATACTCATATAAATGAATAGTGTCAAAATTGACACTATTGTTATTTTATAAAAATAACATATTATAAAATTGTTTAAAAATAACAAAATTATTTTAAAATTATAAATTTAACTTTATATGGTGTAAAATGTTATAAAGTATCCAATTATGGAAAATTTACAACAAATATGTAATTATTTGTTATAATTTAAAATTTAGAATGTTATTACCACAAATAAAATTAAATTGATTAAGTAAGGATAAATCATGTTATAATGTTTAAAATGATTTCCTAACATATCTAAATTTTATTGGATGATGATATTACAACACTATATCATCTAATATTCTAATATGAGTCATTTTTGGAGGTTTTTATATGGGTTTAGATTTATTATAAATTAATATTTTTATGATTTCCAAAGGTGCCCCTCTCCTCCCTTATAAAAGGGCACCTCCTCCCTATCTACCTCAAACCAATTGGAGCCTTTAATCTCGTCAAAAACCTCCCCATTTACCTTATATACTTCCCTAGATACTTCATAGAGGTCCTGGTTTTCTTCAAAGACCAATTTTAGTACCCTAAGGGGAGGATTCAAAGAGGCATGTCAAAGAAGAGGTAATATTCGTTGCTGATTCTTTCAATTTTCGTTATTCTTCAACTTCTTCTTATTTAGTTGTTTCATTATGAATTAATAACATCAGTATCACACATATACTGATATGTTATTATAAGTATGAAATAACCATATTTCACCATCTATCCATCCTACGGAAATTGAAATCACCACACGTGATTACGTACAGAATACCGTCTCCACGCCGTGGTGTAATCTATTTTCCACCACCACCTTACTTGGATGGGTATAATGGTGAAATTAATAAATATATATGATAATTGTAAAGTGATATTGATTATGTAATATTATACATAAAATTTAATACAATTTTACGATCATGGGACTGATATCATCGCTTGTGCGTACGTACGGAATACTGTCTCCACGATGCGATGAGATTCACTCTCCATGATAATCAATCAAGAATGATTATAAAGTATATATATAATAATTAATCATGAAATATATGAAATAATATTGCTACTGGATTTATGTATATATGTATTTATGTCATCTACTTAATTCCATTCAATTCAATAAGGAAACGAAAACAGCGTTCATGTTTATGTATGGCCTACCGTCTCCATGAACGGTGTATTTCATTCCATTTATCTATTCATAATAATATGTATATTATGAATATATATTATATATAAATCATGTTTTAAATTCTTGATGTAATTAATCATTATCTATGTAATCATATGAATAATTACAAGTTAAAACACGAATGACAAATGAGACGATTTTACCCAAAACGCTACTTTAACAAGAATTTACGAAATAACGGGTAATATAAAGTCATAAGTGAACCATATATGATATCATAAAAATGAAAATGATTCTGTAATAAGTCAATGACATTATTTAAATCATTATACAGGATTTTTGGATACGTACGAAGCATATCAGATCTAAGGTAAGGGATAATTTTGCAAATCTCATTTTTATCTGAGATTTCTTATTCGTAAGTATTTACTGGGGTTGTTTCTATTATCCATGTCCATGTTTTATAAAAGTGTTTTCATGTATTTTTAATATCTTTTTTACCCATTTTTGACTTTTACTACATGGTATGTATGGAATATATCTTTTACGAGGTAATTTTTGACTTTTCTAACAAAAGTACAAGAAGAATGTGATTTTAACGTATACGGCATGAAAGGATTTTTACGGTTTTATAAAGCCTTATTTTCATGAATTTTCCTCCAAAAGATTTCAGGACTATTATCAACAAAATCTCTTTCTTTTAAAATTTCATGATGTTTTGTGAAAAAAAAATTATTTTTGAAGAAGAAATGATATTTTCCTCAAGAATTCATTTCATGTATTTTATCAAAACCATTTTTCCATCTAAGATGACATCATTTAATATGTGTATGTTTCAAGAATAATGTCTCTATGATTTACATGGCCTCAATTTTCTTATTATGAAATTATATCAATTTATTTTATATGGATTATGTGATGATGGGAGGATGTTTTTGAAACCCATTTCATTTGTTGGGTTATTATGAATTATGTATGTTTATTTTGTGGAACAAGTAAGAATGATTTCATTATGAGATGGGTGGGACCTATATCTACCTCCAATACACTGGGTAAAGATATATATCTTATGAGATAGACATGGATGGAAGGTCAAGTTAAACCGGTTCGGTAAAATAGGACTGGAACGAGGAGTGAACTCAATTCAGAAAGGGACTTTGTCCACTAAGATTGTCTTGGCAGCAATGCCTTGGCTAATATGGAAATCATATCACATTCTTAATGGTTTCCACAATTACATGTTTTATTACCATGATATTTTATCATGGTTTATGTTCCATTATGATCTATGCCTTATGTACTTCCATGTTTTAGGTCGTTGCTCAATATTTTGATGTTTAAACATTATTTTCATGTTTTTAAGTTCAAATGTATATGGAATGTTTTATATTATCCATGCTTACCCTTACTGAGCATTTGAGCTCACCCTTTTTATGTTTTATTTTCCCCCAGGATCAAAATAATGGTTTTAGGTAAGGAAACAAAAGGTGGAAGATCTTTATGGGAGATGTTGAAGAACTTTCACTAAGATTAGAAGATTATGTTCCATGTTTCCAAAGACACTAATCTATTATAGTCCTTGTGTGTCTGTTTTTGTTATGTATTAATTATTCCGCAAAATTAATGTAATGTCCATGTATGTCAAGCTTCGGGTCTCTACAGTTGGTATCAGAGGAAAGGTTTAGTCAACCTTTGGAAACTAGGATGCGAGAACTTTAGTGAGATCCCTAGAGATATTTCTAAGGTATGTCTAGGGATGTCCATAAGGTTAAGTATATGTATAGGTTATAGTTCTAGAATTATGGTAACGATATTAGATTAAACCTAAGCAGTTAGATATTGAAGTTACTCCCCATTATTATGATTTTTGCCTCTTACAGTATTCTTTTTGGGTTCTAGAAAACGACAGGAAATAAGATGATTAACGATAATGGAGGATATGGTGGACAATGGAATGATATTCTTCATGAGAAACCAAATGAAATGGGATTTGGAAGTCCAAACATCATTATTATGGTGAATCAGCAATCTCATAATATGATCAATAAACTCAAATTTGGTAAGTTTCCTAACTCGGCTAATAAGAGAAAGATGGAGTTTCATGGTGATCATGGAGGAAATAAAGTTCAATTTCCCCTATGTAAATCATGTGGGAAGAGGCATCAAGGAGAATGTTTCAAAGGAACTGGAAGATGATTCAGGTGTGGAAAAGAAGGACATAAAGCCGGTAAGTGCAAAGGAAAAGGTTCAGTTAACACCATGGATGAGGATAATGATATTGCTATGACATCAACAATGGTTAAATGTTTTAAATGTGGAATGTACGGGCATTATGAAAACCAATGCCCTAAGGGGAAAGTCTCATGAAGAGAATCAGTATAGTCGTATGGGTAATATTTATATTGATGATGATGAAGAGACTACAAATGATATGTGAGATGAAAATTTTTTTGAAGCACGATCAATGGTTTAAGAAGGTAGTGGAATGATATCATGTTTATAAAGTGTAATGTTATATAAGTAATCTCATGGTACTATGGAATAAAGAGACATCTATGGATTGTTACACTGTAGTCTTTTATTATGTTTTGAAAGTGTGTGATGAATGGTACCAGTATTTTTGGAAGGTATATGATATGCGCATAATGAAGGGATAAGGAGAAAATTAAATGTTTGATAGTATTAATGAGCTCATGACTGATATAAGGAGAAGGTTATTTCATGGTTTGAGTATATAGAATTTTTGGATTTTGGTATGTGGAATGAGTTAACTTTTGATAGTATTCATGTTTTCACTAAGGTTTAATGGGTATTCATTTTCAAGAGAATACATGATTAAGGTACTCAAATGATTGGAATGCGACCAACAATATAATGGGGGATAAATGATGGTTGGTTGATAAAATTTCAAGTAATTGTTTTCTTTATACTATTTTCATGGACCAAAGTATTTTAGATAAAGATTGGAATGGATTATGTTGTACATATGATAGAATTGTTTAAGGGTAGACCTTTTTTCAATATTATTGATGGGATGTTATAGTAATGTAGTTTTAGAAAAAGGACAACCTGTAGGACAAGCGACAACCCATCGCGTCGGACAAGGCTTTCGGAATCGAACCCACAACTGAAGTGCGACAGGCCTTTATCAATTACCACTGGCCTACAGGAAGTCCCTGGTTAGTAGAAACTAGTTTTATTTTATTATGCGGTATGATATGTGTAGTATAAGTTAATTTTTTGAACCATATATGATTAATCTAACCATATGATGGACTTATAACTTTTTCAAACCTTTTGTTTGAAACAGATGGAATGACCCATCATTCAATCACATGATCTTCTAACACATCACGAATAACAAATTCAACTTCATTTCTTTAAGGGATGAAGTGGAAATTGTTCAATTCACGAACAATAGTTAGATTTTACCAAACTCATGTAAGTATTTCTTTTAATTCATCATCTTTAGGGAAATGATCTTGAAAATCAAAAATGTTTTCCTAGTGACCATATATTCGATGAATCAGATGGTACCTTAGATCATCACAAATCTATGGCTTAGTGATTTTTGGCTTTTTTATAGCCATGTTCTCTACCACTCTCAATCAGAACATGATGGTTATATTTCTCTTCCTTAACCATATTTTCACCTATGTTCTACTATGTGGAAACCCAATGATATGTTTATTTGGGTAACCATTAAATTTCATACATTAGTTTTTAAAGATAATTTTTGGTATACCTTTTTACGGTGTGGGTTTCAATTAAAGAAACTTTCAAGTAGAAAACCATTTATAACCCCAACGAATTTCATGGGCGAAATTCATTTTAAGGGGGGTAGAATGTAATATCCCGAGATTTTATAAGATAAATTATTTTTAATTTATTTCATATCTTCTATTGTATGATACAACAAGATTATCTTGCTCTATACGCAACACCGTATTAGCTTGCAGTATACGCAACACTATTATTTGATTGTGTTATATATAATTTCAAGTTCGTTTGATAACAGTCATTCTACGCAACATTGAGTATATATATATATATTCAATGTATAAATGAAAAAAACAGTTGGATTCTGTTATAACCAAAGAAAAGGAGTCTTTCAATATACGTAACCCTGACTTGGCTTGTATTACACGCAATCACAACCTTCTTCGATAGCGTGTGTTGTACGCAATATCGGGTTTTACTAAACAACAATATGTTATTATAATATTATTATGAACTAGATTTTATGAATAGTATTAACTATATTTTGAATTTTTTAACATTATTATTCATCTTACACATTTTCTAGATCATGGTATAAGAATAAAATAATTTTTTCGGGTAAAATAAGTATTTTTAAAAAAAATGCAGTTTTGCCGCATTTTGACGGCACACCCACTTTAAATCTAGATTTTGACATGTTTATAAGTTCAATTTTACAAAATAAAATTATTCTTTGGAATCAGGATATAATATTTTAAATTGGATAAATTTTTCATATTATTCTGATAACTTTCATATTTTAATGAATAGTAAAAACACGCTATATTTAAATTAAAAACACCTTTTTTCATCGTAATAAATTATGTGGTTAAAATATAATATTGAATGGTTTTAAAGTGTAAATATAATTAATTTTTACCATTTAATTAAATTTATGACATTATCATTGATTTTACCTTGAATTCGTATGTTAAATCAATTCGATCTTTTGCAATGTTTTAAAGAAAAACCTGTTTTCTTTCGACAAATGGATTAATTTTAATTTCATTTCTGCAACTTTTGTGTATTTAATTTGGAAAAATGGATTCCATATTTGGAATCAGTATGTCCATGTTATGTTAATAAGATACTTTATATTTTTGGGCTTTATGAATAGTAACTACGGTAAATTTTATTTACCATAGTTAAAGGTAAATCGGGTAATTAAGGGTAAATATAAGATTATACAATTAACCTAAAACCATCTAAAATCCTAATTTATGACTAAAAGTCGACCCATATCACCTAAGGGTCGGATTAGAATCATATAATGGACTTTTGTCCTTGAAAATAACCTATTTATTTTTAAAATCAAAGAAAGTGACAACATGTTGCTCTCTTAAATATTATAAGTATATTAATTTTAATTTAGTGATAAACTTCATGAAACTTTAAAAATTAATAGTATCCATAAATCTAATTAAATTATCTACATCATATGAATTTATTTATAATTATTAGGTATTAAATAATTATCATTAATTTTGACACAATAGGGATGCAGAACTTATTTATTAAGTGAAAAATCAGCAATATAGTTTTTATTGAAAAACTAATACCCATTAAAAGGCCCTCAAACCGGAAAAAAACATATTGTTAGTGTATATATCTACCATAATAATTCAATGACCTAAAATATAACCTTTTTGAGTCTTATAATACTGATTATGACACTTATATTATTTTATTTTAAATGATGACAAAGTTTTCACCTTCATAATTTAATAAATATAACAATTTAAATATTGTGATTTTAAGATGATAAATTCGAGTAAAAGTATTATTTTGAAAGTTAATAGATTTATCTTCATCATAAGATTTTATTTTTAAATTTTATGCAACAAATAAATATATTACAAAATTATTCAAAAACTATGTAGTAATTATTTTATTAAGAGATAAACCAAATAAATGGTTTTAATATTAATAAAATAAATATTATATGAACTCTTTAATGTGCTCCAATAATTTAATAGATACATATGACCTTTTAGGAATCTATTAAAGCTTTTATTTCGAACATATGTTATTTATATATTTTATTTAAATTCATATAAATGAATAGTGTCAAAATTGACACTATTGTTATTTTATAAAAAAAACATATTATAAAATTGTTTAAAAATCACAAAAATATTTAAAATTATAAATTTAAATTTAAATGGTCTAAAATGTTATAAAGTGTCCAATTATGGACATATAACAACAAATAAGTAATTATTTGTCATAATGAAAAATTTATAATGTTATTACCACAAATAAAATTAAATTGATTAAGTAAGGATAAATCAAGTTAATAATGTTTAAAATAATTTCCTAACATGTATAAATTTTATTGGTTGATGATATTAAATCCCTATCTCATATAAAATTATAATATGAGTCATTTATGGAGGTTTTTACGTGGGGTTAGATTTATTATAAATTAATATTTTTACGATTTCCAAAGGTGCCCCTCTCCTCCCTTATAAAAGGGCACCTCCTCCCTCTCTTCCTCACACCAATTTGAGACATAAACTCGGCCAAAACCTGACAATTTCCTTTATCAACATCCCTAAAAAAATCTATAGGTCCGGGTCTTCTTCAAAGACCATTTTTAGTACCCTAATAGGAGGATTCAAAGAGGTGTGTCAAAGAAGAGGTAATATCCGTTACCGATTCATTCAATTTTCTTTCTTCTTCAACTTCTTCTTCTTTAGTTGTTTCATTATGAATTAATAAAGTAAGTATAACTCATATAATTATATGTTATTATAAGTATGAAACAACCATATTTCACCATTTATCCATCCTATGGGAAACGAAATCGCCGCGCGTGCGTACGTACGGAATGTCGTCTCCATGCCGTGGTGTAATCTATTTTCCACCACCACCTTACTTGGATGTGTATAATGGTGACAATAATGAATATATATGATTATTGTAAAGTGATATTTATTATTTAATATTATACATACACTTTAATAAAATTTACCATCCTGGGAATGATATCATCGCTCATGCGTACGTACGGAATACCGTCTCCACGACGCGATGAGATTCACTCTCCATTATAACCATTAAAGAATGATTATAAAGTATATATATAATAAGTAATAATGAAATATATGACATAATATTTCTACTGGATTTATATGTATATATATTTATGTCATCTATAGAATTCCATTCAATTTAATAAGGAAACGAAAACAGCATTCATGCGTATGTACGACCTACTGTCTCCATGAACTTGTATTTCATTTCATTTATCGATTCATTATATATATGTATATTCGGAATATATATTATATATAAATCATATTTTACATTCTGGATGTAAGTAATCATGATCTATGTAATCATATGAAAAATTACAAGTTAAAACACGAACGACAAATGAGACGATTTAACCCCAAACGCTACCTTGACATGAAGTCACAAAAGAACGGGTAATACAAATTCATAAGTGAACCATATATGATATCATAAAAATGAATATGATTCTTTAATAAGTCAATTACATTATTTAAATCATTATACAGAAGGTTTGGATATGTACGAAGCATATCGGACCTAAGGTAGGGGATAATTTTGAAAATCTCATTTTTATAAGAGATTGCTTATTCGTAAGTATTTACTGGGGTTATTACTATCATAAATGTCGATGTTTTATAAAAGTGTTTTCATGTATTTCTAAAGTCTTTTTTACCCATTTTTGAATTTTACTACATGGTATGTATGGAATTTTTTTTTACGAAGTAATTTTTGACTTTTCCGATAAAAGTACGAGAATAATGTTTTTTTAACATATACGGCATGAAAGGATTTTTACGGTTTTATGAAGACTTATTTTCATGAAGCTTCCTTCAAAGGATTTCATTATTATTTTCATCAAAATATCTTTCTTTTAAAATTGCATGATGTTTTGTGAAAAGAAATTGATTTTGGAAGGAGAAAGTATATTTTCCTTATGAATTCATTTCAAGTATTTTATCAAAACCATTTTTCCATCTAAGATTACATCAATTAATATGTGTATATTTCAAGTATAATGTCTCTATCATTTAAATGGTTTCACTTTTATTATTATTAAATGATATCCATTTATTTTATATGGATTATGTGATGATGGGATGATGTTTTTGAAACCCATTGCATTCGTTGGGTTATTATGAATGATGTATGATTATTTTGTGGCACAAGTAAGAATGATTTCATTATGAGATCGGTGGAACCTATATCTCCCTCCAATGCATTGGGTAAATATTTATATCTCATGAGATAGACATGGCTGGAATGGCAAGTTAAACCAGTTCAGTAATACAGGACTGGAACGAGGAGTGAACATGATTCAGAAAGGGAATTTGTCTACTAAGATGGTCTTGACAGCAATGCCTTGGCTAATATGGAAATCATATCATGTGTTTAATGGTTTCCACAATTACATGTTTTATTCCCATGTTATTTTATCATGGTTTATGTTCCATTATGATCTATTCCTTATGTACTTCCATGTTTTATGTCGTTGCTCAAGATTTTGATGTTTAAACATTATGTTCATGTTTTTAAGTTCAAATGTATATGGTATGTTTTATGTTATCCATGCTTACCCTTACTGAGCATTTGAGCTCACCCTTTTTATGTTTTATTTTCCCCCAGGATCAAAAGAAAGGTTTATGTAAGGAAAAAAAAGTGGAAGATCTTTATGGGAGATGTTGAAGACCATTCACCATGATTAGAAGATTATATTCCAAGTTTCCAAAGACACTAAACTATTACGGTCCTTGTGTGCCTATTTTTGTTATTTATTAAGTATTTCACAAAAGTAATGTAATGTCCATGTACGTCATGCTTCGGGTCTCTATAGAAACATCTGTATCAACCCCTACTAGAGTATAGCAATGAAAATTTCCACCTTCACCACATTGATCATTAATTCTATGATTTCCAAATTTATTAAATATGATTAGTTGAATGCAAAATATAATTAAGTGTTTTAGACATGGAATTTTGTAATAATCAATTTCCTTTAAATTTATATAGGAATGTGATTTTTATATACATCATTTTCGAATATAAACAGCATTGGTAATGGATGGAAGCCAAAAGTAATGAGATAGGTCATGTTCATGTAACATTGTATTAATGGAAAATATTTATAGACTTCTTGCTCAGGAGTGATTGTTAGATAGTGGCTCTTAGCCTGTGATTAAGATAGTTATCGTGCTGTTACCTCCCCCACCGATGGGGGAGGGACCTTTGTAGGTTTTTGATGGTTCAACATCTTTCTGTACCTCCCTATTTAATGCTAATTTTAATCCCCCTTCCCACAAATAATTATATTCTATAAGGTACTATATCCATTTGGTGGTTTACCTCTGATATCAATCTATTCCATGATGTTTACTAATTCTTTCATTCTCCTCAATCTAATTGTAGTTACTTATTTTATGAAGGTCCACCCATTGGTGGAATTTTTGGCCTAATTCATTTTTTTGTCACGAGGTTAGTTGGATTGTTTTATTGTTGTTGTTAGGAATAAAATGAATTTTATGATTCATTTTTACTCCGAGGAATAATGTTTTAGGGATTGGTCAAGTCCCCACACCCATAACTATAACAACCATTTATTATACCTATTTAGTTGGAAATTTTATTTTTATATATAATGACAACGCCTATTTATTGAACTTTGGGAAATCATCACCATTTTTCATATTATTGGGAATATAACAGGAATTTATTTGAGTTTGGACAATAGTACATGCTCCATTATCCACCCCATTTATCCATCAATATGTGTGTTAGTAGTTGTATCAACATTTTAAACTTTGTATGTTTGGATTTTTTAGGGAATAGTTTTAATGAAATAGTTTGTTGAGTTTGAGATATGGTTTGATTTCTGTTATTCTTGTAATATAGTTAGACATGCTTTGGTATCATGTAGAAATTCAGTAAAATAGTGTCGAAAATCGAGGTTGGTGGCTTTAGAAGTTACAGGAAATGGATAATTTCATGTTTGATGTTTTCCTAGGACGATCCATCTAGATGTAGGTTATTCTCTATCATTGAAAGAAGTTGTTCATCCATATTCTTAGGAGGTCAACACTTTGTTTTCAGATATTTATAGCCAAATGTGGGAATACCTGGGTATTCAAAACCATTATGTGCAACATTCATCTATAAATTTGGTTCCTGATAGTTAGACATGCTATGGTATCATGTAGAAATTGAGTCAAATAGTGTGGACATCAGAGGGTGGTGGCTTTGGATGTTACAAGAAATGGATAATTCCTTGTTTGAGGTTTTCCTATGATGATCCATCTAGATTTTGGTTATTATATATATTTGGAATAAGATGTTCATCCATATTCTTAGGAGGTCAAACCTTTGTTTTCGGATATTTACAGCCAAATGTGGGAATTCCTAGTTATTCCACACCATGATGTGCAAGGTTCATAAATAAATTTGTTTCATGATGTGGATATTTATGAAAATGTATATATTCTAGACCCCATACATTTTGAGACATCAATATGTGATAGTTTTGATGATTTCAAAAGGGATATGAAAAAAAGAATGGGGGATGAGGCAAGTGAATATTTATTTAAGTCTTCATCTTATGTATAGGCAGTGCTTAAAAGAATTGGAATCACTTGAAGAGTGGGTTCTTATGATAATGAGATAATTAAAGTGAATATGTAAATTCCTATGAGAGAATTTCATGTAATTAACTGGGGAATGCACATTCATATATTGGGGATTGTAGGGCCTGGCCAAAAGGATGACCGGGTGGAGAACTTTTATAGGATAAGGGTTTACCTATAGATGAGTCCAATGATGAGTCATTTGGTCTATTATCAAGATATAGTGAAAAATTGTTTCATTATATAGACCTCTCCATTCTAAGGAGGTGGAAGCATTGGAAGGGAAGTTAGAATGGTTGAATGGATTACCCCTATTCACCCTTACTAATAGATAAATGACCTACCAAAAAATAGAAATACAAGTTGAATGATGGTGATATCAATATTGATGGAAATTCTATTTGATTGAAGGATGTGGATTTCAAGGTAGATCCTTTACGGGAAAGAATTTATAGAATGTCATGTAATATGTGAAACCTATAGAGATGATATGACATTTGGGTGAAGTTAGGTTAGCGTAATTATTTATGATAAATGCCTCACTAGAATATACGGATAATGTAACGACCCAATGTTTTTCAATGGAAAATTCCCTTATTATATTTATGTCATAAAATAATATGAAGACACAAAATAATGAACTACTAAGCGATAAGTTACCATTAAACATAATTTTATAACTCCTATGTTTGGAATTTTGAAAATCCGACATACACGGTTGTGTTCAAGATGATTTTTGGAGTCTAATGAAACGAAATAATAATTTTTGGTGAATAGTAATGTAACCTTAGGAATAGTAACATACCCTTATGAATAGTAATATGTCCCTTATTAATAGTAAATCATCCAACATAAGAGTAACATTATCTATGAATAATAAAATTTTGACATCTTAGGAAGTGACAATTTGACTTTAGTAAACGATTTGGTATTTTGTAAGTCAGAAATAATTAATTATAATTAATTAATTAATTTAAAAGAAAATTTATTTCCTTAAAATATATTCATAAATTATTTAGTCAATTTATTATAGTTTTTAGATAATTTTATAAGCCCCTACGTAATTTTTAAAAGCACTATAAAATCAGTTTTAATCATATAAACTGTTTTTTAAAGTAAATTATGATTTTATTTAAATATTAAATTAATAATATTTAGAAAATTATTTTTTAAAAAATGGACATCATTTTTGGATTCTAAACGTTGAAAAATGGTTGGGGTAAATTTTTGGGATTTTTCTGAGCCACATGAATTTTTGATGAATAGTGAAATACCGTAATTTAGAAAATAAGCTAAATAAGCTAATTATAGGGTCATGTGTGATGTTCTGCTGATATAAGCCCACATGGTTCGGAATTAAAATATAAAATTACTTTTCGGGGTCATCCAATACTCACTATTACTTGTCTTAGGGGAAATTGATAAACTAATTAATTTTATATTAAGGAAACCCCTCTCCCCTCCACTATAAATACCACCATTCACTCCTTCATATCCTCACACATCTCAAGCTCCAATAATTAACTAAAATCTTCACAAAAATCTTTCCTAGCCCCTCCCCCACGTCCAAGAGCTTCTGGTCTCATAAAAAGACCAAGCATTGGCCCTTAAATAGGTTCTCAAGAGAAGGATTCAAGAGGTAATTTCTCTCCCTCTTCTGCTTTAATTTCCTTGCATGTTCAAGTTCATTTCTTGATCGCTCCCCAAATATAATCATCCACATTTTATTTAAACTACATTATAATACATATAATATTATTTTATGATTATAATGTGATATTATATCATCCAAAACCCATTCCCTCATCCTTTTTTTATTAAAGAGAACGTTGTTTGTGAGGTGTCAATTTTTCACCTTCAAGAACGACATGCTTTCTTTTTCAATTTATACCTTTAGAAATAGTCATGAAAACATATTTATGGTTGAACCAGAACATGTTATATTTATTATCTCCTATTTAAGTTTATGTAACTAACATATGACCATTTTAATAAGTGATAAGTTAAAACAAGTTTGTTGTGATCGAGAAACCACCCAAATTAACCCAAACAATGACCATTTAATTCTTAGCTAATGATTCATCCAAATAGATCTAATTTTATTCATTATAAAATCATTCCAAATAATTTAATATCATTAATAACATGTAATATCATTTCTTTATGTTTAGCAATGTTCTACACGAACTTCAATTTAATAATACAAGTGAACCACCCAAGAAA
Organism: Viscum album; assembly: GCA_963277665.1. Lineage (NCBI taxonomy): Eukaryota > Viridiplantae > Streptophyta > Magnoliopsida > Santalales > Viscaceae > Viscum > Viscum album. The sequence continues at coordinate 746,848,834 of OY728151.1, read as the reverse complement.
AACCATAAAAAACGAACATCCCCGAACAATGTTTTTAAACTCTATAAGTCATTAAAGGGAAAGTAATATGACATAATGAAACCATAGTGAACCCTAGTAATTTATTCATTGTTCTAGATTTATAATTAATGAATATAATTTCATTATACATGACATTAAAGAGAAGGAAGAATTCGGGTACAAGCTATGTAGAAATTCTCGAACCCAACTTTCATCCTTTGGGATCTCCCTCTTTCACTCCATTTTGATATGTTTACTTCTTAAAAATAATTTTTTCATCATTATATTTAATTTTTTGTTATATACATTTTTGTCACTAGTATTTATAAAAAACAAAATTTTTTCCAAAAGGACTCTTCTTCTAAGAACTCACCTTTTACCTCTCATTCATGGTTGATGGTTCTTGTATTCAAGTATGTTGTTCTATCTTTATTTTGGGAACCCAAAGTTTATGAATTTTTTCTTATGAGATGAAACCAATTACATTTCGTGGGTTAGTTATGTTAATTTATATTTATTGTTGCATGCATGATAAATGATAATGTTTTGATGTGATGGGTGCGCCCAAAATTATATAGCACAATATGAATGTTTAAATGTGACGGGTGTGAACAGAATTATATAGTGTTCCAGTGCATTGGGTAAAGTGAAGAATCTCATGAGTATGTGTGAAATGATGTGTGAACAAGATGATATCGTGTTCCACAATTATTTGTGGTAGTTAACCACTAAGACATGATGTTTAATTTTTATCCATTTCCACATTTCAAGTCTTTTATTTACGCTCCTCTCATGTTCATGATCTTTTTCCTATGATATGATATACTCACCCCATGATGTATTTTTCTTATTTATCCTCTTATTGGGATTCTATCTCACCCCTTTTTATTCATATCCTCGGGTGGATACATGTATTAAGGAGAGGAAAAGTGCCAATAAGAATCTAGAGAATAAGAAATTAAATAAATGTTTATGCTTGATGTTGTAATTGTTTTGTATGGTCGAAGTTTTCCCAAGACACTAAACCATTGGATCTTCTATGTGTAATACTATTGTGTTTTTTATCTTTAAAATTATGTTATAGTAATTTATGAAAAGGTCGGGTCAATATAGTTAATATCAGAGGCATGGTTTAGTTAATTTGGGAATTAGGATTAGTCAACCCTAGAGAAAACCTCTAGTATGAAACTAAGTAAAAATATGCACACAAGAATACTCACATAGGGATCCCATGTGTTATGTTTTTGGTATAAATTGTAAAAATTAATAAGTTATTCATGACTTGTTTACTTACGTTTTGTTCTATCCTTTTCTATTTTAGAAAAAGGTGGGAACCATGAGAAATCAGGCCAACAACTCTTACGAGGGTCAATGCAATGATTGCCCGAACAACATCCCCAATGATTTGGGAGGTGGAGTTCAAAACATCATAGGGATGCTTACCCAATTATCTCAGGTTATTAACAATAACCATAATAATGGGTAATGTCCTCCTTAAACAAAGAGGGATCAACTGGCTATCAAATGTTTTATGCGGCAACGACCACCGACGTTAAGTGGATATTCTGATCCTCTAGTTGCTGAAAATTGGTTCAAATCCATGGAGAAGATCTTTTCTGTTCTTCACTATTCTGTGACGGAGAAGGTGACTCTAGTTTTTTATCGTCTAGATGGAGAAGCCAATGAATTGTGGGCTTGGATTAAGAACACCAAGCCAAGGGAGGAAATTGACGAGATGGAATGGGAAGACTTTAAGATAATATTTCATAATAAATACTTCCGACGAACTCTTTGCACGAAGATGGAGAGAGAATTCAAAGAGCTCAAGAAAAAATAAGGAGAATCTATCAAAACCTTTGAAGCCAATTTCACAAGGCTTGAATGATGTGGTTTATGTTTTGTTATCCACAAAGAAAGCGAAATTGATATATTCTTTATTGGATTAAAACAACATCTTCGAAAGGCACTTGAAAATCGAGACTTTGAAGTTATGAAGAATTTGTTCGGTGTGCTATCAATGTGGAGATGAATTTTAGAGAATGGACCCATGTCTATAGTGACATGAAAAGAAATATGTAGTTTCAATTTGGTGGATCTAATGACAATGGCGGGAAGAAAAATCAACGACCCACATGCCAAAAATGTGGGATGTTTCACAATGGGAACTTCCTCAATGGGACGGGGAAATGCTTCAAGTGTGGTAAATAAGGACACCATGCTCAATAGTGTCGAAAAGAAACAAAAAGGAAGGAGAATATAGCAGATGAAAAGAGAGACCCACTCATGGTTCAATGCTAAAACTGTAAAGATCTAGTGAACTATGCAAACCAGTGCACTAAACCTCATGCCGTTGAGGGTAATCAGCGTCTGTAGCCTCCATAGCCAAAAAAACAGGGGAAGCCTTATGACATCACTACCATAGAGGTGGATCATGATAATGAAGTCATACAAAGTACACTTCCTATTCACTAAAGAATGGAAAAAGTCTTATTTGATTTTGGTTCTACATAATACTTTCTATCTTGCATGTTTTCTATAAATATCGAATTGAAGCCCTGAAACCTTGAAGTAGATATATCTGTAAAAACACCAATTGGTGCAATCATTGCAACCCAAGTGTTTTACTATTCTCCTGTTGGCGTGTGTAGGATGATTCTTCCAGAAAATCTCGTAATACTTCCCATGGTGGAATTCTATGCTATAATGGGAATGGATTGGCTCTAATTATATAGAGCACATATCAACTGTCGAGAAAAGGAAATATCTTTTCATATTTTGAACCATCCAATGCTCCTATACAAATGCATGGAAGATCATGAATCTCCTTTGCAAAATCCTTCAATGATGTGGGTGTTGATTCCCTATGAAGAAGAATACCTCCACCAAAGGGTTGATCAAAGGAAAGTGCCAACCGTGAGGAAATTCCCATCATGAGGGAATACAGTGATTTATTTCCTGAAGAGTTACCCGGAATTCCCCCGTATTGTGAGGTAGAGTTCTCAATTGTACTCATGCCCAAAGCTACTACAATCTCAAAGTGTCCTTATTGGATAGCTCCTATCGAACTTGAGGAGTAAAAAAAAGTTTCAATATCATCTGGACAAAGGGTTCATATGCCCTAGTGCATCACCTTGGGGTGCACCAGTGCTTTTTATAAAGAAGATGGATGAAACAATGCAGTTGTGTATCGATTATCGGGAACTAAACAAGATCATAATAAAGAACATGTATCCTCTCCCAAGTATTGATTACTTGTTCGACCAGTTAAGAGGAGCTCAATACTTCTCAAAGGTGGATCTTCATTCTAGATATCATCAGGTAATGGTGAGAAGGATAATATTCAGAAGACTTCCTTCCACACAAGGTATGGGCACTATGAGTTTTTGGTGATTCCCTTTAGACTTACTAATTCCCCCGCAATCATCATGCATTTTAATGAATAGAGTCTTTAGACAATATGTCGATAAATTTGTGGTAGTGTTTATCGACGATATTCTCATATAATCCAAGATCAAGGAGGAACATGAAGAACATCTAAGACTTGTGTTGGAGACATTGAGAATGGAGAAGTTGTATGCCAAGTACATCAAGTGTTTCTTTTGGAAGAATCAAGTCACGTTATTGGGGAATGTGATCACAAGTGAGGGAATTTCTGTGGATCCATCAAATACAATGGTTATTGAGGAATGGACCAGGCCCTCTAGTGTCATAGAAATCCATAGTTTTCTTGGATTAGCTGGGTACTACCGATGTTTTGTGAGAAACTTCTCCAGATTGTCAATCCCACTATCCATGTTACCAATGAAAGTGGTAAAGTATGTCTGGACTGAAGAATGTGAGGGAAGCTTCAAGGAGCTAAAGAGAATGCTGATCACTGCACCTGAACTCACACTACCAAAAATTGGATAAAGTTTTGTGATATACAGTGATGCTTCAAAGAAATGATGGGGTTGTGTACTCATGAAAAATCTTAATTTGATAGCCTATGCCTCATGACAGTTGAAGATCAATGGGCATAACTACCCAACAAACGATCTAGAGATGGTAGCTGTCATTTTTTCCTTTAAAATATGGCGGCACTGCCTTTATGGTGAAAAGTGTAACATATACACCGACCCCAAGAGCCTAAAGTATATATTCACAAAAAAAGAGATCAACATGCATCAACGAAGATGGTTAGAGCTAATCAAGGATTACGATTTCTCTATTCACTATCATCCTGGAAAGGTGAACAAGGTATCTGATGCACTAAGCAGAAAATAAATTGCTACTCTATCCATGTTGCGGATGGAGAGAGTCCCTATCTTCATAGATATTCAAATGATGGATTTGGAAATCATAAGTGATGGGGATACATTCTACTTTGAAAAAAATGATTGTGAAACCATCTATCCAGGAGAATATTAAGGATGCACAAAGGTATGATGTGGAGATACAAAAGAGGGAGAATTTAGTAAAGGAAGGGAAGCTAGAAGAGTTCCATATCGATGATGATGGTTTGATTCATTTTGGAACATAGATTTTTGTGCCTTCATCACCCGGGATAAAGAGGGGCTATTGGATAATGCACATAGGTCAACATTACTGATCCATCCAGGGAGTACCAAAATGTATTTTGATCTCTGAGAACACATATGATGGGATAACATGAAGAAGGAAATTTTGAAATATATATCAAGGTGATTGGTATGTCAGCAATTTAAAGGTGAGCGACAAAAATCCAAAGGTATGATGCAGCCATTGCCTATTCCCATGTGGAAATTGGAAAATTTTACAATGGACATTGTCACGGGTCTCCCGAAGTCATCAAAGTGAAATAATGCGATATGGGTGGTGGTTGACCGACTCACCAAGACTGAACATTTTATCGCTATTCAGGAAGACCTCTCACTTGAAAAACTTGCATTGATATATGTGATGGAAGTGGTGAGACTGCATGGTTTTCCACTGTCAATTGTCAGTGACCGTGATCCAAGGTTCACATCTTAATTCTGAAGGATCCTTGAACATGATTTGAGTACTGAATTAAATTTTAGCACGGTCTATCACCCCCAAACTGATGGCCAGTCGGAGTGGACTATTTAGATGCTTGAAGATATTCTACGAGCCTACTATCCTAAATTCAAAGGTGGTTGGGATCAGCATATCCCATTGGTTGAGTTCTCATAAAACAATATCTTCCACTTCAGTATTCAGATGGCTCCGTATAATGCTCTTTATGGGAAGAATTGTAGAAATCCAACATTTTGGGACGATGATGGAGAATGAAAGCTACATGGACCCGATCTTGTTCAAGATATGACATAGAAGGATCAAGTCATCCAGAAATACATCAAAGCTGCTCAAAGACGGAAAAAGAGCTATGCTGACAACCATCTAAGGGACTTGGAGTTCAACGTTGGAGATAAAGACTTCCTTCGAATATCTCCATGGAAGAGAGTCATGCGATTCGGGAAGAAAGGGATGTTAAGACCAAGGTATATTTGCCCCATTGAAATCCTTTACCGCATAGGAGCCATGGCCTATCGTCTTACACTTAAACTGAATATGGCTCAAGTTCATGATGTGTTTCATGTATCACTACTGAGTAGGTTCTTACCAGACCCCTCACATGTACTAAACTCAGAGGTGGTGCAGTTGGTAGATGATCTCTCCTACGAGGAGTAGCCAGTAAAGATTCTAGATCGGAGAGATAAGGTTCTACGCAACAAGACAACCCATCTTGTCAAAGTGTTGTGGAGGAACCTTATGTTTGAGGAAGCATCTTGGGAACCAGAAGAGGAAAGGAAGGAGAAGTACCCTCACCTGTTTGTGTAATGTGAAATTTCGGGGGAGAAATTCAATAAGGGGGGAAGAATTTAACAACCCAAGGATTTTCAATGGAAAATTCCCTTCTAATATTTATGTCATAAATTAACATGAAAACACCGAATAATGAACCACTAAGTGATAAGTGACCTTTAAACAAAAGTTTATCACTCCTTTGATTGGAATTTCTAAAATCCGACATACAAAGTTGTGCTCAAGATGATTTTTTGAGTCTAATGAAACAAAAATAATTATTGGTGAATAATAACGTACCCTTATGAATAGTAACATACCCTTATGAATATTAATATAAACCTTATTAATAGTAAATGATCCAACATAAGAGTCACATTACCTATGAATAATAAAATTTAGACATCTTTGAATGTGACAATTTGACCGTAGTAAACATTTCGGGATTTTGTAAGTCAGAAATAATTAATTATAATTAATTAATTATTATAAAGAATTTTAATTTCCCTAAAATGTATTCATAAATTATTTAATCAGTGTATTATAGTATTTAGATAATTTTATAACACCCTTCGTAATTTTTCAAAGCACAGTAAAATCAGTTTTAATCTTAAAAACTGTTTTTTTAAAGTAATTTACGATTTCAAGTAAATAATTAATTAATAATATTTAGAAAATTATTTTTAAAAAATGAACTTCATTTTTTGATTCTACACATTGAAAAAAGTTTTGGGTTAATTTTTGGTATTTTTCTGAGATACATGAATTTTTGATAAATATTGAAATACCGTAATTTTGAAAATAAGCTAACTAAGCTAATTATAGGGTCATGAGTGATTGTTTTCTGATGTAAGCCCACTTGGTTTGGGATTAAATTATAAAACTACTATTCTTGGTCATTAGAGACTCAATATTCCTTGTCTGAGGGTAAATTAATAAACTAATGGATTTTATATTAAGGAAACACCTCTCCCCTCCACTATAAATACCACCCTTCACTCCCTCTTTTCCTCACACCTCTCAAGATCCAAGAGTTCTCTAAACTCTACCCAAACATCTTCCATAGACCCTACCCCACGTCCAAGAGCTGATGGTCTCATCAAAAGACCATGCTTAGGCCCTTAACGAGGTTCTCTAGAGAAGGATTCAAGAGGCAATTTCTCTCCCTCTTCTCCTTTAATTTCCATTCAAGTTCAAGTTCATTTCTAGATCGCTCCCCACCTATATTCATCCAAATTTTATTTTAACTCTAGTATAATACATATACTATTTTTTTATGATTATAAAGGGATATTTTATCATCCAACCCCCTTTCCCTCATCATTGTTTCATTAAAGAGAATGTTGTCCATGAGGTCGTAATTTTTCACCTTCAAGAACGACATGCTTTGTTCTTCAATTTATACCTTCATATCTAGTCATGAAACCATTTTTATTAATGAACCCGAACATTTTATATGTATAATCATATATTAAAAGTTCTGGAACTAACTTATGACCATATTAATATATGATAAGTTAAAACAAGTTCGTTGTGATTGAAAAACCACCCAAATTAACCAAAACAGTCATCATTTAATTCTTATCTAATGATTCATCCACATGGATATAATGTGATTCATTATAAGATCATTAAAAATCCGATAATATCATTAGTAACATTTAATATCATTTCTTGATGTTTACCCATGTTCTACCTGAACTTCAATTTAAAAATACAAGTGAACCACCCAAGAAAAACCATAAAAAACGAACAGCCTCGAACATTGTTTTTAAACAGTATAAGTCATCCAACGGAACATAATATGACATAATGATACCAGAATGAACCATATTAATGTACACATGGTTCTGGATTTCTTATTAATGAATATAATGTCATTATACAGGACATTAATGAGAATGAAGCATTCGGGTACAAGGTAAGGGGAATTTTTCGACCCCAACTTTCATCCTTCGGGTTCTCCCTCTTTCACTCCTTTTTGATATGTTTACTTATTAAAAATAATTTTTTCATCATTATCTTTAATTTTCATGGATATAAATTTTTGTCACTGGTATTGATGAAAAACCAAATGTTTTCCAAATGAAATCTTCTTTTAAGAACTCACATTTTACCTCTCATTCAAGGTTGATAGTTCTTGTATCAATTATGTTGTTCCCTCTTTCTTTTGGGAACCCAATGTTTAATGATGTGTTCTTATGAGAGGAAACCCATTACTTTTCATTGGTTAGTTATGTTAATTTATGTTCATTGTCGCATGCATGATAAATAATAATGTTATAATGTGACGGGTGTGCCCGAAATTATATAGCGCAATATGAATGTTTAAATGTGACGGGTGCGCCCAGAATTATATAGTGCTCCAATGCATTGGGTAATGTGATGAATATCAAGATTAAATGTCAAATGATGTGTGAACAAGATGATAGCTCAGTTCACAATTATCTGTGGTAGTTAACCACTAAGTCATGATGTTTCATTTTTAGGCATTGCCAAATTTCATATATTTTATTTATGATACTCTAATGTTTATGATCTTTTGCCTATGTTATGATTATACTCCCTCCATGATTTATTGTTCTTATGTATCATGTTACTAGGATTCTAGATCACCCCTTTTGATGTATATCCTCTGGTGGATATATTTACTAAGGAGAATAAAAGTGCCAATAAGAAGCTTGAGAAGATGAAATTAAATAAATGTTTATGCTTGATGTTGTAATTGTTATGTATGGTCCTAGTTTTCCCAACAAACTAAAACTTTTCATCCTCTATGTATAATACTATTATGTTGTTTATCATTAAAATTATTTAATATTAATGTAATAAAAGGTTGGGTCACAATAGATAAGATGATGGGAAGGCACATTCATGTTTTTAATAACACTGAATAGAGTGATTGTATTAACAAGTAAATACTTATTTCAGAAAGAGGCTTCAATGAAGGGATGATTAAATAAAAGGATTACATGAAAATTTTGGACATGATTCTAATTCAATTCAATGTCATCCTAAAGGATGATCTAGAAATGTGGTAACCTCTATTTCATGGAAAATTATTTCTGATAAGAATTCTATTAGGCTCAAGTCATCTTTTAACAACTATTTTTTTCTATTATATCATTAACATGTAGAACAATGGGTTTCTCATTTTTTCCAAAAATTTATATTTCATATTAAAAAAATAAGTTTCTGTCATGTATCACTGTTCATCATATATCCACCAAACTTCTATTTTTCATTTTAGAAACACCATATTATTTATGAGTGTATAGTTTTATATACTCAATTGTAGTTCATTATTTATAAAACATAAATTTCAAATTATTCATTCTTGTATTCACCTTTATTTTCTAATCTTATATAATTTTCTTAATAATCATATTACATATCATTTATCTTTATAAAACATTTAAACATTTTTATACTATTTTACTTATGGTCCATATTCATAAAAGAAGTAATTTTTTTAATGTCAAAAATCAATGTACTAAAGTAATAACATATTTGACATTAATGATTTTCTATTGGACAATAGATAATAGAATGAATATGTTCCAGTGGAAATATTGAAAACTTTTAAACTCTTTTATGAATTTGGTTTATAATCATTCCATTAAAAAAAAGTGTGAACCACTGGATCATCATGTTTAAATATTAAGGATTCCACACACACTATCACACATTGACTACCTTCTCATTTTAATCTGACAAATTTATCCCATACATTATTTCAATAACTCCTTCTATTCCACCATTACTTTGAAAAAATTTTAATGAAACATGATAACATGGAACAAGTGCTCTATTGTACATTGGAATCTTATAAATATCGTTCAATCATCCTCTCTTTTCAAAAAAAACCAATATTTCATAGAAATAAATATATTTGTTTTATTATAATGTTTTGAAAAACGCAACATGTTTTGTTTCATCCCATAAATAAAAAAATTGTATATTTAAGCATTTCTTCATCATTAATGGCTTATTCGACACTTTTGATTTTAAGATATTCATCAATTCCAAATTTAATTGTTACATATTTTAAATCCATTAAATTATTAAAAAACATTATGTCTCTTATCATAAGTGAAGAGCACACACTATCCAAGATCATTGGTCAATCTCACTTTTCATTAATCCAAAATCCACAATAATACTGATAATACCCACAGAAATAATATTTACATGTATAACATTAACACTATCCTGAGATGAGATCATGATTCTTAGAAACCTTATTATTTTTATTATTAGAAATTTTTGTACAACAAACCATACTATACTAGACCAAATCCATTATATTCATCATAGTTTTTATTCAGCCTCGCCATAAACATAATATATAGGAAACATTTTTTAATATGTTTTTTAGGAACATCATACATCTCTGTTTTGTTAGTATTAGATATATATGTAGAATTCCTATCATTCTTCTTCTTGAAAACATTTCTACCATTATTTTCAACCATTGAATGTATATTTTGATCCATATCATGTTTACCCATTCTAAAACATTCATAAATTTTATATTTTTTTGAATCTCATAACCATCACCCCATATTTAGAATGTTTTGGTGGGAAAATATTCAACTCTGCATATTTTTTCATCAATTTTAATCAATTTATTCACTCCAATTATTTCATTTCTAATGGGTTTTTAAATCATAATTCCCTTCAGTTTGATTAAAATTTTCATTACAAAAACATTCAGGATTTGTTTTTCTGAATTATCATATTTCAATTTCTTCATTTATTTTACTGTCCTTCTAATATTTCTTAAACATTCTTCCATTTTTGTATTCATATGAAATTATAATCTATTTTAATTTTCTTCAGAAATATTGACTCAAAACATTTCATTGCTCAATTTTTCAATTGAATAAATCTATCTAGAATTATCAGTAAGCATTTCATATTAAGCTTCACTGTCTTCTAGTTGATCATCTTGAGACAAAAAATATTCTCCTTTTGGATTTGGATATTTTTTTAATCTTTACCATTATAATAATATTTAGTCTTATCAATCTATTTCTTGAATAAAATTATCCGACAACTATTATCTTAAACTCTATACTGTTATATCATTCATCAAGGACTATTATCCACAATGTCCTAAATGAATCCACATTCAGAATACTTTATGAGAATATTTCCTTTATACTATCCTATACCACTTTTTCCATTTTTATTAAAACCGTGATAAAAATACATGAATTTGTCTATATACCTCATTTAATGAATTTGAATCCATATTTACTAATTTTTAAGGAATATTTTTATTCATTTCTTTCTGGGCATCCATGAAATACATTTCTCGATTAAATTTGGGTTTTTTTATTTGATAACATTCCATTTTCTCGATTTATGAGTAATAAGAGCACTATGAAAAAAATCAAAAAGTAATGATTCTCGATCTCTATCTTCCAATGTGGAAACTATAGCATCAATAATATTAGGAATAATTCGTTAGATCATTCCATGAAACGTATAATCCACTAACATTTCACAATGTCATCAAATAGTGATATGATTTTCATAAACCTTATTAAATAAATAACCAATGGATTCCTAATCAACCATCAAGAGGTCTACATATATCAACCTATATATTTTTCAAATTTTCCTTACTATATTTTTCATTGCCTATATAAATTTACATCCTTTTATCATAGATACCAAGGGAAATTGAAACACCCTTAACATGTAGAAACTCACATCTAGAAAGAATTTAGAGAAAACCATTCTTATCTCTTCTATTATTCTTTATATTTAACATATCAGTAGATCTAAAAGGAAAAAAATCTCATTAATAGAAGGACATACATCTGTTAAATATTTAGGAACATCATAACAATGTGACGTAAGATACGTCATCATTTTATCATTACGTGTATGATAGTTCATACCATTAAAGACTATAATCCCCATTCTATTTTAAAATTCTTGATTTTCAATACCAAATTATCTTCATGAACATCAACAAATAATGAACAATGGGAACCTTTTCTGTTCAACCAATTTTGATTACACCATCAATATAAATTTATAACATATAAGGGGTGTTAAACTTGTGATATCTTTTTATTATAATTGTTTTTATTTAAAACAACCTCCGAATCTTATTAATGATTTATGACTTTTTTTAATACCATAGAATCACACATCTATAAGAACATAATAATTTAAAAGGATCACTACTCAACAAGAATAGCTAAAAATTTATTATTGTATGGAAAAAATTCAATACGACATAAGACACTATGAAATATTTCTTTTCTGTTGATGCCAACTCTATGATATACCATTACTATTTTGTAGTAGTATTTTTAGTTAAACAGTTTTTGAGGATCAATTAATATTAAATTATTTATTAATATTTATGTAACATGTTAATAAAAAATCTTTATTTTCTTTAAACCATTTCACTTTTCCTCCATGCCAAATTTCATAAATATAATCATCAAAATGTTTCTCCATATTCTTATAAAACATTACATAATAACATTATTGGACATTATATTGTTACTCAATTTGATCACATATCCAATTCTACAGTCCAATTTCCTAGTCTCAAAATATAACTCTAGAAGAATACATCTAAATATATTCAAAATAGGTTCAATATAAATCCATAAATCATAACTATAATATTTAATTGTGTCATTTTTTGATGATAAAAAAATTTATTTTTAAATTTGATATTTTTTAATATTCACTAAAAACATACCTTTTCAAAACAAAAATCAATATTTCACAATAAGATATTTTTTATTTATTGGTTTTAAAAATTATATCCATTTTATGAAATAAAATTAGTAATTTTTTCGAAATAATCTATAATAATTTCTCAAACAGATTAGTAATAATAACTTATTTCAAAAAACATATTTTTTTGATGCATATAATTACATTATTAAAATTTGAGAGATTATATTCTTCTTATTTTTTAGTAATTTTATTTATTATGGTCATTATATATATTTTATAATTCATCCAATTATATTAATTATAACTCATTCAGTATCTAGGATATTACAATCAAATTTAAATAATATATTTCATGGTTCCATTAATCTCTAAGTAGTGTGTCATATAAAAAACTGAATAAAATGTTATTAATTTAAATTTGTTTTGTGTAATAGTCACAAATTCTAATTTTTATCTTCTAATAATACCCCCAATTATTTTATTAAACACCCTTTGTTAACTGCGTTCTTGGTTTCGTTGTTAGTTATCAAGCATAAATAAAACATCCATATCATGTTATATAAGGACATAAAAGATAACACAATAGATTATTTCCATGAGTCACATCATATGTCAAATAAAATAATCTATATATTGAAACCCTATAAAATGAGGCAATCAATGTCCATTAAACACCCCAATACCAGAATATGATCATTTATGAATTCTCTAAAATTTTAACATAAATTAAAATCGAATACATGAATATCATCTTGGATGGTTTAGGGATTTTATTATTTTTTCTATAAAAGTAAATATTAACCTAATCCTTTCAATATCAAATGGCTAAAAAATAATATGGTAAAACACCATGCCCATATTTTAGTCAGGGAGATCTCCATTTTTATGCATAAAACCTACCAGAATATCAAAAGACATTAAGTCTTAGTGAACAAATATAACAATATTGAATATTCTCACTTGAATTAGGAGTTTACCCCTATCATTGGTTATGTTAGGGTACTGATGGTGGAGTTCTTTTTTGAACCAATAATGGGTCACATAAAATTACTAATGAACTTCAATTTTAATGTTCCAGAAAATGTTGCAATGGTCCCAGTCGATATTGTCTATGATGATGTTTTGTTTTCAATACAAACCATAGTGTCGTCACAACAATCATCATCTATGATATCATGTAAATAAATCAGTTCTATTCATCCCAATGGAATCAAGTGAAAATATCTATTTTCTAAATGGATTTGTCCCATAATATATTAGCCCAATGAATAAACCCTCACGATTGATCAAAGTAGAAAGGAAAAAATTTGATTTCGGAAAATTAACTTCACCCTTTGTAATGACCCAAATGAACAAAAAGTAATTTATAAATGAGGCTTCAATGGAGTCCTCTATATATTCATTACCAAAGGAGATACCCAAACCATCAGTAAGTACGTCCATACAGACTCTTATGTCACCCCACATTCTAGTACCAGACTCTCCATGAAAATAACAAGGCTTGGATACTTCCTAAACATAAAGATCCATGACTGGGTGGAGTTTACATGTAATATCGACACATATAAGGTCTCAAAATACATCATCCATAATCCCTTGTAGTTTCTATATATCATCAAATATTCTGGATTATTTTTTGAATGGTGAGTAGATTATTGGGGTACATATTCCCATTTATATGTAAGTATTTTAATTGGATTCACACTTCTAATGATTTATTTTCCCTCTCATCCAATTATATACCACATATGAAATTAAAGTGATATATTATAATCTATTTCATGATTTCTTATATCATCACCATATTTGTGGTCCCTCACATGACACTTTAAAACTACAACATGATATTCTATTTTATTGATTTGAAGAGACTTTATCAAGTGTATAATGTTGAGTCTTAACCTTAGTATCTATAATAATAATAAATAGTAAATGGATTGATATTTTCCTTCAATAATACTATATTTATTATAATAAATAAATTAGATGAAAATACTAGTGGAATTGGTCAAGAAATCATATCAACCCATTATAATAATACTATTCAACAACCCACGCTCCTATAGAAGAATCCTAATACTAACAGTCTTTGTGAATGTGGTTGAATTAACAATCAATTTCTTGTTACCATCACAAAAAAGAAATTTCTATGGAATACTTCCAATATATGAAAAATCAAAAACAAAAAATGTTGAGTTATCACTACTCAATTAGAAAAGGATTCATAGAATACACAACATCATAGTAAACTAGAACCAAATATCATGTTATTTCAGTAAAACCATTAACCACTACTCAATCAATTTAGAATATATACTACTTCTTGTAATCCTAATAATACTATGGGGGAAAACTCCAAAGTTGGAAATATGTGGGAAGGTTAAAACATTATATATCGAGAATATTCTGATGAAGCATGCTCTTCGGCGAAAATGAATATATTTATACATCATGACCCCACAAATGATATGTTCCTTAAGAAATAATTTTCATAACATCAACAATGTGTGAAAGTATAGGTATTAAGATACTAAACTATATAATGTGCCAGGTCATTTTCACATGATTATAAATTTTTGGAAAAATAATTTCTTGTTATATGATGTTATATTTCTGAAAAATAAAATTACCAAAAGGCATTTAACTAAATAAATATGTCATTTCAATGTGATGTAAATCTATAAGGAATAAATCTGGGGCGCGTCATATTAAACTATGTAACAACATATTCCTCACTAAATAAATTTTAAGAACATTGTTTTCCTTGTCCCATGTACTCAAACATCAAAAAATGTTTTTACCCTGTGAGTCATACCTCCCCTTTTATGTTTGGGTGATAACTATGAAAAGGGATTCAATGTATTGGTTTACCAACAAATGAAATGTTTTATCTGATGAAATTTTGTGATTGAAAAGTAGTGACACATTCATCCAAGAATCAAAACCTCATCTATAAATTTCTTAACATTAATTCAATCCATAACACAACTCAATAAGTAAATTGTTTTACATTTTATTGATTTGTTATGAAAATGAAGTGCACCATCCCAATATGAGAGTAAGATCATCATTAGGGACCTCTACATATATAAACTATTTATGTCCCGATTATTGAATTGTTTAGATAGGTAACGAGCCTTGGATAATATATCTATGGTACAACCACTTATAATAATCACTATTGACAATGTTCCTTAATGAGGACATGATATATGGGGGAAGCATACTCATATCATTATATAAATTTTATTTTATGTCGAATATCTTGATTCTACTAAGGTTTAATCAATATCCCAGAAGGCTTTGTTTCTCATGTTCAATATATATCATGTCATAATTGGGATACTTGAAATATTCTACTACTATATCCATTAAAATTAGTATTATTTAGAGAGATGGGACCACAATCGTGTAAATTGATGTTAAACGATACAACATTAGGACATGATGTTGAACAAATTATCTTCCCTAATGATTTTGTAAATAATATTTTCATGGATTATCCCATCACCTTGAAAATGTATTAAATAAAAATTGTTGTATAATCTAGGATGCTCCAACCATCTTGAATATTATATTCAATGTATACCAACTTCATGCCTTCCAAATATGTGTTGATTGCAAAAAATTCCTTGATATGATAAAATATTATTCACCCTATGGACCACAATACCATTATAAGGACCCATCCTTAAACATTTCATAATATTGAGTTAAATTAGTAATTCACATTGAGGATCATTTCTAGTTTAGAGTTTTAGAGAATTAGTCCATAACTATTACATATCAGCCTGGATATTATATATTGAAACTATAACTCATTATCTATTTTTTCATAAAATATAAACACATTAAAATAATCATGTCCAGTTCCATGTTGTAGACATCCTAAAATTTCCATGATCAAATCCTAGTCCCCATTCCTATTCATGTCATGTAAAAAACATGTCAAAAACTTATGATGATCCAAAAGCATAGTAAGGAACTTACAAAAAAGGAAAACTATTAGTTTTTGAAAAAATAATTTAATCCACAAACACTTTATCATATATAATACTTTTTACCATTATGAAGTAGTAAATACTCTTCTCTGAATAAAATATCATTGCTTACCCTTCTGTAACTGAGAGATTTACATAAAACACATATAAAGCACACATAACATATATAGATAAATTTTGACATAAACCTACTAAAATAGAATAACCATATGGTAATATTCCACACATATCACTAAATTTAATATCCATAAGGAAGTCTACCATACCCAATGCATTGGAGGTTATAACGAAACCACTCATTTTGGTTTATCATGACACAACCTGTCATTTGGTTTATCACGTAACCACTCGTCAAATTTCCAAGTACCATTATAAAATAATACCACATAAAATATTATAAATATGAACATTTCCCTGATAAAATTTCCACATTTAAATCACAATATATCATTTCATGATATTAATATAATCAATGCTTAATCAAACCATTTTTCATACAATTTAAAACATTTAATAAAGATATTTTTGAATCAAAGTGTCCAATAACACATCGAAGCTACTAAAGGAATTGAAATTTTTATAAATTAACGTCCATATAAATAAATAATAAAAAACATTTTGAAAACAGCGAGATTAATGATAAATATTTAGAAGAATGAATCATTAAAACAATATTTTATTTAAAGTGTTCTTAAACAAAAGAGATATGATTGAATACAAATAATTGAGGAATAAAATTAAATAAAACTTTATAATATCATGAGAATAAAGGCATTAATGATATAATATGCCAAAGGAAAGTATATACACCTTATAAAAGTGAATTGGAGCATAACAACAATGATGTCTCAACAGAATGTAATTTTAGTTGACATCTATTATAAAGATGGTATCCTTAGATTATAGATGAATGAATTACATAATTATTTGTGAAAAATTTAAATACAATCAATATTATTGGATATTCAATTTAAATTGATCATAGGACATTATCACATGTTCTTTTTAAGACAAACCCAATTACATCGCAGTTTAACTCAATTAATGGAAATCGTGTTAAAATTACTCTTATCAAGTTCATATCGATGACATGAGAATTTATCAATGGAGTGTTTATGATTATCAAACATATATCCAAACAAAGGGGAGTAGAAATTACAATATAAATAAACAAAAAGTGATTCCACACATGATCATATCATTAAATAATTATGAATTATAAGATTAACCGAAGGAATGGAATTTGGATTAAAATGTCCCCTTGCCGATTTGGTAACATACGAAACATACAACACATGAAACGAGAATAATTAAATGAAGATGTAAATACCCATAAATTAAATTATATTACACAAATAGTACAAAACATGGGACGTATGTACCCCACACAAAGGAAATAGTGTCAAATATAGCATGAATATCATGTGAATATTGGTGAGATATGAAATCCATAACCATGTTGTAATCAATCGAGTCATATGACCAAAAGTTAATAAACACCAAATGAATCATTCAATACCATTAATATATATAGATAATTAAGATTATATATATCGAATTGTATTACAAAAAAAACCACATGAAATAAATATGTGGCGAACAATGGAAATCTCATGGAATTAAAAGTGAGATAAGAAACCCCTTACCATGGGTCCGACATGACCCGTTCATTCATTATTTTCCTGAATTATAAACTAAAGTAAATTTATACATTATTAAAAACCATTCACAATTTTATTATTCCTTTTAATCACTTATTACCATGTTATAAACCTTATGTAATCATTCAAGTTAGTAATGGTTGTTTTGTCGATATTTTGTACATAAGTCAAAAACAGACTTTTTATAAATACAGGTTGTACATGTGGTCAATATTTTATTAAATCCATAATTATATTCAGGGTTTTTATATAATATATATCATTTATATTCAGTATTTACATGTATTTATAATAGTACATAACATTTAGAGATAAGAAACGAAATATACCGTTCGTGGAGATGGTAAGCCGTACGTATGCATGAATGCTACTTCAATTTTTATTTTGTATTTTAATGGAATGGAAACATAATGATACATAATTATTTTATTATTAAAATATAATAAAATATATAATTTCATTAAATCTACCCTTTATACATTCATCATAAGGCGTGAATGAGTCATATCACTTTGAGGGGGCGGTAGTCCACACTTCCACAAATGAGATTATATTATTTACCCTCTATAGAAACCATAAAGGTATTTTATAATAGATAAATACCGAAAAATATAATCAATATAAATATAATATATGTCATATATAAATATAGTTCCATCATAATGTCCACCATTAGAGGCAGTTTCAGATATTTGAATAATCATCATTTCGTGAGGTAGTAGTTCATCATCCACAAGACCAGTATGTTCTTTACCATTTATGAAGAGGATTGTGTATGTTTAGTTTGAATACGTCTCATAAAAACAACCTATTATATTGAGGATACTGGTTTTTTTCAAAATTAATGGAATAAAAATATTACAGGGGGTTGGATAAGTAAAATAATACAAAATAAAACAAATGAAAATTAAGATAAATTGTTACCTTTAACTCAGGCAACTCCCTTTGTTTTGATCCAAATGGACCACTTGAAGTGCCTCATGACAAGGTAAGACATATAGAATGATGATATAGATCATGAAAGCCTATTTAGGCATGGGTTGGATGATCCAAGGGGATTTAGAGGTGTGAAATGTGTGTGAGAAGTGGTGTCCTTTTATAAGGGGGAAGGGGCTATTTTGGAAAGATTGTAATAATTATTTTATTATTAAAATATTGTCAGATTTAAAAGGTCAAAAAATCCATAAAATCATAGAAAAGATGACTCATGTTTGAATAAAATAATCCAATAAGAATTCGACAGGTTTTGGATATGGTTTTAATACTTATAATCTTATTAATTTAAATCATTTATTAATGAGGTAAATACCACATCATTTTTGTGTCATAAATAATTTTATTTTTATGATGTCATATAATTATAAAAAAATTACCATGATTTAGGAAATATTATTATATTATTAATGAATATTTAAAGTTGAAAATATTACTTATACAACCCTATGAAAAACTAATTTTACTAAAAAATATTTTTTCATGTCATTTTTGTCTTTACATTAAATTAATTAATCTAAAGAGTCATTAGCACTCCCATGTGGCTCCACGAGGATCCAAAATAGACCCAAGGATGACCAGGGTATTCCATGACTCATCCAATAAGGTTAGATAATGTTTTAAGGTAATTTTATATTATTATGATGTTATTTTTACTTTTAATTACCCTATTTATCTTTAACCACTGTAAATAAAAGTCAAATGTTATTATTCTCCCAAAAAAATAATCATATTGAACAGAATTTTACTTACTAATCACAACCATGTATGTTAGGTCTTCGAAATTCAAATACCAAAAGTGGTAAAATATCATTTAAATGAAAAATTCTGTTTTAACTACTACTTATTGAGTTCATTATACATCAAAAAATGACGTTTTTCTGAAAAATTACAAAAATTCTGCCAAAGCTATATTAGATATTCTGAATTAAATAACAATGTCCATTTAACAAAATTTAAAACAGAAAATTTGGAATAATTAATTTAAAATTTATTCTCGTTGTCCAAAAAAAGGTGTGTTTTTAAGAAATACTATCAATCAAAATATTGACACTTTTTTATTCCAATTTCAACGTGAAATGAATTCCAATGACCACCATTGGATTAAATGGTAAAAACATAATCTACATAAACATTAAACCCAATTAAAATGAGAACATTAATATATTAACAAAATAGATTAAAATGCAATTTTGAATAAAAATACAGTACTTTTCACTATTCATCAAAAATGAATTTTATCAGAAAAATACCAAAACATTTACCATAGTTAATTTTTATGTCCTAATTAAAAAGATTAATTTTATTTTTTTCAAATAGAACATATAAAGTTAAACAAAAATAGATTTAATGAGGGTTATCCATCAAAAGGCGTTAAATAAACCTTTTAACGTAAAGTAAGCTTAAAATTAGATACATTCAGATATTAAGCTTCTAACATTTATTGGATAAATGTAAAGACATTTAACAAACAAGTATAATCATATTGTAGTTAATAATATTAATGTTTCCCAATAAAATGTCTAAGAATTAATTACCATTTAAAATATTAATAATATATATTTTTTTTTGTATGACTATACACTATTTTCCACATAAGACATAAAATAATCTCATTCTTGTGTGTTAAGTACTAACTTTAATATAACATCCCCATTTAAATAAAAATAATTTGTAATTTAAATATATTAATAAATATGAAAATGTCATTTTGTTTAGTTTCTTTATATGTTACATCCTTCCCCCCTTTGGAGAAATTGCATCCTCGCAATTTTAAAATTTGGATGGGAACCTTTATTAAATGTCCCTTATCCGATAAAGAGTAAATAAAACTATCCCATTAAAATAATGAAAGATATGTACAAAGGTTACCCGAGATAACCCATACTAGTATTCCATGAAAAAATGGATATGGGAGAGAAACTAAGTGTCATGTTCTGATGTAGAGTGATAGAAAACATGATTAGGATATTTTTAACAACTAGAAAAACAATTATTTGTAATGGGTTATACAGTCATTGGTTTCTGAGTAGGAAAAGAAAACAGAAAAGTTTTTTGGATTATATTCCTTTTCATAATGTTGTGGAATTTATTTATGTGGCTGACTATGAAATTAAGGATGCAGACTAACTTATCATGTAGACTTTCATCCAATACTAAATTTCGACCACAAACACTTCTTTTCACATAACGATGAGTATCTAAGTTGACATGGACACATCAAAAGTGAAAAACTTATGTTCTAGATAATATCATGATATGCTAAATATGAACAATATATTTTCCATATACTTATATATTAACCAAAACCAAAATTGGTTAGTATGAGATTAGATAATGCCTAAAAGGATAATCCTTTATAGTATGAAATAGTAATCTTAAACTCTAAAATCTAACAAAATTACCCAATGTTCATGAAAGAAAATTAATTACCCAATTTTTCATAAATTTTTATAAAATAATCATAACTAATATAGAAACCCAAAACATAGAAGGATTAAAATTACATAGTCTTCCCCAATAAATCTTAATATTTATCTCAAAAAGCATTGACTACTCTTAATGTCTTATACTGAAGTGTAATTAACCTAATCACATATTCTCTATGATAGGATAATCATTTACATATATAATCTAAATCACCATGTGTCCACAAAAAAATCATTGATTCTTCAAAAATAATATTTTAACCAATACTCCAAAAATTAAATCCCAAGGAATTCTATTTTCCATAAGCATATTATGTTCCCAAAAGTGAGAATGTCTTCCAAAATAACCATTATCACCTGATAACAAAATCATTTTCCAATAATAAGGATGTCAATTTGATAAAACATATAATCACAAATACACTTTTTATAGATAAACAAAATCATTTAACTAAAAAGAACAAGTCATACAATCCAGGGACTTGAAGTAGTCCAGTTTTAGGTGATAAATCCCAATAACAATTTTGTTGTGGGTTTGATTCTCTAAGATTTTTCTAAACTGACAAGTTTTCACAAGGTCTGTTTGTTTTCCTCTGTCAAAATAAATGCAATTTCATAACATTACAAAAAAGAGACAAATTACTAAAAAATAACCATAACATAATCTATCCTCAAATATTATCTAAAAAATTTCATTTTCCATCCCTAAATATAATAATTATTTATCAGTTTAAAATAAATACGACTCTTTATAATATTCTAACCATTATGGAAATTTATCTTACACAAAAAATACACCATAACCTCTAATTTTATATAAACTGACCTCTGATACCAACTATAAAGACCCGACCATAATCATTTCTTGATCTTGAGTTAAATCAATAATTCACATTGATGATTTTTTAATGTTTAGAGTTATAGGGAATTCAGAAAAAACTATTATATATAAACTTGAATATTAAAAGTAAATACTATGACTTAGTATCTTTTTTTTAAAAAAATAAAATATTTAAAAAAGAATCATGTCCAGTTCCATGTTTTAGACATCCTGAAATTTCCATGTTCACATTTTTGTCCCTATTCCTCATCATGTCCTATGAAAAAATTTCAAAAACTCAGGATCAGAAAAAACCTCAGTAAAAGATACACAAATAAGGAAAAATATTAGTGTTACAAAACAAATAGTATGCCATGAATACTTTATCATAAGTAATAATTTTTACCTTTAAGAAGCAGTAAATTCTCTTCTCTGGATAAAAGATCATTGCCTACCCTTTTGTAAACAAAAGAATACTAAATAGCGCATAGAAA
Source organism: Viscum album (assembly GCA_963277665.1). Classification (NCBI taxonomy): domain Eukaryota; kingdom Viridiplantae; phylum Streptophyta; class Magnoliopsida; order Santalales; family Viscaceae; genus Viscum; species Viscum album. Next base: position 746,825,941 of record OY728151.1, on the reverse strand, counting down.
GAACACATAACATATATAGACATATTGGGACATAAACATACTAATCAAAAAACCATATGGTCAACTTCCACGCAAATCACTAAATGGAATAGTCATATGACCAACTTCCATAACCAATGCAATAGAGGTTATAAAATAACCACCCTTCCTAGTTTATCATGGAACCACCCATCATTTTTTTATCAAGTAACAACACATCAAATGTCCATGTAGAATTATAAAATAATAACAGATAAAATTTTGAAAATATAATCTTTTCACTAATAACATTTCCGCGTTGCAATCAGAAAATGTCAATTCAAGATATTGACATAATAAGTTATCAATCAAATGTTTTTCAAAACACTTTATAACATTTTATAAATTTATTTTTGAATCAAAGTGTCCCATACCATTTTGAATATATTAAGGGAATTATAATTTTAAAACATTAATTTCAATATAAATAAATACTAGAAAATAAATTTAAAACATGGAAATTATTGAGAAATATTTAGAAGAATAAATCATTAAAAAAATATGCTAGTTAAAGAGTTGTTAACCAACTGAGATATGCATGAATATAAATAATTGTGGAATAAAATTAAATCAGACACTTTAATATCATGGGAATCAACAGATTCATGATATAATATGGAAAAAGATATTATATAAAGTATATAAATTTGAATTGGTGCATAACCAAAATGAATTATTAATGGAATGTAATTTATGATGAAATCCCTTATTAATATTGTATCCTTAGATTATGGATAAATAAATTACATAATTATGTATGACAAAATATAAATACACTTGATGGGGTTGGATATTCTGTGTAAATTGATTAGAGGACATTCACACATGATTTTTCTAAGATGAAACCAATGACTTGGATGTTTAACTCAATGAATGGAAATTGAGTTAATATTATTCATAACATGTTCATATTGATAAAATGGAAATTTATCAATGGGGTTATTATGTGTATCAAAAGTATAAACACACAAAGGGGAGTGTAAATTACAACATAAATAAACAAATAGTGATTCAACACATAATCATAGCATGACATAATTATAAATTAGAAGATTTACCAAAGGAATGAAATTTGGGATAAAATGTTCCCTTACTGATTTGGTAACTTATGAAACATACCCCACATGAACGAAGAGTCATTCAAATAGATTCAAATACCCATAAATGAATTTATATTACACAAAGATTAAAATACATGGGTAGTACGTACACCACAATAAAAAAATTGACAAATATAACATGAATCTCCCGGGAATGAAAGGGTGACAAGAAATCCCTTACCACATTGTAATCAATCAATTCATTTCACAAAAAGTTAATAACAACCAAATTTATCTCATAATTCCATTAATTTAAAAAGACTCATGATAATATATATCAAATTGGAGTACATAATACACCACATGAAATAATAAGCGGAGAATAATGGAAATCTAATGGTATTAAAGGTGAGATAAGAAACCCCTTACCTCGTGTCTGACATGACTTGTTCATTGATTAATCTCAAAAATAATAAATTAATGTTTATTTATTCTTTATTGAAAACATTTTTCGTGTTTTTATTTACTTTTAAATCACATATTATAATGTTCTAAACATTTTGTAATCATATATGTTAATAATGGTTGTTTTGTCGATATTTGGTACTTGTGTCAAAAATAGACATCAAATAATTACTTGTTTTTTTTGTGTTAAAAGTTCCATATATCCATAATGATATTCAATGTTTAGATATCATATATTGCATATATATCTAGTATATACATGTTTATATAATTGTAACATTTGGAGATAAGAAATGAAATGCACAATTCATGGAGACGGTAAGTCGTACGTACACATGAACACTACTTTCATTTGTTTTTTGTATTGTAATGGAATGGAAGAAAACTTATACAATAGTATATTATAATTCGGGTATAATGTCATATATAATTCCAGTAACTCTACCCTTTATACATTTCACATAAGGCATGTACATGTCATATCACTTTGAGGGGCGGAAGTCAACACTTCCTCAAATGAGATTATCGTATGTACCAACTATGGAAACCTTAATGGTATTCTATAAATGAAAAATAAGGATGAATATAAACAATATAAATAATATATATATATATATATAATATATAAATGTAGTAAGATTATAATGGCCACAATTAGAGAATTTTGAGATACTTGAACAATCATCGTTTCGTGAGGCAGTAGTTCACTGTCCACAAAAACAGTATATTCTTTACCCATTAGACAGAGGAGAGTGTAAATGTAGTTAGAATACATCTCATAAAACCATAATAGTACATTTATGATTTAAGTGTTGTTATAATATAAAGTAATAATAGTAGTTTAGGGTGTTATAAAATTAAATTAAAATGAAATAAAACAAAAGAATTTAATAGAAACAGTTACCTTTAATTCGGGTAACTCCCTTTCGGTTGAACCAAAAGGACATCGGGAAGTGCCTCCTATCTATGGTAAGGCTTATAGGAGGAATAGAGGTATATTTAGAGCTTATTTTGGAAGGTGATGAAGAATCCAAGGGGCTTGATATGTTTGATAATTGGGTTCGAAGTGGGGTCCCTTTATAAGGGGGAGGAGGGGCTCTTTTGTAATGTTTGAATCAATTTTTTTTATTATAAACCATTCTTCGGATTAAAAAGGTCCAGAACACATTAAATATTAAGATACGAGGACCCATGTTTGAAATAAAATTATCCAATAATAATTCTATAGGTTATGCATACTTTTTTAATATTTATAATCTTATTTATTTAAATAATTTATTAATGAGCTAAATATTGCATCATTATTATGTCATAAATTATTTAATTTATATGATTTATAAAAAAAACCATGATATAGAAAATATTATTAAATTTTCAATGAATATTTATAGTTGAAATGATAACTTATATAACCCAATGTAAAAATTAATTTACTAAAAGTTATTTGTATATGACATTTTGGACTTTAAATTAACTTAATTAATCTAAAGATTCATTATAACTCCCATGTATCTCTAGGGGGTCCAAAAATAGACACAATGATGACCATGGTCATTCATGACTCAACCAATAATTTTAGGACTGGTGTTAATGTAATTTTTTATTATTATGATATGATTTTTATCTTGAATTACCCTATTTATCTTTAATCGTGGTAAATAAAAGCCACAAGTTACTATTCACCAAAAACATTAATATTATTGAACCAAATTTAACTTAATAATATCAACCATGTATGTCATATTTATTAAATTCAAATCACAGAAGTTGTAAAATTACATTTAAACGAAAAGGTCAGTTTTAAACTACTACTTAGTGGTTTCACTATTTATCAAAAATAGGTATTTTTCCGAAAAAATACCAAAAATCCAAACTAAGCTATATTGGATATTCAAAACACAAAAATGATATAAATTTTAAAAAATTTAAAACATATAATTTTTATTTATTAATGTAAAATTACTTATTCTTTCCAAAACAAAACAAGTGTTTTTAATAAATATTAACTATCAAAAGATTGACACTTATTTTTGTCAAATATCAAAGTAAAATTAGTAACAATTACCACCATTGGATTAAATGGTAAAAATATAATATAATTAAAAATTAAAAAAAATTAAAATATAACATAACAATATTAACAAATTATATTAAATGTTTGTTTTGAATTAAAATAGATTATTTTTCACTATTAATCAAAAAATAAATTTTTTCAGAAAAATACCAAATTTTTACCCAAAGTGAACATTGATATCCTGATTCCAAAGAATAATTTTACTTTTTCAAATAGAACATATAAAAGTGTCCAATAGTAGATTAAAGTAGTGTTAGCTATCAAAAGGTGGTAAATCAACCTTTTAAAATAAATTCTGCTTAAAATTAGATTAATTCAAATTTTAAGCCTCTAAAATTTATTGGATAAATGATAAAGAATTTAAAAAATATGTATAATTATAGTCTATTATGTTCTATTACTTCCATAAAGTAAAATTTCTAGGTGTTAATTACCATTTAAAATAATAATAATATATAATTTTTTCATATGACTATGCATAGTTTGCAAGATAAGACTTTGATGAACCCCATTGTTGTGTGTTACGTACGCCCAAGAATATAACATCCCCTTTGAAATAAAATTAATATTTAATTCATATAATATTAATAAATATGAAAATTTGCGTATACATTATTTTGTTAGAATGTTACATCCATCCTCCCTTTTGGAAATTGAGTCCTCGCAATTTTAAAATTTGGCAAGGAAGCATCATTGAAAGTCCCACATAAGAAAAAATTGCACATAAAACTATCACTTTCAAATAAATAATGATATGTTATATTTTCACCCAAGTTAACCCATAATATGATTCCATGAAAGCCATAATATGGAATAGAAACGAAGTATCTTGTTCCGATACAGAGTTATAGAAAAAATTATTTGGATAATGTTAACAACATGAAAAAAACTAATTTGTGATGGGTTAAATATTCATTGGTTTCCCATTAAGAAAATTCAATGGACAAAATTTTTGTTATATGTTCCATTACATAATTTTGAAGAATTTATTTATGATCCTGACTAAGAACATAAGTACACATACTTACTTGTCATGTAGACTTTCATCATTTACTAAATTTTAACCCCAAACTATTCTTTTATAAAAAAGATGAGTATTCAAGTTGAATAGGACACATAAAAAGTGAAATAATCATGTTCTACAGAATAACATGATCCGAACAATAAGAACAATATACTTCCTCAATCTTTATATGTTAACCAAAACCAAAATATGTTAGTATGAGATCAGATAATCCCTAAAAGGATAATCCTTTATAAAAATAAATTATACTCTTAATCTCAAAAATCTAAAAAATGTACTCAATGTTCAAGAAAGACCATTATCTATCCAATTGTCCTTAAAATTATTCAAAATAATTAAAACTAATATTGAATCCCAAAAATCAAAAGGATTTAAATCACATTTTCTTCCAAAGTAAATCTTAATATTTATCTCCAAAAATATAGACTACTCTTGAAGTCTCATACTGATGTATAATTATCCTAATCACATATCCTCTATGAAAGGTTAATCATTTCCATAAATAACACATGTTACCATAATCCCACAATAAAAAATTATATTATATAATAATAATATTTAAACCATTATTCCACAAAATCCCAATGTATTCTATTATCCTAAAGCATATAGTGTTCCCAAAAGTGAGAAAGTCTTCCGATGTAACCTTTATCAGTTAATCACTAAATCAGTTTCCAATACTAAGGAGGACCATTTGATAAAATATATAATCCATAATAAACTAATTCATGATCAATAAAACCATTTAACTAATAATAAATAGTCCTACAAACCATGGACTTCACGTAGTCCTGTGGAAGGTGATAAATATCAATCTCACTTTAGTGGTTGGTTCGATTCTTGCAGTTTTGTCCGACATAATGGGTTGTCACGCAGTCTTGGTTTTGTCCTTTTTTCAAAACTACACAATTTCATAACATTCCAATAAAAAGAGAAAAAATACTAAAAAATAACCATAACATAATTTATCCTTAGAGGTTATCTAATACGTTTCATTTTTCACCAAAAAAATGTAATAACTATTTATCACCTTTAAAATAACTTTGACTCTTTATAATATGATAACCATTATGGTTATGTCACTTATTCTTAAATTTCACCCTAACCTCAAAATTCCTATAAATATACCTCAAATTCCAACTATATGGATCCAACCTTAATCATTTTATAATATTGTGTAATACCAAGAATTCACATTGAGGATATTTTCTGGTTTAGAGTTTTATAGAATTAGGACATAACTATCACATATCATATTGGATATTACCAGTAGACACTACGACTCAGTATCCATTTTTTCATAAAAATAAACTCTTAAAAAGAATCATGTCCAGTTCTATGTTTTAGACATCATAACATCTCCTTGGTCACATCCATGTTTCTATTCCTCATCATGTCATGTAAAAAACATGGGATGAGAAAAAATCACAATAAGGGATACAAAGAAATGGAAAACTATTATTTTTTAATAAAACAAGTAAGAGATGAATAATTTATCATATCTACAACTTCTTACCATAATAAAGTATCAAATACTCTTCTCTGAATAAAAGGTCATTTCTTTCCATTTTGTAACCAAAAGACTACCATAAAACCCATATAAATAACACATAACATATATAGATAAATTTGGGCATAAACATACATAAATGAATAACCATATGGTCATCTTTCACTCATATCACTAAATGAAATACCCATACAACCTACATCCATACCTAATGTAATTTGGGTTATAACATAACCACCCGTCCTGGTTTATAACGGCCCCACCCGTTATTTGGTTTATCACGTAACCACTGGTAAAATGTACATGTACCATTATAAAATCAAAACACATAAAATATTGAAAATATAAATATTTCACAAATAATATTTCCACATTGTAATCAAAATATGTCATTTGAAGATATTGACATATAAAATGCTTAATCAAACCATTTTTAAAACCATTTAAAACATTAAATACTCAAATTTTTTAATCAAAGTTTCACAAACCACATTTTAGCTATTAAAGGAATTAAAATTTTAAAACATTAATGTCCATATAAATAAATACTAAATACCATTTTTAAATGATTAACATCAATGAGAAATATTTTGAAGAATAAATTATTAAAACAATATTTTAGTAAAAGATTTCTTAACCAAAAGAAAAATTCTTGAATACAAGTAATTGAGAAATATAATTAAATAAAACATTATAATATCATTATAATAATGGGAGTCATGATATAATATGACATATTTAAGTATATACACCATATAAAAGTCAATTGGTGCATAACAACAATGATGTCTCAATGGAATGTAATTTGAGACGAAATCCCATTTGAAGATGGTATCCTTTGATTAACGATAAATCAATTACATAATTATGTGTGAAAAGTTTAAATACACTAATTATTATTGGATACTCAGCATAAATTGATCATATGAAATTCAAACATGTTATTTTTAAGACAAAACCAATGACTTGGATGTTTAACTCAATGAATGGAAATTGAGATAAAATTACTCTTATCATGTTCATTCCGATGGAATGACAATTTATCAATGGAGTGATTATATGTATCAAAATTATATCCACACAAAGGGGAGTGTAAATTAAAACATAAATAAACAAATAGTTATTACAACCCTCATAATTTGATGACATAATTATGTATTACAAGATTAACACATGGAATAAAAATTGGCTTAAAATGTTAACTTACCGATTTGGTAACTTAAAAAAAATACACCATAAGAAAGAAGAATATTTAAATTAAGATGTAAATAAAAATTAGTGAAATTATATTACACAATTTTTAAAAAACATGGGTATTACATAAACCACACAAAGGAAATAGAGAAAAATATAACATGAATCTCATGGTAATAAAAGTGAGATAAGAAATCCCTTATGACATTGTAATCAATCGAGTCGTATGACCAAAAGTTAATAACCAAGAAATTATTCCCATACTACCATGAATATAAATATAATAAATATTATATATATCAAATGGAATTACACAATACACCACATCCAACAAATAAGTGGTGAATAATGGAAATCTCATTGAATTAAAAGTTAGATAATAAACCCCTTACCTTGAGTACGACTTGACCCGTTCGTTCATTAATTTCCATAATAATAAACTAAAATTAATTATACTTTCTTTAGAAATTTTTTGAAGTTTATAATTTATTTAAAATAACTTATTAACACGTTATAAGTATTATGTAAAATTTAATGTTAATAATTGTAATATTGTTGATATTTGGTACTTAAGTAAAAATGGAATTCTTATAATTACAAGTTGTTGATTTCATCCAAAGATCATTATATCCAGAAATATATTAATGATTTATATTTCATATATTTATTATATATCCAGAATATTCTTTTATTTATAATAGTACATATCTTTTGGAGATTACAAATGAAATACCCCATTCATGGAGATGGTAAGTCGTACGTATGCATGAATGCTACTTCCATTTATATTTTGTATTGTAATTGAATGGAAAAACAATCATACTGACATATATTATAATTCATATATAATTTCATATATAATTTCATTATCTCTACCTCTTATATGTTCCACATAATGCAAGAACGTGTCATATCACTTTGAGGGGGTGGTAGTCCATACTTTCTCAAATGAGATTATCATATTTACCCACTATAGAAACCATAAAGGTATTATATTAAAAAATACAGAAACCTAAAAACAAGATAAATATAATATATATCATATATATATATAGTTTCATCATAATATCCACCATTAGAGGCTGTTGGGGAAATTTGAACAATCACTGATTCGTGAGGCAGTAGTTCACCGTCTGCAGAAACTACATGTTCTTTTTCCATTAGACGGAGGAGAGTGTAAGTTTTATTAGAATCGATATAATTAACACAACCAATTATTTTGAGGATACTTGTATTATTATATGATAAAGGATTAATAAGAGTTTAGTGGGTTGGAGATATAATATATAACAAAATAAAACAAAATAAAAAAAAGAATTTAACTGAAAGTGGTACATTTATTTCTGGTAACTCCACATTTTTGATCCAAAAGAACATATTTAAGTGTTTCATGCCTAAGTTGAGGCTTCTAGAATGAATATAGGGAACATGGGAGATTATTTGTGCAGGGGCTGGATGAGCCAAGGGGCTTGAGATATGTGAGAAACGGGGTATAATTTTTTTTTATAAACATATCTTCTGTTTCAAAAGGTAAAAAACTAATTAATGTTGAAGAATATATGACTCTAGTATTAAATAAAATCATCCAAATTGTATTGGACATGTTTTGGATAATTTTTATTATTATTTATACATATATCTTTTTAGATCATTTATTAATGAAGTGAAAACTGCATCATTCTTCTACCAAACATTATATTATGTATATGATGTCGAACAATTATTAAAAAACAACCATGATGTAGCAAATATTATTATATTTCCAATGATTATTTATAGTCAAAATTATAACTTATATAACCCCGTGTAAAAATTAATTTACTATATGATATATGTTTATGTCATTTTTTCCTTTACATTAAATTATTTAATCTATTGTCTCATTATCACTCACATGTATCTCCATGGAGTCCAAAAATCAACCCAATGATTTACATGGTTGGAAATGACTCATAAAACAAAGAGATGACAAGTTTTTATTTAATTTTGTATTATTATGATATTAGTTTTACTTTGAATTACCTTATTTACCTTAAATCACAGTAAGTAAAATTCGAAAGTTGTTTTTCACCAAATAAAATCATCTTATTGATCCCAATTTAACATACTAATATCAAAAAGGTAGGTCGTATTTTTTAAATTCTAATCACAGATGTGGTTAAATTTCATTTAAATAATAAATTCAGTTTCTAACTACTACTTAGTGTTTTCACTATTCATAAAAAAATTAACGTTTTTCAAAAAAATACCTAACAATCAGCCTATGATATATTTGATATTCCGAATTAAAAATTGTTGTATATTTTTTCAAATTCAAAACATAGAAGTGGGATTAATTAATATACAATTAATTACCGTTGTGAAAAGAAAAGGAATGTTTTTTTAGAAATATTGACTATCAAAAGATTGACATTTGTTTATGTCCAATTTCATTGTGAAATTAATTATAATGACCAACATTGGATAAATTGGTAAAAACATAATCTGATTAAACATTAAAAATAATTAAAAGTATAAACTATTGAAATAAATAAATTAGTTTAAAAGGCAATTTTGAATTAAAATACATTATTTTTCAATATTCATCAAAAAATGAATTTTATCAACAAAATACTAAAAGTTTACCAAAATTAAAATTTGATATCCCAATTCAAAAAAAGAAATTAATTTTTTTCAAATAGTATATATAAATGTGACCAAAACTATATTTAATGTGGGTTCATCATGAAAAGGCGGTAAATTAGCCTTTTAATGTAAATTATACTTAAATTATATTCATTAATTTTTTATGCCTATAACTTTTATTGGATAAATGTATAAAAATTTAACAAATATTTATAATCATATTTTAGTTAGTTATATTAATTCCCACCTATGAAATCGCCAAGAATTAATATCTATTTATAATAATAATAATATATTATTATTTATCTTGACTCAACCTTGTTTGCAACATAGGACTTCGGAGAACCCCGTTGGTGCGTGTCAAGTACGCCCGTGAATATAAAATCCCCTTTAAAATAAAATTAATATTTAATTAAATATTATTAATAAATATGACAAAGTCATATTCTTAATTTTCCTAGGATGTTACACCCATATCATCTTGGTTTTATATTATATTATGTTTGTAAAAGGTATTAACCATAATGATGGAACACAAATACAATTAGATGATTATTAAAATAATACCCAAGTGATTGTTCCTTGGAATTTTTTTGGGTCATGTAAGAAAGGTAACCCTAAAACGAAGGAGTTATTTTCCTAATGTCATGTTTTACAGGGTTCATCTATAACTAATAGTTGACATTTACCAACTACTATCCACCTTCAAATTATTTTCATATTATTATGTTATTATTAAATCATCCGATAAACAAAAATAATCAAAAATATTAATAACCCCCATATTTACACAATAATTCATTATAGTGATATTAATATCAAAAATAAAATATCCCAATCGTGTTCCCTTTCATTTTATGTAATTTAAATTCTTAAAAGACCCATTTCCCATACATTGGAAATCCTTCAAGATAATTTTACATTTCCAATGCATGGACTCAAAACTCCATAAAAACATTGTTTTATGTCATAACTCGATAACATGTGAAGGCCTATCTATAGACTATTTTATTCATTTTTTAAACCTCAATTACATCATATAAATTGTATTCACATTTGTGGGTATAAAACAATATATTCCTTGAAAACATATTCTTTTATCCATTCAATAATTTTGAACACATTTATTGCTTGTAATTCCCTATTGAAAATTTGTAAATTATACTAATTGATCTGAAGGGATCTTTATTAGATTCAATGGTAAAAGAAAAAGTGCCTCTATGCATTCACCAATGGGATTTTTTTGGTCGATAGAGGAGGGTCCAACATAACTCCAAGATCTATTTCTCTAAAAGAGTAACATTACTCCTACAAATAATCGAACTATCATACTAGAATGTTTTCATTAATGATGTGATATGTTACATTAATTTTGTGAATTTAAAATAGGGCTCAAGAATGTCAATATGTTTTGACCCAATATACAAATGTATTAGAGGAAATAAATTAAATTGAATAATATCTCAGATCCTAATCACATAACCATAAAATATTAGACAACAATTTCATAGTCACATGACGTTAAAAGGCCTAGTATAATCTTTACCACATGATGTTAAACTACAAGAAACTCATCCACATCACATGAAGTATATATTCATGACTTTCAACCCTCTTTCAATACAAACGATATCACTTCAAAAGAAATTAATTATACATGACCTATATATTTTTATATAATACGATCTCCCATGAACATATAAGAGAAAGAACTATACGACGACCAAAAATTTGAACATTGTGTGGAATGATTTCTAACCCCAACGATAAGTAGTTATTCCAAAAATATCAAACTTCTTCCAAACATAATATTTAAAATAATAAATTCCCATGCTCCTTCAAAAGATGCTTATCAATGTATGGATCCTTTTCTGGAAACAAACAACATGTTGATTGTTCAAAAAAAAATTATACATAGTGCTTATTAATTATATTATCTTTGTAAAAGGTGTAGTTTTTCCACTATCAATACAAATCCATGTTCTATTCCAAGACTGAATGAAGTCTATCTTGTTTGGTAAAAATATTGTTAATATTCTCCCACTAGTGATTGAATCTCCAAAAATATACGATCTATATAAAGATATATTCATATCCTTATTGAATATGAAATCTTACTCAGAACACCCATCATCAATCCATGATAAAAATTAATAGAAAATTACATCTAATTTATTGTTTGATACTTTATAGGGATGTATCAATTCATTAATATATCTATACTAAGACATGATATTAATTATACATTCATAAATTCAAGCTGGATCTATGTAGAGAAATCCTAATAATAATTGTGATTGCATGAACATAATCTCCCCTGTCCAATATTGAGTTTGATCTTTGGGGGAAGAAAAATGAGAAAAATGTGTGGATAGATTCTTATTGCCACTGGATATGTCGTGACACTCAAATAATTCAAAAATATTAATATCCCTTGAAACAAACACAAAATATCCAACCCCTTCTACAAACAAGAAATATCTATTAATAAGGACCTATTTAAAATATCTATTTCAATGATTATTTATTTCCATATGTTATAAATTTTGAAACCTTGGGCAAGGGTAGACAAATAAATTTCATATTACCCTAGTTCTTGTACAATTTTCATGTCTTAAAAACAAGAGATAATTTGATCTATAAAGACTCATTTTCCCAATATATGACTTAAATTTATGTATTTATTTCTTGTTTATGAGTCACATCTACACAAAAAGAGGGAAATCCTATTTTTTCTACCTATAACACTATGAAAGGATAGAATGAAACTCTTGCATTTGAATAATCCCAACCAATAGTGGGTATCTCTATTGACATGTTCCATGATTCCATGGCATTTCCAAAATAATATATCTTGATGTTGTTAGAATATTTCATTTTTATATCGTGGTAACATCAAATTAAACTACATGGAAATTACATCATGGTTTCATGATGTTAAACTTCATAAAAAGAACATCCCAAAATCATGAGGTTATATGATGCATACAATCATTAGTCGTCACTCCTTATCTATGTACTATCAGACTCATACCAAGTGCATACTAATTATTAAATTATTTAAACCTACCATAACAGTTGGTCTATGTACTGTAATCATAAACAAGAAGTACTTTTTTAAAGCTATAAAACATTAAACATTAACCCCAATCAAAAAATTCCATAAGTAAATTTGTGAACTAGATTCCAATCATGTCGACATGAAAACCTACAAATGGAGGTTGTATAAAATGTCTTGTATTATCTCTCTAAAATCCTCATATACTATGTTTATAAAAATATCATAGCATAAATAATCGTAGTCATAAATCCCAGGATGCTAATCATTATAAATTATAAAATTATTATACTTTCTTTATAAACACCTTTTACTGTTTGAAAATGATATAGAAATTATTTATCGCATCCAAATTCCAAGGTAATATATTCTGTTTTTTTTTTACCCAAATTACTGAGTACTCAAACCCTTCTTGAATATTTTTTCTCAGAAACCAAATTTATAACATTAATGTTTGAGTTGATAAAAACACATTTTTTGAGTTTATAAACTTCTCATGGATTCCCATATAATATATTCATTTATCTCAGTTCATTGTTTTAGTGTCATATTAACATAGATTGACTAATCATACAGGTTCCTGTTATTATATACTGGTGAATGAAAATGAATTTTATATCATATTCCAAGGAGGTGTTATTTTCTATGAGGAATGGTACCCATTAAACAAAAGAGATATTTTCCTAATATTTAGTAATGTGTGTTTCACCCATTTACAATGGTTGACATTTCCCCATAGTATCTATATTTAATTGAAATAGACATTCATACATCATTATTTACAATATCCATAATCAAAATATAAAAAAGAATTCAACAACATATGTATGATAAACATCTATATTACCTATAGTGTGAATATCTAGTTTTTCCTTATGTTACTTATATTTTTTGTTATCGATATCATGTGATCAAAAACCCATGATGTATAGTGTCAATCTCCACAACTAAAAATTGAGCTACTCCAATGATCCCAAACCATCCTTTGATTTTTTTTCCACAACCATCTAAATTTTCAATGTGATTTAATTTTCATGAATATTCTATATACATTGTAATGTAGTAGGGAATCATGTACATGACCACGAAGGTAATCCAATGTAGATTCATTCATAAGTTCCCTTTTTTGATTACATAGAGTCACTATTTCCCTCAGATAAAGGATTTCCAAAATCTGTATGAGTCCTAGAAACATCACAATGGAACTCAATAGCTAGATGTGGTCAATGATCATACTAATATAATTTACACATCTAATCATCCTAAGATAAAATTATTAGGTACATTATAAATGCAGCCAATATCCTTACTATACATGACGGTTGACACAGCAACGTTATTTCACCAGTTATCAAGGGACTCTAATGTATGGATGAGTTGTGTTATAAAAATTCGTAAATATTCATCCTTCATACTCTCATCATGACTAAATGGATTCAAAAAACATCATGAACATTCACCATTCAAAATTTATGTAAGTACATAGGGTACTAGAACCCTCCATGAATATTCATTATTCATATGATTAATGATATCAGAACCCTATGTGCATACCAATTTCTCATAAATAGACCCATGTTATTATAATATATTTTCATAAATGGGAATATATATTTGAACCATAACAAAAAAAAATTCCATGCAATATAACACTTAACTACCAAAAAATGATCTATTATATATTAACAAAAAAACAAAAAGGACAATGCTACATGACCCGAAATTACAACATAAAAAATGTATAATATGTATTAATCTTAAATATTACGACTAAACATAATAGATATATGATATTAAATGAAACAAATAAATTCAATTATATATGACAGTAGTATATAAAAAATAGCTTCATGCTATTCAAACTACAATAATAACACCTTATTAATCTACTATGAATGAAAATAAACTACAAATTGAAAGGGATGAAATGGACAACATGATTAAATCCCACAAAGGGTACCTTAAGAAAATGTTAAGTCACTACTCACCTAGACATTGGTATAAATAATAGGGCACACAATATGGGTGGTACGTTGACCTCCAACCATCCCATTGAAATAAAAAAACCAAAAAAGGGATTATCCTATGAATCAATGATTTATTGATAATAATTATCACACACAAAAATTTCCTGTAGGAATTCAATTATTTTTTGAGAATTGGAATTCAGATTTTGGTTCCTCTCAACATTACATAAATCATGTTGTTTTTGGTTATAAATATGATATTAATCCACCAAATCTTATAGATTATTATAAGATGTATTATTATTGAAATAATACGAAAAAAATCAATGTAACCTTTATTGAATATAGTATAAAAGGAATAATATCCATAGTTTAGGGTCCCTCCCATGATTCAAAATAGTAAATAAAATTATATCATATTAAAATTTGGTCTACTGATATCATTATATCATCCACTTTCCTATGAGATACATCAATTTATTTTAGGAAATTTACCAATTCCATTTCATAAATCATCAATATAAAATGAAGGGCCTCAATTGTGGATGATAACTCATGAATCTATTGTAAATTGTGCTAATGAAATGTGTATTACGTTATGAAACCACTATTAAAATGAGATGGGAATGCTTCATGTTCTGTAATCTTGGTGGCTGAGTCACTTATCTGATCATTCAACTAAGAGGTTGTACCCTAATTTAGATCCAACCGTGTAGAGGTATCCCTCATAGACTGTAGTAGAAACCATTTATTGTAAATTTCCCACAAATAAATCTCATAAATAGGGAACTATTTCTATTCCCATATTATCTGCAGTGTTATTTCATATAATCTATAGAAATTGAGGCCACATAAGACCATGCCAAAGAAGAGATGAAAGATGGTCCCCCATTTACCACAACTCTTTTATAATGGATTATTCAAAAATATGGTAGGAATATAGTTACAAATTATCCAACATGTTATCTTGACTACAACGTCTAAATTATATGGAGTTCCAATAAGTGTAAAAATATTCTTTATATATTCCTGTATCAAATCATTTGATGTAATCATTTAGAGAGTTGATTATGGAGAAATGATAGTGTCTTGGAATACTCTCTCACTAACTCTGACATACTATAAACCACCACATACCTTTATATCCTATAGTATCCTTATTCTCAAGAATACATCTCTAAAAAACAATGTCTTGACTTTACATGACTCTTTTTCATGTTGATTGAAATTTCCATAAGTGGAAAATGTGTCCAAATTTTGTTCTATTAAAAAATTTCAATGGGTTTTGTGGAACCATGTGTCTTTTCCACACCCCAAATTGGATAGATCAACATGCCTAATAATTAGGATTACACCAACTATTTAGTAAAATCCAAAGATTGGTATGTGTGATTATTAAGAGGTGGATAGGTAATATTTTAATTAGTGTACTCATGCCTCAGGATTATAGAAAATAGATTAGTAATATTGCTATTTAATTATCCTAGCATTCCAATAAAAGTGATATAATAAATCCCGTATATATAAGTTCACATGAGAGAAAACCTTTGAGATGTGTATGGATTGAAATTTATTATTCCTCCCAATATATATATAAGAACCCAATTTGGATGTGATTCCTAGTGTGGCATCATGTTTAGGGAACCGATATATTTTTTAATAATCATCCACATAGGGTAAATTTATTGTTTGGAATTAAATATATGGTAGTTTTTAACATATTAAATGTCTCATCAATGTTTTATTTCATTCAATAAACCCTTAAGGATTTTAGGTAAATTATGTTTAATAGTAATTAAGGATTCTAAATGGTGTTTTGATAACTATAACAAATGATGATCTCATCTCTCCACCAAAATAAAAATTTCAAATTCTTAATAATCTAGTAAAATTGTATTTCCGTACAATATAAGACCCATTTTTTATAGGAATGAGTTAATGTTAGTAAAAATAGGATGAGAGGACTACCTTAAGATAATACGGACACCATTAACTATGTGATATCCTTGATATCGGAGCATGCATTCCCAATTAGAATGAGCAATTATTATAGAGACGTAGAAATAATTTCATTAAAAAACATCTAGGACATACATAGAATCACCTCAAATCCCCCTGAGGTATACATCACATCCACTAGGATGGACTAATAAGATCCCATGATATCCGAAACCTTTTGAAATTGGAAGTGATGAGGATTTACCATTGTTGGTGGAGACCAATTTTATCAAAGGAACATCCTTTTCAAATCTCTAAAACAAATAATTAAGCATATGTTGAGTTTCTCAAAATGAGGTTTTACTATTATGTACTTATATGGAGCTATAGTATGGGTATTTTAAAGGTTATCACAAACATTCACAATAAGAAATAACTCATCCTACATTTCCCAATGTGGAGGTATTTCCAATTCCTATGGGATTTCCCAAAGGCTAATCCAAACACCTTCATGACGGTGGTGGAAATGGTTAATAGCAATACACCAACTGTTGATATATTATCATAGAGTCTCTATTTAAAAAAACACGATGGTCGATGAAATACTCATTTTGTAAATAGAATAAAATGGGTTTCATCTAATCAATGAACACTATAATGCTCTGACTAGACTTGAATTTACATTCCCATTTATTATAGAGGTTTCTACTATGGTGTATGTCCCAATATTTAATCTATCGTCCTTTTAAAGTAGTGTAATTCTTAGTGATACATTGATGACGTAGGTCATGAACCTTTTGGATTTAAGGATAGATGTTCAATATATTGGATTACTACTAGAATTGATCAAGTAAGTGTTATAAATTCTAAAGGATTATCACCAGATCATAGCTATAAGAAGATGTAAACTAGGAAGGTTAAAGGAAATGATTCAATGATATAATAGCTATGAATTTTTTATTTCTAATGGAGTATAATTTATTTCTATGGGAATGAGGATAGTATTTAATATTTTTTATAATAATCCCCATTAGAATCTCATTTTCATACATGAATTTTTACAAATGAATTGAATGGATGTTTCCAAAAACCATATTCCTCCTTCTTGACATAATGGATGATGTCACGAAGCATTAATCAATCAGCTTAAAATCAATAAACAAATAATACATTAGATGGATTGAGTGACTAGGAAGGTTCCATATTGTGGGAGTGACTCATTTCAAAACACATGTATAATGTGACTATTAAAATATAATGTATATTTCATGACCATATGATGATGAAGTGGACTTCATATCTATAAATAGGTCACATTAATTGCAGAAAATATTTTGTAATAACATGACACCCATGTGCATCATGAGAGGTAATAATTCGACAATGGATTATAGAAAGAACATAAAATAATTAATTGACCACTTAGCACCATTGTAATATGATTCATAATTATAATTTGATCACTTGGTAGGGTCATGTGATATGTTATTTCAATTGAGAAACATGATTGTCACTCCCAACAGTGTTTTAAAAAATTATCTTATTGAAAAAGAATAAATATAAGATATCTCAAAAAATTGATTTTCAAATAAATGGAATACTCCTTTACACCTAATTATAGGTGATATCAATGAATAACAAAGTCCTCCATGAAAACTATGACCATATAGGGGCCAAAAATATTTTATATGCAGTAACATGACCCTCGTTTAGACTCGCTAACATGTAACCCCCAAAATGTCTTTTGACACACTGGTTTCAATTAGATTGTTCTGTTTGTGTCAATGGTTTCTTCTAAAGCATGATCCATTGCTTATCACATTACAACCCATTGGATTCATGTGAATGATGACCTAAAAATTGGTTAATGGAAATAGATAACATTGCTTTCATAATCGGTTCACCTATCTTGTGAAATCCCAATGATATGTTAGCCTAATCATAAAATATTCTAATAGAAATGCATACAAGATATCAAGATGAATCAGTAGATAATCAATGGGAAATACCATGACATTTAACTGATAAAGGATCTAAATATTGGGATAATTATGTAATGGAAGTAATTTTTTTCCATAAAAGGACTTATGCAGTTCAATTGATCAATACACATTTCATGTGAATTCGTTTTGACATTATATATGGATCATAAATAGTCCATTGGACTTGTAATACAGATAAAAAATTCCTCTATGGACAATCAATGTATAATTCATTGGATTCATGCCTAAAATGATATAAATAATCTGATGATTAAGGGACTTTAGATAAAGAACAAATTATTTGAAAGACATATACAGTTCATGCGATCATTTTATTTATCACATAATATTCCACAGTCATGTATTTATGATCGTGTTAATTACATAGGAAATTTTATATTAATCATGTTATTCCGTGGTAGAAATATAATGGAAAAATTATATTTCAACTATAATGGATATAATTAAAGATATTGGAATGGTTTAGATTTTATTATTTTTTCATTAAAAGGGATTTCCTAGATTATTTGATTATTAAATTGATCATGAAAATATCAGTGGACATGTTGTTCGGATCAATTGAAGATCATTGGACACGTCAACCTAATCGTATGAATGTCCATGGATCTTTCTCCCCTATAACATGATAGACAATGGACATTTTTCCTTATCATACAATGGTCCATGCACATGTAAAAAATGATCATGTGATATCCCTTTGACATATTATCATTATTAGATGACATTAAATATTCCATGGCTCCATAGAGCCTAGTAATGAATGATTGATTAGGGAGTCGTTTTTCATTTAATTATGGGAGGACATCACATATGATGTTCATCTTGATCCAAGTAAACTCATCAAATTTATCTAACATACCAGGATGGTACATTATCTAACGTAACCCTTGTTACAAGGATTTTTAGAATGTTATGTGATATAGATACTGGGTATTCGATGCTTATATCCCCTAGATGATAAATTTGAGGGTGTCTATATGAGAATACTCTTCCACATAACAAACCTGGTTAGTAAAATAAGGTAAATTTAATCATAATGAGTCATGTGATGGTAGATCATGTGAGGGTGTATCATGAGATGACCACTTGACCATGTTATTATCATTTTATTTAAAGAAGTAATATTTACCATGAAATAGGAATATAATTGTGAGATATAATTTTGTTCATTCGACCAGAATATAATCATATGATCACCCATTGTTATAATACATTAATACATTCACGAGATCACATCATTGTCATGGGATAATAATATGATCGTGAGATGGAATCTTTATCATGGTACCATTCAATATGATTACATAAATTATAATTGGTCACTTGAATGCATGAAATTCACTAACTCATTAAGATACATTTCTCTTAAAGAATAAGGAGGAGTTGGTAACCCCCATTTCATCACATAGAGTGCATGCCCCCACGATATCTAAATAACTATATCTCCCTGAAGAGGGTCACTCATTCTTATCCAAGTGCTTCTACACTCCAATTGACATTATAATATTAGATATCCTCTAACAAACCATTACGCATTGTTATATGATCTGTATAATACCAATAAAGACATATTTCTCCTCAGCATGAAAATGATATATAATGTATGTGGAAAATTATTCCTATCAAAATAAGATATGAAGGGTGAATTTATAAGTACAATGTTCTCTACCAATGGTTTTTCTAAATGTGTATATCCCACACCTATATGAAATTGATATGATCTCCATCATTATATTTATTCTCACATTTAACATGACTTGTTTTGTTATAGTGACTAGATAACATCATGTCATTATAAAAATGAAAACCACCAAAATGGTCATTATTTATTTAATATTCTTTTACCATAACAGCGAACTCAAATTTAGATATCCATAATGAGGGGAATATCATGAGATCCTTAGTGTATAATATATACTCACATATCAAAGATACATTAATGTATAATCCTTATACCTAGATATCATTGAAATGATAATCCTATATAAGTGTATTCCCAAACAACATTCATATCCTCTTTAAATTCCATTATTCCCAATGAATCATCTTAGGTCCACCTCAGTTGGTGACACCCACAAAATTAAACAAAATGATCTCATGAAATGTGTCTAATATTTGATAACCTCTTTTGTATCACAACAAGTATTACTAATGTGGCATTAGAGGCTATTGATTATTATTCAATATATATTATGTGAGTTCCCAAATATGGTTCTCCTTTTAGATGATTCTTCGATTGTATCCCCTCATCCATTAGAGGGTAATATTCTGATTTATTTTATTGTGGAAATCTCTAATACATCTGATCTATCAGGACAATGATTCTTTTTATAATTATTATACATTAAAACCCTTCATAATGCCAAAATTCTATATATAATACTGAAATTAATATATATTCAATCTTACTTCAAGATGTCAATGTACAAAAATATGGTCCTATACAAACTACAAAATAATTTATTCTTATTAACATTAGATATTTAGGATTCCTCAAATAGGATAAATTATAATTTGAAAACACCAATAAACTCTCTAGATAGAAGTCAAATCTCAAATCCATAGTCTTATATAGTTGAAAAAAATAATCCCCAAATCATTTTAACCAATAATAATGGAAAAATATGTACAATCATTGACACATAAAAATAGTTTCATTGATGGAATAACCATTTTCATATAATCATATTAATATCCATGAAACCTAAAAACACATCATTTTCTTAGGGTAATCAGTTATTTATTGGGATTTGGGAATGATTAAAAACAAAAAATATATCTGTAATAGAGTATCAATATATTCTACAATTACTTTAGAATATTATTGATGACTCTGACCTCCAATGATTTTTCAACTGTGAGTTCTGATACATCATTAGTATGAATCTCAAACAACCACAAAATAATTGTAAGATGAATTGTTTCTTATTTTAGATGTTTGATTAATTCATTTCCCCCATGGATACAAACTACTAAATTTAAAAATTTGGAAACTATTCTAATACTCTCATTATAATTTTCACACCACAAATATAGAAGAAACAATGTCATAGGACACATGGGAGTACATTACCCAATATTTATCTTCCCATGGTATGGGATAACACTTCATAGATATAGATGATGTGGATAAGATTCTAGACCCCACATTAGAAAACGATATAGAAGATCCTAATAATGAGCCATCTCAGTGTATCTGGAAAAATTTATGAATGAAAAATATAAAATTGATTAGGAATTCATATATGTATTCTACATACCTGACCATATATTTGGGTTAAAATAATCCACTATCACACAGAACATTGATCCCTATTATGAAAGGATCACTCATATATCATGAATTAACATGGTAAGGGTGTACATATTATATTCAAGTGGTGTACAAGGTGTTTCCACTATTTTAAAATCGTGATATGTGCTCTTTGTAAAACATTGTACTTAATTTATCTAGTACTAATAGTTTTCATTATTACTCCTTGGTTAATTTCCTTTTTAAATAATCAATGTCTGAAAAATAAAAAATAAAACTTGTTATTAATTAAATCATTGGAAATGGATACATGGAAACAAGTACTAAGGCCCATAAATATCATAAATTCCCACCAGTAGGCCAATCACGATCAACGGTACACCCCACATCACCACAAACATGCTAAGGATGATGTGGATTTCCTTCGGATCCACCATGACCAAATACATAATTTCTAGAGCCACAACAATCTTAAAAAGAGTCAGTGGGATGAAGAGCACAATATTTTTGTCTCAGTGTTTGATGATAGAATACCATAATCACATATTTATAAGACATAAAAATTTGACCATTTCCATTTAAGTAACCGTTGAGATTACAATGGCTATAATTAAATCCATCGGGTATTGTGGTTTGATTGAATATGAATATCGATGATTTTGATTTATTTCAAAAAAAATTAAATTAATTAACTCTTATTTATATTTTATAATTTCAAAACATAATTCAAGGTCTTTTCATTAATGTTTCCTAATACTTATACATTATGGTTTTGTAAATTTATCACATATATGAAAAATTATATTTTCTTCTTTTGAACTTAATTGTTAATGATTTTTTTTCTTGAAATGTTTTATGTAATTGCATAGTTTAAAATCCTATTGTAGAAAATACATAAATGAACTTTTCTTTTTAAGACATGACATTTGAAAATTGTAATGTTTTTTATATTGTCCACATTAATTCAAAGAAAAGTCTGTATAATATTTTTGAATTTAAAAACATTGTTTTAACTTTATTAATTAAAAGTTATATAATATGGTTTATAAAAAGATATAAATAAATTAAATTTTATGGAAGTAAGGATATTATATTTTTTATGTGGTCATTTTGAAAATTTGAGTATATAGAAAAAATATTAATCCATTTGGCCAACCCTTACAGTTGGGCCGAGCGAGGCGGTACACACAGGGTGGCTGAGCCTAGTCCTCATCCCAAGATATGGTCAGCCATGAATGGGTACCAGAAAGGGAGAACATGATATCGGTAGTCTGCGCCACCACTGGGCAAGAAGCCGCAGTATAGCTCTGGTAGGATGAGGATTTCAGGGGTGCGGGGAAGCAGGAGCCCATGCCTAAGGGCCCCATTATGTCGGTGCTTGGATTTCTGAAGTGTGTTGCAGAGCCTCGGGCTTATAAAGGAGCCACGCGCGTCTCCCCGTTTCGATGTGGGAATCCAATTATTGGGAGAAATGTTATATGGGTCATTGGATCGCATCACGCGCGATCCAGGCCATTGATCCTAATCTCACTTCTAATTCCCCGCGACCGCGGAGTGCTACAAGACTTCCTATCGACCATCTGATCGATATGATGTCTAATCACGGTCGTTCCCTCATTTTTTAAATCCCATTACTTGCGTCATCCATCTGATCGGATTCAAGATCCAATATTGACCATTATTCTTTTTAAAAACCCACGAAATCCTCCCAGTCGTCCGATCAAGATTCATGAAATCTAAACCCTCAATTCTTACCCGTTTTTATCTTCTGCATTGTCTTCACCGTCGCACTCAAAGTTGTGGCCACCCACTGGTATTTTTTCTTCCTCTATTTTTTTACCTTCTACTCAGTATTATTGTCCTGCTATTTTAAGGCCTCCTAACCTTGACTTCTACCTGAATGATCTCCTCGATCTCTTATATTTTATGTTCTTTTTTTGAGTTTACATTCTTTTGTTTCGATATAATATTTTCACAAAAATTATATATTAGTATGTATTATAATCACCTATTTTTTTTGTGAGCTCTCTCATAAGGAACTTGTCGGGTTATTTTATTTTGGTTAATTGTTTTTTTATCTTTTATTTTTGATATGTTAAATATATGAAATATATGAAATAATTCCTATATATTCCACGATTTCTTGCACCCAAAATCACCGATTTTCATTCTCTTGACATGCATACGATTCCTGACCATCCTTCTGAATACCCAAAACATGTAAGGGATCAACCTATTATGTTTTAAACCTTTTTGTAACACTATTTTATCCATATGTTTATACGATTTTATATGTATATAAATATGATATTTCATATATTTTCCAAATATTAACTCACAATGAATTTTATAAATGTGTCTTCAGAACACAACACATGGAAGAGGTCTAAAGCCTCAATTTTTATATGTGAACCATTTTCATGTAATTTCTTTACCCCATGGATATATGTCCATGTATATGGTTGCATCTGAACCCATTTTATGTTTTTCAAAATAAATAATGTATATTCATTTATATATATATATGTGTGTGTGTGTACAACAAACCATTTTGGGTTATGATATTTGAAGTCTTATCCTTCATATTTAAGTGATGTTTTGAAAACATTAAACAGTTACAAATGGTCTAGTTTCTCATATATTCTTTTAAGTATACACTTATTTACAATTCTTGTATGTATGTTTATATAATAAATATTCTTATTGAATTTAAACCATGGTTATAGAGATAGAAACAGTTGCAAATTTTGTTTTGGGGTGTGAAGATCCCTAAATATATACTTTATGAATACATAAACTATTTTTCTATAATTATCAAATTCACATAAAAACATATCCATTTAAAATTAAGTTTCTCATGAAATTAGTATGATGGTTTTTCATGTTCATGTAAAAATCTATATTCGTGCATGAGCTCATCTGTTTAAAAAAATGATGCATAAAAAATTTATAGGCAATAATCTAATATTTAATTGTTTCAAAAGAAATGCCTTTGGTATTTTATGTTTATCTCACAATTAACATATCATGGATCAAATGAGTATTTCAAAACCAAAACATATCAGCATGGTTTAGGAAAGGCCACATTCTTGAGGGTTTGAATTCAGGAGTTTTTATTTCATGTGACGTCCCATTATTTTATCTGTACTAGTTCTTATTACACATGAAGTAGTATGTCATTTTGGTTCATACTTTTCTCTATTTAATATGAATCCCACATGTCTAGTCCTTTTTACATGATCCATTCCAGTTATAAGTATTTATATAAAACGGATTATGGAATAAGAATTTATGTATAAGACCCTATGAATTTGAGACCATGCTTAGACATATGAGTAATGTTTTGGACTTGAGATGATGTAACGGGTACAACCTGAATTATAAAGCTCTCCAATGCATTGCGTAAAGTGATGAAGTCTCATGACATTAGTGAAATGATGCGTGAACATTATACTAGCTTTGTTTAGAACCATGTGTGGTAGTTAACCACAATTGTGTTTGGTTTTTTTGCCTGTACAGTCTTGGCACAAGGCCTTGACAAAGTCCATCATATGCATTTCCTCTTTATGGAATAGTAAAGGATTAACCAAGGGATTTTGGGTCCCTAATTAAGAATATTTTATGATGATGGAAGTGAAATCATAAGGCTTAATTCTGTGAGTTAACCGAAAGTTACACAAGGGAAGGGTATCTAAGGTTAGAGTCTTAAAATCTCTTTTATTCACTAATATGAATGATGATTTCAGAGTTGGATTGACCAAGCCATAATTTATAAACATCTCATTAATTAAATATACATGCGCGCCTAGATTCAGGTTTTCTAGAAAGAACAACTATCTTTTTTTAAAATGGCATTTTGGGTAAATGTAAGCAAGTAACCCTTGAAAATATTGACGGTGTGCCTCAAATGTTAAAACTCTCTCTAAAGAATTTTTTTTCCTCGAAGTGGTCGTTTTAATGTTGAATTTTCAACAAGTGTTTTAAAACCCCTTAATGGGCATTTTCGTTCCCACACTACATTTAATTTTTTTATACAGGTTTGTAGTAGTTGTGCTCAAGCCTTAAGTACTCTTTATGATGACACCATGATGAATCTTAAACCTATAATGTTTTCAGAAGAAGTACTTCAGTAGCATCTGATTTCCCAAGAACCTAAACTACGATGGTCCTCTATATTGGGACAGGATGTGCAATTTCATTCTTTTGTAATCTTGTTTTTATAAAAAAAATGCACACCATGTTTCAGGAACTGATTTCAGTATTCTGGGGTCGGGGTCATGGCAGTTGGTATCATAGGATCAGTTTAGAAAAACCCTCAAAAATTGAATCACCCATAAATTACATAATTTACACATATTAAGAAAAACATCCTTCTCAATATTTTAGACTGGTGATGATTCACACCTAATGTCACTTCCAACATAAGTACTATAGACTGTAGTGGGAAAGGAAAGTGTGGAAAACTATGAGACATTTGAAAATATCTTTGTTGTGAAAAACCCTCTCCCGTGTGTCCAACTCTCCTTATATTCTCCAACATCACCGAGGAGTAGGCCTCGACTATAATATTCTGATGCATTCCTAATTTTAGTTCTATAAACTGTAAGGAAAATACCCTCCGGGTTTCTTTGATTGTTTTACTCTAGCTAATAATGCTTCGCCTCGAGAGGACTTCAAAGAGGATGAACAAAGGGCTGACCTCCGAGTAGCATTCCTTTGAAAATTTTTGACCTATGGTCTCTGTGGTCATGTTATGGACTTTTATTCTCTCAAGGATGAGTCTACTCAT
Organism: Viscum album; assembly: GCA_963277665.1. Classification (NCBI taxonomy): domain Eukaryota; kingdom Viridiplantae; phylum Streptophyta; class Magnoliopsida; order Santalales; family Viscaceae; genus Viscum; species Viscum album. The sequence goes on along the minus strand of OY728151.1, from coordinate 746,798,983 downwards.
TTACACTATAGACAAAGAGTTCATTCCAATGTTGCCCTACTTCATACACATAATGACTTCCTCACCATGAATCATATATGTCCACCTGAGTTTGATCCTTTTTCCCATGTTGCATCTGGACCCAAAAGATCAAAACGTTTGGAACCACCTTGGGGATTAATTTAATTAGAAACCCAGGAAATAACTTACACTGGTAGTACCTATGAAAAGCCATCAAGATTATTATGTAACACCTATAGTTATGAACTTTTCTAAATGAATCATGTCATGTTTTATGTGTTGGTTTTTTATTATGATTCTATATATGAAATTTCTCTATTGTAATCTTGTTGTGATTTACATGTCCTATGTTTTTCTAATGGAAAATGTGAGTTCATCAACCAACCTTTTATCACTACCAACTTAATTGGTAGAATCCTTAATCACCAAGACATGTTCAGAATACTAATAAAATTTTGACAACAGCTTCCTATCTTGCAAACATCTATATAAAGTATATCATAGACCAAACATCCTTCAAACCTACCAAGGAAATGGTCATGTTTATCTCCGCATAACAACTGCACAACTAGAAGAGTATAGGCAGAGTGGGGTGTACGATGAAGGTATTTCACATTACTTCACCTTGTCTGAAAACCACCTAACTCTTGTGAAGTCTCATAAAGCTACCATGGAGGGTGACACCCAAGCAACATATCTTCTCCAGGTCCTGAGTTTCAATATGTATGTAATGATTTACAAATTCAAAGTGTTAAAATGAGAGGTGGTCTGGGATATTTATATAGAGGCAACTCACTCTAAAATATCTAATTTAAACTACTCTGATGCGATTATTTGGAATACTGAATTCATTATGCATAGGTTTGACTGCTGCATCTCAGGGTGTATATGGGACAAGGGGATCAAGAAACTGGGAACTAACCTTGGGATCCACCTAGAAACATCAAAAAACTATCTCTAATGGCGAACCTCAAGGAGGGGTTCTCAAACATAAAATTTTATAAGTTATTTTCGGGTAGTTTATTATCAGTGTAATAGAATTACAAGGGTGTGATTCATTGAACGAGGGGATAATGTAACACCATGAACATAATTTCTGTTGTACTAATAGTTTTAATTATTACTCCTAAATTAATTTCATTTTTATATAATCAATGTCCACAAAATAAATCACAAAACTTGTTATTAATTCAAACCTGGGAAATGTATACATTGAATCAAGTTATAAGGACCAAACTAACCAAAAAATACCAGTAGTAGGCCAATCACAATCACTGATAGACCCCACATCACCATGAAAATGCCAAAGAAAATTTGGATTTCCTTCAGATCTGCCACAACCAGGATAATTATAACTAGAACCGCAACAATAATACTAAGTGTAAGGGGGATGAAGAGCACCATCTTTGGGTCTCGATGTTTGAAGATAAAATACCCTAATCGCATATTTATAAGAACAAAAAATTTGACCGTTTCCATTTTAGTAATCATTGAGTTTACAACATCAATAATTAAATCCATCGTGTATTGTGGTTTAATTGACTATGAAAATTGATGATTTTTATGTATTTTAAAAAATTAAATTAATTTCATTAACACTTATTTATATTTTATGATTTCAAAATTAATTCAAGGACTTTTCTATAACGTTTCCAAATACATAGACATTATGGTTTTGTAAATTGATCACCTATATGAATAATTTTATTTCCATATTTTGAACTAAATTTGTAATGATTTTTTTTCTTGAAATGTTTTAAGTAATTGAGTGATTTAAAATCATATTTTTGACCATACTTAATTAAACATATATTTCGATGAAAATAAATTTTGAATTAGTAATGTTTTTGTATATTGTCCCCATTAATTCAAAGAAAATTATGTATAATGATTTTGAATTTGAGTTTTTTTTACCTTTATTAATTAAAATTTATATAGTGTGGTTTATGAAATGATATAAACTTTTATGGATGTAAGTATATTATTTTTTTAAGGTGGTCAATTTGAAAATTTGGGTTAATAAAAAAAATATTAACCCATTTGGCCAGCCCTTACTGCTGGGCCGAGGGAGGCGGCACACACAGGGTGGCAGATCCTAGCCCTCTCCCCAAGGTAATTTCAACCAAGCATGGGCACCCCGATGGGAACACGAGGAAGCAGGAGTGCACACAACAGAGGGAGTGAGTCTACAACTGAGATCAGGTAGGTCGAGGCCTACAGGGGTGCGGGGAAGCATGAGACCATGTGTAAGGACAACATTCTATGTGTGATGTGATTTATAAAGTGTGTTGCGAAGCCTCGGGCTTATAAAGAAGCCCCTTGCATCTCCCCATTTCGATGTGGGAAGCAAATTTTGTGGTGGAACATGACCGGGTCCATTGGATCCCGATGCGTGAGGTACAATCAATTGATCCCATTATCACTCTAATTCCACGTGTCCTCAGAGCGCTATAGAACATCATATCGACCATCAGATCAATATGAAGTCGAATCGCAGCTGTTCACTTGGTTTTCAAAACCAATGCCTTGCCTCAGTCGTTCGATTGGATTCAAGATCCAATATCAACCTTTCTTCTTTTCAAAAACCCACTGAATCCTCCAATCCATCTGATCATGATAAAAGTTATCTGAACCCTCCAATATTCCTCGGTTTTCCCTTCCGTGTTGTCTTCCCCATCGTGCTCAAACTAGTGTCCACCCACTGGTATTTTTTCATCTTCTATTTTTTTATATTTTCCTCCATCATGTTGTCCCTTCTATTTTAAGTCCTCATGACCTTGACTTCTACCAAAAATTTCTCTTTGATCTATTTTACTCTATGTAATTTATTTATGAGTTTACATTCTTTTGTTTTGATATAGTTATACACAAACATTATATATATTTATGTATTATAATAACAGGTAATATTTTTTGATCTATATCATAAAGATCATGTCAGGTTATTTTATTTCAGTCAAGTCTTTTTTATGTTATATTTATGATAAGTTATATATAACAAATAAATGAAATACTAACTATATAAACCCTATTTTCTTGCTCCAAAAATCATAGATTTTCATTCTCTTGATGTGAAAATGATTCCTTCCCATCCTTATGGAATACCCAAATATTGGTAAGGGATCAACCTATTATTTTTTAAATTTTTTTGTAAAACTCTTTTATCCTTACTTATATTCGAGTATATATGTATATATATACCATTTCAAATCATTTTTATCTTTTAACACATAATGAATTTTCTAAATGTGTTTTGAGCACACAACACTAACATGAGGTCTCAAGCCTCAATTTTTATATGTGATCCCTTCTTATCTAATTTATTTACCCCACGGATATATGTATATGTATATGGTTGAATCTCAACCCATTTTAAGTTTTTCAAAATAAAATTATGTACATTCACATATATATATATATATATATGTGTGTGTTTATACAGCAAACCATTCAGGGTTATGATCTTTTAAGGGTGATCGTTCGTATTTAAGTGTTGTTTTCAAAACCTAATACTCTTGAAAATATTGTAGTTCCTCATATTTTCTTTTAAGTATACCCTTATTTTCTATTAATGTATGTATGGTTATATGAATACTATCCTTATGGAATTTAAAACTTTTTTATGGAGATTGAAACAGTTGCAAATTCTGTTTTTGGGTGTGCAGATCCCCAAATATGTACTTTATGTATACATAAACAAATGTTTCCTAATTATCAAATTCACACGAATATATATTCATTTCAAGGTTTGTTTCTCAAGTAATTGGTATAATGGGTTTTCATTTTCATGTATAAATTTACATTATTGCACGAGCTAACATGTTTAAATATTTCTTTTATTTATAAACACATTATTATAAATAATCCATGTTTTAATTATTTCACAAGAAGTGCCTTTGGTCTTTTAATTTTTTCTCACAATTAACAATCTTGTATCAAATGATTATTTCAGAGCCAAAACAAATCACCATGGTTTAAGAAATTCCTCATTCTTAAGGTTTTGAATGCTAGTGTTGTTATTTAATGTGACATCGCATTATTTTATGTGTACTAGTTCATATTACCCATGCAAGAGTATGTCGTTTTGGTTCAAAATTATCATTGTTTAATATGAATCCAACAAGTCCAGTTATTTTTATGATATCCATTCCAGTTAGAATATTGTATGTAAAAAGCATTAGTGAATAATAATGTAAGTATAAGACCTTATGAATATTATACCATGCTAAGAAATATGAGGAATGTATTGGACATGAAATTATGTGACAGGTCCACTAAGAATTAAACATCGCTCCCATGCATTGGGTAATGTGATGAAGTCTAATGATTAAAGTGAAATGATGTGTAAACATGGTAATAGGTTTGTTCACAACCACTTGTGGTAGTTAACCACAATTTTGTTGGTTTTTGTGCTCGTACGGTCTTGGTGCAAGGCCTTGACAAAGTCCAACATTATACATCTCATCATTAAAGAATGGTAAATGATCAACCAAGGGATTGTGGGTCCATAATTACGAATCTTTTATGATGTAAGAAGTGAAATATTAAGGCTTAATAAAGTGTGAAATTGGAATGTTACACAAGAGAATATTATCTAGGGTTAAAGACGTAAGAATCTCTTTTGTGAACTAATATGAATGATGCTTTCAGAGTTGGCTTGACCAAGCCTAGAATTATGCACATCCAATTAATTACATATACATGTGCACTCTGATTCATGTTTTGTAGAAATCACAAAAAAAATTATATAAATTGTCATTTGAAAAAATGTCTACATGTAACCTCAGATAACATTGACGGTGTGCCTCAAATGTAAAACTCTCTCTTAAGAATTTTTTTTCTTTCGAAGTGGTTTTTATAATGCTGAATATTACCTCAATGTTTTAAAACCCCTTACTGAACATTTTTATGCTCACCCTATATTTAATTTTATGTTTTATAGGGTTTTAGTAGTTTTTCCCTAGCCTTAAGTACACTTTTTGACGACACCAAGTTGAAGCATAACCCTTTCATGTTTTTAGAAAAAGTACATCAGTGGCATCTAATTTTCCAAGAACCTAAATCGATAAAATCCTCTATATTGGGACAAGATGTGTGACTTCCTTCTATTGTAATCCCATTTTTTAAAAAAAATTAATACCATGTTTCAGGAACTGATTTCAGTCTTCTCGGGTCGAGGTCTTGACACTCCAAGTCTACATGGAGTGAAAAATTGAAATTATGTCACATGTGTTACCAATCATGGAATGTATAGGATTGAGTTAGGCACTTGGTTTATTCCTCATCTTTCAGGGTAAAGTTTCTTCCATGTCTAAATACAATTTGAAACCTCCAAAAAATGATTGAGTGATATAGTTTTTCATTGAAATTTACACTCTATATTAATGGGGGTGGTTAACATGTGCTACATGACACATAGGCCCAACAATATTTTATTGTAATGTTTTAATCATATATAAGGCATAAGTCCACATTTCGCACCAATAATGAAACGTATTATAATAAATTGAATATATTGTAATAGGGAATTTTTTTTAAAATATATATATTCATCCTAAAATATCTCCCCATGAACCAATATCATCATGATTCCCCACCAAAAATATTACAATCCTTATTGACCATGGTCCCTGAATAATGATAAATTTTATTTCTACACCCACTCATCAAAAAAGAACATTTATCATCTCACCTGTCATTCACTCACAATATAAATTGAAATGACATTCAATTGTCACATTATCCATATTAAATGAATTTATGATCACAAAAACACTTCAAATCATCACATTAACCAATGATCAAACAAAACAATATGAATCCATTCCTTAGTCTCAATTAATACCCAATCTATAATCATATTTTTACCTAGTCATATGTGAAAAAAAACATAGTGAATAGTGGGGGAAAACAATAAAAAATAAAATTAATGATCGATGATATCCACACACAAGTCATGAATTGATAAATAGTTATTTAATGAAAAATAATTACTATCAGATAATGACAACATTAATAATAATTATCAATTTTAAAAATTTATTTAAAATTCATAATGTAATAATGATTGATGAAGATAAATAATATATTAAATTTCTAGTAACTAATATATATTAATTTTGATGAAAATATTTTAATATAAATTGAAAAAAAACCTAACTTAGAATTAAATTATTTTAGTAGTGAATAATGAGTATATGAAAATGACACTATATATCGCCATTAATTATGGAATAATTTATAGGTTCTATTGAATCCAATTTTCAATCAAAAAATACCATCACACCTCAAAAAATACTCTCCCCTAGTTAGTCTCACTATCACACTCAATTGATCATGTTATGATTGAAACCTTATATAATTCACATATAATGTTTTATATTGAGAACCATTTTGTTTAGAAAAAATTACAGTAAAAACAATTGGTAAACTTATGTTATAATTAATAAACTAAAAAATTCACACTACTAAAATACATGGTGTGAAAAATATTTATATATCCCTAAGGGAAATAAATTTCTTTCAGATTCAACAGAGGTATAAATATTTCCACTATATTCTCGATGCAGAATATAAACTATTTATTGTAAAATTATTCATTAATATGAATAATATATTAAATATTTTTAATATATCATCCTTAGGGTCATACCATTCTGAGAAATATATATCAATTCTACTACTGACATTGAAAATATTAGCTAACATTTTCAAACAAGAATTAACCATGAAAAGTAGAGGTATTACATTTTGTGCTCACACGTTTTCAATCATATAATAATTTTAAGAGAAAATATATTCTTTAATGTCATGGTAATATAGTATATAATAGAATGATATTAATAAATTTGAAATCTAGATATTGATAGAATAAAATAATAGTGGGTTTTTAGTGAAATATGAAAATAAAATTGGTTTGAATTAAATTTATATTGGTTTTAATTGAAATGTAGATGCATGAAATGAGTTGGTGAAAGATGAGAATAATTATTGATGGTTGATAGGGGTGGATTTTCATTATATATGATAAATAAACGGTATATATGACGCATTTTATTTGGTGAAGTGGTATTTAATGGTCTCAATGAATTAAAAAATGAGAACATAGAATTTTAAAATATAAATGATAAATATGAGATGATTAGTGAGGTTATTATATTAGTATCTATGGATAATAGTTTTGTAATGTTTTAGAGTATTCTTTGGTTGATGATTTTCATTTGTATTTGCGATGTGGAGGATTATATTTTCTTGATTATTCCTTGTGTAATCCTATTGTATCTGTGTCTTATGTGACTATCAGATCTCACAAGTTTGTTATATCTTTTATACACACACCACTTTTGTACGGTACTCTATAATGAAAACAAATATTTTGTGTTCTTGTTCCTTTTCAACATGATAGTTAGTGAGGGTGAATGCATGAGTATGAAATGTTCTTTAATATAACATTTTAAATTGATGTGATGTAATGAATTGAGGTACATGAAATCACAGAAGGTTTAAGAGTGGAATAAGATATACTAATTGTTGTTTTGGTAATCGGATAGAAAATACACGGGGGTCTTACATCATGGGTGGAGGGAACACTGTAAAATTCAATTATGATAATATCACTATACAGTTTAGGACATATGATGTGATGGATGTAGTTGTGATGAGGTTGTTTTTTGTTTTCTACCATTGTTTGAGATATGTATTTTCCCATCAGTACATTGTTATTGTGTATGGGATGATTGCATATGATGTTTCATGATATGGTGGGAGAGAATGAAAAACATTAACGAATTGATTGATGGTATTCAATGGTTATATTTTCCTAATATTGAGTTATTAATGAGTTTATGATATATGGTGTTTGATCCCTTTGTGATGCTAGGTATGGGTAATTGAATTACAAGTTCATATTTGTTATACACTTTTATCAGTAGATAATCAGTGTAGTTTCCACCAATATTTATGTGATTTTTTGAGGAATAAATTACTCATCATACGTTTTATACTCACTATATATAAATATATGTGTGGTTTACCTCATGATATGGTTAGTTTTAGTGGAAATGAAAAATAATACTTTTAGGGATATGGGATTATTGGTAGTGATGTTGTATAAGATACATCTTGAACTCTTTATTGGAGACATTATTTTATTTATTTTCATGAATTGTTTAATTTTATTATTATGGGGTTATGAATTTATTTATATTATCTATAGTTGGATTGTGGTTCTAAAATTATTTAATTTAGATAAAATGTTATATATTGGGTAATTTCACTTATTTTTTGGTTCTGTACCATATATCATAATTTCCATCCTTGGGTCTATTAGGGGAGGGATTTGGTGTCACATATCTTCATTATTGGCATCCTATGATGGTTATGATTGGATTAATGTTCAGGATATAGTGGCCTCATATATTATGGTTGAGAGTTAGAATGTATACCATAATTATTAATTTTTGTGGTTTACTTTTGTTGGATGTGAAATAATTTTGGTGTAATTATTTTGTCAAGTGATTTAGGGAGAACTATTAATAATTATAATGGAACATTCTATTGTTATTAAATATATGGGCCTTAAAATTTCAATTTTAATTTAGTGATATGATTATTTCCATACTTTATAGACATACCAACTAGAAATGAATAATGATAATTTAAGGATGTGTAAGCTTTGAGGTTGTTTATGTGTAAATAAGAATTTATAACTTAATTAATAGTTATTAATTACATGATAAAAGTCATAGAAATTTGTCATGTTATTGAAAATATTTTTATGGAATCAAAAATTTAATGTTGGGGGAAAGGACCCCCAAAATGGGGTGTTGTTTTAAGGGAATATTTTAAATTCATATCTGAAATTATGTTCCATCGAAAGTGGGGTATATCATTATATAGAAAGTGGGATCTCTTGTGTTGTATGATTGAGGAATCTTAGTATATGATTATATAGGTGAATGATTATTTTTGGAATATAATATACTATTGACATACAAATCAATGATGTAATTTATTACATATATTTTATAATATATAACGAATTGTGAATACCTATGTAAATTTGATATTGGTAGGATCATAGTGATTACATATATGTCAAAAATCTTAGTAGATCATTAATATTTATTAAGTAATTTGTTTTAAATTAATTATTTATGATTCCTTTTATGGGATGATTTTAATTTTCTAGTTTTGATATCATTCACGTAAATAATGAATTGACGAATATTATCATTCTGATAATTTTATTTAACATGTATTGTATGAGTAAAATACTTAATTAATATTTATTTAGTTATTGTTGATCTATTAATATCCTAATTTTAATGATATTTTATGTTTCCTAAAATATTATATAGTTATAAGAAGACATTTTTTAAACTATGATGTGATTTTACGACTAGTATGTGCATGTTTTTTCTTAAAATAATGTTTATAATGATTATTGGAGTTATATAGTATTAGGTGTACCGTGATTTAGAAAAAACCAAAACAAATAAAATAAAATTTGTATTCATTATGATTTCAATGTAAAATTCAGAGTTTTTTTAAAGCCTATTTTCAAGGATTATTTAATCGTGTCCAATATAAATGATTTTGGTTTCAAATAAATTTATCATAACAGGGTTCCAATTAAGAATCTACATGATTTAAATCTATAATATTTAATTGAATTTATTTCAGGCACGATTGATGTGATTGAGATATATAATTTTTTGCAACCATTTCCATCTCCGAATTTAGATTATTATTTTTGAATTCTATTAGTGTTTTTAATTTTAATGTAGTGTTTTAATTGGATATAGTTTTTATAATTATAATTACATCATTTTGAAATTATTTTTTCTTTGTTAAAAACATGATTGATTTTATTTTAGGAAATTTTGATGTTCATTTTTTTATTTTAAAAACCAATATGTCAATTTAAAATTTGTAAATGTTGATTCAATATAATGAAATAATAAATTAACAATATAAAAAATTAGATATATATATATAAGTTATATGTTAATGTGTATTAATTATTTACGATTCATGTCCATGTGATTGTAATTACCAAAATAATATTTTCTTAAATGTTTTTTAAATAAAATAATATCTTTACGGTTATAGTATTATATTTTAAAAATATGAATTCAAATTAATTACCTTAGGAATTTACATTCCATTCAATAAAATATTATTCCACGTGATAATATAATTTGATTAAACCAAATTTTCAATATGTATATATAACCATGATAAATGAAAGTCTTTTCAAGGGGTCATTTATTCTTTTTAATTAGTTATTAAGACATAAAGGGAAATTGTAGTGCACAATTATAGAATAATTAATATGAAATATAAATTATTGCATGATTATTTAAAATGATAAATTATGTATTTAAGATTATTAATGTATACATTTTTTATACATTAATGTTAATATATTTGATAAATATTTTGTTCCATATTGATAAAGATTTGTTTTGATTATAATTAATTAAACATGTTTCACGATTTATTATATCATGTTCTAATTATGTATACATAATGAATGGTGATGTTTTTTAATTAAGTGATAAGTTAAATACATTATAATACATTCATAAAAATATTAATATTGTGAATATATTACAATTTGATAATTATATGAAATTGATAATTATACGGACGCATGATGTGAAATATTTTGGGAAATCCTCCGTTGAAACTTGTTTTTTATAGTCATGTATTTCTTTATTTTAAGAAGTATTACCTAAAGTATTTCATCATAAAATTAATAACCTTTTTATTGATGAAATATTTTCCAAATATAATTGATTCTTTGATAGTAATTTTTTTTAATGTGTTTATGTTTTGGCATTTTATAAGACATCACTAAAATTTCCTTTACTATATATCAAGTTGTTTTACAAAGATTATTATTTTCATATACATTAATATATGCTTATTTATTCATGAATATATTATTATTCCTTGTTTCACCTTCTACTTCTCATATATTAGGTGTATGAGTAATGTATTTAATTTTAGGAGTGGATTTGGTGAATTGTTTCTATAATTAATTATATAAGATATTATTTTATAGTGTTAAAAAATTTGAAACATAAAATTTTAAACATAGTTATGCCCATATTTTATTTCCAAGAATGAATAATGTTTTTTTATTAAGTTAAACACTTCTTAGACATAAAATTGTGAATTCATTCATGTCTGAGGTATTTTTGGACCCTAAAATATAAAATTTCCAAGAACATTATATATTGAAACATTCATTCTGAAATATGAACATATAATCATGTTAAAATAATTATAACAATGAAAAATTAATCATTGGATGTAATATGTTTTTAATGTTGTTTATTTTATCCATTTAAATGATGATTAATGAGGATAAATAAATATAATCTATTTATATAATGATAATTAAAAAAATAACTTGTTGAACTGTTGAATATTATGAATTTTAATTAATTTACTAAGTGAAATTTACAATGGATTGTGATATAACATTTGGTTATTAATTTAAATGATGTGACGATGTGTTTTTATGAAATATAACTTGTAAAACCTAAATATTTAATAGTTATTTTTGATAACATTGATAGTATACCTATCTAAAATCATGTGTAGGAGTTCTGAAATAAATGCAAAAAAATATGGTGGGGTGATTGTTTCTTTGGGTTAATTATTTTTCAGTGTTCAATATATTTTATCTACAGGACTGATTAATTAATCATAAATAAAATAGTAATATGTAAAATTTTTAAATTTAAATAACTATTAATTATTTAAAATTAAGTGAAGAAGTTTCTGTTGGACCCACACAATTGATGTGAAAAATAATAACAAGGTTTACTAAAATTGTGTTATTATTGGTTTTATATTGATGCTTTTGTGTGTTTTATTTGGATTTATTTTTAATTAAAAGAGAAATTAATTTTATTGGATGCGTGTAATGATTTGTTTGGATACATGTCATTGTATACATTCATAATTGAGGTTGAAATATTTTACCGAATTACAATTTATTTTATAATTAATTTGACTCTATTTTAATTCCTTGAGTCACTAATATTATAACTATTAAAAATTATATCACAATTCTTATTATAGAGGTCTCTTTTCTTATAGTGTTACCTTAGAGGTCGATTCTTCATCTCCAATGTTCTGAATTCCTCTGTATTAATTGTATTGTACTGTTTATAGTGAGTTTTCTACAAGGTATATAATGTAGTCGATATCAATACATTTCCATTTTAACATCGTAAAATGGTTTATTATTTTTATTGTATTTAATTTTTTATGATTTATCATTTTTTAATGGAAAACCCTACTATCCTTCTCCATTTTCTTCACTTGAGGAATGATGTTTTTCTTTGAGAGTTCATAGGCATTATAAAAGCTATGGATGAGTGATTTATCTCTTTAAGTTGACCATACCCTAACAGTATGTGTGGTAATGAATATTCTGAGACCCTTATATATAGAAAAATAGTTGGGGTGTTTTTGAAGTTTTTTGTGGTATTTAACAGTCCTAGGTTCCCTATATAAGGATGTGGTGAATCTCTAGAAGTGTAACAGTGAGTGTGGCCATTTCATTGCAATTTTGAGCTATGTGTTCCCCCAATTTTAAAAAGAGTATATAAAATTACCATTAGAAATCCTCATTTCATGAATATCCTTGATGAGTTTGGAAAATGAAGAAGATTGAAAATTGAGAGTGATTGGTCACTACCCTATCATTAACAAATTAGTGGTGAAGAATTGTGGAATATGATTTCAGTAAAGGAAAGGTGAGATTCATGATTTCTATTTAAGGGTATATATGTGTTTTATATTTTTAATTCTTTATAAACCTTTCACAATAGGGTAGCCAAATTGTTTTTATCATTATATAAAATCTATTTTTTCATCACCAAATAATGAACTACTATATGGTTGGATTAGTGCCCAAGTTAAGGTGAAATATGAACATACATAAAAGTCACCGGGTTGAGATAATGAAATGTAAAGATAACTCAATGATACCATTATATAGATACCCAAATCATTAATAAAGTAGTGATTTATTATATATGTTCTGGACTCTACAACTAATATTATTAATTAACATATTTTTAAGTAAATTAAATGAATTTATTGTAAAATTATATTTTAGAATAACCATTCACTATTGTGATTTATTTCTAATTATTATGAGAATAAAATTTATAATTTTGGAAATTAAAGGCATAACTAAATAAATATGAATCTAAATTTTATGTTTTAGGGTTTTATTAGAATATCAGGGAGAAAATATAACTTTAAAATCTAAATACCCATTTTTTATTCACGTTTTTTTATATTTATATTGTTCTATATGATCCTAGTATCCAAATTCAATATAATAATAACCTATAAAAATAACATGATCATGCTCCCAAATTTTTTTCTATACCATTCATATATACCTCCCTCTCCCTTTATCCCCTTTTCATGTATTAATTTAGTTTATTCATTCCTTGTTATAGGGTATTTAATATTTCTTCATAAATAAGACGAAAATATGAGTATATAATGTTTCTTTTATGGACATATATTATGGATATAGGGTTTTAAATTTCCCTTTTCAAATTTAAATTTATAATAAATCATTAATTAAAATATATAATCAATTTAAGATAATACAAAGAGATGGGTCGCATATTCTACTATAGATAAAATTATTTTTAAATTAAAATTATATAATAAATAATTAATGAATTGAGATTTTTTAATAACAATTGTGCATATATGTGAGGAATTATTAAATTATGTAATTTGTAAATATAAGTGTGGTAAAAAAATTTCATTGTCGATCAGATAAATCCCAATGTGTGACCCTTTTTCTCAACCCTTTGAATCTGTTTTCCAATTTTAAAAATTCATTTTAAAAAATGTTGACCAAGAACACATCCCTTAACATATTGGATTTTTATATCCCATATGAACATCATTAATTTTTATACAGCACATCCCCTAATTTTTTACAGTGTGAACTATTAATAAAAGTAAGTTGAGGAAAGATATGTTTTATTTGGGAAATACAATTTCATTATGCTCAAAAATATCTTCCATATAGGATATATAGGGTGAAAAGAGGTGATTATAGAAAACATATAGAACCATAATATGACTTATAAATTAAATACCCTAGAGATAAATTAGTTTTTTAGAGTTTCCCTATTGAATTGATCTTGATTGAACGTCTTTGATTAAAGGGGAAACTCGTGTCAATGTAATGATTATTATGAAAATTTGGTCCTTTTATATACACTAAATTCAAAGAAATATAAGGGAATCTCCTAGTACATCAAGCCTGGAATGGGCCTATATAATAGAGATTTTGAACATATTAAATGAAACCTCTCTATTCTCTACTAAAACTACGAGATACCCAACTACCTCTATTGTGTAGTCAATGAATTACCTATAGGCTTCCTTATTGTGAGAAATAGTACTAAAAAGTATGTAAACCACCACTGTCTAGACAGTGGGATAATATTAGAGTTATATTGATATGAAATCATCATCATCTTATTAGTGGGTCTTCTACTAAGATATTGTTTTTTGACACATGGCATTGGTAGCCAATACAACCCCCACATCTCCAATACTAACAATTGAAACTAGAGATAGAATCTAAATCAATATGTGATTATTCTATGTTGATTCCAATTTCATAAAGGAAATAAAGAAATTATCTCCATAATTCCTTTAAATAGTAATATTTTATATAGATTCCATTAAATTAGACGACACTATAAAACAAAAAATCACATAAATGAAACTATTAGTGAAAAGAGAATGGTTTTATAATTAAAAATACACCATGACAGAGATATAAAACAATCCCCATAGTTTGCGATCACATAATGGTAACATGAATAAATAAAATAATTTATTAATCCAGTGTAAAGGAGATAGAAAATTTATTCAATTGAATAACAATATATCCAATGAGATCTTGATGAAAACATATAAAAATTGATTTTAAAACAATAAATATGAAATTTTATAGATTATTAGATATCCCACATTGTAAAAAAAAATCATAATTGAGATAAATAAGAATAAATAATTTAGGAATACTATTAAAGAACTCCATACATTGTTATATATCTCTTTGAATTTTTTGATTATCAAAAAATATAATAGCTTTAATAATAGCAATTCAACATGAAGAATATGAAATCTAATTAATATTTTGATTTTATTACTCAAGATAAAATAATGAATGAATTAAATCTAATTTTGTTATCATTGAAAAATAAAGATAAATATTTTTTAATAAATTATCAATTTCCATAACTCCCTTAGTGATAAAATTTATATGGAGGGGGGGGAAGGGGATGTTTTTTGAAATGAAATGAAAAATTTTATTTTAAAAACATATCTAAACTTCTAAAAACCCCAAATTATAAGAACATTATATGAAGATTCCGAAACAATAACAAAGGGAAGATAAGTGTCAAAGGAATAAGATTAAAAAAATGGATAAACTGGATGATAATGATATATAGAAAATGAAGTAACATATATAAGATATGAAAGCACAAAAATTGGAAAATTTGGAGAAAAAAATAAATAACAAATATAAAATCTGTACAACGCATTTCTATAAAAATCAGGGAATTATATCACATTCAATTATATTTTTTATTTGAATGTTCTTTTAGAGGATATTTAATTTAAATGTTACTATAAATTTAAATAAAATCATTGATAAAGAATTAAAAAAATTGGCATGTCTTAAAAGACTATGAATATTATGTATAGTCTATTTTCATACAATTTAAATATTCTTTAATTGAGCAAACATAAATTTTTATATTAAAACTAAATACATTTATGTTTTTAATTTTTTTTTTACATTGAGACATTTGAAATGAAAATTTAAAATTCAGTTTCTATAATATATAAATATAACGTAAAATAAATGAGTTATGGATAATTAAAAAATATTATGATATATTAGAAATCATAAAAGCATGATTTTTAAATTTGTAAAAATAATAAAAAATAGTATGGAATGTAAAAATTAATTAATATGAAAAGAGAAATCTCAAATGTAAAATTTAAGAAATAAATATGTAAAAAAATCCCTTTAAAAAATGGTCTTTTGAATGTTCAAAACCCTGATATAAAAAATGAAATGAACTAAATATTTTAATGAAGTACAAAAAAATTAAAGTATTTTTGTGTTTATCCAAGATTACTCATGATATCCACATATGAAATGTTAAATATAAGAAGAATGTAATACCAAATTAACATTAAATGATTTCAAAGTGATCATTGGATATAGTTTTAGTGAATATATTTTCATGTTCATATTCAATTGAGACAAAAACCAATAATATATCAATTTTTTGGAAGTGGTTTATTAATTAATGGGGAGTCAAATCTATATGTTTGTTGCAGAATTAATGGATAGTATATTTATATATATTGATGGTATTATTTTTTTTGAAAAATAATAACATTTTTTCAATGTTATCCCAAAGACTATAAGAGTTTTTTGAATTAATAGATTTTGTGTGCAACAACTCTAAGTGGATATGTATTATTTTCCATAGTATATTGTGAATTAAAATTCTAGATAGTGACACTCCATGTGATTGGGTATTTTCTTAGTTGATGAAAATATCCTCCAAGTAAATTTCATATATAATTGTAATATATAACCACCAAAATAATTATAATTGAAATACCATTATGATTGAGTAAATACATTATTGTAAAAGAAAATACATAAAATTCATTTTTTATTTTTGACATATATAGCCAGTTATATATAAATGACCATTAGTTATCTTGACAATTAACAATATTCATGTTTTATGTAGAATATTAATATTTTTTTATAAGAAGGGTTATAAGAAAGTCTAATTGATATAAATGGATGATGTGGTGGCCACAACCAGTATGATTATAGCTGAAGAGGACCATATATCACTATGGGAAAAATGGCTATTTGCGACGGGTTATATGCGACGGGAATAAATCCCGTCGCAAATAGTCCTGTTAGAAACTTATTTGTGACGGGCAAATTCCCCCGTCCCAAATAACTACTTATTTGCGACGGGTTAGCTAACCACGTCGCAAATAACCGGCGGCGGTAAAAGCTATTTGCGACGGGAATATACCCCTGTCGCAAATAGTATGTCGGCAGGTTAGTATTTGCGACGAGACCCGTCGCAAATAACTATTTAACTGTTGACCGTAATAAATGATGGCTAAGGCATTTGCGACGGGTACCGTCGCAAATGGACCCGTCGCAAATAATCTAACCTATAAATACCCCCATCCGTTTTTTTCAATTAATTCTGAAACTCCATCTTCTCCTTCTCTCAAAATTCTATTTCTAGAGTTCAGTGTTTCTTATGTTTAATTTTTTTCTCAGGAGTTGATATTGAAGTTTTCAAGAACGATTAGAGATCAACCTCAGATCAATTTTAAAGATATTTATGTTCATTTTAATTTAATATTTAGTTTAAATTTTTTATTAGTTTCAATTATTCTTAATTAGTTGTAATTTAATTATGTTTACATTGTTTTGTTACTTAATAAATTTAAATTATTAGTATTGTTCACACTTAATGGTAATTAGGAATAATTAGTAATAATTTTCAATAATTAAGAAAAAATGCTAATAATTAGTAATAAATACCAATAATTAGGAATAATTACATTATTCCATTATTAGTATATTTTATTATTAATATTAAAATAATATAATTTTTTATATTATATACAATTCTCCTTTCATCTGTGTGTTTTCTGTCTCCACATTTAATATTTGTATGTGGAGACAGAAAACACACAGATGAAAGGAGAATTGTATATAATATAGAAAATTATATTATTTTAATATTAATAATAAAATATACTAATAATGTTATTATTACTAATTATTGGTAATTATTCCTAATTATTGGTAATTATATGAATAATTACCAATAATTAGCAATAATTAGGAATAATTAGGAATAATTAGTAATAATTACCATTAATTAGTAATAACTACAAATAATTAGTAATAATTACCAATAATTAGTAATAATTATTAATCATTATCAATAATTATCAATAATTAGTAATAATTAATAATAGTTAGTAATAATTAGTAATAATTACTAATAATTACCACTAATTAGTAATAATTAGTAATAATTAGGAATAATTACCGATAATTAGTAATAATTAGTAATAATTAGTAACAATTAGTAATAATTACCAATAATTAGTAATAATTACCAATAATTAGTAATAATTACCATAAATTATCAATAATTACCGATAATTACCAATAATTACGAATAATTACCAATAATTAGGAATAATTACCAATAATTTGGAATAATTACCAATAATTAGTAATAATTAGTAATAATTAGGAATAATTACCAATAATTAGTAATAATTAGTAATAATTAACAATAATTAGTAATAATTAGTAATAATTACCAATAATTAGTCGTAATTACCAATAATTAGTAATAATTAGTAATAATTAGTAATAATTATCAATAATTCGTAATAATTAAAAATAATTAGTATTAATTACCAATAATTAGTAATAATTAGTAATAATTAGAAATAATTACCAATACTTAGTAATAATTACCAATAATTAGAAATAATTACCAATAATTAGGAATAATTACCAATAATTTGTAATAATTAGTACTAATTAGGAATAATTACCAATAATTAGTAATAATTAGTAATAATTACCGATAATTAGTAATAATTAACAATAATTAGTAATAATTAGTAATAATTTGTAATAATTACCAATAATTACCATTAGTTACCGATAATTACCAATAATTAGGAATAATTACCAATAATTAGTAATAATTAGTAATAATTACCATTAATTAGTAATAATTACAAATAATTACCAGTAATTACCAATAATTACCAATAATTACCGATAATTAGTAATAATTAGTAATAATTATGATAATTACAATAATTAGTAATAATTAATAATAATTATCAATAATTAGTAATAATTAGTAATAATTACGAATAATTACCAATAATTGACAATAATTACCGACAATTTCCTATAATTAGGAATAATTACCAATAATTAGGAATAATTACCAATAATTACCAATAATTAGTAATAATTACCAATAATTAGTAATAATTATCAATAATTACCAATAATTACCAATAATTAGTAATAATGACCGATAATTAGGAATAATTACCAATAAATAGTAATAATTACCAATAATTAGTAATAATTACCAATAATTATTAAAAATTACCAATAATTATCAATAATTACCGATAATTGCCAACAATTAGGTATAATTACCAATAATTAGGAATAATTACAAATAATTAGGAATAACTACCAATAATTACAAATAATTAGTAATAATTACCAATAATTAGTAATAATTACCAATAATTACCAATAATTACCGATAATTAGTAATAATTTGTAATAATTAGGAATAATTACTAATAATTAGTAATAATTACCAATAATTAGTAATAATTACCAATAATTATCAATAATTACCGATAATTACCAATAACTAGGAATAATTACCAATAATTACCAATAATTAGGAATTATTACCAATAATTAGGAATAATTACCAATAATTACGAATAATTACCATTAATTAGTAATAATTTGTAATAATTAGGAATAATTACCAAAAATTAATAATAATTTGTAATAATTACCAATAATTAGTAACAATTAGTAATAATTAGTAATAATTAGTAATAATTACCAATAATTAGTAATAATTACCAATAATTAGTAATAATTACCAATAATTAGGAATAATTACCAATAATTACCAATAATTTCCGATAATTAGTAATAATTAGTAATAATTAGGAATAATTACCAATAATTAGTAATAATTAGTAATAATTACCAATAATTAGTAATAATTACCAATAATTAGTAATAATTAGTAATAATTAGTGATAATTACCAATAATTAGTAATAATTACCAATAATTAGTAATAATTACCAATAATTGCCAATAATTACCGATAATTACCAATAATTAGGAATAATTACCAATAATTAAGAATAATTACCAATAATTAGGAATAATTACCAATAATATTAGTACTGTGAAAATAATAAAAAAATTATATAATATTAAAATTATCAATATTTGTAATAGGTTTTGCTTTATTCTCAACATATTCAATTCTTAAAGGGTCAATTTTTAGGTCTATCTCAATAAAAAGTTTGCGTCAGTCGTGTATTATGTAAACTCTATAATTATCCTTGCTTGAGTGTTTTTTCTAACAAATTATTCAAAACCAGTAATGCTTTTATATCATATAGAAAAATATGGAACAATGAGGTCGTTAACAATCATTATTAGGTGACCGCATATGGATAAATCAACGTAGAAATCCAAACAGTTCTGGTTTAAATCCAGTATATGTAGAGGGTGTGGAGACTTTTTTATCATTTGTGGCATCAAATCCAGAATTAGTTTCAGAAGGAAAAATTAAATGCCCTTGTAGAAAATGTGCATTGAGAACGTTTGACAAAGTGGGGGGACATCTCTTGCGTTTTGGTTTTCAACCAGATTATATTTTTTGGTGTCAACACGGTGAACGCAGATCCATAGCAGGTGATACCAACTTGATTCTGGATCCATCCCGGTTTCAAGATTTAGTACATGATGTTGCAGGTTCATCTATTCAACATACAGAAACTCCGGCTGATATAGCTTCAAATCCTATGTTGGCACCGTCTGAATTTTATGAGTTGTTGTGGTCTACTGAAGATGCATTATATCCTGGCTGCAAGATGAGAAAATTAGAAGTAGTTGGAAAATTTATGGCTATCAAATCAGATAACAGAATGTCAAAAACCCATTTTGACCAGATATTTTCTTTGCTTAAAACACTGTTACCTGAAGGAAATTTTTTGCCTGCAAATTACTATGAGAGTAAGAGGCTGGTTCGATATTTGGGACTTACATGTCAGAAGATTCTTGCATCTTCAAATGACTGGATTTTGTATTCTAGGGAAAATGTGTCATTGGATAGTTGTCCCACATGTGGGAAACTGAGATATAAAGAAGGACAACATGGGAAGTCTTGTTTGATTCCTGTAAAACAGTTGAGATATTTTCCGCTTACATCCAGACTTCAGCATTTATTCATGTCTAAGAATACAAAGACTATGATGTCATGGAATAAAGAGAATATTTCAACTGATAAAAGCTTGAATCATCCAGCTGATGGTGATTCATGGAAACATTTTGATAGAGTGCATCCATCCTTTTCTTTAGAAGCTAGAAATGTTCGACTGGGCCTTTCTACTGATGGTTTCTATCCATTCAGATCTTATGGTAGTGAATATTCATGTTGGCCTGTTTTTTTAACTCCGTTGAATTTACCTCCATGGATGTTGATGACGGAGCCATATATCTTTTTGACTTGACTAATTCCAGGACATCCGAAGAAAAATATTGATGTTTATTTGAAACCATTGATTGATTAATTATGTTTATTGTGAAGTAATGGTGTCAGTACATATGATGATGCAACGAAACAGAATTTCATACTGAGAGGATCATTGATGTGGACAATTAGTGACTTCCCGGCTTATGTGATGTTATCTGGCTGGAGTACACATGGTCATAAATCATGTCCTTACTGTATGGGAGAGAACAAAGCAGTTATGCTCATTCATGGAATGAAACCATGTTATTTTGACTGTCATCGCAGATTTCCTCCAGCTGATCATCGTTTTCGCAGAAACAGATCTCATTTCAAAAAAGGAACAGTTGTAAGGGATGGACCTCCAAAAATGCTATCAGGTTCGGAGTTAAAATCAGTTGTATTTTCATTACCTCCCATCACTTTTGGTCCCACAATAAACAAACAGAAAATTTCTGGTTTTGGGAAAGAACACAATTGGTTTAAACGCATCAGATTTTGGGATTTTCCATATTGGTCTGATTTGTTGGTCCGACACATGTTAGATGTCATGAACATTGAGAAGAATTGTTTTGATAATATGTTCCATACAGTTTTGGATACGCCAGGAAAGAGAAAAGAAAATGTAAATGCACTTTTAGATATTGCCCAAATTTGCAGGCGTCCAGAACTGGAACTGTTTGAGAATGTCAGAACAGAAAGGTTACTGAAACCAAAAGTAGCTTATCCACTGTCTAAAGAAAACCGTTTATTATTTTGTCAGTGGATTTCATATTTGAGACTTCCAGATGGCTCTTATTCCAATTTGGGTAGATGTGTAAAGAATGGTCATATTACTCGATTAAAAAGTCATGATTTTCATGTTATAATGGAAAGACTTCTATCCATTAGATTAAGAGGTCTGTTGAATTCTGTGATTTGGGATTCCATAACAGACATGTCTCATTTTTTTTGGGAAATTTGTGCGGCTACAGAAGATTATGATGATCTATGCAAACATGAAGAAGATGTTGTTGTAATTATATATAAACTGGAAAAAATATTTCCGTCATCTTTCTTCGACTCAATGGAACATTTGATGTTACATTTTCTATATGAAGCCAAATGTGGTGGTCCAGTACAGTTTCGATGGATATACCCATTTGAAAGATGCATGCAAAAATTGAAAAGAAAAGTATGTAACAAAGCATCTGTTGAAGGATCTATTGCAGAAGCTTATTTGCAAGAGGAAATTTTTTTTTCTACTCCAATTATTTTGAATCTGAGTATCCTTAAAAACACAACCGAATGGGACGGAACGAGAGGAATATTGATGAAATCCACAATGAATTATTTGTTTTCAATCAGCCAGAGCTTGGTTTTGGTGGAGTTTATGAACTCTGGATTTCGGATGATGAACATCACAAAGCTCATATGTATGTTCTTCTCAACTGTGAAGAGATGACATCAGTTGTACTGTAAATTTTTATATCACTTATTGTATCATTTATGTTACAGTAAATAACTTTGTTTTTTCTAGGTTGTATGATAATCATATCAGGAAACAAATTCCACAAATTACAGCAGCTGCTCTCGAAGAACGCCGACTGAAAAATTTCTCTCAGTTGTTTCAAAAACTGGTAACATAAATTCTTTATCTTGTAGCAACTCATTCAATGTATGGTTTACTATATTGATAATTATTTCACAACTTTTTAGGTGTCTCGACATGCTGATAAAATTGACAAACGGCTGTGTATATTGAGTAACCCACCTTCCAAATTTGTTAAAACTTATAATGCATATGTGGTGAATGGATTTCGATTTCACACACATGAATATGGGGAATCGAAAAAAACAATGAACATTGGAGTTAGCATGAGAGGATATCATCATCGAGAAAATGAATTTGACTTTTGTGGCATACTTGATGAAATCATTGAACTTTGTTATCTTGGACAACATTACAAAACCATGTTCAAATGTCAGTGGCTGGATACAGAGAGAGCCGTGTGTGTCCATCAGACTCATGGAATCATCGATATTAAATGTAAAAGTGTTCTCGCAGTAAATGAACCATTCTTATTGTCTCAACAGGCACATCAAGTTTATTCCGAAAAGAACTGTTCTACATCAAGAGACTTGACTGATTGGTGGAGTGTAATAAAAATCAAAATTCGAGACAATTAGTTTAGTCAAAGTGAATGTGCTTTCACTGATGTGAAATGAATTGAAGTTTTTCAAGAGAGTCATCAAAATCAATCTTTTTTACAAAGAGACATAAGTATCGATGACGAAACCCCACATTTAAGAGTCGGTGATGATGATGATGTTAATGATGTCACACATGAATTTGAAATGGTAAGAGATGAAGCAATTGGAACTCGAATGGAAATCGATGATATTGAGGAGGAATATGAAGATGATATTGACATATATGAAGATGATGATGAAGATGAACACTGATAGAATTCAATGGTAGTTATATAAAATCATAATATATATATATATATAATAGTAATTATCAATTATTTGCTAACAACATTATCATTTTCTGTTTCAGATGGACGACGAGACATTTTGTGAGTTGGCAGATGATGAACTGCATTTCGATGCGGATGAGTTGCCGGCAGATGACCCTCAGCCTGCAGGCACTCCAGGGAGTATGCGGAGGGGGTGCGGTCTTTCACGAATGATGATTCCTGACCCCGTCCCCGAGTGAAGTCCACGTCTTGGGTTTGATCCACGCACACGGAGGTGTTACAACCTATGTGATAATCTATGGATTTGATTAAGATTTCATTAATCTATTCACATAATAAATGTTTATTATTTTTACAGTTTTCCGCATATAGCAGTTGGACATGGCAACGCTATTTTGCGCAACTATTTCTCTCAGCTGTGGACCACATGGGAGAAGATTCCCATTGATGTGCAGCAGGCCGTGTTAGGCCATTAGTTGGTACGTACGTAAATAAATAATTTTTATTTTGAAAATTATTTCATTTCTAACTTGATATTTTGATTTATTTGTAGGGTTAATGGTATCCGATCGAGGAAACCATGCATGATGCCATCCACAAGGCATGGGAGGTGGCCATTCGTGATCGCTTGCGTCAATTTTTGCAAAATTTAAGAAAAGTTGCCATGAAGAAAGCAGGAGTGGCGGATTTTGACGATTCATGTAGATCACACCGACCAGAGTACATTTCATCCCATGTATGGGATAGATTATGTGTGCACTGGTTGAGTGGTGCCTTTTAGAGGAGATCATCGGTGGGGATGCAGAATCGGGGGAGACAAGAGGTGACTCATCGAGCTGGGAGTCGTTCTTTCAGTACTCATAGACAGCATCTGGTACGTACATTATTTATAAATATTTTATAGAACTATAAATATTAACAGTTTATTTTTTTATTCTTATATGCTATCGAGCACCCCGACATTACGGAGTATGACATATATCAGAGGATGTATAGTGATCCTGCTACTGGGGAGCTCAGAGGTGATCGTCAGTATCACATCGTGGTCAGTATTATTTCATTTAAAGTTAAAAAATTAACAGCATATAATATATTAACAATTTTAATTTTAAATTGCAACTACAGGAGTCATATGAGGCTGTAGCGTCACAGACCCAGCCTGAGAGTCAGGCCGAGTCATCAGATCAGACCACTGGCCATCAGTTTGATGAGGCGACATGGATTCAGGCCACCCAGTATGCCTTCGAGAATGGCCGGGTAGTTGGTATTAGCTCTTGACTGACTCCCGGAGATTATTATGGCGGTGTTGCGATGTCGGCGTCCAGCTTGAGAAGATATCATGCATCTTCTTCTTCTACACAGTATGAGAATCAGTTGTGATCCAATACTGCATTGATAGAGAGTCTCCGATAGGAGCATGAGCAGATGCGTCAGCAGCAGCAGGAGCATGAGGAGGAGCATCGACGCCTGCAGCAGTGGTACGAGAAGCAAATGAGTCGGTGGCAGCAGCAGCACCAGGAGTAGATGGAGTACATGCACCGACTCACTCATGCTTTAGGGATGGTGTTTCCTCCACCAGCTTCTGCAGATCCCCCCTCCCCCCCGCCCCCCTCCTTCAGATTAGAGTTTGTTTTTTTGTTATAAAGTTTGTTAAATCAAAATATGAATGTTTTTCTATTCGTAGTTTCTGTCTCATTATAAAATATTAATAATATTATATTTTGAAATAACAATATTAATATGAATAATAATATTATTTATATTTTATAATATTAAATTATATATATATATTAAAATTTTATAATATTATAACTTAATTATATGTTTTTGTAATATTTGAATTATTTAAATATTTGAATGTAAAATAATTATATTATTTTTATATTAATTAAAATGAATTATTAATTATTTTTTTATTTATGAATTATAATTCTAATATTATTATATTAATTAAATCATTTATTAATATTCTATTATTTTTTATTTTTGAATTATAATTCTATTATTATTATATAAATTAAAATAATTTATTAATAATTTATTATTTTTATTTGTGAATTATAATTCTATTATTATATGAATTAAAATCATTTATTAATATTTTATTATTTTTTATTTTTGAATTATAATTGGATTATTAATATATTAATTAAAATACTTTTTTTAATAATTTGTTTTATTTTTTTTATAGTATTTGTGACGGGATACTATGCCCGTCGCAAATATTATTATTATATCCATTAAAGTAATTTAATAATAGTTTTTTGTTTTTTTACAAGCAATTGCGATGTGGCCCGTCATAATTACTATTTGCAACGGGCCCGTCGGAAATAAATATTGCGACGGGGCCCATCGTAATTACTTTTTTAAAAGCTTTTACAAATATACGGATTATTATTTGTGACGGGAAGGATCCTTTTCGAAAATAATAGCTTCAGCGACGGGCTCGTCGCAAATAATTGTTGTTGCAACATCGTTTTCTGCAACGGGCGATTTACGACGGGCCCCCGTCGCAAAAGGCCATTTGCGACGAGATCCTGTCGCAAATGACCTGTCGCAAATACCCATTTTTTCCTTAGTGTATCAAATATTCCAAGAGAGATTCCATCATTGACATTTCCCTTGAGAACAACCAAGTCATTATTCAGTATATAAACATTTACTGAAAATATTTATATGATATGTTCAGTATTATAGTGATTATATCGAGATAAATGTTAGCTAAATGACCTAAACAATGAACCAACATCTCATAACATAATCGTTGCACATAAGAAAGTGTAAAAATGATAATTTATCTAAATCCTAGGAGAATAAATTTAATCAATTATTAATAAAATAACACTAATATATATCTATTTTATTATTAAATTATCATAGATAATATAGACTGTTTCCAAAAAAATGGATTTTTATACGAATAATTCAGAAATGTATATTTCGGATATATTTTTTTTTATATTATCATTATAAAATTTTGAAATGTATAAATAAAATATAGTTATATAAAAATAATAATATTTTATTAAAATAATTTACATGTATATAATAATAAATTTTAATAATGTCGATTTTGATTTTTAAAAAGAATTTAAATGGTTTTTTAAATACTAAAAACTATGATTTTTTTTGATATCATGTATTTTTATTTAAAAATGAAAAAATTCATATATAGACTTTATATATATATAAATCAATGTTGTTATTAAAACATTAAAATTATGCAATGGTTAATATTTCATAATTTTCAGAGATATTTGAATATTTGGGTAAAAATGAAATATAGTAAACATATGGTACGTAATACCAAATCATAATAGACCAAGAAAGGTAAAATAAATTGCATTAATGAAATACAAAACAAAATATATAATTATCATTTAAAATAATTTTTTTATTACTATTATAAACCCTTAATGAATCCTCCAAATCCTATATTATATTTCATGTTTTACAAGCACGTATTTATGTAAATGACTCATTTCTAATCACAAATTTTATTATTTTATTGTTCCAATTCAATTATGAATAATATTTTGAATAAAAATTACAATTTTTTTAAAATAATGAAATATGAATATAAAATGAATTTTTGTTATAATCATTTTTCTTACAGATTCCAAAACCCATATTTTTGAATTAATAAACAATTTAAATTTCTTTTATTAATAAATAACCACCCATCCTCCAACACCCCTACACTAAAAACTTACTGGAAAAAATGTTAATCTAACAATAAATCTATAAATCTTTCATAATGTGTTCTCATAATCTTATGAGTCTCCTCTAAATCTTTTTCAAGTTCCCACACATAGTAATGGATAATGTCCTAATCATTTTTTTAATGAAATTTCTATTTTCTAAGCCCTTTTGGTTTTTAAATTACATTTATTTAATATGTTTTTACACATAACATTAATATAATTATGATTATTATGTAACATTAAACAATGATTCACACTCATTCTCTGTTCTATAAACATTTTTTCACATCTATTTTGTTGGAGATGTAATGCTACAATTATCCTTGTCAAAAATTTGTAAAGTGAATTTCAAAACCAAATTCCAATTACAAGAACTCACCAATGTTGAACTATCCTCCATTTGTTAGGGACATCCATTTTTTTATCCCAATACCAGATGTAGTGTGATTTATATTAATAAAAGGCATCATTATTTCGTAAGATTAATATTCCACACAAATAGATGTTAATAATATTTATGTGATGGATTGTTCCAGAATTAAAATTCCCTCAAATGAATTGGTATATATATAAATATAATGAGATAACTTGTATGTTTCAAGAGATTTTATCATGTGGATACTATCTTATGTTATCATAGTGGTCAGGATTGATTTATTCTTATGTTTTCATGTCTTGTGATGCTTTCCCATTCTTTTGTTTCTATGACGTTATAAAATTTTATCATGATTTGATGTGAGCATTTATGATAATCAAAAATTTATTTCAACCATTATATACATATTGAATAACATATATATTACAGTCATCATGTTAAAATTCTATTGTTCTCCTACAGTAATTTATATCTCCCCCATATCATATATACGTCCTAAGGAAATAACATGCCGTATTATATTATTGATTGAATATAAGGAATGTTTTGGAATTTTAAATAATGTTTTTGTAGCTATGTATCAATTTAATGTATTTTGTATGAAATTTACTAAATAAATTATCCCTCATGATCATTTCTGATTGTATTCTGTGTTTATTTATTTAAAAAATCCTAAATTAATGTTTATTATTGATTTGGGTATTCATGTTTATTATCATAGAAAAGTATAGATGTTTGGGATTTTTATTTGAAAAAATTAATGAATGCCTCTAAGATCTGACTAAACATTTATAATCATTAAAATATTATAGTGATGTATATATTAAGTGGTTATATATTAATAAAATCCATGTGTGGGTACTTAATAGAGATGTATCTCCAAGAAGGTTTAATCTAGTGGAAATGTAATAGAAATCAGTGCATTGAGAGTTGAATCAATCATCACCTAGTTTCGAACAGGGGCCTTAATACACACTTAATTTAAAATAGTGATTATGTATTCTTTAGAAAATTTATAATCTCATTATAAACCATTATGGAATTAACAAATGACCATATTATATTATGCCCGGAAATAAAATATTGATAAATTATATTGAATACTAGAAATTCATAGGTTATAGCTTGAATTCAATTGATAGGATATCTGATATATTTTCATATTTTCACTATTATATAAAAAATATTATTAAAATTTTCATCCTTATTTTAGACTATATTTTAGTTTTCTCTTGGAAAAATGAACAAATAAGTTAATTACCAATATCATATGAGATATATTGGCTACCCAAATGATATTCAAAACTGGGAGGAATGACTATTAAATAACATCACTACAATATAGAGTACATTAAAAAATATATTTGAATATAAATGAAAATCAAGGATAGAATCCAAATCTACCTAAAAATATATTACTGCAATTGAGATATTTATGTGAGAGATAACATCAATATTCAATGGATACTCATATACGTTAATCATTTTAAAATGGTCAACTCCAATATATGATCCTCTATATTAGTCAATGTTTCGAGAAACCTATGGTGATTTTGGACCTTAAATTTATGAAGGGAGAATATAACTCATGATGTACATTAATCTAAAATATGATTCATAAAGACATGTTTAACATTATGTAGTAGAAATTGATATTGAGAATAATTTTCAATAAATATTTTTCTTGAACACTCTAACTCAAAATGGTAATGGAATTTAAATTCCTCTTGAATTAATATTACGAATCAATAAGGGTTTATGAGGGGAAATTTTTTATAATTTCATGATAAGCCTATGACTTCATCCATGTCAATTAATTTATTTTTGACTACTGCATTTTTGGGATAAATCGAATTCTAGGAAAATATTTGAAAATATATGACATTGGAATCTATTGAGAAATTTTATGATGTTACCTCATTATCAAAATGGAGATCATTGAATCTCAAGAGTCTCATGGATCTAGATATTAGAATAAAAAACATTTATTCTAGAATTTCGATTGAATAATATCATGGGGCCATGAAATTAAAACATACCAATAATCTAATATGTTTTAGCATGATGTACTATACATTTAAAATGAAATTCTATTTTTAGTTAATAAATTCTTTATTAATAAATGTTTTTATGGAAATCAATAGTAATAAATAGGTTATTTTTTTTATCAATATATTGTCTGTTATGTGTAATGGTCTGTTAAAAATTATAACCAATGATGATATAGTTGTCATATAATAAAAATTATTATTACTATATTAGAAGATAAGACAAATCCTATGGAAAAAATTTAGGATATATGGCCTTGATAAGATAAACCATTCCCTATGAATCAAATTTATCGAAGAATCTGGGGGAGATTTCAACACTTGATTTTTTCCATTACCAATCCTAAGACGACATTATATAACTTACTCAGGAGTGAAACGTTTTATGTTAGAATTAAAAGATAATTAATATATTGTCTCAAACCCTACTCCATGAACCAGCCTAAAATAATATATTCATCACACATCTTACCCTTAAAGAACTTAATTATGGAATAAAGGGCTTTGTATATAAATAATAATAGTATGAATTTTTATATTATCATCTTAAGAAATAATTATTAAATAAATTCATATTTATTATAAATTTTAGAATAATATTTTATAATTAATTTATGAAAAATTATATTTTCTCACGATGAAAAAACTCATTATTGGGAAATATATCAACTCAGTAAAGATACACTGTTTGATAAAATGAATAATTTTATTAAAATTATTAAAAAATATAATTAGTACATATTATTTACTAAATATAAATTATTATTTAATATTATGATGTCAAATGGAATTTATAATAGGGGAAATTATGTTATTATAAAATATAATGTCTTTAAAAAATAAATATTTTGGATTTGAAATTTAAAATTTTATTTATTGAGGATTAATATTTAGTGAAATAAATATTATTTGTGAAATGATCACTTCAAAAATTAATTGATGGTGAGTATTTTATAATTTTTGGAGACATCATAATTTTTTCTATAAAATTAATAACATAATAAATATTTTGTATATATTTTTACATTATAAAATTATAGAAGATATGTAATAAATACATTAAAATTTATCAATGAATAAAATTATGGGTCCCCTTTGAAATACAATTTACAAATTTATTTCATTAATTTAATAAACCATACATGATTCTATCAAAACCAATTTTATATACTAACATTTTAAAATAAATAATCTATAAACCGTACTAACATCAAAACAACCAATTTTATTATTTTTAATGTGTTACATTATTGGAATTATAAAATAGATAATTATAATCATTTTTTAGAAAATATAGGTAAAACCATTTGATAGTTTATGTTATGTATTAGTTTACCATATATAATTCGAAATGATTATTTTAGAAATAAATAAATAATTAACCTCTCATTCACTATTATAATCCACTAAAAATACAAAATATTATCAATTAAAACCATAGAAAATATTGACAATTTTCTTTTCCCTTTATATATCCCTCACATGGTTCCACTTCTTATGAATCAACCACAAAATTATAAAAGATACATCTCAAAATATGGGATTATTTCATTTTCATTATTTATAAAAATTCATTATATTATACCTTTTTATTCTATATTTTATATGTTAAGATAAGTATTTAAACATCTTTATTACATTCCATATTACTTATATGTGGTGAGATATCACATTAACCAATATAAATTCATTCCATAAATCTTTTGGTACCATATTTAGGATTCTGAAACTACCCAAAGATTTTATAATCCAAACCTTTGAGTTCTGAAGACCCAAGCCCATTTTTAGTCAATGATATTGACCTATATTTTACTATCATTTATTGACTGGTGAGTTAAATTTAAATAACACACTATCCTTAATAGTTGAATTATAATTGATAAAATATGATACTATTTTGTATTATATATTTAAAACACGTATTATTATATATGATATGTATTTGATTAGTGGTACTTAATTTATATTTCCTTTAAAACCATTTGGTAATGTTCTCATCTCTTACGACTCAATGTATGTTTCCTAGATGGTTATCCAAATAAAAATGTTTTATGATTTCTCAGTGATTATTCATGACATATACATAGGATTTCATGTATTGTGTTATTTTTACAATCCCACGTAACTCTTATGATTTCATAATTCACCATTCTTTAATAATAAATTTAATTATTATCACCTCTCTATATTTTCATTGATATAAATATTGACTAAAATTTATATAATTCATCATGTACATCAATTATTATTCCTTTATTGGTATTTATTTCTAATCCCTTTCTTATGTACATCCCAAGGTTATCCATTGTAATTTAACAATATGTATGAAAAATATGTTTTTTTTGGGGTTTTCAAAAGTGATTTTTTACTCATGTTTTAATATATTATGCCCATAACATAATTTCTAAAATACACTAGGTCCCAAAATATTTTGGGATTCTATTGAATATCATAATTTTTTATTAATTTTGAAAAAATATATATTAATGATAAGTGTTTTCATAGTTGTTATCAGATATAATTATATTTATTTCTGGGGATTAGGATTAAAAAAATTATTAAAATCCTTAGGGATAAGGCTAAAAATAAAAAATATCTCAAACATTTTTAAATTAATAGGGTAAATGATATCTACGGAAATATATCCATATTTACATACTACAATTGGATATGGATCATTTAGTTGAACCAGTACATAAAATTTCAAAAAAGGGAATATCAAGATGGGCTCAATAATCACATATTGCTTGAAAATGGTCATTTCTACACACATTTCCTGTAACTCATGGGGAAAATGATTTGGTAAACTTCATACTCAATATTAACAATTATAAATAGGAAAAAACCAAATAAGGAGTTATATTCGAAAATAAATAATGGATATCTTAGATTTAAACCATGAAATTCATATGATAAATAATATATATCATTATGAAATATACCCTTAATTTTCATGGGTTTCAAAGTATGTTTTTAGTAGTTTTAAAATAATAATCTATAATTTTATATTTTTTTGTTTGTAGATGGATATAAGATAAATTTATTGAATAATCATGTTGAGGGGAAATTTTATGGCTTCCCAAAAGGGAATCCCAACCCAATGTGAGTAGGAATTAGTAAAAAAAATAAAATAAAATTGCATTTTACTGATGTTTTAATCAATAACAGGAATCATGATGTTTGTCTAAACCTCCCCCCACCATAATAATGTGAGTGTTAAAATACAGAACATTGTAGACCAAACACCTAATATGTTTTGTTGATCTTATAATCCATTAACCATGGAACAATGGATGAACTGTAATTAAAACATCATTACATTATTCAATACTCTGGGAAAGATATGGTCATGATTATTGATTTAAATTTTGAATAAAAAAATAATCAATAGAGTATGATGGTAAAAAAAAGATGCATGAGGATGACATAGAAGTGATGGATTGGGAAGAATCATTTAAAATTATTTTTGATAAATATTTTCATCACACAGGTTAGCATTAAAATAGTGAGGGATTTATTTAACCTCATGAAAAGGATGGTGAATATTTGGTTCTAATAAATTGAAAATCACATTACATTTATGATACTCCTTCATCTTTCTTACCGACACAAAACATATTGTTCACCGCTTCTTTAGTGGGTTAATGGTACGCCTAAGAAATCATAGGTTATTTGAGAAATTTGTATCTATGGGGAAATATTACTATGTGGAATTAAATAAAAAATTGAGATCACTGAATCAAATATTTCTTGTAGGGGAAGAAAGAAAAATATGAATTGTATATACAATAATATAGTGGAGAAATATAACGAAGGTAATAAATTCATATATCCAAATTTACAAATACATGGAAGTAGGACACTGAGCATTTAGTAATTGAGATAAATAAATACATTAGTTGTTGGAATTAAGGGATCCTAGCTACTGATTTGAAAAGGTAGAATCCAAACAATAAGATGGATAAATGGAATCCCAAAGTCATCCCTCATACAATTGAATTTTATTTCAACTACAAGTAATAAGAAAACTATGTGAATCAATGATATAATATTGGGTTTGTTAGTAAAAATTGATGGATACATTATCTATGTCAATGAAAATAACATTAATTTTTTTTTCATCACAATTTATAAGGTACATCTTAAAAACAATTTGGTTCTAGGTATGACTATTATTCATTAAATAATAGTAATTCTTCATTTTTAAACCAATTGTTTATAATATTTAATATCATGCATGTTTAGTAACACTATTTAAATTACATCTAAAAACATTGATGTTGAGTTATTATTGATGATATAATGTGGTTCAATTATTCCATCACAAGAATATTACTCATCCCATGTCCTAATTTGTTTAATGAATTTCTTCTAAAACATTGTGATAATCCATTTAGTGGAATTTGATTCTCGTCTTTGAATTGATGTGATTTCCTTATAAAATGTCGATATAAATCACTAAGAGAAGGAAATCACCATCCATATCATGAATAATACTCTAATCCTAAACAAGTGAAAGGATGGTGATTTTTTACATTATTATCATCATCACATTGATATATATTATTTCCACCTAAGAAAGAATATATTTCACAAATGATTGATACTATGGAAAAGATCATCTTTTAATACATTATAATTCTTATATAATTTACTAATGTATAGAGTAAATATTTTATTAGTAATCCACCTATAGAAGAGGTAGATTTACAAATCATGATTATGAAAAAATGTTTTCCAATCTCTATGGGTCTATATATATTTTTCCATATTGAATATTTAGTGCAGAAGAAGAATCGTCTATAAAATCATGAGAAATGGTTTACAATCTAATGTTATTTATAGGGGTTAATTGGTCTTATTAATCAAGAATAATGATGATTCAATGTGACTCTACCATTATTACCATTATCTAAAAAATATCATGATAATAAAACTTTATCCCCTGCCATTGACTTATGTCTTGTTTGATCAGAAACATGGAGTATAACTCATCTCAAAAGTGGATCATTGGTCAGAATTTTGTGTATTAATAGTGAAGTGGGATATCACCAAGAATGTTTTCCATACATGATATATAAATAATACTTTCATAGTGAATCCATTTGGACTCACTATTGATCTAAAAATCTTCATAGACATGATGAAGGGAGTTTATTTTGTAATAGATGAACAAATTTGTGGAAATCATTTTAGATGATATTATTATCTACTCAAAAAGGAATGAGGATCACAAGGATAATTTTATTTCTATATTTAAAACATTATGATAATGAAATTTATTTAAAATGTATAATATATTCATGTTTTGGATATAGAAATTAACATTCATGGGGAATGTTATCATCAAAAAAGGGAAATATATGGATCCTTAAAAAACCATGAATATTAATGTTTAAAAAAGAAAACCTTATTTTATTGATAATAAGAGTTTACTAAGATTGTATATATACTATAATAGATTTGTGATAATATTATCATGATTTTTATTCCCAAAAAACATGTTTACATAGAAATGAGTCATGTTTATATAGACTGATTATTATGATGGTAGCTTTAAAGAGATTAAAAAGAGGGAAATCACATCTCCTATTATCAAATTACCCACTATTGGGGGGGGATATTTTATCTAAATATATTAATTTATTTTTTATAATTATTAAAGATTAAATATTGAGATAATATTACACTTAAAAATAAATATCATTGAGGAAAAATTACCCGAAAAAACAATGTTGAATTGGGTGTGGTGATATATTTAATGAATATTTTGATATAATAATTATAATGAATGAATATATATATATATATATATATTAAATAACTCCAATAGATAAACACACAAAAGGATGTCAATAATCATATATGAAGGTGGATAAATCTGTGCAAAGTATATTAATTATTTATTCAACTACCGTTTTGGTAAAGATTATGTGTACATTGTTTTATATGTAGAAAGTATTGTACAACTATATTCACGATTATGACATAAAGGGACACATTATATGTAGAAATGATATTTATGTACATGGGTATCTTAAATGGGTATCTATCCTTCCATGTTCAAATAACTATTCGACCATCAATTCACTAGAAGATCGTAGAGGTGTATAAATGTAATGATATGCATCAAAAAATGGATAAAAAATATGAAATTTAACATTACTAATGACAGAGTTATAAATTTTGGATCTAAGAGATGTGCCCAATAAAACCAAATCAAAGATGAAATTCCTAGAAAATATGCATATCCCTTCCTTCTCATTCCATTAATGATTCAGTAATATGTTTTCTTAATTGAAGATAAATATACGTTAAGAAAACATAATATTGGATATTCTAGAGTTTTTGTGGTGATTATTTTTATGCAAATGTTTCATGTACGGAAAACAAAATTATATAGTTATGATTAATCCATTTCTAATACTAATGAGGGAATGGGAAAAATTTCAATGAATTTCATCAATGGACACCCTAGGAAACCTAAATGGAATAAAAAAATCTATGAATTATTTGACCTTTTAAAATGATAATATATTTAATTAATATAAATAATCAATTTTATATTATCCAAATATCTATGATATTATTTATATATGTGGTAATATTACAAGAAGTCCCACTCTTGATTATATTTTATCCTGATT
Organism: Viscum album; assembly: GCA_963277665.1. Lineage (NCBI taxonomy): Eukaryota > Viridiplantae > Streptophyta > Magnoliopsida > Santalales > Viscaceae > Viscum > Viscum album. Next base: position 746,762,286 of record OY728151.1, on the reverse strand, counting down.
TTGGAATTATCTCTACGTTCTAGAGAATCATTCAGTAAGAATTTGGTAATGAAATGATCATCAGTAAAACTTATCACCCTAAAAAGTATAATTATTTGGAATCACATTCATACTATGGAGTATATAATGATATCATTGTCAATGGACTTCTAAGGATGTTTGAATTACCACTATACACATGTCGAGTTCTCATAGACTAAAATTTTATACATATCAATTAAAATGGTAACTTTTGGGGTTCTATTTGGGAAGTGTTTTCTAAATATGACATGATAAGATTAAGATAGAGAAAATAATTTAATGGGAACTAATATTATCGAAAATGTAAAAATTTAGTCCATAAAATTTAGTGACATCTGATATCTGTAGAATGTTGAAAATAATTTTTTGATGAAAATCAACAATGATTTGTGGAGTTTAAGGATATAGATAATGTTTTTATTTCATTTGTTACCTTTGAATAATGTCATTGGGGTTTATAGGAAACAAAATATTCATCCAATACACATCAACCCCTTTGATAATCCTGATCATATTAGAGTACTATCCTAACAAAAAGAACTCTAGGATAACCTAACTCATGTACATAAAATATTCTACATATTCTTGATGAGGATGTACATACCATACCACTTACATGTACTTAATCTAGGAGTTGTACCATTAGAGAATGATTCTTGATGTGATTATATACTGATGATGATATTTTTTATAGAGACAAGGTTCTACATAATAGATAAACTAATATTTTAAAAGGGTTTTATTGGAATGACATGTTTGAAAAAGTTATGTTAGAACTCAAAGAGGCAATGAAATTGAAGAAACAACATCTATTTTATTTTAGCAAATGACTATTTATGTTTAATGTTATTCTATGTGGGGATGCGTTTTTTGACAAGAAAATATATTAATTAATTTTATAATTTTAATTAATAAATTATTTTTTATGTAATGTATTTTTGGAAAACAAAAACAATCATTTTTTTTATTTGGTCAGTTATATAGTCTATATGATTTTTAAATCTGTTAATCATTATAACCACTGATAATATATCCATTTCACATTAAATATTATTATCAATATATTATGGATTATGATAAAGTCCAATTTACATAGAAGGAAGGATCGACTACCTCATCCTGTAGGATCATACACAGTGAACCCTAATTGTTTGAGAAAACTAGGGTGATAACGTTACGTTTAAATTACCTTAACCATGTCCATGTTTAATATATATATATATATATATATATATATAATAACATAGTCCTTTTAAAATATAATTTAATTGACATTGAAATCACATCCCATACAATTTTTTTAAACCCCCTTTAAAATCTCACAATCAAACGATAATTTGTTTTGAAATTCAATCGTGTAATAATTTATTATTTATGTAACCCATAATTATATTAATTTATTATGATTTATTTCAATTATTTAATGAATATAAATATTAATTATTATTATTAATTTTCTTGACAATAATATAATGATTATGGTAAAATGTATGTTTTGATACGATGAAACTAAAATTGTAATATTGGGATATATATCATTTCAATCATGACACACTTTTTGATAAATTCATGAAATGTATAAATATAAATTATTTTCATAAAATATTATTAATAAATAAAATATAATAAATATTAATTATCATAAAATTTTAGGAACTCAAATGTAATTTAAAAAATCTTCAGATAAATATTATTATGAAAATTGTATTTCTCTATATAAAGGGTTTTTTGATTTAAATGTTTTAATTATACATATATAATGAATTTATATCATTTAATAAATATTATTTTTGAAATTATAATATAAATTTATCCAATGCTTAATTTTTCAAAATTTATTGACTTAAATGATTTTTTTTTCAAAATTAAATGGAGTATAAATATACACAATGTATTCTAAAAATATAAATACCTAAATTAATTTTAATGAATAATATAGAACGTATAAATGAATAAAATTATATTATAAATTTAAAATTTTTTAATGTCATTTTATTTTTTATATTAACTCTTAATGGACCCTGAGAAAATAGTATTATATTTTAATGGATTAAAAATAATTATTTATAAACATGAAATTATTCTGAATCCCTAAGTGGATTATTTTGATAAAATTATTACATAGAATTATAAAATTAAGAAATAAAATCCACTTTTGTAAAAAATAGGGAAAATAATATGGGACTATTTATATATGTATTATTTTATCGTAACGATTCTGGAACCATTGTTTTGAAAGTAATAGTAAATTTGAATAACTTATACAATATTATCCCACCATATATCCCACTTACCCTTAGAAAAATCACTTTGATCATGAATACATATATCCATTTCTTCAATACATCCATCCAATGGTTCACCCTAGCAAATAATAATATCCTTATAAGAATTTAAAAGTACCTCATCATGGTAAAGATTCTCTAAATATTATATTTATTCTAAGGATTATTTATATTATGCCTTTTGATTCATAATCGATCATGTTGGGATATGTTTTTGGACATATATCTTACATTCATTATTATGAATAATATATAAGTTACGATGATTATTCTAATTAATAACTTCCCTGATTCTATATATACCATTTTTATGATACTAAAATTATCCACGAATTGTTTTCCACTCATTTAGGAATTGAATAAACTTCCCTACTCCTACTAAAATTTCTTATCCTTGTTGTACATAAAATGATAGGTTTGGGGTATTATATGTATGTAAATCTCAATATATTCTGTTATTAGATGTTATGAAATGAGTTCCAATGTTATATGGTCTATGTAGAACACATATTCTTGTATATGATATGTATGAAACAAGTGCAGCCAAAGTTATATATTCATCCAATGAAATTTGTAATGTATTTATCTCATGATATTTTACTTATAGTGGCATATTGGTTTTTCTATGTGAAATATGTTATTATTTCATAGTGGTTATGCTTATATAATTTTTGTACTTTCATTTTTTTCATATTATTTCCAAATTCCAATATTTCTTTTATGATATCATATTGTATCATGCATAAATACTCTTGTTTATGACTCTCTCCTAGTTTTTGTTTCATTGATATTCCTATTAAAAAATTTATATTTCTTGAATAATTTATCCGTTTTTAATTCCTAAATTAGGATTTATATCCCTCCATTTCGAATGTACATCCCTATGTTATCCCATGCTATTTTAGACGAGCAATGGAATATTAAGAAACATTTGGGAGTTTTTAAATAATGATTTTTTACTCATGTTTTATGTTATTATGTCATATACCTCACTTACCAAAGAGACCCATCATCATGATCTTTTGGGTTGTATTAATAATACCACTATGAATTATAAAATTAAATAACGTTTATTAAATATATGTGTTATCATAATGATGATGTATATGATAAATTCATTGATATGAAACATGATTTGTTTTTGATTTGGAAGGATGTAAACCTAGCTAGAGAATAACGATTGGAGTAACCTAATAATTTGATTAAATAATGAAATAATCTAGTCAACACTAAACCTTATTTCTAATTTTTCAATTTCCTAGAGTAAAAAACTAAATGATTAAATACCATGTGCTTTGGGGTTGTTATGATAATTGAGGCCAATAGCCTCATAGCCCATGATAGAAAGGAAGAGCTTATGGAAGCACAAATTTTGAGGTGGATCCCCAAATAATTGTGGTGAAAAATATGATTGTCATTAATTTCTGAATAATGAACATACTATTTGATTATGGTTCTATAGATTTTTTCATATATTGCATGTTTTTTATAACTTTTTTATCACCAAAACAAACAAATGTTGTAATGTTATTGATTAAAATTATAAATCAGGTAACGATTGTATCTCATGTATGTATTTTCTATAATATCAATATTTTTTGGTTTTACATCGAACAGATACTTCAGATACCCCATTTATGATTATTTAATGCAAATCAAGTAATGAATTTTTGAACCTTATATTCATAAAACATAAATTTCATAAAGAAGAAAATCAACATATGTATCAAGATATTACATCTAATTCTATAAAATTGTAATTAGGATGATGAATCCCATTTGGTAATATTATATCAGTCATCAATATTTTTACCCTATGTGAAACTGTATCTATCTCAATTTATATGGACTAACAAAAATATATTCAGCAACAGAATTCCCATTGAAAGGTAATGTGAATATTTTATTTCTCAAATAATTTACTAATATTACCCTATACCTATGGTAGAGTTATCAATAAATGTTATAAGAATATATTGTCTAATAACAAAGACACAAAAATGAACAGACATTTTTTAACATAAATTAATATTAAATAATAAATCAGATAATCTAGATAATGGTTTCTTTCTGCTTTGTTTTCACTATGGGGTTCGTACTAAATAAGTTCTTTATAAAGAACAAGTGTCATACAGAAATGATTCATAACATGTTCAGTCAATAACACGGATTTCAATATATATATATATTATTAGGATCTTTCGTCATTATTTTTTAATGTAATTGTTTGGAAGTAGGAAATACCCAATTCTAAATTTTATACAAGGAACGACCGCTATGATTTTAATGTGATTCCATTTGGACTAAAATATTATACAAAAAACCTCATGGAAATAATGAATAGAGTTTTTAGAGATTTTTATATTATACATTTTGCAGTCTATATATATTATTTGATAATATAATTTATAAGAAATTGTAACATCTAAATAATTTTAATGTTCTATTAGTGACATAGAAAAAAATTATATGAAGAATAGTAACTATAAATTAAGGATGATGGTTGTAACCATCTCATGAAATGCTATAAAATATAAATGTATATCATTAGATACATAATAAATTCATCTAACATATGGCCAAGAAACAAATTTTGAAGGATATATATATCATACATTCATTTTCTATATACCATCATTGATTTTTTGAGAAACATCTCACAATTGTCCATCAAACTTTCCATGCTAAGTCGTAACAGAGTAATGATGTTAATGATTAATTATTTTTAATTAATACGTTAATTGTTATTGGAAAGGATATTCTCTACACTTTTTATCACACTATCCACTGGTGGATAGGTATTTATGATCTACACCTATTTGTCCAAAAATGGATTGGGTTTTGTACTCATGAAAAATGACAATGTGATAGTGTATGACTTCGATTAGTTAAATTTCATTGTGAGGAACCAGCCAACACATGATCTGTATAAGGATGCATTGATCATCACATTAAATATTTAATATTATTATATCAAACAAGTGAAATCTTAATATATAAATATCATTAAATCCAAATAATTATATTTACAAATAATTTCCCCAATATTTTCCAATCAAGTTTGTTCGAAATAATCAGGGATTATAATTGTTCAATGAAAGGAAATAATGGGATGAAAACAACATTGAAGGTTCCCTATTTATAAATGATTTCCTAAATATATATATGGTTAATAATGAATGGGATTCAATACTATTAAACATGAAAAAGAGTTATATATGAATCGTAAATGGATATTATTACTATATTTCTCAAACAACTGCATATATATCCATTAAGGAGAATATCAAGAAGTCTAAAAGTATGAGGTGTATTTGAGAAGAATAAAAAAATATTAAGTAGTAGAATATTCATAAATATGGATTTTGTATATTACCGACCTTGTTGTCACTAAAAAGGTGCCATGAGATAGTTCACCACATGGTTGAAATATTTCCCCCTATATAGTAGATGTTTTATACCAATAGTGAGGTCCTTGTTTGTTTTAATAGGGACAATATTACATAATATCAGTGTATGAAAATGATAATAAATAACCAAACTATATACATACTAGTAAATAATCAAAGTTCTTAAGTAATAAATATATCAAGTTAACAATAGGGGATGTTGTACATTAAATGTAACAATACATATGTTATTCAAACAACCCAAACGAACCACTGAGATATTCAAATATATAAAATTACATAAATGAAAATGAAATAATATTAAAAATATCTACTACTAGAATTACGGAAAATCACGTACTTGATATCCATGAAACTGTGTTTCTTCACTAGTATAATCACAAGAATCCAAACAACCATATCTACTCGATCATTATATAATGGCCCCACGCTATCCATCATGTAAGAATATATTATTAACATGCATCAAAGTAAATGTATAATTGGTGAGAACTAAATATTAGCAATAAACTCATAGTTTGGATCATTTCTCATGATGTCATTCGTGCATGCCAATGAAATATACTCACTCTTGCCAAAACAGAAATGATAAATCCCTAGTCGATCCTTATGTCCGTAATCTTGATCGATGAAACTATATTTGAAATATGTAAGAAATATCTAAAAATATCTGTCACAACTTATATTCATATAATTATGTGAATATGTATGTCTATACATTATATATTTATAATATATATATATATATATGAAGTATTATCCAGGATTCTAAGAGTGAAACCAAGGTTTCTCTCGGAAAAAGATCCTAAGGATATGTTATTTTAATATAGTTCCTAGGCCCAATACTTAAAATGGGAATACATAATGTAATTCTATATAATTCAAGAAAAATATGTGATTTTTTATATAAAAAATGATCATCATGGATTGTGAAATGACATATCCAATAACCCAATAATATTATGAAACACCATAAAAAATATCATAATCAAGGGGTGTGAAAAATGATGTCTAACAATGCATTACATATTATGAAATGAAATTTAAAACATAGTTTACCAAGGGGGCGTGAATAATATTCTCCAAAAACCTTATCAATGAGATCATTGTATCATTCGAACACAATCTCTCAAAGGATAGATAACAAGAACAATATCTTAGAATCATAAATAAATATGTCTCAAAATCAAAACCCTATAAAATAAGTATGGGAATACTAAAAACATAACAATTAATAAAAATTAATCAATGGATGGATCCTATGTAGAAACTCAAGGATGATATAGCATTTAATCAATTCATATCACTAATCATGGACCGACAACCGTGTAGTACTTTTAGAAAACATAGTTGCATCATGAGTAATCATTTCAAATAAATTGTAAAGAGTTCTATTTGGAAAATTTAAAAATCCATCAAAAATAACATCTCTAATAAGGCCAATATGATTAGTATGCATTCTATGGTGACCTGTACCACTATACCAATAAAAACCACCGATAAGATAACAAAGGGTTTGTAAAATACTATGGCAACCTCCAGGTCCCTCAGGACATAACAATGGAGAATAATTCAACGTACAATCCTCTAATTCATAACATAATGAAAGGGATCCCTCTTTTTATCCACCTTTTTATTAATAGTCTGGAGTTGTCTAAACCTATATTTTTTAAATAACACTACTTTGGATAGTGTATTCAGTTCAGAATTGTGACTTTAAATGAACTATGAAATATTATTTGACAAATATTTTTTTAATATATTAATATAAAATTTGAAACTAATATAATGGTTTATAATTATATTAAATACTACATAAAATTTATTTAATGGTTCGAATAAATATAATTGATTTTATAATCTCTTGTTAAATAAGAACTCGTTTTTAAAAAAAGAATTATTTCAAAATATATTTTTACTATATTTTTTGGGAATATTTTATAATTAATTTTCATAAATTATATAAATGGTCTATTATTAAATATTCCCCCATTCATAAATAATAATATCAATATTAATGTAGGGAGTATTTTACAAATTTTCCAGTAAATAATAAATTTCCATTGAATAGCGGAGAAAACCTATTTTTACAAAATTATAATATATTTTAATAAATCAGGTAAAATAAATTTCAATTATTAATGTTATTGTATTTTTAATTAACATTACTTTTATTTATTACCAATTAATGTAATTAATAATATTTAATTCATATTTTTATTGTATTTTATTGTAAGATTATTTTTCTAACATTAAAACATAATTACTCTAATTGTTTTTAAAAGTCCATAAAATATCTCAATAATAACTAATTAATACACACATTAATGAGGGATGAAATAAAATAAATTCTAATAATATATATCTAAATAATATTAAAAATTATTTAAATTATTATAACTTTTAATATAGTTATTATAAGACCATCTTATTCTTGAAAAATGAATTTCATAGAAACACATTTTGTGAAATGTGAGTGTGTATAATGTTAAATTAAGTAATAAATATCATGTTAATTACATTTGATAAAGAAATGATTTTATATTTTCAAAACTAATAATTTATTCTATATAATCATGATATGTTGTTATTTTTGTCATGATGAATAATAAAAAATTGTAAAAACATGTTATGATAATTAAGGTTAAAACAAGTTTAATTGTGGGGTAAACTAAATAGTTTAATAGAATATCATATATAAACAAGTTTTATTTATTATTATACATGTTTAAAATACTTATAAATCCATAGACAATTTATTTGGAAATTTTGGAATTAATTTTTCAGAATGAGACTACCCATTATAGTATTGTTTGAGAAATTAGAAGAATGCCATTACTCCTCCCTTATAAAAGAGAACATGATCTACACTCTATTACCTACTTCCAAAAAAATTAGGTTCTTTCAATAGAAACCCTAATATCATTCTAAATTTCATACCCATATCAGATACAAATTGTTTTGTATAGTAATCAAACCAGTAAAGGCATTATGTATTATCTTAAATAGATTTTTGATGAAGATATATTGTTTATAACTGATAATCCCTGATTAATTTATTCTTAAACCTCATTAAAATATCAATAATTTATTATTATATATAAAATTAATTTTATTCTATATAATAATATGTTATTTTTTTAATATAATACATTAACTCAATATTCACATCCAAAAATTGGGAAAGAAAACCATAGTTCATGTGTATAGAGGAGTTCCACCTCACAAATCGATATAACATGGTTTCCATCAACACCTCTTAGATATATTGATGAAGATGAAATTAAATATTATACCACATATTTATGATAAATTAATAATTCTGTAAATATAATATATCAAATAACATCATACTTTATCACCACAAAAAATGGAGGATAATTTCATTTATGATTATAGTGGACTACCACCTCATTATGCAATGCAATTCCATTTTTATTACATTATCACGTTGATTGAATATATATGTTTATTTAAATAATTATTATGATAATTTTGATATATTTATAATTTTGGAATGTTGAAACAACACTTATCATTTGGCAACCATGATCGTTGTAAAATCGAAAACTTAAACATGTATATGTATAACCTTCCATCATCATGATTATAACGATGATAATTTCCAATACCATATTTAAAGGAAGGATATAAAAGACTTAATTATGTATAAAAAATCATATATTTCATTATTATTATTTATGTGATGATGTAAATGGAAATTATTTCATGAATATTATTCTAGAGATGATTGGACACCATCCCCTTTTCACATTGTCAACACGCTGATGCATTTTGGAAATTATAAATTGAGTACCTTGTAAACACCCAATGTTGAAATAACTAATTATGAAATTAAATTAATAATTTATGTAATTGAAAAAAACCATTTACATATAATGGATTAATCCTAAATGTTCTTTTATGAATGAAATTAAATTCTATATGTCAATTATAATATAGATAATTGAAATACATGAGAAATCCTATAATAGATGTAAAAGGATAATCTCAAAACATCATTTGTTGAGAAACATGTTGATTTACGAAAAAAATATTTAAAATGGAATATATACATTCATTTTAAATTCTTTATCATGAATCAATCATAATTTATAAAATTTTAAGTTTCAATATATTTACATCATTTTTAACACAATGAAATAATAAATGAATAACATATTATTGAATAGTATATGATAATACAAAAATTGAGTCTATATTAATTTACACAAATCATATTTTTATCCTTCATTATAGATACTAATTGGTTTCTTTAAAATAGTATGTTACAAGAAAGGATGGGTTTTACCAAACAAAAATTTATTATTAATATTGTTTTTTAATATTATAATTATCACATTCATGTAATAGTGGTAGGTAAGAAGATATTTGACAAACCTATTGAATTATATAGTTTAGACATTTATATAAATTATCTATTCATCGGTAATAATCAAAAAATCGATTGAAAAATTAATTTTTTTTAAAAAAAATTAAGTTTTTGAAAACATGGTTTAATCATTCACGATGAACATATTTATAAATTAATAATAACAGTTTTTTTTAAAAAAATTATTTTAAATAATTAACATAATTTTTGAAATTGGAATACAAAAACATTCTTAGTGAAATTTTTTTAGATGATTTTTTTTTAAAAAATAGTGAAAATTAACTTTTAAATGAAAATTAATTTTCAAAAAAATATTTTATAATGTTAAATTATATTTTAAATTGGTTTAATGTAAAATTAGTTCAATTTAATATCTAATAATACAATTTATGTCTTTTGAGTAATATAAATAATGAATTTTGATATATATACATTCTAAACTTTTAAATATATTGACTTTAGAAACCCGATCTTTCATCACGTATTTAGGATTAACTGTAAATTAAATTATTCCTCATATAATTTTTTAATTTGCAAAAATATATTCAATAATTTTTAATTATATTAATTTACATTATCTGACCTGGTCAACATATTCTTTGACCATAATGAATAGTGAGAACAATTACAATTAATAATGTTTTTAAGGTATATATGAATTAATCATGGGATTAATAATAATAGATAAGCGGTCAAATGACCTATAAACATGTCGAACACCCATTTCGTGTACATATATATACCATTATTACCTTACAGTCATTTTTTTAGTTATTGGGACAATATTTCTTGAACGTGAAATATATAATAAGTTATGTAATGAAAAATTAAAAAAAAAATTACCTTGTTTACTTTAATAATTATATTCATTTTGGAATGGGAAAAACATCATATATTCGTATATAAATATTATTTTGAACATTACATGTGTTTCTAACATGATAAATATCATTAATTTTTTTTACTGATCAAATAAACTATTTAAATTCCTTTGTAATACCATGTAATGAAATATTTAGTAAATAATTAAATTGATGAAAAATTATTAATAATATCAAAACATATTAAAAATGAATTAATTATTGAATTGAATCATTTTTTATATTATTATATCATGTTAAATATTTTGAAAAATATTATATTTTAATATTAATATTTTATTTGTATTTGTAAAAAGAATATTATATTTATAATTATAAAATATACATCACCATTCCCTTATAAGAATTTAAATTTTATGAAATGATTTAAAATTAATAATAATTATATACTCTAACAAATTATTTATAATTTTCATAATAAAATTTTACAATACAATAATTGATAGATTAATCTTTTAGAATTACCTCATTGACCCCTAAATACAAAATAATTTGATAGTGTTGTTAGGTTTAAACTAATTTTGTTAAAATTAATTTCCAACAAACATGTGAATTTTTTATTTTTCAATTAGATATAATATATATAGTAACTGGTTATATATTTTTCTGTAATATTACAGTAGTTTATTTATAATGGGAAATTTTCATGTGTTTTAAAATTAGTTACCATAGAGAAATCCAAAAAATGGTTAAAATATGAAATCATATATGTAATGGAAATAATATTACAAATTGAATTATTTTTTGTGTAATGTAGATTTTTCTCCAAAACAAAAACCTCACAATCTGTTATTATTATGTATTCTAGATTCATGTGTTAAGGGAAACATCCCAATATTGAATCATTTTGAGAATTTATAATACTTTAATTATATCTCAGCTATAAAAGCTCACTCACTCAACCATCATTATTAAAACAATAAAATAACATTTTTTCCTTTTCCTGAAAAATATAGTATCCTTTCCCCCCCCCCCCCGCTTCATCCTAGAATCATTATTTTGTGTATAAATAACTATTTATAAGGCTTCAGTTACTTCAAAAATATGATAACAGATGAATTGGTAATGTTCTTCAAGAAGAGTCTTTATTTTTTTTCTCCCTCCACCACAATTTATTTTAGATGTAAAATTATTTTTTAATAACTTATATTTCATCCATATACTGATGTTGTTCATTTTTCATTGAAACATACCAAGGTTTGGAATTATTATGGATCTAAAGTATATATGTGATATATTTATATAAATTTACCTTTTTATTATATATATCAAAATTAATTATTTCATTATTTTCCAATGGAGACACGATAATGTCGCTAATTTATACGAAGGACTTAATCCTCCCTATATATTATGATCCACCTTTCACAAATGATTTACTCTGAAGGTGTAAAGGAATAATTCTAATATCTATATTTGATTTCAATAAAATAATTATAAAATTTAAGGAATTATCAACATTCAATAATGTTAATAATACATTTTTAGGCATAATGTTTATATGGTTTATATGTACATGTGGGCTCCCACCTTTATGAAATGATCCGCCTCTTTTAATAATTACACCACATGAATTATTTATATATGTATATTAAATATATGATTTTTTTATCATTATATGTAGTTCCCTAACCCAAAAATCCAATAGTAAATGTCAACTACCATTACATTGGTATGAATAAAAGGAACCAAACGCCGATGGACCGAAGTGATTTGTAGTCCCTCTAAAAATGATATATAAATGGGTATTATATTTAACTGAATAATATAATTTAAAAATCATTAGTTTTAATCTAAATAAAACCTTATTCCAAAATATAATACCCCTAAATAACATTCACAGTATTGTTCATGAATTCCTGGTGGAAAGAAAAAAATATATGTCATTGTAAATTCATATCAAGGGTTTTATAAAATAGAAACATAAATGAATCAATGAGAATAATCAACTTATAATTGTAAGTAATAAGGAACTCATTATATTGAAATAATTTCTTACGGAATAAGTAGTATGAAACGTTAAATAGTTGTAACACATTCCGTTTAATTGGTTAGCTAATAATAAATAAGGTTTATAAATATTTGTAATAAAAAATCTCATGGATGGATAATAATAATAATAATAACTATATTTTCAATAATTTTCATGATTAATTATTTTATGTAATGCCTTTATAATAGGAAAACCAATACCACCATGATCTTTCCAAATATGGTTTAAGACAATAATTGGCATCCCTTTTAATTTAACTAAATAATTTGTCTCATGTGAACTTGTTGATGCATCAGGGGGCTATAAAATATCCTAGACCCACACTTAATTAACTGTCAAAAAAATTCCCCATATAGATTAATTGATATATTTTGTAAATAAGATTTCCCATAAAGTATCTGTATTGAATTAAAGATACAGATTCATCAATATATCTCAATATAATCAAATAAGAATCAATGTAAACATTGTGTGTAAAAATATGTATATTTTGGGAAATAATAATATCCATATAATGATAATATTTTAATGTATGCTAAATACAATTTATGATAAAATTATTATAAATAATAGATTATTTCAACTAGAAATTAAAAATCATAACCGAAAATGAAATTTCAGGGGATAACTTTTACCACTAGTTAATTTTAATATAAAACCCCTTAGATTAGATAATTGTAAGTAAAAAAATAAAATAACATGAATAATGTAATTTTTGTGATATTAAATTACTGAGTTACATTATATACACTAGAAAAAATATGCATGTGGTGAAAATGACAATTATATCACATATATAATAAGTGAGAGGACAATCCATTACATTATAATTCCATTTGGGTGAATGTCATAAAACCTACTGTAATGAAATTATAAACATGTTATTAGATTGTACTAGATCAATAATAACATTTATAATAACATATTTCATCTTTTTATATATTTTTTATTACCTATTTTTAACAATCATTCACTGTTTTCATTTTTCACCTTTTAATTACCTAGTTTATTTAGTGTGCTTGGACTTGTTACTTGTGTTTCCTATTAATTAGATAATCATTTAATCATAAAATTAATTTAAAACATGATATAAATATAATATATATAAATTTTATGTTTTTTATAATAATCCCTATCTTATAGAGATAAGTAATTAAATGAACCTTTTGTGGAGAGATCAGGTCATACATACACATGAATGATACCTCCATTTCATTAATCTATTTAAAATTTAGGAGATGTATTTATATATGCACATTATAATAATCGTACCATATTGATGTTATATATAAAAACATTTCTGTAAATCATTCATAATAAATTTCATGTATGTTGTGAACAAATCATATCACTTTGAGGAGGTTTTAGTCCACAGATCAACAAATGAATTCTTCACATACCTTGAAAATTTAATGCATAAAGGGATGTTATATATAAAATTTATTAATTATAAAAATTTGATAAATATAATATTAATCATATACAAACTATAAATCCATCATTATTCAAGCTACTAATGGTGGAAATGGAAGAACAAATAACATCAGTTCAGAAGGCGGTACTCTTCTGTACACACAAATGATGATTTTGTATCCCATTTGTTGGATATGTGTGAATGTATAGGTTGAACTATTAGAAAAAATACATAATTTTTCATATAATAACGTTATTATATAATAAAGTCATAAAAATTATTTAAGGGGTGTTTAAGCAAATAAAAGAAAACATGTCATTGAAGAACATTACCTCTTATTTAGGTAACACCTTTTGGTTTATACAAAAATACATCCTTGGTTGGACATAATATAAAATTTAGGTTTATATTATCAGTGGAAGGATTTAAAGAGATTATCTATGCATGATTTGATTACCCAAAATCTTTTATATGTGTAAATAATTTTTTTTTGTTGAAATCTATTTTATATTGGAGTAGGTGTGGCATTTTTGTAAATATAAAAAAGGACAATACTACTAAAAGGTATTTATTGCACCATGTTCCTCAAATAAGAAAATAATATTATGTAAAATAGAGTATACTCTCTAAATGTTAAAATTTTATAGAATTTGTACATATTTTTAGGACATTTTGGCCCTTATGTTTAGGGATCAGTGCTTTGTTATGATTAAGTTTACCATAATCATAGTAATGAATTATAATTACATTGAGTAATATTTTTTTAACTACTAAGGAGAAATTATTATACATTCTAAATTATTAATATTCCATATTTGGAATCCATTTATCCAAATTTGATTGAGAAAAGTTATGAGAAATAATTTAAAAATAATCCCACAGATGTGATTTTAAATCTTGTTTGTAAAGTGAACATGTTCAAACGATTGTTAAGTATTTATATATAATTTCATCGTAAATTTTATTCCAATGACCTAAAGTTTATAATTGTTTTTTTTATTTGAATAATTAATCATTATAATTATCATAATATATAGTTTTACAATATATATTATTTATATGAAAATAATGATTCCAAGTACAAATCTGTATTTTTAACTATTTATCAAAAAATGAAACTTCAAAAAAAATTCCAAAAATTCAACTAAGGATAATTTTTATGTTCCAAATTAATAAAATAGAGTTTAACATTACATACATACTTTGTAAAATTTTATAAATTTATTTTTACATTTGGTTATCCATTAAAAAGTACCAGTTTTTCTTTCATAGAAATATATAAATTTAAATTGGAAAACAAGATTTATTCTAATCTTATGCCTATAAAATGTATTGGATAACAATAAAAAAACATTTAATTTAATAAATAATATTTATATATCATTAATATTATTCTCTAATACTAAATAAAAAAACTATTAGGATAAATTTAATTTGGAATATTTTAATTGTTTTTATAAAAACATCCCCTTTATATTCAAATGGATCCTATATTCAATACTACTTAATTATAACTAATTAATTAAATCAAATATATTCACTTGTTTATTAATAATATTAAAAATATTTAATTAAATTGCTCTTTTATATATTATTATATTGAAGATTATTTTAATAATATATGTTTGTTTGATAAAACTCAGTCTCATGTGAAATACAAACTATTAATAAACATCTATGTTTTTTGGGTTGAATGAAAACTTAGGATGGTGTGAAATAGAAGTAATAAAATTTATTGAATTTATTTTAAAATAATGAATATATTGTAAAATAATATGATTGTATATTTTCTCTAAACATGGAATTGTGTTTCATATATTTTATCGAATAAAAAGATACACTTTTAAAATTTCGTGGGGTTACATAATCCCTTTATTCAATAAATTATGTTTTCCAAATTTTAAACAAATAAATTCAATAAATTTATTGATATTTGAATGGTCCACTATTTAAACACAACATCATGATTTGTTTTGTTAATTGCCCAAATTGAGTTGATTGAATAATAAGTTCCATTGTCACACCCCGACCGCGGATGTCCATATTTGTTCTCCTTTCTCGGTCCCGATTTAAATTTTTCGGAGTTTAATTGCGGTTGGTGGTTTCGCGCCGGTGCGCGGTCATCGCATCGCTAGCGGTGATCGTGCGTTCGGCCTGGGTGACGATGTGTCCACCCGGCGTTTTAAATATTAAAGTTTTTACGTTGACTTTTATTATTATTACTATTTGAGTTGTGTTATTAATATTGAAGTTATTTTCCGTGTATAAGTATATACATATATATGTCTATATATGTGTATGTATATACATATGTATATACTTTAATACGTTATCTTTATATATGTATATATATGTATATATATTGTATCTATGTGTATATGTTTATATATAGGTATATATGTATATATGGGTGTGTGCGCTCGCGCGCGAACGCGCGCGCACATTTATCTTCAAATGGTTTTTAATATTTTAAACTTTGAATTAAAGATAATTATTATTTTAAATTTTCTAATTATTAATATTAATATTATTATAAGATTTTATTATTATAATAAAATTTTATTATATCTATAAAGCATTATTAATTTTTAGGATTTGTTTTATTTAATTACTTATGTTCAATATTATTATTAGTATATTATTATGATTATAGTACTTTATTATTTTTTTTACATATTATTATTAATATTATTCTCATATTATTATTTATATCTTTGTTGTATTATTATGATTATCATATATATATATATATATATATTAAGAAACCCGAAACTCCCTCTCAAACCCTACCCTACTCCCGTAGCCGCCACTTTTCTCCCCCCCCCCTCTCTCTCCCCTTTCTCCTCCTTCCCCGTTTTTTTTTCTTTCTTCTTCTTTCTTCGTTTTCTTCTTTCTTTCCCCTGCTGGCCCGGCTTCCCCTTGCGCACCGCCGCCGCACCGTCCGGCGGATCTCCCTCTCCCCGTCCTGGTGTCGCCAGCTCCTACGCCAGCATCTGGAGGCCCGATCGCCGCCCCGCTTCACCCGCGAACCCCCCTGCTTCCCTTTCCTCCGCCGCACCTCTAAACCCAGCCGCCGCCGTCCTCTGCTCCCGCATCCCCTGCACCTCCCCGTCCCGAGGCCGCCTGCTCCTCCGTCGCCGCACCGCCGGCTTTTTTTTTGTTTCCCCTGTCCGGCGCACCTCTCGTCATCCCGGCCTCCTCCACCAGCAACCACTGCTGCAGCGCCCGGCCTCCCTCCTGCGCCCTCCACCTCCCCCTGTCCCGACCTCCCCGCTGGACCTCCGGCCAGACCCGCCGCCTGCCTCGCCCAGCCCCAGTGCACCCCTGCCCCTCCGTCGCGCCGTCTCCTCCTTCCAGCATCCGCGCGCCCCGCGCCGTTTCCCTCCTGTTTTGGCCGACCCGCACCCAGCCGACTGCTCGCCCTCGGCCATCCCGGACCCCCAGCTCGACCCGCTGTCCTCCCTCGCCCTTGTGAGTTTCTTTTTTTAAATATTTCTTTATCTTTTGTTTTATTATAATTATAATTACTATATTGTTATTAATATTATTATTATTATTATTATTATTAATATTATGAATATATTTATTATTGTTTTAATTATTATTATATTATGTTGTTATTTTTATTATTATATTATGTTATTAATACTATTTTTATTATTATCATAATTATATTATTATTATGCTTATATTATTATTATTATTATTATGTTAATATTATTATATTATTATATTATTATTGTTATAATTATAATTAAATTATTACTTTATTATTATTATCATATTATTATCATGTTCTTATTATTATTAATATTATTGTTATTATCATTATCATTGTTCTATTATATTTATTATTGTTCTTATTAGAATTATGTCATTATAATTTCTTATTATTTTGTTAATATTATTGTTATGTTATTTTTGTTACTCGTATTATTATTATATTATTATTATGTCGTAATAATAATAATTATTATTATTATTATTATGACATTATTATTACTACCTTTTTGGTTATTATTATTATTATTATTATTACGTTATTATAATTATTATTATTATTAGTATGTTGTCATTAATGAGCCTGCTTAACGGCCTGTTGTTTTAGGACCAGTTTGACGACGCAAGACGCTGCAACCTTTACGCAACAGGAGTTTCGCGTCGCGTCATTCTTCGTTTCGATCCGAGGTAGGTCTCCCTATGCACTTGCCTCTAAATTAAGAATTTATTTATTCCTTGTCCTTTTATTAAATTTCAGTAAATTTAAGAAAATAATATTAAGTAGTTTTTATAGTGTGGTGATTTGCTGATAATGCAAACTGTTTAATTCTTGCATTTCATTAAAAGTGTTTTCTTGGTTTCAATTGTGGGATTTCATAGTAATGTCGCTAAATGGTTCTTCCTGAGTAACTAAAGACATGTTGAATTGGGTTTTGAAATGTTTTTGGCATGTGTAAATTAGTAAATGTACTGTTTATGGAAAATGGTGTTTTCTTATAACCTTGATTAGAGAAAACGTCGTGTGACCTTTTGAAATTGTTTTTGGAAACTTTACGTGTGGTTCTTGGTTGACGAAAGATGTTTTCCCTTGTTGTGTTATTAAAAATAATGCTTTCTCGGTTGTAAAAGTTGTTTATGTTCTTGTTTGAGTGTTTCCAAAAAGGGGTTTTTTGCGAAATGATTGGGTAATGACATTTATATTTTCAGAAAGGTATTTTTGATGTGCATGAGTTTTGAAATATTGTTTGGGTGTGGAAGTGGTGACTTTTGTGTGCGATATCTTGTTTGGCCTGTGATATGAGGAAGAAATATACTATGTGAATGTGAAGCTTGTTTGAGCACACGGGGAAACCTTGGGTATCTAGGTGGGCGGACTAGAACTAGTGTGCTAGTGAGCCGGATGGGTGTCGTCCCTGTTTCACTTAGCTGGATTGACGTTTGCAACACTAACTAAACATATGATATCTGAGGGTCGTGGCCTTCTAATCCACGTGTTCTGAGGGTCGTGGCCTTCTAAGCCACGTTTTCTGAGGGTCGTGGCCTTCTAAGCCACGTTTCACCGAGACACGAGGTTCTAGGGTCCCACGCGAGCTAGATGAACCTTAGGGGTTTTACCCATAGTGCTCTACCATCTCTGGCGTGGTGCCTTCCGTCGGCATACGGGGGACCACTTGGGTGTGAGTGTGTGCGTGTGTGTGTATGTGTGTGTGTGTGTGTGAGTGTGTGTGAGTGTGTGTGTGTGCCCATGGTTATTGCTGATAACTTCTGGTTTATTTTTACTTGCACTTGGTTTTTCCTTGCCTGTTTACTTCTACTTGCACTTGCTTTCTTTCCTGCTTGATTACTTTCAGTTCTTCTTTACCGCTTGTACTGGTTGCTTTGCGAAAATGGTTTTCAAATAAAAATGTGTTTTTCTCTTGTGTAGTAAAACTGAAAGTGTAACACTTCTTTATCGTTCAGAACGAATTTAAAATCAATGAAAAGAAATTCAACTTTTAAAAAGGAATAAGGGTGATGGCTTGTGTTTAGTTTTTTTTTCAAGTGAAACATTGTAAAAGCATACTTTTATACATTGTAGTTAAAACCTGGAATAGGTAGATTCTTTATTTACTGGTAGTGCATTGGGATTTGTTGTGGGGCTCACCTACTGAGTACTTTTGTGCTCACGCCTATATTTTACCTTTTCAGTTTCAGGTTCCTTTTGTTCAGGTTCTCCTGCCTGAGTCGCTCAGTGTGGGAGCGACGTTGGTTGTAGTTGGGTGGTGACCCGCGTGGTCACATGGAGGTATGTCGTGGTATAGTTTGTTTATGTCTTTAGTGTTTGTTTGTTTGTTTAGTTTATATTCATTCTTTCGATCCTGTTTTTAGCTTGGGCTGAAATCGTTCCCAACGATTAAAGTTTCAATGCCCGGCACTGGTTGCCATCCCGGGGGGATCGGGAACGCCCCTCGGGACTTGCCGCGGACCGGCTCGGGTGACCGGTTCAGGGTCGACCCGGGTTGGTTCGTGAAAAAATGGTATCAAAGGGAGGTTCTTGTTATTTGGGTTGTCCGGTAGAAGGAGATTAGGACTGTCGGAACTCGAGGGGTAGGTACGAGAAGAGCGTCGCGAACTCCTGCTCGCACTGATCTTCGAGTTACCAGGGGTAGTTCGGGAATTGTGTCCTTGTCTTTCCTGGTTTGTCTTGGATTGAGGGATGACAATGGAGGCAAGCCGACGTTACGTCGTGATTTCACATGGAGTAGTGACCCATGTGGAGTCCGAGTACGTGGTTTGAATTCCTCCTAGTGGTCGACGCTGACTTGGGACATGGCCCACTACCATGTCGCCAGGTTGAGTGTAACTACTAGTCCTTCATTTCAGTGGTTGATGCGAATTTGGTTGCTGCTTTCATTTTGGTTGGTGTGAGTGCGTTGTTGGGAATGAAAAAGGTTTTTGAAAAAAAATTGGACTGGTTTCTTTTAAAGGACTTTAAATGTATAAAATGGGTTTTTGAAACTGAACTCTCTTGATTTGAAAATCTGTTGTTTGCTTGGAATTGGATAAGAATGATTTGGGTTGAAACCTCGGTTCCTCTTTATGAACGTTTGCACATGTGTGAGAATGCATGGAAAGTGTGTGTTGATGCACGTATAAATGGAATGTGGATGAAGACATGTGCAACAGTTCATGAGATTCCCTGGGTGTGTATTTGAAGTTAAAGGCTTGATTTTGTTTTCTAAATTGGTTTTAAATGGGAAACGGTTTTGGAAAGTTTTGGATTGAATGTGGATTGGTTTTTGGAAAGTGATCTTGAAAAAGGGTGGTTTTGAAATCAAAAAAAAATGAAAAGGGAATTTTAAAGAGGAGATTTTGTTTTGGGTTGTGTTGTATTTGATTGGTTCTTGTGCTGACTATTTTCGATGAAGACGCTTTTATTGATGTTGCTTCGATTTGATGTTGGTTTTGGCTTTGAGTTTTATATATCGGTCAGGAAATGCCGCCCAGAAAGGTCTCTAAGGATTCGGATATGTCATGCCCAGTTTTTGGTCCTCCTTAGACTTTGCCTTTTCTCCATGGTGATCAGGGTCCGTTAGAAGCAGTAAAATGGCTCGAGGAAGTGGAACGTGTCTTTAGAATGTTGGGAACTCCCGATAATGTTAAGGTTCGTGAAATTATGAAGTTGTTCAAGGGTCCAGCTCTGGACCAGTGGAAGGTGGTTGCCCCACCATCGACGCAAGTTGAAATGACGTGGAATGTGTTTAGAATTGTTTTCATCCAATGGTTTGTACCTGAGGAAGTGAAGCTGGAGAAAAGAGGGATCTTGTGCATATTCAACAAGGCCAACGGACGGTGAAGGCATATGTTGGCCATTTCAAGGAACTGATTTCCTTTTATCCAGAGGTAGCGTCGCATGAGCACATGAAGGTCTCTTTTTTTCATTGGGGGTCTTCGTCCAGAGATCAAGGAGCGGGTCCCCCCTTCTAAAGACCTTTGTTTCGAGAAACTGGTAGAGGAAGCATTCTTGACTGAGTTGGTTCCGAGTGTGCGGGTGGTTAATACTTCAGCGTCCCCTGTTGTTGTTCGTAAGAGTTCCCCCTCTGGTGAGGAAGAGGCGCCAAAGATACCTGTTCCTAAGGAGTTATCCCCTTTGGTTCCAGCTTCCAGTTCATCAGAACGTTCGATGGTATGCTTTCAGTGTGGTCGTTTCGGGTATTTAAAGCCATCGTGTCGCAACCCTCCGAAGACGTGTCATCGATGCAGCCGTCTGGGTCATCTGGAAGAAGTTTTGCAAGAAGCGTCACTTGAAGAGGAAGCTGTGATGGGAGAATGTCAGTACCTGACTGTGAGGCAGAAGATGCTTCAGCCATCAGAGCCCCAGCCACAAGTCTCGGGGTGAAGCTCGCGCACAGTCAGGAGTCCCCAGGGGTGTGAAGCCTTGGTCCAGGTTTTGTGTTCCGTGTTAGTAGTGGAACAATCAAGATCTTTTAGTTCATGCATTCCTGCTATTAAAGTTTCAACAGCGTTGTCAATGCATTGTTTTTCTATAAAGTGACGATGGACTTGTTCAATAATAAATCTAAGTGGACTTGTCGTGTGAATGTAATATTCTAAATCGTGTGTCCTTCTTAAAATTGTGTTTGACTCTCGTGTGGGTTTTCCTCGTTTTGGTTAGGTTGTCGATGTGGTTATGCTTTGTGGACTTTGGTGGATCATGTCTCCAATTTGATAATGGTTGAATGTTTTTCTATGTATTTTTCCCTGGTGTTGAAGGTTGTTGACTCTGGTCGAGGATTTAATGTCTTGACGGAAGTGTTGTTTTAATCGTGCTATAGGAGTTGGTTTGAATTGGTTGGGAGTTCCCGCGTCGACCCCCTTTTTCCCATGGCTTTCTATTTAGATGGTCAATTTTTCTGCACTAGTTATGTTCTTGTGGTGGGGAGAACCGCTTCGTGTTCTCTCCTCAATCTCGGACCCCAGTTCTCTCTTGAATCGGTCGGGTGTGACCTGTGCTGAGTAAGGTCATCCCCGAGATTTTCAGTTCTCTCTGGTTCCTTTAGTTCCGTTGGGGCATGGACTTAAATCTTGATCGACTTTTGTCCTGGTGACTATCTGGGGGCAGAAAGTGTCTGTGGTGGGGAGAATTGTCACACCCCGACCGCGGATGTCCATATTTGTTCTCCTTTCTCGGTCCCGATTTAAATTTTTCGGAGTTTAATTGCGGTTGGTGGTTTCGCTCCGGTGCGCGGTCATCGCATCGCTAGCGGTGATCGTGCGTTCGGCCCGGGTGACGATGTGTCCACCCGGCGTTTTAAATATTAATGTTTTTACGTTGACTTTTATTATTATTACTATTTGAGTTGTGTTATTAATATTGAAGTTATTTTCCGTGTATAAGTATAGACATATATATGTCTATATATGTGTATGTATATACATATGTATATACTTTAATACGTTATCTTTATATATGTATATATATGTATATATATTGTATCTATGTGTATATGTTTATATATAGGTATATATGTATATATGGGTGTGTGCGCTCGCGCGCGAACGCGCGCGCACATTTACCTTCAAATGGTTTTTAATATTTTAAACTTTGGATTAAAGATAATTATTATTTTAAATTTTCTAATTATTAATATTAATATTATTATAAGATTTTATTATTATAATAAAATTTTATTATTTCTATAAATCATTATTAATTTTTAGGATTTGTATTATTTAATTACTTATGTTCAATATTATTATTAGTATATTATTATGATTATAGTACTTTATTATTTTTTTTACATATTATTATTAATATTATTCTCATATTATTATTTATATCTTTGTTGTATTATTATGATTATCATATATATATATATATATATTAAGAAACCCGAAACTCCCTCTCAAACCCTACCCTACTCCCGTAGCCGCCACTTTTCTCCCCCCCTCTCTCTCTCCCCTTTCTCCTCCTTCCCCGTTTTTTTTTCTTTCTTCTTCTTTCTTCGTTTTCTTCTTTCTTTCCCCTGCTGGCCCGGCTTCCCCTTGCGCACCGCCGCCGCACCGTCCGGCGTATCTCCCTCTCCCCGTCCCGGTGTCGCCAGCTCCTCCGCCAGCATCCGGCGGCCTGATCGCCGCCCCGCTTCACCCGCGAACCCCCCTGCTTCCCTTTCCTCCGCCACACCTCTAAACCCAGCCGCCGCCGTCCTCTGCTCCCGCATCCCCTGCACCTCCTCGTCCCAAGGCCGCCTGATCCTCTGTCGCCGCACCGCCGGCTTTTTTCCCCCTGTCCGGCGCACCTCTCGTCATCCCGGCCTCCTCCACCAGCAGCCGCCGCTGCCGCGCCCGACCTCCCTCCTGCGCGCTCCACCTCCCCCTGTCCCGACCTCCCCGCTGGACCTCCGGCCAGACCCGCCGCCTGCCTCGCCCAGCCCCAGCGCACCCCTGCCCCTCCGCCGCGCCGTCTCCTCCTTCCAGCATCTGCGCGCCCCGCGCCGTTTCCCTCCTGTTTTGGCCGACCCGCACCCAGCCGACTGCTCTCCCTCGGCCAGCCCGGACCCCCAGCTCGACCCGCTGTCCTCCCTCGCCCTTGTGAGTTTCTTTTTTTAAATATTTCTTTATATTTTGTTTTATTATAATTATAATTACTATATTGTTATTAATATTATTATTATTATTATTATTATTATTATTATGAATATATTTATTATTGTTTTAATTATTATTATATTATGTTGTTATTTTTATTATTATATTATGTTATTAATACTATTTTTATTATTATCATAATTATATTATTATTATGCTTATATTATTATTATTATTATTATGTTAATATTATTATATTATTATATTATTATTGTTATAATTATTATTAAATTATTACTTTATTATTATTATCATATTATTATCATGTTCTTATTATTATTAATATTATTGTTATTATCATTATCATTGTGCTATTATATTTATTATTGTTCTTATTAGTATTATGTCATTATAATTTCTTATTATTTTGTTAATATTATTGTTATGTTATTTTTGTTACTCGTATTATTATTATATTATTATTATGTCGTAATAATAATAATTATTATTATTATTATTATGACATTATTATTACTACCTTTTTGGTTATTATTATTATTATTATTATTATGTTATTATAATTATTATTATTATTAGTATGTTGTCATTAATGAGCCTGCTTAACGGCCTGTTGTTTTAGGACCAGTTTGACGACGCAAGACGCTGCAACCTTTACGCAACAGGAGTTTCGCGTCGCGTCATTCTTCGTTTCGATCCGAGGTAGGTCTCCCTATGAACTTGCCTCTAAATTAAGAATTTATTTATTCCTTGTCCTTTTATTAAATTTCAGTAAATTTAAGAAAATAATATTAAGTAGTTTTTATAGTGTGGTGATTTGCTGATAATGCAAACTGTTTAATTCTTGCATTTCATTAAAAGTGTTTTCTTGGTTTCAATTGTGGGATTTCATAGTAATGTCGCTAAATGGTTCTTCCTGAGTAACGAAAGACATGTTGAATTGGGTTTTGAAATGTTTTTGGCATGTGTAAATTAGTAAATGTACTGTTTATGGAAAATGGTGTTTTCTTATAACCTTGATTAGAGAAAATGTCGTGTGACCTTTTGAAATTGTTTTTGGAAACTTTACGTGTGGTTCTTGGTTGACGAAAGATGTTTTCCCTTGTTGTGTTATTAAAAATAATTCTTTCTCGGTTGTGAAAGTTGTTTACGTTCTTGTTTGAGTGTTTCCAAAAAGGGGTTTTTTGCGAAATGATTGGGTAATGACATTTATATTTTCAGAAAGGTATTTTTGACGTGCGTGAGTTTTGAAATATTGTTTGGGTGTGGAAGTGGTGACTTTTTTGTGCGATATCTTGTTTGGCCTGTGATATGAGGAAGAAATATACTATGTGAATGTGAAGTTTGTTTGAGCACACGGGGAAACCCTGGGTATCTAGGTGGGCTGACTAGAACTAGTGTGCTAGTGAGCCGGATGGGTGTCGTCCCTGTTTCACTTAGCTGGATTGACGTTTGCACCACTAACTAAACATATGATATCTGAGGGTCGTGGCCTTCTAAGCCACGTGTTCTGAGGGTCATGGCCTTCTAAGCCACGTTTTCTGAGGGTCGTGGCCTTCTAAGCCACGTTTCACCGAGACACGAGGTTCTAGGGTCCCACGCGAGCTAGATGAACCTTAGGGGTTTTACCCATAGTGCTCTACCATCTCTGGCGTGGTGCCTTCCGTCGGCATACGGGGGACCACTTGGGTGTGAGTGTGTGAGTGTGTGAGTATTTGTGTGTGTGTGTGAGTGTGTTTGTGTGTGTGTGTGCCCATGGTTATTGCTGATAACTTCTGGTTTATTTTTACTTGCACTTGGTTTTTCCTTGCCTGTTTACTTCTACTTTCACTTGCTTTCTTTCCTGCTTGATTACTTTCAGTTCTTCTTTACCACTTGTACTGGTTGCTTTGCGAAAATGGTTTTCAAATAAAAATGCGTTTTTCTCTTGTGGAGTAAAACTGAAAGTGTAACACTTCTTTATCGTTCAGAACGAATTTAAAATCAATGAAAAGAAACTCAACTTTTAAAAAGGAATAAGGGTGATGGCTTGTGTTTAGTTTTTTTTTCAAGTGAAACATTGTAAAAGAATACTTTTATACATTGTAGTTCAAACCTGGAATAGGTAGATTCTTTATTTACTGGCAGTGCATTTGGATTTGTTGTGGGGCTCACCTACTGAGTACTTTTGTGCTCACGCCTATCTTTTACCTTTTCAGTTGCAGGTTCCTTTTGTTCAGGTTCTCCTGCTTGAGTCGCTCAGTGTGGGAGCGACGTTGGTTGTAGTTGGGTGGTGACCCGCGAGGTCACATGGAGGTATGTCGTGGTATAGTTTGTTTATGTCTTTAGTGTCTGTTTGTTTGTTTAGTTTATATTAATTCTTTCGATCCTATTTTTAGCTTGGGCTGAAATCGTTCCCAACGATTAAAGTTTCAATGCCCGGCATTGGTTGCCATCCCGGGGGGATCGGGAACGCCCCTCGGGACTTGCCGCAGACCGGCTCGGGTGACCGGTTCAGGGTCGACCCGGGTTGGTTCGTGACATCCATGGTCATATAAAACCACACATAACAATGTTTACATATAGCACAACATCAGTGTAATGTGACGATGTGGACATAGTGATAATGAATATATATTTATAGGGATGAAAAAGCACGTTGATAAAAATTTTATTGATCATTGGAATGTTTATGCACTCAAATTATTAAATATTTAATGATTTAAAAGTCCTTCGGTGCGACAGAAATGATGGTATTAGGATAAAAATTTGGCATTAGGATACATTTCTATATGATGAGGAATTATTTAGTTGACCTAGAATACAAGGAAATATACAGAGATGATATGTTATTATTTCATAAGAAAAATATAATATTTTTTTGGGTTGTTATCAAATTAAAAATCTTCCCTTACTCTATCAAATTGATATCCTCGAATGAACCCTTATTTTAATAGGATAAAAGTTTCCCTTTAACAGATCATTAGGCCCATAATAGTGTGAAAATTAATTCCATTGGTATATATCTATTCCTGAATGCTAATATGGATAATACATTAATCATAAAAACTAAAAGGTAACACAACAATTTCATCATTAATATTTATTCATAAAATTGTTTAAATTGAAATATTGACATATTAGCTAATACATTACATAAGCCACTAGTATGCTTGAAAACCTTTTTTTCATAAAAAATTCATGTTCCACCACATTTCCATATTTCATTGGTTTTCACTAATCATAAAAATGATTATATTCCTAAAACCATATTATTAAATTTTCCAAAATAACTATAATTGGTTTGCTTGAAATTTACTCATTATATAACTTTTCTCTATGATTTTAAATGCTTCATAATTTTATTAAATCCTAATAATTTAATTTTACTTTTAATAAAAGATAATTAATGATAATAATGTAACTAATGGTTAATGTACCATTATACTCATGTATCTAAAATGTGAATTCATTATTCCTCAAAAAAAAATTCAACTAAAACATGTACTAAAAAAATGTGATTTATTTTCCAAAATTCTTGGAAATCTATTTTCATTGTAGTATTACATAAAATAATACATAAAAAGATATCATTAATACATAGAACATATATTTAACCATACTCACTTAATACTATCGTATTATGAAATACTTTTTTGTAAATTTTGTATTTTTTTCTTCAATACTAATCCTTAAAGACTATCATATGGTTTTTTTCACTTATCTATTTTTTCTTAAATTGAACACCCATGGTTTCTATAAAACTTCCTTTGATAAAAAATATATCACCCTAAACCATGATTCTTGGATTCCGTTTCTACTAACATTACATTTCCATGATAACATGGAATAAAATCCCAACAGAAAAATGCATTTTGTTGTCTCAGAAAACACAATATATATAAGAGAATTTTAATACAAATTAATAAACTAATTAAATTAATATTTTTATTTTATTTAAAAAAAAGTTCCCAAAATCTATATCATTTATTATCATTATTAGTTCACTTATTGGATTTATGGGGAATATAAACAAATAATGGTGTTTCCAAATGCTATGTAAGGGTAATATAATTAATTAAAAATAATTAATCAATAAAAATAATTAGAATTAGAGGTATATAACTGAGAACACATTACAGTGAAATTAATTCAAATTTCATAAAAAACATGAAAGGGTTAATAAATTAAACACATATCAATTAATAAATAATTTGGGATTGAAATATATTTTTATACAATGTAAAAAAAATATTTCATGTATAAATAATAATTATTATTACTGAATTATCATTGATGGAAATTTTTATTTATTGCATATCATGTCTAAAGAAGTGGATAGCATATACCATCACGACATTTCAAAACATGGTTTCAGACTACAGGTAGAGACTAGTTTAGTTTTCCTAATGATTTGTCTCACAAGAATAAGTTGATTCATCTAGGGTATTTATAATGTCTGGGCCCCAACCTTCACTTCTATAACAATTTTTCCCTAATATTGTGTCAAATATTTAATTAATAGACAATGTTCCGTATCAAATATACATTTTGAACAAAATATATATATTTATCAATATATTCCAAGATAATAATATAACTACAAATGTAAAAATCATCTTTAAAAACATATTATTGTTTAGGGAATAATTAATTCCATCACATTAGAATGTGTAAATTTATTATTAATTTAATTTACCATAAAAATTATCATAGTGAAGTTATGTTTAAAGGTTAATGTTTACAATCACAAAATAAAGAGGGATTGCAATGATAAAATTTAACACTTTGTTACATTAAAGTCAAACCCCTTAGATGAGATAATTAAATGTGAGAAATAATATACCATTAATAATTTTTGAATCATGATATTAAATTTCAAAAGGGTGGTAGATGAATTCCATAAAATTTATAAGTGGTGAATATGAAACATACCTATAATATGTAAAAAGTGAGATGAAAATACCATTCATTGGGTTTCATATTGGGTTATCATCCCTTAATATCATGTATTAGGGTTTTAAGGATGCAATGAAATTGTATCAGAACCCTAATTTTGTTTACAATAACATAAATTATCTTCTAATAAATTTTGTTTCTTCTTTTTTGTTAAGAATATTTCATTATTTTAATTATTTGGGAGTTAATTTCC
The DNA here is from genome assembly GCA_963277665.1 of Viscum album. NCBI lineage: Eukaryota > Viridiplantae > Streptophyta > Magnoliopsida > Santalales > Viscaceae > Viscum > Viscum album. Next base: position 746,732,672 of record OY728151.1, on the reverse strand, counting down.
GAGTTCATCATGCATGTTTTTGGTATTTATTATTAACTCTTATTATTTAGCTCCTTATTTAACAATATTAATAATTTAATCCAAGAAATTAATCTCATATATTTTCATTATATTTGTTTTTTTTGTAATCCAATCAATTTTTCGTTATGAAATGAAATGAATCGTTCATTGAGATGATATGACATATGGACGAATTAACAATACATTAATATCGTTTTTATTTTTTTTAAGAGATATAATTACATAATTATATTATCAATATAGAATCATATTCATTATACATATATTACATATTATTATTAAAACAATCCTTAATATATTCCATGTTTATCATGAATGAATAAAATCCCATTGATGAGGCAGTAGTCGAAACATCCATAAAAGAAGTTATCATAAAACTAATATATGGAATGAAAAATAGAATGGTGTATAAGAAAAATTTTATTTAGTGAAGTGGTATTTAATGGTCTTGATGAATTAAAAAATGAGAACATGGAATTTTTAAAATATAAATGATAAAAATGAGATGATTAGTGAGGTTATTATATTAGTATTTGTGAATATAATTTCATTGTGTTTTACAGGAATCTTTGGTTGATGATTTTAATTTGTAGTTGCGATGTGGGGGAATTTATTTTTTTGATTATTCATTGTGTAATCATATTGGACCAGTTTCTTATGTGACTATCAGATACCATAATTTAGTTATTTTTTTATACCGACACCACTGGTGTACAATACTTCATAATGACAACAAATATTTTTTGTTCTGGTTCATTTTCAACAAGATGGTTAGTGAGGGTGAATACATGACAACCAAATATTCTTTAATATAACATTTACAAATTGATGTGTTGTGAGGAATTGAGGTATGTGTAATCACATAAGGTTTATGTGTGAAATAAGCTATTCTAAATGATGTTTTGGTAATGGGGTAAAAAATAAATGGGGGTCTTACATTATATGTGGAGTGAACATGGTCAAATTCAATAATGATAATATCAACATTTTGTTTTGGACATATGATTTGATGGATGTGTTTGTTATGAGGTTGTGTATTGTTATGTACCATTGTTTGAGATATGTTTTTCCCCATCAATACATTGATGGTGTGTTTGGGATGATTACATATGATGTTTTATGATATGGTTGGAGAGATGAAAAACATTAAGGAATTTATTGATGGTATTCAATGATTATATTTTCCTAATATTAAGTTATTAATGAGTTTTTTATATATGGTGTTTGATCCGTTGTGATTCTAGTTATTGGTAGTTGAATAACCACTTCATATTTTTTATACCCTTTTATTAGTAGATAATCAGTGTGGTTTACACGCATTTTATGTGATTTTTAATGGAATAAACTACTCATCATACATGTTATACTACTATATATATATATATTACCACATTATATGGTTAGTTTTAGCGACAATGAAAAATAATACTTTTAGGGATATGGGATTATTGGTAGTGCTGCTGTATAAGAAACATGTTGAACTCTTCATTGGAGACATTATTTTATTTATTTTCAAGAATTTACTGATTTCATTATTATGGGATTATGAATTTTTTTATATCATGTGTAGTTGGAGAGTGGTTCCCAAATTATTTCATTTAGATAAAATGTTCTATTTTGGGTAATTTCACTTATTTTTGGTTTTGTATCCTATATCATAATTTTTATCCTGGGATTTTTTAGGTGTTGGATTTTGGGTCACATTTCATCATTATTGTCCTCCTAATATGGTTATTATTGGAGTAATGATCAGGACATAGTGGCCTAATATATTATGGTTGACAGTTAGAGTGTATAGCATGATTATTAATTTGTGTGGTTTTATTTTGTTGGAAGTGAAATAATTTTGGTGTAATTTGGTTTTTGAAGTGATTCAGGGAGAACTATTAGGAATTATAATGGAACATATTATTGCTATTAAATATAGGAGACTTAAAATTTCAATTTGAATTTAGTGATATGGTTATTTCAATACTTTATTGACATACCAATTGGACTAGAATAATGATAAGTTAAGGAAGTGTATCAATTGAGGTTGATTATGAGTAAATAAAATTTTTAAAATTAATTAATCTTTATTAATTCCATGATAAAAGTCATAGAAATTTGTTATGTTCTTGAAAATATTATTATATAGTCAAGAATTTAATGTGGGGGAACGAACCCCAAAATGGGTCGTTATATTAATCGAATATTTCAAATTCATATCTGAAATTGTGTTCCATCGAAAGAGGGGGATATCATTATGTAGAAAGTGGGTTCTCATATGTTGTATGATTAATGAATCTTAGTATATGATGATATAGGGGAATGATTATTTTAGGAATATAATATAGTATTGACATAAAAATCAATGATCTAATTTATTTTATATATTTGATAATATATAATGAATTTTGAATACCTATGTACATTTGATATGGTTAGGATCATAGTGATTACATATAAGTCAAAAATAATAGTAGATCATTAATATTTGTCAAGTTAAATTTTAAATTTATTATTTATGATTCCTTTTTTGTGATGATTTTAATTTTCTAGTTTTTATTTCATTAACGTAAATAATGAAATTGTGTTCCTTTTTTGTGATGATTTTAATTTTCTAGTTATAAAAAGATATTTTTTAAACTATGATGTGATTTTTCTACCAGTATGTGCATGTTTTATTTAAAATAATGTTTATAATGATTATTGGAGATATATATTAGAAGGTGTACTATGATTTAGAAAAAACCATAACAAAAATAAAATAAAATTTGTATTCATTATGATTTAAATAAAAATTCAGAGTTTCTTTAAAGCCTATTTTCAAGGATTATTTAAAAGTTTCCAACAAAAATGATTTTGGTTTCCAATAAATTTATCATAAGTGGGTTCTAATGAAAAATCTACACGATTTAAATCTACAATATTGCATTAAATTCATCTCATGCATGATTTATGTGATTGAGATATATAAACTTTTGGAACCATTTCCATCGCCGAATTTAGATTATTATTTTTGAATTTGATTAGTGTTTTTAAATTTAAAATATTGGTTTAATTGGATGAGGATTTTATAATTATAATTACATCATTTTGAAATTATTTTTTTTCTTGTTAAAAACATGATTAAATTTATTTTAAGAAATGTTGAGGTTTATTGTTTTATTTTAAAAACATACATGTCAATTTAGAATTTGTAAATGTTGATTAAAAGTAATGAAATAATAAATTAACATTATAAAAAATAAAATATATAGATGAGTGGTATGTTAATGATTATTAATTATTTAACATTCATGTTCATCTGATTGTAATTACCAAAATAATATTTTCATAAATGATTTCTTCATTAAATAATATTTTTAAGGTTATAATATTATATTTTAAAAATATAAATTCAAATTAATTACATTAGGAATTTACATTCCATTCAATAAAATATTATTCCACGTGATAATATAATTTGATTAAAACAATTTTCAATATGTATAAATAACCATGATAAATGAATGTTATTTCCAGGTGTCATTTATTCTTTTTAATTAGTTATTAAGACCTAAAGAAATATTGTAGCGCACAATTAGAGAATATTTAATATGAAATATAAATTATTGCATGATTATTTAAATTGATAAATTATGTATTTAAGATTATTAATGTAAACAATTTTTATACATTAATTTTAATATATGTGATAAATATTTTGTTCCATATTGATAAAGATTAGTTTTGATTATCATTAATTAAACATGTTTCATGGTTTATTATATCATGTTCTAATTATGTATACAGAATTGATGAGGACGATTTTTAATTAAGTGATAAGTTAATTACATTATAATAAGTTAATAAAAATATTAATATTGTGAATATATTACAATTTGAGAATTATAAGAAAGTGATAATTATACGATCGCATGATGTGAAATATTATTAGAAAACCTCCATTGAAACTATTTTTTTATAGTCATGTATTTTTTTATTTTAACAAGTATTATCTAAAATATTAAATTATAAAATTAATAACCTTTTTATTGATGAAATATTTCCCATATATAATTGATTCTATGATAGAAATGTTTTTTTAATGTGTCTATATTTTGGAATTTTAAAAGAAATCAGTAAAATTACCCTTACAATATATCAAGTTGTTAGACAAAGATTATTATTTTCATATACATTCATATATTCTTATTTATTCATGAATAAATTATTATTCCTTGTTTCACCTTCTACTCTACATATATTATGTGTATGAGTAATGTATTTAATTTAAGGATTGGATTTGGTGAATTATTTCTATAGTTAATGATATAAGGTAATAATTTATAGTGTTAAACAATTTGAAACTTAAAATTTTAAACATAGTTACACCCATATTTTATTTCAAAGAATTAGTAATGTTTTTTTTGTTATTATGTTATACATGTCATAGAAATAAAATTGAAAATTCATTCCTATCTAAGGTATTTTTGGACCCTAGAAAAAAAATTCCAATATCATTCTATAATGAAACATTAATTCCAAAATATGAATGTATAATCATGTTACAATAATTATAACAAGGAAAAATGATTTATTGGAAGTAATATGTTTTAATGGTGTTTATTTTATCCATTTAAATTATGATTAATGACGATAAATAAATATAATCTTTTTATTTAATGATAATTAAAAAATTAACTCGTTTATCTATGGAATATTATAAATTTAAATTAATTTACTATGTGAAATTAAGAATGTATTGTGATATAACATTTGGATAGTAATTTATTAGAAGTGATGATATGTTTTATGAAATATAATTTGTAAAACATAAATATTTATTAATTATTTTTGATAAAACTGATAGTATCATTATTAAAAATCATTTGTAGGAGTTCTAAAATATATGTAAAAAATTGTGGTGGGGTGTTTCTTTCTTTGGTATAATTATTTGTCGGTGTTCAATGTATTATACATGTAGGACTGATTAATTGATCATAAATAAAATAGAAATATGTAAAATTTATAAAATTGAATAACTATTAATTATTTAAAATTGAGTGACTAAATTTATGTTGGAACCACGCAATTCAAGTGAAAAATAATCACAAAGTTGACTAAAAATGTATTTTTATTTTTTTTATATTGATTCCTTTGTGTGTTGTGTTTTTATTTATTTTTAATTAATAGGGAAATTGATTTTATTGGTTGGGTGCAATTATTTTTTTGGTTATAGGTCATTGTATACATTCTTAATTGAGGTTGAAATGTTTTACCGAATTATAAATTATTTTATAATGAATTTGACTCTATTGTAATTCAATGAGTCACTAATATGATAATTTTTAAAAATTATATTACAATTCTTATTTTAAAAGTATCTTTTCTTTTAGTGTTACCTTAGAGGTCGATTCTTCATCTTCAATGTTCCCAATTCCTTAGTATTAATTGTATTTTGTTGTTTGTTGTGAGTTTTCTAAGAGGTATATAATGTGGTGGATATCAATACCATTCCATTTTAACATCGTGAAATGGTTTATTTTTTTATTGTATTTATTTTTTTATGATTTATATTTTTTGATTGGAAAACCCTACCATCCTGATCTATTTCCTTCTCTTGAGGCATGATGATTTTTTGTGGGAGTTCATAGGAATTATAAAAGTTGTGGATGAGTGATTTATCTCTTAAAGATGACCATACCCTAACAGTATGTGTGGTAATGAATATTCTAAGACCCTTATATATAGAAAAACAGTTGGGGTATATTTAATGTTTTTTGTGGTACTTTACAGTCCCAGGTTCCCTACATAAGGATGTGGTGATGCACGAGAGGTGTAATGGTGAGTGTGGCTATTTAATTACATTTTTTAGCTATGTGTTCCCCCATTTTTTAAATTAGAATATAAAAATACCATTTAAAAATCATCATTTAAGGAATATCCTTGTTGAGTTACACAAATTATGGAGATAGGAAATGGTGAGAGATAGGTCAATACCATATCATGAAGGAATTTGTGGTGAGGAATTATGGTATATGATTTTCGTAAGAGAATGGTGAGATTCATGATTTCTGTTTAAGGGTATATATGTGTTTTATATTTTTTATTCTTTATTAACCTTTAACAATAGGGTAACCTAATTTGTTTTATCAATATATAAAATATATTTTTTCCTCAACAAATAGAGAACTACTATATGGGTGGATTAGTGCCCAAGTTAAGGTTCAATATGAACATACATAAAAGTCATTGGGTCGAGATAATGAAATGTAAATATAACTCAATGATACCTTTATATAGATACCCAAATCATTAAGAATGTATTGATTTCGTATATATGTTCTTAACTATACATATAATATGATTAATTAACATATTTTTAATCAAATTAAAAGAATTTTTTGTAAAATAATATTTTTGAATAACCATTTGCTATTGTGATTTATTTCTAATTATTATGAGAATAAAATTTATAATTTTGGTAATTAAAAACATAACTAAATTAATATGAATCAAATTTTTTTAGGTTTTTTTCAGAATATGAAGGAGAAAATATAACTGTAAACTCTAAATACCCATTTTTATTCATGTTTTTTTATATTTCTTTTGTTCTATATGATCCTAGTATCTAAACTCAATATAAAAATAACCTATAAAAATAACAAGATCATACTCCCAAATTTTTTTCTATACCATTCTTATATATATCTCTCTCCTCCTATCCCCTTTTCATATCTAAATTTACTTTAATCATTCCATGTTATATGGTATTTAATATTTCCTCATAAATAAGATGAAAATATTAGTATATCATGTTTATTTTTTGGACATATATTATGGAAATAGGGTTCTGAATTTCCCTTTTTAAAATTTAAATATAGAATAAATGATTAATTAAAATATTAAATCAATTTAAGAAAATAAAAAGAGATAAGTCAAATTTTAGACTATAAATAACATTATTTTTAGGTTAAAATTTTATAATAATTAAATTAATGAATTGAAATTTTTTAATCAAAATTATGAAAATATGTGTGGACATAATAAATAATGTAATTTGTAAATATAAGTATGGTAAAAACAAAATATCATTATCGATCAGCTAAATCCCAATGTGTGACCCTCTTTCTCAACCAATTTAATATATTTTTTTTCCAATTTTAAAAATCCATTTTCAAAAATTTTGACCAATAACACATCCCTCAAAATATTGGATTTTTATACCCCATATGAACATCATAAATTTTTATACAACACATCCCATAATTTTTTACAATGTGAACTATTTATAAAAAATATTTAGGAAAAATATGTTTTATTTGAGAAATAAAATATCATTATGATCAAAAATAACTTCTATGAAGGATATATAGTGTGAAAATAAATGATTATGGAAAAGATATAGAACTATAAGAGGAATTATAAATTGATGGCCCTAGAGAGAAATTAGTTTTTTAGAGTTTATCTATTGAATTGATCCTGATTGAACACCTTTTATTAAAGAGGAAAATAATGTCAAGGAAATGATTATTAGGAAAATATGATCCTTATATATACCCAAAATTCAAGGAAATGTAAGGGAATCGCATGGTACATAAAGACTGTAATGGGCTTATATAGTGGTTATTTTGAAAATATTAAATGAAAACTATCTCTACTCTCTTAAATTACTAGTTACCCAACAACCTCCATTGTGTAGTCAATGACTTACCTATAGGCTTCCTTATTATGGGATCTAGTACTAGTTAGTAAGTAAACGACCACTGTCTTGCTAGTGGGATAAAATTAGAGTTATATTCATTTAAAATCACCATCATCTTGTTAGTGGGTCTTCTACTAAGACATTGTTTTTTGACACATGGAATTGGTATCCAATATAACCCCCACATCTCCAATACCAACAATGGAAACCAGAGATATAATCTAAATCACTCTAGGATTATTCTATGCTGATTCCAATTTCATCAATGAAAGAAAGATTGTATCTCCATAATTCCTTTAGATAGTAATTTTTCAAATAGATTCCATTAAATTACATGACAATATAAAATAAAAAATCACATAAATGAAACTATTAAATAAAATTGAATGGTTTTATTATTAAAGATACACCATGAAAGAGATGTAAAACAATCCCCATATTTTGTGATCACATAATGGTAACATGAATAGATAAAATAATGTATTAATCTAGTGTAAATGTGATAGAAAATTGATTCAATTGATTAACAATATTTCCAATGAGATCTTGATGAAAACATATAAAAATGATGTTAATACAATAAATATGAAATGTTATAGAATATTAGATATCCCACATTATAAAAAAATTAATCATGATTGAGATAAAAAAGAATAAATAATTTAAGAACACTCTTGAAGAACTCCATAAATTGTTATATGTCTCTTTAAATTTTTTGATTATAAATAATATAATAATAGTAATTCCACGTGAAGAATATGAAATCTAATAAATATTTTGATTTAAAGACTCAAGTTAAAATTTTGTATAAATTAAATCTAATTTCGATATCATTGAAAAATAAATATAAATATTTTCTAATAAATTATAAATTTCCATATCTCCCTTGGTGATTAAATTTATAGGGATGGGGAGGAAGGGGAATTTTTTTGAAATTAAATGAAAAAAATGATTTCAAAAACACATCTCATCTTCCAAAGACCCCAAATTATAATAATATTATATGATGATTCCGAAACAATAAAAAAGGAAAGAAAAGTGTAAAAGGAATAAGGTTAAAAAATAGATAAAATGGATGATAATGATATATAGAAAATGAAGTAACATATATAAGATATGAAACCACAAAAATAAGAAAATTTGGAGAAAAAAATAATTAACAAAACTAAAATCAGTACAATTAATATCTATAAAAATCAAGGAATTTTATCACATTAAATTATAATATTTTATTTGAATGTTATTTTAGAGGATATTTAATTGAATTGTTACTGTAAATTGAAATAAATTCGTTGATAAGGAATTTAAAAAAAATTCATGTCTTAAAAGACTGTGAATATTATGTATAGTCTATTTTCATACATTATAATTATTCTTTAATTGAGCAAAAGTAAATTTTTATTTAAAAACTAAATACATTTATGTTATTAATTTTATTTACAATGACACATTTGAAATGAAAATTTAAAATTCAGTTTTCATACTATATAAATATAACGTACAAATAAATGAGTTATGGTTAATTACAAAATATTATAATATATTACAAATCATAAAAACATGAATTTTAAATTTTTGAAAAAGTAAGAATAAATAGTTTGAAATTTAACAATTAATAAATATGAAAATTGAAGTCTCTGATGATGAATTTTAGAAATAAATATATAAAAAACCCATCTAAATGAAAAAATTGTCACTTGAATGTTCAAAACCCTGATATAAAAAATTAAATGAACTAAATATATTAATGAACTACAAAAAATTAAGTATTTTTGTGTTTATCCAAGATTACTCAAGATATGCACATATGAAATGATTAATATAAGAAGAATTTAATACCAAATTAACATTAAATGATATCAAAATGATCATTGAATATAGTTTTAGTGAATATATCTTCGTGTTTATATTCAATTGAGACAAAATATAATAATATATCAATTTTTTGGAAGTGGTTTATTAATAAATTTTTAGTCAAATGAATATTTTTATTGTATAATTCATGGATAGTATATTTATATATATTGATGGTATTATTTTTTTGAAAAATAATAATTTTTTTTTCAATTTTATCCCAAAGACTATTAGAGTGTTTTGAATTCATAGATTTTGTGTGCAACAACTCTAAGTGGTATGTATTATTTTTCTATAGTATATTGTGAATTAAAATTCTAGTTAGTAACACTCCATGGGATTATGGATTTTCTTAGTTGATGAAAATATCCTCCAAGTAAATTTCATAACTAATTGTAATCTATAACAACCAAAATAATAATAATTGAAATAAAATTTTGATTGAGTTAACTAATTATTGTAAAAGAAAATAAATACAATTAATTTGTGATTTTGGACCTATATAGATAGTTATATATAAATGACCATTAATTATCTTCACAATTGAAAATATTAATTTTTTATGGAGAATATTAATTTTTTTATAAAAAGGGTTATAGAAAGTCTAATTGATATAGACGGATGAAGTGGTGGCCACAACCAGTCAGATTTTAGCCGACGAGGCCCATATATCAAAGCTTCCATGGGATATTCCATTGTTGGTCATTTCCCATGAGAACTACCAAGCCATTATTTATCATATAAACATTTACTGAAAATATTTATTTGATATGTTCAATATTATATATATCATATTGAGATAAATGTAAGCTAAATGACCTAAAGTATGAACCAAAATCTCCCAAAACAATCTTTGCACATAAGCAATTGTAATAAGGATTATTTATCTAAATCCTAGGAAAATATATTTAATCAATTATTAATATAAAAACACTAATATATATCTATTTTATTATTATATTATCATTGATAATATAGAATATTTCCAAAAAAAATATTCTTATAAGAATAATTTATAATTTTATATTTGGGATATATTCATTTTTTATTTATACTACCATTTTAATGTTTTTTTGAAATGGTTTTAATAAAAATTATTTATATGTAAGTGATAATAAAATTTATTAATGTCTATTTTAATTTTTAAAATGGATTTAAATGTTTTTTTATATCCTAAAAACTAGGATATTTTTTTGAAATCATGTATTTTTATTTAAAATTGAAATAATTCATATGTATAATTTTTATATAAGAAAATCATTTTTGTTATTAACAAATTAAAATTATGAAATGGTTAATATTTCATAAATTTCCGAGATAGTTGAATATTTGTGTAAAAATGAAATATAGTAAAATTATGGTATGTAATACCAAATCATAATAGACCAAAAAATGTCATATAAATTTCATTAATGAAATCCAAAACCAAGTATATAATTATCATTTAAAATAATATTTTTATTATTTATATAAACCATTAATGAATCCTCAAAATCCTATATTATATTTCATGTTTTACAAAGATGTATTTAAGTAAATGACTCATTTCTAATCACAAATTGTATTATTTTATGGTTCCAATTCAATTATGATTAATATTTTGAATACAAATTATGATTTTTAAAAAATAATTAGATATGAATATAAAATGGATTTTTGTTATAAATATTTTTATTACCATTTCCAAAACCCATATTTTTTAATTAATAAAAAATTACCATTTCATTTTTCAATAAATAAACACCCATCCTCTAACACCCCTACACTAAAAATGTATTGAAAAAAATTTTACTTTAACAATAAATCTATAAATTCTTCATAACGTGTTCTCATAATTTTATGATGCTCCTCTAAATCATTTTTATGTTCCCACACATAGTAATAGATAATGTCCTTATAATTTTTTTAATGAACTTTCTATTTACTAAGCCCTTTTTGTTTTTAAATTACATTAATTTTATATGTTTTTAAAAGTAAAATTTAATATAATTATGATTATTATGTGATAGTAAAAAATGATTCACACTCATTCTATATTCTATAATCATTTTTTCACATATATTATGTTAGAGATGTTATGATACAATTATCCATGTGTAAAATTTATACAGTTAATTTCAAACCCAAATTCCAATCACAGGAACACACCTATGTTTACCTGTCCTCCATTTATTGGGGACATCCAATTTTTTATCCCCATATCATTTATAGTGGGATTTAAATTAATAAAAGCATCATTATTTCGTAAGATTAATGTTCCATACAAATATAAGTTAATAATATTTATGTGATGGATTGTTCTAGAATTAAAATTCACTCAAAATAATTGGGATATATATAAATATAATGAGATAACTTGTATGTTTCAGGAAATTTTATCTTGTGGATACTATCTTAGGTTACAATAGTGGTTAGGCTTGACTTAGTCTTAGGTTTTCATTTCTTATGATGCTTTCCCATTTATTTGTTTCTATGATGTTATAAAATTTTATCATGATTTGATGTGAGAATTTATGATTATCAAAAATTTATTTCCACCATATCTACATATTGGAAAACATATATATTACATTCATCATGTTAAAATTTTATTTTTCCCCTACAGTAATTTATATCTCCCCCTTATCTTTTGTACATCCCAAGGATATCACATGCCGTATTATATGTTTGATTGAATATAATGGATGATTTGGATTTTTAAATTATGTTTTTGTACCTATGTTTCAATTTAATATATTTTGTACCCAATTTACTAAATACACTATCCCTCGTGACCTTTTCTGATTGTATTAAATGTTAATTTATTTATAAAATACTAAATTAATGTTTATTATTGATTTGGGTATTGATATTTATTATCATTGAAAAGTATAGTTTTTTTGGATTTTTTTTAAAAATTTATGATTTCCTGAAATATATGACTAAACATTGATAATCATTACAATATTATAGTGATGTATATATTAAGTGGTTACATATCAATAAAATCAATGTCTGGGTACTTAATAGAGATGTATCTCCAAAATAGTTTGATCTAGGGGAAATGTCCTAAAAATTGGGGCATTGAGAACTGACTCAATCATCACCTAGTTTCCAATAGATGCCTTAATACACACTTAATTTAAGACATGGATGATGTATTCATTGGAAAATTTATAATCTCATTATAAACCATTATGGAGGTAACACATGACCATATTATATTATGTCAGAAAATAAATTATAGATAAATTATGTTGAATAATAGAAATTCATAGGTTATAGGTTGAATTCAATTTATATGTTATCTAATATATTTTCATATTTCACCTATTATATAAAAAATATTATGAAAATTTTCATCCTTATTTTAAACTATATATTATCTTTCTATTGGAAAAATGAACAAATGAGTTAATAACCAATATTATATGAGATATATTGCCTACCCACATGATATTAAAAACTAGGAGGAATTTCTATTAAATAACATCACTACAATATAATATAAACTAACCAATATATTTGAATATTAATGTAAATAGATTCTAGAATCCAAATACACCTAAAAAATATATTGCTACAATTGAGATATCTATGTGAGATATAACTTCAATATTCAATGGATTCTCATATAATTTAATCATTTAAAAATGGATAAACTCCAATTATACGATCCTCTCTATTAGTCAATGTTTTGAGAAACCTATGGATAATATGGACTTTAAATTTATGAAGGGTGAATCTAACCCATAATGTACATTGATCTAAAATATGAATCATAAAGACATGATTAAGATGATGTAGTTGAAATAGATACTGAGAATACTTTTCAATAAATATTTTTCTTGATCACTCTAACTCAAAATGGTAATGGAATTTTAAAGCCTCTTGAATGAATATTACGAATCAATAATTTTTTATGAGGTGAACTTTTTTATAATTTCATGATAAGAATATTCCTTCATCCATGACTATTAATTTATTTTTTACTACTTCTTGGTTGGGATAAATCAAATTCTAGGAAAATATTTGGAAATATATGACATTTAAATCTATTGAGAAATTTAATGAGGTTACCTCATTATCAAAATGGAGATCATTGAATCTCAAGAGTCTCATGGATGCAGATATTAGAAGAAAAAAATATATATTTTAATTCTAGAATATCGATTGAATAGTATCATGGGGCCACGAAATTAAAACGTACCAGTAATCTAATATGTTGTAGCAGGATGTACTATACATTTAAAATGAAATTCCATTTTGGAGTTAATAAATTATTTATTTTGTAATGTTGTTACGGAAATCACAAGCAATACATAGGATATTTTTAATCGTTATTTTGTCCTAAATGTGTAAAGGTCTATTAAACATTATAAACAATGATGATATATTTGTCGTATAACAACAATTATTATTACTATATTAGAAGATAAGATAAAACCTATGGAAAAAATTAAGGATATATGCCCTTGATAAGATGAACCATTCATTATGAAACAAATTTATCGAAGCATCTGGGGGAGATTTCAACTAATCAACTTTTTCATTACCAATCATAAGGTGACATTAAATAAATTACTCATGATTGAAACAATTTATGTTAGAAGTAAAAGATAATTAACAACTTTTCCCAAACCATGCTCCATGAACTAGCATAAAATAATATCTTCATCACACATCTAACCCTTCGAAAACTAAATTATGTAATAAAGGGATTTGCATAAAAATAATAATAGTATGATTTTTTATATTATCATCTTAAGAAATAATTATTAAATTAATTCATATTTATTATAAATTTGTGAAAAATATTAGATAATTAATTTCTGAAAAATTTTATTTTCATACGATGAAAAAAATTATTATTAGGAAATATATCAATTCAATGAAGACTCACTTTTTGATAAAATGAATAATTTTATTAAAAATATTAAAAATTAAAATTACTATATTATTTAAAATATAAAAATTATTATTTAATTTTATAATATCAAATGGAATTTCTAATAGGGGAAATTATATTATTATAAAATATATAGTCCCCCAAAATTAAATATTTTTTATTTAAAATTAAAATTTTTTATTTGTTGAGGATTAATATTTGGTAAAATAAATATTATTTGTGAAATGATCACATCAAAAATAAATTTATGGTTGGTTTTTTACAATTTTATGAGACATCATAATTTTTTCTTTAAAATTAAATACATAATAAATATATTGTATATATTTTGACATCATAAAATTAATAAAGATATGTAATAAATACCTTAAAATTTATCAATGAATAAAACTATGGGTCTCCTCTGAAATATGATTTATAAATTTATTGCATTAATTTAATAAACGCTACATGATTCAATCAAAAACAATTTTATATACTAACATTTTAAAATAAATAATATATAAACTGTACTAACATCGAAACCACTAATTTTATTATTTTTAATATGTTACATTCTTAGAATTATAAAATAGATAATTATCATCATTTTTTATAAAATATGGGTAAAACCATTTGATAGTTTATGTTATGTATTATTTTACCATATATAATTTGAAATGATTCATTTAGAAATAAATACATAATTAACCTCTCTTTCCCTATAATAATCCACCGAAAATACAAAAATATTTTCAATTAAAACCATAGAAAATATTGATAATTTTTTGTTCCCTTTCTAGATCCTTCACATGGTTCCCCTTCTTACGAATCAACAACAAAATTAGAAAAGATACATCTCAATATATAGGGTTATTTCATTCTCTTTATTTATGAACTTTCATTATATTATACCTTTTTATTCCATATTGTATAAGATAAGATATGTATTTAAACATATTTATTACATTGTACATTAATTATATGTGATGAAAGATCACATTGACCCATATAAATTCCATCCATAAATTTTTTGGTTCTATATTTAGGATTCTGAATCTTCCCCAAGATTTTATAAGCCAAACCATTGAGTTTTGAACACCAATGCCCATTTTTAGTCAACGATATTGACCTATATTTAACTATCATTTATTGAATGGTTAATTACATTTAAATAACACACTCTCCTTAATAGTTGGATTATAATTTATAAAATTTGATATTATTTTGTATGATCTATTTGGAACACTTATACTTATATATGATATGAATTTTATGAGTGGGACAGGATTTATATTTCCTACAAATCCATTTGGTAATGTTCTTATCTCTTATGATTCAGTGTATGGTTCATGGGAGGTTATCCTAATAAAAAAGTTTTATGATTTCTTAGTGACTATCCATGACATATACATAGGATTTCATGTATTGTGTTATTTCCACATTCCCATGTAACCCTTGTGTTATCATGATTCACCATTCATTAATACTATATTTCATTATTATCACCTCTCTAATTTTTCATTGATATTAATATTGACAAACATTTATAGAATTCATCATTTACATCCATTATTCTTCCCTTATTGGTATTTATTCCTAATCCATTTCTTATGTACATCCCTATGTTAACCATTGTAATTTTACAATATCTATGAAATATATGTTTTGTTTTGGGGTTTTTCAAAAGTGATTTTTACTCATGTTTTAAGCTATTATGCCCATAAATAATTTATAAAATACACTAGTTCCCACAAATTTTTTAGATTCTATTAAAAATAACAATTTTTAATTAATCATGAAATAATTTTCATTAATGATAAGAGTTTTCATAGTTTGTATCAAAGACAATTTTAGTTATTTTGGGGGATTACGATTTAAAAAAATTAGTAAAATCATAATGTATAAGACTAAAAAAATTATCTCTAACATTTTTAAATTTTTAGGGTAAGGTATATCTAAGTAAATATAACCATATATACATACTACAAGTGGATATGGATCATTTAGTTGAACCATTATGTAATAATCCCAAAAAGGGAATATCAGGATGGACTAAATAATCACATGTTGCTTGAAAATGGGAATTTCTACACACATTTCCTATCACTAATCCGGAAAATGATTCGCTAAATTTTATATTCATTATAAATAATTATTAATAGGAAAAAACCCAATAAGGTTTTATATTCGAAAATACAAAATGGATATCTTAGATTTAAATCATTAAATTCATATGATAAAGAATATATATCATTATGAGATATACCATTAATTATCATGGGTTTCAAAGTATGTTTTTTGTAGTTTAAAAATTATAATCTATAATTTTATTTTATTTTTTGTTTATAGATGGATATATGATAAATTTATTCAATAATCAAGGTGAGGGGAAATTTTATGGATTCCCAAAAGGGAATCCAAACCCAATGTGAGTGAGAATTAGTAACATAATAAATATATATTTTACTAATGTTTTAATCAATAAAATGAATGAGGATGTATGTCTAGACCCCTCACCCAATAATAATGTGAGTGTTATAATACAGAACATTGTAGAAAAAATGCCTGATATGTTTTGTTGATCTTCTAATCCATTAACCTTGGAACAATTGATGAACTATAATGAAAACATCATTACATTATTCAATACTCTGGGAATGATATGGTCATTATTATTGATTTTAATTTGGAATGAAAATCTAATCAATAGAGTATGATGGTAAAAAAAATAAGATGCATGATGATGACATACATGTGATGGATTGGAAATATTCTTTTAAAATTATTTTTGATAAATATTTTCATCACACACGTTAGCATTAAAATAGGGATGCATTTATTTATCCTCAAGAAAATGATGGTGAATCTAATGGTTTTAATAAATTAAAACTCACATTACATTTGTGATACTCCTTCATCTTTCTTAACAGAACAAAACATATTGTTCACCACTTCTTTGGTGGGCTAAAGGATAGCCAAAAAATCCTAGGTTATTTGGGAAATTTGTCTCTGGGGAAATATTCCTATATGGTCGTAAATTCAAAATTGAGATCACTGATTCTCATTGTTCTTATAGGTGAAAAAAGAAAATTATGAAGTTTATATACAATAATATAGTGGATAAATATAAAAAAGGTAATAAATTAAAACATCTAAATTTCCAAATACATGGGAAGTAGGACACTGAGTGTTTAGTAATGGGGATAATGAAAAACATTAGGTGTTGGAATTAAGGGATCCTAGATACTGATTTTAAATTGGAGAATCCAAAAAATAATATGGATAAATGGGATTCCAAACTCATCACTAATACAATTGAATAACATTTCAACTCCAAGGAATAAAGAATCTATGTGAATCAATGATATAAGATTGGGTTTGTTAGTAAAAATTGATGGCTACATCCTCTATGTTAATAAAAATAACAGTAATGTTTTTTCCATCACAATATATAAGGTACATCTCAAAAACAATTTGGTTCCATGAATGATTATTATTCACTAAATAATTGGAATTATTATTTCTTATCCCAGTTCTACATAATATTTAATATCATGCATGTTTAGTTACACTATTTATGTTACATATAAAAACATTGATGTTGAGTTATTAATGATGAAGTAATGTGTTTCAATTATACCCTCAGAAGAATATTACACATCCCATGTCCTAATTTCTTTAATGAATTTCTTATAAATCCTTGTGAAAAACCATTTAGTGTAATTTGAGACTAGTATTTGAATTGATGTGATTTCCTTATAAAATGTCGATATAAATCACTAAGAAAAGGAAATCACTATCCATATCATGAATAATACTCTAATCCTATACAATTGAAAGGATGACGATTTTTTACCTTATCATAATCATCACATGGATATATATTATTTCCATCTAAGAAAGAATATATTTCAAAAATGATTGATACTATGGAAATGATCCTCCTTTAATACATTATAATTGTTAGATAATTTACTAATGTATAGAGTAAATATTTTATTATTCATCCACCTATCCAAGAGGTATATTTACACATCATGATTATGAAAAAATGGTTTCCAATATCAATGGTTATATATATATTCTTCCATATTGAATATTTAGTGCAGAAGAAGAATCATCTATAAAATATCAATAAATGGTTTATAAAATAATGTTCTTCATAGGGGGGTGAATTGTTCTCATTAATCAAGAAGAAGAATGATTTAATGTTAATCTACCCTGATTACCAAGATCTCAAAAATTTCAAGATAATGAAAATGTATCCCCTTCCATTGACTTATGTCTTGTTTGATCAGAAACATGTAGTATAACTCATCTCAAAATTGGATCATTGGTCAGGATGTTGTGTAATAATAGTGAAGTAGGATATCACCAGGAATGTTTTCCATACATGTTATATAAATAATAATTTCATAGTGAATCCATTTGGACACACTAGTGATCTAGAAATAATCATGGACATGATGAAGGGAGTTTATTTTATAATTGATTAACAAATTTGTGTAAATAATTGTAGATGGTATTATTATCTACTCAAAAAGGAATGAGGATCATGAGGATAATTTTATTTCTATATTTGAAATATTATGATAGTGAAATTTAATTTTAATTAACAATATATTCATGTTTTGGATATAGAAATTAACATTCAGGGGGAATTTTATCATCAATAAAATGAAATATATGGATACTTAAAACCCCATGAATATTAACGTTCATAAAAGAAAATCATATTTGATTGAAATTAAGAGTTTACTATGATTTATTATGTACTATAATAGATTTCTGATAATTTTATCATGATTTTTATGCCAAAAAAATAAGCTTACATAGAAATCAGTCATGTTTTTATTGACTGATTATTATGATGGCACCTTTAATGAGATTAAAAATTGGCCAATCAAATTTCCTATTTTCAAATTACCCACCATTGGGGAAGGATATTTATCTACATTTATTAATTTATTTTTTATAATTATTAATGATTAAATATTGATATCATATTCCACTTACAAATAAATATCATTGGGGAAAAAATTACTCGAAAAAACTATATGGAATTGGGTATGATGATATATTTAATGAATATTTGGATATAATAATTATAATGAATGAATATATATATATATATATTTTAAAAACCTCCAATAGATATATACACAAAAGGAGTTCAATAATTATGTATGAAGGTGGATACATCTGTGCAAAGTATATTAATTATTTATTCCACTACCATTTTGGTAAAGAATACATGTACATTGTTCTATATGTAGAAATTATTGTACAACCATAATCAAAATTATGACTTAAAAGGACACGGTCTATGTAGACATGATATTTATGTACATCATTGTCTAAAATGGATCTCTATCCTTCCATGTTCAAATAACTATGCGACCATCAATTCACAAGAAGATCATAGAGGCCTGTAAATGTGATGACATGCAACAAAAAATGGATAAAAAAATATGAAATTTAAAATTACTAATGACAGAGTTATAAATTATGGATCATAGATATGTGTCCCATAAAACCAAATAAAAGATGAAATTCCTAGATAAAAAGAATATCCCATCCTTTTCATTCCATTAATTATTCAGTAATATGTTTTCTTATTTGAAGATAAATATACGATAAGAAAACATAATGTTGGATATTCTAGAGTTTTTGCGGTGATACTTTCTATGACAATGTGTAATGTAAGGAAAACCAAATTATATGGTTATGATTAATACATTTCCAATAACAATGAGGAAATGGGAAATCTTTCAATGAATTTCATCCATGGACACCCCAAGACACCTAAATGGAATAAAACATCTTTGACTTATTTAGCCTTTTAAAATTTAAATTAATTAATTTAATATAATTAATGATTTTTAAATTAGCCAAATCTCTATGATATTCTATATTGATTTTGTAATATTTTATGAAGTTCCACTCTTGATCATATTTGATCATGATTTGGGAATTATCTCGACATTCTATAGAATCGTTCAGTATGAAATTGATAATGAAAAGATCATCAATAAAACGTATCCCCCTCAGAAGGATAATTTGTTTGGAATCACATTAAAACTATAGAGGATATAATGAGTTCATATTTAATCGACTTCAAAGGATGTTTTTATGATGACTATACACAAGTCGAGGTCTCAAAGACCATAATTTTATACAAATGAAAGAAAATGGTTACTTTTGAGGATCTATTTCAGATGTGTTCTCTAAATCTGACAAGCTAAGATGAAGATAGAGAAAAGAATCTAATTGGAACAGCTATTATCGAAAATATAAAAATTGTGTCCATAAAATTTAATGTCATGTGATATCTGTATAATGTTGACATTAATGTTTTGAAAAAAAATCTACAATGAGATGTGGAGTTTAAAGATAGAGATAATGTTTTTTTCATTTATTACCATTGGATAATGTCATGGGGGTTTATAAGAAACAAAATATTCATCCAATACGCATCACACCCTTTGAGAATATTGATCATATCAGAGTACTAGCCTAACAAAATGGACTGTAGTCTGACCTAACTCATGTATATAAAATAGTCTACATATTCTTGATGATGATATACATACCATACCTCTTAAATGTACATAATCTTGGAGTGGTACCCTTAGAGAATGATTCTTGATGTGATTATACACTGATGATGACATCTTTTATAGAGACAAGGTTCTACATAATAGGGAATCTAATATTTTAAAAGGGTTTTGGGGGAATTACATGTTTGACGAAGTGATATTAGAACACAAAAAGGAAATGAAATTGAAGCAACAACGTCAATTTTAGTTTAGAAAATGAATATTTTTGTTTAATGTTATTTTATGTGGGGATGAGTTTTTTGTCAAGAAAAATTATTAACTAATTTCCAATTTTTAATTAATAACTTATTTTTTATGTAATGTATTTATGGAAAACAAAAACAATCATTTTTTATATGGTCCATTATATAGTCTATAAAATATCAAAATCTGTTAATCATTATAACCACTGATAATATATCCATTTCACATTAAATATTATGATCATTATATTATGGATTATGATAATGTCCAATTTACATAGAAGGAAGGATCGACTACCTCATCCTGTTGGATCATATAGAGTGAACACTAATTATTGGAGCAACATGGGGTGATAATGTTACTTTCACATTACCTTAACCATTTCCATGATTAAAATAAATATATAAATTATAACATAGTTCATTTAAAAAAGAATTTAATTGACAATGAAATCACATCCCATACAATATTTTTAAACACCCCTTGAATATATCACAATCACACAACATATTGTTTTGAAATTCACTCGTGTAATAATTTATTATTTATCTAAGCTATAATTATATTATCTTTTATGATATATTTCAATTACTTAATGAATACAAATATTTATTTTGATTATTAATTTTCTTAACAATAATATAATGATTACTGTAAAATTTATGTTTTGATACGATAAAACAGAAATTGTATTATTAAGATATATATCATTTCAATCATGACACACTTTTTGATAAATTCATGAAATGTATAAATATAAATTATTTTAATAAAATATTATTAATAAATATAATCTAATAAATAGTAATGATCATATAATTTTAGGAAGTCAAATGTAATTTTAAAAATCTTTAGAAAAATATTATTATGAAAATATTATTTCTCTATATAAATGGATTTTTTATTTAAAAGTTTAAATTTGTATATATAATGAATTTTTATCATTTAATAAATAATATTTTTGAAATTATAATGTAAATTTATCCAATGGTTTATTTTTCATAATTTATTGAGTCAAATGAATTTTTTAGTCAAAATTAAACGGATTATAAATATGCGCTATGTATTCTAAAATAAAAAATTCCTAAATGACATTTAATAAATAATATATAATTTATAAATGAATAAAATTATATTATAAATTTAAAATATTTTTTAATGTCAATTTTTTATGAACACTTAATGGACCCTGCAAAAGTTGTATTATATTTTAATGGATTAAAATTAATTATTTATAAACATGAAATTATTCCAAATAACCAAGGGGATTATATTGATAAAATTATTACATAGAATTATTAAATTAAGAAATAAAATCCACTTTTTTAAAAAATAGGGAAAATAATATGGGACTATTTTTATATGTATTATTTTATCATAACGATTCTGAAACCTTGGTTTTGAAATTAATAGTAAATTCACATAACTTTTACAATATTAACCCACCCTGTATCCCATTTACCCCTACTAAAATCCCTTTGATCATGAATACATGTATCCATTTCTTCAATACATCTGTACCATGGTTCACCCAAGCACATAATAATATCCTTAAAAGAATTTAAAAGTACCTTATCATGGTATGGATTATCTAAATATTCTATTAATTTTAAACATTATTTATATAATGCATTTTGATCCATAATTGATCAGGTTGGGATATGTTTTTAGACATATCTCTTATAATGTTTGTTATAAAAAATATATATGTTACGATGATTATTCTAATTAATCACATCTATGATTATATATATACCATTGTTATAATGCAAAAATTATCCATGAATTGTTCTCCAATCATTTATGTATTGAAGACACTTCCCTATTCCTACATAAATTTCTTATCATAGTGGTACATAAAAGGCATTGTTTGGGGTATTCTATGCATGTAAATCTTAATATATTCTGTAATTAGATGTTATGAAATGTGTTCTTATGTTATATGGTCTATATAGAACACTTATGCATGTATATGATATGTATGAAACAAGTATACCAAAATTTATATAGTCATCCAATGTAATTTGTAATGTATTTATCTCATGATATTACACTTATTGTGGCGGAATGGTTTTTCTATGAAATATATGTTATTATTTCATAGTGGCTATCCTTATATTATTTTTATGCTTTAATTTTTTTCTTATTATTTCCAAATTCCAATATTTCTTTTATGATATCATGTTTTATCATGCATCAATACTCTTGTTTATGAATCTCTCCCAGTTTTTGTTTCCTTGATATTCCTATTCAATAAAATATATTACTTTAAAAATTTATCCTTTCTTAATTCATAAATTAGGATTTATATCCCACTATTTCTTATGTGCATCCCTATGTTATCCCATGCTATTTTAGACGACCAATAGAATATTAAGAAACATTTTGGAGTTTTTAAATAATGATTTTTTACTCATGGTTTATGTTATTATGTCATGTACACCATTCCTATAGAGACCCATCATCATGATTTTTTGGGTTGTATTAAGAATACCACTATGAATTAAACAATTAAATAACATTTATTAAAGATATGTTTTATAGTAATGATGATTTATGTGATAAATTCACTGATAGGAATGTTTAATGTTTTTGTATTGGGAAGGATGTGAACCTAGATAGTGAATAACTATTGAAGTAACCCACTAATATGATTAAATAATGAAATAATCTAGTCAACGCATAACATTATTTCCAATTTTTCAATTTCCTAGTAAAAAGATAAATGATTAAATACCCTATGCTTTGGGTTTGTTATTATAATTGAGGCCAATATCCTCATATCCCATGATAGAAAGGGAGAGCGTATGGAAGCACAAATTTTGAGGTGTATCCCCAAATAATTGTTGTGAAATATATGATTCTCATTAATTTCCGAATAATGAACATACTATTTGATTCTGGTTCTGTACATTATTTCATACCATGCATGTTTTTTATAACTTTTCAAACACCCCCAAAAAATGTAGTAATGTTATTGATTAAAATTATAAATGGGGTAATGATTGTATCTCAGTTATATATATTCTGTAATATCAATATTTTTTGGTTTTACATCCAAGGGATACTTCGAATACCCCATTTATCATTATTTAGTGAAAATCAAGTAATGAATTTTGTAACCATATATTAAGAAGACATAATTTTCTAGAAGAAGTAAATCCACATATGTATCAAGATATAACATCTAATTCTATAAAATTGTAATTAGGATGATGAATCCCCTTTAGTATAATTATATCAGTCGTCGATATTTTTAACCTATGTGAAATTTTATCTATCTCAATTTATATGGACTAACACTAATATATTCAGTAATATCATGCCCATTAATAGGTAATGTGACTATTTAATTTCTGAAATAATTTCCTAATATTCTTCTATTCCCATGGTAGAGTTCTCAATAAATGTT
Source organism: Viscum album (assembly GCA_963277665.1). Taxonomy (NCBI): domain Eukaryota; kingdom Viridiplantae; phylum Streptophyta; class Magnoliopsida; order Santalales; family Viscaceae; genus Viscum; species Viscum album. Next base: position 746,708,040 of record OY728151.1, on the reverse strand, counting down.
ATATGAAGATATTGTCCAATAAAAAAGTCACCAAAAAGAACAGACATTTTTTAACATAAATTACTAATGAAGAATAAATCAGATAATCTAGATAATGGTTTCTTACTACTATGTTTTTACTATGGGGTTCTTACTAAAAAATTTCTTTATAAAGAACTAGTGTCATCTAGAAAAGATTCATAACATGTTCAATCAATAACATGGCTTTCAATATATATATTAGTAAGATCTTTGGTCATGTTTTTTTAATGTAATGGTTGGGAAGTACGAAATACCTAATTCTAAATTTCATACAAGGAACAACCACTATGATTTCAATGTGATTCCATTTGGACTGAAATATTATTCAAGAAATCTCATGGAAATAATGAATAGATTTTTTAGAGATTTCTATATTATACTTTTTGTAGTCTATATAGATTATTTTATTTTATAATTCATAAGAAATTGTAACATTTAGATAATATTAATGATCTATTAGAGACATAGAAGAAAAAATTATATGATGAATAGTAAATGTGAATTATCGATGATGGTTGTAACCATCTCATGAAATACAATAAGAAATAAATGTATTTCATTAGATACATAATAAATTCATCTAACATATGTCCAAGAAAAAATTTATGAAGGATTTACATATCATAACATCATTTTCTATATACCATCATTTATTTATGAGAAACTTCTCACAATTGTCAATCACATATTCCATGATAACTCATAAGGGAGTAATGATGCTATTAATTAAATATTTTGAATTAATATGTTAATTTTTAATGTAAATTATATTCTCTACACTTTTGATCACACTATCCACTGGTGGATATGGATTTATGATCTACACCTTTTTGTCCAAAAATGGATTGGGTTGTGTACTCATCAAAAATGAAAATGTGATAGTGTATGACTTCGACCAGTTAAATTTCATTACGAGGAACAATCCAACACATGATCTGTATATGGATGAATTGATCATCACATTTAATATTTAATATGATTATATCAACCTAGGTAAATCTATCATAGATAAAGATCATAAAATCCAAATAATTATATTTACAAATAATTTCCCCAATATTGTCCAATGAAGGTTGTTCGAAATAATTGGGGATTATAATTGTTCAATGAAAGGAAATTATGGGAAGAAAACAAATTTGAAGGTGTCATATTTAGAAATTATTTCATAAATATATATATCGTGAATAATGAATTGGATTCAATCCATTTAGACATGCAAAGGATTTATATATGAATCATAAAAGGATATTATTACTACATTGCTCAAAAAACTACATATCAATCCATTAAGGAAAATATCAAAATGCCTAAAACTAAGATGTGTATTTATGAAGAATATAAAAAATATTAAGTAGTAGAGAATTCATAAATATGGATTTTGAATATTACCGACCTTGTTTTCACTAAACAGGTGTCGTGAGATAGTTCAACACATGGTTTGAAATATTTCTCCCTATATTGTAGAAGTTTTATACAAATAGTGAGGTCCTTGATTGTTTCAATGGGGAGAATATTCAATAATATCAGTTTAAAAAAATGACAATAAATAACCAAACTATATATATACTGGTAAATAGTCAATGTTTTTAAGTAATAAATATATCAAGTTAACAATAAAGGATGTTGTACATTAGATGTAACAATACATATGTTATTCATACAACCCAAATGAACCACAAAGATAGTAAAATATATTAAATTACAGAAATTAAAATGAAATAATATTACATATATCTACTACTAACATTAGGAAAAATCACATAATTGACATCCATGAAACTGTGTTTCTTCACCTGCATAATCACAAGAATCTCAACAACCATATCCACTCGATCATTATATAATTGACCCCACGCTATCCATCATGTAAGAATATATTATTAACTCGGATTAATGTAAATTTATAATGGGTGAGAACTAAATATTAGCAAGAAACTCACAGATGAGATAATTTCTCATGTTATCATCAGTGCATGCCCATGAAATATACTCAGTCGTGCAAAAACACAAATGATAAATCCCAATTCGATCCTTGTGTCTGTAATCCTGATCGATGAAACCATATTTGACCAATGTAAGATATATCTAAAAATATGTGTCACCACATATATTCATATAAGTATATAAATATCAATGTCTATACGTTATATATTTATAATATATATATATATATGAAGTACTATCCAGGATTCTACGAGTGAAACCAAGGTTTCTAGTGGTAAAAAACTAAAGATATGTTATTTTAATATAGGGCCTGAGCCAAATACTTCAAATGGGAATACATAATGACATTCCCTATAATACATGGAAAATATGTGATGTTTTATATAAAAAATGATCATTTGGATTGTGAAATGACATATCAAATAACCCAATAATATTATGAAACACCATGTAAAATATCATAATCAAGGGGTTTGAAAAATGATGTCTAACAACGCCTTACATATTATGAAATGAAATTTACAACATCATAGACCAAGGGTTTGTGAATAAAATTCTCCAAAAAACCTTATCAATGAGGTCATTGTATCATTCGAACACAAAGTCTCAATGGATAGATCATACGAAGAATATCTCAGAAAACCTAAATCGATATGTCTCAAAATCAAAACCCTAGAAAATAAGTATGGGAATCCTAAAAAATTAACAATAAGTAAAAAATTAACCCAATAATGGATCCCATGTAGAAACTAAAGGATTATACACAATTTAATCAATTCACATCAGGAATCATGGACCGACAACCATTTAGTACATCTAGAAAACATAGTTTCATCTTGTGTATTCATTCAAAATAATTAGTAAAGAGTTCTGTTAGAAAAATTTAAAAACCCATCACAATGAACATCTCTAATAAGGCCAACATGATCAGTATTCATTCTATGGTGACCCCTACTACCATACCAATCAATCCCATCAACATGATAGCAAAGGGTTTTTAAAACATTATGGGAACCTCCAGGTCCCACGGGATATAATAATGGAGAATAATTCAACATACAATACATTATTTCATAACATAATTAAAGGGATCCCCCTTTTAATCCTCATTTACAATAATATTTTGGAGTTGTAACAACCTATATATTTTAAATAATAATACTTTTGATAATTTATTCAGTTTAGAATAATGACTTTAAATGATCTATGAAATATTATTAGAAAATTATTTTTTAATATAATCCTATAAAAATTTAAATTAAACTAATGGTTTATAATTATATTAAATACTACATAAAAATTATATAATGTTTCTAATAAATATAATTGATTTTATAATATCGTATTAAATTAGAACTCATTAAAAAATGAGTTATTTCAGAATATATTTTTACAATATACTGTGGGAATATTTTATAATTAATTTTTATAATTTCTATAAAGGATATATTATAAAATATTCCCCCTTTCATAAATAATTATATCAATATTATTGTAAGGAGTATTTTTCATATTTGTTTAGTAAAAAATAGATTTCTCTTGAATAGGGGAAAATATCTATTTTTATAAAATTATAATATATTTTAATAAATCGTGTAAATTAAATTTCCATTATTATTGTTATTCTATTTTTAATTAACAATAATTATATTTATTACTAATTAATCCAATTAATTATATTTAATTCATCATTATATTGGATTTTATTGTAATATTATTTTTTGACATTAAAACATATTTTCTCTAATGTTTTTTAAAAGTGCATAATATATCTCAGTAATAACTAATTAATAAACCCCCTAATCAGGGATGAAATAAATGAAATTCAAATAAAATATATATAAAAATAATATGTAAAATTAATTTTATTATTATTACTTTTAATATAGTTATTATAAGATCATCTTATACTTGAAAAATTAATTTCTTGAAAACACATTTTGTGAAATGTTAGTGTGTTTAATATTAAATTAAAATATAACTATCTTGTTAATTAAAATTGATAAAGAAATGATTTTATATTTTAAAACCTAATAATTCATACTATATAATCCTAATATGTTTTTTTTTTGTCATGATGAATAGTAAAAAAAAAATTAAAAAACATGTTATGATAATAAAGGTTAAAACTAGTTTAATGGTGGGGCAAACTAAATAGTTTAATATAATATCATATCTAAAACTAGTATTATTTACTATTATATATGTTTAAAAACCTTATAAATCCATTGAAACTTTATTTGGAAATTTTGGAATTAATGTTACAGAATGAGACTACCCATTACAGTATTGTTTTGGGTAATTAACAGAATTCCATTACTCCTTCCTTATAAATGAGAACATGATCTACTCTCTATTATATACTACCAAAAAATTTTGGTTCTTTCAATAGATACCCCAATATCATTCTAAATTTCAAACTTGTATCGTATAATTTTTTTTAACAGAAATCAAACCTATAAAGGCATTAGGTATTATCTTAAATAGATGTTTGATGAAGATATATTGTTTATAACTGATAATCCTTGATTTATTTATTCTTCCACCCCATTAATAAATCAATAATTTATTATTATATGAGAAATTAATTCTATTCTATATAATAATATGATATGATTTTAATAGTACAAATTAAATCAATATTCACTTCCAAAATTGGGAAAGGACACCATTATTCGTGTGTATAGAGGTGTTCCTCCACACAAACCGATATTGCATGGTTTCCATCAAAAACACTTAGATATTTTGATGTTGGTGAAATTAATTATTATACCATATATTTCTAATAAATTAATAATTCTATAAATTTAATATATCAAAAACATCATACTTTATCATCACAAAAAAATGGAGGATAATGTCATTTCTGATTGTAGTAGACTACCACCTCAGTATGCAATGCGATTAAATTTTTATTACATTTTCACATTGATTGAATATATATAAGTTTATTTAAATAATTATTATGATAATTTTGATATAATTATAATTTTGGAATGTTGAAACAACACTTATCATTTATCCACCATGATCCTTGTAAAATGGAAAAGTTAAACATGAATATGTATTACCTTCTATCATCATGATTGTAATGATGATTATTTTCCATACCAAATTTAAGGGAAGGATATGAAATAATTAGTTATGTATAAAAATTGTATATTTCATTATTATTATTTGTGTGATGATGTAAATGGATATTATTTCATGAATATTATTCAGGTGATGATGGGAGACCATCCCCTTTTACCATGGTCAACACCATGATGCATTTTTGAAATTATAAATTTAGTACCATGTAAACAACCATTGATGGAATAAATAATTATGAAATTAAATTAATAATTTATGTAATTGAAAAAAAACATTGTCATATAACGAATTAATCATAAATGTTATTTTATGAATGAAATTAAATTTTATATGTCAATTATAATGGATATAAATGACATACATGAAAAATCATATACTGGATGTAAAAGAATAATCTCAAAACATCATTTGTTGAGATACATTTTCATTTAGGAAAAAAATTATTTTAAATGGAATATATACATTCATTTTAAATCATTTATCATGAATCAATAAAAATTTAAAAAAAGTATGTATAAATATATTAACATCATTTTTAACACAATGAAATAATAAATGAATAACATATTATTGAATAGTATATGATAATACAATAATTGAGTCTATACTAATTTACACTAAACATTTTGCTTAGCCTTCATTATAGATAATAATCAGATTCTTTGAAATATTATGTTACTTGCGAGGATGGGTTTTACCAAAAAAAATATTATTAATATTGTGTTTAATATTACAATTATTACATTGATGTTTGAATGGCAGGTAAGAATATATTTAACAAACTTATAGAATAATATAGTTTATAAATTTATATAAATGATCTATTCAGTGGTAATAATATAAAAATCGATTGAAAAAATGAAATTTATTAAAAAAAATTGTATGTTTTTGAAAACATGATTTCATCATTCACGGTGAACATAATTATAAATTAATAATAAAAAATTTTAAACTTATTTGAAATAATTTACATCATTTTTGAAATTGGAAAAAAAAATTATTCTTAGTGGAATTTTTTTAAGATGATTCGTTTTTTTGAAAATTAGTTAAAAAATATGTATTAAAAAAATTACTTTTAAAAAAAATTATGATGTTAAATTATATATTAAATTGTTTTGATGTAAAATTAGTTCAATTTCTTATCTAATAATACAATTTATGTTTTTTGAGTAATATAAATAATGAATTATATATATATACATTCCAAACATTTAAATATATAATCTTTAGAAACTCTATCTTTTATCCCGTATTTAGGATAAATTATACATTAAATTATTCCTCATATAATTTTTTAATTTTGAAAAATAGAATCAATAATTTTTAATTATATTATTTATTATTATCTGACCTGGTCAACTTATTCGTTTACCATAATGAATATTGAGAACAATTATAATTAATATTCGGTTTAAGGTATATATTAATTTATCATGGGATTAATAATAATAAATAAGGGGTCAAATGACCTATAAACATGTCGGACACCCATTTCATGTCCATATATAGACCATTATTACCATATGATCAATTGTTTTGTTATTGGGACAATACTTTCTAAAAGTGAAATATATAATAAGTTATGTAATGAAATTTTTTAAAAAAAGAACCTTGTTTATATTAATAATTATATATATTGGGGATTGGGAAAACATCATATATTCATATATTAATATTATTTTGAACATTAGATGGGTTTTTAAAATGATAAATAATTTTAATTTTTTTTACTGATCAAATAAACTATATAAATTCTTTTCTAATACCATGTAATCAAATATTTAGTTAATAATTAAATTGAAGAATATTAAATAACAGTATTAAATCATATTAGAAAGGAATTATTTCTTGAGTTGAATCATTTTTTTATATTACTATATCATGTTATATATGTTTAAAAATATTATATTTTAATATTAATATTTTATTTGTATTTTTAAATTCAAATTATATTTATAATTATAAAATATACATCACTATTCTGTTATAATAATTTAAATGTTATGAAATGATTTAAAATTAATATTAATTTTATATTCTACTAAATGATTTATAATTGTCATAATAAAATTTGACATTACATTAATTGATAGATTAATCTTTTATAATTAACTTATTGACCCCTAAATACAAAATAATTTGATAGTTCTGTTAGGTTTAAATTAATTTTGTTAAAATTGATTTCCTACACACATCTGCTTTTTTACTTTTTCAATTAGATATAATATATATAGTAATTGGTTATAAATTTTATTGTATTGTCACAGTTGTTTATTTATAATGGGAAATATGCATAGGTTTAGAAATTAGTTACTATAGATAAATCCAAAAATAGTAAAAATATGAAATCATAGATGTAATGGGAAAAAATTACAAATTCAATAATTTTTTGTGTAATGTCGATTTTTTTCCAAAACAGAAACCCTGTTATCCGTTATTATTAGGTATTCTATATTCATGTGTTAATGGAATCATCCCTATATTAAACCCTTTTGAGTATTTATAAGACTCTAATTATATCTCAACTATAAAAGGTCACTCACTCACCCTTCATTATTAACACAATAAAATAAGATTTTTTCCTATTCTGGAAAAAATAATATACATTCCCCCAGCTTCATCCTAGAATCATTATTTTTTGTATAAGTTACTCATTTTAAGTCTTTAGTTCCTTCATAAAGATGGTAACATAAGAATTGGTAATGTTCTTCAAGAGGAGTCTTTATTTTTTTCACCCTCCACCACCATTTATTTTAGTTGTAAAATTATTTTTTAATAACATATATTTCATACGTATACTGATATTTTTTTGGTATTTGTATGAATTTTAATCCCACAAACTTTCACCAAATTCTTTATGAAATCATATTTCTTGTTGTTGGAATCATAAATTCTCATGAATAGATGTTTTTCGTTTTTCATTAACACATATCATGGTTTGGAATTATTATGGATCTAAAGTATATATGTAATATATTTTATATAAATTTAACTTTTGATTCTATATATCATTATAAATTATTTGATTCATTTCCAATGGAGACATGATAATGTCAGTAATTTCAACGAAGGACTAACTCCTCCCGAATTATTATGATTAACCTTTCACAAATGATTTATGCTGAAGGTGTCAAGGAATAATTCTATTAACTAGATTTTATTTTCATAAAATAATTATGAAATTGAATGAATACTCAACATTATATAAGGTTAATAATTTTTTTTACACATAATGATTATATGGTTTTCATGTACATGTGGTCTCCCACCTCTATGAAATGATATGACTATTTTAATAATTAAACACATGAATTAATTATATATGCATATTAAATATATGACGTTTTGATCATTCTGGGTAGTTACCTAACCCACAAATCCAATAGTAAATGTCAAATACCATTATATTGGCATGATTAAAAGGAACCAATCCCCGATGGACCGAAGTGATTTTTAGTCCTTATAAACATTATATATAAATGTGTATTATATTTATATGAATACACTAATTTAAAAATAATTTTTTTTATTCTAAATAAAACCTTATTCCAAAATAATACACCCATGAATAACATTCACAGTATTGTTCATAGATTCCTGGGGGAAGGAATATATATATGTCACTGTAAATTCATAGTAAGGGTTATATAAAATAGAAACATAAATGAATCAATGAGAACAATAAACATATAATTGTAAGTAATGGGGAACACATTCAATTGAAATAATATCTTAAGGAAAAAGTAGTATGAAAAGATAAATAATTGTAACACATTCCATTTATTCTATAAGCTAATAATTAATAAGGTTTATAAATATTGGTAATAAAAAATCTCATGGATAAATAATAATAATAATAACTATATTTTCAATAATGGGAATTATTAATTATTTTATGACATGTCTTTATAACAAGAAAACCAATACCACCATGACCTTTCCAAATATGGTTTAAGACAATAATTGGTATCCCGCTTAATTTCACTAACTAATTTGCCTCATGTGAACTTGTTGATGCATCAGGATGGCTATAAAATATCCTAGACCCACACTTATGTAACTATCAAAAAAATTATTATATCAAGTAATTGATATATTTTATAAATAACATGTCCAATAATGTACTTGTATTGAAATAATGATACAGATTCATCAGTATATCCTTATATAATCAAATAACAATAAAGTTATACATTGTGGGTAAAAATATGTATATTTTGGGGAATTATAAAATCCATATAATGATAATATTTTAATATATGATAAATTTAATTTAAAAAAATATTATAAAAAATAATTGAATATTTGAAAGGGAAATTAAATATCATTACTAAAAATGAGATTTCACGAGATAACATTTACCACTAGTTAATTTTAATGTAAACCCCCTTAGATGAGATAATTTGAAGTAAAAAAAATAAAATAACAAGAATAATGTAATATTTGTTATATTAAATTATGAGTTAAATTATATACACTTGAAAAAAGAATTATGTGGTGAAAATGACACTTATATCTCATATATAATAAGTGAGAGGGAATTTCATTACATTACAATTCCATTTGGTTGAATGTCATAAAACCAAATGTAAATTGGTTTTAAACATGTTATTAGATTGTACCAGATCCATAATAACATTTATAATAACATATTTCATCTTCTTATATATATTTTATTACCTATTTTTAACAATCATCCATTTTGGTTCATTTTTCACTTTTTAATTGCCTAGTTTTTTTAATGTGTTTTGACTTCTTACTGGTTTTCCTATTAATTAGGTAATTATTTAATCGTATAATGAATGTAAAACATCATATAAATATAATATATATAAATTTTATGTTTTTTATAATAATCCCTAACATTTAGAGATATGAAATTAAATGAACCCTTTGTGGAGAGAGTAGGTCATACGTACACATGAATGATACCTCAATTTTATTATTTTATTTAAAATGTAAGAGATAAATTTATATATTCACATTATAATAATTGTACTATATTAATGTTATATATAAATATAATTTTGGAAATCATTCTTAATAAATTTCATGTTTGCTGTAAACAAATAATATCACTTTGAGGGGGTTGTGGTCCACAAATCCACAAATGAATTTTTCACATACCATGAAAATGTAATGCATAAAGGCATGTTATATATGAAAATAATTAATTATAAAAAATTAATAAATATAATATTTATCATATAAAAACTATAAATCCATCATTATTCAAGCTACTAATGGTGGAAATGGAAGAACAAACAACATCGGTTCAAAAGGAGGTAGTCTTCAATACACATGAATGAATATTTTGTATACCATTTGTTGGATATGTGTGAATGTATAGGTAGAAATATTAGAAAAAAATACAGTATTTTTTGTATACTAATGTTATTATATAATAAGGTCATAAAAATAATTTAATGGGTGGATAAGAAAATGAAACAAAACTTATCATTGAAGAACATTATAACTTATTTTGGTAACACCTTTTGGTTTATACAAAAATACATCCTTGGATGGAAATAATCTAAAATATAGGATTATATTAGGAGTGGATGGATTTTTTGAGATTATTTATGTGTGATTTGATTAACCAAAATCGTTTATATGTGTAAATAAATTTTTTTGTTGAGTTTCATTTTATAGTGGAGTTGGAGTGGCATTTTTTTAAATATAATAAAGAAAAACACTACTGAGATGTCTCTATTGCATCATGTTCCTCAAATAAGAAAATAATATTAAGTAAAATAGAGTATACTGTCTAAATATTGATATTTTATAGCATTTGGACATATTTTTAGGACATTTTGTCCCTTATTTTTAAAAATCAGTGCTTTGTTATGATAAATTTTACCATAAACACAAAAATAAATTATAATTACATTGAGAAATATTTTTTTAACTACTATGTAAAAATTATTATACACTCTAAATTATTAATATTCCATATTTGGAATCCATTTATCCAAATTTGAATGATATATGTTATGAAAACATATTTAAAAATAATCCCACAGACGAGATTTAAAATTTTGTGTGTAAAGTTAACATGATCAAATGATTGCTAAGTATTTATATATAATTTCAACATAAAACTTATACCAACGGCAAAAAATTTATAATTTTTTTTCTTATTTGGCTAATTAATCATTATAATTGTCATAATATATAGTTTAAAAATATAAAATATTTACATGAAAATGATGATTCCAAGTAAGATTCTGTATTTTTAACTATTTATCAAAAAATGAAACTTCACAAGAAATTCCAAAAAAGTCAACCGAGGATAATTTTTATATCACAAATTAATAAAATCGAGTTTAAAATTACATACATACTTTTTAAAATTTTCTGAATTTATTTTTACATTACGCGATCTGATAAAAGGTGACTGTTTTTTTCGTATCAAACATTAAATTTAAATTATAAAACAAGATTTATTCTAATATTATGACTATAAAATTTATTGGATAAAATTAAAAAAACATTTTATTTAATTAATATTTTTCACTAATACTAATTAAAAAAAACTATTAGGATAAATTTACTTTGGATTATATTAATTGTTTTTATAAAAACATCCCCTTTATATTCAATTGGATCCTATATTCAATACTATTTAATTAAAACTAATTCTATAAATCATATATATTCACTTGTTTATTAATAATATTAAAAACAGGTAATTCAATTGCTTTGTTATATATTATTATATTGAAGAATATTTTAATAATATATGTTTGTTTGATAATACTCAGTATCACATTAAATACAAACTATTAATGAACATCCATGTTTTTTGGGTAAAAAGAAAACATTGGATTCTGTGAATTTGATGTAATAATATTGATTGAATTTATTTTAAAAAAAATGAATATATTTTAAAATAATATAATTGTATATTTTTTATGAACATGGAATTTTGTTTCATATATGTTATCGAAAAAAAGATACAATTTTAAATTTTTGAGGGGTTACAGAGTCCCTATATTCAATAAATTACGTTCTCCCAATTTTAAACAAATAAATTCAATAAATGTATTGATATTTGAATGCTCCATTATTTAAACACAACAACAAGATATGTTTTGGTAAATGATCAAATTGAATTGATTGAATAATAGGTTCCATGGTCATATGGAACCACACATAACAGTGTTTACATATAGAACAACATCAGTGGAATGTGATGATGTGGACATAGTGCAAATGAATAATTATTTATAGGGATGAAAAGGACATTGATAAAAAAGTTATTGATCTTGGGAATGTTTATGCACTAAAATTATTAATTATTTAATGATTTAAATGACCATCGGTGCGATAGAAATGAAGGTATTAAGATAAATGTTTTGCATTAGAATACAATTCCATAAGATGAGGAATTATTTAGTTGACCTAGAATAAAAGGAAATATATAGAGATGATATGTTATTATTTCATAAGAAAAATTTAATATTTTTATTGGGTTTTGATCAAATTCTAAATCTTCCCTTACCCCATCAAATTGATATCCTCGAATGAAAACTTATTTTAAAAGGAGAAAAGTTTTCTTTTAACAGATCATTAGGCCCATAATAGAGTGAAAAATAATTTCATTAGTCTATATCTATTCATGAATTCCAATATGGTTAATACATTAATCATAAAAACTGAAAGGTAAGATGACAATTTCATCATTAATATTTATTATAAAATTATTTAAATCGAAATATTGACATATTAACCAATACATTACATGGGCCACTGGTATGATTGAAATCCTTTTTTAACCTCAAAAATTCTTGTCCACTACATTTCCAAATTTCATAGGTTTTCACTGATCATAAAAATTATTATATTCCTAAAAACATATTAATAAATTTTCCAAAATAACTATATTTGTTTTGCTTGAAATTTACTCATTAAATAAATTTTATCTATGATTTTAAATAATACATAATTGTTTTAAATCCTAATAATTTAATTTTGACTTTTAATAAAATACAATTAATGATAATAATAGATCTAATGGTTAATGTACAATTATACTCATGTATCTAAAATGTGAAGCCATTATTACTCAAAAAAATTTCAACAAAAACATGTACAAAACTAATGTTATTTATTTTCCAAAATTATTGGAAAACCATTTTCATTGTAGTATTACTTAAAATAATACATAAAAAAGAGATCATTAATACATAGAATTTATATTTAACCATACTCACATAATACAATGGTTTTATGAATTACTTTTTTGTAAATGGAGTAATTTTTACTTCAATAATAATACTTAAAGACTATCATATGGTTTTGTTCACATATCTATGTTTTCTTAAATCGATCACCCATGGTTTCTATAAAACATCCTTTTACAACAAATATATCACCCTAAACCATGATTCTTGGATTCAGTTTATACTAATATTACATTAGCACAATAACATGGAATCAAATCATGAAAGACATATGCATTTAGTTGTCTCAGAAAACCTGATATATATAAGATAATTGTATTACAAATTAAAGAACTAATTACAATAAATATTTTTAATTTTATTTAAAAAATTATTCCCAAATTATATATCATTTCTTATCATTATTATTACACTTATTCGATTTATGGGGAATGTAAAAAGATAATGGTGTTTCCAAATTCTTAGTAAGGGTAATATAATGATTGTAATTAATTAATCAATGAGAATAATTAGAATTTGAGGTAAATAACTACGAACACATTACATTAATTTTAATTTACAAGTCATAAAAACATAGAATTTTCAATAAATTAAACACGTATCAATTAACAAATAATTTGAGAATGAAATATATTTTTAATTAATATAAAATAAAAATATTTCATGTATAAATTATTATTATTATTACTGAATTATCATTGATGGAAATGTTTATTTATTGCACATAATGTCTCAATAAGAGTATAGAATATACCATCACGACATTTGAAAACATGGTTTAAAACTACAGGTAGAGATCCGTTTAATTTTCCTAATGATCGGTCTCATGAGAACAAGTTGATTCATCAAGTGTATATATAATGTATGGGAACCAACCTTCACTTCTAGTAAAAAAATATCCTAATATTGAGAAAAATATTTAATTAATAAAAAATGTTCCATATCAAATATATATTTTTAATAAAATATATAGATTTATCAATATATTACAAGATAATCAAATAACTACAAATGTAAAATTCATATGTAAAAACATATTTTTGTTTAGGGAATAATTAATTCCATCACAGTAGAATGATTAAATTTATTATTAATGTAATTTACTATAAAAATTATTATATCGAAGTGATTTTTATAGGTTAATGTTTACAATTACAAAATAAATAGGGATTATAATGATAAATTTTAACACTTTGTTACATTAAAGACAAACCACTTAGATGAGATAATTAAGACTGAGACATAATATACCATTAATAATTTGTGAATCACGATATTAAATTTCAAAAGGTTGGTAGATAAATTCCATAAAATATATAATTGGTGAATATGAAACATTCCTAAAATATGTAAAAAGTGAGCTGAAAATACCATTCCTTGTGTTTCTTATTGGGTTATCATTCATTACTATCATGTATAATGGTTTTAAGGATGCAATGAAATTATATCGGAACATTAATTTTTTTATAATAACCTAAATTATCTTCTAATTATTTTTATCTTATTTGTTATGAATATTTCATTATTTTTACTATTTGGGAGTTAATTTCCTAGTTCATCATGCATGATTTTTGTTTTTATTATTAACTCTTATTATTTAGAACCACATTTAATATTATTAATAATTTAATACCTTAAGTTAATCTCATATATATTCATTATATTTTTTTATTAATCCAATCAATTTTTTGTTATGAAATTAAATGTATCGTTCATAGAGATGATATGACACATGCACTCCTTAACAATACTTTAATATCTTTTTTATTTTTATTAAGATATATAATTACATAAATATATTATCAATATAGAATAATATTCATGCTACATATATCACATATGTTTATTAAAACAATACTTAATATATTCCTGGTTTATCATGGATAAATCAGATCCCTTTGAGGAGGTAGTAGTCGAAACATCCATAAAAGAAGTTTTCATATAACTACTAAATGGAATTAAAAATAGAATGGGTCATATAAATAATTATAAAGCCTGAAGACATCCTAAATATCCTAAATATCATATATATATATAATATAAATACATTATTATTAAATAAATAAAATTTATTAATGGAAGATCAAATAACATCGGTTCGCAAGATAGTTGACCTTCATATATACGAACGATGATTGCATCTCCCATTAGATAAATGGTTGTTAATGTGTAGGTCTAAATATTATAATAAAACATAAAAATATATCGATGATACATAACATATAATATAATCATGATATAGACATAATTTACTATTTGGATATGTAAATTAAAATAAGTGATCATCGAATAACGTTACCTCTTTTCTAGGTAACACCTTTAGGTTTATACCAATGTAAATCCTTGGTAGAATTTTATCCAAAACAGAGGCATATACGAAGTGGGTAGGGTTGTTGGGAGCTTATATGGTGAGTGTTTGGGTGATCCAAATGGCATGAGAGTTGAAAATAAATTGGATGATAGAGTTCCATTTTATATTATAAGACATTTATCAGATTCAAATCAAAGAAGTGGAAGTAATAAATATAAAATTAATCATACCGACAAGATGACAAAAAAGATTTTTATTGTGATTTTTTTTTAAAATCATTTTGTTTTTTATCTATTTTAAATGTAATATATATTAAAATGTGATATATAGGATTTAATTATATATATTTGAACTATATATACTTTAAAAACAATTTTATATAAAACTTGACACAATAAATTATTTACACTAGAGAGTGGTTTTTTATTAAAATTCCTTATTTTTCACCTCTCATGAAAAAATGAAACTTATCCCAAATATCGAGAAAATAACCCTAAGATAATTTTAATGTCTTCATTTTCAAAATGATGTTTTTCTTGACATATTAAATTTAATAAATTTCCATTTTATTTTTTTAAATAGATGAAAAATTAGAATGAGAAAAAATTGACATTTAAAAAATACAATTTAAAGCATAAAACTGTATTTACTCTTATATTAAGGATACGAAATATATTAGATTAATATAAAAGTATTATTGAATATAAAACACATATATATCATTTATATCATTAAATATTAATAATATATTTATTTTTTATCATAAAACATCATTGTGGCATAATAACACGTTTTTAAAAAATTCCCCCTTTATATTCAATTGTTTCATATATCCATATATAATAAATTTTTTACCAATGAATTCAATCATAAATATTCATATGTATGATAATACCATTCATAAATCAAAGTTGAATGTCTTGGTTATATATTTTTCTATAAACTTTTAGTTTTTTAATAACCAATTTCTTTAGTTAAACTCAGTCATGCATGTAATGGAATCTATCGAAGAAACTGTTAGAGGCATGCAATGAATGAATAATAAGAATCGCATTAATTGAAAGATATAAAAATAATTTATTTTATTTTAATATTATTACTATATTTTAATGTATTGAGATGTATTATTATCATCTACACATGGTGTTGTAGGTCATACATAAAATCGAATAAAATTATCCTCTTTCAAAATAATTTGGGTATTATATATTAGAATGAAATAAATTTACTCACACCCTTTCCCTAATGATAAATGAAAAAATGATAAATATTACTCATTATTATATATTTCCTATTATCTCTATGATCTTTACATACATAATTTTTCCTTACCATCATTCATGATTAGTCTTAGATGTATAATTGTTATTAAAAGATGATAATTATGTCATTATTATTGTTATGAACATGATAGAAATATACATTATTTACTTGAAATTTGAAATTATAGATGAAAAATTGATGATATTGTTTCAGAGTAGGTCTCGAAACGCCCAATGGTTCCGTATCCGGTGACACGTGGACCTGCTATCCAAAGGCAGGCGTTTGCTAGATGGTCTAACCAGCGATGCTTAAGAAGTCACATTGGTCGAGAGGATGGTAAGTCGGGCTCATCACTCCCTTATTGGGGGAATTATTTCCTGTTCCGTGACTCCCTTATATATTTAAGACAAATTCATATGTTCACGAATCATTGGTTTATACCCAAGCATAGTATCCACAGATTTCTTTTGGTTGGCAATGGTCAGTTGAACACAGGGGTTCAGAATCATTTATGCCTGAGGTTTACCATCCCTCGTTGGATTAATGACCCGTAGAATTCGAGACTCATTGAGGTTGTACTAGGAGTGGTGCGGTGAGACAATGTGAATATAGTTGGATCGACCGGTTATTGGGCTTTAACCTCATAGAGGATTCATACGTACCCTTCCTAGGGGACATAGATCAAATTCCACATAGTTCAAAAGGGAGCGTCGGATAACCGACGTGAAGGTGGACCCAGGGGTCTACTGGTGATAGGTCTTGAACCGCATGGAGGCTTCCTACGTATCCCTGTGGTAGGGAATCAATGTCCTCATAGTTCTCTTTGGCTTGGGACTTATGCTCTGAGGCAGCCCAGAGTGATGGACTGCGGCATACACTCTGAGGAGGCCCATAAGAGGATGGCATGGTCGAGGCTTACTCTAAGGACAAGTGAGTCATGCTCGTTGTGGGAAACTATAGGCGATAGGGACCAGATGATCACGTCGTGAAAGGTGCATTCGTGAGATGTGGAGTGGGTATTATGCATGAGGGTGGCCCATAATGTCGGGGCTTACTCCGGGATGGATTCCCATGGCTACAAAGCGCATCCGGAGAGGGAAAAATGTGCTTCTATGATTGTCACCTCTCTGGTTCCTGGCGGAAGTACTGATGTTCATGGGAAATTCCTTCTGATGGATATTTTACTACCCTCAGAAGAAGGGATAAGTACCCCAGCCCCAACAAGTGGATGGTCGGAAAGGGGGCTCTAGAAATTAGACTCCACATTACTGTTTGAATGTGAACCCAGGAATGCTTCTGAAATCTGCTCAAGGGTCGGGGCAACCCCTTCTCCCCTATTTACCATGGGTATGTTAACTCAAAATGGCACACTGATGCGCCTGAGGGTTACATCACACGGGTCTGGTGGCTCCGGTGGAGGCCTCGGCTCGTGGCCGATGAGTAGGCCAGAGAGGGAGTCACAGAGGATCAGGCCAGATCGGAAGTATTTTAGGTGGCTCGGGGAATGACAACTCTGAAGTATTTGTTGGGTCACACATGAGTATGGGTGGAGGCGCCCTCCGCGTAGGCAGGTGCTACGTAGTTGGAGAAGCTGTCCGTGAGCCAGGTTGGTCCGCGGGCTGAGATGTCGTCTGCGAACCAGGAGGGTCCGTGGACTGATTTACATCCCACGAACCAGGAGGGTTTGCGGCTTCGGGTTCGGACCGCGTACAAGGTTGCTATGCGGAGGGTTCCACGCGAGCAGTGGCAGCCAAGGGCAGTGCTGGTTGGAGGTTCGTCGGTCGGGGCTTCTCCCATGTAGTAGGGTGCTACACGGTGCAATGTATCATAAAATTTCCATAAACTCCCTGGTCCCTGGGTAGTGCATCCGCGGAGGGGCCATGGTTTGTTGTCTTCTCTTTTTATGTTATTTTTGGTTCACGGTTCACCATGTTATCCATTTTTAGTTCCTTATTAATTCGTTTCCAACTTCAGACCTGCTTTGGTTCAAAAACTGGAACTTCACTCTTTCTGAAATCCTAAGATCCTTCCTTCGAAATCCATCCTCCCGAATCTGATCGATCTCTTCCGAATTCTCCCCCTCTTTTCCCCCTCGGTCTCATTTTGTAGAGGGGAGGAAAAGGGATCTATTGAGGTCATGTCGACCCTTTTGTAGAGGCCCATGACCGAAATCCCGACTTACAGATGACTTGGTCAATCAATAACTTGTGAGGCATTAAACACTCCTCCTCCGCGAACCAAACTCGGGGAGTGCTTTGCGGTCGTGTAGGGATCCGCCTCCATTTTGCGAATGATAGAGGAGGCGGTTCAGGACGGTTGTCGTGGCTCATGGTTGGGGCTGTCTGGAATGGTGAATCAAGTTAGCACATGTCCTGCCTCATGTCCGCGAAGGGTCTCCGCCTTGGTTTCTTGAACAATGATGGTCTGTGGAAGAGGGACGCTTCGTGGAACCATCCGTGTGACGTTACATTAGACTGGTCGATGGACCGGCACTTTTTTCACCATCCTTGAGTATTCTCCACATTTTCCAAATCCGTTGTGTAATTTTCAGGACACTACAAATGTCCCCCATCGGAATGGGGACCGATCGGAACGAATAGGAGACTATTCCGATACAATGTGGTCACAAAACTCGGATGGGTTGCGATATGGAAGTGAACCCGATAGGGGACCATGCCTATAAATACGGAGTTTCCTTTATTTGGATTCTACCAGATTATTCGTAAATACCAGCGCTCCTTTGATTTTCCGCACTCGCGTGCTTGTTCCTTCGTGAAACGTTGCGTCTGTGAAATGACTACTACTTCCGTGAACCATTTCTCATTCGAGACGTTCTTTATCCACAAACCAACGTCCTAGCCATGGACTAACACTTTTAATTAACTAACAAGAAAGTCATGATGGTCCGCGTAGGAAATTTCTATGCAGTATTGGTGCTCCACGGACCAGAAAGGTCCAATGAAAAAAAAACATTAGGTTCGAACATAAACAATTAATGCTCGGAGATGAGGTTCCGCGAGGCATCCGGGTTCGCTGTTTTCTAGCCAATGCTCTATGGGCCATGGTTTTGCGGAATCATTCCGCGTAGGGATAATTCGCGGGATACATTCATCGCGATCCACCTTAGGAGGCCACCTTGTGGACTTCATTATGAGGATTGGATGGAATCCATTGCAAATACATGTTATTTTGTCCATGTATTATTATTTTTGGACTAATTATCTGCATGATTTCCATCGCACAGGGAGATGATAAATAAGTTTCCTCCTCGTCCTGCGACTAGGCCCGCTGCTGGGACTCCCCCAATTGGTTCCGGGAGATGTTTAGCTATGATCCGCAGAGCTAAGAACATGAAAGAGGACCCTGGTTGGTCCATCTTTCCTGATGATGGTGTCTTGAAGGACATTGTCTCTCATGAGCTCCTGAGTTATCCGTTATCAAATCGGTTTCTTCATTGTGGCTACAGTATTTAGGACGACGTCCCTATCCCCCCTACTTTCTCGGGTCTTCCCTATCCTTTACTGGAAGTGCTACAAAATTGTGTTCAGGTGAGCCTTACCCCATTGGGGGAGATAACCTATGATTCTGATCCAAAAGGAGATTTCATTTTTAGATGCTCTATCTGGACCCAAAATGATCAGTACACACAAGACTTCTCTCAAGAAGTCGTCCTCAAGAGTTACCCCTCCATAATAAACCTTTCTCGAGTGGATTCTAACGTGGGATGGACTTCAAAGTGGGATCTGCGGTTTGGTGGGATTTTCTCAAATGACTGGGCCTAGGCCTTTTGGGTCCATCATCATTGCTGGGAATATCCCGAGTCACTAGAAGAAGCCAATTTGTACTCCACAGTATGTGCCCCCCAGTTTTCTGTTTGCCCCCCATCCCTGATCCTACCGAACCTGCTTAGTTGTTGGTGTTCAAGCACTAATACTTTCCACCTTGCCCATTGTGCATTTGGCATTAGTCTGTGGGAAATCTATAAATTGGGAGGGTTCCTGATTATCAGTGAGATGTATGATGAGTTCCTTCCCACTCCCAGTGTGTGGGATGATGTCGAAAAAGTACCATCATTAGTGAAGGATCTGCTGGTTATGGCGGAGCAATCACTAGGTCAGGCCTTCCATGCCCACTCTCTTGTTCTCTATAGCACCAGGATAGGGCTATTTCTAAACACCACTAGTCCTGTGTCGAAGATCAAGAACCCCAGGACTCATCCTTTTCAATAGTCATGAACCACCCCATGTTCCTACTAGGAAGTTCTAGAAGTGGGAGAATACCTTTCATGGGGTTACGAGGTGTGCCCTGATATGCCGCCTATGATTCAGCTGGTAGGTTTGTTTGTTATGTTTCTGAGCGTTTGGCTATACCCTTATTGGGATATCAACCTGGGCGTTATAGATTTAACCTTGATGATGGAAGTCGAGTTGGCAGAGGGATGCCCAGTGAACATAGTCGTGCCCACTTTGGCTCGTATTTATGACTTGCTGAGTCACATGCTGGAGGGTGGGTCTCCCTATCATCTGAGTGGGACATTTCAGTTCTTATACGGCTGGATAGTGAATCACTGCCACTGTTATGAGTATTTTCATAACACGTTCATCCCGCTTCCTACATTTTGGCATACCTTGCTTGATATAGCTAGAGTTCACATGATGTCTCTCAACTCTGGTGAAGTCCCCGAGCTTCGGAGTGACTTCCCTCAGTTTGCTTTTAATTTTTACCCCACCCCTTCTGGAGTCTTAGTTGACAACAATCGAGGGATCCTGGACGAGCGTTCTTATATGATCTCTCCGTGGGACAAACATATGTCTGTGCGCATCGACGAGGTTTCTCTGTGCGAGCTGTATGTCCCGTATCATTTTTTCACCAGTTTGGGTGCATGCAAGTCCATGTTTACCTTCCCCCTCCTCAAGATCAAGGAATGTAATCGGCCATACTTCATCAATGGTGTATGATGCAGATGCGGGAGGGATCTGACATAAGCATTCCCCTGCCTATCGTGGGGGTGGCTTTCGACCTTTCCTTGGAGTTTTCAAAAGTGTGGGCAAAACACTATCCTGATGGGATCCTAGGGAAGGATGTTTGTCAGGTTCCCAAATCAGGATGTACTATAGCTGTTGCATCCACCGCACCTTCCTCATCAGCTCTAAGGGTGGATCGACTGATGTCTCGTCGATCAAAACGACTGAGTTTATTTTCCTATCCCACCCCTTCGATGGCCGAACATCATGCGGGTTCATCCTTCTTGGACGTGGATGAGGAATACCCTAGGGTTTCGGGTCCCAACGAGGTAATCCCAGAATTTTTTCTAGTCGATACCGGGCTTAGCAACTTGATCTCCATGCCTGAACGGGGGTTAGAGGCTCCAGACATTCCAGCTTCGGAACCAACTTCTATCGAGAACATGTTTTCACCAGTTGCAATGCCAGTCTTCGTTCCCATGCTATCCAGCGAGGATACCAAAGATCCTCGTGTAATGTCTGACCACTGAGTAGTGCGCAGGTGAGCTTGGCTGTAGATTTTCGAGATCGTTTCCTAAACTCCTCTAGCTGATATGGAAACTAATAGAGTATCTTTTCACAGTTCTTCCTGGGTTTGGTGTCAAGTATCTTTGATTATCGGCAGTTACAGTCTCTTGCTTTCCAAGTTGTCATGGCCCGTGAGGATGTTTCCACTAGTGAACACATGCTTTCTCACTTCGCTGCCGCTCATTGCGGGACCCGAGCCTTGGAAGAAGCCAAGATACAGCTCCATCAGCTAATAGAATATGAGGCGATCTCTCGAGATCAGGAATCCGTCCTATCCTCCAACTTGCATGAATGTGAAAAATAGGCAGTGATGCTGAGGAATCAGTTATCAGTTATGAATGGTCATCTCGAAGCCACGATAAAAGGGATCAATGATCTCCAAGAAATAGAGTATCGTACTTGTTCGGTGGCTGAGGTTGAAGCCGGGGAGAAGGCCATTCTGGAGCAGTCTTCAAACAACCTTCTCCACTCTGTTTTTGATCTAGTGGAGAGAGCGAGTCAGGATTTTTTATGACTATCAGAACCATTCTTGTACTCTCTGTATTACTTGAACATTTTTTGTGAGGGAGAGACCCCATCCTTTGGACGTCCTCCCCTTTTTGTTCTAACGGAATACAATCTCTATCAATCTCCTGTCACCGTAAGATTTGGTTGTTACTAGAACAATTGTTGCGTAAATAACAACTCAATGAATTGGAATTAATCGCAACATAGGAAAACAAAATCTAACTCTTTCTTGGACCATGGAATACAACGATCATAGTGTGAATATTGCAAGAGATTTGTAAAAAATCCCCACAGACTTTTTTTATTTTCTTTTAATACCCTAATTTTTCCTGGGCCCATTTAGTGTGGACCCAGCGGGTATGGCTCGACATTTTCATAGGTCACCCTTTTCGGGTTATTCGGCATAACAAGCTTTTTTCCTTTTTCGTGAGTAGTTTAAAGTCATGCCGTCATGACTATCATTATTTATGTTTTAGGTCAAATAGCTTTGACCAGATATAGTGGGGAAAGGGCCCCAATGGGGTTCAGCTGATTAAAAGATGTGCCAATACTCTTCAGACGCACATGTGGGGACATGTTTTAATTTTAATGGCATGCAAGACATGTCTCAAGGCATGGGAGCCACGTTGGAAAACAGAGGTAGGAAGAGCATTGCCTAAGGAAATATTTCCCTTGGTAGACGAGCCAGGGGCGATCAATATGCAAAGCCACTGAGGGCATGGTATGCATAGTCGAACAAAGGGGTCTTCAATCTAGAGACCTGAAGCTTGACTTACATTGAAATTACATTAATTTTTTGGAATACATAGTATCTAACAAAAACAGACACACAAGGACCCTAATAGTTTAGTGTCTTTGGGAACTCGGAATATAATCTTTTAATCATGGTGAAAGATCTTCAACATCTCCTAGACAGATATTCCCCTTTTTTTCATACCTAAAAAATTTCTTTATATCATGGGGAAAAGAAAACATAAATGGGGTGAGCTCAAATGACCAGTAAGGTTAAACATAGAGAACATAAAACAATCCATAAACATTTGAGTGTAAGAACTTGAACATAAAATCTAAACATCAAAATCTTGGGCAAAGACATGAATCTTGGAAGTACATAAGGAATATATCATAAGGGAACATCAATCATGATAAAATAGAATTGGAATAAAACTTGTAATTTTGGAAACCATTAAGCACATGTTTTGATTTCCATAGTAGCCAAGGGATTGCTTCCAAGACCATCTTTGTGGACAAAGTCCCTTTCTGAATCGATTTCACTCCTCGTTTCAGTCCTGTAACAATGAAACGGATTAACATACCATTCTAGTCATGTCTATATCATGAGATATAAATCTTTACCCAATGCATAGGAGGGAGATATAGGTCCCACCCATCTCATAATGAAATCATTCTTACTTGTGCCACAAAATAAACCTACATCATTCATAATAACCCACTAAATAAAATGGGTTTCATAAACATCATCCCATCATCACATAATCCATATGAAAGAAATGGATATCATTTCACAATAAGAAAAGTGAAACCATGTAAATCATAGAGACATGATACATGAAACATACACATGTAAAACAATGTCATCATAGTTGAAAATGGTATTGATAAAACACTTGAAATGTATTCTTGGGGAAAATATCCTTTTTTGTTCAAAATCATTTTATTTTCACAAAGTGTCATGAAATTTTAGAAGAAAAGGTTTTTTTTTTGAAAATAGTTATGAAATATTTTGGAGGAAGCTTCATGAAAATAAGGCTTTATAAGACCATAAAAATCTGTTCACGTCGTATAAGTTAAAAATAACATTCTCCACATACTTTTGTCGGAAAAGTCAAAAAATTACTTCGTAACGTAAGAAAAAGAAAGATTACTTACCTACCATGTAGTAAAAGTCAAAAATGGGTAAAAAGGACATTAATAATACATGAAAACACTTTAATAAAACATGTACATGGATTATTGCAATAACCCTAGTAAATACTTACAAATAAGCAATCTCAGATAAAAATGAGATTTGAAAAATTATCCCTTACCTTATGTCTGATATGCTTCGTATGTATCCGAACCTCATGTATAATGTTTTAAATAATGTTATTGACTTATTAAAGAATCATATTCATTGTTATCATATATGGTTCACTTATGACTTTATATTACCCATTTTTTGTAAATTCCATGTCAAAGAGCATTTTGGGTAAAATCGTTTCATTTGTCATCCGTGTTTTGATTGTAATTATTCATATGATTAATTTAATCATGATTAATTAATTACAGAATATAAAACATGATTTATAGATAATATATATTTAGAATATACATATATATAATAGATCGATAAATGGAATGAAATACACTGTTCATAGAGACGGTAGGCCGTATGTACGCATGAACGATGTTTTCGTTTTCTTATTGAATTGAATGAAATTAAGTAGATGACATACATATATATACACACATAAATCCAGTATCATCATGATGTAATATATTCCATTATTACTTATTATATATACTTTATAATCATTCATTAATGGTTAACATGGAGAATGAATCTCATCGCGTCGTGGAGACGGTAGTCCGTACGTACGCACGAGCGATGATATCATTACCATGATGATGTAATTGTATTGGAGTGTATGTATACTATTTCAGAAACAATACCACTTTATAATAATAATATATAGTTATTATTTACACCATTATACCCATCCAAGTAATGTGGCGGTGGGAAATAGATTACACCACAGCGTGGAGACGGTATTTCGTACGTACACACGCACAATGATTTCATTTTCCATAGGATGGATAAATGGTGAAATAGAGTTGTTTTATACTTATAATAACATATTAATATATGAGTGATACTGATGTTATTACTTTATAATGAAAAAACTAATGAAGAAGAAGTGGAAGAAGAAATAAAGTTGAAAGAATTGGTAACAAACATTACCTCTTCTTTGAAGCGCCTCTTTGAGACCTCCTCATAGGGCACCAAAATTAGTCTTTGAAAAATACCAGGACCTCTAGGATGTTTCTAGGAAAGTGGAGAAGAGAATTTTGAAGGTTTTTTCCATGCATGAATGCTTAATGTGGAGTGAGTAAGAGAGGTAGGAGGTGCCCTTTTATAAAGGAGGAGAGGGGTACCTTTGGAATTACAAAAAAAAATTATTTTATTATAAAGTCAAATTCGGTTTTTAATAGCTCCAAATTGATATATTTAGAAGATAAGGTGGGGATGGGTTGAAATCCTCTCATACAATAGAATTTGGAAATGTTTAGTTTAATATATTATCCTTATCATTTAGATTTAACATTAAGTTAGATAATTTTACTTTTATCGTGTCTTTTAGTGTTCTTACACTATAAGGTTAATAAACATACTATAACAATCCAAACGAACCCCAAGTTGTTTATTATTAATATATATAATCATATCTTAGTCATTTTTCCAAAACTTAGATTTTTAGGAATAAAATAACAATTAATAATATAATATTTGTTTTAAAAACTATTTTATGTCAATTTTGACACTATTTAGTAATTGATTTTTGAGAAAATCATAACAGACTTATTAATTCGAAAAAATTATTTAAATCAATAATAACATGACATATTAACATAGAAAAATGTTTAAATTAATAAAAAGTCTCAAATTACATTTATTTGGGTATTTATAGTATCAATTATGTCAATATTTCATTAATAAGATAATTACTCCATCATCTTTGTGTCATAAATAAATTAAGTTATTTAATGTCTAAAAATTAAAAATAAAGTACCATTATGTAGGAAATCGTTTAGATTTCTAATTGATATTTATAGTCGAATTTATCTCATGTATAACCCTATATTAAAAATTATTTACTAATTAAACTTTGATTTTAACTATTTTAACCCTTCTTTAAATCAATTGATAATAAATATCCTAATCTAATACAAGTGGGAATAAATGGTCATATTTTATTCCTAAGGTTCTTTTTGGTCTAATTACACTTATCTAATAGAATTAGGACAATTTTTAGGGTAATAATAATATCAATTTTACTCTTAATTATCCTATTTATTTTTAACCGTGGTAAATAAAAGTAAAAAGTTACTATTCATCAAAAAATATTTTCATCTCATTGAACCACATTTTACTTAGTGACATCAACCATGTCCCTAGGATTTTTGAAATTCCACTCACAGAAGCGGTAAAATTATGTTTTATGTAAATTTCCAAATTCTCCTAGGAGGTGGGTAAAAGACGGTGAAAAGTTCAATAAAATTTTTATATATCTAAAATTATTATAAAATTACTCCAATGAATTACATTGAACTTATATAGGTATTATGTAACAATTTTGACCTAAAAAAATTTAAATAAAATTAATAATTATTTAAATAAAAATTCGGTTTTTAAATAGTAACCTAGTGTTTTCACTATTCATCAAAAATTGAAAGTTTTCAGAAAAATACCAAAAATTAACCCTAGGATAATTTCAATATTCTGAATCCAAAAATGAAGTCTATTTTGAATGTTTAAATTTACAATATTTCAAAAAGTGGTTATTACTATTCATAACGGCTAGTTTTAATAATATTTTAATAGCATATCTTTGTTTAGTGAAACTCGGTATTGCGTACAACACACGCTATCGAGGAAGGTCACGATTACGTGTAATGGTTCCATGTTAGGGTTGCATGTTGTGAAGACTCATTTTATTTAGCGTACAACACAAGACATCAATAAAATTAAAAAGAATATTTTTCATAAAATCTCGGGGTGTTACATTCTACCCCCTTAAAATGAATTTCTCCCTCAAAATTCGTCGGGGTTATAAATGGTTTACTACTCGAATGTTTCTTTAATAGAAACCCAAATCATAAAAAGTAATACAAAACCAATCTTTAATAACTAATGTATGAAACATAATAGTTACCCAAATTAACTAATCGCTGGGTTTCCACATAGGATAACATAGGTGAAAATATGGATATGGAAGAGAAACCTAACCATCATGTTCTGATGGAGAGTGGTAGAGAACATGGATATGAAAAATACAACAATCAAAAAGCCATAGATTTTTGATGATCTACGGAACAATCTGATTCATCGGATATAAGGGAACTAGGACAACATTTTTGGTTTTCAAGATCATTTCCCTAAAATTGATGAATTAAAAGAAATACTTACATGATTTGGGTACAATTTCATTTTTGATCATGAATTGAACAATTTCCACTTCAACCCTTAAATAAATGAAGTTGAATTTGTTATTAGTGATGTTATAGTAGATTTTGTGATAGAATGATGGGTCATTCCATCTGTTTCGAACATAAGGTTAGCAGAAGTTATAAGTCCATTTTATAGTTAGATTAATCGTATATGGTTCCAAAAATGAACATATACTTCATATATCATACCGCTTAATAAAATGAAACTAGTCTCTACTAACCAGAGACTTAATATAGGCCAGTGGTAGGAGATAAAGGCCAGTCACATTTCGGTTGTCGGTTCGATTCCCATAGCCTTGTCCCACGCGATGGGATGTCACCCGTTCTGCAGGTTGTCCTTTTTCTAAAACTACATTACTATAACAACCCATAAATAATATTGAAGAAAGTTCTATCCTTAAACAATACTAACTTATGTCCAACATAATCTATTCCAATCAGTAGGCTTATCCATAATAATGTAGTCCACTCTCATAATATAGTGAAAACGATTTCCAGAGATTTTATTTAACAAGCATGTTAATACCCTCATTGATCCCCATATATCATAATATATGCCTTGTTGGTCACATTCCAAACATTCGAAGGCCATAATCATGTATTCTATTGAAAAATGAATACCCATTGAATTATAGTGAAAACATGAGTGTTGGAAAAAGGTAACTATTTCCACATACCAAAACCCCAAAATTCTATATACTCAAACCATGATATAACTATTACATTATATCAGTCATGAGCCCATGAATACTGTCAAAAATTTCATTTTCTCCTTATCCCTTCATTATGCGCAAATGATCTTTTTCCCAAAAATATCTCAATCACTTTCCATGGATACCGGTACCATCAAATTATTTAAATCCACAATAGACCAATACATAATTATTCCAATATTCCATGATACTATATACAACATTATTTTGGAATCCCATTACATAAACACTTAATCATTCCACCACATTGTTGTCATATTCAACATTTCCAATATTGATCGCATGTGACATCCCTTTGTCCTTTGCCTTAAGTGTTTTCTCATGTCGATCATCACTAACCATTGGGTTAGGGAATTTATTAGCATAATGCCCCATTTCCTTGCATTTGATGCATTGAAGGGTTGGTGGAGATTTCTCTGTAGTATTTTCTCTATTCAGATCATTAGCAACCTTTTTCCCATTACTTCAACAATAATCCGCTCGATGACCGTCTTTTCCACACTTAAAACATTTTCTAGTACCTTTTAGGCAATCTCCACCATACATCTTTCCACACATTGAGCATAAAGAAACGTTCACCTTCTTTTCACCATTGTTCTGAGATTTCTCCTTGAACTCCATCTTCCGTTTCTTGTCAAAACCATGAGATGGATATGTTACACCAAATTCCAATTCAACCTTGATAGCACAACAAAAAATTTCTTCATAGCTCCTGAAGTCTCTTATAGCTAATTCCCTTCAAATATTTGGTTTTAATCCACTAAAAAATGGATCAACTTTATTTTCAGGTTGGATGATAAATCCAGATGCATACCTTGCAAGCCTTGTAAAATTCACATCGTATATACCAACAGATTCATCATCCTTTTTCTTTAGTTCAAGAAACTCTTTCTCTATCTTTGTTCGAATAATACGAGGGATGTACTTTTTGAAAAATAAGTTCTTGAACTCGTCTCTTTCCATGGACTCAATTTCATCTCTTGACCTCGTATTCTTGATAAGATTCCACCATTGATCGGATTCACCTTCCAAACGATATACTAATAAGATGACTTTATCATGTTCAGAACAATGAAGAACTGAAATTTTTTTTTCAGTGGTACTGATCCATTGTTCAGCAACAAGTGGATCAGAAGACCCACTGAAAGAAGGTGGGCATTGCCTCATGAAGGACTCAATAGAATATTGTTCTCTTCTCTACTCATTTGGAAGTCCATAATGATTCATAGCTTGTGTAAGTATAGAAATATGATTTTGCACTCCATCTCCAATAACGTCGGTTTGGTTAGGAGGACAATCATTGCATTGTCCATTACATTGATCAACACAGTTCCTTCGGGTTCCAGCCATCGTCTAAAACCCAAAAAGAATAGTGTGAGAGGAAAAATCATGCTAGGGAAAACAACATAATAAAGGGGTAGTACCATCAATATCTAACATGTTAGCTTAAATTATTATATTGTTACCATAGTTCTAGGACTATATCCTATATGTATACTTATCCTTAGAGACATCCCTAGACATACCTTAGAAATATCTCTAGGGATCTCACTAACATTTCCACATCCTAGTTTCCAAAGGTTGACTAAACCTTTTCTCTGATACCAACTGTAGAGATCCGATGCTTGACGTACATGGACATTACATTACTTTTGCGGAATACTTAGTACATAACAAAAACAGACACACAAGGACCATAATAGTTTAGTGTCTTTGGAAACTCGGAATATAATCTTCTAATCATGGTGAAAGATCTTCAACATATCCCATAAAGATCTTCCCCTTTTTTTCTTACTTAAAAAATCCTTTCTTTATATCCTAGGGAATAGAAAACATAAAAAGGGTGAGCCCAAATGCCCAGTAAGGGTAAACATAGAGAACATAAAACAATCCATAAACATTTGAATGCAAGAACGTGAACATAAAATCTAAACATCAAAATCTTGAGCAAAGACATGAATATTGTATGTAAGGTATATATCATAAGGGAACATCAATAATGATAAAATAGAATGGGAATAAAACATGTAATTGTGGCAACCATTAAGCACATGTTATGATTTCCATAGTAGCCAAGGCATTTCTGCAAGACCATATTAGTGGACAAAGTCCCTTTCTGAACCGAGTTCACTCCTCGTTTCAGTCCTGTAACATTGAACCGGATTAACTTACTATTCCAGCCATGTCTATCTCCTGATATATAAATCTTTACCCAATTCATTGGTGAGATATATAGCTCCCACCCATCTCAGAATGAAATCATTCTTACTTGTGCCACAAAATAAACATACATCATTCAAAATAACCCAATAAATAAAGTGGGTTTCATAAACATCATCCCATCATCACATAATCCATATAAATGAAATGGATATCATTTCATAATAAGAAAAGTGAAACGATTTAAATCATAGAGACATGATACTTGAAATATACACATGTAAAATAATTTCATTTTATATGAAAATGGTATTGATAAAATACTTGAAGTTAATTCTTGAGGAAAATATACTTTTTTCTTAAAAATCATTTTCTTTTCCCAAAATGACATGAAATTTTAGAAGAAAATGATTTTTTTGAAAATGGTCATGAAATATTTTGGAGTAAGCTTCATGAAAATAAGGCTTTATAAAACCATAAAAATATGTTCACGTTTTATAAGTTAAAAATAACATTCTCCTCGTACTTTTGTCGGAAAAGTCCAAAAAGTACCTCGTAACGTAAACAAAAGAAAGATTCCTTACATACCATGTAGTAAAAGTAAAAAATGTGTAAAAATGACTTTAAACATACATGAAAACACTTTTATAAAACATGGACATTGATGATTGCAATTACCCCATTAAATACTTACAAATATGCAATCTCAGATAAAAATGAGATTTGCAAAATTATCCCTTATCTTATGTCAGATATGTTTCGTATGTATCCTAACCTCCTGTATAATGATTTAAATAATTTCATTGACTTATTACAGAATCATATTCATTGTTATCATATATGGTTCTCTTATGACTTTATATTTCCCATTTTTTTGCAAATTCCATGTCAAAGAGCATTTTGTGTAAAATATTTTCATTTGTCGTCCTTGTTTTGACTTGTAATTATTCATATGATTAATTAGATCATGATTACATAATTCCAGATTATAAAACATGATTTAAATATAATATATTTTCAGAATATACATATATATAATAGATCGATAAATGGAAAGAAATACACCATTCATGGAGACGGTATGCCGTACGTACGCATGACCGATGTTATCGTTTCCTTATTGAATTGAATAAAAATAAGTAGATGACATAAATATATATACACATAAATCCAGTATCATTATTATGTCATATATTTAATGATTACTTGTTATATATACTTTATAATCATTCATGAATGGTTAACATGGAGAATTAATCTCATCGTGTCGTGGAGACGGTAGTCCGCACGTACGCACGGGCGATGATATCATTTCCATGATTGTGGAATTGTATTGGAGTGTATTTATACTATTTCAGAATCAATATCACTTTAAAATAATCATATGTGGTTATTATTTACACCATTATACCCATCCATGTATGGTGGTGGTGGAAAAGAGATTACACCACACCGTGGAGACAATATTTCGTACGTACGCACGCGCGATGATTTCATTTTCCATAGGATGAATAGATGGTGAAATAGAGTTGTTTCATACTTATAATAACATATAAATATATGAGTGATAATAATTTTATTACTTTATAATGAAAAAACTAAATAAGAAGAAGTGGAAGAAGAAAATAAAGTTAAAAGAATCGGTAACAGACATTACCTCTTCTTTGAAGTGCCTCTTTGAGACCTCCTATTAGGGCACCAAAATTGGTCTTTGAAGAAAACCAGGACCTCTAGGATGTTTCTAGGGAATTGGAGAAAAGAATTTGTCAGGGTTTGGCCAATCTTGAAGGCTCAATGTGGTGTGAGCAAGAGAGGGAGGAGGTGCCTTTATATAATGGAGGAGAGAGGCGCCTTTGGAATAACTAAAAATATTATTTTATTATAAAGTCAAATTAGGATTTTAATAGCTCCAAATTGATATATTTCTAAGCTAAGGTGGGGATTGGTCTAAATCCTCTCATAAAATAGAATTTTGAAAAGTTTAGTTTAATATTTTAACCTTATCATTTAGATTAAACTTTAAGTTATATAATTTTACTTTTACCGTGTCTTTTTGTGTTCTTACACTATAAGGTTAATAAACATTCTATAACAAGCCAAACGAAACCCAAGTTGTTTATTATTAATATATGTAACCTTATCTATTTCATTTGGCCTATTATTAGATTTTTAGGAACAAAATTACAATTAATAATATAATATTTGTTTTAAAAACTATTTTATGTCCATTTTGACACTATTTAGTAATTGATTTTAATGAAAATCACAACAGAATGATTAATTGGAAAAAAATTAATTAAATCACTAATAACATGTCATAATAACATATATAATTATTTTAATTCATAAAAAGTCTCAAATTACATTTATTTGGGTATTTATAACATCAATTATGTCAATATTTCATTAATAAGATAACTACTGCGTCATGTTTGTGTCATAAATAAATTAGGTTATTTAATGTCTAAAATTACAAATAAAATACCTTTATGTAGGAAATCGTTTTATATTTATAATTAATATTTATAGTCGAATTTATCTCTTGTCTAACCCTATATTAAAAATTATTTACTTATTAAACATTGATTTTAACTATTTTAACCCTTCTTTATATAAATTAATAATAAATGTCTTAATCTAATCCAACTGGGCCTAAATGGACATATTTTATTCCTATGGTTGTTTTTTATCGAATTACACTTATCCAATAGAATTAGTACATGTGTTAGGGTAATAATAATATCATTTTTACTCTTTATTACCCTATTTACTTTTAACCGTGGTAAATAAAAGTAAAAAATTACTATTCACCGAAAATTATTTTCATCTCATTGAACCACATTTTACTTACTGACATCAACCGTGTCTTTCAGATTTTTGAAATTCCACTCACAGAAGCGGTAAAATTAATTTTTATGTAAATTTTAAAATTCTCTAGGAGGTGGGTAAAAGACGGTGAAAAGTTCAATAAAAATTTTATATATCTAAAATTATTATAAAATTACTCCAATGAATTACTATGAACTTATATAGGTATTATGTATAAAATTTGATCTAAAATATATTTAAATAAAATAAATAATTATTTAGATAAAAAGTCGGTTTTTAAATAGTAACCTAGTGTTTAAACTATTCATCAAAAATTTAATGTTTTCAGAAAAATACCAAAATTTCACGCTAGTTTAATTTCGATATTCCGAATCCAAAAATTCAGTCCATTTTGAAAGATAAAATTTACAAAATTTCAAAAAGAGGTTATTACTATTCATAATAGCTAGTTTTAATAATATTTTAATTCCATATCGTTGTTTAGTGAAACTCAATATTACGTACAACACAGGCTATCGCGGAAGGTCTCGATTGCATGTAATGCAGCCAAGTTAGGGTTATGTGTTGTGCAGAACTCCTTTTTTGTAGTGTACAACACAAGAAATCAATAAAATTAAAAAGAATATTTTTCATAAAATCTCGGGGTGTTACATTCAAGTCCACAACCGTCTATTTCTGATGGCCCGGGGACTTCATGAAATTTCAGATTATGTAGACCACCATGGATGGCTTGGAGAATTATGAGAACCACTAAGGGTGTCTTGGAAAGAGTATGTGATGTCTAAAAGGGTTTTGGGATCATCTGTACTAATCAGGGGTGTGGTTGGGAGACCACTTTCCTATGCATTTAGCTAGCGTAAGGAATCATTAATGCTTGGTGCAATTTAAAGTAATATAGCTGGGACATCATCTCGAATGGAATGGATTCTCCTGGTCCTCGGTAATCTTGTTAGAGACGTTCCACCATATTCAAGCTGGTTTTTGAAAGAGTTTGGTAAACTGTAGCTTAGAGGGTTTCTGAATCCAGGGATAGACATGGGGGATCAGAGGCCAAGAGGCATACGAAGAGAAGCATTGACAAAGAATGTCCTTCCTTTAGTAGACGAGCATGGGGCAATCAATATTCAGAGCCGTTGAGGGCATGGAATTCATAGTCATGCAAAGGTGTCCTTAGGTCAATGATTGTATTCCCCCGATAGCCAGGCAACTTCAGGGAAGTTGAGATTTGGGACCCCCATGGGTGGCTTATGAGAGTTCGTCTTTTTCTGAGTACAGAGTATAATTTATGATGAGAGGGTTCCTCGATATGGGGGAATCATCTAGACTAAACATCATGTGAATGGGTGAAGTAGTCCCTTTTCACACTGTTGTGAGACGGTGGCTTGTGCAGGTGTGACCCGTGCACTAAAGGACAGAGAAAATCATATGTTCTTTACTGAACCTGTGACGGGTTTCATCATGAGGTTTAGCGTCATGAAGTAAAGACGAAGAGAATTATTAATGGATGATGTATAGTTTAACATCATGCAACAAGGATGGGGTGAATTTTTCATTCCTTTATCCAATGTTGTGATGTTTAACGCCGTGCAGCAATGACGATTGATCATGAAATTTAATGTCGTGTGGTAAAAATGAGGAGCATTATTAAACTAGTGAAAATGATTTTTGTTGGAGGCATTCCTCGGGATGTTTAATGCTTAGTCTTTTTAGCCTTACGTTCGGTATCCAAGATGTGCTCTATGTCGTTTGACGTCATGAAGCAAGGATGTAGTTAAAAGGGTCACTCTTGATTAGAATATAATTGGGACCGATTATCCTGGCATGTCCAAGACGTGGAGGGGGTTGATGGTGGAAATCATGGTTTCGGGGCTTCTTGGATTAGGAGAGATGACACGGAGGCTCTGAGGCCGGTAAGCGTACGGATCTAGGAAGAGTATCCCCCGGGGAAATCTTGAGTTTGGTCGACGGGCCAGGGGCTATCGATATTAAGAGCTGCTGAGGTCATGGTATTCATAGTCATGCAAAGGTTTCTCTGGGTCGATTACTTTCTCCATCGGATGGCCATGAATGGTAATGAAGATCCATAATTATCTGGGCCAAAAAGTCTATCATCACATAAGGAAATATCTGGGCATGTCAGGGATATTTGATCTGGGTTTCTGTTAAATCTTAGAGAGCTCCATTCATAGATTTATTTTGTGTGTGGGGTGTACCTTTATTCCATGTAGATTAACGTCATACGGTAATGACGGGGTACTTCTAGTTTAGCGGTCAAAGATCTCGGACCATTGGGTGACTATTGCTACAGTCACTCGATGGATAACTGGTTCAACATGATCTGATATACATAGAACAAAGTGGGGGATGAAGGTTGTAAACTGCAACTTTGAGATTTCCTGAACCAGGAGGTGTAGTGTGGGGGCTCTGAGGCTGGTAGGCGTACGAATCTAGGAAAAGTATCTCCCGAGGAAATCTTGCCTTCGGTAGACGGGCCAGGGGCTATCAATATGTAGTTCCACAGAGGTCATGGTATGCATAGTCATGCAATGGTGTCCCCAGGTCGATGAATTTCCACTTTCGATGGCCATGAATGGTTATGAGGATCCGCGATTGCTCACAGTGCAGAGTTCGACACATGGGGATAATGGTGTCCGAGTATACTAGAAACATCTTCACTGTAATTGTTCGTTGAGTCAATGTATCCTCATCATGTCTTGATGTTCGTTGATGCAGGCCGTCATGTGAACCATGGTCAGATACACAGGCCAACCGAGTAGGGGTACCCTAGAAACATTTTGATGTGAAAAGAGGAATGAACTTGTAAACCACTACACCATAAATTTTTGGATCGGGAGATGTGATTTGGGGGCTTTCAGGCCAGTAGGCGTACGGAGCTAGGAAAGGTACCGCCCGAGGAAATTATTCCTTTGGTATACGAGCCAGGGGATATCAAAATGGAGAGCCGATGAGGGCATGGTATGAATAGTCATGCAACAGGGTCCCCAGGTGGACGACTTTCCACTTCTGGTGGCCATGAATGGTTATGAAGATCCATAATTGTCCAGTTCGAGGAGTCTGATGTATGGAGAGGATACACCCAAATGTTCAAGGGGTATTCCATTCTCGTTTCACCATATATTTTGGGTGGATAAAAATGAATCCCGTACAGTTTAACGTCTTGCGGTGAGGACAACATCTGTGCAGTTTAACGTCCTGCAGTAAGGATGACTTCTGTGCACTTTAACGTCATGCGGTAAGGACGAGGTACACAACCCGTTCAGGTATAGTCCATACATGGGGGAAAGAGATTTTTTCTTTTACTCTTATCTGTCCAGTTTAACATCATATGGTAAGGACGAAGAATACACCCAGTGCAAGTCTGGTCCGTACACGGGGGAAGGGGGCATTTTTTTTGAGGTGGTTGGGCCAGGGTGTGGAATTTTGGTGTCACTGCGTATCCTTCATGGGAAGGAATCAAGCCTCATGAAGTTCTATGAAAGATGTTACACCTCGTGCAGATCTGGTCCATACATGGAGGAATGGGATTTTTTAACATTATATTCATTTGGGAGTGGTTGGGTTAGGATATGGGATCATTGTGTCACTACGTATCATGCGAGGGAAGGAATCAAGCCGCACATAGTTCTCTGAAATCTTTGCAGTTTAATGTCATGCGGTGAGGATGAGGAGTATACCTCATGCAGGTCTGGTCTATACACGAGGGGAGGGATCATTCATAACTCTTATTATCTGTTATTATATGTGCAGTTTAACTTCATGCTGTAAGGACGAGGGATACACCCCGTGTATGTCTGGTCCGTACACGGGGGAAGACGGCATTTTTAACTTTTATTTGGGGGTGGATGGGCAAGGATGGGGAACCCTGGTGTCACTATGTATCCTGTGAGGGCCGGAATAAAGTCATACATAGTTCTCTAAAATTTGGGCAGTTTAACGTCATGCAGTAAGGATGAGAGATACACTAGGTCTCTATGCAAAATATATCTTCAGGAATCTATCATTGGTAAGAGACGTGGTGAATTCCATATACATGGAGATCAGGGTATATGCTCTGTTGGAGTAGACCTTGTGTAAAACATACGATCCCTCCCACTTGGGATCCATCTTTGTAGGATTCTTTCCAGGTATCATTGAGGTTCGGAGGACCAATACTAATTCTCTTTCCAAGAAAGACCAAAGACAAACCTTTTTGTTGAAGGCTCACGTGATCTGGTTCTGGTATACTTCCATATTGTGTAAAGTGTGCAACCTCTTCTCATCTAGTTGTTCCAATTCACCTAGCCTCTTTTCTAATTTTCATCGTTGGATAATTGATCACAAATGGCAACGCGGAGTGAGGGAAGTTGGAGTTCAATGGGCAGGACTGCCTCTGTGCCGCACACCAATGAGTACGGGGTAGCCCGAGTAGCGGTGATGATTGTGGTTCGATAAGCCCAAAATGCATGAAGGAGTTTATCTGGACATGACTTCTTGTCTTTTTCCACCATTTTATAGAGAATTTTGGACATTGTTTTGTTGAAAGCCTCTATCTATCCATTGGCCGCAGCATGGTAGCGGGAGTAGTGGTTAGCCTTGATACCATACTCGTGGTATAGTTTCTCTAATTCCATAGAGCAGAAGTTGGTGCTATTTTCTGTCAGTATGGGATGAGGGACACCAACTCTGGTGATGATATTGGTCTTCACAATGCTGACAATATTTCTTGCCCTGACTTCCTTGAGTGGTATGGCTTCTGCCCATTAGGAAAATTAGTCGGTTTCTGTGAGGATATACTTCAAATGTTTGGCCATGGCAGGAGGATATGGTCCCACAACGTCCATCCCCCAAATGGAAAATGGCCAAGAGTACTTGTATTGATGAAGTAACTCTGAGGGTTGGTTTATTAGGTTCTCACGAATCTGGCATGAGTGGCATTTTATGGTAAAACATGCACAGTCTCATGCCACGTTGGGCGAGTAGTACCAAAGCCTTCGAACCCGATGGGAAAGCATGGTCCCCGGTTGATGTGCTCCACATGCTCTGAAATATACTTCATTCATTACAGTTGCAGTTATTCTCCATCAATGAATCTGAGGAGCACTCTGTAGAGGCCTCGTTTGTAGAGGACCACATGCTGACCCGTGCCACTATATAAGACAAATTTGATTTTCCTTCTCCATATTTTCTCTCGTTCAACCCTGTATGATGGATGTTCTCCCGGTTGAAGGTAGTTTGCAATGGGGGTCATCTAGTAGGTGGAAGGAGCATATGACTCAGGGACATGACTGACTTCATGCATTTCTTCCATCTTAGCTTGAACAAATGGAAATACCATTCGACGATGAGAAATACTGAGAACCATTTCATCCCGACCTGGGTCAGCTAGGGTTGTGGCCGCATTGGCTAATGCTTCAACCTGAGCATTCTGAGACCGGGGAATATAGGTCATTGTTGGTTCTGTGGATAATTCCGCCATCAAACCTCAGACATGTTCAAACAGGGGGATCAACTCCACTTTTTTAATAGCATAGTCACCATTGACTTGCTTGATGACCAGCTCTGAGTCACCTATTACCTTAAGGTGCGGTACTTGTTCCTAGAGTGCGAGCTTCAGGACTGCAATGAGATTGTGATATTCCTCTTCATTGTATCTACATCCCTCTAATAGGATGATGGAATATGGGAAGAATGCATTTTTCTGGGGACACGAGTATTTTTCCCAAGCCCACTTTGTAGAATCTGGGATCCTCCATCCTCTTCCAGGTTGGGCCTCGAGAGGCACCGTCGAAGTACATTTCCCATGCATGGAACTCCTCTCAAACCAAGAAGATGTCTTCATCAAGTACCTCGGTTCCCATTGCAGTGGTCTGTGGTGAAGGCTGCTCTACCATAATGTCTGCTAATGCCTGGACCTTGATGGATTTCTATGGCACAAACCAGATGTCAAACTATCGCAGGATGACCGCCCATCGGGTTAGGCGTCCGGTTAGCATCGGGTGGCATAGGTTGTACATTAGTGGGATACTCCGCTAGATCAAATGGACTTCATGATGCAGCAGATAATGTCGAAGATTTTGAACTGCGAAGACTAATTCCAAACAACTCTTCTCGATATTTGTGTATTGAATCTCAACATCAATCATGGTTCGACT
This sequence comes from Viscum album, assembly GCA_963277665.1. Taxonomy (NCBI): domain Eukaryota; kingdom Viridiplantae; phylum Streptophyta; class Magnoliopsida; order Santalales; family Viscaceae; genus Viscum; species Viscum album. The sequence continues at coordinate 746,668,101 of OY728151.1, read as the reverse complement.
GAGGTAATAGAGACTATTTTCGCTGCTGAGATCGTTTTTTTTTTGTGAGGAAGGCTCCTAGTGACCGTTCTAGAGCCTTCACATATAGGATGAGAGGTCTTCCTTCAACTGGGGGGATGAGCACCGCTGGTCTTAAGAGTTACATCATGAAGTTGTCGAACGCCTCTTGGCAGTCATTCGTCCATTGGCACGTGACCCCCTTCTTCATTAACCTGGTGAAGGGAAAACATTTTCATGCCAGGTTTGATATGAATCTCCTGATATAGGCCAAGTGCCCTTGTAATTCTCTCACCTCAGTGAGGTTGCGGGGAGGTGGCCGGCCAAGGATAGCCTTTGTCTTCTCAGGGTCGACTTCGATTCCACGATGGCATACAAAGAAGCCAAGGAATTTCCCTGAGGTAACCATGAAGGCGCATTTCAAGGGGTTCATCTTCAAGCTATGCTATCAGAGTTTGTTGACAATAGTCCCAAGGTCTAACATGTGATCTGAGAACTGTAATGAAGTGACCACTAGGTAATCCTCATAACATTAAATGAATTTACCTAGGAATGGTTTAAAGATCCAATGCATGGCACGTTGATATGTGGCACTATCATTCATGAGACCAAAGGGCATGGTACTGTAACAAAATACCCCCAAAGAGGGCCCTAAAGGCAGTGTATTTTTCTTCTTCTCAGGCCATCCTGATTTTTTTATACCTAGAATATCCATCCCTGAAGGATAGTGCCAGATACCCGGCCGTTACATCGATTTAAAACTCGGTCACCGGGACCGGGAAATTATCTTTCAGACAATGCTTATTGAGATATCTAAAATCAATGCAGACACTAATTTTTCAGTTATTTTTCATTACAGGGACGATATTGGCCAACCTGATGGGTTATTGGACTACCTAAATGAAACCTTATTTAATGATCTTATCGACTTCAGCCTCTATTTTGGCAGCATGTGAGGGGTGTGTCCTTATGGCGGCCTGTTTATAGTCTCGATGGTCTTCAGGTAGACCTAGGTGGTTTGTTTCCACTTCGATATCGTGTCCCGACATTTCTGTGTAATTCCAGGAAACAAATCTCAATGTTTCCTTAAGAAGGAAGTATATACCTATTACTCTTCATGAGACATGGATGCATTAAAGAGAGTGGGCCTCAGGTCTTCCTCGGTACCCAGGTCTGTTTCCTTGAGCTCTTCCACAGTGGTGGAGATACCTTCATCAAATGTAGGAGGTGCATCCCTGAGATCTTCCCTCTCTTCTTCTCCTAAATCCACATCTTCTTGATCCGACGAGGAGAGAGCTCCTGACACGGGCTCTTGAGAGTCTAGAGACGAGGTGTCGTGGGAGTCCTTACTCGAGTATTCATCCCCAGATTGAGGGTCAGTGGATGTCCCCAAATTGTCTCGTTTGGCTGTTATGGATGAATTCATGAGGACATCCGAGTGCGTGTCCGGACATGAACTCCTACTCTCAAAATGGTTGTTGGGGAGGACATAATCTATGCGAAACTGCCTGAGGGGGTATCAATAACCATTTCTAGTCCATTTGGAGCAGGGATCCAGTCGACACCATCGACCAAAGACTTATTTTTTCTTTTTCACATAGAACATGGTGTCAATTTAATGTGACTCAGAGAGCTATAAATGGTCCTTGTAGGCATGAAATGTTCCACTTTTCCCATTGATGCAGTACTTGATATACTGGTGGTAGGATGAAGTAATGACCATGTGCTTATTGAGCCCCAGCCTTCCCAGAAGGGTATTGAATGTTGTGCTCTGCCGGACCACTAGGTTTTCTGTGTAGGCTACCAGGTCACCAAAATGGGTCTTTAACTTAATTTTCCCCATTGGTTTTTGCTCGCTCTTGTCATAACCCAATAGAGTTGTGGCCGAGGGTATTGGATCGTCCTCACAGTATCCCAACATACGGAGTGTCCGTAGGGGAAGGAGGTTAACTCCAGAGCCATTGTCTATAAAGACTTTATGGATCTCAATACCATTGAGTGTTCTAGACACATATAGTGTCCTGATGTGTCCTTGAATGATGGAATCGTCATCCTGGCCGGTGATGGAAATCATCGTATGGCCTTCAACCAGGTCAGTCACCATCCAGTAAATCTCAGTGGCATCTACATCATCTTGAATCTCCTAGGGGTTGATCAAAACTTCTATAACCTCCTCCCTGAGGTCTGCTGATAGACTTAGGGAATCATGGATTGACATCATGGCAGGTATCGATGCTAGCTACTTTAGGATATCAGATTTATGCTCTAGTGGACAACGCTTCTCCTTTGGTAGGAGAGTCTTAGCAGATGCTTTGGGTGATGGAACATTTGATGAGGAGGGACCGGTCGTGGGGTCGGATATCGTTGGTGTTCCTGCGTTTTGAGGACTTGGCCCAGCCGGTCTGTTTGTGAACACTTGGCGTTGAGACGATTTCTCCTACTTTGGTGGTTATCACAGTACAACAAGGACAGAGTGACTGCTTGTGGAGGTGGAGGGGCATTCTTTCTCCTGATGAGTCCGTTGAAGGGCTCTCCCACGGGGTTCCACGATATTAATGGTTTGGGCCAGGGTCCAACCATAGGGTTAGTTTCGGTCACGACTGCACCTCCTCTGGTATCCCCTACCTCTGCGATTCCTCCTCACAGCTCCTCGTGTAGGGAACTCGAGTTCATAATCGTACGTATAGGTAGGGGATGATTCCATGCGATGGATGGCGTTATTAGAACCATAGATTGGCTCTTCATCCTCTGACAAGTCAACCTGATTTGTTTTTCCTAATGGTGTCGTTTGGTGGGTTGGTGCCTGTGGTGCCAAATTCGGGGGCATAGAATCTGCCAGGGTCGGGACCTACTTTGGCCCCGTTACGGACTGCTCCTCTTGTGATTGTTTTTTCCTTCTTTGATTATGCCTGGATGTCCTGCTCATGGAGGATTGTGAGGCTGATGTTGTCGGATGTGCGACATCAGGGGTTGTGGATGGAAACACTAGATGTCATATATGGGCTTAGAGTGTGCCCTGGGCTCAGTTGATACTCTTCCGAGTCATCCAGTCATCAAATTTCTTCCACTGCTTGCTGGTGAATTTATGCCACCCCTCCTCTTATTCGGAGTCGGTGGTAGAGATACATACCACATGTGCTGGGGGTGGTCCTAACTAGACCCGTCCGAAGTATACCATCCGTTACAGGAGCTCTTCGATGATGAATAACTCTCGGATATTGTGCCCCAACATTTGATTGTAGGGGCAGTAATATGTCATGTCAACACGGCCGACATCTGCAGGTTTCCATGGCTCTGATAGGTGGATAAAGTTGCAATTAATGGTGGTAATGAAGTATCCACAGACTTGATTGTCTCCGAACGAGTATACTTCTGGTCTTCATTCCTCAAACTGGTTCTGCTTCGGTCCTCTCTAATTGTCCCATTTAGGCGGAGGTGGCCGCTGATATGCAGGAGGCCCATGATGATGTGGTGGAGGCTTGAGCAGTGGAGCGGGCACATGGGCCGACTTGAGTGTGACCTTAGACGCTTCAGCTCTAGGGTCTCTTTTCGCAGGAGCCTACGAGGCGGTTCGGGACTTCGAATTAGTCCGATGTAGGGAGTCCTCAATTCTCTGGGCAATGGCCAAGAGGTGGCAGAAGCCAGTGGTGTACTCCATTGGTATGAGCGGTGTTCATAGCTCATCTCGAATATTATCAATGCATATAGCTAGCATCTAATCATGAGGCATTGGCTTGTTCAGTGAATAGGTCAGACCCTTCCATCGGGCGATGAAATCTGAGACCCTTTCATTCTCCCTCTGATTGCAGTTCATGAGGTTGTTGACGGTTGTTTTAGGAAACGTTGAGCTGAAGTAGAACATGAACTGCTGCTAAATGTCCTCCCAGCTCTTTATTGACAGGTCTGGTAGACTCGTATACCAAACAAAGGAAGATCCTTTCAAGGTCCATATGACACATCTGAGTTTTACTACTTCTTGTTGTTCTGGAGTCCCTATAATAGGGTCGCAATAAGACGCGTATTGCATCAAATGTAGTTCTGGATCACTTTACCCCTTGAAAATATGGAATAAAGGGCTCCAAAAATTGGGTGGAGGTGGTGTGTTGGTCACCCAATCTGGGTAGGGCTTCCGCTCCGGCTGTTTCAGAAAGCATTGACCTTCCATCGCTTCCAATCGAGCTGTTAGTGCCTCGATGGTGTTGGTGAGACCATGGTTTACATCCTGTTGGGCCTGGTCCTGGGTAGGCGTAGCCTGACTCATTACCTGAGTATCCGGATTGGCCGACACCAGCGGTGCATCTGCCGTTTGTGGCACCTTCGAAGGGTTCAGGCATACCTACTCCGGTTCCTTCCTAAGTTGAGGGAAGTCTTGGTATTCATCTGTATCTACATTTTGGTAGTTGGACGGGCCGGGTGCCTCGTTGGATGGGATCCCTGACCGTATTTCATTTTACGGGGCAAACCTTATTCATTATGGTGCACTTACTGGGAGTAAATGATGTGGATCCTCCTGGAATGCACATTCAATAAGGTGGTTCCTTTGGAGTAGATCTGCGTTAAGCCACCTCAATTCGTTTATCTCTTCTTCTTGTCGAGTGAATCTCTCTTCGAGCATGAGTGTCTCATATATGTCGAGAGAATGATGCAGGTTAAGGGAAACTAGTACTTTATTCTTATCCTTATTGGAATCTCACTGGGTAGGCGGAGGAGGGTTAGCTGGAAGGACGACCATATTTAGGGCATCCCTCTGGTTCCGGGTGTGCACACCTGTGGGTTAATTGTGAGTCACAACCTGACTAGAACCATTATCTCCTGGTCCATCCTGATATTCAGCATCTCTGGTGTCATTTTTGGGGTTAACATCTATGACATTTATAGATGCATATCACGGGGTGGAGAAGATTTCTTTTTCCAAATAGGAAGAGGATCTCTAGCATCTTCTGTAGGCCTTCCCATTAATGACCTAGGATTGCCTTCAGACTTCTTGACGACGGGTGACACATAGATTTCATTGATGTTCCTTACGGTGCACCTTCCTCTCTGAGGGGATGATGATTCAAATGACAGGATAGGATGAGAACATATTCTTCTAACTGTCCTCCCTAGATGACAGAATACTCACTCTTGTGGGGGAGGTTTTTGTTGAGGGGGTAATAATTCCCCCAGCCATTAGGGATGGGGTTGGATCCGTTCCTTGGACATTGAGTATCCTCCCATTTTTATTGGTCTTATGGGAGAATATTTTGTTAAAAATGCCTCGAGCCCTGCAAGCTGGGGTTAACCCTAGATTGTGGCAGTGATTGTGGCTATCACTACCTGCCTGATCTTACATGCCCCCATTTTGAGGTGAACTGGGTTTGGTGTCGAGTTCTTCTGTGAATCGATTCCTTCCATGGAGGAAAAAAATATCACTGATTAGCCTCACCTATGCGAGAGGAATGTTGTATTATTTCTGTGGCCTGATTCAGGAGTTCTTGAATAGCTCGTTCCCGTCGGGCCTGATGCTTCTGGGACTTACTCAAGGTCCGACTCTATTGGATGTGTTGCATTTCGTGAACAGAGTGACAACTCAACTGCCATCGTGACGTAATGATGTTTCAAGACACCACGCCGAACATGTTTTTTTGGGTGGGGAGCGGAGTGAAATGCTGAGCTCCGTGTTCCCCCCATCCCCTGCTATGGACTCCTGTCGGGGAGTCACTGATGAGGCGATGTAACTGGTGCAGTACTCAGAGGCAAGCTATTTCCATGTTTCCATTAGACTTCTTGGGTTGTTGTGGCCGTGCCAAAGGAAGGTCTTCCAGGTCAATGTGACAGAGTAGGTATTCTATTGTCTTGACGTGGTCTACATAACCGTCATAGGCATGAAAGCTTGATTTCTGTCGGAGGAGGGTTATCCATATATTATGGTGGATGCCGTGAATGTATTCATCCGACAACTCTCTGGTTATGTCGAAATGAGTGGTGGTTGAGGGCCAAAACATAATTGGTATATCATCCCTATCCATTCGTTTCATCCGGTGTTCCGTATCGGTATACTCCTCCACTTGTGATTCCTCTACCCAGTCAGCCCAACTGAGGCGCTCACTGATAGTGTGGTTGGAGACAGTGGGACCGGTAGTTATTGAATTTTCATGTGGGTGATTCTGAGGTGGTTCAGATGATGAACACGACCCTGAACCGTATCCTAATTGAAGAAGGATGTCGTTGGAGACTAACTGGGAATCTTACATGCATAATCCCATCATTCTGAGTGCCTCATCATACGGGGGCTTTTCTTTGCTTTATTGGGTAGGGGGCAGACCATCCTGTTGATATGACATTTAATTGCGGGGAGGACTTCCACAATGGCGACCGAAATGGCGAGAACTACCATTACTACTTGATGATTCACTACATAGAGGACTTTTGCAGTGCACACCCTGGGGAGGAACCCCAAGGCATGTCGTAGCAAGGGGGGGACCTTCTGGCTGTGTAGCATCGTTACAGGGAGGGCCTTCGCAACAAATTCCATCATGGTGAGGATGACCATCAGGGGTTGATGTCCGATGTGCATCCTAGGGAGGGCCTTCAGGACACACTGCGATAAGGGGAGGACCTTCTTTTTTCTTGGGGCCAATGCGTGGAGGACCTTTGCAATGGCAGCCATGGTGGCAAGGACTACCATCACAGCTGCGACAATGGAGAGGACTACCGTTACAGTTGCTGCAGGGAGAATATATGTGGGATACATCCAAGGGAGGGCCTCTAGAATGTACCACAATGAGGGGCGGGCCTTCACATTGCTTGAAATCTCTACGGGGAGGACCTCTGTTATCAGGATGGTGAGGACTACCATCGTGATCTGATTCCCGGTTGCGTGGAGTGTCGTTGCAACGTAACCCATGGGGAGGACCATTAGGGCGGTCCATGAAAAGTGGAGGTCCTTCTTATCGTGATGAGACATCACTGCGGGGAGGGCCTCCACAGTTGCGACTATGATAGCGAGGACTACTGTCATAATCTGTGGTCCCACTACATGGAGATTTCATGTAGCGTATACCCCGGGGAGGACCTTCAGGATGCATCGTAGCAAGTGGATGACCTTCTTGCTTCTCTATCTTCCTATCATGGGGAGGGATTCCGTAAATCGCATTAGAAGATAAGCTCTCGTGATCGATCATTATAGGCCTGCAGGGGAGGCCCCCGCGGGTGCTTTGGGGAGGTCCTTCAGAGGCGATGGTAGCAACATTGTGGGGAGGACCTCGCAATCGCTACTTCCACTCCCATAATATATTAGTGGATGTGCATGGTTCTGAGATTGAGATGTGTGCATTGCGGCATTGGAAACCCCTGCTTCCTGCAGAGCGAAGTCATGAAGCCGGTCTTTATTTTCCAGCTGGCTTCGGAGCGTTTAGGGCACATTCTTGCGAGTAGTGGGGACCGTCTGCTATTGACAATGTCCTTCACCATTGGGTCCCTGTCTAATTGGGTCTCATGATGTTGTCTGGATATGATGAAGAACATCTTGATTTTTAGAAGGGATATATGCCTGCTCTGGAGCATCCACCATGACGAATGGGTGTCCCCTAGCTGGAACGAGTGAAGTTTCTTGATCTGGTTTCCCTTGAGTTGTGTAATATGGCTGGCGACCAACCTAGGAAGAATCAGGGATGCAGATCTACTCCGAGGTAGCTCTCTCGTCTCTTAGTTGAGTCGCCTCAATTGGGGTTATGGGATCACGGGCCCGATTCCTTACTGTTTCCGCTGATTCAATTACATTCTGGCAAGTCTGGAAGATATGATCTGGGATCGATACCTGCTCCTCCATCATTTCCGGGATATGTAGAGAGACATATTTTTCTGGAACGGGTATGAAGACCTTTTATTGTATCGTAGTAGGAATACCCTACTCTGGTCCTCCAGTTGTCATTCCATACTGAAAATTCTCTTGTGTCGGGGCAGGTGAAAAAATATTCCCTTTTGCTGGGATATGCCAGTTTATATCCTTGTTTGCCAACAAATCGGGGTGGCGAACATTACTTGCATCTGCAGGGAGCTGGCCCTAAATTTTTTGGCTTCCCACCGTATCGATTTGGTGGCCTTTATTGGTGGGGAGATGTGTCCGCCTATTAATTGCCGCCACATTTGGGTGGCGGGCTTTAATGATCACCACCATTTTAGGATGGCGGCCATCAGAAGCATCTACTAGGAGTTGGTCCTACAAGCACCGAGCTGCCAAAACGTCAAGATGGTGGACTTCACGACCTTGGGCAGGGAGAGGTTCCTACCGGGTAAGTGTCGTCCTACATGAGCGACGGGCCTGATGGAGCTCGGCAGGGATGTGCGTCGGCTCGTATGATGCTACCATGTTTGGATGGTGGGCTTGGGAGGAGCGAACATGTGTAGGTGCATGTTCATGGTATGTCTTCGTTGCTAGGCAGCATAGCTCCTCCTCAAGGACCACAGTGATAACCCGTCCCCGATTGTACGTTTTCCACCCTTGTTGGAAGGTTCGAGGGGATGGAGATCGGGGATCATGGGGATGAATCCTCGGGGAGACATCCACCTCGGTGTGAGGATGTGGAGTCATGACGTGACCACAGTGACCCCTTCTGGCGGGGGCCTTCTAGTGAAACCATCGTTCGGCCGGGATGAAGTCCTCAGCGTCGACCTCATCCGCCTCCCTAAGATAAGTGAGGTACGCATTGTCCCATTCCAGGGACAGAATCCCAACACGGTTTAAGATGGCAATAGGGGTCGTCTGGATCGGATTTTTTTGCCGCTGCTGGGCAAGCGACCGGTGAGTTCTTGTAGATCGAAGGGTGTGCATGCCCGCCCCCACCGTTGGGAGTGTACCGTTCAGGTGGTACTCTGAATAAATGCGTTAGAGACCCATATATGAAGTTGTTGGGTGGATTACGGGGTCCTCCGTAGTTGAGGATTTCCGGTCCTTGAGTTGTTGGAAGCGCACGCTTGTGAGTTCCTTTGCAATGCCATTGGATCAAAGGGAGTTCTGAAGGTAACTATAAAATATAATAACAAATACAAACAACAATCCCGTCAATGCAGCATATCATGATCCCATGCCTAATTAATGACTTTTCTTTTCCCTCCATGTATATAAGAGGGGGAAATAGAGGAATTAGGTTAAACCTTCATGCTTGGTTAAAGATTCACGTCGTGTTCTCCATTTTTGTTTCGATGTTGGCATCGAAACACCCAACAATTCCGTATCCGTTGACATGTGTACCTGCATTCCAAAGGCAGGCGTTCACCGGATGGTCTAACCAGTGACTCTTAAGAACTCATATTGGTCGAGAAAATGGGAAGTCGGGCTCATCGCACCATTTTGGGGGGAATTATTGAAAATTTTGGGACTCTCTTATATATTTAAGACGTATTCATATATTCGCGAATCATTGTTTTTTACAAAATCATTGCATCCATGGATTTCTCCTAGTTGGCAATGGTCAAGTGAACGCAGGGGTTTGGAATCATTTATGCCTGAGGATTACCATACCTCGTTGGATTAATTACCCTGAGAAGTCGAGAATCATTGAGGCGGTACTAGGAGTGGTGTGGTGAGTCGATGTGAAGATAGTAAGGTCGATCGGTTGTTGGGGTTGATCCTCATGGAGGCTTCCTACATACCCTGCCCAGGGGATAGGGATCCAAGTCCATTTAGTTCAAAAGGGAGTAACGGAGAACTGACATTATGGTGGACCCCGGGGTCCGCTGGTGATCGGGCTTGGACCTCATGGAAGTTTCCTACGTATCCCTGTTATAGGGAATCAAAGTCCTCGTTGTTCGCTTTGGCATGGGACATACGCTCTGAGGCAGCCCAGAGTGATCGATTGGGGAATACACTCTGAGGAGGCCCATAAGGGGATGTTAGGGTTGATGCTTACTCTAAGACCACGTGATTCATGCTTGTTGTGAGAAACAAGAGGTGGTAGGGACCAGATGATCACCTCAAGAAAGGTGTGTCTGGGAGAAGTGGAGTGGGGCTTACGCATGAGGGTGTCCCATAAATAATGGGCTTTCTTTGGGATGGACCCCCATGGCGACAAAGCACAATGGGAGAGGGAAAGAGGTGCTCATGTGCCCGTCACCTATCTGGTTCCCGGGGGAAGTATTGAAGGGCATTGGGACTTCCTTCTGATTGGTATTTTAATACCCTCTGAATGAGGGAGAAGTACCCCATACCCAATAAGTGGAGGGTCAGAAAGGTGGCTCTCGAGCTTAGACTCCACATTACCATTGGAATGTGAACCCATGAATGCTTCGGAAATCTGCTCAAGGGTTGGGGAAACCCCTTCGCCCCTGTTTACCATGGGTATGTAAACTCAAAATGGAACGCTGATGAGCCTGAGGGTTATATCACACGGGTCCGGTGGCTTCGGTGGAGGCCTTGGCTTAGGGCCGATGAGTAGGCCAGTGAGGGAGTCATGGAGTATCAGGCAGTATCAGAAGGATTTTATGTGGCTTGGGGAATGGGAACTCTGAAAAATTTGTGGGCCATACAGGGGTATGGGTGGTGGCACCTTCACGTAGGGTGGTGCTACGTGGCTAGAGAAGTCACCCGCAAGCCCGGGTGGTCCATGGGCTGAGAGGTCGTCTGCGAACTAGGAGGGTCCGCGGAATTATTGGAATCCCACGAACCAGGAGGGTTAGCGACTTTGGGTTCATCCAGTGTACAAGGATGGTACGCAGAGGGGTCCACACGAGCAACAATGGCCAAGGGCAGTGTCAGTTGAAGGTTCGTCAGTCGAGGCTTCGCCTGCGTTGGAGGGTGCTACGCGGTGCGACAGATCAGAAAAGGGGCATAAACTCCCTGGTTCGTGGGTACTGTATCCGCGGAGGGGCCATGGTTGGCAGTCTTCTATTTTTATGTTATTTTTTGTTCACGGTTCAAAAAGTTATGCATTTTCAGTTCCATATTAATTCGTTTCCAGCTTCATAACTGCTTTGGTTCGTGAACTAGAACTTCAATCATTGTGAAATCTTAAGCCTCTTCCTTTTAAATCCTTCCACCCAAATCTGATCGATCTCTTCCGAATTGTTCCCCTCATTCCCCCTCGATCTCCTTTAATAGAGTGGAGGAAAATAGATCTATTGGGATCTAGCGACACCTTTGGCAGAAGCCCATGAAAAAAAGCCAGGCGTACAGATGACTTGGTCAATCCATAACTCGCTGGAAATTATACACTCCTCCTCTGCGAAACAAACTCGAGGAGTGGTTTGTGGCCGCGAATGGCTCTGCCACCGTTTTTCGAACGACAGCGGAGGTGGTTTGGGCCGGTTGATGTGGCACATTGCTGGGGTGGTCCGGAATGGTGACCCGGGTTAGCGCCTGTCCTACCATGAGTATTCTCCACATTTTCCCAATCCATTGTGGATTTTTCAGGACCCTACAGATATCCTATATAAATTAAAAATCAAAATAATGGTAATGACAAATGATTATTAACCAACTGGTGATTAGATGTTTTATAATGATCATTAATGATATCATAAATATTAATATAGTTTTATTGTAAGTTATTAGTTTTTTAAAAACTCTATACATGAGTCTAAACCACATTCATCCAAAACTAAGCTCGAGGTGAAATATTTCAACAGAATTTGCATTTCATTGATTTATGTTTTTGTTATTATTCACCAGTTCACATTTATATTGTGTATATAATTCCCATTTGACATTTAATAACATGATTCATTTATAATTAATAGTATTATAATATTCACATTGAATGATTTTATCCAATGGGATTAGACTAGAAAAATACTATGTGGTAAAATCTATTTTACAGTGTCAAATTATTTTCTAATTGATAACATGCTATCGAAAAAATAACTATTTTGTAATACTTTCTCTCTAGAAATTAGAATTATCATTAATATAAATATTTTTGTATAAAGAATATTATTATTTAATAAAAAAAATATTCCATTTTTAAATATGGTTTATGCATTGAAATATATTTTTATATCATGCGAAATATAGATAAATATGTATTCTTAAATAAATAAAAATATTGAATGATAAAAACAATGTTCATTAAATTAAATAAATAATATGATATATGAGGATTAAATTATAAGTGAAGACACTAGAGGGGGCCAATTAATAATATCTCATTTATGACTCATTCATCTCATAAGACAAAAAATAAGCCATATTAGATTGGTTTTACCCCGTATGAATTAAAATGTCATGTTAAAGGTCTTGTTGATAAAGGTCTCTTGTTCCTGAAACATACCATATAAAAATTATGCATTTCCAAAATTTATTATTCAATAATTATTATCCATGATATTTTCTCTTTGGTATAACATATGGATAAATTTATTCTCTTTTTATTTACTAAATTGAGTGTGTTTTCCATAGTTTTACTTTTCACATTAACTATACCATATCCATTCATGTAGTCATGCTATTTAAATTGAATGTGTGTCAATTGATTTACACTAAATTTTGATTATTCTTATTCACTCATGATATATTCTAATAAATATAGCAATTAATGATAATTTGAGCTCACCATTTTGTAGTTTCCTTTCCCTAGGATTTCGTAATGTGTATTATGTTTTATACAGAATGAAATGGTATAGTTAATAATTTTGTTATAAAAAGGTCATATCCTGTTTATTAAATTTTAATTAGTGATAAATGAATCTATTTTTATCTCCATAACTTCTACACTATTCCGTCCATCAGAATGTGATTAGTCATTTTATAAGCAAATGTAATTATATAAGGCACTAGAGAAGGGCTATTGGGTCCAAGGAAATTATAGTATCAATTAGTGCAATTTTAGTAGAAAAATTATGAAATTGATTTAGGAAAATATATAATGTATAACATAAACATTAGATATAATTTTAGTTCATTTTATAAGAACATACAAAATATTAGTTAAGGAATTGATTTTGGGGTTTTCCTAATAGTAAATACATGGTTTCATACCATTGGTAGATGTTGTTCTAGAACAGAGGTATGTAAAAGTAATTACTCTGCAAGAAGTCACCTTGGGATTGGATATAGAAATACATATTACATGAAAAATGTCTTTACTACACAACTGGGTTGACACCACCATGGGACATTATTAGGATAATTTATATATTATTTGTAAAAAATTATGAAGGATTTGAAAATAGTGATACCCCTAATAAATAATGCTTATGATTGTGAAATTACCTTATAATAATTATTTAAGTAATTTTTTTATTATAAATCAATATTTATATTGATATGATCTAATATAGTGTATGGAATCATTTAGAAATAAACACATTGTAATAAATGGGAACCGCAGCGATGCATGAAATCTAATGAGTAAAAAAATCGTTTCGTTCACAAGTTTATGACAATATTCCTAATGGAAATGGTTTCCTAATCATTTTCATCATATAAATAAAAAATAAAACGTTTTCACAATAATGATATGGAATAATTATGAATTATGGATTCATCGGGATTCCAGAGAAGAATAGGATGGAGGAAAAAATATGGAAAATGATATAAATGAAAGAGTGATTTCCCATCCTATTATGGTTACTGGAAGAAATACCCTAGTATGTTCTAAGATGGATAGGAAGTTATCATAATTCCATGAACGAATAATCATTGTTTTATTGTATCACTGGTAAGAAAAATGTTTCCAAATTACAATTATTCAACTACAATTATATGGTACACTATTTAAATCAATTTCACAAGAATCAAGATATTGGATCATGGTCAATATTATGTTATTACCATAGATGATGATTAATAATAAATTTTACCAATAATGAATCCATGAATTATTTAGTATGTGTATTATATCAATGATATCCAAAATGTTAGTTTTACCAAATTTTTATGGATTGTACTATCATAAATTATAATTTATTATTTGGAATCTTATATTGATTAGATCTGATTACAGAGAAAAATGTTTACCTAGAAAATTTAACTTCATGGAAAACACTTTATTGGTGGAATGGTAACCATTGATATTTTCCTAATATTATCATAATATTGTTTGGATAAAGAGTTGATTTGTTGGGATGAAGTAAATTTGATAAAGTTGACATTCGTAGAACTACCAAATAAAATTTTAAAAAGTGGGTTATACTATCATTGTTTCAGTTTACATTATTTTTTAATTTATGGATAATATCAAATAATATTTTTTCTACTTAAAATTATGGAATCAGGATTTTATAGTAATATTTTATGTTAATTAAATAAGTTTTCATAATTCAAGATAATTCATGAAGAATATATTCAAATGGTTGGAATGGGATGATTAACTGATACTTTATAATGTGCAATAGTTTAATTATAAGTTCATTATATAATTTTATTGACCTTTTAAATATAATTATTCTTAAATATTTGAAATGGCCACAAGTTTAACCATTTACAAAATGTTTTTTGTCAAACTATAGATGATGTTTTACTGGTCAATATATTACTTCTTCATATGAATATGTGTCCATATTAGATAACATTTACATAACATTGTGTGTTTTCAAATTATTTTTGTATAAAAAATGTCTTGTCATGATTTTATGAATATTATGATCTATTAATGTTTTTTTAGTGCATTAGGCATAAAAATTCACTTTTATATATTCATTTTTAGGATTAAAATATGATGAGTTAATTGGTTGAATGACAACCAACATATGGGATGGTTCGTATAATATAAATATATATCATGTAACTATATTTAATTTTATTAACAATGAGTTTCATAATTCCAAAAAAATATCAGAAAATGATTTTGTGACTAACATTTTTGCCTTAAAAAATAATTTATATTAAACATATGGTATTTTAAATCAACGAAGAATTATGCTATTGTGGCCCTTAACAGTACACTAGTCATTCACATTCTTTTGATAAATTACCTCAATCACTCTCTATAATTATTTATTCATTTATCCCATGTCCACATCGCCACCTTATAGCTATATTCAACTATATAGAAACCTAGTTTTGTTTTAGTATATAATACCACAGTAACTTTCATTGTCTCTTAATATGTGGGTGTTTTGTATAAATTTTCTTTAAGTGTGGTTTATAAAAAAATTTCAATTTTCAAAATGATGGTTTCTGTGTTCCATATTATATTTTGAGGAAGCAATTTATTTAAGTTGGGGATAATGTAATAATTATAAATTTTAAAATAATAATATTTCATTCAATAGATAATGTGGAAATAATAATTTATTTTACCTTCAATTACTATCAATGCCATTTTTTCATCTATTAAAAACAAAAATGAGGTACTTTGATATAGTTTGTTGCGTGAATGGCTGGATTTTACCAAAAATAATAATATTATTAATATTATTATTTAATAATATTATAATTAGTGACACATATAAATGGTTTGTAACAATATGATTACCTAAATAAAAAATATACAGATTACTCATGTTTATTAATTATCTATTTATTATTTTTAAATAAGAATCATTTTACAAAATAAATTCATGATAAATAAATTTTTTTTCTAGAAGACTATTTAATTTTTATTGGATTTGATAATTTATAAATAATTTATTCCAATATTCTTAACATTATATGAAAAAAGAAATGCATTTTTTATGAAGAATACACACATTATCTTATGGTTAATTGTATTCATTCATTATGAGAAGTCTCATTTTTTATGATTAAAGGAAAATATCATTTTAATTTTAAATCCTTTTTTTTAATTTAAAATTTTTATATTATTAAATTTTATTTATAATTGTTTTTAAAGTAAAATTCCAGCAATATTAAATAACTTAATCAAATTATTATCATTTCATTCTTTTTCATATTGAATTTTTATATAAAAATATTATAAAAATTTGATCATTTTCACTTTAAAAACTACCTCTTTCATTCCTTATATGGGATTGATTTAAAATTATATTAACCACCTTATGTTACTGGAATATGGAAAACTGTATTGTATATTTTCAATTATCACTAATTATTTATCTAATAAGGTCAAAAATATTATTTACTATAATGATTAGTGTAAATTAGAAAATGGGTAAAATTCCCTACTAACATTTCAATCAACCATTGGATGGAAATATATCGACTATTATAACTTTATTCACTATTTTTGTGTGCATTTGGGACACTATTATCTGATACTAAAATATATAATGAATTATCTAATAGATATAAAAACATGGTACCTTGCTTTTTTTTATTACAAAGCACCGAAATAGTGAAAAATCATATGTTCCACTATAAAAATATTGTTAAATAGTAAATGTGTTTTTTATCATGATAAGCTTATAATGATATATTAATTACTTTATATTCATATAAAACCCAAATAAAGTATTTATTTGTTTAATATTTAAATGTAATAGATGATTCTGAAAATATTAAATGTTATGTGAAATGAATGAGTAATTAAATGAAGTAAATTTATTAGATTAATATATAGAAATAAATAGTTGTTAAAAAAACTATTTGTAATCCTTCATTTTGATTATATTGTTAATTCTAAATTAAATAAATAATATCTAAAATGATATTATAGTGATTTTATAATAAATTGAAATCTATTATATGTTTTGAAATTAATAAATATCATATATTCTTTAAAATGATTCATAAATGCACATTGTCCATTAATGGATAAATTTGACATTTATAACGAATAATTGTCCCATAAATAATAAAACAATTGTTAGCACGATTATGACTAATGTGGTGTTTTTTCATTCTGCTTGTGATTCTGTTAAATATTATTTGAAACATATGATTGTATTTCTTTTTATAATATAAATAAAATATTAATAATATAATGAAAATTTGTATTATATGACACTTTTAAATTTAGTCTTAATATCTAAATTACCATTAATAGAAAATTATTTACCGTAGTGAAAACCCAAAAATGGAAAAAATAGTGATACATCATTGTTAAGTAAGAACATTACAAAAAGTAGTTTATTTTTATATGGTGGAGATTTTTATTGACCTAAAAAAACCCTATATTTCATTATTATTCAATTTTATTTCCTTATGATGCAAGATATACCTCATAAAATTGAATATTATTTTGTTTTTATATGATTGTAACATATAATTCACTATAAATGGTCACTTAATCTCCCCTCATTATTCATAGATTCAAACCACTATTTTATTAAAATATATTACAAAAACAGATCCCATCATACCTAACCTAATCATAGAGGCCTTAGTTTGGTAAGAAATTACACATTTTAAGGATTTATTTCAAACCTATAGAGGATACTTGGGGAATTTGTAATTTCTTCAATAAGAATATTACTATTATTTCCTTCTTCACTACGTTCAATTTATATTATACAATGATTATATACTAACATAATTATATTAAATATATTCCGATCATTTTATATTTTTTCTATTACATAAAAAATTACACACTTTCCTTAAATGGGTTAGGAAATTATAATTCATGTGGTTGGAGGACATTCACATCACGAACTGATGTCATTCATTTTCCAACTAACACCACACAATGTAAGTTATTTTGAGGGATATAAAGTATAATACATATTTATATAAAAAATATTTATTCTTAAAGATTCATTTTATTATATATATAAATTTTTCTATTCATTCCATATGAGACATAATAACATTGCTCACATGTTTGGAAGATTATGGCCTCGCAAAGTGATGTGATACATCTTTCACTAAAGATTTATATTATAGTTGATAAGGAAAATTTAAATAATTATATGTGAAATAAATGAAATAATTATTGTATTGATGAATTATTCATAATTATATAAATATAATAGATCATTTTGTACACATAATGACGATAATTTCACTTGTGTATGTGTATTATACCGCCTCCATGAAATGATAATACCTTATTATCATCATCACACCACATAAATTATATATATATATGTGTGTGTTTAATAAAATTATAAATATTCTCAATATGATATTATGATTGTTTTGGATATATACAATATTATGTATACCCTTTACATGATTATAATTGAAAAATGGACTGTATAACTCTTTCATATGATCAATCTTCCATCTACATAATTGTAGTATACTATTTTTTCATAAATATCATTGATTATTTATCATAAAAGTGTAATTTATGTACAAATATGATAACAATGTCATGATTATTATTTTTAAAATTACATTAAATATAATATTCACAATAATTAGGTAGTTCTTTAAGAAACATTCAAGAGATCCCAAGGAAATTAACACACCAAATAATGGAAATAATATAGGATTATTACTAAATGGGTGATAAAATGTTATAAAATGATCACATGTCATATAATAAATACTAATATATTTAAATTTTATGTTTATAGGTTGTTGAAAAACATTATACACGATTTAAATTCACATTTAACAAAAAGGAAACTAAAGGTATGAGTTTTCTATTTATTTACATTTCCTTGAGGCTTATTTGTTATAATGCACCAAATCATGTTTATGTAGAGAATATTATAAACCATTGAGATCAAACATCACCATTAATTCAGAATTAATGGTAATATAATTTTATTTATGAACCATTTCATCCAAGGGGGTTTGATTTGAAAATTTTAAAGTGGTAAATGTTATTTTACAATATCACATTAATTTATGTTTTTAACATTTGGTTGAGAAAATCATGTTCTTGTAATATTTATCTTTAGAAATGACATTTATCTTTAATATAAATAATTTTATATGATGGATATAATTATTTTTAAATCATATTCCATTTTTACAAAAACTATAATCATGCAATGTAATTTTTATATCTGGGAAAATATTGATAAATTTAGTTTTGTTAACTCAATACGGTTATTTGATGGAATATAAAAATTTTCATTAAATTTATTTTATTATTTGAAATCAGAGGAATGATTTAGAACTATGGACATGGGATGTCCTTTTTAATGGTAGCTCCTTAATGTAGTATTAATATCATGAGACTAATATATTGGCCCAATAAGATGGGTTTTCACACAGAATGTTTAAACTGTATTGGGAATTGTCTTGATAAAAATGTTATCTTATTCCAGAGAAACAAAACATCTTAAAATTAACAATATAAATCATTATAAAATTTTATATTATTATCCTCGGTATTTTTACTCTTATATTACCTATATATGCATATATGCTATGTTTATTGGATAAATGGAATGATTATTCATTTATTTACCTTTATATATTGATTATACATTATATTGTTGATGTAATCCTGTAATTTAAATGGCATGTGTGATTATTTATTAAATTTTCATTGTTAAATATACTTGTAAATTGTGATAGAGTCTATTTTAAATTAATCTCACTAATAATTCGATATCACCATTATTTTGTTTCAATATCATTGAATTTAATGAACAATATTATATTTTATAAGACTCATTATTTTAGAGGGTGAAAAGATAATCCAAAAACATTATGTTTTAATTTTTTATTCAATTTTAATTCACGACTATTGAATGTATCCAGTTCTATAAAACTACTAATCTAATTATCCATTTGGGATGCGATTTCTAATATCTTTAGATAGTTTAAAACATTAAGGAATTATATCTTACTAACCGGTCTAAGGGCAATTATACCATTCATAGAAACATTGATTTAATAGTTTCCAATGTGGTAAGGTTTTTTTTGTTCAGACTAATTTAAATTATGATTATTTTTTAATTAATTTCAAGAGTATGAAATTATTTTTCATTGTTTTTTTAAATATCATTGATTTTATTATCTAATTTATATTCATTTATTTTTCTAGTAATTATACCATATTACACTCTTTATTCCTTTATGTAACAGAATAATTTTTTTTTTGTAAATTATAAAATTATTTCTCTCATTTTTCATAAATAATATTTCTTCTATATTCTTGTTATCAATTTTTTTTCCAATACCATATTATAATTTCCACATTTTCATATTAAGTACATTTGTAGCCATGATTCAATTTTTAAAAACTAATTTGAAAGTGATCTTTAATCATTTATTGATCGAGGAACCGCTTTAGCTTTTTTGAAATTTTGTTAAAGTAATGTCTATTTTAACAAATACATCATTTATGTAATTACTCATTTTCATAACCAATAAAATCACTAAATTGTCCATTTTATGATTTTTGGGTTATTTATTATGAAAATATTTCCTATAATATTTTTATAATATTTTTATTTTAAAGAATTGATTGGAATGTTGAAGCGTATTTTCTAATGAAATATTCACATAAATATTTTTAATTCCATTTCTTCAATGAAAAAAAAATTGAGGCCATATATTGTTCTAAATAATGTTTACAATCATATCACATCTATACTGATATTACTAGAAATTATTTTTAAGGAGAAATACATGCCATATTTATATTTTATTAATGATTTCTTTATAAAACATCATTTTATTATGATATGAGGAATGAATATGAAACCAAGTTTCATTTCATCGGAAATTTTTTGATTAATTAAGATTTAATTCATTATGTGGAAAAAATAGATCATGAAATTTTTATGATGGGTCACCCTGATAATGCACTAATAAACTGGTTAATGTCTAATCTCCTCATATGTAATATAAAATATTTGTGATTAATCCTAATACATCAAGGAACATGGTACACCATGTTATATTGTCTAGATGGATAGCCTTATCTCATGTTTATGAAACTTTTTGGGTTACCACAACATTTCATTTTTTACGATGATTTTATGATTCTAGGTTTTTAATATATTTAATTTAGGTGATTACTTTGAGGCATTATATTTTTTGATAGCATTTTATAATATTTAATTAATGTTATGGTTCATATAATGTTTTTTTTCTTTATGGGTATTTTTAACTCACTCCATTCTTTTATCAATTATTCAGGTTTTTATTTGTTGGATTAGAAGGTAATGTTGATATGAGATCTCATTATGGAAAATAAAATAAGTTTTAATAAGATTTTGTAATACTAATCATGTATTGAAAAGACTCTATCCCCCATGGTCATTATTTTGTATTAATTTACAACGGTGTATAATATTATGTTATATTATGTGTAAAAGGTTTTTGTCTCTATAGTTTCTATCTGAGTAAAATTTTTAGTTATACAATGGATGATAGGATGAGAAAACATTACTTAAAACCATAAAGATAAGTCAGTGGATAATTATAATTATATGAAAATGATGGTCATATTATTGTTGGATTGGGATAATTGTCTTCATGTAATCACATCCATGTCTAGATACTAAAATTGGATGAGGCCCTAACGTAGTATTACATATGTATAATAACCCAAAAAAGGTACATTGAGATTGATTTGATCATCATATAGTACCCAAAAATGGGTCTCTCTACATGCCATGTTTGAATGTATTGGGTGATATTATGTGTTAATTCACAAAATGATTATTTGAAATCACAAATGTCATTAAAAATGGCCATATTAGACAACCTAATAGGTAACGTCACAATGGATAACCTATTTAGAATCCTAGAGACTGATACATCAGTATATACATGTAAATTATATGTTATTTGTGACATGATAATTTGATTCTATGATGTATATTTATTAGTTAACATCCTTTCATATTTTTTGTGTTATTTTATTTAACAAAACATATTTTAGAAATCATTCCAATAAACAATGTGGTGGGAAATGTGATGGTTTCCCCAATTAGATGCCCAAACATACATGAATTTAATTTATGCATATAGTTATCAATCCAAATAATATATCTCAAATTAAAATTTACAGCTTAATAATATTTGAATTTCCAAACACATTAATAAAGAATAGGATGGTGTTTAATGGAAGTTTATATTTTATATTTGATATAGATAATTTGATTCATTTAAAAACAAGTCTAAAATATTTTTGGAGGAACCATGGAAAATGAGTTAAAGGAACATAAATTATATTTTTAGTTTTAAAATGATGGTAGAAATTTTTTTTTCTGAAGAAATGTTTATAGTCATTTTAAAAAGAGGAAATGGTATAAATTTCTACCTAAATTACGAAAAATGGTTAAATGAAATGGATGAGAGGAACTGATTAATTATTTTTGTTAATGAAATAATCCATGTATTATTATCCAAGGGCCTATGTATTGGGAAATAGTGGTAAAAAATTATTGATGTTTTTAGGTGTCATTATTTTAGAAATGTGTTGTTGATGTTTATTTAAATGTAATTATAGTATTAAAAATCCTAAAACATCTAGTGAACATTTTGAAGTAGGTTTTCATTAATGATATTTTATATTATTTTCAATCGTATTAATAAACTATAAATGATATTTAATTTTTAAAATATATTTTATGTAAATGAACTATATTAAAGAATAGAATATCATCAATAAATACATTATGTTTAGGTACATATAGTGACATAAAATTATTTTATTTTGGTGATAAAATAATATTTATATAAGACATCAGCAGTTATAAAAAGATATGATGATTGATTTTATTTCGATGATGTTCAGAATATTATGTATAATGTTATCAGAAAAATAATTTAATAAAAAGTAAAACATTTTCTGATGTGTTAAAATCCATTTTCTTCGACATGACTGTATTGATCAATCCAATAATAAAACGATGATAAAATTCCCACAACAACCATTAGTACACATAACTTGTTGGTAAGTATAAAATTATTTCAAGTCAAATTATATTTTGGATAAATATCAAATTTATTGTGAAAATCTTATTTAGTGATCCTGAAATTTTAATTTTTAAGGATTTATAGGTTATTAATTATATTTTTATAAATGTTTCATTGGATTTAGATATATATAACCATTATATATGACATAATGGACTATATATAAGGGTTTTTTCATCTTTATGGGGATTTAACCTGAGGGTATGAGATAACATTTGAGATTAAAAACTTATTTCCCTTTTAATGATATTTGAGATTTAGTGATATTTATTTAAGGAATCATTTATTTTAAGAAGATGTTTATTTTTTTACTTTTAGAGATTAATATTTCAATATTATTTTTGGTTAATATCATAAATTTCTTCTAACCATTTTTTTAAATTGATGTATAATGAATATAATATAACTATTTAATTAATATTATGGTCCATTATATTTATTTTTAGTGCTATATGAATTAATAAAATTATATTTCATATTCATTCCATAAAGATAATGGGGAATTAGAAATTGATCGATACATAATGAGATAGTTAAATTGTTTTTATGAAATAAAATATATCAAGTAATTATGTTCACTTGTGTTTTATATCATGGTAGTAAAGATACTCTTCAACTTTTTTAAAATAATCATAAAACATAAACATTAACATATTACCTTCCAATCTAGGGAATCATTACTCTTTTAACTCCTTACTGATTTCTAGTTTTTTTCTTTCTAACATTCTATTGAAAATTTAATTTATTATGAAAAAATAATTATTTTATCCTATATAAGTATGTATTCATTTCTTTTATGTATATATTTTCACCTTAAACTAACTTTTACCTATGCGGAATCATATTTATCTGATGACTATCATATTTCTATATTTATATTTAAGGGGATGATTTATTAACCCTTTTTATGATGTTTTTTCCTAAATTTAATTTTCATATTTCAAACCCCTGCTTATAATTAAAAAATTTAAATTATAAAGATATATTTTATTTATGTCAGAAAAATGTAAAACTATGTGATTATAAAAGAAAAATATGTTTAATGTCCTATTCAACACAAAATAGTGTCATTAAACTATCTATAATAAATTATTAAAATATTATTATTTAAAAAAGATCAATTCAAATTATCAATTAAATTTGAGTGTATTAAAATATTATGTACATTATGAAATATATTTATTGGTTATACTAAATATTAATTTTGTAATAAATTTTGAGGAAATATGAACTCATCATTTTAATAATAAAATAATTTTGATAAAATAATTTTAAAATATTTTTGTGAGAAAATATAATAGATAATTTTTATACACTTTTAAGAAAAAAGTTTCAGAAAAATAAATTAATTTTTTATATAAATATTTCTATATTTACTAAGGTTGAAATATTTTAATTCTTCTAAAGATTTTAAATATGTCCCTAAATTGGTACAAATTCAAATTTTCATAAATTGGAATATATTTTAATAAAATAATTAACTAAGAAGTCCAAAAATTCATTTAATACATATTGAATTTATATATGTATTATTTGAAATATTATTTCAAATTATTACATTTAAACCAACATTATATTTTATTGTAATATATGTTTATTTATAGGACATAAAAACATATTTTTTCAAGAACAGTTTTAATGGGAATAAAGTATTTTATTTTTACAAAATAAGTTAACCACAATAAAATAGTTATTTAAAAAAAATTATTTTATATGTCAATTCATATTAATTGAAATTAATTTTATTTTTTATATATTATATAGTTATTAGAATATAATATTGTTCCTAAAATGTACATTTCACTGCAAAATGTTTTTCAATATGTCTTGTGGAATACTGATAACTTAAATTATTCCACTTATAATAATATAATTCAATATAATGTAATGAATATTTTCAAACATCATAATTAATATTATATAATATTTTAATGTTAATTTATTCATATCAAATTGTAAAAACATTAAAAATATGTTACTATGTTAAAAGTTAAAACCAGTTAATTGAGGAGGGGAGTTAATCTAATGTTTTATGTGATATAACTTCATTAAAAAATGTTTCATGTGAATGGTAGTTCAATGGATCATTATTATCACTCCATAAATATGTTATTTTCCAATTTTAAGTGAATTATATTAAGTGTTAAAACCCATTATTGAATATTTTTGGGTATTTATAAAAATACAAATCTTTCTCTATTATAGTATCTCAACCAACCCACACTCATTTTAAAATATAAAAAAATATTTCATCACCAAATAGATACCCACATTTAATACATATATCCCTTCCAACATCATATAATCCTTGGTTTAATCAGAAATAAAATCTTCGAATGATTTAGTTATAACCTTAACAAAATTTCGTCAAAGAGGAAGCATCATTCTTAACTAAGCATCCATATTTTATATGTTCTTATACATACATAAAATAATACTCAATTGTTTTTATATAACCACATATGTATCTTCCTTTTATATTGATTTTATTACATTTATTCTATAAATAAAATCCAACTCCACTTCCCTCAAATGGGATACAAAACCGTGATTCGTGTGTATGATGCAGTACAGCCTCATGAACTATGTTAAATCATTTTCCATCAATTCATCTCATTGATGTTCTTGATAATTTATTTAAATCTAATATATTTTTCATGTTTAAAATGAACTACCACCTCAGGAAGAGATGTGATTTGTTTTTCCTAACCTCAACACATGAATAACACATGTAACTAAATTTAATTTTATAATATTATATTTATTATATAACTATAATTATTGTAATATAAAATATCACATACCTTCATTCAATCATTATATTTATAAAAAGGAAATTCTGAACTATTTTATCTACAAACTACCATCACCATTATTGACTCTTAAGTCATTATTTATAACCATAAATAATTTTTTGTTTTATAAGAGTAATCAATTTATTAAAAATAAAAATATATCATTATTTTTATAAAAGAGAAGGTTGAATAATGAGCCCTTTTTCAGTTGTAAAAGAAATGATACCATCTTGAAATTATGTTATAAGTGTCCAAAAACACCCAAAATAGACATAACAGGTTAGGTAGTAAATGAAATTCATAAAATAAATATGTAAGTGGTTTTTGTAAAAATAATTATACAAAGAAACCAATATTATGGGAAAAATAATATATATATATTTAATATATTTCAGATTAAATAAATTAAGAATAATGTGTAGACTCTACGTATGTATTTTTTAATGACCTGAACCTCTCCTATAAATTATTTTGTGAAAATCCTATTTCTAGGGTGTTCTTGGAGGAGTTGGTGTTTCATTTCCAGATATTTCCAAGAAAATATAGTTTAGTTTTTAGAGAGACAATTTTTACTAATGGTGTAAACAATTCGTTTGTGTACTCATCGTATTAGTGATTCCTTTTTGTACTATCACGACGGGTGAATCATTTTTTTGGTGGTGTTAGTAAGTCATTTTTATTATCGATTCCAATAGTCAATTTTGTAATGTTACTGTCTATGAGATCTTTTTGTATTTTTCATGTCGGTGGGTAATTTTGTAATTTTGGTGTCTGGGAGAAATTTTTTGAAAGTCAGTATCGATGAGTCATTTTTGTATTATCGTTGTTGGTGAGTCATTTTTTACTTTTCATGCCGGGGAGATTTTTTTTACCATCGACATCGGTGTAAGTGTCGGTGTTGGAGTCTCTGGCTATGTTGTCGTCAGTTTTGGTGTCAGTGTTGGCATCAGTATCAGCATTGGTTTATGCATCAACGTCAATGTGTGCATTGATTTTAGCATCAGGGATGACATTAGAATAAGCATCAGCCTCAGTGTCGGTAACTATGTCATCATCAACATCCATGTCAGTGTCAGTGTCCTCTCCAGTGGCGGTTTCAATGTCGACATTCACATTTGTATCGAGGTCATTACCAATTTTATTGGGGTTTTTTTGGTTTCACCCCTCTTAAACGATTTTAATCATTAAATGAGAAATTATCACCTCTTAAACCTTTTAATTCACATTACATTGAGGGTAGATGGTGCACGAGGATGTTGATCATTGGGTGCTCCTCAAATTCCTCAACCATGGCATGGGCAAGGAGGTGGACCATTGTTGAGAGGGAGGGGAGCTGGGTAAAGGATGTTTCCCCCCACCAAGGAAGCATTTCCAGCAGGTGAAGTGTATTTTTGTGGTATGATCAATCTGTTTATCAGTCTTCATTGTGATTTGTTTGATATATGTGTTTCCTACTCCTTCTTTGAAATTATTCTAGACAATACTTTGGTTCTATATGTAGATAGAATTCCCGTTCCCCTAGTGTTGTGCTATCCAGATGGATTCCAGGCTAGTTTGATTGATCTTTGATGGGGTTTCAGACTAATGTTGGGGATGCATTAGTCTAGTGGAGATTTATTTTCAACATATATTTCTTTACGATGTCATCGTAGGCATTAAGTGGGAGTTTCCTATGAACACGATTATTGAAATCTTTCTGGGACGATTCATCTTTTTAGATATGGATGTCTAGCACATATCTTTCATTGGAGAGCAGAGCTATTTGGTGGGGAATTCGGAATGTGCATCATATTCTCTCTCTTTTTGGCTGAGATATCAGTTCAATTAGGATATATAGAAATGGTGTAGGTTCCGTGGTTATTCAAGGTGTTCATTTATTTCTTCCTGGAAGAGGTTGTGGCTCTACCCCCTCAAGGTTTTGTAGAGCTCATAATAGACTTTAAACAACATGCCCATCTTATTTTAATGGATTATTATAGGACGGTGCTTTATGAGATGTTGTAGATAGAGATTCTGATTGAAAATATGATGGGGACATGATTCTTCGGGTCGAGTGTGTCTCCATGGGTTGCTTAGGTCATAATTTCAAAGAATGAAGATGGTGGTGTGAGGGTATTTTTCAACCTCTAGAGACTAAATCAGGTAGTGGTAACAAACTATTACCCCTTCCAAGGAGAGATAATCTTTTTGAAATGTTTAGGGGATCCATTTTTTTCTATATGATATATATGTAGTCTGTATATGACATTTTAAGGATGAAGGGGATGACATCCCAATTAATACCATCAGGTAAAGCCATGAGTACTTTGATTTCATATTCGTGTCATTCGGTGTAACAAAATATCCAGATATGTTCATGGAACTCATGAATTCGGTTCTCAGTGAGTTCATTGATAGGTTCCTCATCATGTCAAATGACGACATATTGGTCTACTCAAGGTAAGGGAAGGAGCACGCTGAACATTTGAGGATTGTCTTGGAGGTCCTCGAACATCACCAACTCTATGGGAAATCTTCCATGTGAAATTTATTAGAACGAGAATTGAACCTCAATTAACATGTGGTATCTCAGTAGGGATAACAGTATTCTCATCAATTTTCATAGTGGTTGTTCATTGGGAGGCTCCCAAGAATGTTGGGGAGGTTCATATCATCTTAGGTCTGGCGAGATGTTATTGGATGTTCATACTCAACATCTTATTAGTGAACACTCCATTGAAAGCTTTGAAAAGAAAATAATATGACTTTTCTTGGTCATTAACTATTAATAAGCTTTCAAGTATCTGATGGGGAGGTTTTTCAGTGATATAGTGCAAAGGATTCCAAAATAATGTGTGGTTTTCATATTGTTCTATGATATCTCATGCATAGGATTGAGGTCTATTACATTGTATAATGGAGGTGTGATCTCTTATGGGTCTAGGAGATAAAATCCCCATGAACATCAGTATTCCACCCATGAACTAGGGAATGTAGAGGTCATGTATTTGTTGTAGTTGTGGTAGTATTTCTACAATTAAGAGTTATTTTTGGTCTTCACTAATTATAACATCACAAAGTATATCGTTTTCCGATGTGACGTGATATTACTGTTGATTTGGTGGATAGAGTTTCCCTAGGACTACCACTTCAAGATCACCTACAATGATTGTAATTGAATTGTTTTAGATGATTCCTTGAGTATGATATCAGAGGGGTAAGTGTCTCATGAATCTGCAGATGCTTTGTAGGCGATAGATGTGATTTCTGGTATAAACAATGATGGTAGGCTGGATAATGGTAGAGGATATTAGATTTAGAAAATATTATAGTATTCCTTGATATGATAGGTATATGCATCATAGTGGTGGATACTTATAGACTTTAGTGATTCATGATCACATTTTCAAGGCGATGCTCCAATGGGATGGTTGGAGGATGGTCAAAATTGGAAGCTCATCTATGCGGATCATTTGGTCCCAATGGTTTTGTGTGAGGGATTTCTCTTTGAGCTCCATATAACACTGCTGGTGGTATAAATATGATTTTAGAACAAGTATTTATGATTGAGGGAATATTTTTTTTATCCAAGGGAGAAACATGCAGTATCGGAGTATGTGGAAAGTTTCCTAGTGTGTTATTAGTTGAAGGCTGAGGACTATGTTCATGGCGGTCTATTGTTGTCTTTAGATGTCCGAGAGTGGATGTTGGGTGAAATAATGATTTATTTCATCACATATCTTCCTAGGGAACAGAGAGGCTATGATGTTATCTTGTTAGCGGTGGATTGTATGATGAAACTGGATCACTTTATTATGATCAAGGAGTTTAGAGTAGTGGTTAACTTGGAAAGAAGATATATGGATGAGGTCATGCGGTAGAAATGGGTTCCTAGATATATC
The DNA here is from genome assembly GCA_963277665.1 of Viscum album. Classification (NCBI taxonomy): domain Eukaryota; kingdom Viridiplantae; phylum Streptophyta; class Magnoliopsida; order Santalales; family Viscaceae; genus Viscum; species Viscum album. The sequence goes on along the minus strand of OY728151.1, from coordinate 746,638,774 downwards.
ATCTCAAATCCAAACACACGGTTTAAATCATGAGTATGTTAGAGATTACCACATGATTTTGGCACCCAAATATGCTTTATCACTATTTTCATTCCTCGGAAGGATGGGTAGAGAGAAAGAAGACCATCCTGACAATAGAGGGTGTTTTCAGGCTTTTGTTCTAGACATCTGAGGCTCGTGGGTTTGACACTTGCCTCCAGTAGAGTTTTTCTACAATTATAGTTGTCACTCTTCCATTTACATGGAACCATTAAAGGATTAATATGTAAAGATGTATTGTTTATTGTTTTACTGTATAGAAGTTGGGGAAGAAACCATTCTTATGCTATAGGTAGTGCAGGTTACGATAGAGAAGGTTATTCATGTTTGTGAGTGGATTATGATGGCTCAGGACAAGAAGAATTAACATTCCAATCATAGTAGTATTCCCATAGTGTTAAAGGATAGGTACTGCGTGTTATTTAATGTTTCCCCTCTATGTGGGTAGCGGAGGATAGGTAAGCGAATAAAGATTTCTACCAGGTTCATCGGGCCTTTCAACGTATTGGGACTAGTTTGTGTGGTGTCATTTTACCAGGAATTTCCCCTATGGTAGGACAGGGTCCACAACATCTTTCATGTCTCAAATATTTTTCTGTATCTACATTATGAATCCCATGTCATTGATAGGTGAGAGACGATATCATGGACTATGCAATGTTCATGGAGCAGTAGGTGGAGATCCTAGACAATCAAGTGTTGGTGCTTTGTAGTGGGACCATTCCTACAGTTCGTGTGTTTCGGAAGGCATGGTGGCCATGATGATAGTACATGGGAGTGAGAGGCACATATTTTTGCTTAGTACGTAGAGATATTCTGTGTTTTTCTCATGTGTGATTTCTTATTCATTGATTATGTGGTAAGTGTTGAACTAGTTTCTTTGAAAAGAGTTATTTCTTTTTATCTAATGTGTGAGAAGTCCCAACATATGAGGAGGGGGGACATAATTCCTAATCAAGAAGCATTGATGCATATGTGATTAGTCCCTTGAGGGTGATTCATAGTCAGCCAATGTAGATACAATCCTTACATGGAGAGAAAAGCACCCTAATACATGTGTCTAGATAGTGTGATCCTTGAGTTTTGTAAGTTTTTTTGGGGTGGTATTTTTTAAGGGGGTGTTCTTGGAAGAAAATAATTTCGTTACAAATTTGTAACATTACAAGGTGGATTTTCATTGAGAGGTATCTTACATGTTATTTTTTAGACACCTCGTTCCATTGGATTGGTTTTTCAATTCATGAGGGTAGGAATTGTTTTAGTGGTATCTGATGTAATTAACCAGACTTCATTAATCCATTCCATTTTGAAAATTCAGTTTTTGGGGTGTTCTGGGAGGTTTGAGTGACTCATTTCCATTTTTTTCCAAAAAAATCTAGTTTTTCTATTGGTGAGTGTTTTTTTGTTGACGGTGTCGGGGAGGTATTTTTGTATTGTTAGTATTGGTGATTCATTTTTTAATTTCAATGTCAATGCGTCATTTTTGTATTGTTCTTGTCTATGAATAATTTTTTACTATTGGTGTTGGTGAGTCATTTTTTTATTATGGGTAATGTCCATTCATTTTTGAAATATCGGTGTTTGTGACTCATTTGAGACAGTTGGTATCTATGTGTCATTTTTTGTAATGTCAGTGTCGGTGAGTCATTTTTGTATTTTCTGTGTCGGTGATTCATTTTTTAATGTTAGTGTTGGTGAGTCATTTTTTACTTTGAATGTCAGTGCTAGAATTAGTGTTAGTGTTTATGTCATTATATTTGTTAGGGTTAGTGTTTAAATTAGTTTCATCATTAAAGTTGTTGTCGACATCATCATAATTATTGGTATCAACACTAGCATTTGTGTTGATCGGTGTGACATCTCATTGGTGGAGGATGGTGGACCATCTCCCTCTAGAACCGCGGATTATTAGGGTTTTCTTTTCACTGATTTCTTGTTTTTTTTCTCAAGGAATCTTCCTTTATTGTTCCTGGGTGCTTCAATTCTCATATTTTCTCTAATCTCGGGGACAAAGGAAGCAATGTGCAGAGGGAAAAAGTCATACTGAAGCAAAAAACCTAAATCTATTTTGTTCCTCGATGCGCTAAAAGGCCCGAATCATTGCACTGTCACCTCAAGGAAATCATCTTTCTGGAAGAAATTATAGGATGGACGACTCGTGGTAGAGGCAGATCCGGAGGCATTAAAGCAGCGATCTCAAATCTATAAGTTCTCGGTTTTGGGTCGTATTTCATATCTGAAGGGAGACCAGCCATGGCCGGCCATGCAACTCAAACCTAGGATCTTGCATATATGGTTATTCCACAATTGGAATATCACTCCGATCAGGCGTGGGTACTTTCATATTCTTTTAAGCTCCCAGGATGAGCTCGACCACGTCTGGAACATTGGAAACCTCTAGCTGAAACCAGGGATTCATTGCATAACTGAATGGGTTTTTTCTTTCAATCCTCACACCCACAGAAATACGACGGCTCAGATCTGGGTGTGTTTACATGGATTGAACTTCTTCTTTTGGCTCCCCAAAATTCTAAATGACATCACCTTGAGCATCATAACCCCGCTGAAGATAGACCATCGGATGATCAACACTGAACTCGGTTTGTACGCGAGGGTGATGGTGGAAGTTGACCTTAGAAAAAAGATTATGTATTCAATCAATTTTATCACAAATGAATACAAAGCTAAAGTTCAACTGGAATATGAGCGACGTCCACCCTTCAGCGATCTCTGCAAGATAGTTGGTCCCTCCCTCATGAACTGTCGTGTGATGAAGAGTCAATTGAGAGCTCTTGATGATCATTCTACGGAAGATGGGTGGACTTTGGTTATACGGAAGAAGAAGGATCTTCCCATTGCCTCTAGGATACATGAAAATACCATGAAAAATGATGGAAGATGGGTAAAGAATTTACCACCTGTGGGGGAGACCTCTGGTGTTAAGTTGTCTGACCTTGTCAAGGAGGAAGAGACTAAGGATGTTGACACTGTGCTTATGGCCAAGATTGAGACTACAGTGCAGGACATCCCCAAGAAGCCCATGGGTTCAACTGAAGATTCTGACTTAGGCCGCTGCATGTTGGGCATAGACTAGCAGGTTGTTGCTATGGTCTTAACTACTGGACATGACCTTTCTATTCCGGTGGTCCCAAATAGGTAGTGCCTCAACATTGATGGGGTTGTGGAAGGAATGCAATCTTCGAGGGTGGATTAGCACCACGATGCTTCAGGTGGTGGGCTCCATCAGTCTGACACTCATGTGGATGTACATGAGGTTGTAGGTATGCAGATCAAGGGTGTCATTGTAGCATCTATTTCAATGAAGCCCTATATGGATATGCATTTGGACCTTAATTCTAACAAAATCATCAATGACACTTATGATCAGGTGCGGACGTCCATTGAAAATCCTTCCACCTTCAAGGTGACAGGATCTAGTGATCAGACAGTGGCAGGGGGCTCTATGGCCACTATGACTGTCTCATCAAGTACCTCTAATGTTCCCAATCTAGATTTACCTTCAAAAGATTTTCCAGCGACCCCGATTAGTCCTAGAATTATTTTTGATAACAATATGTGTGCTGATATTAAAACATACTCTAATGACTATGTTTTCTCCTGCAAGAATAAGTAGGGAAAACAATCAAGCCCATCATCCACTCATGGATCTAGAATGTCAACAAGGAATAAGGGCTTGTGTGGAACAAAAAAATGGGGATCTATCTCCAAACACATGTTCAAATGAATTGTTTATTTTGAAATTGTCAGGTTTTAGCTAACTATGATACATTTATTATGCTTAAAAGATTTATTTTTACTCACAAAAAAAATTATTTTCCATGGATGAGCCCAAAATTAATTTTTCTTCGAAATTCTTACACTTGTGCTCTTTTGGCTATAATTTCCATGCTGCTTGCAAGGATGGTACTTCTACTGAAACTCTCTGGACTTTTTATCATTGATATTTGCATTCTATTAATGTTGTTAAAGATTTTGAAAAAAAATATTTACTTGTGATTTCTCCATTGCTGGTGTTCATATGGTTTTCACTCTGATATATGCAAAAAATAGATATCAAGAATGAAGATCCCTCTGGACTGACCTTTTCACCCATTCTAGATCTGTTCAGGACCCCTGGCTAGTGATCGTAGATTTTAACGCCATTCTTCTCCCATGTGAAAATATTGGACCGTCACATTCCACCATCTCAACTAGGGAATTTAAAGCCTCAGTTGAGGATTTTTACCTTAATGAAATCAACCTTACTGGTTCTGAGTATACTTGGTATAGAAAGTTCCTCAATAAGATAGTGGCTATCAAACTTGATAGAGCATTCACTAATACTACTTCCCTTGATAAATGGGATTCTATATCTAGTATCACTATTCCCAAGATCAACACTGATCATCATCCCATTATAGTCTTCTTTACCACTAAGGCTTCAAAATCTCTCCTCCCCTTTAAATTTAACAATGCTTGGCCAGCGGTCCCAAAATGTTCTAACATGATAAAAAATTTCTGGGAGGGTATGCGACACCAAAATGATGTTTTTTCTTGAATTTCAAAATTAAATCTTCTAATGAAACATCTCAATGGTTGGTGATACACTAAAACATAATAGCTCGACATGGACATCTCCTCTTTGAAGAATGAACTCACTCGCATTCAAAGCTCCAATACCAACACTAATTTTTCTCATAATCCCCAAGCTGAAATTTCCATTTCATTGAAGCATAATTCTCTTTTAATTCTCATAGATAACATGCGAAGGAAATTTTTTGAAACCAAATGGCTATAGGATGGTGATAGAAATACTAAATACTACAATTCTATTTAATGAATCTGGAAAATCTGTAGACCCCTACCTTTCTTAGAATATATGAAACTCTTCTTGACACTAAGGATTCCATAGCTAATCATGTTGTTCATTATTACCAAAAATTTTTTAATGGTCTGACGGTTAATGAAGATCTTCTTCCTGACATCATTACCAACATGGTCACTGCTGAGGATAATGATCTTCTCTTAAGCATACCTATGGATCATGAAATCAGGAACACTATTTTCAGTCTCAACCCGGATAGTGCCCATGGACCTGATGGGTTCAACAATGGTTTCTTCCTGAAATATTGGGATCTCATTAATTTGGATGTTTTCATATTGGTTAAATCCTTTTTCACCAATGGGGTTCTTCCTTATGGGATAAATGCTCTATTTATTACTCTTATTCCTAAAGTGCACGATACTGCTGAGACTGACCTTTTCTATCCCATTGCTCTCATCAATACTCCCTATAAAATTATCACTAAACTTCTTGCTAATAGACTCAACTCCATCACCAATAAAATTTTTTCATGGAACCAATTTGGTTTTATCAAAGGAAGAAATATTTAGGACTGTATCTGCCTTGCCTCATAATGTACTAATATGCTGAATAAAGTCACTAGAGGAGGCAGTGTGGCCATTAAGTTTGACATTAGAAAAGCTTTTGACACCATGGATTGGAATTTTATTTTAAAGTTTCTTACAAACATTGGGTTTAATGACTCCGTTACTACCATGATCTGCACCTTATTCAATTATGCATCCATTTTTGTGTTGGTCAATGGGTCTCCTAAAGAATTCTTCAAATTCACCAACGGGGTTAGGCAAGGTGACCCCCTATCTGCCATTCTTTTTGCTATTACTGAGGATTATTTAAGTAGACTCCTTATGAGCCTTGTGAATCAAAACAAAATTAATCCCATTCCGGATTCTAAAAACATGAATGTTCCCACCCATCTTTTATATGCTAACGATATAATTTTATTCTTAAAAGGCAATAAAAGGAACATTCAAAACTTCAGAAGTTCCCTGACGCATTATGAAGATATTTCGGTGAAAGAAATTAGTTGGAACAAATCCTTTGTTATATTTGGGAAAAACTTTTCCCCAAATAGAAAAAGTCACATCATTGATTTCCTAGGTATTAAAGAAGGCTCTTTTCCTTTTACTTATTTGGGTGTTCCTATCTTTTGGGGGAGACATAAATCCAGCTTTTTTCACAGCATTGTTGATCAAATCATCAATCAACTATCATCTTGGAAGGGTAAATAACGTTTTATAGATGGAAGATATTGTCTTGTTAAGTATACTATTGTTTCCATGATGGTTTACTAATTTATGTTTTATTAGTGTCTTCCCAGTCTGCTAAAAAAATCAATGTTTTCATAAAAAAATTTATTTGGACTGTTAGTACGATGGAAAGAAAACTTGTCACCATACCGTGGGCCACATGTTGTAAATCCCTGGATAAGGGTGGTCTTGGTATTAATATCCTTATGATTTTTAATGAATCTCTTCAAGAAAAAATGACTTGGAATCTGATTCAAATCAACTCTGGTTCCTTGTTCTTCGTTAAGAAAATATTTGTTACCAAGAATCAAAATTGTAACCTAGGTTACATCACTTCTTCCATCTATACATCCATTAGACATTATTTCATTAAAATCATGAACAACTCTACATAGATGGTTAGTTCTTATTCATCTTTGAATTTATGGTTGGACAACTAGACTGGTTTCCCTTTAATCTCTATGCTAACATCCACCACTAGTACAGAGAACACCAGCTCCACTATAAGAGATGTTGTTAACTCTCATGACATCAACCATCCAATCCACATCAGTGACATCATTGACAATTGTCCTTTTAACGACACTGATGATTTCCTTATCTTGGAAGTTGCTTTTAATAGAGTCCTTGATTCTAAAATTTTCTACATAAACAATTTTTGTAACTCTGTTTCTTACTTTTCTTGGTTGAATGATTTTATCAACCCATTGATCAAGCCCTCACCCCTTACTCTGATTTGGCGTTTTGCTCATAATTGGGTCCCCACCGAAGTGTGTCTTCAATCCTTTGGGATTTTTCTTTACTCTAGATGTCATATGTGCAACCAACACCATGGGGATGATAATCATTTGTTCTTGTCTTGTGCCAAAACTGCAGCTCATTGGAATTACATTTTTGACATTTTTGATTGAATATGGTAAATTCTTGCTACTATTAGATATCAACTTCAAAACTGTGTGATTTGGTATTTTTCCATGCAAATCAAGAATCTTTTTCTGGCTTCGGTGGCAGAGCTCCTGCATGTGATTTGGTATGATAGAAATAATTTTATTCATAATAATTTCCCTTTCAACCTCAATGCAGGTAAAACACATATTCTCATTTCAATCAAAGATGCTTCCTCTCTTCATAAGGATCATTGTGACAACTCTGTTGGTGATTTTGATATCCTCCATCGTCTTTGGATTGCGGGATCTTATAGGAAACCTCAACGTAACATTGAAGTCTTCTGGAAAGCCCCTCTTCCAGGATGGGTCAATGTGAATGTCGATGGTGCCTCTAGAGGAAACCCAGCTACGGAAGGTTGTGGTTACATATTCAGGGTATTTTGTGGAAGATTTCCTTAATTCTTCATCAGTGGTTGTGGTACGGCCTCAGCTATGGAAGCGGAAATGTTGGGAGTCATTCATGCGGTGGAATTTTCCATGAAAAAGGGTTGGAACAAGCTGTGGATTGAATGTGACTAAACCACTGTTTTCCATGCTATCTGGAAGGGTGTGGTACACCTTGCATGTCCGCTTACCTCTCGATGAATGAAATGTCTTTTTGCGATCGTGGATCTTAACTTAATATCCAAACACGTGTTCAGCAAAGCGAACATGGTTGCTAATAGTCTGGCAAACAAGGGGGTCAATCTGGTTCTTACCTGGTTGGATGATTTTCCTGATGATTCACTCCCTCTTTCAAATAAATATTGTAATAAGATTCCATCTTTCAGACTTTTGTAACTCCCATTCCTTTTAGTATTAAATTGTCCCTTGGCCGTTGACTGAGGCAGCACCTCTCTGAAAAAACAAAAAAAACCTGCATCTGTGTCGACATTCATGTCAGGGTCAACGATGAGATCATCATCAAAATCATCTTTAATGTTGACATTAACACCAGTGTCAGCATTGGTGTTATTTCCAGTTTTCCAGTTTCCCACCATTTATGTGTTTTCCATTGTTAAATGAGAACCTATCAACTCTTATGTATTTTGAGGCACATTCCACCATCTCTGAGGATAAAAATTAAATTCTTAATATATTTAATGTCCTACAAACCTTGTAACTGCATATCCATATAGTCAAACCATGATCCAATTATCATGCATTTTTAAATTGTGTTCCTTTTTATTAGGATCTAACTCATTTTTAATAAAAGATCTCATATTTTCATAGACTATTTTATTATCTCTAGGTTTTCATAGGGCCCCACTACCCCAAAGAGTAGTGTGCCTATGATTTTTCTCCCTCCCTATTCAGTTTTCTTATACCACATAATGCTCAAACAACCCCATATTCTTGGCTCAAGGAAGAACAATGATCATCTATTGTTGAATGTAAGGATTTTCCTTCATCTCTAATTAATTGTGTATTATGCGAGGTTGGAGTATTAATGTTTTTTGGAATAAAAAAACTAAATTCATTATTTAAAAAGAGTAATAAGTGATGGGGAAAGAAGTGGAAAAAAGGAAATAAGTCATGTTAAGATAATCGGTAGGGAATTGAAAATGGATTAACATTGAGTGTTGTTTTATTTTCATATTCGTGTTTTCATTTTATAAATTCATTTGGTTATAAGTTCTTCTAAAAATCATGGTGTTCTGTGGAATTTTCAATTACACTAGTGATTTTCTTGTTAATTCTATTTTTACAATGTAAAAAAGATCAAATATCATTCCTTTTAATAATGTACACATGGTTAAGGAATGTTTTCCCCAGGATCAAACATGTTCTGTGATATACCATATTAATTAAATTTGAAATAATGAACCCATATTACAGAATCCTAATATGTTTTTCTTAATAGTGTGGTTATGTGATGTATTTGGAAGTTTTTTTTAATTTTTGGAGGTTTGGTGAAATCCTTGTTGGTAGCCTTGTAAGCTGTACAATGGTGGATGGAAGTACTGACTTTGCATTTGGGGTATGGACTATTTGTGCAGTGGGGATTCTCTTAGGTGGGGTTTTATTGTGGGGTATGTATATGGGGTGGTACGAGTGGTTTGATGTAATGTTATGTTGAGATATTTAATGATTTTGGAATGGATGAAATTATAGGTAGTGTGATGGCCATTTTTTGTGTTCGTTGGGTGATGTTGTGCAGTGGGCCAACATTTTTGTTAAGTGTTATTTGTGTAGTGGGATTACAGCTTGACTTGCGTATAGTGTGGAGAATGGTTATAGATGTTGGTTACCTATGTAGTGCAGGAATTAATTATAGTGAACTTATTAATAAATATTGAATAATGAATAAATTAAAAAGGGGTTGTTTTTTTTTGTGGTTGTCGATGGAGTGTGGTTGTGAATAGAAGGGTAGCAGTAATGGTTATTCAGTGTGGGATGTTTTTTTATTTCAAACCCATAGGTTATGTAGATTCTTCATTTTTCTATATATAAAAATTTTATTTTCTTTTGATTTTAAATACACACCACACACTTGTTTCACACTAAATTTTGAACAACCCAATTTCATGGGGTATGGCTTCTTTTACACCATCATATTGGGAGGATGGACTATTGGTTACTAGCTATCTTCCCGACACCATTTTTTGGATCATACCGCTTGAGCATATCTTCAATGGCTGTAGTGGATTGAGGCTTAATATATCCCGTGATCCTTTTGGAAGGATGTTTTTTGGATGAGTGGAACAGTTTTATGTAGTCCATGTTTTTTCCCAGTTGTCATCATGATGAGGCATATGTGATTTCCGGTGAGAGGGGTGGTTTTTGTGACCCACGTGTTTGCGGGTAAGATATGTGTGGTCTATGTCGTATGTGTGTTCATAATTTTTGGTAGTGTGATTTCATTTGGGGAAGGGAAGTAGTTTCAAGACATTATCCTTTAGGAATGAGTAGTTTTCCAGTTTTAAAAGTGGTGTGGGAACCCAAATCATTAATTTTCTTTTATTATTACCTTATTTGACTTGTGTTATTTGGTGATAGTGCATTGGTGAGATTGGGCTAGTTAGTATATTTCCTAGACATGGGTGGTTGGTATTGATTGTTTTCATAAGGGTATTAGTATGCTTCTGTCACATGTTCATGAGTTAGTTTGGTATCCCTATTGAGAATATTTTCATTTTCACCATGTATTATAAAACTATTTTCAGATTTCTAGGAAGACATTGAGAACTATGTTTGACATTACTAGCTTGTGCGATGGGATAATTGATATGTTTCCTCTGATTATCAATCTTTTTGTACTTTCATGAGTTTTTTTCACACTATTACCACATAATACAATTAAATAATGAATGGGTTGTATTTTTATGCTATATATAATTTGTTTTTCTTGTCTGAAATTTTTACATTCTTTACTCTCGGTGCTATTTTTAATTAAAAAGGGTAATGCATTACATTTTTGTGAGATTTTATACATTTGATGATAGTCACCATTCTAGGACCAATCAATGGTGGTTTTTAGGGGTCATTATCTCATCTACGTGAATATGGACAGATTTTAAACTTTGTTTTCACTTCCATCACCATGGTGATGGTGTGTCATGAGAGATTTTTTCCAAAAAATTCTTTCATTAAGTAAATCTAGTCCTCTGCCCGTGCACAAGAACATGAATATTAATTTTTCATTTAAATCAAATGGTTTTACATCTAAAATAATAGTGTGGACATAGAAACCAAAAAACCGAAAACAGATTGAAGACAAAGCAATTTAAACACTAAAACAGTGAAACATCAAATAGTTGGGAGAAAAAATAGATTGTATGGACTGATATATAAAGAGGAATGAAATGTAAAAAACATGATTTAAAGATAAAAAAATTTGATGTGTCATAAATTATATAATAATGGAATGAAACATTATTTTTACTTTAGAGAAATCAAAAAACTGATGCAATGGTCCAGCACTTATGGATGTTGATTGATTGCAAATTCGTTTCCTGCAACAGTTTAACATAGCTCATTAAAAAAAGATTTAAATATAGATACTGTACAAAAACCACCCACCCAACACAAATGAGTATTAAATTATTTTTCCATCAAACCTGATTAAAATGTTGTTGGAGTTTTTCATTCATAAAATTGATTCAATATTGTTAAAAACTGTATTGTAATAATAAAATTAAGAACTGTAATTAAAATGTATCATGAATTTTATAAGAAACCCTTAATAACTGACAAAGGTCCAACTCCAAAAGTAGATTAAAGGCATCACCCACAGAAATATACTGAATTATCAGTAACAACATATCTACATAACAAAAATCCTAAAAATCCATTGTAAAATCGTCATCATAATGATGATAGACAGGTATCTACATATATGCATATAAACATGGAATTTTTTTGAATAAGAGGAAATATTCTAAAAATGACCATCATCTAGAGAAACATAATCATGATATTTTAATTTGGAACTATCAGTAAGTGCATAGAAGATGGTATTTTTCTATAAGTTCTCCTATTTTCATTCCATTTTATACAATTTCACTCCAAACAGTCAACAACAAATGCATGGGAAAAAATTTAAAAGTATTGTGACATATTTTCCCCCCAGTGGACTCATTTTTATCATATTCAAAAAAAAACCAGTTAATCACCTCTTTGTCTTGAAACGTTCAAACCCATATATATCAAGTACTTGGATTCCCGACTTTTCATCTAGGTGATGAGAAATAGAAGTACTATTCAAAATCCTGCAAACCGTTTTCAATTTATAACTTTATAAAAATTTGATGCCATAGAACGGAACATAGTGAAGAATGAAAACATTAACTGTAAATAACAATCATTAAAAAACAAATTGACAATGAAAAAAGACCAAGCTTAGAAATGAAATAACCTTGGGTAAAGTACTTCTACAAATGCATCTCTTCTTACAACTGCAGTATTTTGATTCTAACATATTGTGATGGTTTCATCTGGAGTTACAATTATATGGTTGCATAGTGAATCTGGAAGAGCATGTGGGTAACACCTGAAGAAATTTAATTACAAAGTCAAATTTCCATCAATAAATCAATGGTGGTGACAACAGGTGGTGTACATAATAAGACAAAATCTTCATGAAAATTTCTTCAGCTGTATTTAGATGAAATATGAACAACTAATCCTTTGTATTTGTTGATTCCATTTCCTTCACTTTCATAAAATCAATGTTACCTCAATGTAAAACTCCAGCAACAATAAGGAATTTCACATACTAATAATAAAGAAACAATTGAAAAAAGAATCTTACTGGATTTGATGTTTTATGAAACAAACCCATGATTAAATATAATTTAACACTGACATCTCCTCCTCCGTGCTTATAGATTCTGAAACTAAACTTGAGGGGATGATCCATCCTTAAGAGATAAAAACTGTCATCCTTCCTTGTATAGGATGATCCATCCTTATGAGATAAAAACTGCTTCAGGGGTTTTAAAACAACATAACTGGAATCTAAATAGAGTAGGAAAACAGATGCCAAAAACTGCTTCAAGAAAGCTCAAATAGAATAGCAAGTAGTACATAGAAAAACAGGATTCAAAAAACCCAACATAGCTTCATAAAATGATGTTGAAACCCACACAGCATACGAAAAAGTATAAAAAAGTGATAGGACATGTTCAAATCATTATGAGAAATCTTCTCCAATCCAAAAGTAGTACAAGTAAACACGAATATCACCAATCAGGTAGCGTGTTTGTCAAATATCCATGCATGGATCAAATAAAAGGCAGGAAAGCCCTCATATTCTAATCACACACTACTACATAAAAACAGAGACATATCAAAAGAAATATACAGAACAGATTAAGTCTATAAAATCAGAGGAGAATGAGGGTAATATAGGTATGATGAAGCGTCAAGGTCTAAATTACCAATCAACTGATGCAGGTCCCCAAATTTGTACATAGAAAGGCAAAAAATGTAAATAAACAGTCAAAGAAAGTGGAAAAGCAGTCAAATACTACAATTGGTACCTAAAAGCAATGAAAGAGTAACTATGTTGGACTTTACTAGCTTGGGCGATGGGATAATTGATGTGTTTCCTCTTAGTCTCCTTCTTTTTGTAATTTCATGAGTTCTTGTTTCATACTTTTACCACATAATACAATTAAATAATGAACGGGTTGTATTTTTTTTCCTATATAAAATATGTTTTTCTTCTCTGAATGTTTTACCTTCTTTTCTCTCAGTCGTATTTTTAATTAAAAAGGGTAATGCATTACATTTTTTGTGAGATTTTATTTATTTGATGCTAGTCACCACTCTAGTACCAATTAATGGAAGGTTTTAGGGGTCATTATCTCTTCACCGATAATAGTGAAGGAGATGGAACTTTATTTTCCCTTCCATCATCATGATGAAGGTTGGTCTTGACAGATTTTTTCTAAAAAATTCTTTCATTATGTAAAATGGTATTTGATGCAGGAGGTTTATTTTAAATGATCTATATAATACCCATTTACATATTATATCATGAATAATTCATAATTTATGAATTATTATGTTAATAGTATGTTACATCATTCATGTGAGCTAGGATTCTAATGCCACAAAAGAAGAAGGGTTTCTCATTTCAATATCATTTTAATCGATATAGTTTCGGGTATAATTTATATAGTTGGAAATTATTTGATAATTGTATAACAAATAATTTATTTTTATTATAATTTATTAATTCTCGAAATTTTCCTGCAATATTAAAATTTCAACTCATTTTTCCTTAAAATTACTGAGAAAATGTTTTTTAGAGATGAATTCATTTCGTACTTTTTTTAAATTTAATTTCAATTATATATAAAATTTTTCATTCATAAATTCAATAATTATTTTTTGAAATTAAAAAAATGATTTAAATTTGTCATTTTTAACCATGAATGACTTTTTTTTACTTTTCTAAAAGAAAAATTCATCTCATTTCCCAAATAGGGAACATTTTGAACCTTTTTAAATTGGTCTAAAAGGAATGAACCTTTTATATTATAATTCATATATGGAATTACCCACCACCAAAGCCACATGAATAATTTAATTTTCCACTATATGCTTTCATGTTCATTTATAAATGTTATTTTTTCTATAAAATTTAATTAATTTTCATATTTTTTAATGTCAATCTCAATGTAAAAGGGTATTTTTTTCAATAAATATCCTATTTGATCTGTTAAAATATATTTTCCTGAAACAATAAGAAATGATATAATTTTTTCTTCTAAATAATAAATATATGACTCTCACATGTATATCGTGATTATTCAAATTCTTTTTATGGGATATTATATGAATAATATTTCGTTAATAAATTAAAATATTATTAATCATCCTTATATTATGAAATGTGGAATGATTATGAAAACCTATTTCATTGAATTATTACATATTATGTTTTGAATTTGGATTGAATTCCATTATTTGGCACACATAGATCATGAAAATGATATAATGGGTATTCCTTGATAAAAATATAATGCATTTTATAATGTTTTAGTCTTCTGAGATTTCATGTATTTGATTATATAGTAACCCTAATCCACTAAGAGAATTTTTCAACAAAGAAATATTTTCATGGAAGTAAGACATTACTCATTTAAATGTCATTGTTTCTGTTTCTACAAAAATAATAATGTTACTATGATCTTATGATTCCATGTTACTATATATATGATTCCATGTAATAATTCATGATATTTATCTTTTATGATATAATGTTATACCTATGATTGACATTATATGTTTCCATTTGTAGTTTATTACCATACGAGGATATTTATACCAATAATTTATTTTATGTATTCCCCAGGTTATCTAACAAAATATTAGGATATCATATGGATTTAGGGTCTCAATATGATGTTATTATGTGGAATATTGGGTTTTATTTTCCATTTATTTTAGTATGATCCTGGTTTTTGAAATACACAACCCCTAATGGTCCTTTTTTTGTATTAATGGATAATCATGTATTAATTCAGTTAATATTATTTTTAAAAAAATTGGGTCACTATATGTAGTATTCTACATAATATTCTTACGATGATTAAATGTAAGCATGTTCAACATAATCACAATCCTTGAGAAGATTATGTAAATATAATAATCCTAATTGGAACCTCTATGTAGAAACATTATAAGATGAATCCAACATGGGATCCTCAATAGAAAACTATATTCTAACTACACATGACCTTATATGACATAGAAGTCACACTAATAAAGGGAAATATCATCAAGGGTATATAAAAGAACACTATCTAGAGAGAAAACTCATGGCCCATCTCAGATCATGGACTACCAATAGTTTGGTTTGAAGACCAAAAAAAATTGTATTATCCTGTAATTTTTCAATATCTTTAACCATGTACTATTCTGTGGTACATATAAAAGTTAAATAGGTAAACCACAACAATTCCACTAACAATTTACATGATCTTCGGGAGGGACTTGTCTCATAACTCAACCTCTAGGGGAATCTGTATTCAATTTTTATAGGCAGAATAACTCTATTAATTAAATCACCACAAAATTATTATTAAAATTATTCAAAACACCATAGGGATTCCATTGATGATATATATATATATGTGTGTGAAAAAAATTGCCAATGTGTACTTATACTATGTCTAATTATGAATCTCTGTTTTAAAAACATTGATGACCCTCAAAAGGGAAAAATATGATAAGGGCAGGGAAAATATACCATAGTATTTGGAGTGAATTCTCAATGGCACACATGGGTTTCTACTCCAGAATACCATGGCATATAAACCCAATGTACATAGCATGTAGATCATATACAGTATGAGTTTCAAAAATGGTTTACAAACATGTGTACATTATATGTCTATTCCATATGTCTCATCTGGGTTGTGTACTCGTACACAACACGTAATAAAAACTAGGTACAACTAATCAACATGTTTAAACACCCAAAAAGTGTCTTTCTGGAAATTTACTCAACTACATAGACAACTAATTTTAAATTGAATGTAATCCAAAAGCAAGGTGAGAACATGCTGAAATTCATAATACCCAATGACCTTTATCACATGGTGTGTTTTTTTTATCTTCATGCAGTAAGATCAAGATTTTTGAATTGTAATCCTCTTATGAGTTGCTAAACCCCCCAATATATTCCATAAATGCTATAAAATGAACATCATGGAGTATATATAAACTAGAACGTTATTTTAAACAATAAATTAGTAAATATAAATTTAATTATTATAAAACCATAAAAAATACTAATTTTATTAGGAATCCACCAAATCATCACATTGGTCCACATTCCCCTAATGCTTCCTAACAATCTAGCTCCACCTAAGCAACGTGATGGCACCTCACATCCTCCACACCCCCTTTATATCAATATAATTCTCCTTTTTTTCCAATAAATTATAAAATAATGTATCCCATAGTGGTATTACAAGACAATACAATGGTAAATGAGGAATGGAATGATCAAAATGGACAGGAGGAAAAATGATACTGAAAAAAATATTTACTCAATCCAATCCATAATTCCCAAAAATAGTGTATTCCTTGACTAAGAAAAAACCATATTTCTATAACCAATGTTGTTGAAATAATAAAAATATTATTCATTGATAAAATTATATTTCTAAATGAATGTGTGTGAATACATTATTATTTAATTAAATAAATATTATACATTAATCATTGCATTAAAATTTGAATGAGTCATGTAATCTCAAAACTCATATCCTAGGGTAAAAACCATATTTTATGAATAATTGGGTGGTCAAAAATATTATCAATGATCATCATTAAGGGGGGGAAAATTGCACCACTCATAAACCAATGAAATAAAAATACCAAATTAAATATTTCATTCCTATTCTGTAAATACGTTGGTTTTTAAAACCACCTGAACAAAACCCTTCTCAACCCCAAGAAAGCTTGTTGGTCCAACACGTGACATGGTCCCATCTAAAGAATCAAAACAACTATGCTTTCATGATTGTCCAATGAAAAGTATTACATTAAAAATAACCATCCCTTCAATGATGATGTTTTAGAATGAATGATTTGATACTCCACACCATGGGAGAACCCATATGATATCATCATAATGGAAGTCCATTATTAGAGATCCCCACCCAATCCATCAATTAATGTGATGACTCGAAAGACCAAAACCAATACATTTTGAAAACCAATGAATATTCATCAGACCATATCTCATTATATATTATATTGAATAGTACCCATAATAGAAGCTGAATTTAAAATCATAACAAGGACCACCACACATAAATGGCCAATGGTGCACTCACCACCAAATTATATCCCATAATATGATTCTCAAGATAAAACCCAATTTATCAAACCAATCAAACAAAAAAAATTATTTTAATAGAAAGGAATATAGCTAATTCTCTCTTAACATACAAAGGACAAATTCAATATATTGAAAATGATCATCCATAATAAATGTGAATTCTAAAATTCAGTCAATATGCATGCATCACTCTCCATGATTCATACACAATCAAATGAAGGATATATCTTCATTTTACAAACTCTAAACATAATGTGTCTGGATATTTCCAGGAAAGTTCGAAACATGTGAACACCAAATTACAACTCTCATATCATTTCCATGATACCCCTTATCAACGGGTCACATCTTTTATTCAGACCCCAAGCTCTGTGTCTCCGTATCTACAATCATATCTACATAACCGATTTTCTATGGATCACAATTATCCACTAACTAATATATAATTTAATGGCTTATACACACAACTAAAGTGTTCCATTATATCCTAACTCGTGATTAAAAAGATACATCCAATATAAGGCCATATAATCAAATTACTAACCAAATCTATTTAATCAATTTAGAATCCCCCTTATATTGCATATAGAAAATTATGCTCTACATTGTGGAACAAATTTTTTTGATCACCCATGAAACGATTTGTCTTTAAAAAATAAATCATCTAACTTGAATCTACTTGAAAACATGGTTAGGAATCCAAACATTTGGAACCAATGGATCATTTCATTATTAATGAGAACCCTAGGTGATTTCATAAATAAAAAAAGCAACAACGTGCCTATATTAAAAACAAAATAATCATACCTTAATCAGTCAAAACTAGATTATAAATCCAATATATATCCCATAATGGGATTCCATACACCTGGTAATAACTATCTCATGTATTTCCCTTAATCAAACTAAACACTAACCTATAAGGGAATGAGAAACAACTAATGGCCTCTAGGGCTCCCACACACCCAAAATGATCAAGAATCATGACATGTCAACTTGTCTAACAACCTATAACATATGTCAAACCTATCTCTATGGTCACATAACACATGGTATTATCCACACACCCATCACATCATTAGGTATCTAATAGTCATATTATCTCTCTCAATGGGAGGTAAGGATAACATTGACCAACTAGGGGAAAACCCTCAAACCAGGGTAAAATTATGTAGGATTCCAATTCCCTTGTTATGGAGGAAACACCATACATATTTTTGTTAGAAGAACATTAAATTGGAACCCATTGATTTATATTAATCTAATGTATATGAATTTAAAAAAAAATACCTTCCATGCATTGACCTACTCCGCCTTAGTCCTCTCATAGAATCCAGATAAGGCACCACTGAAGGGAAGGTCATGTTATGAATATCGAGAAGATAATGAATTGAAAGTCACTATGAATATCCATACAGAAATAACCCCATGAGGTTCTCATTAACTATGAATGATTATGTACCTATCAGTATCACACTAGGGTATTTTACAATAGAACAACAGACAAAGGACAATTTTATAAAATATCAATGAAATGTAGATGATAAAACAGTAGGTGTGTTGATATTAATCTTTATTTACCACAACTAAAAATGATATACCCAATCAAGTTATACTGAAAAGGATTAAACTACCAAACCTTACAAATGGTTCTCATTACAGTCAAAAAACATAGTCTCAATGTTCCAAGTTTCACAGTACACACATTGTTTAATTAATTAAAATTTCATTCGATGATTTGATAGAAAACAATATATATTTTTTCCTAGTACATTAAATAAATGAACATAAGAAATAATGAACTTAAAGTGGTCAAAAATGGGATCATGAACCCTATCGAGATACTATGGATAGTTCACCTTTTGTGTATGAGAACTGAGTCATCAACATCACCGTTAAACGACTAACTGTATATCAACTTGACCAGTCATGAAAAGGTAATATATATTTATATATGTTAACCTATTTTAGTAGAATTATACCAATAAATAGTATGTGAAAACATTATTTACACTGTTGTTGAATCTTTAAACAACTATCCTTTATTTTCAATAATAATCAATCATTGGATATATAATAACATGTAGACCCTAAGTGCATAATTTGATGCATGTGGAAACTTAGGACCTCACCAAAAAATAGTCAAAATCAATCTCAATCCTTCGTACTGTGATCTAGGAGAACAAAATCCATAATATATCCTAAAATCCACATAACATATGTTTCAAAAAATCTGAGTGTCATATAAATCTATAACAACACATATCATTAAAAACCATCCAATACAACGGAAAATTCAGATTTATTACAAGAATTTATGTTCCTAATCCATCGATATGATATCCCTCAAAGGTAATGACACATCCACAATACTAATGTATAATAAAATCCAAAATTTAGAAACAACGTGAAAGGAATAACTCAGATACAACTATGTAGTATTCCAAATCCTGTGTTCCAATCCATCACCCTGATCATGTTCACCACATGGCCTTAGGACTTCCTCCAAATATGCTACAAGTTTTTGGATAAAAACAAAGGCCTAGGGAGTTTATGTGGTGAAACATATCCCTTATTTAAAATTAATAAAAATATAATAAAAATGTAATCATCAAATATATTCTTCAATAATCAGTGTTTTGAATCAATAATTATATAAAAGGATGTAATATGGGATGATGTGTTATAAAGGGTCTAACTACCATGTTGTATATACAACACTAATTAACCACTAATTCAAACACGTATACAATAGTAAAAAAATAAACTAAAATAAATGTTCATATCACAACTTATAACTCTAAGATGAATTACAAACACATAATTTATTCCACTATTGAGATGTGAAAACTATATTATATGAATCTACAAAAGAACATATGATCGATCAAGTAATTGTTGTCCTCTACCTATCTTTATTCCATTTATGCTCAACCTGAATGAAAAAATATTTTATATACGTACATAAATGTGAAAATACATAGGTGATAAATAATTCTCTTTAGGCAAACCAAAATGCTGAAATGAAAACTTATTTACATAAGCACATGATCCGGAAATATGCTCTATCTAAATGAGATACAGATGATAAATCAACATTCAATCATTATGTCTTTTATTTTTATCGACGTTATCTTATTCGACCAATGTATAAAGTTTTTATGAACATTTATCACCATATATTTATATATTTGTGTGTGTCGGGTGTATTAACATATTTATATTTATATTTATCATATATATCTATGAAATATTCATATATAACATGTATCATCATGAAACAAAGGAATGAAACTAATATATCCATGTATACCTTCATAAGGGATTCAGGTTTATATAAGGGTTATTAGCTGCATCAATTAAATGATGATCTTGGATTCCATTACTGAAAATCCCAATCAATGATGTGAATCATTTCATTATCCATCCAATCATGTGGTGTGAAAAGCCATGTCCAGGAATATAATAATGATGTGAAATTCTATGTACATCATCCTAATTAAGCAGTGGGAAATGTCATGTCAAAAAACATAGTACATGAGGTGAAAAACCATGAAAAAAATCCTAGACCAATGTGTTGTGAAGCATCATATCCAATAACAAAAACCATTGCGTGTTAATTATAATCAAATATGATTTCTTGGTGTTTGGAACCCATGAAGAAGGTATGGGTATCTGTTTTCTATAAGGAACAAAATCCAAATCCTAGGAGAAATATAGTGGAATCATGACAAAGTAATTTTCATTCAAATTACAAAAAAATTTCAATAACAACTAGAACTTTTTTTCATCCCCACCAACGCATCATATCATATCAGTACCCAAGTCCCAAAATAATGGTAGCATGTCTCAAAAACCTAGCTACATCTTGAGTAATCATGTGATAACATATGTATGGATTGGGGTTTCCCAAAATCCTAAAACCACCACAACCACCACCTACTATTGGGACGATATGTTCGAAGTGGGTTATAAGGTGACACGTACAACCATCATTAAAAAAACCCCTAATTCACTAGTTAAGGGTAATTCAATAACTGGGAAACCATAGGTTTTCCTTAGTTATAACTCTAGAGAGGAATACGTACTAGGATCATATAAGATTCCTATAAAAGAAATTGATCCCTCCTAGGATCCTCAGATAGTGTATGTGACTATAGGAATCCTACATGGATCCTTAAATAAGGGTAATAGTAATCATATTCAACCTACTCCAGATTATTATAAACATTATGTAAATGATGTCTCATAAATAAAATCATCTATGTTCAAACAAATATGGATATATCCTACAATAGATTCTCAGTAACACACTAGTTTATAAATTCACATTTCCTCAAGAATAAAAGGAGGAACACCAAAAAAGTGAAATTTATTCATGGTAAAATCTCAAATCATTTGTCTTAAGTGATTGGTCATGGCCTATATCAGATCATGGTCTCCCACATGTTTGGTCTGAATACCAATAAAAATTTCTCATAAATTTATGTATCTATCACGTTGATAAAGGAATATTCTATGATAAACCATATTATGTACATGGATAACCCACTATATGTAAAATTAATATTCAAATAAACCTGAAGAGGGTATCAAACCTTGTATAACCATTAGGGTAGAACTGAGCTAATTTTCTTGGTTAATAACCTCTCTGTTAAATCTTTCAACCCAATATGACTCATATAAATCCTTAAACCCCAAAGGGTTACACTATTGTGATCTAAAAAAATAAATGTGGACTACTCGTGTATTGAATTATTACTTCAGGGTGTGAAAACAAGAAAACCCATTAAATGGGTTACGTGAGAGTACTAAAGGACATGTACAACCTAGTACACAATGTATACTATAAACTACCAACATATTCATTTACTACTTCCAAAAAATAAATCTAAAAATATTTACATGTTTTTAGATCATTGTCATGAATTATACCCTATATTGGATACCTTTTCATGTACCTCACAAGGCCTAATACTTTGATTCATTACGTTTTTGTACTCATAGAAAACTAGCGACTGACATGATATCAGTATATATACTCTACACAATTGATTTCCCGAACACATCCTATCAATACATGTAGTTATTTACATGGATGTGTTATATTATATGTGATTTACCCCATGTAAATTTTTTTAATTGTACAATTTCATATTCTCTAAACAAGAAGTACATATATTGTCTGTTCCAAAACTATATATTATGTGGTTTGAATATTTTAATGGGAAACCCTTGAAAATGGTGTGAAACACCATTTTATTCCTCAAAAGATACAGATCAACTTTAATGGTGTCTTCAAGAACCTTAACATTTATTTAAGAACATAAAATCAAAAAATAAAACTAATTTTGTGGAATAAACATAAAATGAGTCTAACTTTGAGTGGAATCCACAGAAGCCTTTCAACAATTTTTGTTTCAACACTACTATATGAATATATGCATCCTCTAGAGCTCTACTATGTATTCACTCTTCATCTCCCACTCCCCCTATATCAATCCCTCCATCAACTTTTATAAGGAATCGGCCATAAAACATTACATATTCATGAATTAAATGAATAATTCACATTGAGGATCTTTTCAGGTTTAGTGTTTTAGAGAATTAGGACACAAATATTACATCCCTAAAGATTATAAAGCAGACACTTCTACTCAGTTTCCATTTTTTTCATAAAATAATAACTCTTAAAAAAAGATACATGACTAGTTCCATGTTTTAGAAAACATGTCTTTCCATGATCCCATCCTTGACCATATTCATCTTTATGTCCTAAGGAAAACATGTCAAAAACATGGGATGAGCATAAAAATATTAGTAAGTGATATAACATAATGAACGAAAACATTAACACATCAATATATACATATCAATGAAACCATAATTTATAAAAATACCTTCTGAAATCATAATATTTTTGAATAACACATAGTAATCACATATCATAAATGTAACTTAAGGAATTTATAACATACTTACATTGAAGTTATCATAGCTACATAGAGAGTCACATTTGGAATACCCATATTAATATATTACTTTAATATCTTATGAGAAACGTTAACAATTACTTCTGTCACGTTACCCAATGCACTGGAGAGCTATCTCGGGCTCACCCGCCCTTGGATTATCACAGAACCACCAGTATATGTAACAATGGCCAAGAACCATAACACAATCATAAAAAATAATGTAAGAATAATGGAATGATAACATTCCCATATTGAAATAACAATATAAAATTTTAAGCTATTGAAATAAGAAATCCAATATAAAAACCATTTCAGAAACACAAATACATAAAAAGAGTATATGGTATTTATTTTTATTTTGAAAACATTACTTATTTTTAAGGAAACCATAGATAAAATAATACTAGTGGTGGTGGAAATGGTCATTTTCATCGCTTACGTTAAAAAAGAAACATTCCTTTTTGTTGTTTAGTAATGAACTTCATAGAGAAAATATTTCCTTTGAATTAAATGAATAGTTAAAAGGGTTTTATGAAGCATATAAAATAATGTCGTGTAGAAATACAAAGATGCCTCAATGAAAGGAGATCGATATGAAGTCTTGTACAAAGACGATATCCATAGATTAAGGATAAATAAATAACAAAATTATGTGTGAAAATTATAAATACACACAATATAAGTGGATATTTAGTGTTAAAAAATCATAGGTAATCCCCACATATTCATAGCATGAAATAATCAAGGAGTAGAGGTTTATCCTAAAGAATAGAAATTGGGTTATGAAGTTCCCTTACAGAAATTTGACATCCTAATAGCATCACATTAAAATTCGGAATATTAGTTGATGATAGATAAAAAGTAAATCTCATCACTTAGACATAAAATTTACAGCAATAAGGATATATAATAGCACATCCCAACATAAGAAGATGTAAATTGAAAGACCTAACAAAAAGAAGTCTTTTAAAAAGCGGAAGGTGAAAGGATCTCCTACCGATTAGGGAAACTTTCGAAATGTACACACCATGAAAGAAGGATCATACAATGAATATGTAAATACCCCTAAATTAAAATATGCTACACAAATAATAAAATCATGGGTAGTACATACACCACACAAAATAAAATAGTGGAAAATGTTGCATGAATCTCATGGGAATAAAAGTGAGATAAAAACCCCTTACCTCGTTGTAATGAATCGAGTCGTACGTCCAAAAGATAATGAACACTGAATGAGTCAAATAATACCATTAATATAAATACAATCATGATAATATATATGAAATGGTAGTACACAATACCCCACATTCATCAATTAAGTGGCGAACAATGGAAATCTCATGGAATTAAAAGTGAGATAAGAAATCTCTTACCTCAAGTTCGACTTGTTCTCGTTCGTTCTTTATATTCATGAATAATATACTTAGGTCAATTTATAATTGCATAATGACTTCCATTAAATTTTATTATTCAATTAATATTACATATTATCATGTTATAATAATTAGTTAATTATGTGAGTTCATATCATACATTTTATGGGTGTTCGGTACAAGAGTAAAAAATGAACTTGTTTGAAATGAATTGCCCAATTAGTTATAATTATATCATCTCGATAATGGTGTTCATGATTTAAATATCATATATATCCAGTATATATTTATTTAATAATATTATATAATTTTCTGAGATATCAAATGAAATGTACCATTCATGGAGATGGTAGGCCGCACGTACACATGAACGCTACTTTCATTTTTTATCATATTAATGGACTATAAAAAAATGAGACATAGATATATTATAATTCCAGAATAATATATATGTTATATAGGTCACATAGGTTCATTTATTCCAATATTTATATGTTCCATGTATGGCATGAATGAGTCATATCACTTGAGGGGGCGGTTGTCCACACTTCCTCATATTAAATTATCGCATTTGCAGAACATTAAAAGCATAAAGGTATGTTTTAAATATAAAAAACAGAAGCATATAGAGGACATAAATATAATATATATCATATATAAATATTGTTACATCATAATTTCCACCATGAGAGGTGTTAACAAATATTGAAAATCATTGTTTCGTGAGGCAGTAATTCACCACCCACAAAAATAGTATGTTCTTTAACCATTAGACAGAGGTGTGGGTAAGTGTAGGTAGAATCATTTGCATAAAAATATCATAGAATTATAAGGTTACTGGTTTTACTATGGTATCAAATAATAATATTATAGTGGTGAGTGATGATGGAAAATAAAAGAAAAAACTCGAGAGAATACATTACCTCTATATCGGGTAACTCTTTTTTTTATTTGAGCCAAAGGGTTCCTTGGAAAGACATCTGTCCAATGTGAGGCTTCAAGGAGTAATAGTGGGATGTGGAGTGATAATATGTTCATATTTTGGACGATTAAAGGGCTTGATAGGTGTTGGTATTGGTTAGAGGAGGGGGTCTTTTAGAAGAGGGAGGAGGGTCTATTTTGGAAAGTCTTGAAATGTTATGTTATTATGAAATGATTTTCAGATTTTTAAGGCCCCATGATTATATATTTTTAGGATAAGGTGATATGAGTTCTAAATCCACACATCCAATAGGTTTTAGACTTGTTTAAGTGTTATATTTTACATTATCATTTCATTTTATTTAAATCGTTCATTAATGAGGTAATCACTGCATCATCATGTTGTCATAAATAAATTTATTTATTTAATGTCTAAAAATTGTAACAAAACTACCATGATGTATGAAATCTTTTTATAATTCTAATTAATATTTATAGTAAAAAATATAACTTATATAACCCCATTTAAAATTTGTTTTCGAAAAACAATACATGTTTCTGACATTTTTATTTTTACTTTAAATTAAAAGGTTATTAATGTCATTATCATACAATAGTGGATCCATGGGACCCCAAATTGACCCATGGATTGTCCTGGTCTTCCATGACTCATCCAATAAGGTTAGGACATGTTTCAAGGTATTTTTATATTTTTATAATATTATATTTACCTCAAATTACCCTAATTACCTTTAATCGGAGTTAATAAAACTCCAATGTTACTATTGACCAAAAATTATTTTCATCCTAATGAACAAAATTTTACTTAATAATGTCAAAAATTTAAGTCATATTTTTTAAATTCAATTCACATAATTGGTAAAATTTTAGTTAAATGAAAAAATGTATTTTTAACTACTACTTAGTGGTTTCACTATTCATCAAAAAATTATGTCTGGAAGAAAATACCAAAAAATCACCCTATGATATATTTGATATTACAAATTCAAAAATAATTTCCATTTTACCAAATTCAAAATATATACATTGAATTAATTAATTTTATAATTAATTCACACTGTCAAAATAGAGAGTGTTTTTTTAAGAAATAATATTTATCAAAAGATTGACATTTGTTTATGTCCAATTTCAATGTGATATTAATTTACATGACCACAATTGGATTAAATAGTAAAAATATATTTTAATTATAATTTAAACCCAATTAAAAATATAATATATCCATATAAATAAATTAGATTAAATGGAGGTTTTGAATTATAATAAAAGAATTTTCCCTATTCATTAAAAAAATAAACTTTATCGGAAAAATCCAAAAATTTAAACAAAGTATATTTTGATGACTTGATTTTATATAAGGATTTTAGTTTGTCAAATATAACATATGAAAGTGACAAAATGTATATTTAAAAAGAGTTCTCCATCAAAAGGCGGTTAATCGACCTTTTGAAAAATATTAGAATATTTATGCTAAAAATTGGATTCATTCGCATTTTAAGCCTCTAACATTTATTGGATAAATGTAAACAATATTTGACAAACATATATAATAATTTTTTAGTTAGTTATGTTAATTCTCTCCATTACAATGGCTAGGCGTTAACTACAATTTTAAATAATATTAGTATATTAGTAGTGTGCAACGAAAGATTTAAAAGAAACTCGTTGTTGCGAATCGGGTACGCCATCGAACAAAGAAACCCTTATAAAGTAAAATTAATATTTAATTCACAAATATTAATAAATATTAAAATATCATTTTTTTTATTTTCCAGGGATGTTACATCTTTCCCCCCTTTTGGTAATTGGGTCCACACAATTTTAAAATTAGGCTTTGAAACTTCCTTGAAATTCACACATCGGAAAAGGAGTAAATAATACTATCACTTTAAAATAATGAAATAAAAGCACAATGGTAACCTAAGATAACCAATACATGTATCCATTTAAAACATGGATATGGACGTGAAACTAAGGGCCAAGTTCTGATGTAGAGTGATTTAAAATATGTCTAGGAGAAAGTTAACCACCCGAAAATCACAAACATGTGATGAGTTAAATGGTATTTGATTCCCCAGTAGGAAAAGTTAACAAAAAATGTTTTTAAGTTTCTTTTCATAGAGGAATTTATTTATGAGATTAACTAAACCATAAGGAATCATATTTACTTGTCATGTAGAAATTCATCTCTTACATGATTTATTACATAAACTCATATTTTTTTCCAAAAGATGAGTATTTAGGATGACTTATTCTCATTAAGAGTTCTATAATCAACTTACTGGGAATAACCTAACTCAAAAAAGATGAAATATATATTTCCCATGTCTTTAGACCTTATCCAAAACAAAAATGTTAGTACATGATCAGATAATCTCCAAAAGGATAGTCCTTTACAAAAAGAAAAACTACCCCTATTCTCCAAAGTTTTTTAAACAAAACCCATAGTTCTTAATAGACCAATCAATAAACAGATATCCATAAAATTATTAAATGCAATCCAAACTAATATTGAAACCCAAATCACTTTAGGATATCATCACATATTCTTCAAAGATAAATCTTAATATTTACTTCTAAATACTATAAGTTACTCTTAAAGTCTCATACTAAAAAGTAATTAACCTAATCACAAATCCCCCATGATAGGTTAATCACTTCCATAGATTACCCAAAATCAACTTATTATTTATTAATATGATCATCTAACTGAAAATAATTAGTCATACTTACCAGGGACTTCATGTAGTCTAGTGGTAGGTGATAAATCCCAGTCTCACTTGGGTTGTGGGTTCAATTCCCACTGCTTCGTCCAATGAAATGAGTTGTCACATGGTCAGTGTGTTTTCCCTTTTAGAAACTATATAATTTTATAGAATTCCTAAAAAGATATATGTTTATCAAAAATAACATAACATTTTTTAACCACAATGGAGATCTAATAACATTATTTTTGCATCTCAAAATGTATTAACCGGTAGTTGCTTCGAATTCAAGTATCATATAAACCCAAATGGTTCTTTATAACTATATCCACAATAGAAAAGACAATTATTCCTTCAATAAAATATTCATATATCAATCATCAGGGTTACACATACTATTAAAATTATTCTAATGTAACCCTATATTCAAATGAGACATAATACTTTTATGAATATTACCATCCTTAAACCTACCTTAACTCTTGAGTCCCTTATATGTTGACTTCATACACATTCAACATTCTTCATGATCCATTAACCATTCATTTCCAATATATTCTGAAATACTTCATTCCTACAAACAAAATCATGAATCATATCCTAATATTTCGGTAATAAGAAAACATATTTTAAAAAATAATCCATTCTATTCATTGGTCATTGTCAGACTCTTTATCCTCAATCGGAATGGCATAAGGTATTGGTAAACGAATATTTGAATGATCCTGGTGATCCCATTCCGGAAACTTCTCCGTATTACATGGGTTGACATAATAACCATGCACACCATATTTAAAACATTCAATTGATCCTTCTAAAATTAATTCTTTCCTTTACCTAGATTCAACTAGATGTTTCCTTTTTCAATGGAAAATTATTCCTTTTTAACCTTCATTTCCACATCTATAGAATCTTTATTTCCCTTTGAAACATTTTACCATGTGTTTCTTTCCACATCTCAAACACATAGTCTTTTGAACATACATACCTTTATGATTATTAACCGAACATCGGTAGGGATTTTTTTCTTACATATACGATGCCTTATAAAAATTACTAAGGTCGGGTGGTTAATGAGGACTCCAAATAGTTGGTTGAGAATAATCACAAAACATCTCATTGAAACTCCCATATCATTCAGTTTCTAGTTCAAAAAACCATCACAGTTTTCTTCACATCCATTTTTACTTTGGTTCCTGCAAGATCCAGCCATTTACTAAAACCAAAAAGGACAGTGGGAGTATATTAGTAAAATCATCATATAATAATTGGATATAATTATTCATGTTATCTTAAACTCGTTAACTTTATCTAAAAAACTATGACTCTTTCTGAAATCCTAACCATTATTATAATGTCACTTATTCATAAAGAATTCCCAAACCTATAAGGTTATCTAAATTGACATCTGATACCTACTATAAGGACCCGACCTTAAAACATTACATAATATTGAATTAAATTAATAATTCACATTGAGGATGTTTTTAGGTTAATATTTTTAGAGAATTAGGACATAATTATAACATCTAAAAATATTATAAAATAGACACCTCTACTCGTTTTCCATTTTTTTCATAAAATAAAAACTCGTAAAAAATGAAACATGACTACTCTCGATTTTAGACTGCATGTATTTCCATGATCCCATTCCAGAACTTATTAATCATTATATCATGTGGAAAACAATTCAAAAACATTTTATGAGCATAAAAATCCCAATAAGGGTTATAACATAATGAAAGGAATCATTAACCCATCATTAAATACAAATAAATGAAACCATAATTTTCAATCATACCTTCTGAAATCATAATATTTATGAATAATAAATAGTAATCACAAATCATAAAGGTAACATAAGACATTCATAACATACTTACATTGTATCTTTCACAGGTACATAGAAAGTCAAATTTGGAATACCCATAATAGTATATTCTCTATATCTCTTAGGATAAACATTAACATTTACCTATATCATGTTCCCAATGCAATGGTGAGCTATCTCGGGCTCACCCACCCTAGGTTTATCAAAGAACCACCCGTATACGTAACAATGCGCAAGAACCATAACATAATCAAAACACATATCTTAAGAATAAAAGAAATATAACATTCCCATATTGCAATAAAAATTAAAAAAAATTAAAATATTGAAATAATAAATCCATTCTAAAAACCGTTTTCAATACCAAAATACATATAAAGTGTAAATGGTATTTATTTTTCATCTGAAAACATTATGTCTTGTTAAGGAAGCCATAGATTAAATAATACTCGTGGTGGCGGAAGAGGTCATTGTCACCACTTACGTTACAAAAGAAACATTCCTTTTTTTCATTTAGTAAAACACATTGTAGAGAAATGAATCCTTTTGAATGAAATGAAAATTAAAAAAAAATTACGCACCGTATAAAATAAAGTCTTGTAGAAATAAAAAGATTCCCCAATGAAAGGATATTGAGACGACATCCTGCACAATGACGGTATACTTAGATTAAGGATAAATCAATTACATAATAATGTGTGAAAAATATAAATACACCCAATATAAATGGATATTAAGTGAAATGCAATCAGAGTTCATCCACACATATTCATCTAATGAAATAATCATGTAGTATAGGTTTAACCAAAAGATTTGAAATTTGGTTAAGAAGTTCTCGTACATAAATATGACAGCCTAATGACGTCACATTAAAATTCAGAAAATGAATTTATGAGAGATAAAAAATTTATATCATCACATTGACATAAAATTTACAGGAATAAAGATATTTAAGAACATATCCCAACATAATAAGATTTACATTAAAATACCTAACAAAAAGAAATCTTTTAAAATGAGGAGGGTGAAAGTTTCCCATACCGATTTGGGTAACTTTTGAAACGTACACCCCATGAAAGAAGGATCATAAATTTAAGATGAAAATACCCATAAATTAAATTATATTACATAAATAAAACAGTCATGGGCCGTACATACACCCCAAAAATTGAAATAGTGTCAAATGTAGCATGAATCTCACGGGAATAAAAGTTAGATAAAAACCCCTTACCTCATTTTATTCAATCGAGTCGTATGACCAAAAAATAATCAACACCAAATTAATCACATAATACCATGAATATAAATAGAAATATGATAATATATATGAAATTTCAGTACACAATACACCACATGCATCAATTATGTTGCAAACAATGGAAATATCACAGATTAAAAGTGAGATAAAAAATCTCATACCTCAAGTTCGACTTGTTCTCGTTCATTATTTATATTCCTGAATAATAAACTTAGGACAATTTATAATTTCATAAGTACATAAATTAAATTTTATTATTCAATTAATATCACAATATTATCATGTTATTATATTTAGTTAATTATGTGAGTTCATAACATACGCTTTGTCGAT
Source organism: Viscum album (assembly GCA_963277665.1). NCBI lineage: Eukaryota > Viridiplantae > Streptophyta > Magnoliopsida > Santalales > Viscaceae > Viscum > Viscum album. The sequence continues at coordinate 746,606,969 of OY728151.1, read as the reverse complement.
GTTCGATACATGAGTCAAAAATGAACTTATATGAAAATAATTTCCCATGTATTTATAAGTACATCATCTCCATAATGGTGTTAATGATTTAAATACCATATATATCCTTTATATATTTAGTTTATAATATTACATAATTTTTGGAGATATGAAATGAAACCTACCATTCATTGAGACGGTAGGTCGTACGTATGCTTGAACGATACTTTCATTTTTTGTCATATTAATGGACATTAAAACTAAATGAGACATGGATATATTATAGTTAATGTATAATATATATGTTATATAGGTCATTTATGTTCATTTATTCCATTATTTATATGTTCCATGTATGGCATGAACGTGTCACATCACTTGAGGGGGCAGTTATTTACACTTCCTCATATAAAAAAATCGCATTTTCACAACATGAAAAGCATAAAGGTATATTTTAAATATAAAATATAGAAGCATAGAGAGTACGTAAATATAATATATATCATATAAAAATAAATTTACGTCATAATTTCAACCGTCAGAGGTTTTAAAAAAATATTGAACAATCATCGTTTCGTGAGGCCATAATTCGCCACCCACAGAAACAATATGTTCATCAACCATTAGATGGAGGTGTGTAAATGTAGGTAGAATACTTTTCATAACAACATCGTTGTATATTTAGGATTATGGTTTTTTATGTGATATAATAATAATAATATAGTAGTGAGTGATGAAGGAATGTAAAATAAATAAACTTTAGAGAAGACATTACTTCTAAATCGTGTAAATCTTTTTTTATTGGAGCCAAAGGCTTCCTTGAAAAATACTTCATCCAAAAGTGAGGATTCAAGGAGTAAGAGAGGTATTTGGAGATATAATATGGGAATAGGTTGGATTATCCACGATCTTGAGAGGTGTGGTTCAGGGGGTAGAGGTGGGGGTCTTTTATAAGAGGGAGGAGGGTCCCTTTTAGAAATTCATGAAATGTTACTTTATTATAATATGATTTTCGGATTTCAAAAGTCCCAAAATGATTTATTTTGAGAATAAGGTGATAAGGGTTCCAAATACACCCTTAAAATAGGTTTTTGTCAATTTTAATTATTTTATATTAAATTATATTTTAATTTTATTTAAATCGTTCATTAATTAGGTAATCAATGCATCATCATGGTGTCATAAATACACTAAATTGTTTCATGTCTAAAAAATATAAAAAAGTACCATGATGTAGGAAATAATTTTATCTTTTGAATTAATGTTTATACTAAAAAATATAACTTATATAACCCCATCTAAAAATTGTTTTAGTAAAATAATACATTTTTGTGACATTTTTATTTTTTACTTTAAATAAAAAGTTATTAATGTCATTATCATACCCAAGTGGCTCCATGGGACCCCCAAATTGACCCATTTAATGTCTTGGTCAAGCATGACTCATCCAATAAATTCAGGACATGTGTCTAGGGATTTTTATATTTTTATAGCATTATTTTTACCTCAAATAACCTTAATTACATTTAATCGCAGTTAATAAAACTGAAAAGTTACTATTCATCAAAAATTATTTTCATCCCATTGAACCACATTTTACATAAAAATAAAAACCATGTAAGTTGTATTTTTAAAATTCATTTCACAAAAGTGGTAAAATTTCATTTAAACCAAAAAATCTGTATTTAACTTCTACATAGTGGTTTCACTATTCATCAAAAATTGATGTTTTTCAGAAAAATACCAAAAAAATCACCCGATGATTTATTTGCTATTCCAAATTCAAAAATGATTTTCATTTAATAGAATTAAAAACATAGAAGTTTCATTAATAAAATTTATAATTAATTCTCACTGTCAAAACAGAAATCATGTTTTTAAGAAACAATATCTATCAAAAGATTGACATTTGTTTATGTGTTATTTAAAAGTGAAATTAATTCTAATGGCCACCATTAGAATTAATTTTAAAAATATTTTTTAATTATAAATTAAACCCAATTAAAAATATAATCTATCCATATAAATTAATTAGATTAAAATGTGGTTTTGAATTAAAATACAGCTTTTTCACTATTCATTATAAAAATTGAACCTTATCGGAAAAATCCAAAAATTTACACAAAGTATATTTTAATTACTTGATTCTAAAGAAGGATTTTATTTTTTCAAATATAACATATAAAAGTGGAAAATAGTATATTTAAAAAGGTTTTTCCATAAAAAGGACTTTAATTGACCTTTAAAAGAATAGTAGAATATTTATTCTTAAAATTGGTTTCATTCCCATTTTAAGCCTCTAACTATTATTGGACAAATGTAAAAAATATTTAACAAAAATATATAATCATTTTCTAGTAAGTTATATTAATTACCACCATTAAAACGGCTCGGCGTTAACTACCATATATTATAATATTAATATATTATTAGTGTGCAATGTAATATTTCAATGAAATTCATTGTTGTGTATCAGGTAAGCCATTGAAAATCGCAACCTTTTTAAATTAAAATTAAAATTTAATTCAAAAATATTAATAAAAATGAAAATTTCTTATTCTTTATTAACCTGGGATGTTAAAATTTTTATCTCTCATTATATTATAGTGTAATCTCTTATGGGGTATATGTGAGAAACCAGGGTAGGAGATAAGGAAAAGGCAGAAAAAAGAAAAGAAAAAGAAAATATAAAAGAGGCCTAGACCATACTTACCACCACAAATGAGAATATGAATCGAAGAAGAAATAAAATCCATTCTACTATCAACACAAAGGTAAAAATATTAATCCAATCATCTGGTGAAAAAATATATGTTCTCAATCTTATTTGAATCAATAACTATCTAATAAATTAAATAGTAATTATTAATTATTCGATAAAATTTGGAGAGATACAACTATAAAAAAAATAAAATATTAGGGTAATAAAACTATTATGATATATATTAATTGATAATATAGTTATTTGAGATCATTTAATTTGTGAAAAATACAATATTACCCCTCTCATTCATTTGAAATCTAAAATTAAAAAATCTACTCATATTCCCAATATGAAATAACATGGGTCATTACAAAATTACATTGTTTTGGATAATGGATATGTGTACCATTAAAAAAATATTATTTTTAGAGATGATATGTATATATAATCATTATTTATTCATATTTAATGAACTAAGACGTATAAAGAGATATATAAAATATTTTTATGGTATATCATGAGCATGGATATTACAAATTTGTATCTCAATTCTTTGTATGAAAAAAATTCAAGGCTAAATGAATGATGTGTTGGAGTATGGTGTAAAAATTTCCCATTCCAATAAGGATATTGAAGAAAATAAACATTGATATGTTCAATGGATTACATATTGAATCTATAGGATAAAACTATATCTTTATGGTAGTCTATCACATTAATATATCATTATATTTTATGACGTTCATTGAATTATTATCTATTAATAGACTCCTCAAGATATAAATAGTTAATGTTGTAATGTTACAGGTATTTCCACTCTCAATAATATCTTATTGAGATAAAATATTTATCTCAATGTTCTGGACAATCATCCAGTAGGAGTTAGATATAAAGATGGGTTTTGGTACAATGAATCAGCCTCATACGGATGGACATTATTTGTTAACCATCCATGATCTAGATGATATAGTGAATGGAATTTCATGGATATTGGGATTAACTCCATCCACATGTCAAGTTCTCACATAAAAGTAATTTACAGTCAAGCAATAAAATATAACCTCATGAGGATTAGTATGGTAATAGGTGTCATACTATAACTTATTTGTATTTAGTGTTATAAAAAAAATCATCTGACAAGATCTATTTTTAGAGATTACATAGATGGTTGTGATACATTATTATAATATGAAATGTACAAAATCAAAATAAGAAGTATATGTAGAAAATAATTTTTAAAATATTGACATTTAGGTTATAGATGTATATTTTTTTTATATTATTTTTAAAAATCATGATTTTTTGGAAGAGTATAATATTTAGTAAAGATACATTCACCCCTTGAGATCCCAGATCTCATCATTAATGTTATATACCGTCTAGAACTCTAACCCATCATATCCAAAGTATCTGATTTGTAACACGTACCATATTAGTGAAATAAATTTTATAACCATCACATGGGCTGAATATTGTGGTGGAACACATAGAGAATTTTCATATATACTATAAGAAGATGATAATGAACCTAGATTATAGTGATAATGAAATACGAAATTTGACAAATCACAAGTCAATGTGATGTTTTAGACCCTTTCACTTGAGGGAGATCAATTGAAATAATTAGATAGTTATTACAAGTGTATAAAATAAATTTTTATGGTGAAATTTATAAATTTCTAAGACATTAATTTCCTAATAAATTATAATTGAAATTACCTCTTTATTGAGTAAATACAATAATGTTTTATAATATAGTTTTACTACATTAGATATTTTTTACCGTTATATCCTACTTGATTTAAAATATAATTTATAATAATAATTATCATTCACAATATAGTCCTTTTATAATAAATTTTATTGTTAGTATATATTATCTAATTGGATAAAATTTAAATGACATATATAGACCATGTGACGGCCTCGACCAGCAAGATCAGACCCTATGATGCCCATATATCAAAATATTAATTGGGAATGGAATAATTCTGATTTTAATTCTATGAATCCAACATTGAGATTACTATTTTAAAGATTAAGAGAAATTGTTTAAAATAAAATGTAAATATTATTGAGTTTACAACCCAAACCCTATTCAACAAACCTCTCAAAGAAAGATCAAGCAATAGACACGCATTATTATTCTGACATACACATGTTTAATAAGTAGAAATATATATTTAACTAGGTAGAATGAGTTTTTTTCCTTCATAATTATATAATATCCTTAATTATAAAATATTTTTACTTCCTTTTTAATGATTATGTAATGGGTTTGATAAAAATATATTTTGATAAGGGTAAATCAATGTTTTCATTCAAGGAAATGAATAGTTTCAATTAATTTAAAATCTATAAAAATTAAATGTTTTTTAAAATAAATAGTAATTAAATAATCTATTTTTATCATATAATATAAACTTCAATATAAATGAAAATAGAATTTTTTGATTTCAAATGATTTTATATAAGGGTAAGAAAGTGGGAAATATTGGAAGAAAAATATTTTTCTATTAATGCTGGTTTTTATTTAAATGTGAATATTATCAAATATATAAAATTATGATGATTAAATTAATATCAATTTCATAATCATCCTTATTAAATTATACTCTGGTAAATTTTTTATAATTATATAAGGTTGTCAATGTTTTGTTGAAAAATTTAAATATGTTATAAATATATGGTATGAATTCTAACATCATAATGGACTAAAAGTGATGCAATTAAATATAAAAAAGTAATCCATCAACATATATATATATATTAATAAGAATAAATGTTTTTAATTTTTACTTATTTTTTAAACCCTGTATGAATCTCCCAATACAAATAATTTACATTATAATTTGAAAATAATTTATTAATGAACATGAATCATTTCCACCTCAAAAATTGTTTTATTTTATAGAGTTCATTACCTAGCCTAATAATATTTAAAAAACCAACTTGATGAAACTATGGGAAACCCCTCATAAAATATTGTTTCTTTGATTATTTAATAATATATACTCTAAATCATACATTTAGAAACTAATAAAAAATTCCACAATACATTACTACAAAAACCCACCCATAATTCGGAACATATTCACTAAAAATACATTAATAATTATTTTACTCACCATATTCTTTCAATAAATTACCCTATTGTGTTCCCCAGATGATTATAATATTATCCAAATCATTTATAGGAGAACTCTAAATGAAAAGAGACTTTATTAGGTAAATTATATCAAATATATTGTTTGTAGAAACCCCTGTTTATTTCCAACTGATTATGTTGTTGTTTTTCTTAGAGATCACACTATTATACATATTATTATCATTGAATTAAACACCACCTTTTTATATCATTTAACCCTTTTATAAACCATTATGTACACCCATTTTGATAACATAATTATCATGTTATTATCCATGCCAAAAATTTGTATTTTTAATAGTCATCACAATATCCACTCACATATTGTACCATAGTAGTACTTATACATAATTTATTGGGGGATCCAATTTATTTTTCCTAAAATACTTATTTTTTGGTTGAAAATTGATAGTTTTTATCAATATGATGTATAATATTTGTGGGAAAGAAATCATTGTACATGATATGAATCTGACCGGTGGTCCCAGTATTATATTGTTATATGACAGAATAGGTAGTTTATCTCTCATGATATACCATGTATGGTACATGGGAGATATCCAAATAATGTATTGTAATCATGTATCAGTGGTCAGAAAATTTTGTATGCTTATGATGATATGTTTTACGTGGTTTCCAAATTCTTATGTTCATTTATTGTTATCATCTTACATCATTCATCTAGATTCATGTTTTTTATATTCACCACTTTTATTTCACCATGATAATAAACTGGTATAAAATATATTTCCTACATAATTTTATTATTTGATTATTATCTTACTGTGCTTTATATTTCAACACATTCGGTTATGCCTTCAAATGTTTCATAGGCAGAATAATCTGATTCATGGATAATAATGCCCCATTGTGGGGTTTTATTTATTGATCCAAGGAATCATGTTAATATTACATTTACTCAATTTTATTTTAAAACTATTCCTAAAAATCATCTATTTTTTTATTATGTGTGTCTTAATGTAATATGTCATGATTTATGGTGTATTGATGATTTGGGTTTTCATAACATCCAATAAAAACAATTTCAAAAAGTACTAATATCAAAATAGGTTTCTCTAAGATAAAATAATCAAGGACATTTTTAAAATTTTATATATTGAAAAATGCTTTCAGAAGTTTTGGAAATGTCAATAATTTTGATTATATATTAATTGATTATCATGAAAAACAATGAACATTATATCATTATGGGTCACAAAAAGGTAACGTAGACCACCGATAATACGTATATAGATCATTATGTTGACTATTCTACTGGTCTCATCCAATTAATAATTAAAATTGATACTTTTTGGTGTTCTAATTATCTTTTTATGAACATTTATATATTTTTTTCGAACATTATTGAGGTATTTTCATTGGTTAAAAACTATTCTATAATAATACTGAGATATTTTAAAACTGAGGAGGAATTTTTTTTCCCATAAATCTCATCTCATTTTATTATTTTTATATAATCTATGAAACAAATTAATAAGTAAATACTATATTTAAATATTCAATAAAAAATTGTATGAATATAGTATCATTTTACTTTTGTATTAAAATGTTTATTGAATCTTATATTAATTTTTCAAAACCATTTTAAATAACCTAATATAAAAGATAATAATACCATGATCTGTGGGATTATTTTAATCAATAATTATATTTGGTATAATTGACAGAAGAATTTAATAAATTATGACTTTTAAAACTAGTTTTTTATTAGCAATAAATTTATCAGAAAAATACCAATTCAGATAATATCAATTTAACATCCATTTGATTTAGATTATTATTTTTATTAGAATAAAATAGAATCCCAATTCTTACATATTTAACATGAGATATGAATGAAGTGATATAAATATATTTGATTCATTCTTCTCAGTTATAACCATTAACAATTATACACGTTTTTTCTTACATTAACATATTCATCCTATTAATTATTAATTCACATCATGATATAATAACATGGTTACCCGTAAGTCATTTTATGAGATTCAAAACACCATTTGTATTGAATTTGTTAATTTAATCATTCTATAAAAGTATCCAATTTTCATCATTAAAGGAAATATTTGGTTTTTGGGGATCAATGCGATAAGAAAAGTCTAGTGGATCGATCTCATTTTAGTGAATGATATTAGTAATAGTTCCCAATATTAAATCGTCGACATAATTTTCTATGGGATGGTTATTAGATTTAAATTATAGAAAAGTAAATTAATATGAATGTGTTTATTTTACTTATTAATTATTTTTAATTTTTAATAGTTCGTTAATAGAATTATTTTCAAAAATATTTTGATGAAATGGTCTTCACAAATTTGGATCCACCCCAACATAGATTTATTCCTCAACTATTTCAATAATTATAATAAATTTAAATAATTAATTTCATGGGATGGATTATAAAAAATGATTTCATCATACTATTTAGATTTATATTTTCCCAGATTAAATTTTGTTTTTTAAACCAAAAAAAACTAGATTAAAACATTGACCAAACCCACAATTGATATTTTATTAGGATAATCATATGAATTTGTTTCCTTAAGAAAATGGTATTGGAATCATGATCGATTATTAATAATGTATTATCCATTCACTGAACATAAAAATATTTTGGTTAATAAAATTATGTTAATAGGGATTAAGGTATTTCTTGTATTTTTTTAAACTTTTCCTCTCTATGACTGTATTTTCATCATCAGTTTTAGGAGGAATTTTTTACTAGATCCAAAAAATTAATAATAATTATTTTTTTATTTTCTATTCATAATAAAGATCACATTTAATAAGATTATTTTTAAACCATATTAAATTATTAGTCTTTTTATTAAAGTTGATGAATCATTAAATTATTCACTTTTTGGGTTATGAAAAACTATTTCATGTAATTTAACTTATATTTATTAGAGAATATCTTTTTCCTCAAATAATTTTGTTTATTAGTACCTCAAAGATAAACATTGTTCATTTATTGAGATTTTTATGATTTTATTCCATATTTAAATATTAATTTTTTATGTTTCTATACAGGAATGATTCGAAAAACATTTCATTTTTGCGAAGGAATTTTGGAACAACTCATAAATGTGGGAATTGATTGTGTTGAATGATAAAATGTGTGAAATAATGAAAAAAACAAATAACTGTCAAAGACACCAGTCACTGAAATATTCAGTCAAACATTTCAATTTTTTTAAAAAAAATATATTTTAAATTAATTGTATAATGTATTTTTAATCTTGATGTATGAACAATAATTTTTCTATTGATTTAAAAAATATTTAAAAAATATTTTTAAATGTGATTTTAAATCATATATTACACTTTTAGAAATTATCTTTTTTTCATGGATTGTTTGAATATAACATTATTAATTAATGGTACTATTCAAATATTGATGGTACCATCACTAATTATTTTCCAAATTGATTTATGTGCCAGGGTAATATCAAACCGCAATGAAATGTAGATATGATTATATTCTGATAGGTAACTTGAAAATTTTCTCTTCAAACGTGAATTTATGTACCATATTTCAACTTTCATATTATGTATGTGGAATATTTCTAATGAAATTAATTTATTGATGTTTTTGGCACCCAAAAAAATTGGGGTCTTCTAATTTTATCACACAAATATTTTGGAAATAAAATATATATTGGAAAATTTTAATTCTTATGTATTGGATGTGGGTTTTATTTACATTTCTCATGTTAATTTTTACTTTTACAATAACATTTACATATTATATGACTTGTTTCCATGAAATCATTAGATATATTTTTGGGGAGATTCCTCTAACAATAATTTTATTGGGTTGATTTTTTTATGAGATCACTTGATCAGGGTAATAGAAGTCTACCTCTTATTTTAAATGCTTTTAGAAAAAATATTATTTATATTTTATTTCCTAGGTTAAATTTGAATTGTAAAAATTTTATATCATTGATGATCAAAAAATTATTTTCCCTATCAACATACAGAACCGTGATCCCCATCTGATAATAATGTGTTTGTAGTACAAGACCATAAAGATAGGTCTTCTCTAGATCCGAATTGATCCAGTCCTTCTCTTTCACACATATCTGAGTTGATTGCTGGGATGTGCATTATATCAAAATCTATAATACACATGGAGGGATCCTCCCTCTTTTCAATAAGTCCACGAGATCAAGGTTCCATGGCATGGAAATGTAAATGTAGAGTTAGATATATAATATGGAATTCATGTGGACTTGGTTCTAAGGTTTAATATGAATTCTTTGCCACCGATATTGGAAATTGTAAGGACTATGTTGTTTTTGTCCATAAATATTCACAGAATCATTTAATAATGAATGTGTGTACTCAAAGTCTCTAGTTTCTATCAGTTTCTATGATTCATGCATTCTATCCATCCATATGAAGAATCAAATTTTTCAAGCACATGATAATTTTAGTGGATGTAGTCCATACAGGTGCTTAGGTCATCCCAACCAAGGTGTCATAGGGGAACTGATCCAACTTTGCCTCCATCATCTATGGAAATTGTGATTCCCATAAGTGAGAATCATTATAATCCGAGCTCAGTTTTATTTTTCAAGGAATCCATCCTTGTATAGTTGTAGAGAATATCAAAATTGTGGCCTCCTATGAGTAGAAATAATGTAGGGGTCCCTTCACAATGAAATCTATCATGGAATTTGTGATGTTCAATGAGAGAAAGGGGCTAATGGAACTGGGAATCTCTGGAAATCGCTTAACGTGGGCCCAATAAAAATGAAGGAATAGATGCTCCTGAAGACACCTTGATCATTTCCTAGAAATAATTCATTACATCTCAATGTTTGACAATTTCAAGGTGAATCATTTGGTTGATGGAGTATTTGACCACTCTAATCTCAAGGTTTCAGTTTCCTCAAGGTAGGGGACCCATGTCAACTACATGATCTATTAGCACTACACATGTTTACTTAGTTACCATCAACTAGTCATTGGGATTTGGAAATAACCCATAGAATGAATCAAAATGATCTTTATTCATAATATATTAAGGTAGCATAAAAATTTGCTTCATGTTTGTGAGGTAACATTACCCCTCATTGAAAAATACAAGGATGTTCTCATGCATGACATTGATCACCATGAGAAAATCCATTGAATAACATGGATGATTAGTTTTATGTGGATATATCTAATAAAACGGATTCCTTGGAAGACATGATTCATAAAAAAGAAATGATGGAGAGGGATGATGTAAGGATCATTTGGCAGAGGAAGGGTGGCATCAATAATTCTATTTTCCACACATTAGATACAGAAAGGTGGAAGCTGGCTTCACCCAATATTATGGTCAAAGATGGAACATTCTCGGATGATAGGGAAATCGGGGGGGCATAGGCCCACCCATTTTTAATAGATCTTCTTGCAAGACCTACCCACGCATGCCATCTAGGTACCCATAAGGGAAAAGTAATTTTTTTAACATTGATTTTTAAACAAGATTATTCTGATGATAATATGATTCTAGGAGCTATACCTTATGAGTCTGAACGATATGAGGCACTGTTGATTTTTAACCTAGTGAGTGCACCATTCTTGGATGGATTACCTTGATCATTTTACAAAGTCTCATGGGATGTTATAAAGTATGTTGTGGTTGAAGTGATCCATGATTTCGTCTAGGTAGGATGCTGATAGAGGGTATTAATGGCCACTACCCACATGATCATTCCCCTAATATGGAATCCCCCCATCCCTACTGCACATTATATGATTGATAATGTGCAATGTCCCTTATAAAATTCTTGCCATCATCATCAAATAAAGTATCTCAACTCATCTAACTAGATGGGTTTCTCTAGAAAAACATGGTTTTGAAAAATGCAGTTACATCCAATGGCTAGTAGATTTTTCATAGTTGTGTATAATGGGTACTAGTACTAAAATCATTGATCAAACATGGATACTAATATAGAGATTATAAGTGAATTTGACAGAGTCGAGTGGACCATCACCAACATGGTACATTTTTGTATAAGGATCTCATACTAGACTAATAATATGATTTTCAGGTGGTTTAGATCCTCTTGGATAGTGGTCTCTTTGATGGTAATGACACATGGAATTTTCAATGACTAAAATTGTTTATGTATAGGTGATCCCTTTTCATGGAGCATCTCAATTCTATCCTAGTATGTTTTGAGACAACTCATCAACAGAAGTATGCTAAATTATTTCATTATCCCATTACAAAATAAGATGTTCTCTACTTATATCTCTCATATAATTTTGGTAGATGATACCATAATTCTCTTCAATTAACATATGAGAATCATGGAGTACATCAATAATGTGATTGATGAATATTTTCATTTTAGTGTTAAAGTAATCAACAAGGGTAATTGAAACCGTTACATAACTAGAAGATGTACTACCAGACATTTTCCTCCTTGAGCAGCACTTTTGATAGGAAAAGAGTTCATTTCATAATGGATAAATAGGGGTGCATATCTCCCTAGTGAAAATCCACATTAGGGTCTTTGATCACATTGTCTGTATGATTTCTTACTAATTCCTAAATTAGGGAAATAATTAACTATTCTTTTAGCGTAGGAAATCATGTAACATCAATTTTTATGGGTGATAGTTATCTCTGGTAAATTTCATGGGATGTTCGACACATGTGATTGGAATGGGTCACCCTTTTGGTCAATGATACTTCTGCTCATTTATGTTCTCTATTCTTTCACTCATTTTATTATGGGTAAGTGTGACATATCCTTTTGGCACAAGAAATAATCAAGTTCAAACATTTGTTTCCTAGGATACGCTCTCCTAAATACCTTCTATAAGAAGGATTCCCTACACCATTACTTAATCGTTGTAGTCCTGGATAAGGATACAAAAAAATTATTTGATCTAATTGAGCTCAATGAGGACACCGACATGTGTGTTTTCACCTCATCAAGTACATGTGTATTATCTATAAGGGATTTTCGAATGATATTTACAACTAGGAATATATCAAACAACTTGAATGACACTCTATTTTCCAAAATAATTCAAACTAGATATATCTTTATAACCTATATAATTAGGCATAATGTCATGCATTCAGAGGAGAAATTAAAAATATGTTGTATCAGGATGGCTTCTTGGTGTTGTTGTTGTTGAAATAATTGTGAGCGCAATACAAACCATATTTTTTTTTAAAGAAGACTAGGAAATAGTGGTCTTGGTTTTTTATGGTGAGTATAACTCTCTTTTTTTCACTATGTATCTGATGGCCCACTTTGGAATATATGGTTTCATAGTTTGGGTGATATAGGTCCTCAGAAAATGTCTCAGGCACTTGTGCTTCACACTGGTTGCATGTGTCCTTGGAAGGTGAGGAACAATTCGAGGTACTATGGAACCCAAACCATAGATAATTCCATCATTTCTATAACACATATACTACATGTGTACATATATAGACTCAACGCTAGCTAGATTGATTATCCCACCCTTCAACGGTTTCAATGTAGCAACCCAGTGGGCCAGTCAGATATCAAAAGCATCAGGTATACATAGATTTAGTGGAACCCTCTCGTCACAGATCTGAAACTCAAAACTGATGGAAATTCCAGATCAGGGTTTATTAGAGGATTTTTGGTTGTCTGTGACCCTGGAGGTTCAATAATTTTTGCATTCATAGCTCACCCTGCTAGAAAATCCTCCCTCAAGGTGGAGGCCAAGGTTCAATTCACTAGTTTATCATTCTACCAACATGCACACATTGAAGTATCCAAAGTGGAAACTAATTGCATGATACTAATTAGTTCCATTCTATGAACTAGAAGTACCCCATGGTTGATCCCTTATACCATCAGAAAATGCATCAGTTTGCTCAATAAAAAAATCAATGTAATTCATACATTGCGTGAAGGAAACAACGTTGAGGACAATCTTATATACATATCTAACCAAGGAAAAAATGTTCTATACTTATCCAATAAAAATTATTTGAAAGTTGAGGGTGTAGAAATTATTAGAGGGAATTATCTGGGTATTTACTAATACCATCCCCCTTTCATCATGGATTGGTTTTTCCACATATCATGCTTCTACATCCCCCTTTTGTTATAAAAAAATAAATGATCATGATCATGGAATTTTTACTAGAAATCTACATGGGGAGGGTGAAATATTATTTTTCCATTGATATTATTCTTATATCTGGTGAAATATAGATTTATGGTACCTTTAATTTTTACCATTCATTGAACATCACCCATGGTTATCCCTTGTGATTGGTATTTTTGGTTCACTTTTTTTGGTTCTTCTTCTTATGAAGATTGTTTATGTTCCCAGAAAAAATGTGCATATTATTAAACCCTAACTCTAATTTTTAATAATTATTATATATAAATGTGTTGATTTTCTTTAATTTTATTGATTCATTTTCCTCCATTACAATATATAATATCATCATGATTTCCTACAACATTAATGAGGTCATATATTATTCTATGACTGAATTTTATACATATGTTACTTCATATAAAGTCTTCACATTATTTTCCTAGGAGATAGGTATCACCTATAAGATATTATTTATAAAAATATATATAATTAAATCATTGTTTAGGAATATAAAATAATTTTATATTTTTAAATAAAATTGAAATCACTGTTTAATATATTAAACATAATTTAAAATAATGCATTCAAAGTTTTGACTATATATATCTATTATAGTATTCTTGAATTTGATTGTTCCTTGAAAATTTTCATCTAATATTTTACATATTTAATAAATAGTATCATATTATGAAATATTAATTTTATATATATAGATAAATATATATGGAGTTCATAAATTTGATATTAAATTTATAATATTTAATATATTTAGGAGTCCATTTTTATTCTATTTCTATATTGGTAACATATTAAATAATATAAATTTTCTATATATGAATACTAATACTCATAATTAATTTTGATACATACTTTTACAACATGAGTAATTTTTGAAATATTAATATGGGACACACATATTAAAATATTTTTCCATCAAACAAAAATTTAAATCATTTATCGATTAGAAATTTTTATAAATGGTTATAATGTATGAAAAATGGTTTTTGATAAAAATATCTTTTATTAAAAAATGTTTTTCATATGTGATGAGATTAGGGTGAAGATGAATTCACCCATTAAAAATTAAATTTGAAATAAAATCTATAATTAAATGAATCAGAAAAAAAAGTGAAAAATAAAATATGTGATAATTGATAGATTTGAATTGTGATTATAAAGAATATAGAGTAGTAAATAACATGACAAAGAATTAAAATTAATATTACAAAATAATTATAGAATAAGAATAAATATTAATTATAAAATTATTATAAGAGACAAACAAAACTGGTAATGATGTTGGCTAATGCATGATGTCTGCTTTTTTGTATGTCCCCCTTTACACAAGGGGTATTTTTTATAAATCTTTTTAGATAAAATTTGACTATGAGTACATCCCATAAATTGTTCCTTATGAACATAAAACAGAATAACATTTTCATACATCATGTAACACATCCCTCACAATTCTAGAGTGTGAACCATTGGTAAATGTGGTTTGAGGGAAAATATGATTTCTTTGGAAGAAAATATTGCATATCAATAGATATGTTTTTTGATGGAGTATATACAATAGAGGTGTATGGTAATATTATAAATTTGATAAAAATTTGTGTTTTAAGAATATGGGTGGATCTGGATAAAATATAGTGCTCTATTACTTCTTCATTGGATTTATCATTATTCAATTTATTCAGATGATCATATGAAAAGGTTTCTTGGAGAGTCTTTAAAGGGAAACATTGCTTCTTTTATTGGCTCTTTGATAGCTTAAGAATGTTTGATAATCACATTGTACATCAAAACAAGAATGGGCTGACAAAATGAAAATTTTGAACATATTAAATGTTTCCTCACAATACACATACCAATTTTATTAGATACCCCATCACCACCATATGGTAGAAATTGAACTTCATGGAGGATTCTTCGATTTTTGAACTTGCACTGGCCATCTTGTACTACTCCAAATACTAGTTTATGTGACGATTCTAGAGATCCTTATATAATTCATTATCATGTGTGGACATGTTGTTCTGTAACTACATCATTATTTCTTGAATTATGGAAAGATAGATCTAGTATCCTATATCAAGTAGTAAATGATGCATGAAATTCTCTAACGTCATGAACAACGACATCATGTTACATCAATATAAAAACATCAATATTATATTTTAATTCAAAGGTATTTGGGTAATAAAAAAGATGAGTCTACACTTTCATTAAGGATTTAGTGGATCACTTAGTTACTATGAATTAACCAACATTAAAATTAATAAAATAACATAAAATCAATGAAATGAAATGTTTTAAAAAAAATAATGTGTTTGGAATTAAATAAACACCATTGGATATAGATATAGAGGTAAAATTATTTCCCCCTGTTTTATTATCATAAATAGTTAACATAAAAAAGATAGATTAATCATGATAATAAAAGATACATAGAATATATTGAAGATATTAATAATATATCAATGAGATCAAGAAGATAAATTATAGATAATCCTATTAAAAACTATAAAATTTTAAATTAAGGTATTTCACATATAAAAATTTATAAAATAATTTAATCCCATGTGAAATAATAAAAACTAAATAACATTAGAATAATTTTTATGAACATAAATATTAATATTAAAGATATTTCTTCCCTTTGGGATTATAAATAATAAAATAGAAATAAAAAGAGGAATATATGAAAAATAAGGAGAAATTGAAGAACTATTTTTATGTAATAACTAAATAGATACTTTTTAATAAATTATTTTTTTTAAAAGTATTGGAATGAAATAAAAATATTTTGAAACATTTCTTAATTTCCACATCACCCCAAATTAAATAATTAATATAGAGAGAGATGAAGAAAATATAATAATATAAAAACATATAACTCTAATTAAAAATTTATTATCTTCTATACATCATAAATAAAAGAATCATTATAGAGTCATTTTTAATATGTAAGATAATAGTTAATTAAATTTTCAATATATATTGAATAAGATAATGATGTGATTAACATGTATATAAATATAAATTAAACAATGAGAATGATGTTTAACCGAATTCATGAGTGAAAAAAATATATAGAGCTGTAGAAAAATATAATTAAATCATTTAAATACCATTTCCAAAAGTTATTAAGGAATTATTTCACATATATTTAGATATACCATTCATTGATGTTATTTTATAGTTTATTCCATGTATGTGTATCTTCACATTGAAATGATTTAATTTATTTTTCAATTAATCAAAAGTAAAATATGTGGAAAATATCTTGATATGTTTATATATAAAATATTTATAATCTTTATTGATCTTATTTAAGAGGGAAAAGTAATGAAATTGAATAACCAATAAAATACAAAAGTATTTTTAAAATAAAAATATACCCACAAAATTATTTTTTAATAATGAAAATAAAATCAATATAATATTAAAATATAATAAATAATATATATATTTATTGTTAATAATAATATTTTATAAAAATAGTTATCATGGAAATTTGGAAAATAACATTAAAAAAATATGATTAAATAGTTTGTAATGTAATAATTAATAATATTTTAAATTGATACATATCTCTGAAGGAATGTTTAATAATTAAGGCGACAAAATGATGAAGCTAAAAAACATATGGGATAGAGGTTAATATAAATTATTGATAAAAAATAAAAATTTAAACATATGACTTAAAAACCCAACCATTATAAAATGTATGCAATTTTAGTTTTGGTAATAATGCTAATGATTTCCATATATCAAAGGCATAATGTAATAATAAAATTATTAATAATTCACAATTAACCAAAATAAATGATCAATGTCTCGATGATTTATATAAATATTATTATGTTTATTTCACATTTTAATGAAATTATATAATAAATCTCTATTTTGAAAGATATGTATAATGAAATTGAATGCTTATGAATGCGTTTTATCTAAGAATTTTGAATATTTTTTTTAGATATGTATATGGAAGTGATTTTATTTCACTTGATATGTATATGGTAAAAGTTTATCCCAATTAACAAGATAGTTTGTTGAGTACATTGAATTTCAGCATCATAATTTCAAATCTTACTACTCCAAGATAAAAGTTATTTTATAATAGATGAAATGTTCCACTATTTATTTTCATATGATGATTTGAATAACTGAAATTCGAATAATAAAAAGAGATAACTAAAAATTGGTAATATTTTTATAAAATACCATTTTATATTAATAACACTTAAAATAGGGAAAATTATATTATCATATATGAAATGTGATTCCACTAGACTACATTGAAAATAAGAACTCATAAAAAATCATAACATGTTATCTGGTCTGGTCCTTGAACGGTAATGTAGACTATAAGTGAAACTTCTAAAAATCTTATTGTTAACCGAATTATCATCAACATCGATTGTAAACACAGATGTATTACTCATATGTATTCTATTATACAAATAATGAACTATTCATATTATTTTTAGATTTTCCTAGGTGCATTTTACATAGATTTGGGTGATCCAATCAACCTAAAATTTTATTAATCATATTATTTTTTGGGTGATTGAATTTCCTGTAATAATTGAAAACATATTCACTGCATTAGTTATTTTTTACTGATGCATCTTATTAGATATAAAATACCATAACTCTTCCTATAAATTATTTATATAACTATTGTGAAGATACTGATATGATTATAATATATTAAGGGTTATGATGATATCTTATTTTCTCATGTGGAAGGATAAATTGCCAAAACTAGTAGATATACACCATATGAAGCCCATTTATCAATGATTCTAACAAAGATTTATGATCTATAATTTTCTCATATACAATACCAAGTTAATATTAAATAATTTATAAATGAAAAATACCATTTTTGGTAGAATTATTTTCTTATCATGATTATGACCGAAACCGTGTTCAATGAAACACCCAACCAATTACCCCCCATCACACAACAAAACCAAAAGGTTTACACTTTTGTAACACAAGGTTATGTATCGACACAATAATAGTATTTTTTTTGTATTAATAATATTAATAATATAGTTATTATATATCTATGTATTTATTATAAATTTTCTTTATCTGTTAGTGTCATTATATTTTGATATAATGACTCTAAAATTATTTTTTTTAAATTTATTGTTTTAATTAAAATGTTATTTTTGATAAATTATAAAGACTTAATATTTTTTTCATATATTCTTGATATAAAATAATATTTAATTATAAATGATAATATAAGTTATTAATTTCCCCTATATTTTTTAAAAGTTCCAATAAACTGTAGTTGTCCAAAAAAATAATTTTTTTCTATTAAAAATGATATTTTATTTGATGTAGAAACTATCACATATTGAAATTATATTTATAAAATATATTTTTTTTAAATAAAAATTATTAAATTATTCTATGCGGAATTTTTCATAATTTGTTGGGATAATTGTTTTTTTAATAATAGTAAAATGTAATAAAAAGATGGTATGTATTATGATATCATAAAATTCAAAAATATATGAAATAAAAATAATAAATTGTAAAGACCCGTAAAATTCAAGGAAAATTTTTTCTTAATTTTCTTTAGAATTTTACAAGAGCGCGGTTTCAGACGGCACCTGATTCCGAGGCCCGGAGTGCCCGGAATTAATTTCCGAAGTTTGGATCGGGTACGTTCAGTGAACGAACGAGCGGGAATTTATAACTTCTGATACGGTGCTCGGAATTGAAATCTGAGGGCACCGATGAACTCGCAGCGCCGATATTCGCTTAAAGAGACCTTTCCGGGAGTTGCGTTTGTTGCGGGTTGAAAGTTAGTTTTTGGGTTTTTAGTTAAGTTAAATAAAATTTGTGAGGAACAAATTTTATTTTTAACTAGTTAAGTCCTACCAAAGGGAGTTGGGAGTGGGACCCACATCCACTTAACCTCCCTTGGGAGGATTAAGTGAGGTGGGGTCCACACGAACCCCAACTCCTCAAATTCTCTCAAAACCTCCCCTTTAACTCATTTCATTTAATGTTGTCAACTTGAGTTACTTAATTAATTATGGGAGTTTAACCTTTTTGAATTTCAAACTTTTGAAATTCTAATGTGTATTGTAATAATAAAATAAGAAGTTGTCTTATTTTATTTTGGGTTGTTTGTTTGTCTCCTTGAGAGCTTTTGGAGAGCCTCTTCTTCTTCTTCAAACTCAACGAAGAACGCGAAGAACGTCGTTCTTCAACGAAGAACTTCTCCGCCGAAGAACACGATCCATCCGCGACGCCGTATCCGCGACGCGACGTACTTCTTCTGCGTCATCTCTTCCGCGACAGTTTTCCGCGACGAACGCCATCGACAACGACTCTTCCTCCGACGTCAAAGGAATCGACACCAATATTCCACGACTCCGTCAACGTGCGACTATCAAGGTAGGGGTTCTTGAGTTCGTTGTTTCCTTTTTATTCGACTTTCCTCAAGACTTGACGTAGAACGCTCAAGTTTCCGACGAAGAACGCCGCTCCGCTCTTCTTCGTCTTCGGTGTCAACGAGAGAGAACACCGCACCTTCCTCGGACAACCTTCGTCGGCGTACAAGGATTCGCCAACGACGTGCCTCTTCGGACGCGCCTCTTCGTCGTTGAATTTGACGAACGACGACCGCGTCGCCCGACCTCCGCGACGTCGTCTTCCGCGGAACGTAGAATGATCTTCGAACCTTATACCAAGGTAGGGGATGTTGTTTAATATTTAATTATCTCATTCTTGCTCGTGGTTCGTATGACTAACGTGAGGATGTTGATTATTTAATGTTGCGTTATTATTTTAACGTGAGGGGGCCGGACCGCACGAACACGGCCGAACCCCCTCCAACGATCTTGTTTGTTCTTGCGGGTGGAAGCAAGTGGCGTGGTGCCGTTGCACCACGCGGTTGATCGTGCTTTTATTTTACGCGGCACCGTCGCGCCACGTCAAGGAAGAATCTTCAAGAACGCGACGCCGTCGCGCCGCGTTGAATGAATATCAAAGCACGACAAAGGGGCGCGGTGCCGTCGCACCGCGCCGGATGACGAACGCCGCGGCCGGTTCCGGGCCGCCGCGGGACGAGGAGACTGCGGCCGGTTCCGGGCCGCGGCGGTAGAGAAGACCGGCGGCCGGGCCGCCGGTGTCGGAAGGCGAAGGGGGGACCGGAATTTCCTGCCCCGTTGGAGAAAACCGGCCGGCCAGCTGGCCGGCCGGATACCGTTAAAACCGGGGGAATTAATCCCCCGGCCACCCAAAACCCCCCTCTTTATGAGGGGGGCTGTTTTAATTTAAGGGAAGGGGGGGCAGCCGGCCTCCCCCACCCCGGTTCGTTTCCAGCAAGCCCCCCCCACGTGCGGGGGGCGTTTTTAAATAAAACGGCGCGGCATAGCCGCGCCGCCAGAAGAAAACCGCGGGGCTTAGCCCCCGCGTGCCGCCGCCTCGCGGCGCCTGGCCGCCGCGGCCCCCGCGGCCTCCGCGCCGCCGCGCCGCCGCGCCGTCCCGGGGGTGGGGGGGGGGGGGGGGTCGGGCCGGGTCGGCCCGGACCCGGACCCCCCCGTTTCGAACCAGTTTTAGTTTTTGGCTCATAACTTGAGCCTCGGACCTCCGAATGACGAACCGTCTGCGGCAACGCGATCCTTGGATCGAGACGGTCGTTTCGGTATATCGCACTCAAGGTTTCGGTTTACTTTGAGTTCGGCCGGGTTGGTTCGTTCACGGAACCAACCGGGCCTTTGGAGCAGAAACGCTCATATCTTGAGCCACGGGCGTCCGATTGACGCACCGTCAGTCGCGTTGTGTTCCTCTTAGTGAGACGTATCTTTTGGCATACTCCGCCCGAGGATTGGACGCAGGTGGAGTACGGTCGGGTTGGTTTTGCCTTAAAAACCAACCGGGCCCCGGAGACGAAAAAGCCAATAACTCACAGACCGGGCGTCCGATTGACGCGCCGTCTGTTTCGTTGACTTCCTCTTGATGAGACGGAACTTTTGACATACTCCGCCCGAGTTTTGGATACAGTCGGAGTATGGCCGGGTTGGATTGTACCCGAAATCCAACCGGGCCCCTGGAACGGGAAAGCTGATATCTTTCAGACAGGACGTCCGTTGACGAACCGTCAGCGGCGTTGGTGTTTACGTTTAGTAACGGTCCCTATGAGTATACCCTATCGGAGTTCGGGGTACAGTTGAGATACGGCTGGGATTGGTTCGCTCACGAAACCAACCGGGCCCCTGGGACGAAAAGGCTAATAACTCACAGACCGGGCATCCGATCGACGCGCCGTCTGTTGCGTTGAGACCCCTGTGACGAGACGGACTTTTGAGATACTTCTTTGCGGGACTTTGTGATACTTGGAGTATCGACCAGTAGCTCGTGGAGCGGACCCTCCCGGAGACGAGCGTGCAGAGTACGGAGACCGTGTAGCCGGCTGAGACCTGACGACTGCTTGACCGACTCGACTTGGAGTGAGCCGACTAGCCTAGTGGACGGAGCGCCCGGTATTTGGCGGCAGACCCACGGCGGACGGAGCGCCTGGTAGTTGGAAGCAGACCCGCGGTACTCGACTGGAGGAGTACCTCAGTAGGCTATCTGGGTAGCGCCCGGTATTTGGCAGCAGACCCTCAGCGGACGGAGTGCCTGGTAGTTGGCAGCAGACCCGCAGTACTCGACCGGAGGAGTACTTCAGCAGTCTTAGGTTAGTGAGCGGCGGCCTCGGAGTCGTGACAGGACCACTGTACACTCTAGAGACGGAGCTCTTCAGCAGTTACGGTTTCGATAATGAAAATCCTGGTTTGAGCTGAGACTTTGACCTTTGTGTTTCCTCATGATTGAGATGGGTTACTTGATAACTTAGGTATATGTATGGGCATATACCTGGGTAGTGGTTATCTGTTGATCTCATGATCCTTGTGTTTCCTCATGACTGAGATGGGTTACTTGATAACTTAGGTATATGTATGGGCATATACCTATGTAGAGTTTATCTGTTGTGATCTTCTTGTGGTTATCTTTGTTGGTTTTAGTGAGACCTTGAGGGTCTCGGGGTCCCTACTGAGTATCGTTATACTCACCCCTGCACGGGCTATGCCCGCACCACGTTGTGTTGGTTGCAGACGACGGACAGTGCTGACAGAAGCCGAAGGATCGAGGACTGGACGGTACCTGGAGGTGGACTATACGACGAGGCGGTACCCGGAGGTGGACCACTGGGTGGGACATACTCGGAGCGGATGGCGGGACCCGAGGAGCAGAGGAGCTATCTGTACCCACCCTTCAGGTGGGATTTCCAGTGGACATCTCAGCGTAGCAGCTTTACTATTCAGTCGCTGTTTTCCCTTTCGAGTTGTACTTTACAGTTGGGCTTGTATTTCCGGCCCCTTTTTACTTTTCAGCTCTTCTTTTTGTACTTAGTGTTTATTTCCGCTTGCTTACTCTGTGGTGTTTGTTTACTTTACAAAGGCAATGCCTTCCCTTTTTCTGGGATTTACGCCTTGGTGCTAGTCGCCAGCCCCTGGCCTATGGAAGGCGGGCTTGGGGTAGTCACGGCACGGACCCCGAGGGCGGGTCGTGACAAATTGGTATCAGAGGTGGTCGGTTCTACCGCAGACTCTGATCTTTCTTTCTGTGAAGCAATAGTGTTAAGGGTACCGAGTGTGGTTTTCAGTTCAGGGAGTCCAGTGTCGGTGCGGGCGGCTGACGTATCCATACACCAGGACCCTGACAACTGATTTCCGACTTTGTGCACGAAAACACTGATTGCGTGTGTGTTTTCAAAGGTTTTTTCCCCTTAAAACAGCTCAAACCAGGTCAGCTCACCAGGTATAATCGTTTGATCGTGTTACGTTGTTTCTTTCAGGATGTCTTTTCTCAGACGGCCATCTAGGGTTCCGAGAATCGAACGTGACGACAGCCCACCGATCGACGAGGCCTCGGTGCAGGGCCCTTTGTCAGCAGTGGCACCGGCGGTAGCTCTACCTGCCGAGCCCCCGATGCTTCCAGCAGCAGCCGCTGACGATGCACGTCGCCTCGGCGCACTGCATGAGTTTCAGCGCCAGCGACCGCCCAGGTTTCGCGGGGAGACGGATCCCCAGGCTGCAGAGGACTGGCTGGAGGTAGTGGTACAAGTGTTTAGGCTAGTGAGGACACCAGCAGACCTCATGGTGATCCTCACTGCGAGCCTACTACACGCAGCAGTAGGTAGGTGGTGGAGCCACTTGTTTCAGTTTTGCAATGAGATGAACTTCGCATGGGAAGACTTCGAGACCTTCTTCAGGGTGGAGTTTGTGCCAGTATCTCTACACCCCGAGCGTGTACAGAAGATTCTGCCTTTGCTGCGTGTTTTTCGATCAGAAGCCGAGTCATCTGTGGGCAGTAGACAGATGATGCAGAGGTCCAGGAGGACCAGACCAGCAGTTGGGCGATCTCGGGTTTTAGGACCAGTGGTGCAGGGCACCCGGAGTGGGAACAGAGCTAGCCGTGCAAGGAGCAGGTTGTGTTACTCATGCCACGGAAAGGGTCACATGGCTCATGACTGCCCGACCCGCCATTCGGAGGAGCAGCAGACGGTTGAGGAACCACCTAGGCAGAGGCAGTGGTTCGACCGTGGCGGTCCGCAGGGAGGAGGCGGACGAGGAAGAGGAGCTGGCCGAGCAGCAGGTGGTGGACGACGCTTTGAGGCTCTGCCACCACCACCACCATGAGGTCCACCCCGACCACAGGGAGTAGGTGAACATGCGAGAGCACAGCATCAGGCAGCTGAGCTTACGATCATGGAGCTCTGGGAGCAGGTGGACAGGGGAGGAACTAGTGGATACGTCTTTTGTACTTCTAGTTCCATGTTGATGTTGCTTTTGTGTAGCGTCTTGTAATATGAGCTGCAATAATAAAAGACGCATCCTTTGTGATGTTTTCATTCCTGTCCTCTTTTGTGATGTTACTAAGAGGTTCCAGTTGACTGTTGACATGACCCTCACTTGTGAGACATCTACTGGAGGAGACCAGTTACCACACACTGATGCCGACAGTGTGACTCAACTCTTGGAGGCGAGAGTAACGGTTGGATATCTTAGTAGTAGCGTCGAGGCCTTACGACGTCATCCTTGGTATGGATTTGTATCATCCATGTTAGGATTGACTATTTTAGGCAAAGAATGTGGTTCATCCAGGGGATGAGACCAGATTTCTCTTATCGGCAAAGATGAAATCTTGCAGCTCTTGTGGGACCAGAGATGGTCCGGGCCACGTCAGAGGAGGTCCATGTCATCCAGGAGCGGATGAGGACAGCACAGAGCCGGCAGAAGTCATACGCTGACAGGAGGCGGAGGCCACTAGAGTTCGAGGATGGTGACCACGTCTTCTTGCGGGTCTCACCTCGACGTGGCATTCGGAGATTTGGCCGAGGCGACAAGTTATCTCCGCGCTTCATTGGACCCTTCCAGGTCCTCAGCAGGGTTGGTGAGGTGGCTTATCGCCTGGCTCTACCACCTCAGTTGCACCGGGTGCACGACGTCTTCCACGTGTCTCAGCTGAGGAGATACGTGCACGACCCGACGCACATCCCTGACCATGTGAAGCTTGACGTTGACGATGGGGCGACTTTTACGGAGGTCCCGGTGGAGATAGAGGATCGACAGGAGCGGGTCCTACATGGGCGATCGATTCCTCTTGTTGCGCAATAGATGGCGGCACAAGAATCTCCAGGAGAGCACATGGGAGCGGGAGGCTCAGATGCGTGCTCAGTACCCTCTTTTGTTTCCCTAGTTTTTGATGTAGCTTTACGGGGACGTAAAGCCCTGAGGTGGGAGTAATGTAAAGACCCGTAAAATTCAAGGAAAATTTTTTCTTAATTTTCTTTAGAATTTTACAAGAGCGCGGTTTCAGACGGCACCTGATTCCGAGGCCCGGAGTGCCCAGAATTAATTTCCGAAGTTTGGCTCGGGTACGTTCAGTGAACGAACGAGCGGGAATTTCTAACTTCTGATACGGTGCTCGGAATTGAAATCCGAGGGCACCGATGAACTCACAGCGCTGATATTCGCTTAAAGAGACCTTTTCGAGAGTTGCGTTTGTTGCGGGTTGAAAGTTAGTTTTTGGGTTTTTAGTTAAGTTAAATAAAATTTGTGAGGAACAAATTTTATTTTTAACTAGTTAAGTCCTACCAAAGGGAGTTGGGAGTGGGACCCACATCCACTTAACCTCCCTTGGGAGGATTAAGTGAGGTGGGGTCCACACGAACCCCAACTCCTCAAATTCTCTCAAAACCTCCCCTTTAACTCATTTCATTTAATGTTGTCAACTTGAGTTACTTAATTAATTATGGGAGTTTAACCTTTTTGAATTTCAAACTTTTGAAATTCTAATGTGTATTGTAATAATAAAATAAGAAGTTGTCTTATTTTATTTTGGGTTGTTTGTTTGTCTCCTTGAGAGCTTTTGGAGAGCCTCTTCTTCTTCTTCAAACTCAACGAAGAACGCGAAGAACGTCATTCTTCAACGAAGAACTTCTCCGCCGAAGAACACGATCCATCCGCGACGCCGTATCCGCGACGCGACGTACTTCTTCTGCGTCATCTCTTCCGCGACGGTTTTCCGCGACGAACGCCATCGACAACGACTCTTCCTCCGACGTCAAAGGAATCGACACCGATATTCCACGACTCCGTCAACGTGCGACTATCAAGGTAGGGGTTCTTGAGTTCGTTGTTTCCTTTTTATTCGACTTTCCTCAAGACTTGACGTAGAACGCTCAAGTTTCCGACGAAGAACGCCTCTCCGCTCTTCTTCGTCTTCGGTGTCAACGAGAGAGAACACCGCACCTTCCTCGTACAACCTTCGTCGGCGTACAAGGATTCGCCAACGACGTGCCTCTTCGGACGCGCCTCTTCGTCGTTGAATTTGACGAACGACGACCGCGTCGCCCGACCTCCGCGACGTCGTCTTCCGCGGAACGTAGAACGATCTTCGAACCTTATACCAAGGTAGGGGATGTTGTTTAATATTTAATTATCTCATTCTTGCTCGTGGTTCGTATGACTAACGTGAGGATGTTGATTATTTAAAGTTGTGTTATTATTTTAACGTGAGGGGGCCGGACCGCACGAACACGGCCGAACCCCCTCCAACGATCTTGTTTGTTCTTGCGGGTGGAAGCAAGTGGCGTGGTGCCGTCGCACCACGCGGTTGATCGTGCTTTTATTTTACGCGGCGCCGTCACGCCACGTCAAGGAAGAATCTTCAAGAACGCGACGCCGTCGCGCCGCGTTGAATGAATATCAAAGCACGGCAAAGGGGCGCGGTGCCGTCGCACCACGCCGGATGACGAACGCCGCGGCCGGTTCCGGGCCGCCGCGGGACGAGGAGACCGCGGCCGGTTCCGGGCCGCGGCGGAAGAGAAGACCGACGGCCGGGCCGCCGGCGTCGAAATCCGAAGGGGGGACCGGAATTTCCGGCCCCGTTGGAGAAAACCGGCCGGCCAGCTGGCCGGCCGGATACCGTTAAAACCGGGGGAATTAATCCCCCGGCCACCCAAAACCCCCCTCTTTATGAGGGGGCGGTTTTAATTAAAGGGAAGGGGGGGGGGGGGGGGGGGCAGCCGGCCTCCCCCACCCCGGTTCGTTTCCAGCAAGCCCCCCCCCACGTGCGGGGGGGCGTTTTTAAATAAAACGGCGCGGCATAGCCGCGCCGCCAGAAGAAAACCGCGGGGCTTAGCCCCCGCGTGCCGCCTCCTCGCGGCGCCTGGCCGCCGCGGCCTCCGCGCCGCCGCGCCGCCGTCGGCCGCCGCGCCGTCCCGGGGGGGGGGGGGGGGGGGGGGGGTCGGGCCGGGTCGGCCCGGACCCGGACCCCCCCATTTCGAACCAGTTTTAGTTTTTGGCTCATAACATGAGCCTCGGACCTCCGAATGACGAACCGTCTGCGGCAATGCGATCCTTGGATCGAGACGGTCGTTTCGGTATATCGCACTCAAGGTTTCGGTTTACTTTGAGTTCGGCCGGGTTGGTTCGTTCACGGAACCAACCGGGCCTTCGGAACAGAAACGCTCATATCTTGAGCCACGGGCGTCCGATTGACGCGACGTCAGTCGCGTTGTGTTCCTCTTAGTGATACGGATCTTTTGGCATACTCCGCCCGAGGTTTGGACGCAGGTGGAGTACGGTCGGGTTGGTTTTGCCTTAAAAACCAACCGGGCCCCGGAGACGAAAAAGCCAATAACTCACAGACCGGGCGTCCGATTGACGCGCCGTCTGTTTCGTTGACTTCCTCTTGATGAGACGGAACTTTTGAAATACTCCGCCCGAGTTTTGGATACAGTCGGAGTATGGCCGGGTTGGATTGTACCCGAAATCCAACCGGGCCCCTGGAACGGGAAAGCTGATATCTTTCAGACAGGACGTCCGTTGACGAACCGTCAGCGGCGTTGGTGTTTACGTTTAGTAACGGTCCCTATGAGTATACCCTATGGGAGTTCGGGGTACAGTTGAGATACGGCCGGGATTGGTTCGCTCACGAAACCAACCGGGCCCCTGGGACGAAAAGGCTAATAACTCACAGACCGGGCATCCGATCGATGCGCCGTCTGTTGCGTTGAGCCCCTGTGACGAGACGTACTTTTGAGATACTTCTTTGCGGGACTTTGTGATACTTGGAGTATCGACCAGTAGCTCGTGGAGCGGACCCTCCCGGAGACGAGCGTGCAGAGTACGGATACCGTGTAGCCGGCTGAGACCTGACGACTGTTTGACCGACTCGACTTGGAGTGAGTCGACTAGCCCAGTGGATGGAGCGCCCGGTATTTGGCGGCATACCCACGGCGGACGGAGAGCCTGGTAGTTGGCAGCAGACCCGCGGTACTCGACAGGAGGAGTACCTCAGTAGGCTATCTGGGTAGCGCCTGGTATTTGGCAGCAGACCCTCAGCGGACGGAGCGCCTGGTAGTTGGCAGCAGACCCGCAGTACTCGACAGGAGGAGTACTTCAGCAGTCTTAGGTTAGTGAGCGGCGGCCTCGGAGTCATGACAGGACCACTGTACACTCTAGAGACGGAGCTCTTCAGCAGTTACGGTTTCGATAATGAAAATCCTGGTTTGAGCTGAGACTTTGACCTTTGTGTTTCCTCATGATTGAGATGGGTTACTTGATAACTTAGGTATATGTATGGGCATATACCTGGGTAGTGGTTATCTGTTGATCTCATGATCCTTGTGTTTCCTCATGACTGAGATGGGTTACTTGATAACTTAGGTATATGTATGGGCATATACCTAAGTAGAGTTTATCTGTTGTGATCTTCTTATGGTTATCCTTGTTGGTTTTAGTGAGACCTTGAGGGTCTCGGGGTCCCTACTGAGTATCGTTATACTCACCCCTGCACGGGCTATGCCCGCACCACGTTGTGTTGGTTGCAGACGACGGACAGTGCTGACAGATTCCGAAGGTTCGAGGACTGGACGGTACCTGGAGGTGGACTATACGACGAGGCGGTACCCGGAGGTGGACCACTGGGTGGGACATACTCGGAGCGGATGGCGGGACCCGAGGAGTAGAGGAGCTATCTGTACCCACCCTTCAGGTTGGATTTCCAGTGGACATCTCAGCGTAGCAGCTTTACTTTTCAGTCGCTGTTTTCCCTTTCGAGTTGTACTTTACAGTTGGGCTTGTATTTCCGGCCCCTTTTTACTTTTCAGCTCTTCTTTTTGTACTTAGTGTTTACTTCCGCTTTCTTACTCTGTGGTGTTTGTTTACTTTACAAAGGCAATGCCTTCCCTTTTTCTGGGATTTACGCCTTGGTGCTAGTCGCCAGCCCCTGGCCTATGGAAGGCGGGCTTGGGGTAGTCACGGCACGGACCCCGAGGGCGGGTCGTGACATAAATGAAATGTATAAATATAATATTTCCCCCCTAAAATATGTTTTGAAACCAATTATTTATAATCATAACTCACATCCCCATCCCGAAGGTTATTATTTTATAAATTAATGTTCTCATCCTTGTAAAATAATAAAAACCGCTACTATTTGTTACAAGCAGTGGGAATACCCATGATAACGATTCGGGATTGGATTACCTTATTATATAGAGTTTGATGCCTATGTTTAGAAATTTTAAATGTATTCCACATTATTTTTCAATAAATACCAAATGACCTACCCCCCCCCCCACACCAACACCACTTCACTTAATATGAATTTAACGTGATGTTACTATCCCTATCGCACTCTAAATTATTCCCATGGTTTTTACAAGATCAAAAGATGTTCCCTATTATTTTAAAAGTACATTGTCAAGGTAAAGGACTATATCCCCTTATTTTTATTATTTCAATTACACTCCATTTAATATGCCATTTGATTTCTAATTATGCATGTTCTCATATGTTTTTACGCATGAATTTTATTTCATTTTTATTCCCATATAAATATTTTACATTGTTCACTCTTATTAGCCCATTTCATATTCCATTTTTTATACAGGTCTTCTAGCCATAATTATCTATTTATTATTGTCATAGAAATAATTTTTTTATTGACTAATATTCCCCATATCAACCCATGTGAATTAATTTAGAAATACCCTTTAATAATTTGTTAGGCACCACAATATTTGTAACCAACGTAACAAGTTCATGGTAATAGAAGTTATGGAATACATACATATGCTTAATGACCATTATGGAACACATAAGGATACACATTATATGAATGGGACAAGTGTTATAAATATTATATATCCCTCCATTTAATTTATAAATATTTTTCTCACATTATATTAAATTTACAGTTTATGGGAGACAATCTTAATCAATCATTCTTATTTTTTCTTGACTTTTTGTGAGGGATTACTCTTATAATATCAATTTGTTTGTTTTTTCCACATTCCTATGTGTACATGAAGTTCTAATCTTATATAATTCATTTATTATCATGTTTATTATTATCACCTCATTTATGTCACCTTGAAATTACTCTTCCTTAATATATATTACTCTCCCATGGCATGTAATGATCATTATCTCCCTAAGCCTTATATCCCACCCCATTCAAATATACATCCCCAGGTTATCTCAATAACTAATTGATTATCTAAAAAATATTGGGGCATGTTTGGTGATTTGAAAAAAATTACCATTTTTTGTTTCATATTAATGTTCAGTATATTTAGTTTTTCAATGACATTAGGTCTCTTTATCATAAAATATGGAATTGTGTTTTTATTATGAAATAATTCCTGAACTAATGTGTATTAAATGTATGTATTTTTATTATTATTATTAGAGGAATACCATGTTATTTTTTGGTATTTGAATTTAAATACACTATTAATGTCATAGGAATGTTCTGAAACATATGATATAATCCCTAAATTATGATAATGTATAGATTAATTGGAATAAATGTTATAAAATCACTATATGGATATTAGAAGTGGATGTTTCTCAAACATGGTTGTGTGTATGGGTAATAACCTTGAAAATGGAGCCTTGGTATTTGACTCAGTCATTGATTGCTGCAAAACATAGAGGCCTTATGGTCACCTACGTAGACACTAACAATGTATATTCATTAGTAAATTCAATATATTTATATAAACTATTATGGGGAGAAATTCCCATTGTATTTTGATATAAGGAATAATACCTAGATTATATATATTTAAAACAAGAAATTCATTTGTTAATCATTGAATTCCATATATTATTAATCCGTTATATTTTTAGTTTTTCACTTATATGTGTAATGTTGTTTTAAAATCATATCACTTAATTTCAAATTGTTTTTGTCTGTTACTAAGAATTAGAGGAACCGAGTCGACAATCAATGGGATGAATATATAATGGTTTCCAAATGATAGTACAAAACAAATTGTAATATTATATTAAATCAAGATAACGCGTTATATATTGACACATTTTTTGGAATATAAACATAATTTAGGGGGAAACACACACCCCCTATTAAATATAATGTTTCAAATGAGATCATTATGTTATAAGTTCCTATAACATTTAATGAATATTATATTAATATAATCACAAAATAATGGAAAAAATCAATTTAAATAATTTTCTCCATATTTCGATGATATGAGAAGGAAATTTGTGTGTGGGATGATTGTCATATATATAGAAAATTTGATCAATTATGGATGTAGATAATAATTCCCAAAAAAATGAAGTGGTCAAAATGATTGAGTCAAATTAATTCCAGTAAATATTTTATCATTAATATTTCCCTCATACTATTTAACATGAAATGGGGTTGTATTTACATGGCCTCATGAAAAATCATTATTAATCCATCACGATATATAGAGTGAACATCCCATGAATTTAAAAATATTCCTCTATCGTTGTCATTTATCCTCATACTAAGGTTTAATATTTTTATAGTAGGAAAATTAATAGTATATGAAAAATATTTGGTCATCTGATATATTTAATAATATTAGAAAATTTTCCAATGATCTATTATTTCAAAAATTGATATTAATTAATCATAGGGGTATCATGGGACAAGAGATAAGATTTGTAGAATGAATTTTAATTCTAGTGGTGTGATATATAAATTTTATTTGGGAAACAATATCCAAAACTTCACTTATAAATGGAGTGTGATGAATAATCCTAGAAATTTATTGAAGGGTATAAGTAAATTAATTTGTTCCATGAAGGATGTGAACATACATAGAGAATACATAATGGATAAACCCTCTAATGAGAAAGAATAAAGGAATGTTCCAAAAAATCCTTAACCATATATCGTTTATTTAAACAAAAAAATACAAAGATTCTTTGTGAATGATTGCATAAATCCAAGGATTTTTAATGATAACAGTTGCCAGAAACCACAATGGACTAGAGAGGTTGGATAAGATTATTCCACCACAACAAATAAGGTAGACCCTAAAAATAATATTTTCCTTAGTTTTGTGGTTATTCATTCAAAATTAATTATATTAATACTTTTATTATGGTTCTATGAATATATTCAAATCCTAAAAATTTAGTATAATAATTCCAACACCACATGAAAGCAATGAAGTGGAGTTCGTAATGAACACAAAATGGGGAAATTATTTCATCCCATGTATGTAAATACATCAATGATAAAATTTATGAGATCAACATCCTGGAAACACATTTTTACCCCCATTATTGGAATTCAGTGAAATTATGAATATTTATTTTCATTCCTTATGTATATAAAATATAAATTACCTTACGAAGAAAATTTCACTCTATATCAAGAATCAACCATTGATAACAGACAAATGAAAAGAGGTGGATGAATTGCATTTAGTATATTCTTCGCAATAATGGAAAATCTCACTTTAAGGAAATATATATATATATATATAATGAAGGGACTAATAGAAAAATCAGACTTGATGAATTTTTTATGAGGAAGTACATTGTTGTCTTCATGATGTATTTTCACATCTTCTTCAAATATGAGAGTTTGAGATCTCGATTGAGTTTATACTTTTTGTTTTCCAATATCCAAACTCAATATAGAATGGCTACTATTTTAAATTAATTGTTAAAGAATAAACTATAGGATAATCTGGATAAAGGGATTATACAACCATGTTCTTCATTACTGGGTGTACCCGTTAACATTATCATGGAACAATGAAGGGTCAATTAAACACTACATTTATTATCATGATCAATGAACAATCACGATAAAGTTAAAAAATCTAATACCCCATATTCGAGAATTCTCAATTAGCATCATGGATACTAGTACTTATATTTGCTAAATCCTCAGTTGATATTTTATCATATAAAGGAAATAAAAGAGGATATCCTTAAGACTGATTTTCATATCAGTTAAATTCACTAAGAGTACATAGTGATGTGATTTGGATAGAATATTTGTTTAAATATAATCGTCAACAAAATAAATAATGCCTATAGGTATTACATCAATGAATATGTTGTATTCTTCATAGATGATATTTATATCTACTATAAATCGAAGGCGGATATTTAGGATTATTTAAATTTTGTACTAATGTCCTTATAAAAGTATAATTTGAACAAAAAAATATATTAAATAAATATTTTTCATAAATAATGGTACAAAACCATGTAGTTTTTTCACATATAAAAATACCTTTATGGATTCTTAAAAAATGGATGGTATTTAATGATGGTCTTAACAAAAACATATGACTATGTTTTGTAGTTTAATTGTTCATATAAGGTTAAGTAGTTAATTTGTATAAAATATATCCTGATATTCAATCACACTAATTGAGATTACATGTAATTGAGTTAACACTAAATAGACCCATAAATAAAGGAATGCATTTGCAATTTAGAGAAGTTTCAAATCCCTAAACCTATTCTATCTTTATCCACCATTGGGGAAGAATTTTATATATATAAACATATGTCGATAATGTGACTGGGTTGTGTTCTTATGCAAGAGGAAATATTGACCACTTATATCAACTTATAATAATATATCCATGACTATAACAACTCATATAATGTTATAAAATTAGTATAAACGGTATTATAATTGATTAATTGCTGACATTCTATCTTGGGAATAAGTGTGTATTATATATAGGCTATAAAATTCTCAAGGTTATATTCAAACAAATGTAATCTAGTACATATCATTGAATTTGGTTACTAATAGTCATGGAATATGAATTTTCAATCTACATCCATTATAGGGAGAAAATGAAAGTAACAGATTCACAAAGAAGAGGTGGATTACAACCATATCCATGATGACTATTAAAAGGGATTTATTTTTACTAGACTTGAACATTATGTACATGAAAGTAATAAATAGATATTAATACTACCTTTCTGTAATAAATAATTCTCTTTACATTCTATAAATGTTCATTGATGGGGAATTTGATGTTATGGGGATAAAAAAATATTTTGGAATATTCTAGAGGACAATTTTGGTATAAATTGAATTATAATGATTGAAATATATATATATATATATATGACCTATAAAAAAATTAAATAATGAAGGTAATTCTATATCATAAACAAAACTCATCCTTCTCTACTATGTTAAGAATCATAAATAATAATAATAAATTGAATAAATGATTTAATTGAGATATCATGAAAATAAGATTATATAATTTGTTTCTTAATACATTTTATGGATACAATTCAAGGATAAATAAAAAATTATTAAGGGCTTAATGAAACTAATATCAATACCATTATGGAAATGAGTAATAATCAGCTTATATTTCATTAATGGACTCCCTGAGACATCTATTGGAAATAAATACATCTAGTTCGTACTGAATATCCTTAAGTTGTTAATGAATTGCATTTATATCATGGATGATTTATAAATTGAACAAATCACCATTATATTTACATGGGATATGGTAATTCTACATGCCTGAGAATTTATATTATCACTAATCATTATCTTAGGATTACCTCATGGTTAGAGAATATTGTTCCTGAATAATTGGATACGTAGTTGAGATTAAGTACACTGTGTCACCTTCAAATAGATATTTAGGTTGAGGAAAAGATTTAATCTATAAAGGATATGTTAAGATCATAAAAAAAATTCATTATAGAATTAAAATGTCACCTCATGATCCTCTGTGTGAAAAATGTGTCTTACTCCCACATTTTGGGATGAATATGGGGATAATAATATTCATGGGACATGATCTTATACATGAAATGATATAGAAGGATAAACTAGTTATAGAAATATGATATCAACATATGTTTGAATTAAAATCAATGTATTCCATCATTGATGGAAAATAGTTTTTGAAATATTATAATGGTTCTCTATCATATGTCTTAGTGGAATAAATTCATGTTATATTAGAAAAGGGGAAAGCATATTACAAGAAACCACAACCTCTTTTAGGAAATTTCTCACATTTTTTATGTGAGATATCAACATATACTCCATCCTAACCTATCTAAAGTGTTTGATTTGTTCTATGTATCCCATTGGAGTAAGTACATACACCCCCCCGCCACATATTTAGAATCCAGATATGGAATATTGGGGGATTGATATTCACATGATGAGAAACCTATAAATATCTTAGGTAATAGATAAAAACATAAATAAAAAAGAATGAATAACCATGTCCATGTATTCTAAGGAAAATCAATTTGGGGTAGCCACATGGGAACCATAACATGCAATAAAATGATTTAACCTTGTATGTTATACTCTAAAAAATGAATTTTTTTGGATGGTATTGGGGGGGATTAAATGAATCTTCCTTTTATAATTTAAATCGTTGTTTATTTAGTAATTTATTAGATTTTTTGAAATCAAATTCCTATTTTATCTAATCTATATAAATTAATATCCAATTTGATTTAGAAAACTTATAATCATCTTATCTATTCATAATATAGAATATTTATAGTGGCCATTAAAATTTGTATATATTAATGGTTTTGATAAAGTCTATTTTTCCAATAACAAAGGTGTGATGACATCGAACTCAAGGATTGTACACTTTGAAGCACATTAGTTGGGGATTTATTGGAAGATGACAATACTCGGCCTTAGAGAAGGCAATGGTTAAGATCAATAGTGATATAAAGAATTAGATCAATTATTATATAATTTTATGCTTATGTATATCAAAACCCAAACTCCATTTATAAAACCACAACATGAAATATTTAAATATAAACCACTACCCATTAAGAGTAAAAATTTTCAGTAAGGGGTCATATATTTATACCATATTAGTATAAATCATTACATTTTATTGTTGAATCAATGAATATGCTAATAAATTTTAATTATTAAAATTTTATGAGTTCATGAACATTATATTTTTATATGAAGAAAAAAATAACATTTTTGTAAAATATATTATTTTATGAAAATAAATTTTTTTATATAGTAACGAATTTTGGAAAAAATATATTTTTCACATCTTATTATTATTATTAAATAATATTAAAAAATTAACTATAAAAAATTATACTAATATCAAATATAATATTTATAATTCTAAAGAATGTATTTTTGTAAAAAATAACATTATTTTTTAAAATATTTGTGAATATTGAATTAAAAATATAAATTATAATATTTTTCAGATTTATTTGGATGAAAAATATTTATATTTCATTGATAATGATGAAATTAACCATGGGATAATTTTACAAATATTTCTCAGAATAATGAATTTTTGAATAAAAATATATTACATTATAAATATATGGTATAAAATATAGGATAAATATAAGATTATTTGATACATCCTCTCAAGAAAGACCATTCTCCTATAGTCATGATTCCCTAGTTCCAAGCAGTCGGAACATGCTCCACCTTCAGAAAGGACAGGGGAGTCTCACGAATGATGCCTCTTATAAGGGGTGACCCTTCTTCATACCTACGATCTCCTCCACAATTTCAAAAATTGATATTTCCTCGAATGTCTTAGAACACTTCTGAGAGGCACCCCAGTTATCTCTGATGCTGGTATAACTCAATTATGTTGCAGATCCTTGTAAGTACACCTTGGTGGCTAATTTTTTTCCTCATCTACATTCAGTGGAAGCATTTTCCCTATTGGTCTCTGAATATTAGGGGCTTCATGAGTGTGTTGTCATCAGATTTCTTGACCGGAGACACATAATTGTTTTTTTGGATTAGAGGCAGATATAATTACCCCTTGGTCTAGGGATCCTCGAAGGTGGAGCGTTTCATCCTTTTTACATTTTCTAATGTTGTTTCAACTTCCATATTCAAGGGGAACCTTTTTTGATTTCAACATCAGTATGTTTCCCCTGGAATACCTTGTAAGAACCCAGATATTCTTTTCAAGTATGTTTTCCTTTTCTATTCATTTTTTAGAAAAATAGTTTTTTTCTGGAAGGTTTTTATTTACACGCTATGTAATATATGAATACAGACCATGTACATGGTTACCACAGGTATACATGTCATGGCCTTGTAGGTACCATGCACATGGCCATGTGGGGGTGTTCTGGAGGCCGCCTAAAGCAGAGTACGAAAATGGTGAGTACACACCATGTACTTTAATGTTACATGACTTGTACTTTCTTTTTATTCATTAATCACACTGGGTCACATATAATCACCATAAAACACTCCTTTTAGGTCACATTGACAGTTAGCACCGTACGGCCAGGGATCTTCGATGACCTCCCCGAGAGAGTGGTTGTCCTCCAAATCAAACACTATCAGTTGCATTGGAATCGCATCGGTAAGTTATCTCTTCTCATAGAGCATATTTTTTGGTTTTCTCCTCTTTCATGATTTATCGTGGGATTATTGTTTTATACTTTATTATAGATCTATGGAGTTCTATGGTGATTGAAGCCTATAGGATCATTTATATTGATCACCCAGGGCGAAGTTAGGTTGTTTGTTCCTTTCTATTGAAGGTCTTTGAGTTTTATGTGAAAATGTTCCCAACACCAATGAAAGAGGTATTGAATGTTTACCATTTTAGAACTATGTTTAGTCTGTTTTGATTGTATGCTTCAGTAGATGATATTTGACTTTGAATATGGTGAATATTTAGGCTTTATATTCCTTTCAAAAGCATGGTTTTCTTGTTTTCACCTTGGGGTATTGTTTGCCTGTTAGGCTATTGTTCACTTTACCATGCATAGTATTGTAGAGTGGTGTAACAGTTGTTTTGTAATATTGTTATGTTGTAGAATACTAGCCATGTTGTTATTGAGGTTTAACTTGGTTGATACGCATTGTGACACATTCATGACTCACAATGTGTTGTGTGAACATGATGTATAGACCATAGTAATAATGTATGTAAGGGATTCTCCAGTGTTTCTTTCCTTATTACGATGTGAGGCCACATTGGGAATTGATGCTGAGTTCTTACTCAAAGAGTCTGTAGTCCTTAAAGTGTACCACAGAAGGAATGTGATGTAAGTGATTCCTTCGAGTTCATTTAGTTACGATATGAGACTGTAGGGGGAATTGATGGTGAGTGTCTCCTTAGATATTCTATGATTAGGTTGAACTTGAGGGTTAGGCTGAGTGTACTATGCATAGGGATTCTTGTACTTATTAGGTAGGAACAGAGATCATGGGCTTTGAGTATATCCCATAGGGTTACAATTGTGTTAGCTGCATGCTTGGGTTGCCAGGTAGGACTAGATGGGATAGGTTGTTGGTACTTTCCAAAGGGTTACATATTTTTTTATCTTCTTGGTTACTTGTTTCTTTATATTGAAACTCTTGATTTTTTAATATTGATTACTTTCCTATTTACTATTTCTTGTACATTTACCTACCATATATTCAGATACTGTTAGGCACAGATCTTATGGTGGTTACATACTAGGATTAAGTCTCACGCCCTGTTTGGGCCATGCTTTTGGGACCATACAGATTATATTGTTGTAGGTATAGAGAAGGGAAAGCTCCCGTCTACTTCAGGTACTAGAAATTCACTGGAGATGGATAGCACATGACCATTCTTAGCTTTGCGATGTTGTGGAGATGATTTCTGTTTTTTTGTACTTGGTTTATTACTGAATTTCAGAATTGTTCTTTGTTACGCTGTTTTCCTAGACATATATATCAGACATCATTTTATATATGTGCTTCATCTTATTCTATAAGCCATCCACAATTGTTTTATGATATTATTACTATTTATGCTTCTGTATATTTTTGTTTACTTCTGCTAAGTACTCTTCAAATAAGGGAATATTTTCCCCACTATCTCACCCATGGCCCCCACTGCTAGTCTATTGCCTATGAAATTTATAGAAATGTGATTGAGGCCATGTGACTAACTGGGTATGGGGAACCTCTGGGTTGTTTCTGAAACAGGGATGATACAAAGTGGTATCAGAGGAATCCTTTTCTTCTTGACATACTATTTGGATCCTATAGCAAAGTATAGGAATGAATAGTTTCTTTGAAAAAAGTTGTGCCTAGGAGTAGCTAACCCCTATACAGGGAAAAGACAATCTACCTCTTTTATAACATTTTTTCTATTTTTTCAATTTTATAGTTTATTTGATTTCACGGCTGGGTGATTCACATGTTTTGTGTTGTTACTGTTGATGTTGTTGAGGTTATATTTTTGTAACAAACCAATGAGATGAGGGTATGGAAACTCATGAATCATATAGGCACTTTCTAGAAATAACATGTCCTTCATTCTTTCCATTCCATCTAGGGTGTATTATCACTTGCATGTTGTTGTGATAGATGTTGTATAGAATATTCATGTTGTTCTGATTGATTCCTTGATAAAATACATGTTGTTTTATAGACTATTGTTTGTGTAAGGTTTTGTCTTAATGAATGCCAAACGTTGGTTCTTGAGGTGTTATGGGCCCTCATTGACCTGAACATGGTGGATTGTTGACTTGTTACCTTGATATAAAATGTACAAGATGCCCATATTTGTCTCCCATGGAGTATGGGACCTCAAAAATATGAATTTTAATCCATCAATATTTTTTAGTGATTTTCTGGGTTCCATAGTAGTTTCTAAGGATTAGTGTCCATAAAAACCAAGAATTCACACCGTGTAGTTTTGACTACATGCCATGTGTTCTTATATTAGGGAAGATACTATTTTTCTGAAGTACATGACTTGTACTTTAGGTACATACTGTGTAGTCTCTAGAAACTTTGTAGGCCGTGTGGGAAGAGACACAAGATAGGGAAATTCTTGTGGGAACACGTCGTGTACTGGTAGTGCACCCCATGTCGTGCTAACCCCATGTCCTCCCATGTCACTAGTGACACAGTCGAATAAATAATTGGTCATACATGTTGTGTCAGGATTGAGAATGTTGTGTAGTGTAATCTTAGGAACCCGGCTGTGAAAATAACAACACAGGTCGGTGGAGTCACTTTTTATACAAGTAGTTTCCACTTGGAATGCACCGTGTAGTGTGAGACATGTATCTAGCTGTGTCACTAACATCACGGCTTGGTGAAACTCATCTAGTACACACAGTATATCCCTTGAACACGCCATGTAGTCTTGTCTTAGGAGAGTCGTGTGGCTTAACCTTGTATAAGGACTCGGGTCGGGGACGGGGATTCAATTAAATTCTATGTGTTAAGATAACATGTAGTGTGTTTATGGTGATACATGACCTAGGATGGAAAAAGTACATGCCCATGTGAATGTCTTTAGCTAACATGCCATGAAGGGTTTCTACACGCTATGTAGTCATGTTTTGAAAAACATGAATGCCTTAGTTCTCTTGTTCCCTTATTACTCTTATATGTACTAGTCCCTGTTTATCTTGATAGATGGTGTGCATTTGACCTTGAATAGTCAGGCCACCAAGACATCCTCTAGTTGTCCACCAGTTATAGGGAAGTGATAATTCACTGGATACAGCTGATCACAGACTTCCCACAGAACTTCTTGTTGTGCTAGTATTGGAACCTGCAGTTATACCTGATACCCATGCTCATTCATAGTTCAGGGAAGTATTCATTAGGATGATGCATACTTTTCAAGGAGCACTCCCTCCTACCCCGCTGATGGTAGATTTGATGCGGGTTTTCCAACAGAAGCTTCCTCCAACTTTATTAGGAGAACGAAGACCTCAGGCTACAAATTCATGGCTAGAATCCAAGATAACGATCATTAATAATCTAGAGATTCCTCCAGAAAGGATGGTCGGGCTCTCTACCTATATGCTTCATGACTCCTACAATAGGAGGTGGGATGTGATCACGAAGGCGGGATGCAAGCAGGTAATGGGGTGGGATGAGTTTCAGCACATCTTCTACGATTACTTCAATCCATAGACCATGAGGGCAGATCTAGCATAGGATTTTTTGAGTCTGGAGCACAAAACACTTTCTGTAATGGAGTATTCCTCACACATTACTGAGCTGTAACACTTCACGTCTATTCTAGGAGGTGATTAGTTATTACTGGGAATGAAGATTGAGGATGTTCTAAGGCACAACATCCAATCATAGGTGAACATCTTAAGGTTGGCTTCAATCACTTCAATCTTCAACCAGGCGTAGATCACAGAGCACAATATGAGGGATTCCAGAGTTGGGAGAAAAAGAATGTAATAGATTCACTAAGAAGAGAGTGGATTACAAATCTATCCACGGTGACTGTTAAATGGGATTTATTTTTACTAGACATGAAAATTAAGTACACGAACTTAATAAATGGATATTAATACTACCTTTCTGAAATAAATAATTCTCCTTATATTCTTGAAAATATCATCGATGGGGAATGGGATGTTATGGGGATAAAAAAATATTTTGGAATATTCTAGAGGTCGATTATGATATAAATTGACTTATAAGGATTGACATATATATATGTGACCTATAAACACATTATTTAATGAAGGTAATTCTATATCATAAAAATAACTCATTCTTCTCTACTATGTTATAAATCATAAATAATTCTAATTAATTGAATAAATAATTGAATTGAGATATCATTAAAAAGAAGATTATATTATTTGTTTCGTTATATATTATATGCAAACAATTCAAGGATAAATAAAAAATAATTAAGGGTGTAATGAAACTAATATCAATACCATTATAGAAATGAGTAATAATCAACATATATTTCATTAATGGACTCCCTGGGTCATCTATTGAAAATAACTACATCTAGGTCATACTGAATCACCTTAAGTTGTCAATGAATTGCATTTATATCATGGATGATTTATAAATTGAACAAATCACTATCATATTTACATGGGATATGGTAATTCAACATGCATGAGAATTTACATTATCACTGATCATTATCTTAGGATTACATCATTATTAGAGAGAATCGTTCTATAATATTTGGATACAGAGTGTAGATTAAGTACATAGTGTCACTCTCAAATGGATATTTACTTGGAAGAAATGATTTAATCTATAAAATATATTTTGAGATCATGATTAATAATTTCAAAGTAAATTCGGATAAAAAATACTATATATTGATTTCTCATAAAAACATTTTCATTATATAATTAAATTGCCACCTCATGATCCTCTGTGTGGAAAATTTGACTAACTCTAGAATTTTGTGTTAAATATGGGGATAATAAGTTTCATGGGACATGATCTTATCCATGAAATGATAGAGAAGGAAAAACTAGTTATCACCATATGAAATAAACATATATTTGAATGAAAATCAATGTATTCAATCATTTACGACAAATTGTTTTTGAGATCTTATAATCATCCTCTATCATATGTCATCATGGAATAAATTCACGTGTTATTAGAAAAGGGGAAAGAATATTACAAGAAACATCAACCCTTTTAGGACATTTCTCACATTTGTGATGTCATATATCAACATATTCTTCATCCTAACCTATCTAAAGTGTTTGATTTGTTCCATGTATCCCATTTAAGGAACTCCATACAGCCGCCCCCACCGCTACATATTTAGAATCCAGATATGGAATATTAGTGGATTGATATTCACATGATGATAAACCTATAAAGATATTAGCTAATAGATAAAAACAAAAATAAGAAAGGATGAATTACCATGTCCATGTATTCTAAAGAAAATCTATTTGGGGTAGCCACTTTGGAACCAGAACATGCAATAAAATGATTTACACTTGTATGTAATACTCTAAAGAATGAAATTTTTTGGGTGGTATTGGGGGGGGGATTTAACGAATCTAGATTTTATAAATTAAATCTTTTTGATTTAGTAATTTATTATATTTATTGAAATAAAATTCCATGATTATCCAATTTATATAAAATAATATCCTATTTGATTTAGAAATCCCTTAATCATCTTATCTATTCATAATATAGAATATTTATAGTGTCCATTATAATTTGTATATATTAATGGTTTTTATAAAGCCAAATTATCAAATTACAAAGTTGTGATGACATTGAACTGACGAATTGTACACTTTGAAGTGCATTTGTCAGTGATTTATTGGGATATGAAAATACTCGGCCTCAGAGAAAGCAATGGATAAGATCAATAATGAAATAAAAATGAGATTAAATATT
Organism: Viscum album; assembly: GCA_963277665.1. Lineage (NCBI taxonomy): Eukaryota > Viridiplantae > Streptophyta > Magnoliopsida > Santalales > Viscaceae > Viscum > Viscum album. The sequence goes on along the minus strand of OY728151.1, from coordinate 746,562,990 downwards.
ATATAATTTTATGCTTATCGATATCAAAACTGGAACTCTATTTATAGATCCATCCCATTAAATCCTCACATATAAATTACTAACCCATTAAGAGTAAAAATTTTCAGTAAGGGGTCATATATTTATACCCTATTAGTATAAATCATTATATTTTATTATTGAAACAATGACTTTGTTAATCCATTTTAATTATTAAAATTTTACGAGTTCATGAACATTATAGTTTTATATGAAGAAAAACATAACATTTTTGTAAAATATAATATTTTAAGAAAATAAGTTTTTTTATATAGTAATGAAGTTTGGCAAAATAAATTTTTCACATCTTATTATTATTATTAAATAATATTAAAAAAATAACTATAAAATATGATACTAATATCAAATATAATTTTTATAATTCAAATGAAAGTATTTTTGTAAAAAATAACATTATTATTTTTTAAATATTTGTGAATATTGAATTAAAAATATAAATAATAATATTTTGAGATTTATTTGGATGAAAGATATTTATATTATATTTATAACAATGAAATTAACCCTTGGTGAATTATACATATATTTCAAAGAAAAATGAATTTTTGTATAAAAATATATTACATTATAAATATTTGTTATAAATTATAAGATATGGTTAAGATTACTTGATGCATTCTCTCAAGAAAGTCCATTCTCTTATTATAAGGCCCCGACCTTAAACCATACTTAATATTGAATTAAATGAATAATTCACATTGAGAATCTTTTCAGGTTTAGAGTTTTAGAGAATTAGGACATAACTATTACATCTCGAAAGATTACAAAGTAGACACTTCTACTAAGTTTCCATAGAATAAAAACTCTTAAAAAGAAACATGTCTGGTTCCATGTTTTATATAGCATGAATTTCCCTTGATCCCATGCTTAACCTCATTCCACATTAAGTCTTGTGAATAAAATTTCAAGAAAACATGGGGTGAGCATAAAAAGCTCAGTAAGGGATACACAAAGAATGAAAACTGTTAGTTTATCAAAACAACAAGTAAACAATGTATACTTTATCAAAGTAATACTTTTCACCTTTATGAAATAGTAAAAACTCTTCACTGAATATAATATCATTACTTAACATTTTGTAACCAAAAGTTTACCATAAAACCCATATAAAGATCACATAACATATAAAGGTAACTTGGGACATAAACATACTTAAATGGAATAACCATACGGTCGACTTCCACACATATCACTTAATGGAATAGCCATACGGCCGACTTCCACACCCAATGCATTAGAGGTTATATCATAACCACCCGTCCTAGTATTCACGGAACCACCTTTCATATGGTTTATCTTGTAACCACCCGTCAAATTTCCAAGTACCATTATATAATCATAAGACATAGAACAAATATAATCGAAAGAAACAATTTCCACACTTTGATCACAATATTTCACTTAAATATATTGACATAAAAAATCCATTATAAAAACCATTTTCAATACCAAAATACATAAAAGAGTATATGGTATTTAGTTCATTTTAAAAAACACCACGCCTTGTTGAGGAAGCCAAAGACCAAATAATACTCGCGGCGTTGGAAAAAGGTTGTTGTCACCACGTACATTAAAAGACACATTCCTTTTTGTCATTTAGTAAAACGCTTTGACTAAAAAGATTCCTTTTGAATAAAATTAAATGTCAAAGAGGTTTATACACCGTATAAAAAAAAGTTGTGAATAAAACAAAATATTCCTCAATGAAAGGAGATTGAGACGAAGTCCCTTACCTCAGGTCTGATTTGACTCGATCGTTCTTTAACGTCCTGAATAATAAACATGAGTTAATTTATTATTGCTTAATAACATTTTTAAAGTTCATTATTACTTTTATATCACTTATTACCATGTTAAAAACATTATGTAATCATTTATGTTAATAATTATTGTTTTTTCGATATTTGGTTCTTAAGTCGAAAGTGGACTTCTTACAATTACATGTTGTTCGTGAGGTCAAAGGTTCATTATATCCAGAATGATATTCATGATTTGGATATCATATATATCATATATAACCAGCATATACATGTAATAATAATATTACATAATCATTTAATGGTATGAAATGAAATGCACCGTTCATAGAGACGGTAATCCGTACGTACGCATGAACGCTACATTCATTTCTATGTTATATTAATGGAATTAAAACTAAATGAGAAGTATGTATATTTTAATTCCAGAATTGTATTTATCATTTAATTGTAACATACATCATATATATTAACTTTCAATCCATCCTTTATACGTCCCACATATGGAATTAACGAATCAAATCACTTTGCAGGGGCGGTAGTCCGCACTTCCTAAAATGAAGATAGCGCGTATACCAATAATGGAAGCCACAATGGTATGACATTAACGAAAAATAAAGAAGATTAAGGAAAACATAAACATATTATATATCATATATAAATATAGTGACATCTTAATGGCCACCTTTGAAGGTGTTAGAAGAATATTGAACAATCATCATTTCGTGAGGCAGAAATTCGCCGTCCACAGAAACAACATGTTCTTTAACCATTAGATGTAGGTGTGTGTATGTGTATCTATGATACGTCTTATAAAAACATCCAAGTTTATTCAAGATACTGTATTTGTTAAAAATAAATCAATTAAAAGAGTTTAGGGGGTTAGAGAAGCAAAATAAAACAAAATAACACAAGAGAAAACACTACCTTTAAAACGGGTAACTGATTTTGATTTGAGCTCAAAGGCTTCCTTGGAAAGACTTCTACACAAAGTGAGGCTCCTATGAGCAAAAAAGGGATGTGGAGAGACAGAAAGAGTAGAGCATGGCCGATCCAAAGGCTTGAGAGGTTTGGGTAAGGAGGTAGAGGTGGGGGCCTTTTATAAGAGGATAGGAGGGGCACTCTTGGAATGTAAATAAATGTTACTTTATTTTAAACTGAGTTTCGGATTTAAAAGGTCCCACATTGATATAATTAGAGTATAAGGTGATAAGGGTTCGAAATAAACACATCCAATAGGTTTTTGACAAATGTAGGTCTTATATTTTACAATATATTTTCATTTTATTTAAATCTTTAAATAATGAAGTAATCGCTGCATCATCATGGTGTCATAAATAATTTAATATATATAATGTCTAAAAATTATAAAAAAATATCATGATGTATGAAATAGTTTTAGCTTTCTAATAAATATTTATAGTCAAAATTATGATTTGTATAACCCCATTTAATTTTTTTTAGTAAAACAACTCATGTTTGTGACATTTTAATTTTAACATTAAATAAAAGGTTTTTAATGTCATTTTCCAAACAAAGTGTCTCCATGGGGTCCTCAAGTTGACTGATGGATTTTATAGCTCGTCCATGACACATCCAATAAGGGTATCACATGTTTCAAGTTCATATCATATTATTAAATCATTATTTTTACCCTAAACTACAATAATTACCTCTAATCGCGATTAAAAACATAAAAGTTACTATTCAACAAAAAATTGTTTTAATCCCATTGAACCACATTTTACTTCTTAATTACAAACATGTATCTCGGATTTTTGAAATTCAAAACACAGAGGTTGTAAAATTTAATTTAAACAAAAAATCAGTTTTTTAGGTACCACTTAGTGGTTTCACTATTCATATAAAATTGATGTTTTTCAGAAAAATACAAAAAATTCACCCTAAGGATTATTTGATATTCCGAATTCAAAAATGAAGTCTATTTTAAAAAATTCAAAATATATAAGTTGCATTAATTAATTTAATAATTAATTCCCACTGTCAGAGCAAATAGCGTGTTTTTATGAAACAATAAGTATCAAAAGATTGACACTAGTTTAAGTATGATTTCAAAGTAAAATTAATTCCAACGACCACTGTTAGATTTAATGGTAAAAATATATTATAATTTCACTTTAAAAACATTTGAAACAGTAATCTAATCATATAAATAAATTAGATTAAAAAGAGGTTTTGAATTAAAATACAACATTTTTCACTATTCATTAAAAATGAACTTTATCAGAAAAATACCTAAAATTTACACAAAGTAAATTGTGATGTCCCGATTCTAAAAAGGAGTTTTATTTGGTCCAATAGAATGTATAAAAGTTACGAAAACTATATTTAATGATGGTTCTCTATCAAAAGACGATAAGTGAACCTTTAGTGAAAATTAGGGTATAAATGCCTAAAATTGAATTCTTTTCGTATTTTAAGCCTTTATCTTTTGTTGGATAAATGTAAAAACATTTAAAAACATATATAATCATATTTTAGTTATTTATATCCATTCCTGCCAATACAATGGCTATGTGTTAACTACCATTTAAAATAATATTATTTTATTACTAGTGTGTAATGTAAGATTTCAATGAAACACTTTTTTGTGTCTCGGGTACACTATCGAACATAGAAAACCCTTTAATGAAAAATTAATATTTAATTCATAAATATTAATAAATAAGAAAATGTATTATTCTTTAATTACTTGGGATGTTATATCCTTCCCCCCTTTTGGGAATTGCGTCCTCGCAATTTTATTCACTTATCAATATAAGTGGGTGTATTTATCCCTCATAGAATTTTCAGATTCCCATGTTGCCTCTTCAACCATATGGTTTTTCCACAAAAACCTTAACTGGTGAATTACCATATTTCGCAACAATTGCTCTATTTGGTCAAGAATCTGGACTGGTTGTTCTTCATAAGAGAGATTCTCTTCCAACTGAACTACCTCTGGGCTCAAAACACGAGATGAATCTGGCATATTCTTTCTCAACATCGAAACATGAAAAACATTGTGTACCTGAGATAAACTCAGAGGTAAATCCACTCGGTAAGCAACTGATCTAACTTCCTCCAGAATTTCATATGGTCCAATGAACCTTGGACTCAACTTTCCTTTCTTACCAAATCGCATCACACTTTTCCATGGAGAAACCTTGAGAAAAACATGATCACCTACCTCGAAATATAGATCCTTCCTCCAGTAATCCGCATAACTGTTCTGTCTGCTCTGAGCTGTTCCCATGTGTTTCTGAATCAACTGAACTTTTTCTGCCATCTCTTCTACCAATTCTAGTCCCATCAGCTTCCTTTCACCCACTTCATCCCAAAAATCTAGAGTTCGACACCGCTTCCCGTATAATGCCTCAAATGGTTCCATCTGTATACTAGAATGAAAACTGTTATTATAAGAAAACTCAAACAAAGAATGATGATGGTCCCAACTTCCCTGAGAATCCATTGAACAAGCTCGTAGCATATCCTCCAAGGTATGAATTGTTCGTTCTGACTGCCCATCTGATTGAGGATGAAAAGTTGTACTAAAATTTAATTCAGTACCCAACGACTTCTGAAGGCCTTTCAAAAGGTTAAAAGTAAACCTAGGATCACGATCAGATACAATGGAGAGGGGAACTCCATGCAGCCTTACTATCTTTTTAAGATAAAATCGAGAATGTTGATCTAGAGAGAATGTTTCTCGAATAGGAAGGAAATGAGCAGATTTATTCAGGCGATCAACAATAACCCAGATTGCATTATTACCTCGAGATGTCCTCAGTAATCCCACAACAAAGTCCATGGATATGTTTTCTCATTTCCACTCTGGAACTAGTAAAGGCTGAAGCATCCATTTCGTTAACTGTCGCTATGCTTTAACCTGCTGACAAGTCAAACACTTCACATTAAAATCAGGAATATCCCTTTTCATTCCATCCCACCAGTAATACTCTTGCAAATCTCTGTACATCTTAGTACTGCCAGGATGAACTGAAAACAGAGAACTATGAGCGTCAAATAACAACTCTCTTTTCAACTGTGAATCACAAGGCACACACAATCTCTTCCCAAATATCAAAAAAAATCATTATCAATGTTGAATTCAGGCAACCTACCCTTCTAAACCTGCTCTACCTTTTTCTGCAACTCACATTCTTGCTTCTATGCTTGCTTGATTCTGTCTGATAGAGAAGATGTCACTGATACCTGAAACTAAATAGAAGGACTTTCTGCACAAACAACTTCCATTCCAAAGTTCATCAAATAAAAAACCAATGGATCTCGTTCCAATCGCAGCATGGTTAATGAAGCATTACTTTTTCAACTCAAAGCATCAGCCACTTTATTTGCTTTTCCCTGGATGGTAATGAATTGTACAATCATAATCCTTGATTAATTCTAGCCATCTCCTCTATCTCATGTTCAATTATTTCTTAGTGAATATATACTTTAATATTTTGTGATAGGTATATATTTCACACTTTACTCCATACAAATGATGCCTCCAAATTTATAAGGCAAAAAAAACAATACCTAATTCTAAGTCATGTGTAGGGTAATTTACCTCATGAGTTTTCAAATGATGTGAAGCATAAACAATTTCCTGATCATTGTGCATAAGGACACAACCATGTCCTTTCAAGGAAGCATCATTATATATAACTAACTCACCATTCCAGGAAGGATGTTCCAAAACAAGAGCATTCACCAATCGTCATTTCAACTCTTGAAAACAATCATCACATTCTTTTGTCCAGATAAACTTAACACCCTTCCGAGTTAGCTTAGTCATTGGACTAGATAACTGTGAAAAATTTTCAACATTCCTTTTGTAGTAACCTACCAAACCCAGAAAACTACGGATCTCAGTTACATTTTTGGTTCTTGGGCATTCTTCAACAACTTTTGTTTTTATAGGATCAACATTTATTCCATCTTTTGAAACAATGTGACCCAGGAAAAAAAATTGTAACCAAAACTCACACTTGCTGGATTTTCCATAGAGTTTCTTTTCTTTTATGGTTCTCAAGATAACCCTTAAATTACTTTCATTCTCCTATTTAAATTTAGAAAACACCAAAATATCATCAATAAAAACAACTAACGATTTTCACCTGAGTTAATTGAGCCATCACTGCAACAGACTGTTTAGTTCTGATTCTTACCATCTTATGATACTGATTTGAAAGGTTATTTCCCTCTGTATGACTTCCCAAGAAAATCTATTTTGTTTCCTCTATGAAAAACCATTCTTAACACAGAAATATCCTAGGCTAAGAAACATGGTAGTCTTTAAATGCTATATCATTTCAATCATACAATAAATTAATTTATAATTTAACATTTTTCGAACTCCTAACGTTTTCTAAACCGACCTCTGATACCAACTATAAGGCCTCGGCCTTAAACCATGCTTAATATTGAATTAAATGAATAATTCACATTGAGGATCTTTTCAGGTTTAGAGTTTTAGAGAATTAGGACATAACTATTACATCTCAAAAGATTACAAAGTATAAACTTCTATTAATTTTCCATAGAATAAAAACTCTTAAAAAGAAACATGTCTAGTTCCATGATTTATATAGCATGACTTTCCCTTGATCCCATCCTTGACCCCATTCCACATTAAGACCTGTGAAAAACATTTCAAAAAAACTTGGGGTGAGCATAAAAATCTCAGTAAGGGATACACAATTAATGAAAACGGTTAGTTTCTCGAAACAACAAGTAAACCATGTAAACTTTATCAAAGTAATACTTTTCACCTTTATGAAGTAGTAAAAACTCTTCACTGAATAAAAGATCATTACTTAACATTTTGTAACCAAAATTTTACCATAAAACCCATATAAAGATCACATAACTTACAAAGGTAACTTGGGACATAAACATACTTAAATGGAATAACCATACGATCGACTTCCACACATATCACTTAATGGAATAGCCATATGGAAAACTTCCATACCCAATGCATTAGAGGTTATAACGTAACCACCCATCCTGGTATTCACGACACCACCTGTCATATGGTTTATCACGTAACCACCCGTCCAATGTCCAAGTACCATTATATAATCATAAGACATAGAACAAATATAATGGAAAGAAAACATTTACACACTTTGATCACAATATATCACATAAATATATTGACCAAACAAATCCATTATAAAATCCATTTTCAATAACAAAATACATAAAATAGTATATGGAATTTATTTCATTTTAAAAAACATCACGGCTTGTTGAGGAAGCCAAAGACCAAATAATACTCACGGCATCGGAAAAAGGTCGTTGTCACCACGTACATTAAAAGAAAAATTCCTTTTTATTGTTTAGTAAAAATCTTAGACTAAAAAGATTCCTTTTGAATAAAATTAAAAATCAAAGGGGTTTATACACCCTATAAAATAAAGTTGTGTATAAAACAAAATATTCCTCAATGATAGGAGATGGAGACGAAGACCATTACCTCGGGTCCAACTTGACTTGATCGTTCTTTAACGTCCTGAATAATAAAATTGAGTTAATTTCTATTTAATTAAGAACATTTTTCAAGATCATTATTACTTTAATATCACTTATTACCATGTTATAAGCATTATGTAATCATTTAAGTTAATAATGTTTGTTTTGTCGATATTTTTTTCTTAAGTCGAAAGTGGACTTCTTACAATTACATGTTGTTCGTGTGGTCAAAGGTTCATTATATCCAGAATTATATTCATGATTTGGATATCATATATATCATATATATCCAGAATATAATTTTAATTATTATATTACATAATAATTTATAGGTACGAAATGAAATACATCGTTCATGGAGACGATAATCGGTACGTACACATGAATGCTACTTTCATTTCTATGTCATATTAATGGAATTAAAAATAAATGAGAGGTATGTATATTTTAATTACAGAATTACATTCATCATTTATATGTAACATACATCATATATAATAACTTTAAATACATCCTTTATACGTCCCACATATGGCATTAACGAATCAAATCACTTTGAGGGGGCGGTAGTCTGCACTTCCTAAAATGAAGATATCGCGTATACCCATAATGGAAGCCACAAAGGTATGACATAAATGAAAAATAAAGTAGGTTAAGGAAAACATAAACATATTATATATCATATATAAATATGGTGACATCTTAATGGCCACCTTTTATGGTGTTAGAAGAATATTGAACAATCATTGTTTCGTGAGGCAGAAATTCTCCGTCCATAGAAATAGTATGTTCTTTAACCATTAGATGTAGGTGTGTGTATGTGAAGCTCGATTGCTTCTTATAAAAAAATACTAGTATATTAAAGATACTGGAGTTGTTAAAAAGTAAATGAATAATAAGAGTTTAGGTGGTTGGAGAAGCAAAATAAAACAAAAGAACACAAGAGAAAACACTACCTTTAAAACAGGTAACTCTTTCTAATTTGAGCTCAAAGGATTCTTTGGGAAGACTTCTACACACAGTGATGCATCTATGAGTAAGAGAGGGATGTGTAGTGACAAAAAGAGTAGATCATGGCCTATCCAAAGGCTTGAGTGGTGTGGGTAAGGAGGTAGAGGTGGGGGCCTTTTATAAGAGGAGAGGAGGGGCACTCTTTGAATGTAAAGAAATGATACTTTATATTAAAATGAGTTTCGGATTTAAAATGTCCCACATTGAAATAATTCGAGGATAAGGTGATAGGGGTTCAAAATACACACATACAATAGGTTTTTGACAAGTGTAGGTCTTATATTTTATATTATATTTTCATTTTATTTAAATCGTTATATAATGAGGTAATCACTGCATCATATGGTGTCCAAAATAATTTAATTTATTTAATCTTTAAAAATTATAAAAAAAAATTTCTGATGTATGAAATAATTTTATATTTCTAAGGAATATTTTTAGTCAAATATAGGACTTTTATATCCCCATTTTAAATTTTTTTTAGTAATACAACTCATGTTTGTGACATTTTAATTTTAACATTAAATAAAAAGTTTTTAATGTCATTTTCCTACCAAAGTGGCTCAATAGGTTCCCCAAGTTGACCCATGAAATTTCTTGGCCGGCCATGACACATCCAATAAGGGTAGGACATGTTTCATGTTCATTTCATATTATTAAAACATTATTTTTACCTTAAACTACACTAATTACATCTAATCGTGATTAGAAACTTTAAAGTTACTATTCCCTAAAAATTTATTTTAATCCCATTGAAAAACATTTTAATTCTTAATTACAACCATGTATCTCGGTTTTTTGAAATTCAAAACAAAGAGGTGGTAAAATTTCATTTAAACGAAAAATCGGTTTTTTTATGTACCACTTAGTGGTTTCACTATTAATCAAAAATTGAAGTTTTTCAGAAAAATACCAAAAATTCTCCCTAAGATATATTTGATATTCTGAATTAAAAAATGAAGTCTATTTTACAATATTCAAAACATATAAGTTGCATTAATTATTTTAATAATTAATTCCCGTTGTGAGAGCAAATAACGTGTTTTTATGAAATAATAAGTATCTAAAGATTGACACTAGTTTAAGTCTGATTTCAAAGTGAAATTAATTACAATGAACACTATTGGATTAAATGGTAAAAATATATTCTAATTTCACTTTAAAACCAATTCAAACGGTAATCTAATCATATAAATAAATTAGATTAAAAAGACGTTTTGAATTAAAATACAACATTTTTCACTATTCATAAAAAATGATCTTTATCGGAAAAATACCAAAAATTTACACAAAGTACATTTTGATGTCCCGATTCTAAAAAAGTGTTTTATTTGGTCCAATAAAATGTATAAAAGTGACCAAAACTATATTTAATGACGGTCTTCCATCAAAAGGTTATAAGTGAACCTTTAGTGAAAATTAGGGTATAAATGCCTAAAATTGAATTCTTTTCATATTTTAAGGATTTATATTTTGTTGGATAAATGTAGAAACATTTAAAAACATATATAATCAAATTTTATTTATTTCTATCTATTCCCGCCAATACAACAGCTTTGTGTTAACTACCATTTAAAATAATATTATTTTATTACTAGTGTGCAAAATAAGATTTCAATGAAACTCTTTGTTGCGTATCGGGTACGCTATCGAACATAGAGACTCCTTTAAAGTAAAATTAATATTTAATTTGTAAATATTAAAAAATTTGAAAACGTATTATTCTTTAATTACCTGGAGTGTTACACTTATCGTCATGATTCCACAGTTCCATGCGGTCGTAACATGCTCCAAATTCATAACGGATAGGGGAGTCTCACGAATTCAGCCTCTTAGGTTGGGTGACGCTTCTTCATAACCAAGATATCCTCCACTTATTACAAAAATCGTTATTTCCTTGAATGTTTTAGAAATCTTCTGAGAGGCACCCCAACTATCTCTGTTGCTGGTATAACTCAATTATGTTGTAGATCATTATAAGTAAACCTTGGAGGCTAATTTTCTTCCTCATCAACATTCAGTGGAAGCATTTTCCATATTGGTCTCTGAATATTAGTGGCTTTCTGTGTGTGTGGTCATCGTATTTCTTGATATAAGAGACATAATGGTTTTTTTTTGGATTTGAGGTAGATATGATTACCGCTTTGTCCATGGATCCTCGAAGGTGAAGTGGTTCTTCATTATTACTTATTCAAATGGTGTTTCGACTTCCATATTCGAGGTTACCCTTCATTGATTGAAAAATATGTATGTTTCCCCTGGAATACCTGGTAAGAACCCAGATCTTTTTTTCAAGTATGTTTTCCTTTTCTAGTAGTTTTTTAGAAAAATAGTTTTTTTCTGGAATCTTTTTATGTACATGACCTGTACTATATAAATACACACCATGTACATGGTTACCAAAGGTAGACATGTGCTAGTCTTGTAGGGGCCATGCACACAACCATGTGGTGGTGACTTGGAGGCCGCCTAAAGTAGATTATGGAAAAGGAGAGTACACACTGTGTACATTAATGTTACACACCCTATACTTTATTTTTTTCAGTAATCACACCAGGGTCGCGTCTAATTTCCATAAAACACTACTTCTAGGTCTCCTTTATAGAGAGTGTCGTACGTCTGTGGATCTTCGATGATCCCCCCGAGCGAATGTCCGTCCTCCAAATCTAACTCCTTCGATTGCATTGGAATCGCATTGGTGAGTTATCTATTCTCATAGAGCATCATTTTTGGTTTTCTCCTATTTATTGAGTTATCGTGGGATGAATGTTTTATACTTTATTATATATCTATGGTGTTTGATGGTGATTGAAGCCTCGAGGATCATTTTAATTGATCAACCAATGTGAAGGTAGGTTGTTTGTGCCTTTCTATTGAATTTCTTTGAGTTTTATGTGAAAATGATTCCAACACCAATGAATGTGGTATTGAATGTTTACAGTCTTATCAATATGGTTAGTCTGCTATGATTTTATGCTTTATTAGATGATATTTGATTGTGAATATGGTGAATTGATATGCTTTTGATGTCTTTCCAAAGCATGTTTTTCATGTTTTGACCTTGTGGTCTAATTTTCCTGTTAGATTGTTGTTCACTTTTCCATGCTTAGTATTGTAGAGTGGTGTAACTGTTGTTCTGTTATGCTGTTATACTATAGAATAATATCCATGTTGTTCTTGAGGTTTAGATTGGATGATACGCATTGTGACAATTTCTTGACTTAGAAAGTGTCTTATGAACCTGATGTATAGCCCATACCAATAATGGATGTAAGGGCTTCTCTAGTGTGTCTTTCCTTATTATGATGTGAGACCATTGGGGGAATTTAAGTTGACTGATTCCTCAGAGATTCTATAGTTCCTAATCATCGTCCACAAAGGGAAAGTGATATTAGTGATTCCTTAGTGTGCCTTTAGTTACGATACGAGACTGTAGGGAAAATAGATGGTGAGTGATTCCTCAGATTGTCTATGATTAAGTTGAACATGAGGGTTTAGACTGAGTGTACAATGCAGAGGGTTTCTTGTACTTATTAGGTAGGACCAGAGGGCTTGTGAATTGAGTGCATACCAGAGGGTCACCTTTGTGTTAGGTGCATGCTTGCGTTGCTAGGTAGGACCAGAGGGGATAGGTTGTGGGTACTTTTCAATGGGAAACCTATTTTTGTCTATCTTTTTGGTTATTTGTTGCTTTATATTGAAACTATGGATTGTTTACTATTGAGTACTTTACTATTTACAATTTTCTGTACATTTACCTACCATATATTCAGTTACTGTTGGGCACCATTCATGTGGTGGTTACCTACTGGGATTTAGTCTCACACCCTATTTGGGCCATTCTATTAGGTCCAAATAGATTATATTGTTGGAGGTATAGCCAAGTGAAAGCTCCAATCTAATTCAGGTACCAGAAATTCTCAGGAGATGGAGAGAACATGACCATGCTTAGCTTTGCGATGTTGTGGAGCTGATTGCTGTTTTTATTTTGTACATGGTTTATAATTGTATTTCAGCATTTTTCTTTATTACGCTGTTATCCTAGAAATATGTATTAGGAATCAGTTTATATATGTTATCCATCTTATTCTATCACCCATCCACAATTGTTTTATGATATTATTACTAATTCCTCCCCTATATATTTTTGTTTAATTTCTCTACGTACTCCACTAATGAGGGTAATTTTTCCCCACTATCACACCCAAGGCCCCCACTGCTAGTCGACTGCCTCTGGCATTTAAATAAATGTTCTTAAGACTATGTGACCAACTAGGTACAGGGCACCTCTGGGTTGCTTCAGAAACAGAGATGTTACAAAGTGGTATCGGGGGAATCCTTTTCATCTTGACTTGCTGTTTGGATCCTATAACTAAGGATATTACTGAATAGGTACTTGGAAATAAGTTGTTCCTAGGAGTAGCTAAACTATGTATAGGGAAATCCAATCTACCTCTTTTATAACAACATTCCTAGTTTTACAATTTTACTATAGATTTGATTTCACAGCTGGGTGATTCACATGTTTTGTGATGTTTCTGTTGATGTGATTGAGGTTCTATTTCTGTCGAATCCCGATGAGATGAGTTTATGACCTCTCATGCATCATATACACACTTTCTAGAAATCCCATGTCATTAATTCATTTCATGCCATCTTGGGTGAATTATCACTTACATGTTGTTGTGATAGATGTTGTATATAACATGCATGTTGTTCTGGATGATGCCTTGATAAAATACATGTTGTTTTATAGACTGTTGTTTGTGTAAGTTTTTGTCTGAATGAATTCAAATCTTTGGTTTTTGAGGTGTTATTGGCCCTCACAGACATGAATATGGTGGATCATTGACTTGTTACCTTGTTATAACATGTATAAGATGACAATCTCTGACTTATGTGGAGAATGGTCCCTCACAATTATGAATTATTCACCATAAATGTTTGTTTTAGTGATTTTCTGGGTTCCAGGGAAGTTTCTGAAGATTACTGTCTGGAAAAACCCTGAATACAAACCGTGTAGTTTTGACAACATGCCATGTGATCCAATATTAGGGAAGATACTATTTTTCTAAAGTACATTACTTTTGATTTATGTACATGATGGGTAGTCTCCAACCACGTCGTAGGCCTTGTGGGAAGAGAAACGTGATAGGAAAATTCTTGTCGTAACACGCCATGTACTGGTTGTGAATGTCGTGTCGTGTTGACCATGTCTCCGCCCATGTGACTAGTGACATGGACAAATAAATCATTGGTCATAAATGTCATGTCAGGATTGAGAATGTCGTGTAGTGTAATCCTATGATCTCGCCTGTGAAACTAACAACACAAGTTTTTAGAGTCACTTTGTATACAAGTCGTTTCCACTTGGAAGACACTGTGTAGTGTGAGCCATGTATCTGGCTATGTCACTAACGTCACGGGATAGTTATGCTCATCTAGTACATGTAGTGTATCCCTTGATCATGCCATGTAGTCTTGCCTTTGGAGAGTCACGTGGCTTAACCGTGTTGAAGGTCTCGTGCAGGGGAAGATGATTCAAGTACACGCTATGTGTTAAGATAACATATTGTGTGTTTTTGGTGAAACACGTCCTAAATTGAAAAAGTACACGCCCATGTGAATGTATTTAGAAAACATGCTAGGAATGGTTTCTACACGTCGTGTAGTCATGCTTTGAAAACCTTGAATGCCTTATTTCTCTGGTTCCCTTCTTACACTTCTATGTTTTAGTCCTAGCTAACCTTGATCGATGGTGTGCATTTGACCTTGCAGAGTCATGCCACCAAGAACTCCTCTATATGTCAACTAATTATAGTGTAGTGTTCAGTCACTAGATATGGCTGATCACGGACTTCCCACAGAACCTCATGTGGTGCCAGTCTTGGCACCTGCAGTTATACCTGATACCAGTTCTGATTCAAAGTTAATGGAAGTATTCATTAGGATGATGCATACTTTTCATGGAGTCTTCCTCCTAACCCATTGATGGCATATTGGATGTGGCTTTTCCAATAGCAGCTTCCTCTGAATTTCATATGGTAAAGAAGTCCTCGGGCTGCAGAGTCATGGCTAGAAGCTAAGATAATGATCATTTATAATCTGGAGACACATCCAAAGAGGAGGGTCAGAATCTCTACCTAAATGGTTCGCGACTCCGACAATATGAGGTGGGATGTGATCACACAGGCTTGATGCTAGAAAGTAATGGTGTGGGATGAGTTTCCACACATTTTCTATGATTAATTCTATCCAGAGACCATGAGAGCTGATCGAGCCTAGGGTTTTATAAGTTTGGAGAACAAAACTCTTTCTATAATTGAGTATTCCTCACACTTTACCGAACTGTAACACATCACGCCTATTCCAGGAGGTGATCAATTATTCCTAGCAAGGATGTTTGAGGATGTTCTGAGGCACGACATCCAATCATAGGTGAACATATTAAGGTTGACAACAATCACTTATATCATCAACCTTGCACTGATCATAGAGCACAATATGGGGGATTCCAGAGTTGTGAGCCAGGGTGTCTTGACATCTAGAGTTTGCATCCCTTCTACTGACAGTAGGTAGCTCCACAACGAGTCTTTGCGTGGTGATCCAAGGAGGTGAGACACATCATCTAGTAGCATGGTGGTGTGTTACCAGTGCGGATAGAGTGGTCATACAAGGCCATATTTCTCAAAATACCTAGTGGAGTGCCGATCTGGAGATAAGATGGGTGACCATTAGTGCTTATGTCAGATCTTCCCACTAGAAACTCGTGATAGGGGGTTCTTCAATGACTCTGTGTTTGTGAGTAGCACCACCAGTTTCTAACCAATCAGGTAATTTTAGTTCATCTAGTCGTTCAGTCCGAGGTGGAGGTCTTGGCCACGGTGTTCAGTCGCCAATATTTCAATGACAGTAGTGTGGATTAGCTATGAGTGGTTAGGAAGGGTCACAAGGTCGTGGAGAATACCAGACCATTGTAGTGGAGTTGACCCAGCAAGGGCAGTATCCCTGATATTCTACAGTTCGAGGTACGATCCTAGTTTCCTCATTTTTATCATCATTTCTTTTCGATACAAGGGATTCCAATAGCTTTATATCTATTTCTATTGTAGAGATCCTTAAGCTCCTCATCTATTCTTCTACTGATATACTGACACTGGACATTCTGTTGGGGACTAGAACGACTAGTGTACGTCAGTGCATGGAGTGCCATCTAGAGGTTTGTGGGTGTCAATTCTTATGGGATCTCTATGTCCTAGAGATGACATGCTATGATGTCATTCTCAGAATGGACTGGCTAGTTCCCATCCTAGCAGTCATCGACTGTTATCACCACATGGTGAGTTTCATATAACTATAGGGTGAATAAATTATTCATAAGGATGATAGGGATTCCCAGGAGAGCAGAGAGGGTCTATAGCACCATGGGTTAGGCGGTTTTACCACCCAGATTGTTAGTCTGTATCTGGATGAACTGGGGACATCTCAGTTAGGCACTCCTCTAATGGTGTATCATTTCAGGGATATCTTCCCAGAAGACTTTTTAGGTTTTCCAATGAAGCGTGACGTAGACTTTTCAATTAACCTTGTGCCTGTAGTAGCACTGGTGTCCATTACTCCTTATAGGATTGCTAATACAGAGTTGCAGAAGCTCAAGATGTTGATGGAGGAGTTTCTGGAAAAGGCTTTCATTCGACCCAGTACATCTCCTTGGGGTTCACCTGTCCTATATTCGAAGAAGGAAGATGACACCATCAGGATTTCTGTGGATTATTGGTAGTTGAAAAAATTGATTTTCAAGAACTGATATCCATTACAGAGGATTGATGATCTCTTTGATCAGCTTCGAGGATCCCTGGAGTTCTGGAATATTGAAATGGGGTCTAGTTTCCATCATTTCCATGTTAGACCCTCGGATATACATCATACATCCTTCCGGAGTAGGTATGGGATATACTACTATATGGTTATGCCGTTTAGCCTCACGAACTCAACTATAGTGTTCATGGCACTGATGAATCGAGTGTTCTATCTGTACATGAATTTTTTCATGGTTTTCTTCATGGGTGATATTTTAGTGCACTCTAACACTCAACGTGACCACACCTCCCATATTGAGATCATTCTGAGTATAGTATGATGGAATCAGTTAAATTCTATGCTCTAAAAAAGCCTTTTTTGGAAGGATCAGATTGAATACTTAGGTCATGTTTTCTGAGAGATAAGAGTATCAGTAGACCAAGAGAAAGTCGGATAAGTTGTTTCCTGGGAGAAGCTGAAGAACTTCATTGAGGTGCATAGTTTTCTATGTCTGGCTAGATACTAAACACATTTCATTCAGGTCTTTTCACACCTAGTAGCACCACTGACGAGTCTGACTGAGACGGGTGAAAAGTTCTTGTGGTCAGATTCTATTGAGTCATCCTTTTGGGAGCTAAAAGATATGTTGACATCAGCAAAAAGACTATTATACCTATATCTGTGCTAGAGATATACTATTTTTTTGTGATGATTTAGAAATTGGGCTAGGAGTTGTGCTTATATAGGGAGAAGGAGTCATTGGGTGAGGGTCTCCGCAGTTGGGGTCACATGAGAGGCACTATTCAACACACAATCTCGAGTTGGCATCAGTTTTCCATGCCTTACGTTGTTGGAGAAAATATATTTTGGGCATGCATTTGGTGGTTTTCACAAACCACAAAAGTCTCAAGTATATTTTCACCCACTTTGATCTGAATATGAGGCAGCGAAGGTGGGTTGATTACCATCAATCCTTTGACATTGTGCTTGCCTACACAACTAGAAAAGGCAATGCAGTGGCTGATTCCTTGTGTAGGAGGACTCAAATACAATAAGTTCAAGAGTCTAGTACTGAGTGAAATATTATTTCTCTATTCTCATTGATAAATTTCAAGTTTAATGACAGATAGGTGTAGACTCACCTTTATAATTTATTTGATACCTCTATCCTTCTTGATCGATTATTAATGGGGCCACTATCAGATTCATAAGGACAAGTCTTATGGGAGAACGTTTATAGAGAGGACCCTATTCATGGATGTACCATAAGAGAGGATGAGATATTTCATTTCCAGGGGCGTGTATGGGTTACAGTATACATACACGAGGAGCTGATGCGGAACATTCATTCCACAGTTCTGGCAGTTAATCCTAGTGTCACCAAGATATACAGTGATCTACACCATCAGTATTGGTGTCTAGGTATGAAGTGAGACGTTGCATGTTTTATGATGAGGTTTTCTACTTGTCAGAAGGTGTAGGTGGAGAATCCTCGACCAGTAGGGATTTTTCAGCAATTAACCTTTCTCGAGTGGAAGTGTATTGATGTCGTAGTTTATTTCCATACAGGTTTGTTGAGGTCACCTCGAGGGAATGATTCAGTATGGGTTATCATTGACAGACTTATGAATGTCTCTCATTTTTTTCAATCAAGGGGACCTTAAGTGTTGATGAGCTGGTAAAGTTGTACATCCATGAGATTGTATGTCTACATGGAGTTCGGAACTCCATAAATTTGGACAGGGATGCGAGTTTTACATCTCAGGTCTGGTAGGGGCTACCAAAAGCATTGGGTACACATGATTTTGAGTACAACCTACCACACTCAGACAGATGGGCAGTCTGAGCGTACGATTCAGGTGCTTGAGTACATGATTCGAGCATGTATTCTGGAGTTTGGAGGATCTTGGGAGAAGCACATTCCTCATGGGGAGTTATCTTATAATAATAGATTTCAAACAACTATTCAGATGGAACATTTTTGGGCCTTGTATGGTAGACCATGCTGATCACCCGTATATTGGATAGAGGTTGGAGAGGCAGCTTTCCTGGACCTCATCTTGTTCAAGAAACCACGATGTATATAGAGTTGATTTGGAAGAGGATGGCAATTGAAAAGTCTCGTCAGAAGTCTTATGTTGATGAGCGGAGACAACCTCTAGAGTACAAGATCGGGGATCAGGTTTTTCTACGTGTCACACTGAGGATGGGACAAAAGAGGATCGGGAGATAGGGAAATCTTTTGTTGAGGTGTGTCGGGCCATTTGAGTTGTGGGAGAGAGTTGGGTTGGTTACCTGTCAGTTGCAGTTTCCTCCAAGGTATCTATCTATGCACAACATTTTCTTTGTTTCTCAGCTTTGACATTATATTTTAGACTTCTCTCAGGTTTTCCAACCCAAGGTGGTTGGGTTGGATATGGATGCATCATTAGAGGAACATCCTATCTAGATTTTCCATCACTATACAATGGTTCTCTATGGATGTTCTGTTTCTATGGTATTAGTTCTATGGAAGCATGGGCGAGTACAGGTTGAGACATGGGAGATGGAGGTTGATGTATGAGCGCAATGGCCAGAGTTGTTTGGTGTTTCTTCTTCTATGCCACTATGCTAGTGAAATTTGGGAAAAATTATCATAAGTGGGGACTTTTCTATGAACTGAAATCTTCATTTCATGTATGTTTTACTTTTTTGTTCATTTTTGAGAAAACGATGTATTTCCAAAAAAAATCGAAGTTCATGTCATGTACATTATGAGTACACACCGTGTACTCTGTTACAATAGGTAGTCGTGCGCTGGCCATGTATGGCCATGAACATGGCCATGTGGGGGTGACCTAGAGGCCACCTAATGTCGAGTATGGAATTGGTGAGTACATGCCGTGTACATTAAATGTACACACCGTGAACTTTCTTTTTTTCCATTAAATGCACATGGGTCGCATATAATTACAATAAATATCTCCTTTTAATTATCATTCGACCGAGAGCTCCACACAACCATGGATCTTCAACGAACCCCCGAGCGAGCATCTGTCCTCTGAATTTAACACCTTTAAAGGCATTTTAATCACATCGGTGAGATATCTCTTCTCAAAGAGCATCATCTTCTATTTTCTCCTATTTCCGGATTTATTGTGGGTGGAATGTTTTATACATTTTCCAAGATCAAAAGAATTATAAAGAGATTCATTCCTCAAGGGTTATGTATATTGATCTCCTGATGCCATGGTTGGAGGTTTGTTCCTTTTTGTTGAATGTATTTGAGTATTAGGTGAAAAGTTTCCGAATACCCATGAACGAGATATTGCGCGATTACCGTTTTAGTGCTATTTTTTATACTATTCTTATATTCTTGAGTAGATGATATTTGATAGTGAATATAATGAATTGATGTGCTTTTGATGTTTTAACCAAGAATTTTTTCCTTGTTTTGACCATTGGTTCAAGTTCTCCTATTAGGATGTTGTTTACTTTTTCATGCCTAATATTATAGGATGGTGTGAGTTTTGATCTGTTTTTTTTACGCTTTCGATTACTAGCCAAGTAGTTCTTGAAGATTACCTAGGATGATACACTCTGCGATACATTCTTGAAATATATAGGGTTGTGTGAACCATAAGTATAGACCATAGGGAGAATTGACATAAGTTCTTCTCCAGAGTGTCTTTCCATATTACATTGCGAGAACATAGGAGGAATTGACATTGAGTGCTTCCTCAGAGAGTCTGTAGTTCCCTGATGTGGGATACAGAGGGAATGTGACATAATTACATCCCTAGATCTACTTTAGTTATGATACAAGATAGTAGGGGGATTTGACAGTTAGTGCATCCTCAAAGAGTCTATGATTAAGTTGAACCATAGGGGTTACACTGAGTGTACAACCCAGAGGGTTGGTTGTACTTGTTAGGTAGGACTAGAGGAGATGGAATATGAGTAATTCCTTGAGGGTTACCTTTCTGTTATCTTCTTTCATTAATTCCTAGTTTGGACTAGAGGGGATAGGATATGGGTAGATCAAAAAGGGTTACCTATTTGTGTTTATCTGATGAGATTGTTATTTCTTGATATTGAAACTGTGGATTGTTCACTATAAGTAGTTTCCTGTTATATATTTTCTGTACATTTACATTACATATACTTATTGACTATTAGTCATAGATCTTGTAGTGGTTTCCTATTAGGATTCAGTATCACACCCTAATTGGGCCATGCTTTTGTGGCCAAACAGATTATATTGTTACACATATAGACAAGGGAAAGCACCCTTATTCTTCAAATACATAACATGATGTGGAGATCGAGAACACGGGACCATTCTTAGGATTGAGATGCTGTGGAGATGATTATATTTATTATTTTTAACTTGGTATAGTACTGTATTTAAGAAATGTGCTTTATTTCACTACTTTCCTAAAAATATGTATCATGCATCATTTTATATATGTGCTCTAGCTTATTCTATCAGTATTATACTATTTATTTTGGTATGATATTATTATTGCTTCCTCTCTTGTATGTATATTTTTTCTTCCAATGTGTAATCTACCAATTAGGGAATATTTTTCCACTATCACGCACAAGGCCCTCACTGCTAGGTGACAGCCTCTATATTTTAGGGAAATGCACTTGAGGCCGTGTGACCAACTCAGTATGTGGTGTCTTTGGGTGGATTCTAGAACCGGAATGTTAGACACCCTTTTATTTTCAAAATCCTTCTATAATCGACACCGCTGAAGACATGATAGAGAGAAATCTATTATCTGATGTTGAACTAATATTGTGTCCCACCCGATTGGTCTGTGGATCTATGTCGAGGTCGACGTTGCAAGCCCTTCGAGTAATTTCATCCAGATTACAGATGGGAAATAGTTTTACATGATGAAAAAGAAGTCTTTGAATCATGGACGCAATTCTGTGTGAATTGAAGATGATTTGGGAACCTTGAGGTCCTTTTTAATTTTATAAAGATGATTGTAGCTTTTTATATTGTGGAAATGAATAGTGGTGATTGGCGTGATTGTCATTAAGATGAAAGGTCAGCTCAAGTAGTTGTGAAGGTTATAGAAGGTGTAGTTCTATTTGAATTTTGAAGCGTGAATGAGGTTATGGGTTCCACTGTGGAATCAATAATGTATACTAATTTTTGAGGATTCTCATGGTAGGGAGCATGATAAGAATAATCTCACACTGAATTTACTATGGATGGAGATAATTCTAATGGAAATGTGGAGAAGGATCAGAGTCATGCACTTCTAACTATTACGCTGAGAATTTTTTGTGGTATAAAGGTGGTGCATGCGCCATTGAATCCAATAGTGAAGAAGTTTTGTGATAGACTAAAGGGTGATATTTGGGATAGGTCTAAATCTGCTATGGAGGTTATTGTTAGTGCATTCCATTCATAGCATATTATTTTTTATAGGGATCGTTTTACCCTTTAAAATGGTGACGATGGGGCTATAAAAATTGGTACTCATTGATCAGGTGGAGATATGACATGAAACTGGTTTGGATGTCTAGACCATGAGGAGAAAGCACTAATGACGGAAGGTCCCAAAGTTATCGACAATGTCCTTTCACATGATGCATCCACAAATAAAGGAGGAGTTGTGTAGGAGTAAATGTAGAAGTATTCATTTATTGGACATGGAAACTCCCAATTTCTGGCACGAATTGACCACAACATGAAACCTTATATAATGGGAGGAGGGGTTCTGGATGCTTCAGAAGGTGCTTTAGGGAGGAGAGATGATCGTTGAAAAATCTTGTCTCTTTGAGAACCACCAGAAAATGGGGAGATTTTTATGAATGTGATAAGAAAAACAATGACACTATAAAACTTTTTTATTGTGACAAGGTCTAGTTTTGATGGAATATGATATCCAAGTGTGAATGGGAAATGACTGCTCCACCAAAAAAAACCAAGAAAATATTATTCATATATTCTGAAACTCGTTTTCACTAGGTCATTCTACAAGAGGGATAGATGGCTACACCTAATACTAAAAAGGGATGTGTTGACATGAAATTCTACAAGGAGAATCTCTCTTTATAGGAATTAATGCTCAAGAAGATTTATGTCAAACTCATGAAACAATATTATATGACATTAGAGCAAAAATATTATAATGAGGATAAAACTTATTATGGGTATGGTGAGGGGTATGATAATTATGGACTGTAGTTGGCTACATTCATTTGGACATGTCATTTAGATATGGGAAACTTGTCCGCCAGTGTCCTTTTCTTTGTTTAATATGGTTTTATTTATATTTAATAAATGGTCAGATGATTTTTCATATGAATATATTTTTCAGTAAAAATATATTATATCTATTAGAAAAACATAATAGAGAAAAATTTATATAATAATTACTAAAAATAGAAAAAAATATTTTTCCCCTCAAAAAAATAATTTTATGTTCTTTGTTTATTTTTATAGATAACTAATTAATAATCCAAAACCATTATTATATTATATTTTTTCTAAACACAATATTTATAACTAGGAATATTTTTTATATCATCATGGGTATTATATCAAGGATATTGGTACATAGACTTTCATAATTTTGAAAACCCATTATATTTGGAAGAACCTATTGGAATAAACAAAGGGATGGTTCATTTTGTTTATATTTTATCTATAGTGTTTAAACCCATTGTTTGTATATAAATAATGAATTCCAACCTTTTTTGTATAAATTTATCCAAACTCATAATCCTCTTAACTCAAATGACATTTTCCATTAATTTTACATCCATATACCTCATTATATTAATCTCAACATATATATATTCTTTTAAGAGCCTCATCCCATTCCTTTTATTTCCCTCTAGTATGGTAATCGTCTCACTCACATTATTTTTAAATTCGAGTACATTAATTTAACAAAAAAATATGTATTTAATATATTAAATTTTTAAATGAAATTGAACACATCCCTTTAGTTTTCTTATGATGTCCATGTATAGAGAGACCACATTTCACACTCATTTACCTCTTCCATAAAACATTTTATACACCAGTTATGTAGTTTGAATTATCTTGTGTTTTTTCTTACCAATCATTTGTGTAGATATTATTAATATCCATTTAAACTCAATGATATTAATCTATTTATAAATATCCCTAATTCTATATTGTCTTACATTCATGTTACCAAATATACAAAATAATTGAATAATAACTAATTAAATACATCATTATGTTGAATGATCTATGTGACACAATTACGCATATACCTGATATAAAATCTATCGGTGGGCCATGAAATATATATACCTAAAATTCATTGGGTACATTTTTATTTCATAATATTACATATATGGTTCAAGAGAGTTTTTTACTAATAACACAATGTAATGATGTCCAGGATGTTACCCTAGACTTGTGCTTAGGATGTCCGGTTTTATTTTGACTCCACATTCCTATGAATCCTTCAGGTTTTCATCATCTATCATGCTTAAGGGCCATTATTTATTTTAATACCTCCTATTATGTCATTGTGATATTCTTCCCCAATAAAAAGTATTTATCTCATCAGGTTATTTTTTATTATTTTCTTACTTTCGACTATAGGTCATCCATAAGTGACGTATCTCCATGAGTTATTCCTTGAATTATCAATACTTAAATAGAATGTAATGTTTTGTTTGTTAGTTTTAAAATAATGTTTTCTCAAAGTTTCATTCTATTATTATATATACCTATTTTCCCAATGAAACATGAAATCATGACCATCTGGGAAGGTAATATTCTTGTCTTTATTTTTTTAATATAATTAATTAAATTCTTTTTAATATATTTAATTTAATAAAAAATTCATTGGAATACTATCAAAATTTAAAAATAGGAAACGAAATCTGTTTTTCCTTAATTCAAATCTAAAATTATTTTTTAGTAAATTTGGAATAAATAATTTTTTCTTAATGGAGAGAAAAAAATTCTATCATCAATGTAAACATTAATGAGTAAAATAATATTTGATATGATTTTTAAAAAATAGTGTTGAAATTTTTTTTTCAATTTTAAAACAATTTGAATGAACATAATTTGAAATACAGTCATACAATACATGGGGGATTATTCTAAGCAATAATAATAATTCCTATGTTTTAGGATTGATGTTTGAAATTTTTTAATTTTTAAAATAAGTTGTTGTTATGAAAAATAATTTCCAATAATAAAAATATATCTAAAATTAGTATTTAAATCAATTTTAATGATTTTTCAATATAAAAGAGAAGTGAATAAGAAAATAATTATAATATAATGACTAGTTAGGTGTTAAGAAACATATCACTTTCAATGATTACTTAATATATCATATAATCCTATTTAATATATCATTATTTGATTATATTTGTATTATACGAATTTTTTTATTTATTACGAGAACACGATTTTGATAAAATGAAGATATGATCATTAGATATTCCCACTAGAACACATACATCATTTATTGAAAACTGAATAATTTTTCCATAAATTTAAAGTACTCGATTTTCATTATTATATGAATTGTTAAGTATTTTGAGATCATGTTGTGAGAAAAAGGATATATTTTTATCATCATTTTAGACTAACAAAAGAGTAATGGATTCCCCTTGTAAACCATTGATGATATTTATTTTGGGTATGTAATTTATTTTTTTTAGAAACACTAGGAAAATAATTTATATTACACTATTATTCTTGTTAGAAATGATTATTTTGAAAAGATTAATTTCAAATATCTATTTTTATGAAATTTTTATATGAGTTTGGATAATTTCCATTGAAAAAATAATTATTTAATATACCACCTTTTTAGTCCTTCAATTAAAAACAATCTTTATAAGGTTTGGAGTAACAACGAAGGTTACATTAATTTGATTTAGAATCATATTTATCATGATTTAACTTTTATAATAAAAATATTCAACCAAAATCATTAACACTTATCAACTTATGATTTTTATTATTGCTTTGATCTTAGTTTGGTTTATTAAACAAATTCCTAAAAAAAAATCATTAAGGATAAATAATCTATTATTTATGGTGTTCATCTTGAAATATTTTGTAGTGGCATTTTTTTAAATAGATCTTGGGATTTCCATGATTTTTCAATTTTACATATTTAATTAATATTTTTGATGAGGGTTTAAAGGAAAAGAAAAATAATAAGTATATACATTATAATAAAATAAATAAATAAATTCCATATTTTTTAGTTACCCAGTTGACAATTACGAATTGAAATAATAATTATTTTATTTTATTTTTAGGCATTGAAATTAATTCCCCAAGAACATAAAAGAATTATTTTTATGAGTTATGAAATAATACCATGTGAATTGTTTAATTTCATTAAAAATTATATAATTATAGTAATTTCTTATAATAATTTCTATTTATCCAAGGTGAAAAATTTAGTGATGGATCACTTCATGATATTTTCCAGAAGAAACCAAATTTTTAGATTAAAACGTATATATGTTTTTCTAACCATGTTAAATTGACTCACATATAATGTAATTAATGAAATAAAATATGTGAGTATCTCATAGTTATTTTGAAATGTTACGTTCGATTAGAGAATTATTGTTTCAATTACTTCGGAATTTGATCTAATTCAATGATATTTTCACTTATACATTAAAAAATATAAAGTTTTAACATGAAATTGATATAAAATTATTTATATATATTGTTTAACATATTGAATTGGTAAAAAGAAGTTTATATTCTCAATAAAATCATTAAAATTCATATTTTTAATGTTACATTAAATGTGGTATCAAACTAATTACTAATATATAGTAAATTTAATTATAATAATTTATTTTAAAAAAATTTCTAGTTATGGTTTTTTTAAAACCTGATGCTACCCTAAATTATAATCTTAAAAAAGTAATTATCATTAAAGATGACATAAAATACTTTTATTATATTATATTAATTAAATTCAGAAGGGTCAAAAATCATGTTTATTGGGATACTATAATCTAGGTACCACATTGAAATTCCTTTTTTCCCATGAGATAATTTTGCTAAATAATTATGTTGTTGTCATTTTTTCCCTAGATAGAAATGTTTCCAAATTCATTTTCTAATAAATATTTCAAAATCCCATTTTTTAGCAAATTTTTTCTAGAATGCAAGATAAATGGATTTAATTTCATCTCCCATAAAATTAGTTTTTTAAATTTCATACACGTATTAAAAGATATTTTACATTCCAAAAACTACAATATTTATGTTGAGAAATTTAATTAACAAAACAATTATTCATTGACTTATTTTTTATCTATAATGATTGGAGTTTCAAAATCCAACATACATTTTATAGATTTTATGGAACTGAATATTTTATTATGATTTCTGTTCCATTGTTAAATATTCAAATCAATATTTTTTAGTCATTTAAGGTCAGTATGATCATTTAATTATCTAGATGATTCTATATATTAATAGTGACATATTCTATTCCATTATAAGATATGATCATTTGGATTTTATTGAATATATTTTTCTTAAAATAATTTATTTTTTTATACTCAATTTATAAATATAAATAATCCAATTGATGTTATCCATTATTTATGTTATATTGATTATATATTATGTCATTATAATTTAAGGGAATAATGGGGAAAAATAAGATATAGAATACATAATAAATTGATAAAAATAATGTGGATAAAATAAAAAATTTGATTAAATAAAAAAGGGACTGTTAACCAATTTTTGGTAATTTAGTAAGATTTAAATGATTTGGATGATGATTATGAATCCATGGAATCTTAAAATTAACTATACATGGATTCATTTAAATCTTTTTTATAGTTTTTCATTTTTATCTCTATTTATTGATAGGAAACTCCATATTTATATGATATTTATATTATGAATTTTATAAAATAATATACAGGTTCATCCTTTTTATTTTATGTTTCTATCACATGTTGTTGTTGTTTTTATTAAGAACATTTTCTTTCATTCTAGAAATTGATAATATTGAAAAAAATTACATCAAGATTGAAAATCTCTAGGAGTATTAAAAGTGGTGGTATTATTATCTTCTCGGTATTCAATGCCTCATTATATCCCTTGAGATTAATCCATGATTAATATATCAATAATTTTAGGATGAGTTAAAGTACCAAAATCATTTTCATGACCTTTCATTCATTTAGAGTAGCTAATTTAGGATCTTATTAAATTTGTAACACTGAAAAAATATTCTTTACTAAAGATTTTATATATAAATGACAAATAATATATTTTCTACCATTTTTTGTCTTTGTCAATATTATAATAATTATGGTATGAGATTCCAGATAATTCATATTAAAAAATAACCATTATAATATAAAATATATAATCCAGTTTCTGGGATAGTTTTTGTGTCCTTATGGGTAACATGTAAAAAATTATGGATTTGATAATTATTTTCTAACGAGGAAACACTATCAATAAAATTTTTATCTGGAACATAGTGAATGGAATTCATTGATTTTTTATTTTGTTAAATACTATTTATATCACTAGTTTTATATGTTACTACTATTTCTAAACTAGAACATACTCATCCATTAATATATTCCCTATGGGATATGAAATAATATCATAGAATCATAAAATTCAATTATTCTAAAAATATTTATTGGTGTAATAAGAAATAAGAAAATTAATTTTTGGAAATATATTCATTAATAAGAAAACATTTTACAAATGATATGATTAGAACATATAATTTTAAAATAATAAAATCGGAAAATTAATGGTTTGAAAAAAAATATCTTTTGATAAAAAAATTTACTCATAGTTTTTAGAATAATGGGGGTGGATTTCAATTTAAAATATATAATATAGAATAAATGAAAATTTTCAAAATAATATTAATTTGAAAAAATATAAAGATTGATATCTAATATGGAGTAGTATATAAAATATATTTATATTTATAATAAATATATGAGAGAAATAAATGTGGGTAAAAATTTAAATCTATATTTTTCATCTTTATGAGATGATATTAACTATTTAAATGCTGAAAATAAAAAAAGGATACCAGTACAATTGGGAAGGGTTTTAGCTAAAGAAAGATGTTTTCCATTAAGTCTCCACTGCTTAACAAATGCAGAAAATATTATAAATTTCATAACCCAATAGTGAACAAAAAACTATATTTCACAAATAGGGCTTGTTATCACCATCTTAAAAACGGTCAGCTATTATGTAACCCGTCCCACACTTTCGAAGTTTTTAATCCATTTATTAATGAAGGTTGAGAAAATAGTTGATTTCTTTGGGAAAACGCATTACATGTGTCTCACTTATATAATTAATGGATGATATGTAAAGGGTGAATAAGTTATTCATGGAATGTTATGGATAATTATGTGGATTTGGAACAAGTATTATTCTTATAGTTATGTACAACTTTGTATCTTCACCATTGGATAATATTTTGACCATTTCTGTTTAATAATGTATATACATTTGTCATGGAAATTCTTTAAAGATCCAACATTATTGTTTTATATTATATTAAATCAATAATAAATCATTGGAATAATGAGTTACATCAAATATAGAATGGGCCCACAAAATTCCCATTTTTTCTATAAATAATGAGTCCTCACTAGACTCTTCCCAATGTCATAGGATACCTAGTAGACACCATTAGGTAGCATGTAGATTATATAATTGTCCCTTCAAATATGTATTTAACACCATATAGCCACTAAAAACCAAATGGTAAGATAATGGGTTGATTTTGGAGATATATCGATCATACTTTATCATTTTAGGGTTAGTGGGGACCACTGACAAGTTATTGTGTCATATATTACCATATTGTAACCCAAAAAATAGAGAACGATTTTCAGTGTCCTACAATAGGTATTTGGTTCTCCTTCAAGATCTCTAACATACATAATTGACACATTAACATCCATGTTATACCTTCTTTGATTTATTAATTTTTATAAAAATATAATTAAATATAGAAAAATAAAACACAATGACTTAATTATATAATCAAAATATCTTGAAGAATATAAAAATTCCACAAAATTAAATTTAGTATACATAATTGAAATTCACATAAATAAATGCATTATATGAAATGGTGGTAGATGTTTTCATAAAAACCAAATGGTAGAGAGTTGTATAACATTTTATAAAATTTGTTTCTATATTAAATTGTCAAAATGAACTAAATAAACTAGAAAAATTGATTTAAATTGATTATGTAGAATGAATGATTTTTATTATATTTTACTTCCTTATTTTATGTTGTACATCTGACATTATTTATATATAATTTAATATTAAGATTGATTATATTCTATGAATTGATGAAAAATTTTCATAAATAATTTCATATATAAATTTTAATTATCCAAAAATATTTTTTTCTAATTTAATGAAGAAATTATGATGTCTGTATTTTTCTTGCCTTAATGAATTCATAAATAGGTTTAAAATATATTACAATATTTTTCATTATGTTTGATTTATGGAATGAAATATTGTGATTAACATATAATTTTAATGGGAAATTAAATGGGTTTTTTGAATAACGAAACATAGTTTATATACTTTTTTCCCTATTATTGTATTAGTTTCAAAAAAATTGGTTTCCCAATTCTATCAGTCAGGTATATTGGGATGAGATTTTTTTGGTGGTGATGATTAAGTTATGGGGATGTTATGTATAATTTTCTATGTTTCATGGGATCTATGTTTATAAATTTCTATGGTATGGGATGAAATGATGATAAAAAATATTTAATATTTTTACTTATAGAAGAGTGTAATTGTAGTTTTTTTAAATAAATATATCCATGGAATGCACTAAAATTAAATTTATATATAATATAATAGAAATTTAAATTTCTAATATGTCCATGTAACATAATAGAATAAATTTGTGTGATGTTTGAGAGTTTCTCTTCTTTATTTTCTTTATTAAAATTAAACAATAAACCAAATATTGATCAGTGAATCCAATTATGAAATTGGATTAAGCAATGAAAATATTGTACATTTATAATTTATTATGCATAAATACCTTAGTAAGAAGATTTATATTTTAACTATGCATGATTCAATGGGTAATATAATGGTTTTTTATAGAGTTACAATTGGTTGATGATGGGTACTTGTGGCTTTGTTGTTATTGATTATAAGTTGATTTCAGGTAGTTATTATACACCAATATGTAGGGTATAGTTTTTGACTATCTACTAATGTATGTTTTTTTATTTATGTACACCCCAACATATGTCAAGTAATTTTTCATAATACCTATTTTTTCAAATTTCATAAAAACAATTTTTTGAGAATATATGGTTGATTACCCCCCCCCCATCACTAATATCCCTCTAACTTATATGGGTTATGACAGATCAAGGTATGTACAATAATTCAAGGTGTGGAGGTGACCATCGTTGTTTATAATGAAGTGATGATAATGTGATAACACATATATATTATTTGGTTAGTGAATGAAATGAGGTTGAAATAATCATGATGTCACCCATTTTCTTGATTATCTAATTCTCTAGAACTATGTTTTGATATATTTGGATTTTATGAGGTTATTATATGGTATGTGAAATTGGAAGGGAGCATGGATTACCTAATGAAATTTTATGGTTAAAAATGGATGGGAGAACATGATCTTTGATGATGGGATTCCATTGAATATAATAATGTGAAAGTCGTTACTGGGTACTGATTATTATATTTTCTTGACATTATATTCTCATAGTTATTTTAATAATAGGTGAGTGATACATGGTGATTATGGTCATGTGTAGTAAATCAAATTGGTGTATGTCGGTTATATTATTTTTATAGTTTATCACTAGTAAATGATTTTTAAATTTTCATGAGATTTTCTGAGTAGGATCTGATAATGTGTACAAGCTATATTGATCAAATGTATATATTAATTAATTTTTTCAACCATGAGGATTTTGGGTTATTTGATGACCCATTATAGTTTATAGTTTGTAATAACTTTTTGTTCTACTATATAATATTCTTCTGACACTCTAATTCTAACATATTCTTGGAATTATGTTTATGAATTGATATATTTTATAATTATATGATATCAATTTCTCATTTATTATTTTTTATTTCTCGTCTAATCATTCTTCCATAAATTTATATATTGATGGTAGTGCCTCTCGTTATATGTTTTATAACCTCGATGTTACTTTATAAATCATGGATTAAATGATGCAGGATTTAGCTGACATTATTTATCATTATTTCTATCCTAGGAGGGTTATTAATGGGGTTGACATTGTAATAATAATTAAATCATAAAAATCTATAGATCAAAAAAAATTCAACCATTGCTTATAAATCCTATTAATGATCTTCCATTGGTTTAAAAATACTCAAACCTCTAACAGCAGATTATTTAATAATGGTGATAGTATAATTACATTTTTATATAGATAAAAGATGAAGAATAAAATAGAATTGTGAATTGTGAATTCCTTGGAAATTCATTTTCAAGGAGAGAATATGGGTGGTTGTGGCCCCTTGAATTATTTATTACATATTACCTAATAATAATTTTATAATTATAATTTTAAATGTTTTCAAACATTTGAAATAAAAGTTCACTATTTTTTACAATATACATAAATAATATATATATATATATATATATTAAAAAGTTTCATTACCGAACTAAACCTTTTATTTTAGACTCATCGTAGGATGAATAAAAATACCAAAATCGTAGTAAATTTAAATGAGACATGGGTATTCGAGATTTAGATTCAATGTTTAAACATTCATATTTTAAGGTTTTGTTAAAAATATCCATGAAATATATCAATTATTTCACTATCATATTTTTATTATTTTTAATAATAATTATAACATAATTTAACAAATGTATTCATCATGAATGAATGATAATAAGAAAATTACACTAAATACTAAAAATAGGATATGTTTAATATTCTTTTGACATGTAACACATTAATAAGATTTTTGAATTAGTTAAAATCAAAAACATTTGATTCAATACATATCCAACAAAATCAAAATTGTTTTTAAATTTCCAAAAAATTTATTCAATATTACTGGAATTGTTAATTAACATATGTTTCCTTCCTTTGTAGGTCCTATAAAAATTACATTTACACAATAAATTGTATAAATAATTAGAAGGTATTGTAATAGTGCAGGTTTTTGCAATTTGTGATCCTTGGTTTGTTAGGAAACTCGATATCTCTATAGTTCCTTCCAAAAAACTCAATTATTCTATAAAATTCCTTAAACCACTACTATTTTAGTTATGAATTTATTAATACAAATATGTTTTTATTGAATATAATATTATGATGAAATCTAATTATACTATACAATATTATCTTATTTGTTTTGTACAATGATTCTATAAAATCCAATAATCGACCATAAAATGTATGGCCTCTAAGGACACTCATTACCTTGGTTACCATCTCTTGTATATGTTCCTCACGTAAGCACACATATTTATTTATAATCAAAAAATGGAATATGATTTTCATGATGAATAATTTCTAATTAATAATTATTAACGATAACTAGTAAAATATTTAACACATTCCATAAATAAATCCATGATTTATAATGTAAAATAAAGACATTATAATTTAGCCAATTAAATTTGTGGGTGTATAACAATGTAAATATAATAAAAATTAATCTAATAAACAGAAAGAAATGTAATTTGGTAATCAAAGTATCTATTTTGATGCTCTATATTCAATGCATGGAAATAGTTATCATTATCTACATTTTTCAATGAAAAAAATACAAATATGAATCAGAATAATTATGCATCACTGAAATGAAATGTGAGATAAATGTAGTCTTCATGGAATTTTCATGAGATCTATGCTTGAAAAATAAACATCCTCGATTAGAGATAGAGTGAATATTTTGAATTTATCTTACATATAGATAATTATAGGATATTCAGTTATAAAATAGAATGATATAATAATAATAATTATACTAATATAATATGTAATTTCTGTATTCATTTTACATATTAAACATTTTGAAATTTAGAAACCTAAAAAATAATGTTAATTTAAAAAATATTTTTTATTTAGATATAATATTTTTATATATAATTTATTATATTACATAATATGAATTATATAAAAATATGGTAATATTTCTATTTTTGAATGTAAAAAGTTCAGTAGTTTGAACATTATGGTGTTTTCTCATTTTTTTTATTATGTTAATAGATAAAAATAATATTTTAATTGTAAATTTATCTACTAATACATTTTTAAAAATATTAAAAATACCTAAAAGTTCATTCAAACAATTATATGTATAAATATATTATTAAAATTAATTTCATGGATAAATTTACCTGACACTAAAATTTTAGGTAAAAACACATTTTCTTAAAAAAGGTTTTTATAAATTACATAAAATAATGAAAAAATTATTTTTTATCATAACTATAAAATTCATCCAAAAATATACATTCAATATTGAAAGTAATTACTTTAAAATTTTATAATAGGTTCAATTTATTATAAATTATAAATAATATTTAGAGTAAAAACTGGTTTTAATGGATAATTTGAAAACATTGAATTTAATAAATCATTGGATAATAGGAATAAAAAAGGTTAAATAAATGATTATAATTTAATATTGAGATATTTAAGAAATTATATTATACCAAAATATATTATTTTCCATTATTTGGGCATCATGGCTTGTTAGATATGTGTTTTATTAAAGTAATGTTATTATATTGAAAAAAATGGAATTCTCACAATTTATAAAAGTGGATACTCACAACCAATTCAATAACACCCATTAATATTAGTTTTCAATTGAATTTCTACCATTTTTAATTCCCACTAAATTAATTTTTAACCTCTTGTTGTTCTAGTCATAGAATATTATACAGAGTCTTCAATTTGAAATAAGTAATTCAAGAGATGTTTAAGATCTCATTGTATATATTTCTCACTCTATAATTTTTATTCATACAAGATATGTGTTTGTTAAAAATATATTACAAACTAATACATTATATGATAAGTATTATAAATGTACTATAATTTTTATGTTTGTTGGATATATATTTTCTGCCTTTTTACCAATCCCCCAAAAAATCGAAAACCACATTCATCTGTTTCTAACGAGTACAAACTCAATAACCTAACTTGTTTTTTCCCTACACCTACCAAAAAAAGTATTTGTATAAAATTTAATATTTAGTAAATATATTTATAACTTTCTTGTTTTCTGAAATTATAACCCTTATTACTATTTTTACTCATTATGTTGTAAAATAAAAAATAATTAATGAATATGTGTGGACTATCATCCCCATATAATATTGTATCACTTATATTATTATAGAGACTAATAGAAAATTACAGGATTATATTTATGTGATAAATATTTTATTTATAAATTATTAGTATTATCCTGAGTCCAATTGGAAATCCTTTCAAAAAAATGAGCAATAGATAATAATTTTATAGTTTACCATCCAAAATAGCATACTAAGGGGAAAATGATATCATCATAATTGGTAATGTAATCGTATAAGATATATTATAGTTTTAATTATATCATATTATGTTATATTGTTCTTTAATACAATAAATATATTAATGGAGCATTTTTTATAAATATGTAACTATTAAATTACATCATTATAAAAACAATTTATAGAATTTTATTGTTTATGATATTTAAATTTACTCAATACATGTTTTAAAAATTTATCATAAGTGATTTAGGTAATTTAATTTATTTTAATATATTTAATAAATAATTTATTATTTTGTTGTTTTTATCTAATTATAATATTATAATTTATGTCATTATTTAAGAAAACACCCTCCATTTTGTAAGAAACATCTAAAAATGAACATTACTAAATTAATAATTTATTATGTTAACAAAAACTCTAATAAAATGAATTTATATGATTATAAATAACTAAAAACCATCATTTATTTTACCTTGAATTTCCTTGTAATTATGAACTCTTTTATAAGAACAAATAACCACCTATATTTTATAATTCTGGTTGAAAATGTTACAGATTAGTCTCAATCAAAATTAAAAATAGATAATATAATCTATATAATCGGGGAATTAATGTAATTTGTGATTAAAATAACACATGAATATGTATATTTCATTGAAAAAAGTTGTTCTTGAATTTTTTTACATTAGGTTATAGTACATTCAACAAATCGGACTACATGTTCAAGGTTTCCATATCTCAAAATTAATTTTCTGAGTCATATCTTGTATAGTATAGGATAGAATAATTAAAAAGGTATGATTTCATAATATAGAAGTCATATAGAAATATTAATTATTTTCTATAATTTTTTATCCAAATAGTTTTCACTCTATAATGTTACTTTTATTCATAATATACCAATGTTGCAATGGTTTTTGATTATAATTCTTCTCTACATATAAAGGATTCGATTTATAATCATATTTTCAAATCAATATTGATTGAAAAATATTATACATATAGATAATTTAAATTATATATAATATTATTCACTATTTTATTTTGATATTCATGGTGTTTTTATGTCCACTCAAAATTTCATTTCCCCAAGAACCTTATTTTACTCAATGTGATTCCACTATGTAAAAATACCCTCATCTCTCCTATTAGATAAGTAAAATATCGTTATCAATTACTGTATTCAATGTATTATTAATAATGTTTCATTATCTATTTTTTAATAACTTATTAAGGTCAAATTATAATACTTGAACTTATAATAAATGGTTTATTTAGAATGTTAACATTTTCTATATGGGGTATTTTCATCAAAAGCTGAAATGATTTACTTTTTAATTTTTTCATGTGATCTATATAAACACAAATTTTGTAATTTTATAAAAAGACATATGTATATGTTATCACAGTTTCTAAAATAAATAATCTATCAATTTTATTAACTATATAATTTATAATTATTTCAAAATATAAGCTATATTTCTCAATTCCAAATTTAACTTTATAAAAAAATTTACTAGTTTATTTATCCAATGATATATTCCTTTGATATGTATAATTCATGATCAAGTATATATTTCAAATATAATATCGACATTATTTGTCAAAATAGATTAAATGATTTTATTTTGATTCATTGAAATGATCCAACAGATCCTTAATCCTTTGAGTCATTGAGAGTATTTACACCATAATATTCTTTCAATTCCACCACAATATGAATAAAAAAATTTAATTTACTGATAGAATTGTTTTCACAATGGTTCTATAAATTTATTGATAAGGGAGATTATTAAATTAGTAGTATAATTTTTATGTACATTGTGTGGATAAATTATGTATTATCTTGATTAGAAGGTATTTAACAAGAATGTTACTTGTCTCATTGGATGCAATTATCTTTTATATATGTTTACCATTTTATGAATATTATTGTATTTATGAATGATCCATTCTAGAATCAACATTAAAAAATATGTGAAACCAGATTCAATTACGTGGATTCCTTATTTTACAATGGATGAATTGATTTAAATTATCACTCATATATATTGACGAGGACGTGTGGGGTTCTATATCACCATAGAATTAATTTTTTATGTTTTATATCTCATAATATAATGTATCGTGATATTTCATTTATATTTAAACAAACAAAAGGGTTACACTTCTTAGATATTCTAAATTCAATCATTCAAACTAAATACTAATCCTACTTTGATATACACAAATATAATAACATGATATTTCTTGGATATGATTCATATATGATGATAACATATGAATATTTTTGTAACATTGAATTTTGATTATTTAAATTAAAATGATATAATATTAGTGATCATGTATTTTTGAATCATGTATCTTTAATCATATGATTATTGTAATATATTCTTCCATGAATTACACTATATATTATAATCAATCCTTTTTGGGAATTATTTTTCTAATTATAAGGATTATAATAATATTTTCATCTTATTCTAACCTATGATCATTTATTGTTTTCAATAATTATTACCCTTACTTACTGTCTCATCTCAAAAATTATATTATTTCATTATCCAGGTTTTTTTATAAAATAAAAATGAATGATGTTTCTGTAAGATTTTCTTTTTACTTTAACATGAAGGATAAGTTGAATAATTATTGTAAATTATGTAATATAAAAAATAATGACTTGAAACCTAAAAAAGTGTTATTTATTTTATTTTAAAAATAAAATTCCAAAATAATAAACCTAAAAAGTAACTAAAGAGGTAATTGTTAAATTATTTGTGATCGATGCTGTAGTTAAGTAGTATACCATAGATTGTATGAAAAGTATGTTGTTTTGAGACCCAGATTTGTGAGTGTGTGTGATGCATCAAATAAAACTTATTATAACATTATAATGAAAATTTCCTCACATCCAATTATTATAAATACATCATTAAACAAAATTATGTTTGGAATGAAATTTATATTTGTAATGCGTTAAATTTATTAGTAATTATAATGGTATCAATTGTTTATGTAAATGAAATAAGATATTTGAGGTTCTATAAATAATATATGAAACATGAATGATTTTATTACCATCTATTGAAAAATATTATTTATGTGTTTTCGTTATATAAATATAAAGTAATTCTTATACTCTTCTGAAATCATACTATATACGATATGAATAAATATTATCATGGTTTTTTAAACGAGAAAAATTATCCCTTTACTCATATATGTTCACTATCTCAGATTTACTGTATAGTTTTTTCAACACATTTCCATTATTTTAAATCATTTCCCACAACATTATTATATAAACCAAATTATTTATTTCACATATAATATGTATGTTATCATATATATATATATATATATCATCACTCAAACATTTCAAATTAAATAAACAAGAATTAACTTCATTTTTGATGAAACAAAACACTTTGATTATATGACCAAAATTTATATTTTAAATTTGATATTATTTTATCAATAATGGATTTAGTTATTGTAGTTTTCATACATTAATATTGTAAATGAAATATTAGGAAATGAATGTTTTTATCAATAAACATAAAATATGATTTGGTCATTAAAAAAAAGAAAACAAATTAAATTAAAAAATATCATTTCATAATATCCTTATTTAGAAAGAAAAATAAGCCTATAATTTGTCAAATATAGTGATTAAAATGATAATATATATTTTATTCCATGAAATATATAACATTCATTCACAATTATACCTACCATAAAGGTATACTGTCTATTATCAAGGATAGTTTTATTCATAAAACACCACATATATCATATAATTCACAACCCTTATCGGGATTCAATAAATTAAAAAAAATGTACATAGGTCTCATTTTAGATATAATTAACATTAAAAAAATTTCATAATTAGAACAATAATTATCTGTGTGAAATATATATTGTCCATTTTTATGAACTGAAACACATAATCAAATTAAACTAGAAATCAATATCTCTATGAAACATTATAAATCATACCTTATTATTAGGAACCCATGATATCATATGTTATTTAGATTCCACAATATATTATGTTAAGAGAAATCGACTCTTATAAAAATAAATTCAATATAGACATTATTATGTTTAGTAATATTCCAAACATTTCTTTGAGAAATATATCTCATCTATAGAAATTTTCATATCCATGTTATAATATCTATGTTATTTGAGGTATATTTAAATAATATCCATTGATTAATTTAGGATTCTAAAAAAATATAAATTTATTGTACATTAATAAAATATTATATGAATCATTCTTGATGAAAAAATAATTTGCAAAATAAATTTTCATCAATTTTTTTGAGTTATTATAGTTGATATGTAGAATGGTTTATTTATATTAGAATACATAGATTTGGATTATGTTGGACTATAATTATTTCATGAGAATAGTTATTGAGTGATATTAGAATTTTATATTAAAATGTAAAATTCAAGAAAATGTATAATATTTGATAATTCATCCTCTATTATAGAGCATGAAATTCCACATTTCATTTTAACCTTTAATCTATATTTTCCTTGGTTTTTGTGGTATGTTTTTAGTGGTCGGGGTTTTTTATTACCCAAAATATAGATGCTTTATTTTTGTATAAGGAGGGAAGGTTTACTCATAGTACAAATCACAGTTGATGATTCACATATGGTTGTTATCACTGTAGATGTATGGATTATTTTATTACTCATGGTAATAGGTTTCTTTATGATAGTATTCATGGTTATATGATGGCTCAACAGAGTAATAAGAGTATGAGGTTGTCTCATGGATGTAGATATAAAATAAACTCTAATCAAGGATAATGGTTTACCTCCTAGTAGAAGTAATAGTAGAAGGTTATCTCTTAATATAAATCAAGGTTCTTTTCATAGTAGCTACCCATTTAACCCTAATATTCACAGTGAATAGTTGGTCACATAGTAACTAGTCAATATCACTATCTATTTTTTTTTATTCAAAATTTTTCTAAGATATTCATAAATATTAAATATTTTTGGAATTTTTTTAAAAATAAAATAAAATAAACTATGTCATTATCAAAGAGTATATTAATATTCGTGGTTCAATAAAAATCTAATTCTTTTATTAAGTCTGATTCCATGGAAATTATATGAGATATGCATCATTCATTCATTAATGTTTGACCTTTTGCAAAATAAATGTTCTTTTATAATTAACTATAAAATGACTATCATCCATTCATACAAATATTACACATTATTATTGGATATTTTATGATTAATAATATTATTGTTTTACATTGAATAATTTTTTCTTTAACATGGGATTCCCTATTGTGTTCTCGTTGTGTTCATTAGTTTAGTTTGAATTATGTGTTTCAAGAATAATATATCACACATGAGTTGTTAGTGTGTTTCTAAATATTTTTCCTTATTATCTGGGAATTGTAAGGGTTTTAAAATCAATAATCATTACTGAACCATATAAGTGAAATCAACAAATTCTCATTCAATAATTATCATTATAGAATGTTGGGGAAATTACATTAAGGGGAAGGGGTTAATTTCATTTCTTAATTTATATGAAATCTAAATGTTAACATTTTTATCTCATTGGATTATTTTGGAATTACCCTTAATAATTAGGTAACTAGTCTAAATAATCAACCTTGATTTATTGTATATTGATAAAATGAGTTTTCAATTATGATAATGGTTGAAATATTTTTCTATATATTTTTTCAAAATATTTTTTGGTTATTTTATAACATGTTGTTATGTCTCAAAATAAATAAGTATTAATAATTTGGTAATTTTTGTTAGATAAATATTATGGATGTTTGAAATTTTTGGTTGATAATTAATATATTGGAAACTAAATTACTTTTTTCATCTATATTGTCTGTTGAAAATTATTGTAATTCTTGAAATTATGTATTAAAAAATCATAGAGGAATGGAAAACATGTTCCATATGATATCTATGTTTGGAATCTATGTTAAATATAATATATAATTCCAGAAGGTAGTGAACCATTTCTCAATATTATTATTTTTCTATATTTGATATATAATCCATGATTATGAAGTATGGATGTGTAACACCATAAACTTTAACAACTATTTCTATAATTAAATTTGATTTTTAGATACTTTGTAATACATTTATCCACAAGAATAAATAAGCTACAATATAGTATATCATTTTTATAAGGCCATCAAATTTGATGTTTGGAAGATATATCAATATGTTAATTAAAATTCTAGGGTATAATCATATATAAAAATAATTCATTGGCTTTCAGTTGTTTAGAACTGAAAATAATAATGATTTTTTTAAATGTGTAGTTTTTCTTAAAAATGTATTAATGTTGAAAATTTGATTTTTAGGAAAAAAATTAAATTTAACAATATTGGAGAATTATTTTCATGATTTATTATCTTATTTATTTAATTA
This sequence comes from Viscum album, assembly GCA_963277665.1. Lineage (NCBI taxonomy): Eukaryota > Viridiplantae > Streptophyta > Magnoliopsida > Santalales > Viscaceae > Viscum > Viscum album. The sequence continues at coordinate 746,520,905 of OY728151.1, read as the reverse complement.
AATGATTTAAAAATAATATAATTTTCTTCTAGGAATGATATAATAAAATATATCCAATTATATGAATAGAGTTGTATTTTTCAATAAAACTATTCTTTTCTCGTTTTCCTCAATTATTAAAAAAATTTAATTTTAATAATTTAATTTTAATAATTTGAATTGATATATTTAATTAGGATTTTCACATTTAATTAATAAATCTCTCTTATTTTTAATCAACATTAATAGTAATAATACAAATTTTTTGTTAGCACTATCGGATTAATTCATGACATCTAGGGGTAAATGATGGAATATGTCAATAAAGTTTTTATAAAACATTTTTTTATAACATTAAATGATTTAATTTTGCATATTTCTATCTATTTATAAAACATATAGACATTAGGTTCCATATTTCATTGGTTATGTATTTAAATTAATATGAGAAAAATTAAAAAATGTCAAATTCATCAGTTTATGGTCTCCAAATTTTTTACATATGGATATAAAGATGATACCATAGGTTAGAAATAATTATTTAAATGATAAATTCAATTTTTACCATAATAAATTGTTTTTAATTTCATGTAGTTAGATTAATTCATTATTTTTTAATGCAACATTGATGAATATTTATCAAATTAATATAAAATTAAAATATTTTATATTAATACTATTAATACATAGACAAATGAAGTGAATTATTTCAGTTTCAACAATTCTAGATATATATAACAGATATTCGATGTGATATAAGATTACATTAGATATATATATTTTTTTGATCCATTAAGGTCAAATTAAATGAATAGTTAAAAATTGACAAAAAAAATTTTAAAACAAATATTATTTTACTAAATGATTTAAATTTCATAAAAATATTACCTTCAATAATTTTAGTTGAATATTTTTGAACATATCAACTACAATCCATTAATTAGTCTTGTATCCATTTTTATGATATTTTGACTCTATACAATATGTTTTTCAATTATTTTCCTATAGAATAATTTGGATTTAGAATGACATAATTATATTTTAATCAATATTATAATTTAATTTTTTTCCTTTAACTCCCTTATAAGAGGCTACACCTTCAAAATTTCATTTAGAACCAATTTACACATATATCATGACCACACCTTACCAATTTAACTTCTCAACATTAGTATCCAAATTTTATAGTTTATTATTCCCAAATGTCTATCCATGGGTCCTAAATACGATATAAATTAGTATTCTTACAAATAAAATATTATCTCATTAATAGGAAAATGTTTATTAAACATATCCTTTTACCTCCTAAAAATATACAGTATTTATAATTTAATAAATATATCAGAAAATTTGATATAATTAAAATTTATTATGATAATATAGTCACCATTTTTTCCTGCATTCTCACCAATTGGGAGGAGAAAGTATTTCTTATGCATATATATGACATACCACGTACATGTAGAAATACCATTAAATTCTCATTGAAATTATTTATGTAGAGGTTTTATGAACGGTGTTATATTTATATAATATATTTTTTATATAATTATTCTTCCAATAATTTAATTTAACATTCATATTCTCACATTCCCACTATTTTTAAAACAATAATTTCTCTCCTCCATGCATATGTAATACAATCATTACAATGTGAGGTGATATATTATTTATCATAATTATAGATGGATGGTAATAATAACTCTTATAATTTATATATATGATTTATATGATTTAGTTTTTTTTTTCAAGGCATAATTATTATTCATAATTCTTTCATTCCATCAATAGTAATGGGAAAATATAATTTATGTGTATGAATAGAAAAAACACTTCATGAACACTGTAATCCATTTTACTATATCAAATTTTATGGAGGAAAATAAAAAAAATTACATATAGATATATATATAGTGAATATTTATTATATTAATATCTATATTAACATTTTATATATAACCAAACCATGATCTATGTTTATAGAATACAACTTATAAACCAAAAAATGTACGAAAAATGAAACAGATATCACTCAGAATAGTTATTTAATTAATAAAATTAATGAAAATGGGTGATATGATGTTATAATAAAATGATATATGTAATTATATAAAAATTTATGGTTCCAAAATAAATTTTTAAAAACTATATTTGTTAAAAAAAAATTCATACTTCATAATAATGATGAGAATTAAGGTATGTGTTTTATATTACTACTCAATGTATATCTTGATTCATTATGACTAAATTTTTAATGGATAAGTTACATTTTAAAACTCTCATAATACACATTTATATTATTATAAAATATATATCATTGTATATTACATTATTTAAATTCATTTTCCTCTCTTTAGGAACTCAATAGAATGATAAAATATTTTTGATAAAAATCAACATTATTTCTCAATTTGGATGAATATATTTTTTCTGGCACATAAATGTTTTCTAAAAGGTACTAAAATAATATATTAATTGTTTTAATTTCATTGTTAAATTTCATTTTTATACTTGATATAATTTATCAAAACTTATTTAAATATAATCATCTAGTGGTTTTCAAAATGGTGATGTTTTGGAAATTTTTACTAATGTATGAAAGGAATGAATTATTTTATCTTATACAACTTCTACAGAATTTACCACCATATTAACTGATAAATATTCTCAAGAATACATTAACTTTTTTCAAAATTATCATCATGTAATATTTTCTACATATTATTATGTGAATATCTAAATTATAAAGATGTGTTTTCAAATTAAAATTTTTATTTACCTTGATAACTATTCATAGTGATATCTTAATGGTGTTTTCAATTATGATGACACGAAGTTAAGTAATATATTAATTACATGTTATAGGAACCAAGGATACCATATTAATTCATTATTTGGTTATTTTATGATTATGATGAAATTATGTTAATGAAACCAATTTCTTTTCCACAATTTATTCTATGATGAAATATTAAAATTTCTATGTAGGCTTTTTCTTTTCCACAAAATATAAAATGATAAAATGCTTATGAATCCCATATCCTTTTTCATGATTTATGATATGATGAAGTTTTCATGATCATATAGAATACATATGTCTTATTTTAAATATTTTATGTGTAATTATATAATTATATATCATCCCTATGCATTAGGTAAATATGTATGTATGATGATAAAAATAAGACAACAATGGGTAGTGTGCCCATTTAATGAAGAAATGTGTGGACTCTGATAGTATTTTGATTAAACTATGACATATATTATAAAATTTGGAGTGAATAGAATCAATAATAATTTATATTGAACTTATACATGACTACTAAGGAAATGGTTTTCTTTTATTATATGTATTCTAAAAAGTTATGTCTAATTCCCAGGTTATGCTATCATGGATCATAATATTTTATTCCTTTATAATTCATATCTTATTCACTACCATGGTTTATTCTATGAATAAGTATATATTTATATAATATGTATGATATAGTTATTTAATGTAGTGTGCATGTTCTCATACCCTTATGAAATTGTTATGTTTTTGTGATTAAGGATATCTCTCTTAATTAACCATAGTTTTCATTTGGGAGCACATTTTGTCATGAATCCTTTTCCCATTATATGAATAAAGATATTATGTTTAATAATTATAATATGGTCTCTTATTATAAATATGTTAGGGGTGAGTAATTAGTTGACACATGATCCAGTGGTTTAGGTATCCATGTTTCTAATGTTACAAGACCTATATGACTCCATCAGGGGATGTAATATTATGTAATTAATTATCTTCCATAAGATATAATATATATGTTTGAAATTATTGGAACAATATATTCTAGATTATGAAAAGGATTCGATACCTAGGGATAATTGAATGATAATAATTAAGTAGAACTCTTGGGATATGTCTAATTGTAGGAAAATAAACTAAGGGTTATGTAATGATCATTAATGACATAGGTCAGTCATATTATACCATATATTGAAGACATTTATGTAGATTAAAATATATAGTAGATTATTTTTATTTATTTTGTTGTTTTTTAATCTAATTATAATTTCCCAAACTATGTTTTTTGTTATAGTTAAATAGATCGACCCAATATGAATCATATTAATTCTATATTTGATAGAATTTGAAATTATTTTCCTATAGTGAAGAATAATCTTAAAGGATTTGTAATGAGAAATGTTGTTTATATTATTATGAAACAGTATAAATATATTTATCATGTTGATATTTGAAACTTGAAAATTAGGATGCATTGTTATATTGAGTCCTTTATTAGATAACACCAAATTTATTTTAGTGGGTCTTCTCATACACTAGTTGCTGAAAAATGTATATGTACAAATGAAATGATATTTTCTATTCTCTATAGATCGTAAAAAGAAAATACTATTTTTATATGTTTTATTTGTAATAGAAATTATATAAATAATATAATATTATAAAAACATATAGAAAATGAATAAAACTGAATCTATTGAGTGGGATGATATTTTGGTATTATTCATCAACAATTACATTAAATATCTTTATCGCAATGAAGATGAGAAATTATTCCTTCAGAAAATCCAGAATTATGATGAATCCATCTGTTCCTTTGAGAATAATTTTACAATTCTTATAAGGTACCCTTTATTTATTATCTTCTATAATTAATTTAAAGTTTAATTAATTATTTAGTGTATTAAAATAAAATGTCACAAGATAACTTGAAAAAGGGTTCTTTAATAGATACTAAAAATATATATGATTTCTTATCATGGTAGAAATGAAAAATGGATTCAACTGTCCATATCCTAATATAATATGAAAATAAATAATGAATTCAATGGAGATTCTAAAAAACATGTAGATATTAATATTATCAATCCATTATTCTTGATTCGTGAATGGGATTTGTAATTCTGTTATGTTAGGAAAATAAGGACATCAAAAAATAAAATATCAATTTGATGGGAAGAAGTTATCCAGTAATAAAAGAAACATGAAATAGAATTCCCAACCAACACTATGGTATTTCAAATATAATAATTATGGGAATTTTTTTAACTAGAACTAAAAATCTAATTTTAATGATGTTGACCACTTCCCAAACCCTCTTAAGCCCAACTATTAAGGAAAATCCCATATAATTATTATTTTCATTGTGGTGTGCAATAATGAAGTTGAAAAATTTACATATTATATTCACTCTAGAACTGTAAATGTCATATTTTAATATGGATCATCCATTTATTTTTTATCTAAACAAATTTATAGAGGTATTTTAGAAAAAACTCAATAATTAAATTTTTAATGATCAATGAAATCCTTTAGTGGTATGTTGATTTCATCAAATTTATTGGATTATTATCCGATTGATGTGTGTGGAAATAAACTTATAGAAAATCTCATTGGTCTACATATTGTTTTATTTTATGTTATTTTTCATATGAATTGTATTTCATTGAATATTGAATACTTTTTTTTATGAAGGCATTACACATTTTTTAATCCAAACCAAAAAATGATTTTCTATTAGTGAGATGATAAATATGAACATCGAATTTAAATTTCATCCATTTTATGTGTATTCATTCATATTAAAAAGCTATTTTTAAAATATATGGTTTGGGAGAAACTCATCATCGATGACATGATAGTAGTATTGGATTTTATTGACGTCATTAAATAATACATTTCATGTTTTCCACTGAATCATGAAGTAGATTTCTCTATAAAACACATACATACTTCTACACATATTTCAAAGACTCAATTTAATTTTTACCTAATATAATAACATGAATAAAATAAGGAACTTCAAGAGATTCTTGACATGGGAATTATTCATCAATATCACTCATATGGGGGTTAACTATTTAGTTTTTTAATAATAATGGTTGATAAATTTGTATATTCATTATTTATTGAGAACAAAAATTATTTTAATGAAGAATAGGTACAATGAGAATATTATTAATGTCTTTATTGATCATTTGTAATGATCTTATGTGTTTTAAATGATTTATATTAATTGTTAATATAATAAAATGTTTGTAAATAATGAGCATATTTCTAATATAGAATTTTATAATTGGTATTCCAATTATTAAAATAATGTTATTTCATTTGGTATTACTAATTCTCATATAATCTTGTAGAATTTATAAAAAAGAGTCTTTAGATATTAACATGATATGTTCAAATAACACATTATAGAATATATTATTATATATTCAATGTAAAATTTAGAGAATTAAGATCACATGAGAAAATATTAGTTTATAATAAATGAATAAGGTTACTAAATTTCATCCTTGTCCAAAAAATTATGATTGAGAACCATAATTTTCATGGTTTGGTTGTATTTTTTTGTTACTTGTATGGGAATGTATAACAAAATTCTAATTAAAAAATAATTTTAAATTAGAATGGATGCAAATGTATTTCAAAATATTATTTTGATGAAAATATCAAGGAACCGAGGTGAACGTTAGTCAGTCCAACTATTATTACAATACACTATTGTGTATAAGTGCTATCAATTAATAACGATACATTAAAAGAGGGTATAGTATGTTTCCATATACATGATGATATACTGATAGCCTTCACATCATTGTAATAGAATTTTCATGATAAAAATTAATCTAAATTATTTATGGAAGTCTATAGTAATGTTTCAATAAATGATTTTGAGGAAATGTATCTATTGAAAATTGTTTCACATATATTTGTGTCATTAAAGTTTGATGTCAATATTCACTCATAATGATTTAAAAATGATAAATAGATTATGGTTGGAGATGATTAAATATTATGAATACTCAATACATTACCACCCTAGGAAAGCAGTCAAGTTGTCTAAAGCATTGAGTCGAAAGGACAATGTTACCTTATCTATGATTTGGTTATGAAAAGATCCAATGTTATTAGATATGTAAATTATACATCCAAAAATCATTATTTTAGGGGAGACATCACATAGTTATAGAATAAGTGTTGAACTATCTATCAGTGTGAGGATGTAATAGGTCATGATGGATTTTGTAGAATTATAGTTAGTTGATTGATATTTTCTTGAGATCAACCATGATAGTGATGGAAGGATACAGTTCCAGAACTATGTATGTTCTCTATCTATAAAATATTTGAAGGAGAAATTGTATGGGGCTCATATATTATCATTATATATTCATCATGAATGTATAATGATGTATACAGATGTAATATTGTATCTAGGGATGGATAACATGAATAAATATATTGTATAGTATTTATCGGGATGTTTGTTATGAATTTAAGTTATGTTTTTAAAAAAGGAATTATTAGTTGATATTTTTACTTTTACCATGAATAAAATTTAAATTTTGAAAATACCACTACCGTTACTGGTATGGGACTCCCGTAATCACTTGAAGAAAATCATTCAATGTTTGTTATATTTGATTTCCTTATGATTTATGAAACTCAATTTCTATAAGATAATTTTTATCTTCAAATAATATTTCAAGAAAATATTTTAAATATGTAGTTTGGTTTCAGGGAATACCACATTCTATAGTATCAGATCGGGATCTATGGATTACCTCAATGTTCTAGAGATGACTTCAACATGTTCTAGATATAAAGTTTAGTTTTAGTATAGATTATCATTCTCATAATGACAGTCAAAATGAGAGCACCATTAAAAACATAGAGGATATGATGAGATCATGTTATATTTAATTCAAATGTTGTTGAGATCAATACCATCCCCATTTATATTTTAAATAAAAAAATTGATTTCACTTGAGAATTAAGGCTGATCTATGTAACCTGTGTATTGAAAAATTTTATAAATCAATGTGTTGGTGTTATTTTAGAGATGGGAAGTTATTAGGATATGATAAATAATAGGAAATGGAAGGAAAATTCAGATCTATTTAGCAACAAATTAGGTAATCATAGATTCGGTAGAAATATTTTGATGGAAGCCATCATAAAATTTAGAATTAATAACTAGTGAAAACATATTTCTATGAATTTTTCCATTGAATAATATTACGTGACACCAAAATATAATAATGTAGATGCCCATGAACATTTTCGCTATCAATATTATTGATCTATTAGGGATAATAGATTTATGGATGCTACTTCTCCCGAACTACTCTACTTATTTCGCGGGATTCTATATCTCTCTTGGAGAAGTAGATACCAAATACATAATATAGAATGAACTTATATGTCATAGAAATGTATTAAAATAATTATTATAAATAATTATTATAGTAAATGTTTGATCAAAGAGATATTCTCTAATGGATCAAGAGACTCGCATAGTAAAATTTTAGTAGATGAATTAGAAATTCGAAAAAGCAACCCGAGAACCTGAAAATAAAATTAAAACATATATATCCTTTTCTTGTATCATATTGTTATAATATTTAGGTAGCTAGTTATTTTATGTCAGATATAATGTAGATGAATGATATTTTAATATTTAGATATAAAATTATGTTTGATTTTATTGATTTATTTTGATACACATAACCCCATGTCTAAATAAACTGTAATATAATATTCCCTTATAACCTAGCCATTTAATTTATTTGTATAAATAATAGTAAATAAATTATGAAAAAAGTATGGTCTAAAACACTAATAAAAAAATTATTGGGTTATCAATTAATTATAAAAAAATAAAATCAATTTTATTTAATGTAAATATTTTTTAGCAAAAGTATTTTTCTGCGGGAAATGTTTTTTCTATTAATATAATAAATTCATTAATATTGGAGAATTTTCTTACTAAAATTTATATAAGATGTAATGAATCAAATTATATATCATTTAAAAATTTCTATATTAATTTGATAAAAATATATATAATTTCTTATTAAAAATGTATTTTTTTTTGAAAAAACTGGTTCTATCATATTTTGGAATCACATTTTAATGTGAATGTATTCCACATATAGAAATTCAATATTAAAATAATAATCCAATATTTTTATTCATATAAAACATAATTGGTAATTATATCCATTTAAGTTTATAAAATATGAAATGAAACCATATTAATGTTTTATCACCCTAATGTGGTTAAAACATGTAATATATTCTTAAAAAATTGTTTTAAGGATTAATTAATTATATAACACATTCCATTATAAAATTATTTGATTGGATATAAAACATGTATATAAATGTAACTTATATATGATAAATATTATTTATTTATTTCATCAGGACACTAATTTTTATTTTTGAAAATAATAAATACAAAATTCCACTCTATTGACTTTAATATCTTCATATTATTTACAAAATGATAATAAAAAATATGTTGACTTCAAAATATAAATTTGAAAGTAAAATTAATTTTATTATCATAAGATTTTATTACTACTTGAATAATTACATTATATTCTTATGGATGACCAAAATATTATATGATAATTTAAAGGAAAACAAAACTATTTATTTGTAAAATATTGAACGAAATATTATTTATGTGAACTAATGTTGTAAATGAATTTTTTAGATTTGTATTTCATATTTTTTATTTTTTAAAAGACTATATTTTAATTCTCTATTATTCATCGGGTTTTTTAACTTGAAATAAATGAATATTTAATCAATTGATATTAATAATATTTATAATGAACAATTTTATATTGAATGATTCAAATATAGATAAAATATTTTCATCAACCATGTCAATTGGATATGGTATAAAATACTCTCAATTCTATTTTTATGAGTATTTTATACTTTTAAAGTAACATTATAGTTATGTTAAAAATTATTTACCATGAAGAAAAATATAATATATACAATTCTATAAAAAAATTAAATTTCATGTATTGCTAATATTTTTACATTATCCTCTATTTTATTTAATAATTATCCATTTCAAACCCTTTTCCATGAGTTTCAAATATATAAATTTTATTCTTATGTCTAATTTTACATGTTCCATTTCACTACAATATAAATGGGCACCCTTCCCTCTTTTAATTAATTAACAATGAGAAAAATATCTCTAATAGTAACATAGAAAATTATTTACAAAATATTCAATGAAATTATACAGTTTTAGGCCTTCCCAAAAGAAAAACATAGCAATCAAAAGAAGAAAAGTAAAAGTGTTATTCCAAAGAAGATATAACTGCCTTAATCTATCAATATCATTTTACTCAGTATTTACTACCTCTAAATCAATTCTATTTGTCATCAATTTATTAATTATCTATCCAAATTATTGTAAAAAATTATTATTTTTTCAAAATCTATTACACAACCACTTTTTTGTCCAATGGGAAGAAAAATTTTTATTCGGGCATACATATGTCTTACCTTCTCCATGTAGCAATACAATTCATTTTTCAACAATGTGAATTATGGATTGGTATTTTGAGTGCTTAAATTTTTTGATATGATAATTATGAAATTATTATTCTTATAAAAAAATAACATATTTTTCATATTGCCTTGTATTCCACTAGAAAATGACATTGTCACCCCTATTTACGTGTTCACTACCACTTCCCTGAGTTGATTGGAGATTTTTTTTTCATTTATGACTTAAATAGATGATAAGAGAGGTAGATTTAATTAATATATATCATATATATTATAATTAATTTATTATATTACGGTGTATAACTATTTACTCTTCTACCATTCAATTTACTAAAATGTGAAAATAGAGATAATGCAGATGTATTACTTATTGTCTCTCTGAATAGTGTATTCGATTTTTCAATATATACTATCAAGGAAGAATATTGATAAATATAATCAATATGTTATGATTTTAATATAATTTTTATGATAATAAATATTATATAACTATGATCAATGAATAATTACTCATAGTTCCAATCCAAAACAAGCATAAAAACTATGTATCTACTTAACAGAAACATGATTTTGAAAAATAAATGTTAATTTTTTTATATATAATGGATTAATAAAATACTACTTGTTTTGATATATATTATTATAATTACTTAATAAAATTTTAATATACTAATAGTTATTAACATTGAGTTTCAAACGTGTACAATTAAATATGATGCTAGAGATAATGGTTTCTTTTACAATCTCATTATTGATTAGGATTTTTGGAGGTTATGATTCTAATGATAAAATATATGAATATAAAACTAAATAAATGAATAAATTTAATTCTAAACAAGATATATATTGATATTATATGTTTTCCATTCATTTTTATATATTTACTAACTCATTATAAATAAGTAATGATATTATGGAAAATAGACATTACTTCTCTCTTCGATTGAAAATAAAATTTCAAACATATATATTATTTCATAATATGACTTCATGAATGTTTCTGAAATTAATCTATAATTTTTTTGTTTCATTTTTTTAATATTTATATAATGGTTAAAATCTTATTTTATAGGAATCATGTTTTAATTTTCTAAATGTTGTAATTGTTCATTTTTTTTAAACTATGTGATAAAATTTTTCATTAAAATAAAATTTGGATATTTTTTTCATACTAAAATAGACACTAACTTAATTGAAGACTAGTTTATAAGGTTCCAATATTTTTTCAAATAATTTGTTTCTAGAATATTTGTGAGTTATTTTTATTTTTAAAAAGTAATTTCAAATAAAAAAGTGTATTATACTAAAGAAATATTAAAATTGAACATCGAACTACCTTTTTATTTTGATTCCATACATTTATATTTATAAATAATTATCAGGGATATGATATAAGGGAAAAATGATTATTTTTTCTCAAGATGGTTTGTAATTACAATGACAACATGTTTATTGAAACAATTTATTTTCCTTGTTCTATGCTATGAAAATATTTTTTTAGAACCATTTTAATTTTCCTGACATATGATATAATGATATATTTGTGATCTTGTGGAACAAATAATAATTATTTTCCTTATGTATTGGGTGGTACTAGAATTATATATATTTATAATCGATTACATGAATATACGAATGTCATGAGATAAATAAAAAATGGAACTGAGTGTGAACCATGTTTATTAACAGACTCAGTCCAATAAGATATTTTATGGAGTGAATCATGACTACTATGATGAAATGAGGTGTAAATTAAATCCCCTATGATATTTAGAGTAGTTATCATTGACTATAAAATTAAATTTTTTGTAATATTATATGTATGACATATTAAAATGTTATACTCTCATTGATGATGTTTATTTGATTCCTTTATGATTAATGTACTATTATCTTCCAGAAATTATTCTATTAATCAATATTATAATCTATGATATACATGGTATTTTTTATAAAATTCATTCTGTGGTTATCATTAACTTATTCTCATATTATGGTAATGTGATTAATTATATCCCTTTTTACCCTTTTTAAGAAACCAAGCTCACACATTTTTATGTTTTCCATATCCTTGTTATAATATATAGTCTTTCATATTATATGTCAATATTAGGTTCTAGTTATAATGATATTACTTAGAGATGTTGTATTTCACTTATGATCTAGTTTATTAGGAATCCATATTTCCAGTTATACAAGACCTACAAGATTATGAAATGGATCATTATATTATGTAGTGAAAAATAACATACTAAGATAAAATATTTATATAGGAAACATGCAAACCTCTACAGGGTACTTTAGTTTTTTGTCCCTCGATGCCCTATTGTATGGTTTTTTTTTCGTTACAGCTTTTTTTCTCTCCATAAATATATTTTCATTACGATTAGATGTGATAATGAGAAGGTTAATGATTTTTAAAAAATATCAGTGGAGAGGCAAGAGTATATTAAAGAAGGCAATTCCAATAATGTAATGATTTATTGATATTTGGTTTGAGTAATGGTGGATGGATCCAGAACTGGTGAAACTAGATATAATTAATATTTCACATTTTCTCTTAGCATGAATGATGAGGAATTTTTTGTTGATAAATCTTCTTAAGGTCCAAAAATATTATTTATTAATATTGGTGTTATTTTTCCCATTTTCTGATGTATCTGGTTGTGTTTAGTTTATTCATCATCCTTTATGAGATCATATATTCATTTCTCTTTCACATATAACTTTATATTGATAATGGTAAATATTTTAACCAAATCTGGTTAGTGCTTGAATGTATTTTTAAATAACTATTTTTATAAAGAAAATGTTGAATTAATTGAATTTTGTTTATATGGGAGGGATTTGTTGTCAATTAATATAAAAATATATTTTTAAAGGAATAAAAAACATAATATAATATTTATTAAATTTTATCTACTTATTGGATATCTATTTATCACGAGTAGAAGTTGGGTGACTATGAGATGATATCTCAATTTGTTAAATTTAATGTAGTAACCCATATTGTGTTATCAGGTTAAAAGTATATCATATATGATTTTTGTTTCCACAAAATTTCAAATCTATGTTGGTATGGTTAGTGAAAACCAGTAGACTATGGGAGGGTGTATTCCCCAAAATTTAATTTTTTGATGAATGGTTGAATGAATATCCAATCATTCCTAACATGAATATATATTTATTTTTATGTATTTTTATACTTGGTTTTTATTTTTTAATTATACATGTGGGTTTAGTTGTATAAATGATTATGGTTATTTCACAAAAATGAATCAATAGATATTGTGGCCAATGGATAAATATTGGTATGTTTTCAATGGTATGTAATGGATTTCATTATAATACAATATATTTTGGTTGTACAGGTTCCTTTAACAATATGAGTTATATTAAGCTATGTGGATAATAAGATGAAAAATGTGCATAATATTTGGTGATGATAATATTTTGTGAAAAATATGATTTATTTTCGGACAGAGTTTCCTATGCATCATTACGAAATATTGAATTTAGAGATAGATGATTTATGATGTACAATATTGTGGTAGAGTTGAAAATATGTGGAGAAATTATATATATGTATCATTTTTTATATTAGGTTTGTTATTATGGTATTTTAAATATGTGATTCTTGGTGATAGATCTATTATGTGGCTTGGAACTTAGTATAACTAATTTTGTGATGATTAATCATAACTAATTTTTATTCCCTATTATTTTGTATTCATTCACAATCTTCTTCAATAAAGGAACTATAAAGGATCCTACTGAGTATAAATTTCATTCTCACCCAAATTATATATGACTATCTTTTCATGACTACATTAGGTGGTTGTTGTTTGGTATGGTCTATGATATCTCACTATATTGCTCCATATTTCTATGTCGTTCATGGATTATATTGAGTATTTACTATTGGTAGTTGTATTTTTGTCATGTGTTTTGATTTTTTAATGAAATCATATGGTTGCTTCTATGATATTTTATTTTATCATAATATTGAGATCTCTGGGGGAGTTATTTTATCTAACATGACTCTTTTTTATCATTTAGGGTAATACCACTCTTTTATGTTTAAGATATACCCTTGATGCTTGTTTCCAAATCATGGTCTGTTGGAGTCTAGTTTTGGGGGTCATTGTCTCCTTTAACTGATATACATACCTGAATGAGTACCTTTAAGAGATGATGTTCATGATATAGAGGTATTAATATATTTGGATGAGGTATACATTCATGTGAAATGTTTTTTCTTTATGAGAACCGCATTATATATAAGGCCAATGATGTCCACAAAATAATAATAACAGTAAAAATATAGGATATATATGACATAGGAATGTAGGGATACTTTGTATTTGAGTTAAAGGCCAATTCTTTTTAAATACTATGAAATTTAATAACAATGTAGGGGTATAGACTTAGGAAATTATTATGCATCATTCATCCATGAACTTATGATTAAAATTTCTAAATCATGGGATTACATTGAAAATTTGATAAATAATTAAAATGAAATATTCAATATTTTGGGATTTGAATTACTTAACCATTAATCATTTAACAGGTATCGAATAAAGAAAAATTTCTCAAAAGAATAATGTGGAAGAAATCAAATAGGATTTTCATGGAGATTCATTCAAGGTATTAGTATATGATAACATAAGTTTGAAGATGATACAATTATAGTTTCAACTATGGTGTTTTTATAATTGTTAGGTCTCTATTATAGAATATGGGAAAAAATATTTGGGTAGAGTCCTTGATGATAAGGAACATATTATTCTCATATCACAAGTATTCTACTCTCTCATTTTATTATTTTTAATACCATATTAATTATATGAATCATTCATCATCTATAATTGATGATTTCCTCTAAAATAAACACACCCTTCACAATATTGACAGTATTCATGTGGATGATTGTGATCAGTTTTTGAATTTTTCTCTATTACAATTACACCATGATTACAAATGAGGATTTTATGGGGTTTTATTTTGATGAGGTTTTGAATTTTGGGATCAATAATCAATTACTCCTTTTTATACACCAAACATATATTGAGGTTCGAGGAAGAGAAGATGTTAAAGATAGAAAATTGTTTGAGACTAGATCACTGTGAGAGGAAATTACTTGGTTTTACCTATATTATATACCTCTAGTTTAGGATTACAATTTGGTTAAATAGAATGGTTTTCAAAAGGTCACATGTACGTACCAACCCTCATCTTCTAGTATCATTGTATGTGTAAACTATTTGGAAGAAATGAAGGGTTAAATTGAATTATTTTAATTCAAATGAAATTTTCGTCATGTATGAAGGTTTCAAACCATTAAATGTACATAAAATGTAATAATGATCCTATTTAGGTTCCATTATCAAAGTAGTTTAATCTATGGCAATAATAGTAGAGAACTGTTTCATTTCACCAATATAGGAATGATGGGGTATGATGAGGATATCCATGTGATTCTCTTCATCTATATAAGGTAGAGAACATCCATGGATTTGATAGCCATAAATGTTAATCTGATTAGGTATCATGACATAGTATTTATCATTTATATAATTTTTTTATTATTGAGAGAAGGATGTTGTTTTAGGTACAATTTTCTTGTTATCTAAAAAATTATTTGATTTTTATGATTTACTCGCTACACACTTTTCCATATCATATAACCTTGACCATTCACGGGGACATGAGTTTTATATAGTTAAATTTACCATGTCATTAAATATTCGAAATATGTATTGATATTCTCTACATGAAGTGTTTATATACTAGTAACTATTAATGAGGAAACACTACTTTTGTGGATGATTTCTGTGTTTATAGATACATCTATAAGACACCACCATTATCAAGGACTGGATATATTTAGTACATTCAATAATAGAATATGTTAGGAGAAAATTTATTTTACGTAAAAATTATAAATATTTAAATATTGTGAAAATAATGAATAAATATCCTCTCCTAGGGGTTGAAAACATTTTCCACCACAAAAAATGAGAAAGGTTATTATAAAAAATTGATCAGTGAAAAGGATATCAATATATGGGCTATAGGATGATCATATTCTGATGAAATATTATAAATTACATTATCACTATTATTAGTTCATTTTTATGTAGTTTTCTTTTATGAATATTGACAATGAATTAATGGTTTTGATGAACAACATGTTTTAAGAGTTCCTGGATCAATTTTTTGTGAATTTATTCAATGAAATCCATTTTCACTCTTTACCTATGCTAGAAAAAATATTATATATATGACATTTTGAAATTTATATATCAATAGAATGTGTTTGGGAAATATATGATGTTATTATTTGAGACATTCATGTTTTCATCATCAGTAATGTCGTGTCTATGTGTGTTATAGTCATTCATTAATTGATGACCCATGCATTCTTTTTCATGGCCAAACCCCAAGAATAATTCACTAGCTCAAAGATTCTTATGTCATAGAGGATATAATGGGAGGTTCATGCCAAAATTATCTTATTTTGTTACTCCTCTAAAATCCATAAATTGAACGAATTATATATTGATGATGAATGACTAGTGTGTGGTATCATTCGATTATCTCATAGTGAAGCTGGTTAGTGGAAATGCTCAATATTTTCATGAAAATTGTATAATATTTGTGTTTTTATTTCATAATATATTTCATTGGTATGTTCTATGATGTATATAAGGAATGTCATCTCTTAATAGAATCATCTGTTATTCCCCAATGTATATTAAAATTCCACTATTTAAATTAATATTGCAATATTTTATCCATTAAATTAGTCAAAATTTTACCATATCAATGAACACATTGTGATTCATTGAAATCCCAAGAGTGTGAGGTATAACGGTGGACAAAATAACATGAAAATTTGACTGTGATGGTGGATGGATGTACTAAAATATTATGAATTCAATATTTTATAAACATCAAGATGTATAAATGTTGGATGTTATTTTATGTGTAGAAAGTTACATATTGATTTTTTAAATGAATATTGAGATTCTTATAGTGTGATAAAAGTGATCTTAATGATGCATCTTGAAATTTGATAGGAAAGTGGGACAGGATTCATTGTTTATAAATCAATTCAGTTGACATTGGAGAAATACATAATGTATTCCAATGTAGGGGATTGTATTATAGATATCTAGTTAGATCATGTTTCCTATGTTAAAATCCACTATTAAATAGTCTAAAGATGGTAAAAATCAGCTTTCAGTTCATTTGTTGGATTGTATTCCTTTAGTGATATGTGATGTGGTTCATTATGAGTATAACAGATCAAATATTGTATTATATCTTGGACTAAAAATGATGTATCATGCTTTGAGAGTGCTTTTTGGTGGCCTATATTGAAGAAACAAGTTAATGTGTTCATATACAGATGATCAATAATCTATAAAGTGAAATCTAAACATCTTTGTAACATCCATGGTAAATAAAGAATATTACTTTTTCAAATTTTTTAATATTTGTGAATAAAATATTAATATTACATTTATGGTAATGCAATGCTCGATGGAATACCCAATACGCAACAACGAGTTTTTTTTGAAATCATAAGTTGCACTCTAATAATAAAATAATATTATTTTAAATGGTAGTTAATGCCTAACCTTTGAAATGGAGGGAATGTATAGAACTAACTACAAAATGATTATATTTTTTTGTCATTTATTTTTACTTTTTATATTAAATGTTATAGGATTAAAATGCGAATGATTCCAATTTTATGCATAAATATTCCAAAATTCATTAAAAGGTCGATTAACCACCATTTGATTGCAAATCCTTTTTTTAAATCCACTTTTGACAATTTTTTATGTTATATTAGACCAAATAAAATCATTCTTTAGAATCGGGACATCAAAATATACTTTGGGTATGTTTTTGTTATTTTATTCAATAAAGTTCATTTTTAATGAATTAGTGGAAAATGTTGTATTTTAATTCAAATCCTTTTTTAATATAATTTATTTATATGATTAGATAATCTTTTGAATTGGTTTTAAAGTGAAATTAGAATATATTTTATCCATTTAACCCAATGGTGGTCATTGGAATTAATTTCACTTTTAAATTAGACTTAAACTAGAGTAAATATTTTAATATATCTTGTTTAATAAAAACACGCTATTTGTTTTGTCAACATGAGTTATTTATTAAATTGATTAATGAAACTTATATTTTTTGAATTTTGTAAAATATTCATCATTTTTTATTTCAGAATATCAAATATAGCTTAGGGTGAATATTTGGTATTTTTCTGAAAAATATCAATTAATGATAAATAGTGAAACCACTATGTGGTAGTTAAAAAACTGATTTTTCGTTTAAATGAAATTTTACCACCTCTGTGATTTTAATTTAAAAAATATGACATACATGGTTGTCATTAGGATGTAAAATTTTGTTCAATGGGATAAAAATATTTTTTTGGTGAATAGTAAATTTTATGTTTTATTAATCACGATTAAAGGTAAATTGTGTAATTTAAGGTAAAGATAATGTTATAATAATATGAAATTACCTTGAAACATGTAATAACCTCATTGGATGAGTCATGGATGACCAATACAATCCATGGGTCAACATGGGGACCCCATGGAGCCACTTGGGTAAGAAAATGACATTAATAACTTTTTATTTAATGTTAAAATAAAAATGTCACAAACATGTATTGTTTTACCAAAAAAAATTACATGGGGTTAAGAAAGTCATATTTTAGACAATAAATAATCATTGGAAAGCTAAAAATGTTTCCTACATCATTGTATTTTTTTTATAATCTTTAGACAATAAATAAATTCTTTTATTTATGACACCATGATGATGCAGCGATTACCTCATTAATGAACGATTTAAATAAAATGAAAAGATAATGTAAAATCTAAGACATAGACTTGTGAAAAACCTATTGTATGGGTGGATTTCGAACCCTTATCACCTTATCCTAGAATATTTTAATGGGTCCTTTGATATCCGAAAATCAATTTATAATAAAGTATCTTTTCATGACTTTCCAAGAGTGCCACTCATCCCTCTTATAAAAGGCCCCCACCTCTACCTCCATACCAACACCTCTCAAGCCCTTGTATCATCCAAACTATGCTCATTTTGTCTCTACACATCCCTCTATTACTCCTAGAAGACTCACTTTGGGCAGAAGTCCTTCCAAGGAATCCTTTGAGCTCAAATCAAAAAAAAAAGTTATCCGATTTGAAGGTAAAGTCTTCCCTAATGTTCATTTGTATTATTTTTCTTCTCCAACCCCCTAAACTCTTTTTATTCGTTTATTTTGTAACAATACCAGTATCGTTAATATACTAGGATTTTTTTAGGAGAAGTATTTGAGCTACACTTACACACACCTCCGTATAATGGTTATATAACATTTTGTTTCCGTGGATGGTTAATTACAGCCTCACGAAACGATGATTGTTCTATCTTCTCCTACCACCTCTCATGGTGGGAATTATGATGAAAATATATTTATTTAAGATATATATTATATTTCTTATCTCTATATGTTCCTGTAATTTATATTTAATACATACCTTTATGCTTTTCATGTTGTGAAAATGCGAGAATTTCATTTTAGAAATGTGGACTAACTCCCCCTCAAGTGATATAACTCCTTCATGAAATACATGGAATGTATAAAGAATGAAATTGATGAACTTATGTGACCTATATATAATATATATTATACTATAATTATAATATATATATATATATCTCATCTAGTTTTAATTCCACTAATGTGCCAAAGAATTGAAAGTAGCGTTCATGCCTATGTACGGCCTACCGTCTCCATGAACAGTGCATTTCATTTATTTTTATCTCCAAATGTAATGGAAGAGTATAAAATGAATATATACTAAATATATATATGATATTTAAATCATTAATAACATTCTGCAGATGATGTACTTATAACTACATGGAAAATTCATTTCCAACAAGTTCAATTTTTACTCATATACCGAACATCGACAAAAACATCTGATATGAACTCACATTATTAACCAATTATTATAAAATTAAAATATGTGATATGACCTGAATAATAATATTTAAAGGAGGTCCTTATGAAATTATAAATTGACCCAACTTTATTATTCAGGAATATAATGAAACGAACAAGACAAGTTGGACTTGAGGTAAGGGATCATACTCCTCTCTTTCTTTTTATGTACTCTCATTTATGTCATTTAATTTAAGCTCATATTTCTTATGTTGGGGGATGTTATTTTATATTCCTCTTTCTGTAAATTTTATGTTCATATGATGAGAGACCCTATTTTATCTCTTCAATCTATTTTTTAAGTTTTATGTGGCTCCGTTAGGCTGCCGAGTTTTCGTAAGTGATTTTTCATCTAACATTTATTCCCATGAGATTCATGTCACATTTGCCACTATATGATTTTGTGTGTTTTATATACTTCCCATGAGCTTTTTCATTATGTAATATACTTAAATTTCTGGGTATTTACATCTTCAATTTATGATCCTTCTTTCATGTGGCTTATGTTTTGTAAGTTACCAAATCGGTAAGGGAACATTTCACCCGCCTCTTTTTTTAAAAAGAATCCTTTTTTGTTATAGTTTTTAATTTACATATTATTATTTTGGGATATGTTCATATATATCCTTATTGATGTAAATTTTTTTACAAGTTATGAGATACCATTTTGACTCTCATAAACTCTTTTTCTGAATTTTAATGTGACGCCGTTAGGCTGTCTAATTTTTGTAAGGGAACTTCGTAACCCAATTTCAATTCATTGGGTTAAAACTGTAATTCATGATCATATAATGATATGAATATGTGTGAATGATCTATGATTTTTTTACAGTTAATATCCACTTATATTGGGTGTATTTATATTTTTCACACATAATTACATAATTTATTTATCCTTAATCTAAGGATACCGTCTTTGAACGGGAATTCGTCTCAATCTCCTTTAATTGAGGAATAATTTCTTCTAATACAAGACATTCGTTTATACACCATATAAAACACCTTTGACTTTTAATTTTTAAAAAAGGAATATTTTTCTATGATGTTTTTTACTAAACGACAAAAATGAATGTTTATTTTAATGTCTGTGGTGACAATGACCTTTTCTGCAGCCGTGATTATTTTTTCGTCTCTGGCTTCCTCAACAATCCGTAATGTTTTTAAAATGTAATAAATACCATATACTCATTTATGTATTTTGGTATTGAAAATAGATTTTATAAATGATTTGTTATGTTAATATATTTATGTTATATATTGTGATTGAAATGTGGAAATGTTTTCATTCGATTATATTTGTTTTATGTCTTATGATTTTATAATGGTACATGGACATTTGACGGGTCCTTAAGTGATAAACCATATGACGGGTGGTGCCGTGAATACCAGGAAGGTTGGTTACATTATAACCCTAAATACATTGGGTATGGAAGTTGGCCTTATGGCTATTCCATGTAGTGACATGTGTGGAAGTCGACCGTATAGTTATTCCATTTAAGTATGTTTATGTCCCATGTTGCCTTTATTTGTTATGTGTTCTTTATATGGGTTTATGGTACTATTTTGGTTACAAAGGATAAGTTGTGATCTTTTTTTCAGTGAATAGTATTTACTACTTCATAAAGGTAAAAATTATTACTTTGATAAAGTAATCATGGTTTACTTGTTGTTTTGAAAAAATAAAAGTTTTCATTATTTGTGTATCCTTTACTACGGTTTTTATGCACATCCCATGTTTTTGAAATGTTTTCCATAGGACTTAAATATGAATAGGTTCAAAGATGGGATCAAGTAAATAAATGAGATCTAAAACATGGAACTAGACATGTTTCTTTTTAAGAGTTTTTATTTTATGGAATCTTAGTAGAAGTGTCTACTTTGTAATCTTTTGAGATGTAATAGTTGTGTCCTATTTCTCTACAACACTAAACCTGAAAAGATCCTCTATGTGAATTATTCATTTAATTAATGATTATGTAATTTTATAAGGTCGGGTCCTTATAGTTGGTATCAAAGTTCGGTTTAGATAACTTTAGAGGTTAGGGTATTCTCTAAGAATAAGTGACATTACCATAATGGTTAGGATTTCAGAAAGAGTCACAGTTTCAGATAAAGTGAATGGGTAAGTATATCTAAGAGTTTATCTTACTCAATATTACATGATAATTTTGTTTATAAACTCACATGGACATTTTTGGTTTTAGTAAATGGATGGATCTACCAGGCACCAAAGTGACAATGGGTTTGAAGGAAACTGTGGTGGTTCACTAATTAAGAGACTGGATCAAATGGGGGATTCAATGAGGAATATAATGGTTATTTTAAACCAACTATCAAGGAGTCTTGATTAACCACTTCACCCTTGGTGAGTTCTCTGATGCATCATGTACGAGATAACCAACTCGATGTGGATGTTCAAGTAATAATTATAATGGTAACAATTAGGGTTTATATGATACTTACATTTGAGGTAATTATGGGATACTATATGATGGATGATGAAAGGAATGAGGTAAAATTGAGGTAAAATTATGTTATGGTTATTTTTAAAGATTTTATCTCTTTGTTGGTAATGTTTTATGAATTTTATAGTTTTGGAAAAATGACAAAACTCAGACCGTGTGACAACCCGTCGTGTTGGACAAAGCTGTGGGAATCGAACCTACTACTAAAGTGCAACTTGTATTTATCGCCTACCACTGGAATACATGAAATTCTTGATTAGTATGACAAATTATTTTTAGTTATATAATTTTATGAATAAAAAATAAGTTGATTTTGGCTTATATAAGAAAATATTGACCTATCATGGAGGATATATGATTAGGTTAATTACTTTTCAATATGAGTCTTTAAGAGAAACTGATGTTACTTGGAGATAAATGTTAATTTTTACCTTGGAAGACTATGTGATTAAATCCTTCAAATATTTGGGTTTCAATCATAGTTTATATTACTTTGAAGAATTTTATGGACAAATTGTTTATCGAATGGTCTTCGTTGAACTTTGGGTTTTGTTGGACAAATTTTGGAGATTAAGAATATATTTTATTTTTATAAAGGATTATCCTTTTGTGGATTACCTGATCTTGTTCTAAAAATATTGGTTTTTGTGAAGGTCTAAAGACATGTGAAATATATAGTTCTCTTTGGTGGATTAGGCTCTTAATGTGAACAAGTCGTCCTAAATACTCATCTTTTGGAGAAAAAAGTGAGTTTCTGTAAGAAATCTAGTAAGAGATGAATGTATAAATGACAATAATGTATATTTTCTAGTGATTTAGTTAAGCTCATAAATAAATTCCTGAATGAAAAGTAACTTAAAACTAAAATGTTGTCTTTTAACTTTTCCTACTAGGAAATTAGATACCGTTTAACCCATCACAAGTTTGTGATTTTCATGTGGTTAACTCTCTCCTAATCATGTCGTCCATCACTCTCAATCAGAACATGACCCTTTGTTTTCTCTTCCATGTCCATGTTTTCCTACATGGAATCCTACTGTGGGTTAACTTGGGTGACCTTTTTACATCTCTTTCTTTATTTTAATGTGATAGTTTTACTAACTCTTGTTCTGATGTGGGATTTTCAATGACGTTTTTGAGCCCAATTTTAAAATTGTGAGGACGCAATTCACAAAAGGGGGGAAAGAAGTAACATACCATGTAAATAAAGAATATTACTTTTTCATATATATTAAAAATTGTTATTAAAATATTAATATTACTTTAAAGGGAATGAAATGCTCTATGGAATACCCAATACATAACAACAAGTTTTTTTCAAATCTTACGTTGCACTCTAATAATAAAATAATATTATTTTAAATGGTAGTTAACGACTGACCATTGTAATGGTGGGAATTAACAGAACTAACTACACAATTATTATATATGTTTGTCAAATATTTTTACTTCTTAAAATAAATGTAATAGGATTAAAATGCGAATGAATAAAATTTTATGCGTAAATATTCTAAAATTATTTAAAAGTCTGATTAACCGCCTTTTGATGGTGAACCATTTTTTTAATCCACTTTTTGACAATTTTATATGTTATATTTGACCAAATAAAATCCTTCTTTAGAATCGGGACATCAGAAATTACATTGTGTTTGTTTTTGTTATTTTTTTCGATAATGTTCATTTTTAATGAATGAGTGGAAGATGTTGTAATTTAATTCAAATCCTCCTTTTGATCTAATTTATTTATATGATTATATTTTATTTTGTATTGGTTTTAAAGTGAAATTAGAATATATATTTTCCATTTAACCCAATGGTGGTCATTGTAATTAATTTCACTTTGAAATTGGACTTAAACTACTGTCAATCTTTTCATATATTTTGTTTCTTCAAAACACGCTATTTGTTTTGAAAAAGGGAATTAATTATTAAATTGATTAATGAAACTTATATGTTTTTAATTTTTTTAAAATATAAATCATTTTTGAATTTGGAATATCAAATATAGCTTAGGGTGGGTTATGGTTATTTTTCTGAAAAACTTCAATTTTTGATGAATAATGAAACCACTAAGTGGTAGTTAAGAAACTGATTTTTCATTTAAATGATATTTTACCACCTCAGTGATTTGAATTTCAAAATTCCAAAACAAATGGTTGTCATTAGGATGTAAAATGTGGTTCAATGGGATGAAAATATTTTTTGGTGAATAGTAACTTTTATGTTTTATTAATCGCAATTAAAGGTAATTAGTGTAATTTAAGGTAATGATAATGTTATAATAAAATTAAATTACATTGACACGTGTCCTGAACTTATTGAACTATTCATGGATGACCACAAAAATCCATGGGTCAACATGGGGTCCCCATGGAGCCACCTGGGTAAGAAAATGACATTAATAACTTTTTATTTAAAGTTAAAATAAAAATGTCACAAACAGGTATTATTTTAACAAAACAATTTTTTACATAGGGTTATACAAGTCATTTTTTACTATAAATAGTCATTGCAAAGATAAAAAGATTTCCTACATCATAGTATTTTTTTTATAATTTTTAGATATTAAATAAATGAATTTATTTATGACACCATGATGATGCAGCGATTACCTCATTAATGAACGATTTAAATAAGATGAAAAGATAATGTAATATCTAATACATAAACATGTCAAAAACCTATTGTATGTGTGTATTTCGAACCCTTATCTCCTTATCCTAGAAATATGTAATTGTGTCACCTTTGATATCCAAAAATCATTTTATAATAAATTATCTTTTCATGACTTTACAAGAGTGCCCCTCCTCCCTCTCATAAAAGGCCCCCATCTCTTCCTCCTTACCCAGACCTCTCGAGCCCTTGGATAATCCAACCTATTCTCATTTTGTCTCTCCAAAACCATATATTACTCCTAGAAGCCAAAATTTGGGCATAATTATTTCCATGGAATCCTTTGAGCTCAAATAAAAAAGTGTTCTTCGATTTGAAGGTAATGTCTTCCCTAATGTTCTTTTGTTTTATTTTGTTTCTCCAACCCCATAAAATCTTTTTATTACTTTATTTTGTAACAACACCAGTATCTTTAATATAATAGAATTTTATTAGGAGAATTATTAGATCTACACATACACACACCTCTGTCTAATGGTTAAAGAACAAACTGTTTCCGTGGATGGCGAATTACTGCCTCACGAAACGATGATTGTTCTATCTTCTCCTACCACCTCTAATGGTGGAAATTATGATGGAAATATATTTATTTATGATATATATTATATTTATTCCCTGTATATTCTTATGTATTTTATATTTATTACATACCTTTATGCTTTGCATGTTGTGGAAATGCGATAATTTCATTTGAGGAAGTCTGGACTACCTCCCCCTCAAGTGATGTGACTCGTTCATGCAATAAATGTAATGTATAAAGAATGAAACTGATGAACATATGTGACCTATATAACATATATATTATAATTTAATTATAATATATATATATATATCTCATCTTGTTTTAATTCCATTAATGTGCCAAAAAAATGAAAGTAGTGTTAATGCGTACGTACGGCCTACCGTCTACATGAACGGTGCATTTCATTTCTTTTTATCTCCAAATGTTATGGAATAGTATAAAATTAATATATACTGGATATATATGATATTTAAATCATTAATACTATTCTGAACGAGATGTACTTATAACTACATGGAAAATTCTTTTCCAATAAGATCAATTTTTACTCATGTACCGAACATCGACCAAAACGTCTGATATGAACTCACTTTATTAACCAATTATTATTACATTATAATATGTGATATGAACTGAATAATAATATGTAAATGAGTTCCTTAATAAATAATAAATTGAACAAAGTTTATAATTCAGGAATATAATGAAACGAACAAGACAAGTCGGACTTGAGGTAAGGGATCATACCTCTCTCTTTCTTTTTAAGTACCCTCTATTATGTCATTTATTTTATGCTTATATTTATTATGTTGGGGGATGTTATTTTATATTCCTCTTACTGAAAATTTTATCTTAATACGATGAGACACTCTATTAGATATTATCAATACATTTTTGAATGTTTTAAGTGGCTCTGTTATGCTGCCAAGTTTTCATAAGTGATTTTTCATCTCACTTTTATTCCCGTGAGATTCATGATATATTTTCCACTATTACCTTTTTGTGGTGTATATACTACCCATGAGTGTATTCATTATGTAATATACTTCAATTTATGGGTATTGACCTCTCCATTTTACGATCCTTCTTTCACATGTCTTATGTTTTATAATTTACCAAATCTGTAAGGGAACATTTCACCTGCCACTTTTATAATACATACCTTTTTGTTATATCGTTTAATTTACACCTTATTATTTTGGGATATGTTCTTATATATCCATATTGATGTAATTTTTTTGATCAAGTTATGAGATACCATTTTCTCTCTCATCAAACCTTTTTCTAAATTTTAATGTGATGTTGTTAGGTTGTCGAATTTTTGTAAGGGAACTTCTTAACCGAATTTCAATTCATTGGGTTAAAACTCTAATTCTTGATCATGTCATGATAAGAATATGTTTTAATGAGCTCTTATTGTTTTACACATAATATCCACTTATATTCGTTGTATTTATATTTTCACACATAATTAAATAATTGATTTATCCTTAATATAAGGATATCGTCTTTGAATGGGACATCATCTCAATCTCCTTTTATTGAGGCATATTTTGTTCTAATACAAGACTTTATTTTATACACCGTATAAAACACCTTTTACTTTTAATTTTATACAAAAGGAATATTTTTCTATGAATATTTTTACTAATAGACAAAAAAGAATGTTTTTTAACGTACATGGTGACAATGACCTTTTCCAATGCCGCGAGTATTATTTGGTCATTGGATTTCTCAAAAAGCCGTAATGTTTTTAAAATGAAATAAATAAGAAATAACGTTTTTGTATTTTGGTATTGAAAATGGTTTTTATAATGGATTTGTTATGTCAATATATTTATGTTATATACTATGATCGAAATTTGGAAATTCATTCTTTCCATTATATTTGTTTTATATCTTATGATTATATAATGGTACATGGACATTAGATGGGTGGTTATGTGATAAACCATATGAAGGGTGGTTCCGTGAATACCAGGATGGGTGGTTCCATTATAACCTCCAATGCATTGGGTATGGAAGTCGTCCGTATGGCTATTCCATGTAGTGATTTTTGTGGAAGTCGACTGTATGGTTATTCCATTTAAGTATGTTTATGTCCCATGTTACCTTTATAAGTTATGTGTTATTTATATGGGTTTATGATAATATTTTGGTTACAAAGGATAAGTAGTGATATTTTATTCAGTGAAGAGTATTTACTACTTCATAAAGGTAAAAATTATTACTTTGATAAAGTATTCATGGTTTACTTGTTGTTTTGAAAAACTAACAGTTTTACTTATTTTTGTATGCATTACTGGGATTTTTATGCTCATCCCATGTTTTTGAATTTTTTTCCACATGACTTAAAGATGAATAGGATCAAGGATGGGATCAAAGAAAGACATGCTATCTAAAACATGGAACTAGACATGTTTTTTTAAGTGTGTTTATTTTATGGAATCTTAGTAGAAGCTTCTACTTCGTAGTCTTATGAGATGTAATTGTTATGTCCTAATTCTCTATAACTCTAAACCTTAAAAGATCCTCTATGTGAATTATTAATTTAGTTCATGATTATGTAATGTTTTCAGGACAAGTCCTTATAAAAATGATCTTGATTGGCCACTTCAACCATAATATTTTCTTTAGTGGAAGTGATAGGAAATGTGTATGGGAATTTTCACTGGTTTACAATTATCTAACGTAATATTATAATCTATTAGTGTGGTAGAGTATTGTTCGGTGAAATTGGAAAAATTAAAATATATCATTTATCCAATCTCATTTTAAATTTTATCGAGGTAATCTATGGAAGGATATGGTGAGCATTCACTAAGTCAGATAGATGATAATCTCTGATAAACATCATCATTTCACCTCCATGATATGGTTAGGCCACTGTCATTATTTTAACTCTATATTATTCATTAAAACTGCATTTAATTTTTGATAAATGGTCATTCAATGTGAAACATCCTGACTTTTGAAGAAACTATCACTATTGTATCCTTGATTTTGGAGGTTTATTGATAAGGAACCAACCTTTGTTATGGTTTGATTACAAATATATTTTCCACTAAAAAAATTTTAGTTATCTATTTGTATCATTTTATTGAAGTAATTTTCATTTTATATACTTTTTAATGTGGTAGATGAGTCAAAGATTCAGGGATTAAAACAATTAATATGAATTATATAGATGGATATAGGGATTAAATAGTGGTTCGTGGTTTTTCCATATCATTAGAATTACACTATTGCTATTAAATGAGATGAATAATGTTTTAATTAATATACCATGTGTTCCTAAATTTGACATTACATCATGGGTAGTGATTCATTGTTTTTTCATGTAATATTTCCCCCTATAATACGGGTATTTTCCTGCTTTAGACACAATTTAGGTCCATCACAAATCAAATACCACTTCCCCCCCCCCAAATTTTCTATATTCATGATTCAATTATTTTTTCAAATATTCTTATATATTCATGTCAACTCTATCATAATAAATTCTGGTGATATTAATATTGACTGTAATAATTCCATTTATGAAATTCAAAAATAGAACCACAGATACAAGAAGAAGGTGTTCTACATGAATGTTATTCCCTTTATTCAATTATTATTGTAAAATTTTGTTTTGGAGAAGGGAATATTAGAATGGGATCAAAGATACAAGTGTTCAGAATTTTTTACATTTCCATTATTTTTTAATGGTGTTTCTATTATTATTTTCTTCTATCATATATTATATTTCATTCAATCATGAATAAATATTTGTGGGTTTCTCCAATTTAATTAAAATATCCCCTAGGAGATGGTTGTGTTGTAATTCACTTTATTTCTCCATGAGGGATTGTTGTGCAAACTAAATGTATGATCGAATATTTCCTCAGTTTTATGATTTTACCATGTTATCTAGTTTTTACCGTACAAAATTAGGTTTATTCCTGATATAGTGTAATTCTTCAGAGATATCTTAGATGTGGTTGTCCAAACATCATGTCCATTTTCCTTTTAGGATCTTTTTTAATTTGTGAGGATTATCATTGTTTGACATGTCTATAATATTATCCAAAATTTCCCCCAAATCATTTGTCATTATATTTAATTGTCTTATCGGGACCGAATGTGTGTGTTTTGGTTTTATTTTAACGAAATTATCAATTAAAATCATGTATTCACGATATCATGTTAAACAACCAAAGTAGTTATGATAGTAGTTGGCTCTTGGCAATATTATAGGTCGTAATTTCTCTCATGGAAGATGTCTCTATATGAGTGTGACTCAAAAAATAAAAAAAATAGTTGAAGGTATCATGTAGCGACCTAAATGTTTTCACAAAAAACTCACTTCTTGTAAGTAACATAAAAACAAAAATAGATATCTATAAGGTTCTATAAATGAAGAATGAATTATATAAGATATTTTTATATAATTTAAGGAACCTAATCAAATGGAATTGTAATAGGATATACAAGAATTTTAATATGTCTCTTAATAGTAGTAACCATTCCTATAAAATATTAACCTAATATAAAAATTCATATGTAAAATTTATCCATCTTATAAATGGAAATTTTGTAGAATTATTAGTAAATTAATGTTTTGAAAATGATAAATTAAGTGTTGGTATTTCAAGATAGCATAAATGATTAGTTAAATTTATAATAAATAAAATGATATAAAAGAAATTATTTTTTCATAAAACATATTAATTAATTTATAATTTTATTTCATATGATTATAACATATGTCTAACAGAACTTAATTAATGTTTCAAAGTGTTATTAAATCTGTTATAATTTCTAAATATGTTTTTTTCAGTAAATGATGATTTTCATCAAAAATAAAATTTTTCATATTTATAAAATTATTTTCATAAATTAGTGTCTATTTTTTAATTATACTTTTCGAAAAATGGTCCTGGTAAATTTTTGGGATTATTCATAAAACGTTTCAATTTATTGTGAATAGTGAAATACTATAAATTTTTATATAAGGTAAATAAATCCATTTTTTTAGTAATGCATGATCCATTGATGATGTAAGTGTCCATTGAACTGAACTCATACGGATTAATTATTTATATTGTCACAAGAATCCACATTATTCAAATCCACAAGCCAAAATGAAAATGTAATGTATTATATAATCATCAAACACCCCTCTACTCCACTAAAATTCTTATCACTCTATTGCTATATTCCTCACACAATTAAATCATCGATCCTTCAAAAACCACCCAATACATTTCCCATGACTCTCCCTCACATAGATGAGTCTTTTTTATCAAAAAAATACTAAATACTATGCCTTAAAGAGGATCTCAACGAGTTGATATTCATGATGTAAAATCTCCTTTCATTTTATATTAATTTATTTTTAAATTTAGTTTATTTTCATATTATCTTATAGACTGCCCTTATAAAATAGAATATTAAACATTTTATATTATATATAATAGGATTTTATAATGTTAGTGGAATAATTAATCACCAAACCTCCACTCCTTTATGGTTTGTTTCTAAAAATGAAACTATCATTCCTGATGTGTTGATTTATTACATTCGAAGATGATGAGTTTTCAACTTCCATAAACACATTATAGGGTGATCATTGAATAATATTAATATGGTTAATACATATTATAATATATTTGTTACAGTCTATGTAATTTCATTGAACCATTATATATAAATAATATTAATTAAAAAAGAATGCTATTTTGTGTTGGTTGAAAAACAACAAAAATAATAATAATGAGTATAATTATCATATTATCTATTGATTCATCCTCTCCCAAAATAAAAAAATGACATATATAGTCATTTAATCATATATATGTTCCTTAAAAATTTTACATCAATTCGGGAAAACCATTCTGATTTTACATGATTTTCAGTACATGTATAAATGTAGATTTATCATGAAAACAAAGGAATCCAATTATCCAAAGCGAAAAAATTGAATCGCCTAACCCCTCATAAAGAAATTTTATGACCATAATAATATTATAATTGACCAAATATAGGTATTTTTTTTAATTAATTATTAATGGGTATAATTTTATTATCTAGGACAACATGTCCAACTCTAGAACAATATCAGACATAAGGTATGGGATTATACACAAACCTCCATTTTTCAATTAGGTTTCTATTTCATTGCATCAACCCTAATTTAATGATTATATATTATTTTAATTATTTTAAATTAAGTTTATTTCTTCCAAAATGATTTATCCAAAACATCTCATTACTCTTTGATTCGATAATTCTTGTTTTAAAAATGTTTCATTCCAAATTTTTCCTTAAGAGAAAGTCCTCTCAATGGGAAAAAGATATTTTATTTTATATTTTCATATAAACTCTATAATATGTCTCAAGACATAAATTGTTTATAAAATCACTCATTTAATAATGAAAAACTCTTTTGGTGCATTTCTTTTTTTAAAAACAAATATGCCCCTCTGGTTTAATCACTCTTTAATGTTTTTCTTAAATTTTAGTAGAATGGTTTATTTAGAATATATTTTATACACTATTTTACATTCATTAAATTAATTTTGACATAAAGTATCATGTTCTATGTCTATATTATCTTAATAATTTCCGTGTATTATCAAAGACATTATATCATGTGCACCATTATGAAATTCACTTTGGATATTCTGAATGAAATGATAATGATACCCAATTGTTTCCATGGCTAACCATTATGGTTGATTATAAATTTTAATTCCATATATAAAAAAATATTATGATGGGTCCACCCAAATCTATTCCCAATTCAGTGGGTAATGATTAGTCTCACAACATAACTAGTTAGGATAATGAGTTAACCTAATTCATTAATGGTACTTTGTTCGCCTTGTCAAGTGGTCTTGGTAGTTAGTCTTGACCCATGATTATATCATGTTGGGTGTATTTATCACATTAAAAATACGAAATTATTACATTTAATAATTATCTACTTGTTATGATTAATTATTTTTATTCATGATTCATTTCTTTTTATGTTATCATGTTATACCCTCTAACCTAAGTTCTTTTCCTTATTTAAAATTTTTTTAAGACATAATGGGATTTTTGGATCATCGTTTTTTTCATGTGTTCCCCATGATATAATTTTTATATATTGGAGGTAAATGGATGTTAGGATCTCATTATTAATGATTCAAATAAATATTTTTTATTATATTTACATGGTTTCAATTTTATGTACCAAATGATCAAAGGATTCAATACTTTATAATACAATGAATGTAATGTGACTATAAATTATACTAAAAACATGCAATAATATGTGTAAAAGGATATGGACTCTATTGTGTGTATTATAGACATGTGTAGTATTTTTTGACATTTGGACTAGAACTGTTTGTTAAGAATCAAAGGGATAATTCAATCACCATAGATAAACTAAATTTAAACATTG
The DNA here is from genome assembly GCA_963277665.1 of Viscum album. Classification (NCBI taxonomy): domain Eukaryota; kingdom Viridiplantae; phylum Streptophyta; class Magnoliopsida; order Santalales; family Viscaceae; genus Viscum; species Viscum album. The sequence continues at coordinate 746,487,428 of OY728151.1, read as the reverse complement.
ATAATCAGTATTTTTTATACACGTTTCATTTACATGTTTATCATTATGTGTTAAGTGATTATTTTTAATATGCATATTATCAATATATTAACGATCCCCTAATTCTACATTATTTTTCCTAGTTAATGGATGGAAATAAGAGAACATGCACCAACAATAAATGTAAAATGAACTGTGATGATTTCCCTAATAAAATTCCAAATTTGTTGGGAATGGGCGCTCAGAACATCATGATTTTAAATTCACTCTTTGATGAAGTTATGAATAACAACATGAACTATATAGAGTTTTCTCCTTCTATTAAGAAATCTCATGTGGTTTTCAAATAATTTATGTGAAAAATTATTCACATGTTCTGTGGGCCTTATTATCGCTACCTCACAGAATAGTGTATTAAATTTATTTATGTGGTAGTTTTTATTCCCTAGTGCTCCTAAAAAAAATTTAGATAGTGGTATATTATTTATATAGGTATTCTGATCAGTGGTGGAAACTACTCAATAACACGATGTATAAGGATGAAATTTATTACATGGAATGGGTTAATTTTAGGATCATATTTTACAATAATTATTTTATAACATCCCAGTTCGGGAATCCTCCCAGAGGTCGCCCGTATATGTTAGGTCACATGACCTCATGCACATTTCCTGAAACATCAGAGGCTACCAACTAGTATTTAGGGCCTTGGGTATGATAGTGGTAAAAAATTTCCCACATTGTCTGAGTAACACAGTGGAATTAAAAAAGATATAAAACACAGAAGCAGTAATAACAACACACAATAGTTATTAGTGGAAGACTACAAGTAATAAATGTAATATAAATATATAAATGATGCAAGATATGTAAGTCTTGTAAAGCATCCAAACAAATCATAATGAGGTGATACATTACTGAACCCAAGTACAAAATAAAATCATATAAAAACCCCCACAACATCGCGAGATTTATCTTGGTCTCATATTCACCAACTGCACAACAATCATGTACCTAAAGTGGAAGGGTGCTTTCCATTAACTAGTCCAGATAATAGATAATCAGTTGGGACCAAAATAATGAAAAAAATTGGGTTTGATATGAATATGAGTTGGAAACCACCCAAAGATATGTGCGAAACTATCATTGAATATATATAGTAGGAAATTAACAAAATGAAGCTATAAAAAAGGATGTACACATGGTATCAATACTTAAAATTAAATTTCCTTCATTTTAAAATATCAAGTATAATGCTAATCAATAGAAAGTAACCCTATGGGATGTACTCATAGCCTTACCCCTTGACTTCAACCAGAAAATCATAACCAACCCTCTAGGATGTACAGACAGACTATCACATCTGGTTCAGCTTTAGTGAAGTCACTATGATGAAGCACTCACCATTTATTCCCCCTATTGTCGCATATCAATATCTAATAGGCACTTTTAGGAAGCACTCATCATCCAATTCCCCATGTTTCCCATATCCAGGAAACTACAGAAACTCTGAGGGAGAACAAATTTCATCCCTCATATGGTATCTCAATGTAATAGTAAACAAACACTCTGGAGAAGCCATGAATGTCCATTCTCCCCACGGTATACTACACCAGGTTCTCACAACACTATCTAAGTAAGTCATGGACAATGATATGGGGTATCCAATCTAAACCTCCTAACTACTTGTATGAATAATCTACTACATATCATATCATGTCAGATAATAATCACTCCTTCCTAACAATCATAAGCATGGAAGGCAAGCAGCAACCTAAAAGGCAAGGCTAGACCAAACAGTCAAAAACAAGAAAACCTGGGTAAAATGTCAACATATTGGGAATGGTAACCTTATTCTCAATAAATTAACCTCTATCCTATCAAAAAAAGTTATATAATGAATATATAAGGTGTAAAACCATAAACACACAATACCCCAAATGTGGGTATTGGGCACTTTTGAATATACAATTCAATGACTAAAAACAGAAAGGGAAAAGCCTGCATCCTCGGCGTTGTGAGATCTATATACATGATCCTAAGTCCTTAAATCACTCTATAACTCTATATATCAACAAAAATGTTAAAAACTTTCAACTGAGGATTACTTGTGAGGGATGAGAAATCAAGAGATGTGATTCAAAAAAGAAAGGATAACTCACTAATTTGATTCCAACACTACCAACAGAATTCAAATTAAAAGATGGATGATGAGTTGGGGGCCCGTAGAATATTCAGGGTTGTATGGATGCTCCTAGATGAGATAGGTCGAGAATAAGCATGTTCTATCCGTCATACGTGACCCTAGTCCATTTAATGAAAAAAAGAATGTATATTGTGTGTTCATTTAAAGTACATGGAATGTAATTTCATATTTCGTCCTCCTCTTTAGGTGGTCTCCAGGACACCACACACATCCATGTACTCAACCTCTACCTTTCTAGTACATGAATAACTGTGGAAACCGAGTACATGGTGTGTACTGTAAAAGTTTTCAAAAACACCTCTTTTTCCTCAAGGACAACCAAAAAATAAATACATACCTTAATGTAAGATACAGTTTGTTACATATATTCCCTAAACATTCAATATTATGGTTTATAATGAGTTCCTTAGTCTAAATAAAAGTAAATATAAGTCTTTTAGAGCATATGAATCAAACATCACAAGACGTTCAGGATGCGCCTATGACATTTTTCATGAACAATGAAAGCATGGTGGGTTGATTTTTAAGTGAACTAAAGCTGATTTTATGAAATTGTTTGGGGATCCAATGTTTGTATTGATATGAGTATGTTTTCAGTTGTTCCCTCTTAGTTGAAATGTATATCTAAGTCTCTTAGTTGTATCATGGAGACAATAATTGAAATTGGAAAATTGATTTATTATCGATGGATCAAGTGATAAATCACATTATGGGATAACAAACCAACATACCGCATGTTAAATGTATGAGAAAATGCATCCTAGATATTGATTATAGGGAATAAATAAATTGTTAAAATTTGGAAGAGATGCGCATATGTCTTATAACATCCAAAAAAAAATTCAAAAATATATTTAATGTGAATCAATAAAGAAATGTTCAGATCTACCCTCAATCATTAGTGTAGTGTTATAACTACAAGGATCATGAGAAATATGCAAGCCATTACCCTAATCCAAGGGTTTCTGGAGTCAATATCTAACAACATCATTCAAGGAAGCACAAAAGGGAATATTTTATCACCACTTATGATGTGGAACCTAAAAATGATGTGTTGAAAAGTGATTTGGTTATTTATACAATAATATAGAATGTACTATTTGATTAGGGTTCTATACATTATTTTATGCAATTCTTATTTAGAAGAACAATTCAAACACTGCCTCCACATATGGTGGTTGATTTATAATTTTCCAAAAATAGTAAATTATTACAAATCAAATTATATTACTACGCCATGTTTAATGTTTGTTGAATTAATGTGTCTAAAAATATTTCATAAATTTCTTTTATATAGATTGATGCTATATTAGGTATTGAGTGTTGGTCTTTATACAATGATAACATAAAAAATCGGGAAATTGAGATACCACATCACACCCTGAAGCATCCTCCAATTATGTATAATTTTATGGAGGAAGTTGAATCATAATTAGAGTCATCATATTAATTTTTGATATTATTTCCTTATGAGAAATCTTATCAAGCACAAATTTTTGAGTAAAATAAGATAATCCTTTTTTAAAACTACCCATTATGAGTGATATGTGATCTCTAAAGAGTTTCTTGGAAAGCCTCCTAATAAATTGATTTAGTTCTCAATTTAACTTATTCCTTGAACTATTCCTATATCAAATAAAACTTATATAATGTCCACTGATTAGTTGGAAGGACTAATGAAGAAGTTATAGAAGAATATGGATAGGGGTTTTATATGCTTATGTGCTTTTCATTGGCACATTCCTTCTCACTATTTGAATAATAATGACATATCAATGAGAAAATGTTTTGATTTGTGTGACATAAGAAATGATGTTGAATAAAAGGTATTACCTTTCATTGATAGATGAATTTTTTTGTCATATACTTGTGGATATGTATTTCTCTAATGTTGAATATTTTCTAGGATATAACCATCTATAGGTTCAAAAGATAGATATTCCCAAGACCACCATTAAAAGGTTGTATGTATTCATTGAGTTCATACCATTTCCCTTCTAAATCAATAATGCTCCATCAATTTTCATGGATTAAATGATTACAGTTTTTATTGATTACCTTGAAAAATATATGGAGGAATTTATTTACATTTTTATGATATACTCCATGAGCTTGGAGGAACGTGAGGATCATTTTAATATGATGATAAACACATTGTTAGGGGATAAGATATATGATATGTATAGTAAATATGAGTTCTAGATGGAAGAAGTATCATTATTGAGGCATGTATTAACTAGAAAATGGATATTTTCTGACCCATCTAATACAAATAAATTCTGAGAATGGCCCATCTGTAACCTAGATCTGTAGTTTAGATGGATTATCTATGTAATAATAGAAATTTTTTAATAACATATATTGATTGTCTAACCCACTAACAAATATGACTCAAAAGGGATAAATGCGTGTCCTGACCAACGAATGTGAATACTACATTAAACTGTTGTGAAATTTTTTTTATTACCATAATACTACAAAAAATACCAACCAGGGAAAAACACATTGTGGTGTACAAGGATGATTAAAATAATGAAATATGATTTAAAGTGATGAAAAATTATAATGTTATTGCATAAACCAAAAATAATTTTATAATTGTTGACAAAAACTATCCCACATGTGATCTGGAGTTTACTGTTATGATATTTTCATTAACAATCTAGAAGAATTATCTCTATAGGGATAAGTGTGAGTTATATAATTTATATAAGAGTCCCTAATAATTATTCACATGGAAAGAGATTAATATTTTTTATGGAATATTGATAGAGCTCATCATGGATTATAAATGCTCAATCCACTAGTATCCTGGTAAATCAAATGAGATGGAATATACTATCGGTATAAATAATCTTGTATATTTATCCACAATTTTAATTTAGATGGATTTATTAGTCTTATAACATTATTGGATGGACATGGGAATTGTTAATGAATGAAATTCATAAATCCTTTATCAAATGATTGCTCAATCAACCATCATGGAGAAAATGTGGGAAGATCAATGAAATGATGTGTACATTCAAAAAAAGATTCTATCATTCAAGAAAATGGAATCCTCAATTTCTCAAATTGATTAGGAATGATATGAGAGATTTTCACCTCATCATTATGTACCATTGATGAAAATACAATGAAAGAGCATCTGAATGATACCCATAGCTTATCTTTCTTTATCCTCCTAGGGAGCACAATGATGTATCCAGATCTATGAGATAACTATTGGTGGGAAAATATGAAGAAGGAGATTGTTTAATACACATTAAAGTTCCTTATATGACAATATGAGAAGTTTGTATGGAAAAAATCTAAATGGATGACGAGATGATTTTGCATACAAACATAGAAAATGGAAAACATCACCACATACATTGTCACCATGATTCCAAAGACATCAAGAGAAAACAATGATATATGGGTTTTTATGGATTGTGTTACAATGATTTCCAAATTTATCTAAATTTTAGAGGATGCATAACAAGATGAAATAGTATTTATATACATCAAATATGTGGTAATGTTGAATAGAGTACCACTATTAATTGTATCTGATTGGTATCCATGATTCACATCCTTGTTCAGGAAAAATATCCAACATGATATGAATACTGAGTTGAACATTAGTACTTCCTATAATCCATAAACTGATGGCCAATGTGAGATAAATATTCAGCTACTGGAATATGTTTTAAGAGAATGTTCCATTGACTTCCATGGAGGATGTCAACAACTTCTTCCTCCTACTAAATTATCTTACAATAAAAGTATCCACTCAAGCATCCAAATGGCTCTATATCTAGTCTATTGTGGGAAATTATTTATAATGGTGGCATTATATGATGATGTATGTTAATATAAGCTGATAGGACCTAAAGCCGTCATGAAATGGTGGAAATGGTGAATCCCATTCAATAACTCCTAATTGAAGCGCAATGATTATAGAACAACTATGGAGATAATCATTGATAGGACTTGGAGTATATTATTTGAGACATGATATTCCTTTGAATATCTCTATGAATGATGTTCATAAAATTTGGGAACAATGTAATGTAACCAAATAGGTATGTGGCCCCCTTCTAGATTTTGTATTGTGTTAGAGTGGTGTCTTACGGACTAATATGTCCCCAACCATTTCTAATGCATAATTTGTATTCCCTATATCCCTCATATAGATGTACATATACGATACCTCTCTTTTATTTATTTCATATGTGTTATAGTTGATGATTGATATATATTATTAGGAATAGTCATTAATGATCAGGGATTCTAGAGATAATGATCTATAAAAATGTTCTAACTCGTGGTCAATGTACTAGGGAAGAACCATATATATGAGGATGCATCATGGTAACTTGAGGGTGTGATGACAGATATATAGACTAACTTTTTTCAATATTATATGTATTACCCAATTTCAAGGGAAAAATTTCATAAGAGAGGAACAATGTAACTCCAAAAAAATTCAACATAATCTCCCATATTATTAATCACATGAAAACATAAATTGAACACAATATAATAATTAAAATGAAGAATGAATGAAATAATATGAATTAATAGAAATTAATGAAAGTACAAAAATGGAATAGTAACATATCCTATGGAATATTAATGTGACTGTTAAAAATAGTAACTCATCTAATAGAATTGTAACCTCACATATGAAATTTAAAAACAAATTTATCTATTATATGAATTTAAATATTATATAATTATAAGTAAATAAATTATTTAAAAATTATAAATAATGTGTTCGTATTTTTTAAAAAATTATTTTTATTGATAATTTTTTTATGAATAAAAATATTTAAAATTAAATTATTTAGCAAAAAATAGATACATAAAATTTTAGTTTTTGTCTTATGATTATAACATAATTTTATTAAACATTAAATAAATTTTCAATGTGAAATAAAATTAGATATTATTTTAAAAGTAGTATTTTTCACCTAAATGAAGATTTTAATTAAAAAATAAGTATATCCTATTTAAAAATTTAATTTCCTAAAATAGTTTCCATTTCATTAATTAAAAATGTTCAAAAATGCATTTAGTGAGTTTTCATTATTTTTCTAAAATACATTAATTTTTCTGAATAGTGAAATAGGATAATTTATGATATAATGTAAATATATGCAATTTTGAGTTATGACTGTTTCATGGATAATGTGGGTGGACAATGTATCATACAAAAATTCATAATTTAAAATATTTAGTCATAATAATCTATAATATTTAAATTCATAAGAAAAAATAATAAATTATGTAATTAAGTTGTACAAACACCCATATACTTCTATATAAATACCACCCCTGCCTCCTATTTTCATCACAAATTTAATAATTTTAAAATTATAAAAATTAATCATATTACTATTCCTAAGCTACTCACTAATGTTAAAGATTTGTTGTTATCAAAAAAATGCCAAACTCTTTTCCCTAAAGAGGTTCTCATGGAGGATAAATTCAACACGTAAAATCCTCTTTTATTTTATTTTAATTTATTTTTAGAGTAATTATATTTTCATATTATCTCCTCACATCATCTTATCCATTATACATTATAACATATGTATATTATATTTACTTGAATTTAATCTGGTTAATGGAATTATTAATAATCAAATCACTCCTCCTCCACTATTTTTTTTCTAAAAATGAAAACATTGTTCAGTATGTGTTAATTTGTTTCATTTAGGGATGACACATTTTCAATTTCCCTTACCACATTGAAGGATGATCATAGAACTGTTTTTTTATATTTAATAGAATATAATATATCTATTACATCCAATTTAATGTTTTGAAACTAATATTTATATACATATAATATTAATTATGAAAATAAAACTAGTTTGTAATGATCCAAAAACCACCAAAAAACTCTAAGCTATTATCACAATTGTCTTATCTAATGAAACATATTAACCCCAAAATGACCAAAATACATATATAACCAACTAATCATATATATGTATTTAAATAAAATAAAAAATTAATTTTGTAAAACATTTATTGCTTTACATGAGTTTTTGTACATGTATACAAGTAAACCGAAAATAAAAAATAATGAAATGAACAAAACCAAAAGATGAGATTCAATCTCATAATCCATCAAAAAGTTCATAAATTAACATAAAAATATTCTATATAAAATATATGAACAAATTATTCTTAAATTAATTAATTAGTGGATTTGATTTATTTTTCACGATATTATGTTCAAGTGAAAACCATTATCACACATAAGGTTATGGAGTCCATATATAACCTCTATTTTTATTGGGGTTACACATCCCTCTCTAAACCAGTGTATTGATTTCTGATTTTTTTTCTAATTATAAGTTAAATTTATATGTTCCATTATAATTTATCTAGATCATATCATTGTTCTTTTATTCAGAAATACATGTTTCATAAAGGATCGCTTCTAAATTCTTCTTGAAAAGAAAAGCACATTAAAGTGAACATCCCATTTTCAAAAAACAATTTGTGTGAACTAGATAATCATTTTAAATCCCCCATTATTTTTATAAAATCATTTATTTAATAATTAAATGATATCTTGGTTCATTTCTGGTTTTATGAAACAAAATATGCAATTTACGCTTTAAATGCTCATTAGAGATTTCCTTAAAATGCAATAAAATAATCCATTTCTAATGTCTCTTAAAAAACCTTTTACATATACTCACATAAGGATGAAATAATTTATCAATATCTATGAATATTTAACATTATTAATTTTCTTGTGTTATTTAAATACAGTATTTCATTGATTGAATCTTGAAATTTCCTTTTGTTATGCATTATGACATTATTATGGAACTGAATTCATTTCATGGGTAACCTGTATGAGGGATTCCTCATGTGGAAATGATAATCAAGAAAATTATAAAATGGGTGTGACTAGATTGAACTTCAGTGCATTGGGTAATGTTTTAACTCAATATATGTCAAGTTGGGACATGGTGTAAACCCGATTCTTTATTGGACATTATCCACAATGTGTAATTTTCTTTGTTGTTATCCTTGAATCATGCTTACATATTATTATGGGTTACTTCCACATATCAGTGAATCCATTATTACTTTTCCACATCATCTATATGTTTTGATTCCTTATGGATATTCATGTTCTATTCAATTTTATGTTCTCATGTTATGCATTCTAACCCAGTTGTTTACTTTATTCCTATTTTTTACACTTGATTGGATTTTTATCTCATCCCTTTGTTCATATATTCCAAGTGATAGCCTTTATTGATGTAGTATCTCAATGGATGTTTTCATCTCATTTTATTTGATTAAAATAATTTTTACCTTATTTCTATTTTTTCAGTTTTACATACATAATTATCCAAAGACACTAGACTTTACAATCCTTGTAATTTAATTAGATGGTAAATTATACATAAAATCTGGTAATGATTTTTGTAAAAGGATATTATTGTTATATCTGAAGATATCTTATTTTTCTCATTTCATAAATAATTGAGGAAATTTTCTAATCAATTTATTCAACATGTAATTGAAGGTATCATCTTTAGGTATTGTAGCTATCATAATATAAATTTGATCTCAATATCTAGTTTTCAATGAGATTTAAAATTTTCTCCAACATTTCATAAATATGAATTATTTTGACCAATACTATTTTAGATTCACAAATAATTTATATTTAAGACCATTCAAAATAAATTATTTGTATTTATGATTTTTTATATAAATTGAATCATTCATTATGGATATTTTATGAGTATTAAATGATCACCACATTAATTTATAATTATTGTTTTACATGTGGGGAATACTAATTCCCATGTTTCCATAACTATACAATAAATGTAATTATTTTGATTGAGTATTTTATTATTTTCTTCATGTAAATATGAATTATTATTTTCTTGAGCCATGAAGAGTCATATTCATCCACATGATATTCCTTTTTTATATTATCAGTGTGTATTATAGTTTATTTTACACCATGAATTTCTATATCATAAAGTCAAACATGTGGTAGTTTCTATTTTATTCATTCGATTATAATATTATCATAAAATTTAAAAAAAAATAATGCCTTTTTATATTTCATATGTAAATATATATATATATAATCATCTTCTACTTCCATTATAATCATTGTATCGAGTTTGTTTAAATCAATTTACAGTATCATATTTGTTGATTCTATTATATTTTTGTGATATTATGATGTTATAATGTTATATATTATTGGGTTAATATAGAATGAGCATTATTAATGATTATTTAAGATTTAATAACAATATTGGTTATAGTTATAGGGATTACATGAATTGAATACCATGATAATAGTTTTCCTCTATTTATCTTGACAGTGTTCTATATTTGATTTTGATATTGTTTATTATGTTATTATTCTTGTAAATGGATAAAAATGATAAATATAGTAATTCAAGATAGAATAATATGAAATATTATTGTAATTATTATTATTTAATTACTAAATTGGAATATTAATTTAATATATTCTTCCTTCTAGTTTGATAGAACTATAATTGGTTCTTGAAATAATATTTTAATAATATTTTTATATGTTCATAGACGATTCCTTCTGTTACACGTGGTTGTAACCTGTGATAATTAAACCAATTTATTCATGATGGTAACTGAATTGTTACTTATATAGTTAAAGTTTTTGAAATAAGTAGAAACATTTCATTAATAAGTCTATATTCCAGGTTTTTTAATGTTATGATGTCTTGTTTCTGGACTGGTTTTCCTCAATATAATATTTATTTCCTCCTAACGATGATCCATGGATTTAAATGTGAGGTACGAAAAGGGTTTTTGATGATTCAGTAAAATATGTATCATGAAACTATATTTTATATAAACAATTGATCCCATTGATAGCGTGATGGATGATTATATGAATGGACATGTCAGGGATGGAACAGAGATTGATTCAATGAGAAAAAAAATGTATTTACAATTTTTGTTATTCATAATTATTACATTCATTATTATTGATAAATATTTTTAAGAATTTAGATGGATCAGGTTGTTATTATATTATTCCTTTATATAATTATAATCAAAAATTGTTTCTCATGGATTACACAAATTTTATTCAGTTATATTATGAAGTGTCCTTAATTTACATGAATTACAGAATGATAATTTTAAATTGTTTAAACAAATGTGTTAGTTCGTGAAAAGAATATAGAGTGATGAAATTTATTGAGGAACTGTAGTAATAGAAAGATTATTCATGGATGGAATATACGTGGATACTAATTAATGTAATTATTAATATTTATTAGTACCATTAAATTAAATCAAATTTTATTGAATTTTTTATATTATATGGTTTTCATTCCATAGTAGTGAGAATCGAGGGTCTGGGAGGTCATAGATTAAGTTGGTTAAGGCATGCTAGCTTCTCATATTTATTGTTTGGGCTATATGTATATAATATTTTTTATGTGATTTGAAACACTTCCCCTCCCATGCTAGTATGGATATTAACACTCAGTGGACTATGAGAGGTTTTTTTCACAAACATCATGGTTTAAAAGGGAAAAAGGGATAACTACTCACATTCCAGTATATCTTCTCAAGGATGTTATATGTGTTGGTATGTATATTTATTTTCATTATTACCTATATGTGATTATATGTTTCTAATTTATTTTTTATTTCATATAAATTTAACCCTAGATAGATATTTATTAGGAGTACTATAGGTATATTATATATGGGATGTGATGGATTGATGCATGATAATATATCTGTAATGCCCGAGACATTAATGAGATATATTTTGTTTTTATCAAAGGAGTCTTTCACTACACACAACACTAGCTTGGCTTGCTTTACACGCAATCGTGGCCTTCCTCGATAGCTTGCATTGTACGCAATACCGAGTTTCACTAAACAACGATATGCGATTAAAATATTATTAGAACTAGACGTTATAAATAGTAATAACCACTTTTTGAAATTTTATAAATTTTATTTTTCGAAATGGACTTCATTTTTGGATTCGGAATATCGAAATTAGCCTAGGGTGATATTTTTTATTTTTCGGAAAACTTTTAATTTTTTATGAATAGTGAAACCACTAAGTGGTAGTTAAAAAAACTGAATTTTTCATAAAACGTAATTTTACCGCTTCTGTGAGTGGAATTTTGAAAATACAAGAGACACGGTTAATATCAAGGACTAAAATTTGATTCGATGAGATGAAAATAATTTTTGGTGAATAGTAACTGTTTACTTTTTTTAACCACGGTTAAAAGTAAATAGGGTAATTAAGGGTAAAAGTGTTATTATTATTACCCTAAAACATGTCCTAATTCTATTGGATAAGTGTAATTCGACCAAAAAAAACCTTAGGAATAAAATATGACCATTTAGGCCCACTAGTATTAGATTAGGACATTTATTATTAATTTATTGAAAGAATGGTTAAAATAGTTAAAATCAATGTTTAATAAGTAAATAATTTTTAATATGGGTTTATACATAAGATAAATTCGACTATAAATATTAATTAGAAATATGAAATACTTTCCTACATAATGGTATTTTATTTGTAATTTTTATAAATTAAATAATTTAATTTATTTATGACACAACGATGATGCAGTAATTATCTTATTAATGAAATATTGACATAATTGATGTTATAAATACACGAATAAATGTAATTCAAGACTTTTTATGAATTAAAATAATTTTCAAGGATAATATGACATGTTATTATTGATTTAATTAACTTGGTTCGAACTAATCATTCTGTTATGAGTTTCACAAAAATCAATTACTAAATAGTGTCAAAATTGACATAAAATAGTTTTTAAAACAAATATTCTAATATTAATTGTTATTTTATTCCTAAAAATCTATGTTTCGGCCAAATTACTAATATAAGGTTATATATATTAATAATAAACAACTTGGGGTTCATTTAGCTTGATATAGTAAGTTTATTAACCTTATAGTGTAAGAAAACAATGAGACATTGTAAAAGTTAAATTATCTACCTTAAAGTTAAATCTAAATGATAAGGTTAAAATTGATACCTAAACTTTTCTAGATTATATTAGATTAGAGTATTTCGACCCATACCCACAATAGCTTCTAAATATGTCAATTTGGAGCTATTAAAAACCGAATTTGACATTATAATAAAATAATATTTTTTGTTATTCCAAAGGTGCCCCTCTCCTCCCTTATAAAAGGGAACCTCCTCCCTCTCATACTCACACCACATTGAGCCTTCAATCTCAGACAACCCTTGAAAATATCCCCTCTCCACTTCCATAGAAACATCCTAGAGGTCCTGGTCTTCTTCAAAGACAAATTTTAGTTCCCTAAAACGAGGTCTCAAAGAAGCGCTTCAAAGAAGAGGTAATGCCCATTACCGATTCTTTCATCTTTATTTCTTCTTACACTTCTTATTCTTTAGTTGTTTCATTATGAAGTAATAATATCAGTATCAATAATATAATGATATTTTATTATAAGTATGAATCAACCCTATTTCACTATCCATCCATCCTACGGAAAACAAAATCACCACGTGTGCGTACGTACGGAATACCGTCTCCACGCCGTGGTGTAATCTATTTTCCACCACCACCTTACTTGGATGAGTATAATGGTGTAAATAATGACTATATATTATTATTGTAAAGTGATATTGATTATTAAATAGTATATATACACTCCAATACAATTCCACAATCACGGGAACGATATCATCGCTCGTGCGTACGTACGGAATACCGTCTCCACGATGTGATGCGACTCGTTCGACATGATCTTCATTGCATAATGATTATATAAATGAATTGAATGAATGAATACGATATATATTACACTAATAACATTCTGAAAATGAGGTATCTATAGCCTAAAAAGAAAAATATGAATTTATTCGACAAAACACGCATAAGAACAAAAAGTAATAAACACTCGAATAACAAGTAGTAATGAAATATTACTAATAAGAAGCTAAGAATATGACCATATATGATATCATAAAAATAATTATGATTCTGTAATAAGTCAATAACATTATTTAAATCATTATACAGGAGTTTCGGACACTTACGAAGCAAATTGGACCTAAGGTAAGTGAAATATCACAATCTCATTTTTATCCGAGATTTTTTATACTTTGGTATTTACTGGGGTGTATTTTATCATCCAAATCCATGTTTCCTCAATATGTAATATTTACATCCTTCTACAATAGTTTATATACAAGTTTACCCTTTGTTGAGTTTTTAGTAAAAGATATGAAAGGAATCTTTTGTCGTTTTTCGTACGAGGTTCTTTTTGACTTATCCGACAAAAGTATGAGAATAATGTTTTTTTAACTTATACGGCATGAATGGATTTTTAAAACATTATTTACAGGAAGTGTCCTTTAAAAGTTTTCAAGTTTATTTTTAATCAACATTTTTTAGTTTAAAATTGTATGACATGTTAAGAAAGGAAATGTGTTTTTGAAGTAGAAAGGATATTTTTATCAAGAATGGAGTTCAAGTGTTTTATCAAAATTATTTTCAATCTAAGATAATATAGGGTTCTGTTTATATCTCTATTATTACATTTATTTGATTATGTTGTGATTGAATTATTTTTATGAATTCCTTTATCTTATATGAATTGTTTTATGATGTCATGTTTTTTAAGAATCCCATTTTTATTACATGGGTTATGATATGATGTATGATTTATGATTTTGTGTCACACATAAGAATGGTTTCATTATGAGATGGGTGGGACCAATATCTCCCTCCAATGAATTGGGTAAAGATTTTATATCTCATGAGATAGACATGGCTGGAACGACAGGTTAAACCGGTTCAGTGAAACATGACTGAAACGAGGAATGAACTCGGTTCAGAAATGGACTTTGTCCACTATGATAGTTTTGGCAATAAGTCTTGACTAATAAGAAATGATTCTCTATGATTATGTGTGTACGCCACAAAGTTTCATGTTTTAAGTTATTATTATTGGGATTACATTTCACTATTATTATTTATCCCATGTTTTGAAATTATGATCTCTTTTGCAGGTTAATGTTTCCAAAAGATATGTTCTTATGAATATGATATAATTGATATTTCTTTTGTTTACCCGTACTGAGAATTTGAACTCACCCTTTTGTATGTTTTCTTTCCCCAGGTCAGGAAGAAGGTTATTATGTAAGATATGCCCAAAGGGACTATAGATATGATGAAATAAATTGGAGACAGTGTAGACGCTTTATGAACCAGTTGATTATGTTTTCCAGTTTCTAAAGACACTATACCTATACGGTCCATTCTTGGTTTTGTTATATGATTTAATAAGTGTGCGTAAATTTTGAAGTAATAACAATTTATGTAAAGTATGGGTCGTTATAGTTGGTATCAGAGGAAAGGTATAGTCAACCATTGTAAATTAGGATGTGAATGCCTTAGTAAAAACCCCTAGGTTAAGTCTAAGCATAGAACACAATCTTAGTGTTTTAGAAATGGACATGAATAACCTAGGATAAGACCTTAAGTGTGAAATTTTATTCATGATTATGTAGTTGTCCTATTATAATTAGTGTTGCTCACACTATTCTTCTGGGTTTCAGTCAATGGCTGGAACCCGAAGGAACTGTGTTAATGCGGAATGCGATGGGCAATGCAATGATTGTCCCCCTGAGCAACCGAACGTTATGGGAGATGGAATGAAAAATCATGTAGCAATGATCACACAAATTTCTCAAGCTATGAATCATGCAGGACTTCCAAACGAGCAAAGGAAGGAGAAACATTCTGTTGAATTCTTTTAGGAGGCATCGTCTACCTTCTTTCAGCGGGTATACTGATCCATTAGTTGCTGAACAATGGATAAATACTACTGAAAATATATTTTCAGTTCATCAATGTTCTGAACATGATAAATTCATCCTAGCATTGTATCGTTTGGAAGGAGATGCTGATAAATGGTGGAATCTTATTCCTAATACGAGGAAAAAAGATGAAATTGAGTCCCTGGAATGGGACAAGTTCAAGAACATATTTTCAATAAGTACTTCCCTCATATACTCCGATCAAAGATGGAGAAAGAGTTTCTTGAACTAAAGAAAAAGAATGATGATTCTTTTGGTACCTATGAAGCAAATTTTACAACACTTGCAAGGTACGCTTCTGGTATTATTATCCAACCTGAGAGTAAGATCGATCAATTCTTTAGTGTATTAAAACCAAGTCTTCGAAGGGCCTTAGCCATAAGGGACTTCAATAGCTACGTGGAAATCGTTCGATGTGCTCTCAATGTTGATATGGATATTGGAGTAACCCATCAGTCATATTGGTTTGATAAGAAGAGGAAAATGGAATTCAAAGGAAAATCTAAAGAGCACACTGAAATGAAGATGAGCTTTCCCTTATGGTCCAAGTGTGGAAAAAAACATGGAGGGAGTTGTCTTAAACGGGATATGTAAATGTTTCAAATGTGTAAAAGAAGGTCATCGGGCATTTGAATGTCGTAATGATGGGAAGAAGATGTATAATGATGCAAACAAAAGAAGGGACATACAGAATGAACCTACTACACTTCAATGTTTCAAGTGCAAGGAGATGGGGCATTATTCCAATAAATTCCCTAATCCAAGGGTTGTTGATGATGATCGAAATAATCAAAATATTAAGGCTAAAGACAAAGGAAAGTCACATGAAATTTCTATCAGCGATGTGGAGTACGATAACGATGTGATGAAAGGTACACATACCATACACTCTAAAGTAGAAAATGTCTTATTTGATTCTGGATCCACCCACTCTTTTATTTCTGAAGAATTTTCTAATGGTATCACCGTATTTCCTCAACAATTAGATGTTGAGTTTGCTGTGACAACACCTAATGGCACAACAGTCGCATCAAATGTTTATAATTCTTCCCCAATTGAAGTTTGTGGGAAAGTGCTTCCTGCAAATCTTGTGATCCTTCCTATAGTGGAATTTGTTGTGATTCTTGGCATTGGTTGGATTTCTTTATATGGAGCTCATATCAATTGCCAAAGAAGGGAAGTCACATTTCATATTCCAGATCAATCTATGATTGTCTATCGATGAAAGGATGAACATAGCCTTCTAGTGGAAATTTCATCCATCTTATGGGTCTTGATTCCACTAAATGAAGGTTATTTATATCAAATGGTTTGTTAGAAACTCATGATTAAGAATATTCCCATTGTACGGGAGTTTGATGATGTCTTTCTGGAGGAATTTCCGGGTCTTCCACCAAATCGTGAAGTTGAGTTTTCAATAGAACTCGTACCGGGTGCTTTACCTATTTCAAAGTCACCTTATAGAATGGCCCCAATTGAGTTGTAGGAATTGAAGAAGCAACTCCAAGAGAATCTTGATAAGGGATTCATACTCTGTACTGCATCACCTTGGGGAGAACCTGTTCTATTTGTAAAGAAGAATGATGGATCAATGAGACTCTGCATTGATTATCGAGAACTTAACAAGATCACTATCAAGAACAAATATCCTATCCCATGTATTGATGACTTATTTGACCAACTACACGGAGCTCAATACTTTTCCAAGGTTGATCTTCATTTAGGGTATCATCAATTAAGGGGAAAAAGGTAGGATATACCAAAGACGACATTCCGTACAAGGTATGGACACTATGAATTTATAGTGATTCCATTTGGTCTTACTAATGCCCCTGCTATCTTCATGGATCTGATGAATAGATTCTTTAGAGACTATCTTGATCAGTTTATGGTAGTCTTTATAGACGATATTCTAGTATATTCAATGAGCAAGGAAGAACATGAAGATCACTTGAGAATTATATTTAAGAGCCTAAGAAATGAGAATCTTTATGCCAAATTTACAAAGTGTTAATTTTGGATTCAAAAATATTCATTTTTGGGTCGCATAATCTCAAAAGAGGGGATATCTATGGATCCAGAAAAAATAGAGGTTATCGAAAGATGGGTGAGACCAACAATAGTAACTGAGATCCGAAGTTTTCTTGGTTTGGATGGATTTTATGGATGTTTTGGGAAATATTTATCACGATTATCTAATCCACTCACCAGTTTGACTTGCAAAAGAGTTAAGTATTTTTGGATGGAAGAATGTGAAGAGAATTTCAAGGAGTTGAAAAGAAGGTTATCCAGTGCACCTGTGCTCACACTGTCTTGTAGTGGAGAAAGGTTTGTGATCTATAGTGATGTATCCAAGAAGAGGCTGGGGTGTGTTCTTATGCAAAATGATATGGTGATAGCTTCTGCATCACAACATTTAAAAATCCATGAGAAAAATTACCCAACTCATGATTTGGAGTTAGCTGCAGTAATCTATGCGTTAAAGATTTGGAGGCATTATCTTTATGGAGAAAGGTGTGACATTTATACTGATCATAAAATTTTAAAGTATATTTTCACACAAAAGGAGCTGAATATGCGCCAAAGAAGATGGTTAGATCTGATTAAGGATTATGACTGCTCAATAAATTACCACCCTGGGAAAGCAAACAAGGTGGCAGATGCATTAATTCGACAGGACCATGCCAGTTTATCCATGATGAGGATCACAAAAGTTCCAATATATATTGATTTACAAAGGATGGATCTTGGAATTATAATAGAAAGGGAAAAATTGTATCTTTATCAAATTAATGTTCAACCATCTATACATGTGAAGATTAAAGAGGCGCAGAAAGAAGATGTAGAGTTAAAAAAGAAGGTGAGAAATATTCCTGAATTCAACCTTGATTGTGATGGGATAATAATATTCAGGAATCGGGTTTGTGTTCCTCCCATCCCCGAATTAAAGGAGCTGCTGGATGAGGCTCATAGTTCTTCATTCTCTATTCATCCTGGAAGCATGAAGATGTATAGGGACCTGAAAGAGTACTTTTGGTGGGATGGCATGAAAAGAGATATTGCTGAATATGTGTCTCGATGCTTGGTTTGTTAGAAAGTTAAAGATGAGAGACAGATGTCTAAGGGGACGTAACAACCATTACCCATACCCAAATAGAAATGGGAAAACATCACTATGGACTTTGTCACAAGACTTCCTAAAACATCCAAAGGCAATAATGCTATCTGGGTCATAGTTGATCGTCTTTCAATGTCTGCAAACTTCATTTCTATTAGAGAGGATTTCTCTCTGGATCAGCTTTCCAAGATATATGTAAAGTAAGTGGTAAGATTGCATGGAGTACCACTTTTTATTATATCTAATCGGGGTCCGAGATTTACCTCGAAGTTCTAGCGAAGTCTTCAGCATACTCTGGATACAGATTTGAGTTTCAGCACTACTTATCATCCTCAGACAGACAGTTAGTCTGAGAGAACAATTGAAACTCTATAAGATATGTTGAGAGCTTGATCTATGGATTTCAAAGGTTGTTGTGATAAACACCTACATTTGGTGTAATTTTCTTATAATAATAGCTTTCACTCCAGTATTCAGATGGCTCCTTATGAAGCTCTCTATGGAAAGAATTGCAGGACTCCAACTTGCTGGGATGAAGTTGGGGAAAGAAAGCTATTAGGACCTGATATTGTTGATGAGATGGCAGAAAAGGTCCGATCTATTCAACAATACAAAAGAGCAGTTCAGAGTCGACATAAAGGTTATGCTGACAACCGATGAAAAGACCTAGAGTTTGAAGTGGGTGATATTGTGTTCTTACGAATATCTCCCTGGAAGAGGGTCATGAGATTTGGAAAGAAGTGGAAGTTGATCCCTAGTTATATCGGTCTTTTCGAAATACTGGAGTGTGTTGGAAAGGTAGATTACCGATTGGAGCTTCCACCAAATCTCTCTCAAGTTCACGATGTGTTCTATGTATCTCTCTTGAAAAGTATATACCTGATCCTTCACATGTACTCAGCTTAGAATTTGTACCGCTATAGAAAGATCTTTCTTATGAAGAACAACCGATAGAGATTCTGGATCGTAGTGAAAAAGTCCTATGAAACAAGACTACTCTCTTGGTGAAAGTTTTATGGAGGAACCACCAACTAAAAAAATCTACATGGGAGCTTGAGGATATGATGAGGGAGAGGTATCCTCATCTGTTTGTTACAAAGTGACGAATTTCGAGGGCGAAATTCATTTTAAGGGGGGTAGAATGTAACGCCCGAGAATTTTATGAGAAATATTTTGTTTTTATCAAAGTAATCTTTCACTACACACAACACTATCTTGGCTTGATTTACATGCAACCGCGACCTTCCTCGATAGCTTGCGTCGTACGCAATTCCGAGTTTCACTAAACAACGATATGCGATTAAAATATTACTAAAACCAGCCATTATTAATAGTAATAACCACTTTTTGAAATTTTATAAATTTTAATTTTCAAAAAGGACTTCATTTTTGGATTTGGAATATCGAAATTAGCCTTGGGTGAAATTTTGCTATTTTTCTGAAAACGTTTAATTTTATATTAATAGTGAAACCACTAAGTGGTAGTTAAAAAAAACTGAATTTTTCATAAAACATAATTTTACTGCTTCTGTGAGTGGAATTTCGAAAATCCGAGAGACACGGTTAATATCAAGGTGTAAAATGTTGTTCGATGAGATGAAAATAATTTTTTTTGAATAGTAACTTTTTACTTTTTTACCATAGTTAAAAGTAAATATGGTAATTAATGGTTAAAGTCTTATTATTTTTACCCAAACACATGTCCTAATTCTGTTGGATAAGTGTAATTCGACCAAATACAACCTTAGGAATAAAATATGACCATTTAGGCCCACTTGGATTAGATTAGAACATTTATTATTAATTTATTTAAAGAAGGGTTAAAATAGTTAAAATAAAAGTTTAATAAGTAAATAATTTTTAATATGGGGTTATACATAAGATAAATTCGACTATAAATATTCATTAGAAAGATAAAAAACTTTCCTATATAATGGTATTTTATTTTTAATTTTTAGACATTAAATAATTTAATTTGTTTATGACACAACGATGATGTAGTAATTATCTTATTAATGAAATATTGACATAATTGATGTTATAAATACACAAATAAATGTAATTAGAGAATTTTTATGAATTAAACTAATTTTCTAGGTTAATATGACATGTTAGTATTGATTTAATTAACTTTCTTCGAACTAATAATTCTGTTATGATTTTCACAAATATCAATTACTAAATAGTGTCAAAATTGACATAAAATAGTTTTTAAATCAAATATTATAATATTAATTTTTATTTTATTCCTAGAAATATAAGTATCGGACAAATGACTTAGATAAGGTTATATATATTAATAATAAACAACTTTGGGTTCATTTGGCTTGATATAGTAAGTTTATTAACCTTATAGTGTAAGAAAACAAGAAGACACGGTAAAAGTTAAATTATCTAACTTAAAGTTAAATCTAAATGATAAGGTCATAATTGATACCTAAACCTATCTAAATTTTATTATATGAGAGTATTTAGAACCATATGAACCTTATCTTAGAAATATGTCATTTTGGAGCTATCAAAAACCGAATTTGACTTTATAATAAAATAATATTTTTGGTTATTCCAAAGGTGCCCCTCTCCTCCCTTATAAAAGGGCACCTCCTCCCTCTCTTCCTCAAACCACTTTGAGCCTTCAATCTCGGCCAAAAGCTGAACATATCTCCTCTCCAATTCCCTAGAATAATCCTAGAGGTCCTGGTCTTCTTCAAAGACCAATTTTAGTGCACTAAAAGGAGGTCTCAAAGAAGCGCTTCAAAGAAGAGGTAATTCCCGTTACCGATTCTTTCATCATTATTTCTACTTCCACTTCTTCTTCATTAGTTGTTTAATTATGAAGTAATAACATCAGTATCAATAATATACTGATATTTTATTATAAGTATGAAAAAACCCTATTTCACCATCCATCCATCCTACGGAAAACGAAATCACCGCGCGTGCGTACGTACGGAATACCGTCTCCACGCCGTGGTGTAATCTATTTTCAACCACCACCTTACTTGGATGGGTATAATGGTGTAAATAATGACTATATATGATTATTGTAAAGTGATATTGATTCTGAAATAGTATATATACAATCCAATATAATTCCAAAATCATGGGAACGGTATCATCGCTCGTGCGTACGTATGGAATATCGTCTCCACGATGTGATGCGACTCGTTCTACATGATATTCATTGCATAATGATTATATAAATGAATTTAATGAATTAATATGATATATATTACACTAATACCATTATGTAAATGAGGTATCTATAACCTGAAACGAAAAATATGAATTTATTCGACAAAACACCCATAAGAACAAAAAAGTAATAAACACCTGAATAACAAGTAGTAATGAAATATTACAAATAAGAAGCTAATAATAAGACCATATATGATATCATAAAAATAATTATGATTCTGGAATAAGTCAATAACATTATTTAAATCATTATATAGGAGGTTTGTACACTTACGAAGCAAATTGGACCTAACGTAAGGGAAATATCACAATCTCATTTTTATCCGAGAGTGTTTATACTTTGATATTTACTGGGGTGTATTTTATCATCCACATCCATGTTTCCTCAATATGTATTATTTAAATCCTTCTATAATAGTTTATATACAATTTTACCCTTCGTTGAGTTTTTAGTAAAAGATATGAAAGGAATCTTTTGTCGTTTTTCGTACGAGGTACTTTTTGACTTATCCGACAAAAGTACGAGAAAAATGTTTTTTTAACTTATACGGCATGAATGGATTTTTAAAACATTATTTCCAAGAAGCATCCTTTACAAGTTTTCACGTTTATTTTAAATCAACTTCTTTTAGTTTAAAATTTTATGACATGTTAAGAAAGGAAAAGTGTTTTTGAATTAGAAAGGATATTTTCTTCAAGAATGGAGTTCAAGTATTTTATCAAAATTATTTTCCATATAAGATAATATAGGGTTCTGTTTATATCCCTATTATTAGATTGATTTGATTATGTTGTGATGGAATTATTTTTATGAATTCTGTTATCTTATATTAATTGTTTTATGATGTCATGTTGTTTAAGAATCCCATTTTTATTACATGGGTTATGCAATGATGTATGATTTATGATTTTGTGGCACACATAAAAATGGTTTCATTATGAGATGGGTAGGACCTATATCTCCCTACAATGCATTGGGTAACGATTTTATATCTCATGAGATAGACATGGATGGAACGGCAGGTTAAACCGGTTCAGTGAAACAGGACTGAAACGAGCAATGAACTGGGATCAGAAATGGACTTTGTCCACTAAGATAGTCTTGGCAATAAGTCTTGACTAATAATAAATGATTCTCTATGATTATGTGTGTACTCCACAAAGATTCATGTTTTATGTTATGATTATTGGGATTACAATTCACTTCTATGATTTATCCCATGTTATGAAATTATGATCTCTTTTGCAGGTTAATATTTCCAAAATTTATGTTCTTATGAATATGATGTAATTGATATTTCTTTTGTTTACCCTTACTGAGTATTTGAGCTCACCCTTTTGTATGTTTTCATTCCCCAGGTCAGGAATAAGGTTATTAAGTAAGATATTCCAAAAGGGACTACAGATATGATGAAATAAATGGGAGACAATGTAGACGCTTTATGAACTAGTTGTTTATGTTTCCCAGTTTCTAAAGACATTATACCTATACAGTCCTTTCCTGGTATTTTTATATGTTGTAATAATTGTGCTTAAATATTGATGTAATAACAATGTATGTAATGTATGGGTTGTTATAATATCATTCATAAAAATATATTTTAATCACTAAATATCATTCACTTTATTAATCATACCACCAAACTCTATAGTCAAAAACTGGGTAGTCTCTAGAACCGCATGGTCAAAACACCATCTAATTATAGATTTATTTCTCTCATGTGATTTTATAATGTAAAATTAAAACATAGAAAATGGAAAAAAATCATATTCATTATGAAAATTTTGTAATAAATCATTATATAAAATCGCATATTAAATTAATAAGGTATATGTTATCCATTTTACTCATTTCCTAAAATAAATTTATAATTATTATATAATGAAATCCTTAAACATATATCCATATGATCATAATACCCCTTCTAAAATATCATTAGGGAAGAAAAATTTAATATAATTTAGATTGAGTCATTCCAAATGATAAAAAAACTAATACAACTTGTTATAATAATAATTATATATAAAATTTTAAATATTATTTTCCCTCTTTCATTGGGTTCTTCAAAGTATTCAATAATATACAGTAAAACTTTTGAATTTCTAACAAAAACTCCCCTTAAATTATTCATCTCTGGAACAAATTATAGAATTAATATTATTCAAGGGGGTATCATAATAACGCATTTTAGTTTTATATGAAGTATAAATTATATGAAGCAACCTCATGATATCAAAATAAGAGTAAAACCTGAAATACCAATTTTAATTTAATTAGTTCTATTTTTATTTACTATCTAAAACAACTTGATGTCGTATGATATATGTTTTAAACCACTATATTTGGCTAGAAACCACATGATAACCCATATTATGATTTTACTCCAATTAAATTTATAAAACGATCTATATCATATGAATGTTTTCATTACATATTTTAATTATTAAATAAGTTTGAATACACATTATAGTTTCTCTAAATATATATGTATTTGTATTTAATTTTTTTATACCAATATATTTTAATAACTCATTAAAACTAGAATTTATACCCCATTGTGAACAAGTATCCATTCAATAAACAATTACCGTAATTTAATTCAAGTTAAAGGAGTATTTGTAAAATATCCTAATATAGTGGTATGTGATTTTTCAGAAGATCCATTTTCATAAAATTTTAAATATTCAATCGAATGGGTTTATTAATTATACAACTTAATAAAAATTCATTTTGAATTTGAGTCATTGAATACAATATTATCATATTCGTGGTATTTAGATATATTCTAAAAATAATAAAATTTTTACATATTTATTAAAAAAATGAATTATTGCATCATCATTTGTCAAACTACCTCTATTATAGGAAGGCTATAACACAAGTAAAATCTTAATTCCACGTTTTATAATTGGTATACTAACATAAAATTGATTCATGGTTATCCTATATAGTTTTAAATAGATATACATCTAATATTTTTTCCACGTTTTTTTATTTGATCTGTTGTTAACGAGTATTCAATCCAATGAGACCAATAATAATTATTTCCCTCTGTATTTAATTCATTTTATCTATGTTTATTTCTAATTTGTCTAACATAATTTCTCATGATTCACCATCCATTTAAACCCCATATCATGTTTTTATGATATTAAATAATTAATTTAATGTAACATAATTTTTTTCCACTAATGATTCGCCCCCCCCCCCTAATAGGGGAATGATAGTTCTATTTTTGAAAATATCATATCTTTTTTTAATATGACACTAGTTACTATAAATAAAACAAAATTCTTAAATTCTCATACCATGG